>OX421273.1:6476310-7761572 GCA_949125355.1 Agriopis leucophaearia | reverse complement strand
ATAAACGAGGTATCGATAAATTTGTGAAGGTTTAGTTGTAAGTTTAGTCTCAGGATATAGGCGACCTTATCATACATACAATATGGTGCCTATTTCCCATAGAAGTAAAAGAGCACTAAAAAATGCATCTAGTCACCTCCATCTTCGGCCACAACATCGCTTTCCATCTGATGAGTATTCTGTAAATAATAAATTCATCATTGAATAGGTTTTTTTAAAAATTAGAATTAAAATCAGATTTCACATAATTTGTAATCAGATGTACATACTGTTTGCAAAATGAGAGATTTTTTTTTAAATACAGTAACTTGAGTATTTTATCTAACACTAGCTTGTATCTTCACTCGCATAGACGTTACGTTACCAAATTACCCATCTCTAACTAAACTGATATGAACCGTAACATTAATAAAAATTTACTCCATAACAACCCCCTTAGATGAAAAAACTTTGAGACGCATAGCATAATTTTTCCTATATTTTAATATAAAATTCAGAGGTCCTTTAAAGATATAATTGCGTCATTGTGGTTCATCTAGATCTATTAAAAAAATATCAGGTTCAATTTGAATGTCTCTATCATTAGTGGTTTGGTATGTGCGTGGATTCCTAGAAAAACAGCTTATTTTTCATACAAGGTTACGGTTTCCGCGTAATCCCGTGCTACTAAGCCGAAAAAGGTTCGCTATACTCACCATTTTGAACATCTATTTAGGACCAACCCTGAAATCTCGAAAAAAATATCAATTGTTCCATAAAAAACGGTCATTTAGCCTCGACAAATTGTATGGAACATCTGGTTTTTTTTCGCGATTTCAGTATTGGTCTCATGGTAAAAGTTGTCCATAATATTGTGGAAAAGGTGTATTAAGCTACAAGTGGTATGGACCCCTTTCAGCTTAGTAACCATCCCGCGTAACCTCGTATAAATAATGAACTGCGTTACAAGAAATTATCTTTGAAACTTTGAAAGAACTACAGAAATGCAGTTGGCAGAGAAACCAATAAAAATTCTAAGACCTAACCATATAACAGACGAATTCAAATTGTGAGTTGATCAAGTGTGCTCGTATAACCTAGTGGTTTTGCTTGTGGACAGTGTGACGCGTGCGCGTGGCTTGCACCGGCAACGCGGCGGCCGCGCCGAACGTACCGAAATAACCCGCGAAACACGACGAAAACAATCGAGACCGCGCCTGCTCCCTCACCCGCGCGCAAAAATGACGGAAAATATGCACGAAGTACCACGCGCGTAACTACGTTAGCCAACCTTACTCTTAACAACAGTAATTAACTAATAACAACAGTATCAACCAGTATTTTGTCATCACTTTACACTTGATGAAAGCAACATTTCAGTCAGTCAATAATATTGAATGTGTACCGGTACGAAACTGAACGCTCTTTTAGATATATGTACTTACATTTGAACCTATAAAACAATACTGATTATTTCACCAAAATTTGTCGTTTTCCATCTCCCTTGATATACTTTATTTCTTGTACAAAAATATGGCAACCCTTCTCGTAACCTAACTACTAATAAGCCATAGTCTCCGCTCCATTCGCACTTCAATTATGCTTTCTCTCATCATCATCATCATCATCAGCCAGAAGACGTCCACTGCTGAACATAGGCCTCCCCCTTTAACCTCCACACTGAACGACATCCTGCCATCTGCATCCAGTGGATGCACGCGACTCTCACAATGTCGTCGGTCCATCTAGTGGGAGGCCTACCTACGCTGCGTCATCCGGTTCGCGGTGTCCACTCAAGAACCTTTCTTCCCCATCGGTTATCAGTTCTTCGAGCGATGTGGCCTGCCTATTGCCACTTCAACTTGCAGATTTTAATAGCTATGTCGGTGACCCTGGTTCTTTGGCGAATATCTATGTTCAGAATTTATCGCGTAAAGAAACTCCGAGCATAGCTCTTTCCATTGCCCGTTGTGTGACTCTGAGTTTTTCCAAAAGACCAACAGTTAGGACCACGTCTCAGTACCATATGTCATCACTGGCAACACACACAACGCAACGCTCTCTCTCATAATATCGAGAAATTAGTTTAGAAAATTATGAGCTTTATTACATAAGAAAATCGTTCAATTGTAGGTATCTGGATTTTCGTGGATAAAATGAAAAATTAATCCGTAATTGTCATTTAATTTATGTCAGTAATTTTACGAAACCAACTCTCCCTTTCCCTTCGAGAGTTTAAAAAAACTGCTTTATGCTAATCCAAAACACTCCACACCACATACGAGTTTAAATAAATATATTTATTTCACAATTATATGGGTGTCGTTAAACAGGCCAGTAAATGTATCTAAATTGAGCTATATTTCTGCTAGGAGATTACTTTTTATGAATTCTCAATAGGTATATATATATTTAAAGGACCCGGGTATGTCCTAAAACTGTGACCAGAACCACCGGAGGATGGGCAGCAGCGTCCTAATAGTACACGGTGAACGTAATGCGATCCCCAAGCCGCCTGCCAAGCGTGGGGATTATGGCAACACCCCTCTCTATGAGAGAGGCCTTGTCCAACAGTGGACGTTAATTGGCTAATGATGTGTGTGATATATATATTTTCGTATGCCTACCTGGAAGTGATTGCTCTCAGCGATAAAGCCGCCGATTGTTGTACTAGTTTTTAAGCTGTTTTATCGTGTGTATGTCGTATTGTGTATCGTTTTAATTTGTGGTCTGAGCAATAAAGAGTGGATCTAATTATGGACTTTACCAAACCCATTCAGTTAGATGCATCATCTGTACGGATACGGAATTACGGATGCTACGATTATATCTACTCAAGCTAAAAATGCTTCGAGCAAGTGATCTCCGTTTCCTACAATTACAGATGTCGCACTCACTTAAGATCACATTTGTAAAATTTGGACGGACGTTCTTTTACACTGGATCTCTTTTAGCTGCAAAATCTTGCTCCACTTTCAATTAGTGAAGGGAAATGCCTAACATTATGATAGACAGGTAATGCTTACTTTTTTAACCGACTTCCAAAAAGGAGGAGGTTCTATTTTTTATTGATAGTTTGCGTTTGTAAGTATTACCCTTGTAATACTACTTACATTTGCTTTGAAACGGTAAATAAATAATAAATACCTATATGTACTAATTATATGTAAAATAAATTTGAAAACAAAATCTTAACCTGACTAAGCTTAATAAATAATGACTAAATTATTAAAAAAAAAAAACTTAAAGCCTACTCTGGTGGAGGTAAATGTGGCCAGAAGGCCGGCAGCATTGGCACTTCACGCCATATAAATACATTTTCTTATTAACGTATATGATCCCACTGCTGGGAAAAGGTCTCTCCAATTTCCTTTCATTTCTCACGCTCTATTGCTCGCTAGGACCAGTCACGACAAAAAGCACTTAAATCGTCAATGCTTTCGGGGCTTTTTCGTTATCAAAGTAAAAAACCTAGTGATAGAAAAGCAGCAGAAATTAATGAGATTAGCGAAGGACTGAAGAAAATTACTAAAGGAAAGCAACGCTCAGTAACTCAGAAAATGATGCGACGAACGTTTATAATGTAGGTCTACTGATCTGGATGTCACAGGCAGATCTAATAATTTATTTACCCTACCAGATAACTAAGTTTACCACGGTACAAATCCAAGAAACATTATATTGCAATATTTTTTATTCTTTTGGTTCAGGTCTAGTCCGGACATTTGAGAGGCATTGGTAAGGCTGAAACCAACTCCAAGAGGCCCTATTAAATATAAAATACAAAAATTATTGAATGTGTATGAAAAGGAATATAAAACTATTGAACAGTGTACGATATACAAAATCTGGGCTATTGTAGTGAGTTCTTGATGGTGTTGAGCTGGTCTATGATATGAGGTACGGCATTATGGCGTTGGTATTTTTATTTATTACTAGCAAATGCCCGCGACTTCGTACGCATAGCTCAAAGTAAGTAGTGGACGTAAATTAACGTACCTACGTCAAATAGAGTCATAGTAAACTGTAAAACCTCTTCAAAAGCAGTAAGCTGTGCGGATGGAGGTAAACTTAAACTGCCTCTAAATTACTCTTGCAATGGTCAGAAAATGCAGCTGGGTTTTTATACTATTTGACGTGGTTGCGGCTTCTGTCTTGATTCAGATTTATGCTGCTTATAATATGGCGAAATAGTTACCCTTGGGAGCTGTCGAAACTCAAATCTATATTATGAATTCAGTGACGAGAGCCGCTTCATAGTCTTCCTACCTACCATGTCTGCAAATAAAAGTCTAATACTACCGACAATGTTACTATATAAAATAGTCTAGATAAAAAGAAATAGGCGTTATCACTAATTATTTAAAAAAAACTGTTTTAACCATTTATTTGCATAAGTTTATGTAGCCTGTGCGTCATCCAGGTATTTTAAGCATATTCGTGGAAACTACTTCTAGTGGGTTGTGGACGCACATCTAGTGCGTGCACAAACACGATGTGACAGATGACAAGTTTTTGTAGTTCCATAGTTTTAAAAAAGATTGCATACTTAAACCAAAGAAAAGTTTTTTTTTTTTTACGTATAACGGCTGTCAAGGCGTTTTTGTAAGAAATTTGTTGTAGCCAGTTGCATCACTGAAGTGAGAATTTTTTCGTGCACCCATATAATTGAAACACCAGTCATTCGAAATCAGTTAGAACTGTGATGCAGACTTGCGGAGTTCGACGTGTTGACATAAATATGAATGTTCAATCAAGGTTCACTCATAATGCCTGGTTCCTGGTAGCAGATTTTCCTTCTCATTTCCGTTCTATTGACTATTCTTTTCCGTGACTTAAACGCATGTTTTGCCAAAAAAATCTTTACGAATAATACTATTAAAAAATGAGTGCAAACGGATCGTAGTTCCACAAATATCTAAAAAGTGCTTCTATTATAGGTAAATACGACACTACCTGAATCACGAAAACGACATTTTTTTGCAAGTGAAACCAATATCAGGTATTGCCTCTGTATAGTTAGAAGTCATGTGTGACGGTATTTGATCTACACATTTATTATGTGTAAGGAAGGAAAGGGAATAGGTAGGTATTTATAGGGATTTAAAATCCCTTATAGTACCACTAGTGCTGTTTCCGCAACTTTGTACGCGTAGATTTTCATATAAACTTTCAACCCTTTTTCCTCCCTTGATCCGGCCCTTGCGCAAAATAACATAGCCTATATAGCCATTGAATTGAAATAGCCATAGCCTTCAATCTGGTCATAGCTAAGCATATTCGTGAAAACCGCATTTAAATCCGTCCATTGGTTTAGGGGATGTGCGTGGACAAACAAACAAACCAACAAAAATTCTAATAACTGTCTTAACTTATTCGGCTGCTTATTTTAAGATGGCCTGTATGTGCTTTTTTATATCTCGCAATTACACATGTTATTAGTTTCAAATAATATCGTAGATATATTTTTTTTACATATTTTATTAGCAGTATCTGTGAACTCTGTTATACTACAGTGAAAAATATTCGCATATTATGTAACATCAAATCTAAATTACGATCAGTCAGATTTTAGAGTTAAGTGAAAATAAATAATGACCGTAGCGGCAGTATTTGGCGGGCGCTACCGCTACAGCGGCGCCCTCGCTACGCCGCCCCGAGGCTGTGGCTGGGCGGCGCCGCGCAACACCTCTATGCGCCACCCAATCGATACTGCATCGCCGTCGCCTTTATAAAAAATCGTTGTTTGTAAATTAATTCTCCGTTTCAACAATTGAAAACTATACATATCTCAATTACCATCTCAACAATTAAAAACTATTCTTTTTAGAGTTACGTACCCAAAGGGTAAAAACGGGGCCCTATTACTGAGATTACGCTGTCTGTCTGTCTGTTCATCCGTCCGTCCGTCCTACCTTTATACGGCTGTATCTTTGGACCTTATCATTTCCTTATCGTCATTATTGTCTTGATTAATTTTATTTTTAACGTGTAATATAATTTTCGTATTTTAATTTTAATAAGCTATGGATGCAAATTTGGACATAAAACTACTTATTTCATTTCATTTCTTTCACTGAATCGAAATGCCACATTTTACTAATTATGAAGTCAGTTTTTTAAATTGATAATTATAGTATTTTGTGGTGTAACGGAACCCGAAGTGCGCGAGCCCGACTCGCACTTGGCCGTTTTTTATTACCATCACAATTATTGAAATCTATTGATTTCTCAATTCCCATCTCAACTATTGAAAACTATACCTACATTTCCCAATTACCAACTTTGCTTATTGAAAACTTGATTTCTAAATCACCATCTCAACTATTGAAAATATTGTAATTATCCTGATTTTTGGGATAAATTAAACTCCCTGTGTATAGTTTTGGATAAATATAAATATCTGGGACATTTTTGCACATACGGTCATCTGACCCCAAACTAAGCAAAGCTTGTAATATGGCTGCCAGAGACTGATATAATATGGATAAACTGCCATATTTTTTTTGTGAAAATATCCTGATTTTGGTACAGTTTTTGGAATTTGCAGTAAATTGTGTTTACCAACAATGTTGTAAAAAAAACATAAGGAACAAATTTCTTTCTTTAAAAGATTAAAAGTTGCGACAAAAGTATTTTTGGCAGATCATATTTCTCAAAATATACCAAATGTAAACAAAAAAAGAAAACCGAAGCTCACTTTCGTTTTACAAAACTTATAACGTCTACACGTCACATGAGGATGCACTCAAATTACTAAGTATTTTTTATCCCTACTTAACATGTGACCATCCCTGAATTAAGAAAAAATTATAAACACCTCATTTATTACAATCGGTTAAGACGTGGCAGGCGTCGTCGGGTAAAAAAGAACGCTATATCACGGACAAAAATATACGTTAACTCTTCACGTTGTTAAAAGGACACCCTATTGTATCTTATTTTGAAACTTGTAGGGTTCCCAGTTTCCACAATATGTATTTTAAGAAAGAAAAAAGTACGGTCCTCTCAATGAGTGACTATAACTCGCCTTTTGTTGAATTTTACTTGATATCTCTGATATTGGCTGCTCTGTATTATGTACGTAACTTATATCTTACGACATATTATAGAAGATACCTATTGTTATTTATACTGTGAAGCTATATGGTACATAGTATAAGTTATAGTACAGGCGCTCCCAAACCTTTTCAGTTTCACAGCGCACTTACAGGTACAGGGGCCTTACCCCTAGCTTCACTTTTGCGAGCCAACTTTTAGTAGGTACCTGATAGGTACCTAAAATTAACCAACTTATTTAAGCTGCATCGTTTAAAAGCGTCTAACTTGAATGAACGATAATCACAATCACACGCATAGTAAAACGGATTTTAGTTCATTCAAGTTAGACGCTTTTAAACGATGCAGCTTAAATGAGTTGGTTAATTTTAGGTACCTATCAGGTACCTACTAAAAGTTGGCTCGCAAAAGTTAAGCTAGGGGTAAGGCCCCTGGTAGTATTTTGTCTCGGCGCCCTAGCTAGTCGAAATAGGGTACAATGAATACTAGGTATACCTATAGGCACAAAAATTCAAACATCCAGAAGAAGCTGAGCTTTTATATTTATATCGACACACAATAATACATGTATTATTTAAGGAAATTGGGAAATAAAATGCAATGTTTTATGTGAGCTTGGTGCGATCTCCACACATTTTTTTTTACTTTACACCACTACTCTCATTTCTTGCTCTACATCGATCTTTTAGCGATATTTGCTCTTTATCACAGCTACAACTGCAAACGCACAAGGACAGACATTGTTGCAACTATGTACTATTAGGTAGTACATGGTTGCAACGATGTCTGTCCTTGTAAACAACTGTTGCAACCTTGTACTACCTTGTACATGGTTGCAACAATGTCTGTCCTAAGTATGCGAAGAAAGTTTTATTGTAAAAAGGGTTGCGTCCGATAGAAATAACCGGTTATTTATCGCGTAGACTGTCGCGACTTATGTCCAGAGCACTGTCATGGAAAATCCATCGACATGAATGCCAGTCGTTGCAACTTTCGTGACAATGTACGTAGAAACGTACTTAGAAACGTTAGTAAATTTTTTGATCTGTCTCCTTATCGCGTGATAATTTCGATCAGCTAGAAGGATCGTTTAAAACATAGTATAATAATATTATATGTTTAGATACTCCACCAGGTATGCTATTCCAAGACACGAAGGTCACGTGGGTGACACAAGTCTACGTCATCGACGTTATGTTAGAAGTAAAGTAACATGAAATCATGACTCTCCAATCTCCGTGTATTACCTGTTGGAAACCGATAAAACTATGTGGTTTTGATTTAAACAATATGTTACATATATTAAATTCGTGCTTAATTTGGATTGCTTCGCTTGAGCGGACAAACAAAATTACAATTAAAATGCTATTTCTCTTTTATTTAAAATATTATTAACGTTTCCCAATTTCTGTTTGTTGCAATGAAGTTTCCCGATATATACTCTGATCTATGCAATGAAGTGGCAACTTGACAGTGACGTAGGCTTGTGTCACTCCCGGTGTCAATGGTAAATAAAATTCGTTAATAGTGTTTAATTTCAAAGTGTAATTATCGCGAAAATCTAATTTATCATAACGATTTTTCGTTGACATTACGTAAAAACGTATAGGATACGTAGCAGTGACCACGAGACGGCACCGCCATTCATACCAAATGCGTTAACATCCCTGAGTGCGCGAACATGGCGCTGCGAATGCTGCGATGCATTCACATTACGTATACAATGGCAATTGTTCGCCTCGGCCGTATTCCTCACAAACTGACGGTGATGACGCGCCGCGGACGCGTCTCCACGTTATTTATTTATAGCGAGTGACCGGCACATCAGCACCACTCCGACGTTGACAAACAACTCGTTTGCAGCGGACGAACTCCATCGCGGAGGAACACAGCCATTACCACTCGGCGACATCCTCCGATCTAACGACCTTCACACTGGAGTCGCGAGTGACATTACGACATAGAGGCCGCGTCCTGTCCTCTCACCTCCCAACCAACGCTATACGGTCGACACGCGTGCCAGTGCCACGCAACGCGCATCAAATCATCATTATCGCTACGAAACTGCCTGTTGCTCTACTTTCCGACTCGCTATGAACGCGATGCGATCAGCTACGTAAGATTCCGTGCTCACATAATATGTATAAATAAGCTATAACATGATTTAACAAGTTTATCTAATTCCATCTGTACATGTTAAATCACTATTCTAATAAAGATACATGTATCTGCTATTTTATCCTCTGCTTGAACTGTACAGGTTTTTGGTTTGAATCATTTGTCTTATTGCCTTAGGCAGATCTTTGTTTTTTTTTTATTACAACGTTTAACTTTAATGTCTTAAAAAAAATCTTAGCATATAAAACTAATTCTAAGTATAAAACGATTTTACTTGGTGTTTGTCCACAATTTACCAAATCCAGGATAAAACAGAGAGATAAACAAGTCTTAATCAACAAAACCTAACTGAACCGATTCGGGGTAGATACCGAACTATAGTGGATGTACGATACCTAGCACAAACAGAATCTTAGCATATTCCGACTCTTTTATAATTTGAACACACCGGCAAGCTCAATTTTATGACTGTGATTGTGATTCGTGCTACTAGCAAGTCACGTTTTGTTATGTCACTTTTATTTGGACCAATGTGAGAGTTTTCTGCACTTCGGGTGTAATTTAGGCGTTGCTGCTAATTAGAATATGACGCAAGCAGACGCCCAACCCAAAGGCAGTGTCTAGGCCGACCGACCACGCCATCGACGGCGGTGGCGGTACAGCCTACGCGTACCTTCCAACATTCCACCTTCCTAATTACGCTACGTCTAGACGTCCCGCCAGCCTCCCCCGGTTCCCGCTGGCCACCCCTGCCAGCGCCACCCTTATCAAATACAGCTTACAATCTACCAAATAAATTACATAGCACCATGTCTGCCGCCAAATCGCGCCCTGAATTCAGGATGTTGTTTCCATCGATTGTTCGGATGTAGATCAGATTAAACGATGAATTTTGAGGAAAATTTAAAATATTAGATACACAAATGTCCAAGAAAAATAGTTTAGCACAGGTAAAAATATCTTAGAATTAGCATTGTTATTTTAGCATATTTCGCATAAGATATTTTATATCATTCAAATTTGTCAACTTCCACAAGATATGACATGTGGTACGCATGCTTCTGTCGTGATCGTCACGTTGTCCTTCAACCTTATCTCTATATCTGTACCTACCTCTATTATATAAGTTAACAGTAATTAGTTGGAATCTCAATTACTTGACTCCATCCAAACTCCATCCATAATTTATGAGTAGATTGTTATAAAAATATATTAATTAAATCCAATTTTATTTCAGTATGTGTGTAATCTGACCCGTAATTAATGTGTATGTGTAATAAGTTTCATTTATATAGTGTAAAACGAAACAATAATATTCACTTAATTCGCTATTATTCCTGTATGTCCCCTTCGCGTCATAAAAATATTCATTGGGTATTTATTGGGTTTGATTAATTATTTTTGGTAACAAAATCACTAAAGTCGAATCAATTTTATTCATTTGCTGTCAACTGATAATGGACTTGAGCATATGGATTGTCTCCTAGACCTTCAGCGGTCTATGGGAAATCCAACTGTTTTAACCCCGCGACGCTAACAGAGTTATTAGTTTAATGTGTGTATCTGTGTGTCTGTCTGTGTCATCGTAGCTCCCAAATAGCTGAACTGATTTTGATTTAGTTTTTTGATCGATTTTTTCTAGCAATATTCAAGAAAACATGTTTTGCCTTTTGAATATCAGCTCAGCTGAGCTTCAGCTCATTTATCGGAGATTAAAAAAAAATCAGTATATAATTATACTTGTTGTAGTTAGGTAGTTAGTGTTAGTTTTTATTGTGTTTAATTACACCGACTCCAAAAATAGCTACATTCAATATGCATACAATGCAAAGATAATAAAACGAAATCGTCATTGATACAATGTATCAATGTAAATATATTTTAACATTGTATCTTATGCACACCTAGCTAACATATTCAAATACTCGCCTAGAATGTACTACAATCTGGCTTACTGCAACAACAACAAAAAAGACATATCATCGCAGTTTTGCATTAGATAGAAATTTGAACACAATAATGCCAAGTTTATCATCATCGTATTGTGGCACGGTGGGATGGCCATGTGAAGTAGGTGTTTGGAGCAGGTGAGTTGTCACCGGATCAGCTAAGGGCAGGTACGGCAGCCTCCGCTGCCGCCACGTGGGCCGGCACCAGCTGGAGAAGCTATTTCGGTGGCCGGCGGCAGGCCCCGGCAGACCGACACCAGACGCCGTGGCCGCCCCCGCGCTCCTCGCCACCTCTATAAATAGCCGCACTGTGCATTCTTGGGCGAACGATGTCGAATTTTTGTTGAGTACGCGCGACCACATGCCGCTTGTTTTGGCCTAAACCGCCCGCTGAGATAGGCTTTGTTCTGCGTTATATGAGGCGCGCATCCGCGAACGTAAAGTACTCGGTTTGAATCTACGGCGCATACCTTCGCCTATATTTACGCACTGAATCGTTTGTCTAGTCTTTATTCACGGGTACTAATGTGAAAATATATGTTACAGACAAATTAGTGATTATACATAATGGCTAGACATTATGTATGGGTAACGACTAAGTTGTGTAGATAAAGTGATAAATAACTTTATCTACATAATATTTATAAGAGCTAGTGGGAATTGGTTAAAGTAATAAATAGTAGGTAGCTAATGTCCCGCTCGCTTCCCCTATCTCTCAATTTTGCCGCTAACGTTGCAAGAAGCCACAAAAGCCTCAATTGCAAGAATAATATAGAGTTACTAATATAATATTTGCTTTCTCTACTGTGGTGTGGGCTATTGCTCCATCAGGCTTTAATAGTTGAGGCAGTGATGATTGACAGAAGTTCGATTCGACCGATTTGAGTCTCCTAGTACGAGAAATGCCACATAATAATAATTCGTATAGGTATTGGGCAACCTGTACGAATTATTAACATGTAAATAAAACTATAAAATAATACCGACATGAAGCCTGATGAAGCTTTTGTCAGCCATCCAAGTCAATATATCTCATGTGTATAATTGGGTATACAAAATACTGACCTGCCTTTTTTAGGTTCATACAGTAGTAGGTTTCGAGTGATATACCAATGGGTACATAGATGGGTACACACCTATTTTACTACGTCCTAACTAATGATCATATTTAGTACGTATTGCAGCGGCCTGCAACAAAAGCATTTATAGACGAACTTGAAAATGTAGGCAGGGACGCAGCCGAGGCCAACATACGCGAGTCCATGAATACTTAGTTGCCGAGGCTTGATTACTACTTTTCAGAAAAGTTTTATTGATATTAACATAAAATTTAGCACATTTCATTAAAACGTTGCCAAGGAACGTAACAACTAAATTTTTTTTTTCAGTTGGCTATGGCTTATTCCTACTACGAGCCAATCACAGGACTCCATCTGGAAATTTCAAATATTTTTATAAGCGTTTATTTATCTTGCTATGTTTGTTAGTTTGTTTTGGTCAAATGTTGCAAGCTGAATTAGAAACAGATCCTCTTAACCGATTTTACTGAAATTTTGCGTACTTGCCACTGTAGTGATAAATTTTTCGTGGTACTTACACCTTTAATTCTGGTGACAATACAAAATGAAGATAATAATATTGTAATATTTTCAAAATCGCTACCAAAATTAAAATTAAAAGCATCATTGAAATAAAATCTTGTGTTTAAAAAGGTTTTTTTTTTTTAATAAAGTCTTAAAATGAGTACATATTTAAAAAAAAAAAATATCTGGAAAGCCTTTTAAGCCTTATAAGAGTTCCTTAAGGATTTCATATTGTTTATATTTATTTAAAGACATTTGAAACTATCGCTGTAACAAATTTCGTACATTTTGTCGGGAGTGAATGTATTTTTTTTTTGTATGGAACGGCAGTTTTTTTTTCGTGAACTTCGAAATGTCGTAGAACAAAAGTTGTTTGTTTTGATGTACTGAGGCCGCCCTTAAGAAGATGCTAACTGATTACCAGTAGCTCTGTACAGTGTTTGTATATATCCTAGTGTTATTTGAACGTGCGCTCGCATTTACATCGGTCGTTCGACGAGAGAGATATTCCGATTAAGGTTTGCTAAAATTAGCTCTACCACGCAAACAAACTCCCGGCGAAAATAGAATGGCACATAAGGCACAATTGTATAAGGCTCCAGGCATTTGACGGCAGTTGACGGCACATATCCGTTCATTGCAAAATATTAAAACTTTTTAAACCCCGACGCAAAAAGGGGTGTTATAAGTTAACTGTGTGTATATCTGTGTCTGTCTGTGGCATTGTAGCTCCCAAACGGCTAAACCGATTTTGGTTTTGAGTTTTATTGTTTGTTTGAAATAACTTGATCGAGAGTGTTCTTAGCTATATATAATTCATGAAAATTGGTTCAGCCATTTGAAGATTATCAGCTCACTTATTCTGTCCCTATTAATTCTGCCTTTTCGCAAATATTGCGAAATTGCGTTTTAGCGGATCTCTACACCCCATAAGGAAGCTATTTGCCAAATATCAGCATTGCATCAATATCAAATATTTGGTCAAGTAGGTACTCTAGAAGGTAGAAAAGGTTGCCTGGAAGAAATCGCTCTAGGCGATAAGGCCGCCCATTATACTGCCGTATTATTATTTTTGATGTTAATTTAAGTTTCATTTGTAGTTTTCGGTGTGTAATAAAGATGTATTTTATTGTACTCTTCGAGATTTCGTGACGATTCTGTGAGTAAGTGAATGAGTGAGTGGTATTGTGCTGTTATATACCTATCTACCTACCGTACCTATACCTATACAAAAGTTGTTTATTTTGACGTATTGAAGCCCTTAAGAGAATGTTGACTGATTATTACCAGTAAGTCTTTATAGTCACAGCCGGAGACAAGCAAAGTAATTCTTGACTCCAAGGTATGGAACTACGGAGTTTTGGAGACAACACAAAATAAAAATATACGTTTCACCTCATTATATCAGTTTTCTACATTCGAGCACGTTCATGAACACGTAATAAACAATAATCCCCACTATTACAAATGAACACTCGAAAACACACAAGTTTAGGACAATAGTGCAATGACGCAACCTGTTTTTTTTCGCGTTGGAGCCAAAACTCTGCCTTATTCATTCCACTGCTGTTCATCTGTGAAGATTTTGGCTTCGCACTCTTGTGCATTAGCCAGTATCAAGTATAAGTAGAAGGCGGATTTAAGTCAATGATAAAATGGGGTTTATGCACAATTTATACACTTGGCTTTTCACTTTGATTGCGAGGAAATTACACAGTGATATTGTAAGTTATACGTCTTTAAATAAAACTAATACTTAAATAATGTTGTATTTTTTAGAGTTATGTCTGGGTTTTACATTTTACCCTGGGTGGTTATCTATTGATTCGCATAAAATTTAATAAGTAGTCATATTTTCTGAAACCGTACTGTTTAACGACAGAGTATTAGTTTATACTTATGAATTGTACCCATAACATCACTACTCCTACCATCACTAATACTAATATTGATAGTCATAACAATAACAAACCATAAAAACAAAGTCATACCCATTCATAGTGATAAAATCAATAGTTATATTGATAACATGTCCTACAACTTACACACCATAAAGCTTAATGCCATAAAAGTAACTCGTCATACAATTTAAAATACTTAAAGTTTTTCGTCCCAAAATTATGTCTGTTGTCATATACTTACCTAAAGCTTTAGCTTAAACTTATTCTAAATCCAAAAAATCGCGTGCGCATACGCACTACGCACCGTCGCGTTACTACCACCCTTCATACCCGCCGTTAATACGAGCGGGTATGGTGCGCCACAGTGACCAGCGGAACAATAACCCAATAAGATCAACAAGCATTATGATCAACAACCATTAGGAGTTTTAGGATTATTATAATCAAATTTATTAACAACAAATAGTTTAACATTAAGAGACGATAGAAATTACCATTTAACACATCACTATGATATAAAAATATTAGGACACCAAAAAAGTATGATTACAACAAAACTATCCGAATTAAATATTATGACTCCAAAATATTATGACTAGATACGTATGGCGAATTACTTTATCCCAATGAATATGTCACCGTGGGTAAGGTCTATGTATGGGTATTCTTAAAGTCATAAGCAAATTACCTACATATTTAATAACGTGCCGTATACTGAAAATGTTTATTTTTTGTGTTCTTTACTTGTGAAACTAGTACTAGTATGATAATAACAAAAACAGCTACTTTACTTTTTTTATGAGTTTTTATTTTAGTTGCGGGTCAAAGTTGTGTGAAAATTAGACACTAAGTTAAGCCCTTCATGAAAATACATTATTTCTTGGTAAATGCAAGAAATAATGTATTGGGAAAAAATTACCCGATATGAAAACGTTAGCAAATTGGCGGCACGTTTTGGGGAGGTGCTACGACAGTCTACGAAAACTGCTACGAAATGCTACGCATTCGTACAAACTTCGTTATACAAAATTTCTACTAATATATTTTTTTATAATATGCGAGCAAGGACAGTATAAAACCTAATTACAACGTCCTTGTATGCGAGTATCGCGGATAAAAAACTGATAATGAGATTGTTATTCTTATTCGAGATAACGGCGATAACTACTGCACTGACGTGTGGGGTGTGGCTTGTGGTGTGTGCATTTCCTCTGTCATCATCACTGAAGTGAGATTTTTTTCGTACCCTTCTCTTTTCTGTGGTCATCATCTATCAGAATCAACCTCCTTGAAATACCGGAGACCAGGGCCCGGCAATATATTTCAGTGAAAGCAAGTGAAAGAGACAAATTGATATGGCTCAGCACAAGTACAAAAAGGACATAACTAGACTTTTTTGTCCTTATCGGCGTGGCCTGTTTTTTGGATCAGAAATGTCAAAATCTGACGGTTCTGTGCCAAACAAAACGGGTCTGAATATTGTTTATTGCATTTTTTTGATGATTTTATGTGATAAATGCGTGTTTCGTCTGAGAAATAATTGTAAAACAAACATTTACAATGGTTGGTTGTATCATTTTGGGCTGCAAGTACCGCAGTGAGAGAAAAAACGATGAAATATCATTTCACACGTAAGTAAACATATAGAGCTTGTAATGATCACCTAAATAAATTCAGGATATCAATGCGTAAATATTTTATTCATAATTAGTCCATTTTTTGGTCGATTTGTGGTATTTCCTATGAGTTTTATCAAAATATTAACAGAAGAATAACAATTAATGTTGCCAGTTTATAAATGAAATTACCCACCACAATTAACATAAATTATTCGTTCTGCAGGTTTCCAACTGATCCTGGCTTACGAATAAAATGGATCAGTGCTACTGGTTGTGAAAATTGGGTGCCAGGAAAACATAGTAGAATTTGTTCCAGTCATTCCAATGCCGAATCCAATATCAGAAAGGGAAAAATTATATTTTTAAGCAACTGCAGCTGCTCAGGGTCTAATAAACACACTTAAATGTACTTAAATCAAAGAAAATATATCATCATAAATCATCATCAGCGTGATTTTGTTCAAATAAAACAAAATAATATTTTTTTGAAGTCTGATTTATCGTGTGTGATATGAGTACTGTAAATAATAAAGAGTTTTATCTAAGTATCTCATTAATTGGGATGTTATCCATAATTCCATCCATGAAAATAAATAAACTGGCCAAGTGCGAGTCGGGCTCGTGCACTGAGGGTTCTGTACCGTCACAAAATACAAAAAGTAGTGCAAATACACAACATCACACCCAGGCTGTCATCCATCCAAGTATCAACCGCGCCCGACGTTGCTTAACTTGTGGGAAACAGAAATGTGTGACCGACTCGCACGCGGCCAGTATTTATTAATTGTTGTTTTACTTTAGGGTGTGCACTATAATCCGCCAAGTTTGACGCTTGTACCGATTACCATTACGTACCGTTTGGTTTTTACACCAGAGCAAATACAAAAATACCTTAACAAAAACGTTTGTTGTATGTGTGGATGTCTACCCTCTTTAGTTTTGACTTAATTATATTTCTTAGTTAATCCGTCGTAATTACATATTCTGTGTAAGTTTCAACTGACGATATTACGGCGCGAAAGATACAGCCGTTTAAAGCTGTCTTACCTTTAAACGGATGGACTTGGATCTTAATATTAATTTCTTTTGTTCATAAGTATTTTTCAGATATTCTTCCATCTCACAAGATTTTCCAAAGTTTCCAAAATTACTCATTGAAGAGATTCACTACCCGTCTAGTATGTAAATTACCCTAACTTAAAGCAAATAATTTTAATGTGGCAACACACCTTGTTGAAGCGAGAGGCACTGAGCTAGCCACGCTCATTGAAAATCTATAGGTAGTAGGTCTGTGCCGGAGACCGTGGGGTGCCGTGACTAGAAAGTGCTGTTTTGTTTTCGCGCGTGACACTTCCCATCAACGGGAAGTTGACAGATCACTCCATAGCATAGATAATCGAACATTTATAGCTGTTTATAGTAGTCCGGGAGCCCACAGAGTCAAATTGGGATTTACTCGAGCGTCATAGGGACGTATGGGATTTTGAAGATTAGATGGTAGAAAGAAAAATAACTATATGATGTATAACCCTTTTACCGGCGGGAGGAGCGTCTCAAGGTTTTCATATATGTAAAAAAATAGTCACATGGAAATACTCGAGCACGTCAGATTCAGATTGATAGTGTATATGCCCCACGTGTCTCTAATATTGGGCATATGTTAATCTGCCGATTTACATGGCGGGGTGGTCGCGTTAGGTTTGAAAAAGGGAAAAGAATATTTTTTCGAGCACGTCAGATATTCATAGAGAATGTTAAGTAAACCCAAAAGAAGCTCCCATTCAATAGACTGACGATTCAGACATGACGCAAGCAAGTGGCGGCTTTTTGGAACTGCAAAAAAAATCACATTTTGAACTACTCGAGCACGTCAGATTATTACACAGGCGTTTCAGCTTGGTGTCCTACTCGTGCTGATCCATAATCTAACGTATATTTGGGATTTTCTTAATATGATTAATTGAAAAAAAAACATATGGAGGTTCAAAAGTAACAAAATGTTACAAAAGTAACATTTTGGCAACGCTGGAAGTGTGGGGACGGTGCGGGATTGAGAATAATTATCAATAAAATAAAAACGCAATTTTGTTAACAAAATTTTCCAGTTATTTTGATTTAAAAGCTAAACTACTAAACCGATTTTGATGAAATATCTATAGTATCAAATCTGAAAGTATCTATATTCATTTTTTTCCAGTTGGTTCATAAATGACGGAGCTCTGAGGTAACAAATACATATAAATAAGTAAATATAATTATTTATATACTACCGTATTGTGAACCCCCTTCTTTTTTGAAGTCAGTTAAACAAAGAAAGGGAACAAGAGGCGCAGAGTGGGGAATACATGCTTCACTGCAGCTGCACGCACTAAAATTTATAGACAATTTGTGCTACTTCGGTTTGTGGAAATCGGTAGAATATATTTTTCCGTTATTCTTAAATTATTTCCTTCAAAATACAAAAAAAAATACCGCGCTCGAGAATGTTATATCAAGGTGACGTTTTTTGCAGATTTATGACCCTCCCATTCCTGTACATCACACTCTAATAGTATACTGTTGAAATGCACACTTTTCAGCATGTAATTGTAACATTACTTATCTTAATCAACGCGCTCGTGTATTTCTAAAGATCGATTTAAAAATAAAACTGTTCTGATCGACTGCCCTAGACGCGCGGTCCTATATTAAGTGCTTATATAAATGGAGGTGGTACTCAACAGGGTGCAAAGTATCCCTCATCGTGATAATATGCCGCGCTCGAATATATCCCGAATAGCCCATGAACAAGAGCGTACGCTATAAAACTCGCGGATGTACGCTCGCGTGTATGTGTATTCTAAAATATTATGAGCAACACTAACTGGTGCGGGCGCGTGCGACGGGTTTTCACACACGTTTTAGCGTACGCCCTAATTAAGGCTTCGTTTATGGAGACGCGGTCGTCGTTCGCGCAGACAACGCCGCGCCGCCGCAAGCATTGACGCCGTCTCCGTAAATGTTGCGGACGCGCCGCGCTATACTGCGCATCGCCCTGCGTCTTCATAAATAAGGCCTAGGGTAGAAAGTATTTTTTTGTTGTTTAGTGGGTATGTTTGTCGCGTTTCAGAGTGGTGGTGGGCGGGCGCATGCGTGGGTGCAGCATTGTTGTTGTGCGCGGCAGCGGGCGCACTGGCCCGGCTGCACCTGCGCCGCCGCTTCGCCGCCGCCGGCGCACCCGCCACCGCAAACCCCGTGAGTCCACCTTATAATAACGATGACCTCAGAAGCAGGGCCGTCTCAGCATATTTAGCGTCAAGTTGTAAAGCGAAACCCGCTCGAGTGCCTATAGTCATTTCTACCTAGTCAGTGGTGCCTTCGTTGCCTCTGCATTCACCCTCAGAGGGTCGGTGGGCATAGCACCTACGCTCTCCGGCGCGGCTCCTATATAAGTGCCCCACATGGCCCAGCGCCGGTGTATGCTGCACCCCTTGCACCCCGGGTAGAGACGGCCCTGCTCAGAGGAGAGCTCTCCGAGTTTATTGGAAATAATCTATGTACTTATTTGTTCGACGATCGTTTTTTGTAACTACTTAGTACAAGTAAATAAACTTGTATTGATTTTGAGCAAAATGGATCAAGGAGTTGTAAAACTACTAGGTCTTAGTCTTAGTTCGAGGCGAACTACTGTTTATTACAAAAGTCAAAATATCAATACCAATACCGACACTTAATAAAAGGGGTATTACTTAATTAATTAATAAACCTAAATTAATATACCTTACCACCTATGGCGGGAAATTCTTTTTAATAAATATTAATATTAATATATTCATAAGAAATATATTCATAAATTAATAAATATCTAGGACATTTTGGCTCACACGGTCATCTGACCCCAAACTAGGCTAGCTTGTAATATGGCTACCAGATACATATATATACGTACATAAATATTTTTAAATACATACTTAAATAAATATTAACACCCAGGCATAGAAAAAACCGCCAATCCCCAAGCCGCCTGCCAAGCGTAGGGATTATGGCAACACCCCTTTCTATGAGGGAGGCCTTGTCCAACAGTGGACGTTAATTGGCTGATGATGTGATATAACAAACACAAATGTTCATCACATGAATGTTTGCCCTAGGTGGGAATCGAACCCTCGCCCCCAATTGCAGAAGGTAGGTTCATTACCGACTGAGCCACCGGGGCAGGTGCAAGTATCACCTTAATTCTAAAAGACCTATTCAACGATACATCAAACCCGAGTGGGTGCAGTCACAGAAAAGTTCTAAATGTTTTTTTTTATCCTTTTCTATGAGTGCAGCGAAAAATTTATCCCCATTTCCCATGACTTATCAGAGTCACCCCTAAATTGCATAGGTGTTTTTTCTTTTAAAATTGATATACCAAAACTATAATTGAGCAAAGTTTCATGCACCTGTTTAATTGTTTTATAGTTATAAGGTTCTATAGGTTTAGGACGAACGGACATTAGTTTTTAAGTTTTGTAAAAAATGTTATATT
The DNA here is from genome assembly GCA_949125355.1 of Agriopis leucophaearia. NCBI lineage: Eukaryota > Metazoa > Arthropoda > Insecta > Lepidoptera > Geometridae > Agriopis > Agriopis leucophaearia. The sequence goes on along the minus strand of OX421273.1, from coordinate 7,740,854 downwards.
AATTTAAAACTAACTAATTAATAGGTAACATAAATGCGAAAGTAACTCTGTCTCTCTGTCTGTGTGGTCGCTTAACACGACTAAGCGCCTAAACCGATCTTAACGAAATTTTGCATGATGATAGCGTACATTATAAGGTACTGTCCTCCCGAAAACTTGAAAAATCGAGGGTAAAACCGCGGGAATGAGCCACTAAATATATTATTATCTAATATGGTGATACTGTACTTAGTAAATATTTGATTTATAGACAGTTTCTTCATATTTGGGAAAATTAACTGCGTAGTCGTGAAAATATAACATAAGGTACGTAATCTAATTCAATAAAAAACATATTATTCACATTTGGTATATAATTACATATTAGACCGCCATCACAGTTTAAGGGTACATAGGTACCTACTTCAATTTATGTGCATATTTTGATGGCGCCACCGTTGCGTAACATGCAATTTTTCAAAATACCTACTTACTAAAAACACTATTAATCATCCGTCGATTTTTAACATCTGTTTTTATCAGGGTTCCGTAGCCCGACAAGGAACCCTTATAAATTCGTTCTGTTCGTCCGTCTGTCCGTCTGTCTGTCTGTCCGTCCGTCCAAATTATTAGAACCTTCTAACTTCTATAATTATTAAGATAAGTGCATGAGACTTTGCATAATAACAGTTGCAATAAAAAACTCAATTTTAAAAGATAAAAAATATATAATATTGCATTTTAGGGGTGGCTCTGGTACATGTGAAAACTGGATGAAAATATTTTTTTCACTCCACCTTCTCGTGTGGAGTATCGTTGAAAAGGTCTTTTAAAATGAATGTAAGGTTTCATACTCGTACATCACTTTTTTATAAAGTCTATACTTTGCGAAATATAGCCCGCCAAAGTGGCAAATAGTTGGTCCCCCCCCCCCTGCATTTCTAAACTATAAGACATAGAAACTTGTAACTTACAACACTGGTCATTAATGGTCATATTTAAAACCTTCAAAAAAAAAAAAAAAAAAATTCTGGACTGAATTTTTTTTAACAACCCATCTGCAACATATTTATTGACATTTTTAATTAAATATAAAATACTTTTCATCCATTAACCAGCTCGTTGAAGGTCGTTCTATAGCGGGATCCTATACTATGGGGGCTCTGCAGGGCCCGGCAATATATTTCAGTGAAAGCAAGTGAAAGAGACAAATTGATATGGCTCAGCACAAGTACAAAAAGGACATAACAAGACTTTTTTGTCCTTATCGGCGTGGCCTGTTTTTTGGATCAGAAATGTCAAAATCTGACGGTTCTGCGACAAACAAAACGGGTCTGAATATTGTTTATTGCATTTTTTTTGGTGATTTTATGTGATAAATGCGTGTTTCGTCTTAGAAATAATTGTAAAACAAACATTTACAATGGTTGGTTGTATCATTTTGGGCTGCAAGTACCGCAGTGAGAGAAAAAACGATGAAATATCATTTCACACGTAAGTAAACATATAGAGCTTGTAATGATCACCTAAATAAATTCAGGATATCAATGCGTAAATATTTTATTCATAATTAGTCCGTTTTTTGGTCGATTTGTGGTATTTCCTATGAGTTTTATCAAAATATTAACTGAGAAGAATAACAATCAATGTTGCCAGTTTATAAATGAAATTACCCACCACAATTAACATAAATTATTCGTTCTGCAGGTTTCCAACTGATCCTGGCTTACGAATAAAATGGATCAGTGCTACTGGTTGTGAAAATTGGGTGCCAGGAAAACATAGTAGAATTTGTTCCAGTCATTTCAATGCCGAATCCAATATCAGAAAGGGAAAAATTATATTTTTGAGCAACTGCAGCTGCTCAGGGTCTAATAAACACACTTAAATGTACTTAAATCAAAGAAAATATATCATCATAAATCATCATCAGCGTGATTTTGTTCAAATAAAACAAAATAATCTTTTTTTGAAGTCCGATTTATCGTGTGTGATATGAGTTCTGTAAATAATAAAGAGTTTTATCTAAGTATCTCATTAATTGGGATGTTATCCATAATTCCATCCATGAAAATAAATAAACTGGCCAAGTGCGAGTCGGGCTCGTGCACTGAGGGTTCTGTACCGTCAAAAAATACAAAAAGTAGTGCAAATACACAATATCACGCCCAGGCTGTCATCCATCCAAGTATCAACCGCGCCCGACGTTGCTTAACTTGTGGGAAACAGAAATGTGTGACCGACTCGCAAGCGGCCAGTATTTATTATTTGTTGTTTTACTTTAGGGTGTGCACTATAATCCGCCAAGTTTGACGCTTGTACCGATTACCGTTACGTACCGTTTGGTTTTTACACCAGAGCAAATACAATAATACCTTAACAAAAACGTTTGTTGTATGTGTGGATGTGTACCCTCTTTAGTTTTGACTTAATTATATTTCTTAGTTAATCCGTCGTAACATTACATATTCTGTGTAAGTTTCAACTGACGATATTACGGCGCGAAAGATACAGCCGTTTAAAGCTGTCTTACCTTTAAACGGATGGATTTGGATCTTAATATTAATTTCTTTTGTTCATAAGTATTTTTCAGATATCCTTCCATCTCACAAGATTTTCCAAAGTTTCCAAAATTACTCATTGAAGAGATTCACTACTCGTCATAGTAGGTAAATTACCCTAACTTAAAGCAAATAATTTTAATGTGGCAACACACCTTGTTGAAGCGAGAGGCACTGAGCTAGCCACGCTCATTGAAAATCTATAGGTAGTAGGTCTGTGGGGGCTCTGGGATTTTTTTTATGACAGTAATTTTTTTAGGACAACAGCCAATAATTTTCACCAAAGAGAAATTAATTGAAATTGTATTGTAATTAGCAGTCAAATCAAAATAGTTTCAAGAAAAAAGAGATTGTATTTATTCTATGGCTAACAATTTTCGGAACAACCTGTGTGCAGTAGGTACATAATAAACTTGTCTGTCAAATATGCTTTTCATTCACAGCGTATACCAAGCAGAACCAACAATATAAATATAATAATTATATATGCATTGCAATGTGTGCATGATGTGTTATTTAGTCCCCAATCAAATCCATAGCAGCTAAATGGATGTGGATGAAATTCAGTTTGAACGTTTATCCCAAAAATATATTTTATATTGATTACCAAAATTAATACCTATATAATAATATAATATATAATAATATCATCATCAGCCATAAGACGTCCACTGCTGTACATAGGCCGACCGAATGAAACTTAAGAAAGGAAATAAACATTACAGTTTTCAGGACGCCCTCTAGACGTGCCCTAGACGCTTCTGTTTTACTGTTACGCCGACTACATCACCTTTTTATTAAAATTAATTAAGCTCTGGTGGTTATTTTCTTTGCGAGATTTTTTTCAGTGGTATTTAAAAGGTTAGCAAAGAAAATAATATCTTGAGGTTGAGTTATGTAGGTGCCTATATACCTAGTTACAGTTTAAGCTTAAAGGTAGATATTGATCAAAGCTTCATCATCATCATCAGCCATAAGACGTCCACTGCTGAACTAAGCCTCCCACTTTAACCTCCACACTGAACGACAACCTGCCATCTGCATCCACTGGATGCCCGCGACTTTCACGATGTCGTCGGTCCATATAGTGGGAGGCCTTCGTACGCTACGTCTTCCGGTTCCTGGTATCCACTCAAGAACCTTTCTACCCCATCGGTTATCGGTTCTTCGAGCGATGTAGCCTGCCCATGCCACTTCAACCTGCAAATTTTAATAGATATGTCGATGACTCTGGTTCTTTGTCGAATATCCACGTTTCGGATTCTATCGCGCAAAGAAACTCCGAGCATAGCTCTCTCCATTGCCCGTTGTGTGACTCTGAGTTTCTCCAAAAGATATAAATATATCTACACTAATATTATAAAGAGGAAAGATTTGTACCTATTTTTGTATGTTTGTATGTTTGAAGTTTATTATATATATTTTATGTTTGAATGTTTGTATGTTTGAAGCCGGGGCGGACGGCTAGTATATTATATACTAGCCGTCCGCCCCGGCTTCGCACGAGTGTAAGCTCGGCCTTCGGCCTCGCTACAAAAAATAATATAGCCTATGTCACCCGGGGATAGTGTAGCTTCCCAACAGTGAAAGAATTTTTCAAATCGGTTCAGTAGTTTCGGAGCCTATTCATTACAAACATATAAACATACAAAAATAGGTACAAATCTTTCCTCTTTATAATATTACTAGCCGTCCGCCCCGGCTTCGCACGAGTGTAAGCTCGGCCTTCGGCCTCGCTACAAAAAATAATATAGCCTATGTCACCCGGGGATAGTGTAGCTTCCCAACAGTGAAAGAATTTTTCAAATCGGTTCAGTAGTTTCGGAGCCTATTCATTACAAACATACAAACATACAAAAATAGGTACAAATCTTTCCTCTTTATAATATTAGTGTAGATGTAGATATCTATATAAAAATCAATTCCTGTTTGTTAGTCTCGCTAAAACTCGAGAATGGCTGGGCCGATTTAGCTGATTTTGGTTTTGAAATGTTTGTCGTAGTCCAGGGAAGGTTTAAACGGTGAGTTAATAAATGGCTGGACCGATTTTGATGAAATTTTGTGTTCCTGGAACGGGTAATAGTAGCGATGCCGAAGGCCGAGCTTACACTTGTGCGAAGCCGGGGCGCGTCCCTAGTAATAATATAAATATACAGTTTATTAAAGAAACCGGATGTAAACGCGAGACGCTAACTTTTAACCGACTTCCAAAAAGGAGGATGGTTGTATGTACCACTGTATTTTTTTAAATGTATGATCACCGATTTCTCGGCCAACTGTTGACCGATTTCAATTATTTTTTTTCTTGTTCGGTAGGGTATTCTTCCAATTTGGTCACATTGTCACCAAGTCAGGATCTGATGATGGGATCCCAGGGAAATCAAGGGCAACCCTCAAATATTATAGGCACTTACCTATTACGTTTTTAATATATTTTTGAAGTCGGTTTTTATGTGATCCAATTGTATTTAGTAATTTCTTCTTTTAATTTATTTTAAACTGACTTCAAAATAGGAGAACGGTTCTATGTTCCACTGTATTTTTTTATATTTTATGTATGTTCACCGAATTCTCCAATTCTTCAAACTGTTGACCGACTTTAAAAAAAAAATAAGTTTGTTCGGTAGGGTATACTTAGTCTTTCCAATTTGGTCCCAATGTCACCAAATCACGATCTGATGATGGGATCCTAGGGAAATCGAGGGCAGCCCTCAAATTTTATAGGCACCGTAACGTGATACATACATTTTTGAAGTTGGTTTTTAATGAAATATTTTATCCTTCTGAAGTTTTTCAGTTGGCCATTGAAAGTAAATTACATTGTATGATTGGTCAAGGAACAGTTTTGCAAGATTCTCATGTTATGCGTTTTATTACAGTAGCAGTAGGTAACTGTAGTTAGTTATAATACAGTAGGAAAAATTGCCTACCAAACAAAAAAGAAATTATCAAAATCAATTCTATAATTGGCGGAGTCGGTGACCATACATAAAAAAAATATAGTGGAACATAGAACCTCCGCCGTTTTGAAGTCGATTAAAAAACCGACCATGTACTAATCGGGCACGCGCACTGAATGTTCCGTACCAATTTAAAAAATATTGAACAAAACGTTCTCCCATACATCGGTTTACACAGTTTTCCAAATACAAAATGTAAGTTTACAATTGCAAAAAAAAATTTTATGTGTTATTTTTTTTAAAGCTTCAAACTAATTATTTACTTTAACTATTACAAAGAATATGTCCGGACAGTAACCCGACATGAAAGCGTATTTTTTTTTGTAAAAATTTGTTAATTCGTAATAGACGAGTGCTCAGACAAAATGCAACCTGCATTCAAAGAAAGTTGCCCACATCGTAGGTACCTACATATACGAGTAGAAATTAAATATTATTGACTGCCCCGGTGGCTCAGTTGGTTGTGAACCTACCTTCGGCGCTTGGGTAGGTGGGTTCGATTCCCACCTAGGGCAAACATTCATGTGACGAACATTTGTGTTTGTTCTCTGTATGAGTGTTAATATATATTTAAGTATGTATTTAAAATACATACCTATATACGTAGGGGTGTGCGAGTGAGAGAGAATGTGTGTGTGAGTGCGAGTGTGAATGTGTGTGAGTAGGGGTGGGAGTGTGAATATGATTTTATTCAGAATTTGGATGTAGCATCTTTGCCTAACAAAAAAAACTTACTATACCTACCTAAGCTGTTTTTTTTTTATTACTCGCATTGTTTGCGTAAACCACTATACAAGCCTTGGTCCGAAATGATTGCACTGCTGGCCAGCTCGCTAAGATGGCCTTGAGCTAAGCTCAGCTACGCTCTCGGCCTTCAAGCTACGTCATCATTGCACGCCTTGCTGTCCGAAGGGCTGCAATGCTGACCACGCTGTGATGGCCTGTCATATCTGTAATAAATACTAATTACACATATGGTAATGTACCTACTACAAGGATTTTGAACTTTTGATAAAAAGTTAGGTATAGGTATTTACTTACTTACTTTTAAAAATCGGATTTCAACCTACTAATCCTACTAGGTATAGACTCAAAAAAGTTATTGTTAAAATGTTCATTACCTATAGGTTAATGATGATAGGTTACGTACCACTATGACTACAACTTGATCATTGAGCATTGCCAACTGTCTCGTCTCGCCAAGCCGACAAACGCGTCATCGCTTGCTATGTAGGTATCTATACTGTTATAGGTGAGCATAATATAACAACAACGACGACGACGCGACGGTAGCCGCAATCGAGCTCCCTTTACATGTGTGCCAGCTCATACGTTGTATACACATACGATACGCTCACCTCGCCAAAACTTACTCACGCTCACCAACATCGTTTCATCGCACCTACCGAAGTACCGATTGAGCACACAGAGTCAGCTAGACAGATTGTTTTATTGTGTGCGTACGTGTATTATACAGTGAGCTGCGTTAGTGTGTAGCAACATCGGGGCAGCCGGTGCACCACCCGCCCGCTTGTTCTCCCCGCTACGCGACAGCGAACGCCGCTCCGCGTCCGTCCGCGTCATTGAACAACAAGACTTGCTCGATGGCAGGCGCTTTCCTACCAATATGAATAAAAGAGTTAGGAAACTCTATAACCAAATACGCGATAGTGAAAATAATAATATATTATCTTTATTTACGAAATGATTTTATTTTTTATAGTGTTAACGCAATGAAGAGCATATTTTATTTGTTAGTGAATTTTAGCTAATTATTGTATATGCGCCAATCTCTCTATAGTGTTCTGTGATTGTTATATTGTAACGGGGTTTGAAGCAAATTTTCAAAATGCCAGTGACTGTGTGGTGCAATAATAAAATAACAAGTGATATTTGTGACCGATTTCTAAGCTGTTAGTGACTCGATAACCGTGTCATCGAATTTTGATACAAGCACATCACTAACTGTCAAATATAGGTGGAAAACCTACAAGAATAGTGGACGACACTGACTCAAATAGTAAGTAGAAAATGTCGAATACCTATAATACATTCATGTTTATGTTTAGCGAAAGTGCCATTTATGTGTACTAATTATTCACTACAATAATGGTTATGTTACGTGTGAATCCAAAACTGTCATCGTGATAATTTTGTGAAGTGTCAGTGAGCAAATAGAGGCAAATTTGTAAATAAAATGTTGGAGATATCTAAATGGAAGAATGTTTGTAGTCGAGATGAGTGAGGCCCGCGGGCCGAGGCGAGTCGGACGGTCGCGAGACGGCCGCGACCGAAGCGTGCCAAGTGATAAGAGGCGCGCCGATAGCGACGTCACACCCAGACGTTGTTTGTGTGAATTTAAATAAATTTTCATGACAGACAGTTCCGTAATCACCTCTTGCCATATCACAGTCGCGACATGCCAACTCGATGCGTGCACACCTTGTGAATATGCTCTTCAGAACAGTAGGTACCTATACCATTATCAGTAGGCATCTCAATATCTATCATTAATTTAAGATGCACATTCAGTCACCAAATAATTTATTTTGTCAATGAAATGTTTATCAAGCAATATCAACATTGAATATTCCTGAATAACTTGTTTCCATAATGTTACCTATGCAAAAGCTGTCATAATTGGTTTTAATCATATCAACTATATCTGGGCTTGAGTTCAAATTTATTCATTATTTTACCTATAATCACATTACAAATCTAAAATATTTTATAGCTAGTGATTAAAAAACTTTACTGAGAGAGATGTCAATAAATAACATTTATTGTTTAGTGTTGCAAACTAAATAAAATAGGACATGTTGAATAAGAACAAATATTCACTCAAACAACTTCCCAGAAGGAGGGTAATTTTTTCGGATGTATAAATGTATCATCATCATGAGTCAAAAGCGTCCGACAAAATAAAGGAGCTCAAACTCGAGGGGTCATTATACTTGATGACGAGGGTCTGATGTTGGAGCTGGGAGATGAATAGTGGAACTCTTGGCATGTGACTCGTTTAAACATCAAAGAATCGCAACGAGGAGTCATTACACAATTGCTGAAGAGTCTGATGATGGAGCCGAAAGATAGTGAAATTCTTGGTATGGGGCCCATCAAACACAAAATCCCAAAATTGAAGTGTTTACGAGTATCCATTAAAGAGTTCCACTTTCCACCTCCTGGCATCTAATCAGTTCATGGTACCAATTTCTTGTATTATCATCCTAACTACATACACAGTAGAGTCCATCCATAGGACTAATTCTGAAACCGCAGAAAAACAATCAGCTGATCCATTAAAAAAAACTGACTTGTGTAAATTTATAACACAAGCATACACAATTTATGCCTAATCTAAAAAAGTTTATTGAAATCAAATAAATATTTTATGTAAAAATATTATTTTCCTGAGAATCATTTACAAAATTACTCAATCTGTTACTGAAAAGTTATTTTGAGTTACTGAAAAGTTATTTTCAGTAACAGTGTTAGTTTATTCGATATGTTGGTATCGAATTGGATTGGTTGGATACAAGGCATTAGGTTGCTAATGCCTTTTGGGTCTAAGATATTGGATAAATGATAGCCTATTTGTCTTTTTTAAATCAACTCGTATGACGTTTTTGAACAAAAATTTGTATCTCATCGTCTAATACTATCTACTTAAGGTTATGAAGTAGATACCCTTTACTCCGGCCTCTTCAAAAGTGATTAATCATCCTATATTACTGTGTTAATATCATTGCGTTTTAGAACAAAAACTAAATATGGAGTGTTTAGTCATGCACTTATACACATCAGACGACATTGGATCATGCCAAATTCATACTTACTACTCAATAATCTGTAGCAATTTATCATAGCTTAGTAAGTAGTTACCTTAAAAGGTCTGTTGATTCTTGCAATCTATATACATATAAAAGCGAAATACCACTGATACACTGACTCACTAACTGACTCATCACCAAATTTCGATAACTACTTGACATACAAAAAGAAAGTGTAAAGAAAGACAGAATTCAGTCAAAAGTCTGAATTAAGGAGGCAAAATAGGATTGAAAGTTTATATGAAAATGTATGCGTATGAAGTTGCAGGCATATGCGCATAGAGTAGGTAGGTATATAATAATCCTAGATAGCTAGACTCGATCTAAGCATTTATTTCATCTGACAGCTGCAACATTACAAACAGCGGAAATCACGAATTCTAATCACTTTTGCTACTGAATAAATGCTTGGACTGTATATTATAATATTAATTTTACATTCTATATACTATTTTATTATTATGTTTATATTTTTTATTATAAGGATAGTCAGATAGATATTTAAAACTGGATATTGGATAAGTGCTCAAAAATTACTATGTTAAAAATAAAGCTCAGGGCGTTGAAGTCAATTGAGAAGCATGGCAACGAAGCCCTAGTTCAGACTAAGCTTCTTCGTCTTGAGCATCGGCGCAAAGTTGCAAGTCTATCGGTTTTTTATCGGATACATTTTGGAGAGTGTGCATCAGATCTGCATGATTTAATTCCCTCCTGCCCATTTTTCTATCGGACTGCCAGAGCGGACACGAAAAATTGTGGCTTTATGGTTGACATTCCGAAAACCCGTATGAAGCGCTTTAATTCCCCTTTTTTTGTGCGAACTGCTAGTCTGTGGAAGCGCTGCCTGAATGAGTGTTCTCAGATAGTTACAATCTGGGTGTCTTCAAGTCAAGAGTGAATCGGTTTCTTCTAGGCAAGCGTGATCCATCGTAGATCGCATCATCGCTTAACATCAGGCGAGATGGCGGGGATTACAATAATCTGTACAGTCAACATTTGTTGCAAGCTTAATTAGATTGACATAGGATTTGAATAAGTTCGGCGGTATTTCTAAAATGAACTATAGTAAGGTAAGCTCAGCTCAAGGGCCTTACGGCTACCTCGATGAAGCGGGGTCGAAACAGCGCAGTGGGAAAATCTGGCAAACGTGGACCTTAAACCGCCGAGATACGGTTTGCGCAACTATTCGCATCACCTAAACATAATCGCTTAAAACAGGTAGCCCTCTGGTAACTATTTTCATGAGTTTTGTAATTGACGCAACTTTGTGAATCAACGCCTAGCAGACAGAATATCTGAATTGATGTTTCAAAATGCAGTGAAAATATTGATGAACTTCTCGGTAATAACTTGGGTCACAGTAATGATAAGAATGCCTGATAGTGTGTCTGATAAGGCTGATTGGCCACAGACTGCAGTCAGACAACATGTTTACTGATAGCCTCGAAGAACACAAGTAGCACTTGTTATTACCAGAAGTCACTTGTAGAGTGGGCATTTTCTGCAACGACCAGTCGTAGGCTCATTTTTTTTGTATATACCAGAAGTTTAATTCACATATGTAGCAGGCACCATAATGATTTCTTAAGTTTCCGTGATAATTTTTTTCTTGTTTCGCTTCTCTTAGTCAATAAATATTATATTTATACAGGGTTACGCATGGATCCTGTACTTAGCCGAAAGGAGGTCATTTTTCTCATCATTATGAACAACTTTATGGGACCAAACTTAAAATCGCAAAAGAAACAGCTGTTCCATAGAAAACGGTCATTGACACTTGACAAAATGTATGGAAAAGCTGATTTTGTTTCGCTATGTCAATGTTGAACACATAGCAAAAGTTGTTCATAATGATGAGTACAAAGACCTCCTTTCGGCTTAGTACAGGTTATATGCGTTACCCTGTATAGCTACCTTAATTATTGCAAATTTTAATAAGATTTCATATCTATAACCAGCCTATAATAAACGCAGTTGAAATATCAGTACATTTTATTAGAGGTAGAAGACTTACTTGCCTTATGTATGCCTTATTCATGTCGATTTTAGGATTAAACTTTTCAATAATTATTATCAATGCAATGACAGATTTATCACTAATTAACTGGATTATCACTAACTAATCAACAGTTCTTTTGTTTTCTAGACTTGCTATGACTGCTATGAGTAATAAACATTTCATGAATCTTACTAGATAATGCTGTCATTTGGTCTGCTTGTTCTCTATACTACAGTTGCGAATTATTTTTGTATTCACGGCCACTCGGCAGTATCAAAGAATAGATAAATGTAATCAGGATACGTGAACACTGAACACACACTTATCTGCGTCGAATTCAATGGAATTCAGACTAATTACTAAACTGTAACAAATCACAGACGGCTGCACAGATGTGTCCGATCACCTTTACACTGAAGAGTAGGAACTGCTTGGGGTGTTGCAGTTGTCTGTTGCCGACAGTGATAAGCGACGCTTACCATCAGGTGTCCCTCCAACCTATATTCCACTGTATTAAAACACATCACCTAAATATGATAAATAATTTTTTATGATAAAAATAAGTAAAAAATGCAGGTCCCTCATTTGTCCACATACAGACAAGTTGGCCGCAGTGTAGTGTATATTGTAATGAGATTGAGGATGACCACATAAGTGAGAGCAGTGTGTTGTGATTTGCAGATGCTCTCGGTACAAGTGCCGGGGTGCGCGGGCATGGAGCGGCTGGGCGCGCCGGGGGGACCGCGCCTACGGCACGATCACAGACACCACCATTCCACATTGTGAGTAGATAGAGAACGCATTATTCCTCGTAGGCCCGTCACATAGTCCTATCATTGGGACCATGAGGAAATCCAATTCTGAATGATTCCATTGATTATCACGAGGAAAAAAAACCTTTTACTTGTACCTATTTTAAATCATGTTTCGTAATTATTATTTTTTGGATTTTTTCTGTTAATGATTGGTTCTATTTAATTGGACTAAATTTGTCGTGGTTCCATTGCTTAAACTCTTCAAGTGGTGGGACCACAACTAACTTCCTCGTAACCTGCTAAGAAATGAAACCACAATTATTATTAATTGTATTTCCTTGTGGTCCCATTGATGGAACTATGCGATGGAACCAGCTGCCCTTACCACCACCATACAATCTTGCCTTATCCACCATCCAGTCTGCTCTTGAGTTACCATCCACTTACTGGGATACAAAGAGACAAGTGCAGTGCATTGCCACGCAGTGTTTTGAACTGTTAAAAGTCCGAAATTCTGGGTGCCACTGAACTGTTATGGGTTATGGTCAAGCGTTACATTTACCTATAGTCGAGCGACTTGCTCGCCACGTAACTTAAAAAAACACCATCACTGTTTACATCAGATGATTTCAAGGACCATAATCTTGACTCTAGAGATTATGGCGGACGAAATGCTTCTCTTAAAGCATTTCTTCATAAACATCGATTCTAACTTCTTTCTTTCTTTTTTGTACTTCGATTTAGTCGTGATGTGATTGAGCATTGTTTTTAGTCTTACTTAGCTTTTACTCTCCTTGTTCAATACACATACAGCTAAAGCGAGAGAGAGTTTACTATAAGATTGAATTAAGAATGCTACCAGCAAGCCGCATACTTCAAGCGTTCATTATGCCATTTTTTTTAATGTACTTTTACTAACTTTCAACAAAATTGGACTTGGATTGGATGGTCAAGCCGATTAGGCTATGATTAGGAGGTAATATAGAAACATAAAAAAAATACAACCATACAAATGCTCGGAAAACATTACCCTCCTTCTAGGGCAGTAAGATAAACAATAATGCACACCTTTAATAATAATAGTTAAGTGGCAACAATGGTTGTTTGTGTAGTAAAAAATCACTCCTTTTATCCATAGGAAATCCGCCACTATACTCGGCTTATGCTGGGATTAGCTCTGACAAAACCGTGAATTCTGATCAATTTTGCATGTTTCTTTTAAACATACCATTGTAGCTGGTACAGTGGATTTACCAGGAATAGTAGGTGGTAGGAATTGTAGAACTACCAACTTGTTACAAACTACTGCAGCTGTTGAGTATAGATGCTATCTACTACTTGAGTTGTCGCGACAAATGACGATGCCATAGTCTATTGATAAATATGATAAATTTTACTACTAGAGTAGAGACTAGGATACTACTGAGTTAGAGCGTGGCGGGAAATGTCAACGGACTAAATATCTGTCGTCTGCACAGGCTTTACAAACACCAATTAGTTGAAGAAGTCCTAGCTACCCTAGCAGTACTTTTACTAAATCGGAACAGTGCCAAAGGCATCAATAACGACTAAGTATTGATTTATTTCTAGTATAGTATAAAAGTATATAGTAAAAAAATGATTATCATAGTGTGGCGTGGTGTCCGCAGGGAATGGGAGAAGCAGCAGCGGCTGCAGGCGATGGTGGGGCGGCTGCAAGAGATGGTGGAGCAGGAAACGCGCGCGCGCTCCGCCGCCGCTGCCGAGCGGCTCGGCCTGCCGCCCAGCATACAGCTGCCGGACGGCGAGTACGGACAGGACGCGCACCTGCAGCTCAGAGTCCCCTATCAGGTACCTACCGAACGCCGCTCCGGCGACACATGCCGCAAACACGACACGTCTATACGTTTTTATGGTTCCTTATCCAAGGGGTGTAAAATGTCTGTCTGTCCGTCCCATAGATTTACGAGGTCTATGGTCCGTCCTATCTTTTAACGGCTGCATCTTTCGAACTAAATATGTAATGTCCGACGGATTAACTAAGAAATAAAAATAAAGTCAAAAAGTAAAAATTTAAGGGCTATACGTGGGCTGTTCCAAAAATTGTTACAGAAATGAAAAATAGTTGGAATATGAAAAATGTTTATTTCCCTCCAATCCCAATGCATTTTTGGATTGGGATGAACCAGCTTTTGAAACATTTAATATTGTATCTTTTTGGAGATCTTAAAATAACTGCCGAATTTCTTCAACGGCCTCTTCTGCAGTGTTAAATTTTCGCCCACGAAGCATTTCTTTTTACCGTGGGAAATAAAAAAAAAACACATGGAGCTAGTTCTGGCTGTACGGAGGATGGGGTAACATTTATACCCCCGTACTTTTCAAATAGTCCGTGGTTCTGGCAGCTGTGTGAGCAGGCGCGTTATCTTGGTGGAAAAAAAAACCACGGACACCGCTTCATGGTCGCTTGCCATTTAACTCCCCGAAAGCTTGAGGCAGAAAAACTTCGCAATACCATTCACTAGTAACTGTTCTACGGTCTTCTAGCGAATATACTGCTAATTAACGCTCCGAACGACAACTTTTGTGGGCAACTCATTTTCTTCAAACACCCGTTGCATGGATTGTTGCTTCGTGAGAGGATAGTAGCTGTAGAGCCAAGTTTCGTCAGTAGTAAGGATGTAAGATACGTTTTGCGAAGTTCCTCCTTCGAACTTTTTTAGCATAAATTTGCACCAATCAACACACCGGGATTTGTGCTCTTCGGTGATGAAATGAGGTATCCATCGCGAAGCAAGCTTCCTAATTTTAAATTGTTCATGCAGGATAGTGGGAACTGCCTGTGTTCCAATCTTCAGTTCAGCCTGAATCTCTCGATGTATATATATATGTATATATAATGTGTCTAACCTCCCGCAATAGCCACTCTACGCTGATGACAATTTCTTGAGTTACTGCAGTTCGGTCGACTGGGTCTGGGGGTCATCGTTTGGGTTCTCTCGACCACGCTTAAATTCACGAAACCAATAAGTAACTGTTGCTAACGCAGGAGCAGACTTCCCAAATGCAGCTTGGAAATTTCGTGAGATTCCTTGAAGGTTAACCCTCGTTTATAATCATAAAAATACTAAAGTATGGTTGTATGGTGGTTCGGAACCCCTTAGTGCGCTCGCCCGACTCGCACTTGGCCGGTTTATTTATCATATTAAAAAGACGATAAAGGCTGAGATTACATCGAAAAGGCGCCCCGACTCTGTCCTATGTCTTATCGTCTGCGCCATAGTTCTATTATCTATCATTTGTAGACGAAATAGACGCGTATAAAATAGGCAATATTTGGTCGGATTTTGAAACCTCACACTAGCATTCTTTGTCTCGCTAGGCGATATAATAAAAAGTCGTATGATAGGTATGATAGGCTTTGTAAAGCAAAAGTCTTTATAAAGACTTTTGCTTTACAAAGCGCAAGCTGACATCACATGGACTACTGCTCCCATTCTGGGAACGGAGCACCCAGATATCAGCTTCAGCATCTTGATGCATTACAGTGTAGAGCTGTCAGAATTGTCGAGGATCCGAAGCTCACTGAACACCTAGTGCCCAGGGCAGCATGCGCAGAGACATTGGGTGTCTTTGTATCTTTTATCGCATTCACAACGACGTTGTGAATGACGGGGAATGTTCTGAAGTGAAAATGTTCAATTTGTTGCCGGCGTCGCGGATTTATCAGCGCACCAGCCGCCACCGCCTGAAAGTTCATTCGCATATTATAGATCTGTGGAAATCGCACAATGTGCGTTTTACGCGACCTTTTTGCCTCACACTTGCAATCTTTGAAATGAGCTGCCATACAACGGTATTTCCAAGTAACTAAAAAATTACATGGGGTTCTTCAAAAAGGCTGTTAATAGAGTCTTTAAAGGTCGACAACGTATCTGTGATGACGGTGATCGCTTGCCATTAGGCGGCCCGTTAGCTTGTTTGCCACCTATGGCATAAAAAAAGTGCTGATCCATACATTTACAAACATGAATTCTGAATCAATACAAAAATTTCAGAACGAAAGGTATACTAAAACAGTAGTATATTAAGGTAAATCTGTGCTTAAACGCTCAAGTGACAGATAATAATTGATACAAACTAAATTATGCTTTGTTTTAACAACAATAAGACATGGTTCAAATTAGTTTGTTGGTATTGTGAATTTTGTACCAGACTCAACATCAATGTTTTTAATATTGTATGTGTTTATAGATGAATGTCTAGTTGGTAACAGTGGTCTGGTTTGTCTATGTGTTTCAGCAAGCCGAGCTGACGAGGAGCAGCTTCCAGCCGCCGCCGAACAAGTGCGTGAGCGACGTGCCCGAGTGGGCGGGCGGCGGGTGCGGCGAGGCGGGCGGGTGCGCGCGCCGCGCCGCCGACAAGAAGGTGGGGCTGCTGCAGAAGGCGACGCGGTGGTGGGTGCGCATGGGCACGCGACCCGCGGCGCCGCTGCTGGCCAGCGCCGCGCCGCCGCCGTGCGTGATGGTGCCGCGGCGTGGCGCTCCCTCGCCGCCGCGACTGCCGCCGCCCGACGCGTGACGCGCGCCCTCCGCGCCCGGTCCTGCACCACGTACCATATCACGCTTACATTCCATTATCGGGACGATGAGACGAGCCGCGGGCCCCCGCGCCACCCGGACTATTATACACTTGGTATTTATTTATTGGGACGCGGCGGAGACGCCCGCGCGCACCGAGCGCCGCGCCCTCGCGATGTGAAGCGATCACTAAGACTGAAATATAATAAAAAGATATAACGTTATAAAGTCTACGTTGAAGTATGTTGTCTTAGGTAAAATTAATTCAAATAGAAACAATTAAAGTATATAATATTTAATGAATGTTTGGATTGTAACCTTCGATGATATTGTATATTATGAAGAGGTTGGTCGCCGGTCAGTTGAATCTTGCAGTGTACGGTTTCATGTATAAGTGGCCTATCTTTATTTCTATCCAGCAGCTGTAAACTTGTGTTTAAACAACTTTTATATTTATTTATAATTATGTCTAAAGAGAATGCATATCAATACAGTAAACGCAAGGAATATTAATTTACGACGCATAGCTACTATTTTATTGTAAATATTGTCTCTAATTTAACATAAGATTTATGATGGCCGATGCCGAAATCCGAGGGTCTTTTCAATTGAGTGTTTGCTACATTCCATATTTATGTTGAAATATTATCGATATTACTGTACTCGCTACTTCCAGCTGTCTACCTGTGTCGATGCCGCTCCTCCCCCCCCCCCCCCCCCCAAACTCGTCCCTACCCCTCCGCTGATGCCTTTTTCTTCCCTCCCTCACTCCCGTCGTCCATCTCTCTCGCTGACAATCTACCTAATGATAGTGACTGATATTGTAAATGCAGATGAATAGAAATCTCATTAGTTCATAGACAATGTTTAAATGAAACACATTGATTCAATTAGGTTTAAATTAGCTATTTATTATTTACATTGTAAGTTCGGCAGGCTGTACCCTGCCAGGCGTGTTTGTCTCAACGTCCGCTGTAGTCGAGGCGACCAAGCGGCCCTTGAAAAATAAATTCTTAAATAGGGATGTTTACGGTTGGTTCATAACGATTAACTCGAGTTTATGACTGACGCGGTGGGACATTTTTGAACCTTCCGTAAACCAGAAAGAGTTTACTTTCCACTGACGCATATACACCTCGACTTTACAGTGGGCGTTGGGTCTTTGTAGTCAATCGCTCTCGCAGGATTCGGCTAGCCGGAGCGAATTCTAGAAAAAGTGCAATGACGTGTAAAAGCTATGTCAACCACACTTGCCTTCATTAATCGATTTTTCGTGTGATGTCTGGTCCTATACGTCTTGATTTAAATGACGCACACAGACACAAAACGCTTTATCTTAATCTATTGTGCTTTGTAAATGATAGGGGCGCCCGCTTCTTATCGCGCATAATTTGACATTCTAGACAGTCCAAAGTGAACCTAAAAATCGTGTATGACTGAAGGAATTAAATTACAAGTAGACTGCAATTACGGGTCTTATAGCTAACGTGCCGTGTGCAGGCCAGGGGTCGCGTTGTGTAGGGTTACCATCCGTCCGGATTAGTCCGGATTTTCGGCTTTCCGTCCGGATTTTGTGTCCGGTTATTTGAAGTAAATGAAAAATCCCAGTAAAACATGCTCTGCGCAGCGCATGGGATCGATAATTAATTTTTTTTGGCTAAAATATCTGGCCTTTTTTGGAATGTTCCGACTTTTTGTTAGGACTTTTCTAATTTCACAATGGTAACCCTAATTGTTCGCAGCTTAGCGCCGCCTTGCACCGCACGTGTTCTATTCATAAATGTATAATGTATTGTTGTGCTGGCGACCTTCGAATGCCTCGCTGCGGCTTTTATGCTCAACAGTACTGAAAAACACCATATAAATGTTCAAAATATTAGTATGTGTTATTTTATTAAAAGTGAAATTATTGTTATGTTTGTCTTTGGTATTTTAATGAGGCAACTAAAATAATACGCAATTCGTTGTCATTGAAAATAATAAGTTCTGTCCTTGTTTGATATTTTATTTATCTTCATAATGTTTTAGGAAAATTGGCAGCATGTTTCAGAATGCTGTTTGTTTTGTAGCGAAATGTCGGTGTTGCAGCTTTAGTTCGGTGATGTGACATAGATAAGAGCTAATATGTTCGCTATCGGATGAGTGTTTACAGCTGCAAACCATAAGTGAATGAAAATTCTGTTTTCATTTGCTTTGTTAGTGTTTCTATTGTAAAGTAATAAGTTGCAACCATTATACAATTTTGTTTTTCATTTGGCTTTTTGCAATGTACTTGCAGATGTGAACAATCATCCCATAGCGAACGGTGTATATTCGTAAATGATTCCCCAAACTGAAACTGGGCGCCACTCTATTAGTGCATTTTACTGGGACATGTGCGTATACTGACGTGTCTTAAAATAGGATTGTCTAACAGACGTTTCTTTATCGAGACACGCGCCCTTAGATTCGTTTGATTGTAACTAATTTAAGGGCTCAGTTCGAATTACGACAGCACTGTTCGCAAGTCCACAGCCAATTACACCGACAGCAGCCACATGGCACTATATTTATTTGCATCGATAAGAGCAGTAACATCATCGCACAGTGCTTTATAGCTGCTGTTAGCAGTATTGCGCACTTAAAAGTGGTCTGAATTCATTGATAGTAATGCCAATTGTGATTCTCGAATAGAGACCACGGACCGGTTAGCGCAGCGTAGGACGTCCATACAAGACGGACAGACGACCTAAGAGACGCTGGATGCAGGCCGCTTCCAATCGGCCCTTTTGGAGATCGATGGGGAAGGCCTATGTCCAGCAGTGGACGTCCTATGACTGAAATGCTGATAATGACGAATGCCAATTGTTATAACGTATTTCTGACCACTTCCATTATGCCATTTACATGTCATGATATACTGTGGAGAGACGCATAGTTTCCGATTGGAATATCTCTATATTCTGTGAAGTTGCAACACATCTGAATAAAATTGTAATTCTACCAATCCATGTCTAAATATTGTACTTCTGCTAAAACTTATAAACGCTTGCTTACTCATAAAAATATTCGATAAGTGCTCCGAACAGTTACTTAAATATATACACTAGTAAAATTGAAATGATTACATACTATTTATAAATTAATTATAAAAATGCGCTCTGCAGACTACATTTTTATGAGTAAGGGAGCACATGTATATAAGTATACCTGTGTATACATAAGTAGATGTATGAAAATGTCAACATAATAATGTCGACTGTTTTCAATGTTCCCCAAATTACCATTAAGCTATTATGTACTGCCAAGGTCGATATAACTAGCGTTGTATAGTCCTGGTACTACGAATTCGAGAAGACACCGCACTACTTTGCGACGTTCCAATCAATTGTGGCCACTGTGCAACATTTCAGTCAGTCAGTTCACTCGCTAGTAAATAGTTATTAGCATAAATCAAAGATATTTAGAACTGTGGATATAGTAAAATGTTCACACCAAAAGTAGACTAATATCATACTAAATACTAAGGTAATCTGTGCATTTTAGTCTACATTTATTGCAAGATAAATTATAAATTGTTATAACGACATAGGATTCTCCAATTAGTTAATCAGTATTTCTAAATAAAACTAATAATATGTAAGTAATAATATATTTCAAGTGTTTTTTAAATGTCATAACATTTAAATAGTAAAATCTTTAAAGTGTGAAACAACACTTCAAATATAAAAATACTATCGATTTAGAGTAAAATCGTATCTCGTCCTCTAATTGCAGGACGTAGCAAGAATTATAGATGGCGTTACTAACGCTTAAGGCGATGTGAGTTCCAAAATCAGCTGTTCGATACGTATTGACAGAAACATCGATCGTAACCTCGTAGACTTAAAGACTAATTCAGTTAGTACTTCAGAGCGGCGGTTACAGTGAAGACAATGTGCCTGGAATCTGTTTTTTTATGGTTTTAAATTTATACATCGCTTCCTAGTAACATAAATACAAAATGAGCTCGAGCGTATCTAGAAGGTGTACGTGGCTATTATTTGGGTATTTTGTCATAAAAAAAAAATAGAAGATATAGTAGAGATAAAATAAAACCGAAAATTAATAATAAAAGACTCGTGTTAAATGATTTTTTCGTAACGAATCTTGTTTCGACTCCTTAGATCAAGATTTGAGAAACAATACAATGTTTTTTTTTGTAATTGACATAAAAAAAAAGCATTTTGGAACTCATTTTGCTTTGAAGACAGCTCAAGAATATGGAGGCTGGCAGGAAAGCGACCGCAGAGTAGCGGATAGAGAGCTCGGAAGTAAACGCGGATGGCGCTATAAAATTTTAATAGTAAATGTATGTAGCTAATTTAGAAACATGTTTTTTCGTGAATTTTTACCTGACCCAACCATCACGAATTTGTAAATTAATGGCACAAATTTATATTTTGATGTGTCTAGTACACACTTATATTTATGCAAATAGTACAATGCAACATGTGACCACACTGCATGCATCTAGCGAATGACTGAATGTGTGAGACAAAGTGTGGCAAAGTAACCACAATTGAATGGGACACGGGCGAACTGCAACGTCATCTCTGTACGCAATACATATTAGTTCAATGAAAATTACCTATATTCTGCTATAATCACTATAATATGGAAATGTATGTTTTAGTACCTTATGATAAATGAACGAACCTTAATATAGTCATACATACGTTTTTAAAAGTAATAGTAATTAGTTTGAAATGTTCTTGTACAAATTGCTGATAAAATATAAAAGTTGTTTAAAATAGTTCCACAGAATAGAATAATCTAGTTATCAAACAATATTCCATTGTCATATTAATAAGTAAAAGCAGGAGCAAATGTTTAATGAAAAAAAAATTGCATTAAATTATGACCTACCAATAATAATCAAGTTTTTTATTTTATTTATCATCATAATCATCAGCCTATCATATTCCACTGCTGGAGTATGAACATGACCTCTCCTGCACTAGACACCACCCATAAAGAAATAAGCCTGCGACACCACCCCTGTATAATAGGAAGATTCCACCGTAAGCCCCTGGTGCTCGTTTCAAAAATTTGTCGAGCTGGTGAGAATGGCCTATGGAACAGCCAATTTTAATTATGATGACATGTAGCTAGATCCATAGATAAGAGGATGGCTAGACCCATACTAAAAGTTATTCTTATTGATAGTACTATGAGTCTCACACAGGTACCTAATCAAGTCATTCGCTATAACTTTTCCGTGGCTGCTCAAAGGAGTTCCGTCCAATCTTTTATGTATAATTTTTCGAAGCGTTCAATAGTTACCAACAGAAAAAAAAATCTTCAAAAAGTGAGTCGGACAATATAAACAGTAAATATTATCACAAATGACCCCCCCCCCCCCCCCCTTAAGTAGTTCTTTCACACTATAATATTAAAATGGCAGCCATTTTTGTTCCTCCGATGCGTAAGCACTTGTAGTTAGTAATTTAGGCATACATTACATTATAGACAATTAATCGATGGCAAACATGTTATATTCATTTATTTTAAAGATGAAAAAATATTGCCAAAAAAATAATGATGTTATTAACGGGTTTTTTTTAGATTATCTTTTTATAAAAAAAAATAGGGTGCTTTGATTAGGCTGTTAAGCTACATGTTTTTTTATTTCTGAATGATAGTAATGTCTCGTGAAAAATTTGACGACTACGTAAACGCATCCCTGATTCACTTGAACTCATTAATAACTTATATCACATTTATTTGATCTGAGCTTGAACTTGAATGTCCGGATTTTTCTCAGGACTTTCCAAATTCCGAAATGGTAACCCTACCTACATGAACATTCTTCTATTTCTCATTCGTTTTGTTTACGTTTCGTTCTCGTAGTGCCGCGCTTCGGTCAGCAGACACTGCGGGGCCACTCAAGGGCCACTGTTCATAAAATAATACAAATGCAGATTTACGTTGATTGGTAAGTAAATTCTTCTTCTAGAAAATAATAAATACTGCCTGCATGCACTGCGTTTAATAAAAAAAAATGTGTTGTTTAGTTTTAGGTACATACAGGGTTACCAAATAATATTTTTAAATTTTCCCATAAACCGAACAATTTGTTACTTTGTTACAATGATATTTTTTACAATACAAAAAACCCTGGGGCTTGACTTGGCGTGAAAGCGAGGTAAAGTAGGGAATGGGTCGTAGCACGCTGAATGAATACGCTCGCGAATAGACTGGTAAGATGGTGGTAGATTTGTGCTGGTAAGACTGGTTGTTTAAATGTCATTGTCATGTCTTTTTTTTTGGTTTCGCGTTATTGACGCAGTTGACATATTTAAACGACTTGTACATGGTGATGTCCTTGTACAAGCCGTAAGTGTTTGGCCTCTTCTGTTAAGTTTTGCCGTTGGTTGGCGAGCAGGTAGCCTAGTAGTCTGGCGTTGTTGTAGTCTGGCGTTGCACTAATCTTAATTTCTTACTGACAAAATAATTTGGTGCATAACATCATCCAATACTGCACGCATACCTGGCGTTGGTGGCACTTTTCAATAATTTTTTATCGCCTGTGCCGCCAACTCCTTCGTTGCGTTTATGGTATTTTTGATGGTTTTACGTAAATTTATCTAGTTTTGTTATTATAACACTAAAGTTTAACTATTTTTAATATAAATTAACCAAAAAAACCAGTCGGCACCAGTCACACAAGATGAGCCGGCATTGAATGAGTTAATAAAAAAAAAATGATAATAATATTTGGCATGTCAAGCTGTGACAGTAGTTTCGTCTTTCTGTCAGTGTCAAAGTGCGATTGAATTGAAGTTTAAATTGGAAGATTGGTTTGGAAGTGGATGGTAGTTGTTGATTTGTTGTGAAATTGTTGTTGTTTAGTTTACCAATTGTCTTAAAAGTATACATTTTTCAAGGTAAGATCATTGCTATTTTAATTATGTATTTAATATCTATAATATACAAGTTTATATACAGTCACACATTTTTACAGTTACTTAAAAATTTCAGGAGATCTTAGCAATTTTCTGTGCAAGGAAGGTCATTATGGGCCCTCCTAAGAAGTTCAAGAAGTATGACTCGAAATCTGGCGGCGACAGATATGGTGTGTACCGTCCATGCAGTTTCCATCTCAAAATATTGCACTACCAAATAATTGTCATAAAACATTAATAGCTTCCAAAACTGCAGGCAAAAAGAAAAAGGTTGAAGAAGACAACATGACCATAGACTTGGTAGATGATGATAACAATGAAAATGTTGGAGTTCCTGGAGCGGCCATGCAAGATGCAGAAAAAAATGATCAAGTGCCTGAGGATGAGTTTGGAGCTAAAGATTACCGGTATATTTTGTTAAAAATAAAATATCTGTATCATTCCAAATTTAATATAAACCAGAAGAGATGTAAACTGAACAGACATTAATTTTATCTTAATCTAACTCATACAATTTAAAGACTAATTTATAATGTTTTAGGAGCCAAATGACCCTCAAGCCAGACAATGCGAGCCGTCCCCTGTGGGTGGCTCCAAATGGACACATATTCCTGGAAGCGTTTTCTCCTGTCTACAAACATGCACATGACTTTTTGATTGCCATCGCTGAACCAGTATGCCGGTATGGATGTCATTTTAGTTTCTTAAGAGCTCACTCTTCGTGCATTTCCTATCTCTCTCACACACATTTCAAAGTTTTTCGAGATTTAAAAAGACTGAAAGTACGTATGAAAAATCTTAGGTTTTAATAATTAGTAAAATGCTCACAGACAGAATCCACAGACACTGATAGACCCTGCGAAATTTACGACAGGCCACAATCTATGCAGACTAGGGAAATTCACGGTGTCTATTTTGACCACAGAAAAAAGAATTAAATAGCATGGAAATGAGAAGGAAAATCTGACGCCAGGCATTATGACAGAAACTTGATTGAACATTATTATTTACATCAATGCGTCGAACTCCACATCACAGTTGCTAACTGATTTTGAATGACTGACGTTTCGTTTATATGAGTGCAACTGGCTACAACATATTATTACAAAAATGCCTTGACAGGCGTTCTAAATTAAACAAAAAAAAATGTAATTTTGACACGAGTCTCTGGTACCAACCATGTTCTGACAAATACATAATACTAAATCTCCTACTTGACAAACTTCATCAATGAAGAATAATAAAGTTAATTTTTACAAAAAAATACTGACTTCAAGACTTGCCTACGTACAAACTCAAACAAAAAAATAGAAAACAAAACGTCATGTGTATATCTATTTTCAAAAAGTGCTGAATTTATTTCGATAAGTATATATGGAATGGGACCACCTCTGACCAATGACCTGCCAAACGAAAAAGAATCTTTCTCAAATCATAATTTGGGGAGTAATTGCATATCAATCATAAGTTAAAAACATACAGACGAATTGACAACCTCCTCCTTTTTTTAATTCAGTTAAAAATAACGGTTAATTACCATGTAATAGTATTTAAAAAAATCTGTTTTTCATTCTTCACAGACCTCAACATATACATGAATACAAGCTGACAGCATACAGTTTGTACGCAGCTGTCTCGGTAGGGCTGCAGACTAATGACATAGTTGAATACCTCCAAAGGTTGAGCAAATGTACCGTGCCCGCTGGCATCATAGAGTTTATACAACTGTGTACTCTGTCTTATGGGAAGGTGAAGTTAGTGCTCAAACATAATAGGTAAGATATATATAACATATAACTATATAACATATAGATATATAATTATGTATTGTATTAAAACCAAACCCATAACATTTGTTGAAATGAGATTTAAAAATTTCATGCTGACAGCAAACGTTGGCCGTAGCTTGCCAAGCAAAGGTGTGTATTGCCACCAATTGAGATCACTCACCACTAAGCACCACTGAGATGACTTGTCTCTCACTTCAGATCAGTGACGGTTGAAAACTCCTAGACTCACCTAGCTTTTTTGAGAATATTAGTGAAACTGTTTTCTTTTTCTGTCATTTATTTTACTTGGTAGTTTACTCAATATTCTTCCTTTAAATGTTAGATTGTACAATTAGGTTGGAAAATCAACATCATACGAGCCGGTATTGTCACATAACTCAACATTAGAATGTGGCTGCATTAGTAAAAGTTGTAGCGAGAAATAGGGGCAAGTGATCTATCATGGCCAAAAGGTTGAGGAACTACTTACTGGCCTAGGCCTGAAATTTCAAGAAGCTGAGTAGGGAAAATGCTCTCATAATCCTCCCGAGCATTGTGGAATTTTCACCTCGATAAGAATGTAACTTACATCTCTGAGCGTAAATTCTTTAGGTATCTAGTGGAAAGCAAGCACGTGGAAGTCCTTCAGAAGCTGCTAAAAGATCCAATTATTCAGCAATGTCGATTAAGGCGCGATGGCGACGATGATCTGCTAGCATCCGCACTGCCTAACAAACCAGCAGTGGTGGCCGGCACTGCTAAACCAGGTAAAACCTCAAACAATTACCTATGATTTTCAAGATTACTTGCATTTTTACGGAACGAAATGTATCCCATCTGGTGCACATTACTTCCTTGTTAAATTTCATCATGTGAATTGTGAATTTTCTGTAATGAATCAGGTAACAAAAATAGAGACAGAATAACTTTGGCTATTATTGAGTTAGCGAAGCCCCTGTAATTTAGAGTCAACGGGAGCAAATCAGCTTTTGTATGATTCTATATTTGTTCTATGATAACTTGCATACCAATAATCCAATCTTATTGACATTTCGTAGTACATAACTTATGCAACTGCAATTTTTAACCCCTGCGGCAAAAAGAGGAGTGTTATAAGTGTATCTGTATGTCTGTCTGTGGCATCATGGCTCCCAAACAGCTGAACTAATATTTTTTCGTTTGAAATCTGACTTCATGTGAGTGTTAGCTATGATTAATGAAAATCGGTTCTGTCTCTTTCATCAGGTAGGTATTGATTATATCTTTTATCAGGGGTTTTAAAAAAAAACTGACTTCAAGACTTACCTACATGTACAAACTTAAACTAAAAATAGAAAACAAAACGTCATGTGTATATCTTTTTTCAAAAAGTGCTGAATTTATTTCGATAAAATAAATTTTAAATAAATGAAAATAATGATTAAAATTAAATTTCAATGAGTGCAAAATCAGTCAAGAGTCTGTGAAGATATACAGGGCAGGAGGTCCCAGTCTGTATTAAACTTGTAATGGACTGAGCAAAGCGAAGCCCCGGAGTCTACACACAGAGGCATTTTCTAGTATTTGTGTTTCTTGAGGAACTTGCAGATCGTAAATTAGTGATAACTTGATAAAGTGAAACTTTACATTAATTCATCCAAACGCATTTGCACTATTGTTTGTGTAAATATAATTCAGCTGAAGATGATATAGTAACATGTTAAGTTTCTATTATAGGTGAAGAGGCTGCTAAGACTAGTGCAAATGGTGCAGTGCCAGAGGATATCAGCCAGTTCTACCAGCAGCTCGACAAAGATGATGAGGATGATGAGGGTACTGAGATTGCACAAAATACCGCCGTCGCGTTTGAGGTCGACCCTGACAAGATAGAGGTATGTCATCATACTCAGACATCGTAATTTTTTTTTATCGGTAGTATGCTTGCGTTTGACCGCCAACTCGCCTGATATTAAGCGCGATGCGGTCTGCGATGGAGCACGCTTGCCCATAAGAAACCGATTCACTCGAGATTTGAAGACACCCAGATTGTAACCATCGGGGAACACCCATTCCGGCAGCGCATTCCACAGACTAGCAGTTTGCACAATAAAAGTGGAATCAAAGCGCTTCGTACGGGTTTTCGGAATATCAACCATGAAGCGGTGTCGATTTTTCATTTGTACTCATCACTATGAACAACTTTTACTATGGGACCAACTCTGAAATCGCTAAAATTTCAATTCCATACGGTCATTACTCATTGACACTGGACAAAATGTATGGAACGGCTGATATTTTTTCACGTTTTCAGGGAAGTAAAAGTTGTTCATAATGAACGAGTACAATGACCTCCTTTCAGCTTAGTACAAGGTATATGTGTAACCCTGTATAAAAGAGCTGATATTCTTCAAACGGCTGAACAGATTTTCTTGGATCAGCTAAAAACACTTGCACAAGTAACCTTAATAACAAAAAACCGGCAAGTGCGAGTCGGGCTCTCGCACTGAGCGTTCCGTACTACCATGTAACTTGTTAGCTACTAAAAAAGTAGAAAAGTAGTACAAAAAAGTAGTGCATATGGTTAACATCTCATCAACGTCCAGGCAGTCACCCATCCAAGTACCGACCGCGCCCGACGTTACTTAACTTCGGTGATCGTACGAGAACCGGTGATGATCAGTTTATCACCCACTCCCACTTGGCCATTATTTGTTGTTATACTTTAGAGTGTGTACTATATCATGCCAAGTTTGACGCTTGTTCCTTGGACGAACAGACAGACAAACAGCGTAGGCTTAGTAATAGGGTCCCATTTACACCCTATGGGTACAGAACCCTAAAAACTAAATCAAAATCGGTTCAACCGTTTGGAAGCTATAATGCCACAGGCAGATACACATGTTTAATTTATAACACCCCTCTTTTTGTTTATAGTTTACCATGTTTGCCCTTGCCCCATCCTTGCATGGTCGTGGCAACGTGTAATGTTACTCATAATCATCCTTTATTCGACTACAATTCGCGTTCGGCGTTTTAATTTAGCTTTGGTATTGAAATTTTTGAGCGCTGACCCAAAATAGTTTTAAAAGTTTTTTAGATCGATGTACTCCGACCATTACCGACCACTGCTGAGTAAAGATACTCACTGTGAAGGCACGCTCGGAACTCATCACCATTTATCATCGCTGTGTGCAGTTGGCACAATTTTTTTTGCATTGAAAATGATTTAGGATGAGCTTCTTTCTGTGCATTTTGGAAAAGCTACACGGTTTTCTAAAAGCATCCTTATTTCTTATTGACTTATAAGCCCAGCTCATTTCAAAGAAATACGTTCTTTCCACTTTCTGTTTTATGAAGACATATCAGTTTCAAATACTTTTAAGAAATATATGTATTGTGAAGACATACCCGTTTCAAATTCTTTTCTCTGCTCTTGAATAAGTATTTCCATTCCTTATCATTGCAGGTGATTCAAAAGCGCTGCATCGAACTGGAACACCCGTTGCTCGCCGAATATGATTTCCGCAATGACAGTATCAATCCGGACATCAATATTGATCTCAAGCCGACCGCAGTGCTGCGCCCCTACCAAGAGAAGAGTCTCAGGAAAATGTTTGGCAACGGACGAGCAAGGTAATATTTTCCTTAGGTAGACTCACATCACACTGTTTTATGGTAACCAATGATAAGCAACTCTGTATTCTCTCCACAAATAATTTACTGAGTACCTAGTAAAAACATTAAAACTTTGTGGTTATAAAAACCTAGAATTATCAGCCTGTAAATGGAGATAGCGAACCGGAAGACGCAGCGTAGGTAGACCTCCCACTAGATGGACCGACGACATTGTGAGAGTCGCGAGCATCCAGTGGATGCAGATGGCAGGATGTCGTTCAGTGTGGAGGTTAAAGGGGGAGGCCTATGTTCAGCAGTGGACGTCTTCTGGCTGAAGATGATGATGATGAAATGTAAACCGAATTTATAATAATAATAATTTATTTGCATAAAAAACACGAGTAAATACATTTAAAGAAAACACAATCACAATTTATATATTAAAAATAGGTTAGTAGAAATATACATGTGTTGGTTAAATGTGGTGTGTTAGCACCCGAACTAGACAATTATATGATTTGTTGGACGCGTCTGGCCTCAAACATAATGATGTGTTTTTTGTTGCCGATTAGTTCTGCAACAGATCATTATGTAGCGTGACGTCCCGCAATGTCGACTGCCCCGGTGGCTCAGTTGTAGTGAACCTACTTTCTGCGCTTGGGGGCGTGGGTTCGATTCCCATCTAGGACAAACATTTGTGTGTTGAACATTTGTGTTTGTTCTATGTCTGGGTGTTAATATCTATTTAAGTATGTATTTAAAAATATATATGTATGTATATCAGTCTCTGGCTGCTATATTACAAGCTATGCTTAGTTTGGGGTCAGATGACCGTGTGTAAAAAAAAAAAAATGTCCCGCTGGTAGGTCGGGCGTGATAGTGCTGCCGTGCGGCGCCGGCAAGTCGCTGGTGGGCGTGACGGCAGTGTGCACTGTGCGTAAGCGCGCACTTGTGCTCTGCAACTCTGGAGTCTCGGTGGAGCAGTGGAAGCAGCAGTTCAAGTGTTGGTCCACTGCTGATGATAGCATGATATGCAGGTATGTGGGCGTGACGGCGGTTTACACAATGTGCAAGCGAATGTATGGTGCTCGGTGTTGTTACCGCAATTTGCTATATCGTGAAGTGCTGTTGTGCTGTCTCGTAAGAAAACACGCTTATTAGTCACCTTAAGGTTATGAGTTCATTACTGGCGTACCGATGTTGGAGCATTTTTGTGACAAATGTGTTGACTGAAAGTGTTCAGCCTATGCAAGGTGTGTAAGGAATGAGAAGTTTTTGGTCTTACCATGTGCAAGTCGTTGATGGGTGTGAGGGCTATGTTCTGGGATAAAGAGCTATATTATTATGTCATCTTCCTTGTTATCCACGATAAATATTTCCTTCTCAAATTTCATCAAGCTTGTTTGCTTCTTCTTTTTGCTGTTGTTTCATGAAAAGATAACAGACAGACTCTTATGAACATATTTCATACCCATATTTTTATTTATTTCGGCTGTGGTCGTCCCATTGCAGGGCAAATACCCCTTCCTCTCCTCTCTACTGTGTGCTATGGTGGACCTGTCTTTAGTATGGGAGTCAAGCTCGTCCCACCGTCTTTTTCTGGGCCTTCCACGACGTTGTATGGCATGCGGAAGCCATTCGGTAGTTGTTCTTGCCTATAGTTCATCCGATATTCTACTTATGTGGTCGGCCCACTCCCGCTTCAGCTTGCCGTCTTTTTCCCCAACGTTACCGACCCTATATAAACTATATTATTAGAGTGTACTGTTGCTATTCAGCTCAATCATTAAAATGAGCTCAATAATGCTTATCATCATGTAAACATTCCAGATTCACGTCAGAAGCGAAGGACAAGCCGATGGGCGCCGGCATCCTAGTAACCACATACTCAATGATCACGCACGGACAGCGACGCTCGTGGGAGGCGGAGCAGACTATGAAGTGGCTGCAAGCGCAGGAGTGGGGGCTGCTGGTGTTAGACGAGGTGCACACGATACCCGCCAAGATGTTCCGTCGGGTGCTCACTATAGTACACTCGCACGCTAAGCTAGGTTAGTTGTTAACTCCCAGCCCCATGTGTCAACCATGCATCAAAGAAATAAATATACATACAGGTTGTAAGGGAACCCCTACCGAAGCCGAAACACTATTATTATTAAAAACATAATCGAATACCAACCAACCATTTGCCTAATACTTGTTGTTTTAGTGGTTTATAATTTTGCAAACCAGCATTGTTAAGCATACAAATCTCGGGGTCAATGCACCGTGTAGGTACAAAAGCATGCTCGTGGCGCTGACTGTGTACGTGTGGAGGTCATTCGTTGACCTCTAGCATCAGCTGTGTATTTGCATTACATTGCATTAGTTAAAAAATAAAAGTTTTTTCTAACACTTATATGACACGCTGGTACTGAACTGATGTTGTGATTGTAAGCAATAGTAAAGCAATGTCTAAAAAGCTAATTGTTGACTAAAATTCAGACCAAGCTGAGCTGAGGCACAAACAATTGAGGTTCTGAAGAATACCAAATTGATTATTTTTTATTGTCTTATAAACGATGACCATAAAAAGAGCCGAATACAAAATAAAATAATTTCAAAATTAAGGAATATATAAAAAAAATATTGTCTTGCTAGACTAGACAAAGAGCGCACTATACTTACAAATGACGTGTAAATACGCCAAACTCTATGCTGACACTCACTGCGCGAAAGGGATGGAGCATTTCTTCCTAAACCGAACAAAAACTTTATACGCTTATATCTCAAAACTTTATTAGCTGATTTAAATAATTTATTCAGTACTAGTGATGTTGGCCGCGACTTCGTACGCGTATATTTTCATATAAACTTTTAACCCTATTTTCCTCCATTAATCCGGCCCTTGCGCAAAATAACATAGCCTATACTTCAATCTGGTCATAGCCAAGGATATTCGTGAAAACCGCATTAAAATCTGGCGTGGACAAACAAACAAACAGACAAAAATTCTATAAACAGTTTTTTAAGACGTCCTGTGTATTATTTTTTGATATCTCCCAAAGACAGTATTTTTTTGTCGCTATGTTTTTATAGATACATATATATTACATCTCACTAACTTTTAACAAATCAAACAACTATATTCTGTTGTCCTATTGAACGCATTGTGAATGAACTTGGTACCTATAATAGCTTCAATCTACATGATACAAAGTTTACGCACAATTTATAACTAATCGTATTCTAGGTTTGACGGCCACCCTACTGCGAGAAGACGATAAAATCGCAGACTTAAACTTCCTGATTGGTCCGAAGCTATACGAGGCTAACTGGCTGGAGCTGCAGGCAAACGGGTACATCGCTCGCGTACAATGTGCTGAAGTCTGGTGCCCCATGACTCCTGAATTCTATAGGGAATATCTTATACAAAAGTAAGTACACTCCTCAGAAATAAATAAATAAATGGAAGCGACCTACTGTTTCCCCCTTAGCATTTAAACCCCTCCTCGGTGGTCCATTCGTATACATTTTGATCACATCATTTGCAATTGTGTGTGCTCAATATTGAAGTGTGCGTTTGTAGAACTAGTGTAGTAGTGTAGTGTATACGTGTTTACCTCGCCCCCTTCAGTTTTTGGCAGACTTTTCGGTACCAGCTCAAATTTAAAGGCATATCCAAACTATGTATTATCAAAGACACTCCTTATATAATGACCTTTAAAAAAACTGTTAGAAAAAAAAATTATATAGCAAAATCAACAGGCGCCCAAACAAAAAAACAAAATTAATTATATTATCGGAGCTGATTAAAAAACTACTCAGCCAAAGGTAATGAAATTTTTCTGAGAGTACTTACAGCTTACTTTTAATAATAAAAAAGAAGCATGTAAATTCATTCTCAAATGCCAGAGAAATTAGACTACATCATAAAAAAAAAAACAGAATTGAGAACCTAAGTCGGTTAAGAATGTTAACTTTATAAGGCAGCTTCTTCCTCTCTCTCTCTCTTTGAAGGAAGGCCTGTATCTCAGCAATGGGAACGTATTAGGCTGATAATAATAAGGCAGCATCAAGGGTATCAGGCTGCTAACATTTAAACCACACTCTTCACCTAGTTGTCTATGAGGTTTAAGAGATGTAGTTAACGGAAGTTTATTGTTAACTGACTACGACCTAACACTATGACGTATCATATTTCCTAGCTCAGTAAATAATCAAGTGATCCGTGTTTCTTCAAGTTCGGGACTTTATTTAGTTTAAAAGTGTTTCTGTGCTAAGTCTGTGTTTCTACGCTAAGTCGAACTCTATGATAGGTAGGACCTGCATAGTTACTTGTAATTGAATGTAGCAGGCGTGGCTCCGCCCAAGTAGGTCTGGCCTGGTGGTAAGCGCAGCCGGAGCAATATGCACTACAGTTTGGCGCTCCAAACGGGGTTGCACTCGGATTTCAGTTTTAAATTTTTCATACCATGACTACCAATGACAAAAATATATTAATTCTTTTATTTTTCTCCAGAATAACCAAGAAAATGCTGCTATACGTAATGAACCCGTCCAAATTCCGAGCTTGCCAGTTCTTAGTTCGTTACCACGAGCGTCGCGGTGACAAAACCATTGTGTTCTCCGACAATGTGTTCGCCCTTCGCCACTACGCCGTCAAAATGAACAAACCGTACATCTATGGACCAACGTCGCAGAGTGAAAGGATACAGATCTTGCAAAATTTCAAGTTCAATCCCAAAGTGAATACGATATTTGTGAGCAAAGTGGCCGATACCAGCTTCGATCTGCCCGAGGCTAATGTGTTGATTCAGATATCGTCGCACGGAGGCTCTAGAAGACAGGAAGCGCAGCGATTGGGTATTGAAATTTACTCCAAACTTGGCATGATCATATTCATCAGCAAGACTAACACGCGAGACGTGTTCAAATTTTCTCCCGCGAGAATGAGACAGATGTGTAGTGGTAGGACTCTTGCAGGGGTCCGCCTGGGGAAGTATCACACCTTTGACAGTTATTCAACCGCCAAGCAGTAATGTGCAAACACTACTGTGTTCCGGATAGAAGGGCAATGTTTCCAGCGAAATTACAGGGCACACAGAGATTTGACATTTTATATCTCGGGGTGACGAGCGCAGTGCATTGCCATCCAGGGTTTTGAACTGTTGAAGTTCAAAATTCTGAGTGCCGTTGAGCTGTTATGGGCAAGCGTGAAGAGCCGTCAGGCGAGCGACTTGGCTCGTCTCGTCAACAAGTATCATAAAAAAAAAAGATGTGGATACACATTCCAGCTTTGTGACATTTACGTACAGACAAAAAGTATAGACAACATTACATCGTGGCTCGCGTGCTTGGCCTGTAAGGCTAATATATTTTTCTCCTTTCACTTCTATGGGATTTCACATATGGCAGTAGCTCTTCATTTTCATTAACTGTAACTTTTATTTTTAGTATGCACAATACCTGAAGAGTTTCTATAATTATAAATTATATAAATTAAATGTGAAAGTAACTGGGTATATCTATCGGCTGAACCAATCGTGATCAAATTTGACAAGACAGTAGTATGCGTTAAGAAAATGGATTAGGAAAATATGGCAAATTGCTGGCGTAGATATAGTGTCAGCTGTTTTTTGTTGATTTCAATTTTTGCGAGAACAAAAAAGAGGTTTTTTTTATCACGAATAAGTCTGCGTTTGACCACCAACTCGCCTGTTGGTAAGCGACGATATGGTCGAAGATGAAGCACGCAGACTTAGCCCTCTCTGCCCTCTGCCCTTGAAAAGGCCCAGATTATAACTCTCAGGAAACAAGGAAGCCGGCAGGGTGTTCCAATCCATGGCTTGTACTTTGCAGTGCAGACTTATAGATCTGTGTATACAGGGTATGATTTTATTAACAGGTTTAATTCTGTGATAAATCATATGACAGTAGTGAACAACCATGATAGTTTAAAGTAGTTATGAAGATGATGAGATGAGATGATGGTTATGAAGGTTTTTAAGTATACAATTTTGAACCCCAAAAAAAACATAATTATAAAAATTTATCCACAGAAATTATCATATCCTGAAATATATCTGTCATTTATTCGAACGCCCAATGCAAATTAGCTGTCACTAATTTTTTTTCGTGTTAAAATTTATAGGTCGTATTCTGCGAGCGAAAAAGGGAGCGTTAGCGGAAGAATATAACGCCTTCTTCTACACACTAGTTTCACAAGATACCCTAGAAATGGCGTACAGCAGGAAAAGGCAACGATTCTTGGTCAACCAGGGTTACAGCTACAAGGTAATTATTTTATGCTCCTATTTTTATACGAGCATGAACTACACTAAAAGACGTTTTCCCTGATACATTGCATCATTGATCTAAAATTTAAACTGATTCAATGATATAAGGATATTTTTAAGTTCCCAGAAAAAGGGTAATGTTTTACGATGTATGTATGACATCTATGTTGTTATAAAGTTCCTCATTGGCTACATTTTGTTTGTTTGTTTTGAATAATACCAGGTGTAAAGGAAAAGCTCCCGAAACGCAATTCTTAAACTATATAAACACATTTGAATACCATAAACCTTATAATTGTTGTTTTAGTATTTATTTCGCAAACCAGCAATGTAGAGCGAACAAAACTCGGGGTCAATGAACTGCGTAGGTACAAAAGCGCGTCAACGAGCGCGCGGTGTTGACCGTGTGTGTGTGTCGTTCGTTGACGCACGACTTCCCCGCACACACCAGCTGACGCTAGAGGTGTTTTATTTGCAAATACATTGCGAGCTTTAAAAAAACAATAGAATGTTTTTTTTTTTTTTTTTTATAACAGTTGTTTTAATGCTATTATTCCATTTTTCTTTTGTTTTTTTTTTCTGATATTGTATCAATAATCAGTAGCACTATCAGCAGAGTTTTCAGAGCGTTTCACTTACAACCGGTTTGTTCGTGTCATCGAGTAACTAACCCCGAGAGAGGTATCGCCGTTCGGTCGGTTCCGTAACTAGTGAATGATTTTGCACAAATAAATATCAGAGCAAAAGCACACCAAGACCGCAGTACCGACCGGAAGCGAGATCTGTTCGTATATGTGTGCAAATCACACTAATATCATACTCCTATATGTGAAAGTTTGGATGGATGGATGTTTGTTACTCAATCATGCAGAATCGGCTGGATAGATTTGGATGAAATTTGGAATATACATTCCTTATTGCCTGGATTAACTCATAAGCTAATTTTCATCATCATCGATTTTCATTACCACGCAGGTGAAACTGTGGGGCGCAGCGCAGCTAGTATCTTATATTTCTCACAATCTCTGTCATTCAATGCAATTAAAATTACCTCCTGCTCCATCAAGTGGTGTGGGAAAGAGTATAATTTTGTTTGGACGTAAATTGGCGGATTTTTTTTTAAACAGACCACATATCATTGCTTCTCGTCGTGATAGTTGCTCAAAGGTTTGTGTACATATCTTTTATTACGCATATCTATTTGTTTGCAGGTGATAACAGAGCTGAAAGGCATGGACACGGAACCGGATCTATTTTACGGAACGCGCGAGGAACAGGGGTTGTTATTACAACAGGTTCGGATAGGCTCTCATGTCATCTTAATCTCATATACCCTTATTATTATTATATCATAGACTCTCAAGGTTAATTGGTAACGTTAGTGACATTGATGCCATATGGAAAGTACCCTCAAATACAGTCAGAAAAGACTACTCTTAAAATACATGGTTACGCGGGGCTAAGCCGAAAGGGGTCCATACAGGGGCGTATTTACTCTAGGGCCAAAAGGGCCCGGGGCGCCAGGCTATGAGGGGCGGAGAGAAAAAGAAGGGAGAAGAGCCCTAACAGACACATCTGTTAGGGCTTCTAGGTAGGTAATATGTAACTATAGACGTTTTTTTCATTCATTATCATCTCAGCTCACGTCAACACACCATTGTCATAATGCTACTAGATTTTATTTTATACTTAATTAAAAGTTTTTACTTTTTCCCGTTAATTTAAGAGGCGGCGAACCTTAAAGGTCCAGGGCGCTGAATCTTAAAATACGCCACTGCCCATAGTACCCATCATGAACAATATCTACTAAGGGACCAACCCCGAAATTGTGACAAAATATCACCTGTTCCCATCGAGATAAAATACCTATAAAGTCACAATCTCTGTGTGAAAGCAGTCGAAAAAAACGTCCGAGCGTCGTGTATATATACCTAAATATCAATTATATAATTCACAATGCCACATTTACTCCAATTTAGACGTTTGTCGCTTACATAATGTTCAACGTCGCTTATCCGCTATGGCATCGTAGCACTGGCAATGCGCGGCGTTGTAGTCTGATCGCGGTTGCCTAACAGCTGACCAAAAAGTCTGCTCAATTATTGCGTGCGCCGAGTTTTGGTTCGGACATTTTTTGGTACGATTGTGACTATAGGTATTGTATCTCGATGGTTCCATACATTTTGTGGAGTGTGGATAAGTATCGGGGAATACCGATAGTTACAATAAAAAAATAAGGGAGTTCTCAATTAGTTTTTTTATTTCATTTTGTTATCTCAGAACTCCGACATTTATGAACCGATTTGGTTTTTTTTTTATTCAAAGGTTAAACTTTCAGATTGGTCCCATAGAAGTTTCGTCAAAATCTGTTCAGTAGTTTGGCTTTTAAATAAAAATAATTGGAAAATTTTGTTACTTTGATGACATTAGGCATCCAAGTAACCGAAACTTCATATTTTACTAATTTTGTGAAGTTGATTTTTGGCTTTGAGCGCGTTGAGCACTTTTTGGTTGAACAAAAATCATGGAACTCGCGGCATCGTCACGCTGTCACATAATACACAAGGCCATACCTACCGTGTATTTTAAAACGGCGCCATCTCTTGTAGAATAGGTGAATTACTAAAGTTTTCACTTCTGACGTGCAGTCCTATGACTGATGTGCTTTTTTTTATTGATAATTCAATTGGTTATGATTGCACAGTATGTTGTGTGTGCACTGTGCAGGTGTTAGCGGCTTCTGAGACGGAATGCGAGGAGGAGCGCGAGGGCGCGCTGGGCGGCGTGGCGCGGCGCGGCGGCGCGCTCGGCTCGCTGGCGGGCGGAGACGA
The DNA here is from genome assembly GCA_949125355.1 of Agriopis leucophaearia. Lineage (NCBI taxonomy): Eukaryota > Metazoa > Arthropoda > Insecta > Lepidoptera > Geometridae > Agriopis > Agriopis leucophaearia. The sequence continues at coordinate 7,702,813 of OX421273.1, read as the reverse complement.
CGCGCTCTACATGGAGCACCGCCGCACCGGACAACACAACAAGCACCCGCTCTTCAAGAAGTTCCGCTACTAGCCACCGTCACCTACGAGCGCAGGTAATCCATGACTCTCCACCAAACAGAACAGAGGAATTTTAAACAGAATAGGCTATCAGATGGATGTTTGATTTGTTCATTGTTTTTTTAACCGACTTCCAAAAAGAAGGTGGTTATCAAAACGACTGTTTAAAAAAAAAAGTTTGTTACGTCAGAACTTTCGACTAGGTGAAACGATTTTGATGATTCTTTTTTATTTGAAAGCTGGTGCTTCCCGTGTGGTCCCTTTGGTTTGGTCCAGTTCTGAAATTTTAATGAAGTCGGTTTTTTGTATTGATAATCATTTGTTTTGTTCATTTGCTTGATGTGTTCAAATGTGTCCTTGTTTCATACATTTTTAACACACTTTTATTAAAAATAAAAAATAAATTGAACATGATTTTCAACCCTTTCAAAACAATTCATTTGAAACTTTGAACACTTATCAAGGCCCAATGACAATCCAAAGCGTGTTTTTTAAACTGCGAGCGCAAAAACTAAGTACGGCTCATTAATTTTTCACGCACACTAAAAAACTTGACACCAATGAACTAACTAATAGTCCACACACAAAAAAGGACGGGAAGGTCGTTTGCAATCAAGCCTGATTCGGGCCTGATGCGTTCACACCTGCCACGTCACCTTACCATCTCCAATGTTTGTCTGATTGTTTGTTTGAATGTAACACTCGATTATTTTATTACAGATTAAGATCTGCGAGATTCATTAATCATTGAAGATATTTTATACTCACATAGATGAAGGATTTATAGCAGATAGACACAAGCAGCCGATATGTACGCTACACCACGCACTATTAGCAAAACAAATACCTACAAAAATATTAGTGTTGTTTTATTGCATTCCATCTTATACATCCCCTGTTGCTCTTCCATTTCCACTAGATAATCTCTGTTACCTGTTGCAGTAAAACCGAGACTGAGGGCGGGGTCCCCGAGTGGGCGATAGTGGAGCTCCAGGGCCTGATTCAGTCGAAGAAGGAAGCCACCGGACCCACATTTGTCGGAGACCTACACTACTTCAACAGAAACCGGCACCCTGTGCTTGTGTTGGGACACCATGTCCTCAACGGCAAAGAAGTCAAATTAGATCAACCCATGGCCGTCATTGAAAAAGTCACCGTTGGCGACAAACCTAACTACAAAGTCAGGGCTGTTGTTAAAAAGAGACTGTTATTTAAATCGAGGCCAAAACCGATTATTTCTAATGTTGCCGATAAGGTGTGATTATGTAATAAACGATATATTTTAAAATCTAACTGGTTTTTTAAACTTTTTTTTGTAGGTTTTTATTAGGTACCTACAGATAGGTCATTGGGTGGTTAGTTTCGGTCTTATATATTTCTCTCTGTTGATGGATAATTTGACACTACTGCAGGATGTCTTTTATGTCCCACACTTAATCACACATTACTAATCCTCAACACACTAATTAATACATAAAATTACGATAGAACCACTTAGAATTCTGCCTTTTTCTACGTGATTTTTGTACCCGTGGTCTCTTGTGAAAGCTATAGCTACGCCCACGTCTGAAACTATTCTGACGACAGTCGCAACACGTCGGCAGCAGAATCAGAAAATCTTTATTGAATAAACTGTGTGCCTACATGGATGGTAAAGTATAATTGTCGATACAAAATTATTGACTGGTTGAACAAAATTATTGCTATTGCCAAATCAACATGCGCTCGAACAAAATTAATCAAACTGCGAAGTATGTGCCCAATGTGATTTCCCATTAGTTAAATACGACAGAAACAATGAGAATTTTGTGCTCTACATTTTTTGTAAGAGATGCAATAAATAAAGGTTTATACAAGTTTACAGCTTACGCATAGCTTAAGTAACGAGTAAGGGCGCGTTTTGGCGGAGTTTTAGTAAATTTCTGACTTCCTTTCACAGCATGAACTTTAATTAGATTTTCCCGGCGGAAATCCACATCTGTACCCTTAGTACAAGATTTGATAGTTTTCGAAAACTTTTTTCGTTTTCGTTTTGTTCCATACATTGCTGGGCTAAAAGCTATTCGAAACCTTCTTTCGTGTTCGAGTGAAGCAACCTATACTGCCGATTACTACCGATTTTGGTTCTTCCGCGTTTCCGCTAGAGGCGCTTTGCTGAAATGTATGAAACAATACGAAAACGAAAAAAGTTTTCGAAAACTATCAAATCTTGTACTAAGGGTACAGTAGGTTCAACATAAATTTTTGGAATGGCAATGATTTGGAGTTTGTATCTTATTCCTTAGGCTCTATGAACGATAATGAGATGGTGGTGTGGTGTTAGTAAATAAAACAATCTGATTTAGGTACTTACTTAATTTAATACCATATTCACAACGTGAAATATGACCATTTTGTGTCTTAACATAAAACCCACAATAGAGTACATCTACACTATATATAAAATATATTATTATGATACTCATTTTATAATCGTCGACCAAAATATTTAAAAACAAGTGTGAGAGGTGCTCAAAAATGTTGTAACATATTACACAAACTACAGTAGTGATGCCATTTTCAAAGAGTCAGTCAACATAAATAGGTACATACTGCGCCGTCACACTACACAACCAATAGTACAATGAAATAATCAATGACGGTATCAAACAGAGCAAGACATTCAACTTTTTGTTATTACAGAACATGGCGTGTTCATGAATGGTTTTTAAACTCCCCGACTAAAGCGACAAAGGCACACGGATGACAAGAACAGAGTGATAGGGTAGAATATTCATGAGAGCAAGATGGGTGCCATCTGTAACTAAAGGAGCTCCGAACAGTGCCGTCAGACGTAAAGTATATAATACGACAAATTATAGAAATTTTGGTAAATTAACGTTTTTAGTCATATTTACAAGTGGAAAGGGATACTATATTTTTCTTCTGAGTAATTAAAGCAATTTTTAACCGACATTAGTGAGGTTTTCAGTTCGACCCATATATATTTTATGTATGTTCATCGATTACTCCGACATTTGTGACCGATTTAGCGTTTCTTTTTTCACTATGTAAAGAAAGCTTACGAGGTGATCCCACAAAAATTGCATTAGCATTGGTTCAGTCGTTTTTAACCAGCTCCAATTGTGCGAATAATTATGTTTAGCACATTTTGAAGTCTGTTTTTTTAATAGATAAATATTAAATGAAGGCATGAAGAATTATGATTGGTGAGATTTAAAGGACACATTCACGACTGGTCACACCAATGATTCGAGAGAAACTAAGTTAATCGTGTTGCTACAACTCGATTGAGCCGGGACAAAGAGGAGAGTTGGTCACTAGTCTTCCTTTGTCTGAAACCTTCACTGAAAATAATACACAATATAACATACTGATAAAGTTTTTTTCTAGGCGTTAATTTTAGAAAATTTATTGCTTTCAGATATAATTTGCTTCTTAAATAATTTAGTATGAAATAATATACATTTAGCATTCGAACCCACTTCTTTCATAACTAAAACCAGAATGCATACGTTAATAAACACTCAATTTTACTCTATTTCATTAATTATACTTAATACATTCTAGTATTAATGTTTAGATAACAGTACTACGATTTACCACACAATTATTTTGTATTATGTGGAGTTCAATACATAGTCAGCAAGTTAGCCACAAAAATATATACATTCTGGCGTTATATTTTAAAATGCATTTATTACTTCTCCAAAATTCGATGATCAGCAGTGAAAGTACCGTTCTTATCTATCGACAAATTTGACAGTTGATATCGACAAATTCGATAATATGTCATGGAATTGATCAAATGACATTGTCGAGTTTTTAACTGTCAAATTTTTCGATCGATAAAGAACGGTACTTGCACTTCAGACACAAAAATCTCTTAAGGCGATGTGAGTCCCAAAATTAACAGGTCGATACGTGTTGACTGAAACATCGACCGTAACCTCGTAGATTTAAAGACTAATTTAGTCCGCCATTCAGCGGCGGTTACGGTTCAAACAATGCGCCCGGAATCTGATTTTGTTTTTAAATTTCGCTTCCTAAAAACATACATACAAAATGAGCCCGAGCGTTCTTTAGGTGTCCGCGATAATTATTTGGATATTATGTCGTAAAAAATAGAAAATATCGAGAAAAAAATATATATGATAAAAAGTCACATAAAGTGTTCAAGATTTTTTTAGATCGAGCGAAATATTACAAAACGTGTTTCGACTCGAAGCGAGCCTTAGATCAAGACTGAATAAAAATAAACTTTTGTAATTGAAATCCAAGACATAGTATTATTATTTCTAACTCACAGAAAATAATTTTGGAACTCAATTTGCCTTAAGAATAGTCGGGAGTATCCTTAACCATAAACTTGTACATCGAAATAGTAAGTACTAGGTAAACTGGAGCTATGGACTCTGACTCTAAAACGCTTTTATATAAATTTGGTAATATGTTAAAAAATAAATAAAAAGGAAGTCGCGTGAGTGGATATATCTTTATTATTATCTTGTCACCGTAGAGAAAAAGATATAGGAAATATTAAAATTTCAGTGTTGTCACCATAAATAGAGATAGCACCACTCATCCAGTCTAACCTTATCATCTTTTAAAACCATTTTTTATATACAAATAATGTCCTTTCAGTCTTTGGACGCTTCATTCCAGTTGTACGATACTATTTCGATGGTTTTGGTACACTACTACGAATTGTGTGACCTGATGAAGTTATATCATCCTAAACTTTGATGTATGTACCGGGCTTTTAACCTTTTAGATTTAATTTATGTATAAAATACTAGTGAAAGGCACTTCATTTAACCAAAAATACAGGATATTCAATTACTCTAACTTATAGATAAAACTAAATAAATGTTAATAGCAGAAGAAAATAGTATAATGATGCTCATAACAGGAATGGAAAATAGTTAATTATGATATTAATAAATTTTCTTATGGAATTATACCTAGGTTCCTGTGCTAATTAAACCATTAAAATATTTCCTTTTTTAACTACAAAACTATCAGATATGTAGCAACAATGCTTTTAGAGAAGTGCATACGTTAAACCAAAACTTTGGCCGAAAAACATAGAACCACTAAACCTATTAAACTCTTAAAACGGGCATAAACAATTACCTATAACGTAAAATAATTTTAAAACTTAAATCTAATAACATCCAAATGTGTTTAATTCCAAATATTACCTGTATAGGTATTCACCTATTAACAATACCAACTAAACATAGTGGTGACATCCAATAAGCCAGTCTTTAAAAAAAGCTTCCGAACAAGCAAGCTCATGTCCAAGTTTTTAGCAATAAAATAATTGAAGCAGTTTTTCATTGCATTGTGCCAGTTTTTTACGATTAGTATATTTTTGGAAACAAATTAAAACCAAACTAGCACATATTTTCTTATAGATTTTGATTGATTTTGCCGCTAAGCACTCTAAACTATCAATTTCATATATTGCATACTTTTATTCCCTTTCATTGGTTTGGTCCACATGAGTCGACGCGGGGTCGGCATTTTTTTATTACTACACGAAAATCAATGGCATTACGCCAAAGTCACTGATAACACCCTCTCTCTTTCCATACATTTAACCTTAGTGGCTAAACCTAGTGTCTTAGATTTAAGCGGCGCTAGGCATCTGATAAGTCTGGGTCGGTGGATTAGTAGATAAACTTTGTTATCATGAATTCCATGAATAATTGAAGATTTTTTTAAAGACCTTGATGATTGATAAAGAAATAATCTTCGAACTGGTCTGTAGATGTAAGTGAGCAAGATTTTGATGGGAGAAAGTCAGCTTTCTTCACAAAATACGAAGTACTCCATCGCACTTTACAACCGCAAATTTCAAAGATACTTCGGTGACACTATGCTAATTTCGATATGATTGTGTTAATCAGCGATGTCATTAACCGATTGATTGACATGAACCAGTCAAAAAGTAGCAAAGATCAATTAACTAACCAGACGTAGCAAGCTTCTCAACCCATGTCCATTCACAATCATTCCTTCGCTTCCAAACTAGCATGCACCAATTCCCGTCCTTCTTCAGATATCCAGTAATTGACGAACAGATCCCGTTCTAATTGAAGACTCGTCAGAAATGATTCGGATGCCCCTCTCTTGAGTCTGAGCAGCTGCTTCTTCAGCATTATATTCTGAAATTAAAATATTTTGTTAAGTTCCAAGTTCTAGTACGTACCTGTAGGTACATGACGTTACATTTTTGAAATTATAAGATATCCAACAATTAATGAGAGAAGAATAAGAAGATATATTATAAGAAAATAATAATCATCAATATAAAAAACCGACTTCCTAAAATTGTCAGAACTGGACCAAATTGGACCACACGAAAAGCACCAGCTAACAAATAAAAAAAGAATCATCAAAATCGGTTCACCCAGTCGATAGTACTGAGGTAACAATCATAAATAAAATAAAAAAATACAGTCGAATTGAGAACCTCCTCCTTTTTGGAAGTCGGTAAAAAAATTGAGTACCGCTGGACCAGTAGATACTTCACCTGTCGTCCGCCCCACCCCGCGTCTCACCCTGAGGGGAGGCGACAGAGGTTGAAGTTTTGACAAATCCAGGGACCCATTTAGTTAAGAGTTATAAATTGAAAAATATGAAACATATTACAAAAAAAAACTGTATTTGTTTATATTTCTGTTGTTGAAGATAATTTCATACAAAAATCTTTATTCGTTTTTTTTTTATTCCAGCTGCAGTTTTACCCGAGTGGACATTTCTTCTCCTCATGAACATCATATTTTTAGGGATGAAAAGTATCCTGTTACTCGGGCCTTCAAACTATCCCTATGCAAAAATCACGATAATCTGTGGACAGTGTGCTCTGTTGCTGCTGAAAGAGGAACAAACAAACATACTTTTGCATTTATAATTAAAAGAGTTTAGTTTGTCCACATCATGCCTGATGTAAATTAAAGACGCGGACTATAATGGAGAACGCTTACCTAAAAGAAACCTATTTAATTTCAATTTGAAGACGCATATTTTACTTTTTAGGGAAGAATCCGGCAATCGCACACCCTCGCTGTGCATATTAAAAATCTGGAATCGAAGTTCGACATGGCATAACTGACCAGACAAGTGAAGTCTAATAACAATAAATATCTGAGACCAAGGTTATCTTATCGTTTCAATATGTCTGCGTGCTGACCTATTAACTAGCCAGTTAGATACAGCATTGTGCCGTTTGTTATTACCAATGTTGACTATTAAAGTGCTTTTACTTATCACTCTATTTGCGATAGGTAGGGCGAGTGAAAGTGAGGAACCTGTGCTGTATTACTATGGCATAGTGAGTATTCCGTCTGCAGACTTTAATTTGGGAACGAGAACGATAAACTTCTGTGATTGAGTGCATTACAAATAGACTTATTTGCTCAGACTATTGGTCCAGGCAATACCAACTTTTTTAGGTCTGCTTTTTCTCTCTTATAACACTAATTTTTTTGTCCCATCAATTACACTGAATGACTCTTACCTTGCATACTTTCTTTTGATAGTGTTACGTACGAAATAACATTTTATAACATTTGTGGCTGCAGTCACGGATAAGATAACTAAAATACTAATTTTGTTAACAAGGGACCCAAACTGTCTTGACTTATGATACTAAAAGGCTCTGTTTTTCTCGATCTTACGCAAATTCGTGCCAAACAGAGATCTTTTGCCACTTCATCTTTTCTCTATATCTGAGAGGCCGTCAAATAACATTACAGGTTATGGCTAGGATAGGACATAAATTAGACAGACATACAGTTGTAGACACACCGTATAGGACAAAAGTAAAGTTCAAGCTTGGAATATAGATAATATATTAGATGGGCTCTAGGAGGAGAGCGAGAGGAGCTTGCCAGCTTGCAGTGCACGACAGGCGTGCTCGGCTCTGGTGCGGCGGTACTGGCGGCCCGCGGCGCTCGTGCGCCTCTGCCACTGCGGCCGCCGGCAGCGCTGCGACACGACTGCACTGCCTGACCACCTCATAGAGCTCAACAACCGCGCGCATTTGCAGGTAAAGGTATAATATGGAACCTACTGACTAGGAAAAATTACGGTGTCAAACAGAGGAACACAACTGACTCACTCTTAGAGCTGGTCTGGCAGAGTCCAAGAACCTACTTCATTTTCACAATGTCTTGCTCGCACAAATAGTCAAGCGTATAACCCCATCCTTGTCATGAATACGCCGAGCCGACCTTACTCCATATGAAGCCCATTTCTTTGGTATTGAATGTTAAAATGTCACCATCTTCTTCTAATATGAATGAAACTGTCATTGAATAGGAAGCCCTTAGCAATACACTATAGTAGATGCTTTAGTAGCTATATAGCAGATGACTATATTAATTTACAAAATTCAAAGATCACGAGATTGCACATACAAATCAAACAGTAATCCTATGGCAAATGATATTCAAAGATTCGTATAGAAAGAGGACAGTAATAGGTGGTAATGATGCAGGAGTGTAAGACTAAGTTTCACACAGAACTGGGTTAAATATATAGGTCTAAAGTTTTATAAACTTACTAATGGTACTTTACCTGTACCAGGAACTAGTTTGTAATGATATTAAATTAGCAAGCAAATGCAATCCGTAATATGAGGGAGCAACCTTATCCGGTGCTAATAGGTATGGAATATAACATATATGTCTAAATGTAATCATGGAATGTCTATATGTTATGGAATGTCATCCCTTTTATTAAACTAAGAAGTTTTGGATTATAGTTAAGGATTAAATCAACCAATTAAGTGGAAGTTAAATTCTGATTTCAGTTTTGTCAACCCACCTCGAGCTGGCCCGTGTGTCCGTTCAATGAAGCAGCGCTCACAGTAATCTCGTCCTACGAGCGAATGAACCCCGACGACTTAGAAGAAATGCATCATAAAGACATTGGGCTGGTACCACCTAACATTAATATCAAATGCAAATGCCCAACCCCTAACTACTGGAAGCTAAACAGTACTTTAGAAAAGGATATCAAAGTGTACAAATGTGCATCTCTACCCGTCTGCACGACAGGAGAGTTCTGTGGAAATGTCAACTATGATTTGAACGCTTTATATCAGTCTTGTTTATGTCCTAAACACCATATCTGCGTGCATAATGGAGGCATTACGAAAACGCAGATATCAGAGTTGCTGTATAACGGACTTGGATGGAAAGCTTACTGCCAACGAATTGATGAAGAGTACAGCTATGAAAACTATTGATAGAAAAATTAAATGAAATTAAAAATTACTGTACATAAATTAACACAAGCAAAGTCTACAAGTTATGTACGATGTTAATATAAAAAAATTATACATCTTGGCAAATCTTTAGTTTTATTTAAAAAAAAAACCCTTCAATATGATAAACAAATCTATCACACTAATATCATTTATGTGAAAGTTTGCATGGATAGATGTTTGTTACACAATCACGCAAAAACCGCTGCGCTGGATGGATTTGGAAGAAATTTGGAATATACATTGCTTATGTCCTGGATTAACACATAGACTACTTTTCATCATCATCATCATCATCACCGATTTTCATCACTACGATGGTACGAGGGTGAAACCGCAAGGCGCAGCTAGTATTATATAAAAGTGGAATACCACTCATTCGCTGACTAACTGACTCATCACGAAGTCGCGAAAAGTACTTGACATACAAAGCTGAATTTAGCAGGTGGACTCCTTATGGGGTGTAGAGAAGCTGTTAAGAAAGGATTAAGTCAATGTCTACCAGATTCTACACAAGACATTGGCAAATATTATGCGCTAATACCGCAAGACAGGTAATATTTTTTTTTTATTTAATTGAAAGGATTTGCGAATCCCAAATTAAGGGCAAATGGAAGTCGAAAGTTTATATGAATAAATAAATAAATATCTGGGACATTATTGCACACATGGTCATCTGACCCCAAACTAAGCAAAGCTTGTAATATGGCAGCCAGAGACTGATATACATACATATATATTTTTAAATACATACTTAAATAGATATTAACACCCAGACATAGAACAAACACAAATGTTTGTCCTAGATGGGAATCGAACCCACGCCCCCACTGCACAGAAAGTAGGTTCACTACCAACTGAGCCACCGGGGCAGCCAATATGAAAGTACACTTGCGAAGTCACAGGCAACAACTAGTATTTTACAAGTGACGACCTGTGAATGGAGCGGCCGAGGGCAAGTGGATGGGTACAAGATCGAGAGAAGTGGCATTTTTTAAGAGAGGCCTACGTTTAGCACTGGACAAATCACACTAATATTATAAATGGGAATGTTTGTAAGTGGTAAACTATGTTTCTCCCCACTCACCTCTGTAACGGCTATATTTTAACAAATTAGGTATAAATAAATATCTGGGACATTATTGCACACATGGTCATCTGACCCCAAACAAGGTATGGTATGAAGGTATACAACATGTAACAAAAAGGTGTGGTAATACTGAAGGGTATGTATGTATGGCATCGAAACTGCACATAATATATTTCAATTGGTGATAAATAACCTTTATCTAGGCTAGGTATACACCGGTAGCAACTCACTTCATGAGGCTGTGCGGCGATGTCCAGGGCTATGTTGCGTGCCTGCTCTTGCACCCGCTCCGGCCAGATGGTCCGGCTCACCAGGCCGCCCTGCATAGCCTCTGCTGCAGACACTGGACGCTCCAACACTAATATCTTGTTTAGCTGTAAAACATTATTAGTTGGATATTAGCTTGTTAAGAGGTCATTGGTTTAGTTGATTTTGGTGAAACTCGGTATGTTTTTTTTTACCTTGGTTTATTTAGTTTATTTTAGGACTATAATAAAAAAATCTGTTTGTTTCACATTGCCAATTTATATATACATATTTCATTAAATAAATAAAAAATATATATACTAGGAGTTTCAAAGAGGTTTAACTAGAAGTACACAACAGAAACAGCATTTAACTTGAGTTCTGATGGCAAATTTTCTTGTTGTTACTTATTATGCCATACATATACAAATAAAATTATTTCTTCATCTATAATATTTGTTGATGGGATAACTCATAAAGCCAAGCACTCATCAGTATGGACTGATGGCTGTAGACAGCATGTCCACACTAAAACTCGAACCATTATTGTGAAGCTAGTAAATACTGTAACCAGTAACTGTTGGAAAGTGAATACCAGGCTTAAGATCACCATAATTACCAACAGTGCACTCACCAAGGACTGTGACAGCCCGCGTGAAGAAAGCGCAGCCGCCCCTGGTAGCAGCGGCGCGCCTTTGAATGCAGATAGCTCGAAGATAGCAGTTTCACTGGCCACGGCGACGTCACTCAAAGCTACTAATGAAAGCCCGAAGCCATGGCATCTATCTTCAACCACAGTGCACAGTAGCTTGCTGTGGCTCTCTAATGCAAACAGCAATGATCTGAAAATGACAACTTATTCATGTAACTAGCTGCGCCGGTTTTATTAGAAGTTTTCCCATTTACTTGTTTCTTCCTCTCTTCCTTATAATAATCTCTAAACAAATTAAAATATAACATTAACTTTTTTATATTAATAAATAGACTTGTGCTTGAGCGACGTGTGTATATTTTCCTCTTTTAAGCAACAATTGAGCGAAGGATCAACTTTTTTTTTCTTGGGTGTGCAGTTCATGGGCCAGCGAGTGACAGATTTTTTATACAGGAAAAACTTAGTTTATGATGGATTAATCACACGGGTAACACCGCGAGCGTACAAGGAGGGTGAGGGATTTTGACGACTTTCCAACCCCAAAAAAACCCAGTCTGGAAGGCTAATACTAGTCCTCTCTAGTAATAGGCTACTGGTTTTTTTATTGTCTTCTCAGACTGATAAAGCTGTCCGCAAATAGATCCAAAAATAAAATTAATATCTTGCCCAACACTGAGATCACTATACTTACAAATAACATCACTATCATTGTAGACCCCAAGTGGCTAAACCGATTTTGATTTATTTTGAATGCGACTTCATCGATTGTTCTTAGCTATGGTTCATGAAAATCTGTTCAGCCGTTTGAAAGCTATCAGCTATCGGGGGTCTTAAAAAAACAATTTATACTTGTGTCCATTATTAACTAATCAAACAACTTTCAAGTATCATTGGTTACCTGTCTGCCATATTTGTTTATATAGTGGGATTCCTAAAAAGACTGTTAAGTACATTCATCATATTCACCTTGCTGATTCAGCGAGTTCAAGTGCATAATTTACACCTTTCTCCGGATGAACTATTGAACCTAAATCCAACCCTGAGCAGAGGGTACAGGACTCTGCCTTCAACAATGTTACAGAGACTTCATTTTTACTCTCCACTGTTTCTAGAGCTGTTTTCAAATCGCTCATTACCTGAAAATATAATATTTTTTGTGTTTATAAAGATACATTTACACATTTATTCTAACCCCTTTTAGTATGGAAATTATAATGAATTTATAGTAGTAATTGTGCATTTGAATATTTGACTCTTTCACTTGAGCATATAACTTGGTCAGCCACATCATGTACACTTATTTTGTCAGATAAAAATTTAAGTAAACAAATTAATTTTTTCCATCTTCAAATGTTTTCCTGGTAGCAGGTATAATTATTTACATGTCAACCAAATTTCAGCAGTATGTATGGTACATTCTCTGAATAAAAGAACCATAATCTACAGACGAAAACACCAAAGATAAGGGTAAGTTTACTAAGGAGTCTTAAAATGTGAAAGTAACCAGACTCACCTCAACATTAAAAATAGTTCCAGCATTTTGTATGCAAATTTCTGCTAATTTGTGATCAATAGTAAGCTTCACATATTTGTCAACAACGGGTGGTTTCTCAGTTGCTTTAGATACTCTTTTTATCTTTGTTGGTTTTTCTGATTTAGTGCTGTCACGCTTTCTCTTATTCAATGCTAGAGACAATTTGGAGTTTAGCTTTTCTTTGATCGATAAAAAGTCTGATTTATTAATGACTGTAGTACTCAATGTACCTCCAGTCTCTGCCATAAAAGCATCCGATCCGGAAACGGCACCAACTTCCTGGCGAGTTTGACGCGCATCTGAAGCTACCTGTTGAGATGTGGCATTTGCATTCTGATTAATACTGTCAACATCACTCAATCGGCGCGGACTCATGCAGGGACTCGAGTATGAACTAGAAGAATGGCGTCTGTATATAATAGAATCGTCAGCACAGTGAGCTTCAAAATCTTCACTCACTGATGGAGATTTTACTGAACTGCTCAATGAATTCCTGTCTTTGCCACCGCCAATTCGTTTCGGGTCACTTTCTTCACATTTTAACTCTTTTTTTATCCTTTCTCTAAACTTCATTTCTTTTCCTTCTGGAGTTGAACTCTGAATTTTTTTTATGAATTCGGCTTTACTCTTTACATTTTTATTACCTTGAGGGGCCTCCGGAGTCAGCTGACAAATCATGTTGACCGCACCTTCATCCATTAAAAGCCGGTCAATTTCTGTAAGCCTTTTATTCTGTTTCAAATTCTTAGGTTGTGGCTTTTTCCATTGAAGTTTTGATTGAACAGGAGATTTAGATTTTGATCGTAGCAATGTTAGGTCAGTCTTAATTTTTTTTGGCGTATGTTGATCTTTCTGATCCTTATCAGATTGAATGTCTTTCTTAATCGCTACTTTACTTTTTGTAAAAGTGTCTGGGTTGTCTGGATCGAAAATTACTTTCTTTTTGATTACTCTACCGAGTCTTCGCTGGGGCTGTGTATCAGATTCACTCTTATTTAGATTGGGGGTTTGTGCATCACCCATAGATTCATCTGCATTGTCTACTTTACTCTCAGTAACTGTAGCTTCTTGAGATTTTACAAGCTCTTCTGATTCTCCCAGTATTATTTCACTTTCTTCTATCAATTTTTTAGCTTGATCACCTTCAGATGGTTCATCATCATCCCAATCTTTAACTAAAGTATTGACAATACTTTCCTTTTTTGGTTGTGCAGTAGGGTCACTATTGGTTTGCACATTGTCGTCTTTTTGTTTCCCACCCTTCTTCTTAACACTTTCTTCTCTAAGTTCAGGAGTGTCATTATTGCTCTGTGAGTCGTCTTCTTTTTGTTTGCTACTCTTTTTTGTAAGAGTTTCCTCTTTAGGCTCAGATATTGCACTACTATTGGCCTGTGAAGTATCCTCTTTTTGTCTGCTGCTCCTTTTTTTAACATTCTCTTCTTTAGGTGAATCACCCTTCTTTGGAGTCTTTTTATCAGACTTTTTAGGTGTATTTCGAGATTTTCTAGATTGTTTGAGACGAGAAAGTTGCTGCAATGCCAGTTGCGTTTCTAACTTTTTACAATCAGATGTAAAGTTTTCAGAAATCACTTTTCTGGATTCTTCCATATCATTACCTTCTAATATATCCAACAGTTCTTCTTTGTTAAACACCTCTTGTGCAACATCACAATTGTTGTTTTCAACATTTTCAGAAATATCAGATGAGCGTAACACCTCACTCATTTCAATATTTTGGCCAAGCTCATTCAAGATATTATTAGTATGATCAGGCAGTTCTGAATCATCAGCTAAGATAATGTTATATTTACTAGGCTGATCATCAACATTTGTTTCAATTAATATTTCAGTTTCAAATCTCACATTTTCAGGCATAGTTTCCACAATTCCATCAACTTCAACATGCTCTGTGTGCATGTCTTCATCGTGGTCAGTTTTTAATGTTATTCCATCAAGGTTCTGCTCTTCTACTATCGGTACATCTTTGGGAACTTCCTCAACAGTAGTGGTTGTTTCTTCTACTGCTATTTCTGTAGCAGCCGATTCTTGTTCAGTAACAATAGTTTCAGCATTAATTACCTCTTCGGCGACAGTATTAGATGGGTGTTCTTCACTAGGGATTCCAGTCGCATCAAGTGAACGTTGAACTTGTTGAGAATCCTTCGAGTCTGAGACGCCGTTGGATTTGTGACACACATTAGATAGCGCTGAAGCGTCGCTGTCTTCACAACTCATAACATTGGCCTTTACGGCTTCTGTAGTAACATTCTGAATTGGAGGCTCCTCTATAGCTTCCATTTCTACCAGATAGCGCTAACTAAATTACTAAGCTGCGACTCCTAAGGATAACCTGTAAATCGACGAGACTAGCGAACTGCTTTTATTTCTAGAAAACGTACACGTAGACCGATCGCTTACATTATTTCTGAAGAGAATTATGTATCGTACATTATTTTCAAGCAAAAAATAAAATTGTTTCAACAAAGCCAGTTTTCTTTACGTTGCGTCCTTGCGTCGGTCGGTAATTTTTGTCTATGGTAGGATGTAAGGTAGCCGGCCACAGACTAGTAACTTGTAATAGCCGTAACAGACATGTCAACTTGTAGGACTAGCATGCGCACGATGTCAAAATTTTGTCCACACGTTTCTTCGTGGAAAATAGCAAAAACTGCATGCGTATTATGAAACTTTGATCGGGATCGCGACTTGTCAAAATTATGTAAAAAAAAAAAAAGCGTTGTCTATTTCCAATTTCGTAGTATGAAATTGGAAATAGACAACGCTGTTTTTTTTTTTATTTTGCGTCATAACCCCTTTCAAGTGTCAAAGTTCTGTCAATTCTGACACTGACTGACCCCGATCAAAGTTTCATAATAAGGCAGCGGGTCTTGTCTACGAGCGCTAACATGGCAGCGTTAATCTGTTACGGCTTTTGTTATTTTTTTCTGAGGTTACGGCTCAGAAAACAGTTCCCCTTTAGCACTTACATCCCTCGAACGACCGTTCACTTGTATAAACTTTAATCACATCGTTTGCAGTTGTGTGCACTCAATAATGAAATGTGCATTTGTAGAACTAGTAAGAATGTGTCAGTGTGTGCAATGCGTGTTTATCTCGCCCCCTTCAGTTATTGGCAGACTTTTTTCGGTACTAACTAGTTTTAAGGCAGATCCAAACATTATCAAAGCCAGTTGCTTATGAAAGTTAGTTAACAGGCAGCGGAAGTGCCTCTTCCCCAACTACCACAGACTTGTAAAAAAGTGGTTGTCAATTGTTATTGTGATGTCAATGTCATACATGTAATTTCATCAGAGGTAGGTATGGCCTCAGGCCCAATCAAAGTGATACTATAACTACTACACGACACGGCTATACGCCAAGAGAATATAAATACGGAGTACTATACGGCTCATACTCTGCTCATAGATAAAGCTGATAAAGTTACAAGTAAATAAATATACAATTACTACATATATGATTTGTGGTAACAAACATTCTCTTTGTTAAACAATACTTGGCGTGAAACACGAAGGTAAACCTACACTCTACAATAACTTTTAACTTGTTATCAATGTACCAATTGATTAGAAATGAACATTTAAGTACGGGAATATTACATTACACTCACTGGTCAGTGGTCCTCATGCTATGCTACCCCTATTGATCCGACATATGTATCTTCTATCTAAAAACCCCGGGAACCCCGTCTGTATTCTCTTTGGAAACACCTTATTTATTGGGGTGAGCACTGTGCTTCTAAGTGGTCAGTGGGTCTGGTCCAGACAGGAAATTGTGAAGAACATCTGTTGGGAAATATCATAGTTTATTTTTTAGATTTACAGAATACACTGGATCAATTATATGTTTAGAGCTGATTTGCATAAGGTTATTTTAGCAACAGAAACCGGAAACCGAATAAAAATTTGAGAATATGAACATTCTTCCAAAAAAAAGGTAAGTTCATTTATATACTAAGTTTTCAAACACGAGACATTATTTTATTTACCACTAGCTGTTGCCCGCGGCTTCGCCCGCGTAGTATAGTCCAAAAAAAATCTGTTAGATTTATATCCTAACAATAACAAACACAAAAGAAAATTATTTGGTGCAGTCGTTTTGAAGTTCTGCGCGTACATACATTTTGGCGATTCATTTTTATTTATATAGATGGATTACATAACTAGTTTGAGCAACTAAATAATTCTATTTTTGTTTATAGATGGCACGTCAGAACCAAAGAAAATATAGCAAGAGTACGAAAAGATGAAGCAGAGGCTGCAGAAAAAGAAAGGCAGGAGAATTTACGTATCGAAAATGCAGACAGGGAAGCCCGTCTTAGCATATTAAAACATAAAAGCAAACAAAAGTTACTAGATGCTGGCATCGTCGAACCTATACAGCGAGATGAAACAGCAACAGAACATATAAATTTTTTTGAAGACCTAGAACACGCTGTAAAATCCACCAATAAAGAACATGATGTAGAGGTAAAAGAAAAAAAGGAAGATTATGAGAAAAAAATTGGATATCTAACATATTTAGGACAAGACACAAACGAAGCACTCGGAAAGAAAAACTGGTATGAAGTACCTCCAAGTTTATCTAGATCGAGTGAAGTGAAGGATACCTATGATAAGTTGGTACTCAAAGATCAGGATGGTAAACCTAAACAAAAAGAATTAGACATTAAAAATGGAGAAGTAAGCTATAAATCTAAGCAAAGATTAGATCCTATAAATTCTTTCAAAAAATACTGTCACAGTAAAAGTGATGTCAAATCCCCCAAGCACTCCAAAGAAAAAGATGAGAGGCAAAAACTTAAGCATAAAAAACATAAAAAGAGTAAAGAAGAAAAAAAGGACAAGCTTCTTAAATTGAGAGAAGCTCGACTAAAACGTGAAAGGGAAGAAAAATGCAGAACAGAATTGTTTTTAACAAAGCTCAATGGAGAACCAGAACCAAGTAATTCAGGAGAACAGAATGAAACTAGAGTTAAACCAAAATACAATTCTCAATTCAATCCAGAATTGGCAAGACAGAATTATAGATAACAAAATTATAACTTCACTATTTCCATTAGTTCATTTACTTTGACAGCTGCAATGACATTGTAAAAAGCAGAATAAACATATTTTTTTAATGTTTTACTGAAGTATATCGAGTACCTGCTAGTCTTACTTTCAGAGACCTAGCAAAAATGCCCATAATTTGTTGTTTTCATTCAGTTTTTACAATACAGCTGTCAGAGTAAATAAATACTTGGACCCATGTTTAAGTTTTAGCTTCTGAAAATAATAACAAGTTTAATAACATCATAATATATATTTATTTGATTTTATTTTACAATGTGCTTATTTAGTAACAAATAATGGAAATAAAATTATGGTTGCCATGAGTCAAGACGCATTTCTGTTATGCAGAGTATGTGTGAATAGCATCATCGGAAGTTTGTTTTCTAATCTATCAAAGGAATAATGGAATGTTTCACAGAATAGTTCTAGAATCCTTACAATATAAACTCCGTCGCTGGATGTTTCAGGAGACCTCGATCTAAAAATAAATTACAAAGTATTAATCTGGAGAAAAATAATATCAAACCTTGTTTCAAGTTCTTAATAACTAAGAAATAATAAAAATTAAAGGCGGGTCTCTCGTGTTAAAACGGTAATACGTACAAGCGTCAAACTTAGCGTGATTACAGTACACTCTAAAATATAAAAACAAATAATAAGTAATTGCCAAGTGCGAGTCTGTGAGAAATTTGTGTTCATTACCAAGTTAGCAACGTGTTCGGTTAGTTTGACGACATTATCATTTCTTTCACTGAATCGAAATTATTTTACAAATTTTGAAGTCAGGTTTTTTAAATTATTAATTATTGTATTTTGTGGTGGTACGGAACCCTCAGTGCGCGAGGCCGACTCGCACTTGGCCGGTTTATTTTGTATACTTGAGTCTAGTTTTAATTATCTTTGTATCTTGTCAATAAGTATAATGGAGCTTCATCATCACTATATATATAAAATTTCCATGTCACAATGTTAGTTACCGTACTCCTCCGAAACGGCTTTACCGATTTTTACCAAATTTTATATGCGTATTCAGTAGGTCTGAGAATCGGCTACTATCTATTTTCCATACCCCTAAGTGATAAGGGTTGTTCACCCTTAAATTATTATTTTTAATTTTTTGATGTTTTTTTTTTTGTTTTTATTTTTTTATTAATTTGCAAGGCAAAACAACGTTTGCCGGGTCACCTAGTTGAAAAATAAAATTATTAATAAACGCAATCCACGAAATCAATTTAGTTGAAACTGCACCCCACGGTTTCAGGATAAATAGTATCCAATGTCACTTTTTGGCTCTTCTAAGTCCTAAACAAAAAATCACATTCGTCCATTGCTGTCGCTAAGTGAAAGAGAAAGAAAGATTCTCGCATTTATAATATTACTAGCCGAATTCCACAGTGTTACCCGCGCTTTCCAGTAACACATGTAAGTACACTATCATCTATCATCCTGCCAAATTTCGTTAAGATCGGCCAAGCCATTTGGTACTGAAAAGTGAATAAACAGCGAGACAGATTTCGTCTTTTCTCTTCACACAGACTTACACTTTCGCTCTTATAATATTAGGATTAGGATATACCGTCTTACTTAAAAAACTTTCTACATTCTTGAGAGACCTTTGATCTGCGGATCAAGCGAAATTCTTACCTAAAAACCCAAATCAAAGTTGCGAGGGCTTTGAAAGCGCTCTCAATAGCTGTCAAAATTTTACCACTGGCCGGACGTTGTGTATATAAAAAAAATTGAATTCTTCCCCATGCTTAACTTACTTTGTGTAGTTGCACAAGAAATCTACAAATGTGTCAGTGTTGTCAGTTTTTGTTTGATGTAACAATGTATATATTCCAACAATTAGTGGATATCCATCAATGTTTTCGCCAACTCTTCTTGGTACTAGATCACCTGGAAATATTTAAATGATATAGTAACCAAAAAGTTAAGGTTTTTCAATCTTTTGTAACATAACCTTTCGGGTGTGCACCAAAATTACATGCTTAACTCCTCGACAATTTCACGCCAAAACAGCGACACATTGCAAGTACCAAATACTTGTTGCATCAATTACTTAATAACAGTGGCGTAGCTATCGGAGGGCTAGGCGGTGCCGTGCACCGGGGCCCTCGAGCTCAGAGTGCCCTCGGACCCTGACCAACAAACCTCAAACTTAATTAGTTATTATTTTCCCTTCACACACATACATGTAGTAAGTAGCATTGAGCACAATAAAGAGCTGATAATAAATTAGCTTTGTAAGTTTAAAGTAGGTATTTATATTTTTACTTGATAAAACCTAACCCAGTTTAGATAGGGCCCCATTTTTTATGCACCAGGGCCTTTGATTACCTAGCTACGCCACTGCTTAATAACCCAAACATAGCAAGAAGTGGTCTCCCAACTAGTTCCTATGATTAATCTATTACCATAATAAAAAGAAACTACAATTACTTTGAAATACAACCGAAAATTAAATAACTCGAGTTGCGGGGCGCAGTTGTTCCCAAACGCAATATTTGGTATATTTTGATGGTACGGTTAAAACCGTGCACTTACCATTGGGGAACAATCTGGGGCCCGATTCTACTAAACCAATTGTTTTTGAATTGTTAATGAATTTTCTCAAAAAATGCCATTTTGACAGTTTTGGCATAGATAAAGTTTCAAAAGTGAAAAACAAAATTGTTTTTAAATTGTTAATGAATTGCCTCAGAATTTAATTTTTGTATAGATAAAGTGTCAAAAGAAAAAAAAATGAGGCAATTCGTTAACAATTGAAAAACAATTGGTTTAGTAGAATCGGGGGCCAGGGCATTTCTTTTTTCTTTTGATACTTTATCTATACAAAAAGTGTACAAAAATTACATTTTGAGGAAATTCATTAACAATTTAAAAACAATTGGTTTAGTAGAATCGGGGCCCTGGTTATTATTAAAACAGATATTAATTATTTAATTTTTTACAATTTTAAACATCATCATCATCACATGTTTTAATGTTTACTGGGACTTATCGCGAAAGGTACCAATTGTTACCCATATAAAATATTGCGCGATTAGTCCCGATAAACATTAAAACATGTGATGATGATGATGTTTAAAATTGTAAAAAATTAAATGACTGCCCCGGTGGCTCAGTTGGTAGTGAACCTAGCTTCTGTGCTTGGGGGCGTGGGTTCGATTCCCATCTAGGACAAACATTTGTGTGATAAACATTTGTGTTTGTTCTATGTCTGGGTGTTAATATCTATCTAAGTATGTATTTAAAAATATATATGTATGTATATCAGTCTCTGGCAGCCATATTACAAGCTTTGCTTAGTTTGGGGTCAGATGACCATGTGTGCAATAATGTCCCAGATATTTATAATTTATTTTATAAATAATTAAAAATAAATATCTGGTTTAATAATAACCAGATTTTACGCGAAAGGTACCAATTTTTACCTAGATATAAAATATTGCGCGATAAGTCCCGACTCCCGATAAACATTAAATCATGGTGTTCAAATCGCGAAAGTTTAAAAATTACTATCATCATTTTAGCCTATCATGTTCCCACTGCTGGGACACAGGCCGTATCTCAGAGAATGGGCCCCAATCCACAATGCTGGCCCTGTGCATGTTGACTCAATTTTAATACCTGTTGTAAAACATATCTGCAGTTTAGGTAACTGTGAAATCAAGACGATAGCCAGCAGGCAGCCCATATCAATAGTGTAAAATTCTTGAATATTCTTCACATATATTTTGTCGTACGGCTCATATATTCCACAACGTAACATATAGTCCTCCAAGTTTTGCAGAAGCTTCTGTGATATATTCGGTTTCTCTTCAGCATTTGCCGAAACTTTTAGCTCATTTATTATAGAACTGGAAAAGATAATGATGGCTAGATTAGTTGTGAATACTTGTGATGACAGTAACAATTATATTTAACAATCCTTCAAAATCAAATCAAAATCAGTTTATTTCTAAGAACATTGTCATAAATGATGATATAGGTACAAATTGTAGTGGTAGGACTCTTTTGCAGGGGTCCGCCTGGGGAAGTACCACACCTTTGCCAGTTATTCAACCGCCAAGCAGTAGTGTGCAAACACTACTGTGTTCCGGATAGAAGGGCAATATTTCCAGCGAAATTACAGGGCACACAGAGATTTGACATCTTATATCTCAGGGTGACGAGCGCTGTGCATTGCCATCCAGGGTAAATTCTGTCGTTGAGCTGTTATGGGCAAGCGTGAAGAGCCATCAGGCGAGCGACTTAGCTCGTCTCGAAACTCAGTATCATAAAAAAAGTGTCTTCTAGTGTGTCAAAATGTCTATATTTACTTGTTTCTGCCTGTCTTTTAGAAAATCTTCAACTGTCAATTAAAAATTTAAACAATTCCTTACTCGTTAAATGTCCGCAGGGATGATTCTAAATGGGCAGAATCAAATTTGCAGCTAGTGTTCAACTGATATGCCAGATGCTTCCTGAGTATTTGCAATGTTCCAATAAGAACAAGAACATCAGATATTTGTTGTGCTGTTCTGTGTATTTTAGGAATAGTTTGTTCAATTTCTGTTACATCAGGACCTAAGTAAATTTTGTCTTGATTTGCTCTAAATATGTCTTGGAGTAACAATAGTTGGTTTTTAATCATGAACGCATATAACATGTCAAGTCCATGAAGGCCTACAACTCCGAGGGCCTCACCGAGTTTTGCAAAAATTTTGGTATTTACGATTTCGTTTTGGCTTTTCACATCAAACCAAGCTGAGCATATATTGATGTATGTGCAAACTCTGAAAACATAAAAATTATTTAGTTTAAAAAAATACTTTTTTCGAGTCCACTTCCATATTGCCAATTGCCCAATACTAATTCCTGGGCATATTTTATTTTTATTTTTACCCAACTGTCCAGATGGATTATGTGTAACTGTCTCTATGTTAACTCCTATAGCATACGCGGCTTCTCATTTAATAAAATTATTAATTGAAAAATATTTTTAAAAACATCATCACAAAAAATAATTGGTCCACCATATTGGATTAGAATGACGTCATTTAGCTAATTATGCATTGTCATCCAAACTAAGTGTGTATGCATAATTTCAGGTCAATCTGTTTAGGATAATTCAGTTGCAAGATTTGACCCAAGAAGCAGCAAACTAATAAGAGTAAAGCTACCTAAATTCCCACCAAGCTGAAAATCAGTAATATTGTTTAAAATATGATTTAAAAAAAAAAAGTTCCCCATCTTTCCCCTGTATGGTTTTTTTTATTCAAATTCAAAGGACAAAAACAATGAGTTGTTTGCGATTTCACCAAAACGGTAAGTTTTATCATAAAAATACTTCAGACAAAAATTGAAAGT
This sequence comes from Agriopis leucophaearia, assembly GCA_949125355.1. Taxonomy (NCBI): domain Eukaryota; kingdom Metazoa; phylum Arthropoda; class Insecta; order Lepidoptera; family Geometridae; genus Agriopis; species Agriopis leucophaearia. Next base: position 7,679,524 of record OX421273.1, on the reverse strand, counting down.
ACAACTACATCTTTAGGAGAACGTAGCCAATGTGTGAACATGAGGTGATCTGCTGAATAATGTTATCATATTCAACCTGGCATCTGTTAGCTGCACTATTTGTCTCGCCAGGCTTCCCATAAAACCAGCTGAAGGGCTGTACAATGTAACTCCTTTTCTGATGCTGATTTCCTTGGCTACACTATCTTTTATGATTGCCGATACCTGTTACAGAAATAACATATTATATATGAGTGTGGTAAATTGGTTTTTAAAAATGCATAGACAAATGTATGCCAGAGAGGCAATAGTCTATATTTACTAAACAAAATACAATTTAACTAACATTAAATAGTTTAGGTATGTATTGATTACCATACTGTGGATTCTATTATATTTAAACTATGTAATTTTTTTCTTTTTAGGGTTTCCGTACAAAAATAAACTGTAATAAATTAATGTATTGTGTTAATTATTTACGTTCTATCTCAAAGGTCATTGACCTTTTCGTAAAATGGTCTTTCTAATGTAGATTTCTTTTTGAGTAAACTATAAAAAGTATTATGAATTATGTCGGGATGATACATCTCTAACATTTGGCTAAGTCCACTGAGCTTCATTTGTTTGATTTTTTCTATAAACCCAATTTTAGATTTTGTGGTGGTGACCACAAGTACACATTATGATGTCGGCTACGGAACCATTCTGGTAACATTCATTCAGGCAGCGCATTGCACAGTCTAGCAAATCCCCAGCTGGTACTTGGCTGATCCATCCCAAAGGTGCGAGCACTACTCCATACATGATCGAACTTGTGCTTGATACAATGAAAGCAAATGGTCCAGCGTGAAGTACTATCGCACCTTCTATAGGATACCCAACTTTTTGGCAGCCAATTGAGCCTTGTTATCAATATAGGAGCCAAAGTTGAGGCTTGAAGTCAGAGTAACACCCAAGAGCACAAGCCGGCCAGTTATCGGAACGGATACATCCCGGAAAGCAGACGACATTTGGAATGGCGTCCTTAGTAAGTTTGAACATAATGAACCCACAGTCAAAACTTACTTGTTTTTGCCAGATTCTTAATCCATGAATATTAATATAATCCTGAATGTACTCCAATGACCTTTTATATCCGTCCATGCTTTCTGCTAGCTTTTGTAATCTAGTCATCAAATTATTAGCTGATAGGAGCTTTTTTCCTTGGGGCTCTAAAAATTCTTCAAATTTTTTACTGATGTGCCTCTCCAACTCTTTGAGTAAACCTTCCTCTAGTAATTCCGCGGGATCGACTCTTATTACACCAACCAAGGTTGACCTCATATCCAAGATCCCTGTACAAACACAATAATCCAAGATGTAGGTAGTATATACAGTACTTACAGTTTTCAGTTGTCCTTATTACACTATGCGATTATAGCGCACAGAGTTGCCGTGTTTATTTAGTATTGTGTAATATGGCAGTATGACAGATTAATTAAGGCATTAAACCGCAACACTGCGCTTAATCGTAGTGTAAAGCTGCTGAAGATATTGGATGCATTAGGTATAAGACGGGGTGCGGACACGAGCGCTTTCCTACAAAACAAATTCAACCTTTGTATCTTTACCACCTTACATTGTACCATAAAATGCGTACTGAGACGGCATAAGATGTGGAAAACGGGCACGACCGTTTATGTTTTGTATCATATTAAAAGGACAATAATGTTGAAATTATTTTGAACGTCACGTCAACACCCTGTCTCATAGGTGTGTCATGCGCTCAGATTTCAAAACTACCTGTCGTAAATGTAGATGCTGAATGAGTCAACTTTGCCACTTCCATCCTGTGGTCTAATTGAGCAAAATCTCTTAGCTTCTCCTTTTCAAGTCTCGTGGGGACTTCTTTTATTGTCCATGTCTGAAGGTCAATAATTTTTTCGACAATATGAAAAACCATTTCTGGTATAATTTGAAGCACCTTTTGAATATACTTTATCAGTTCATTACTGTAGTACTGAGACACTGAAACCAAATCTTCACTGTGAGCTTGGTTTATTCTGAGCAATGGTATTTCCATGGCACTTGCCAATTTTAAAAAGAGTGCTCTGAGTCTACTTGTCACAGATGGGTTTTCTTTGATGCTGTCCTGCATAAATTTTGTGTACAAATCAATAGTGCACCAGGCATAACTGACATCCGCTACAGTTTCAAGTGTTACCAATGAATCTTCCTTTAGAGCTGCAGCTCTCAAAAGGTTCTTCAATGCATCTTTACTGTCGCAAAGAAATTGCACAATAGTTGATGTGGCCTTCATACCATGGAACTCTTCAACCTCATCAAGGGCTTGTATCAACTGGGTCACTTTCTTGATTGATTTAGTAGATGTAGGCTCACCAAGTGATGCTACTTGTTTGGCAGTATTTTCGAACCAAAGCTTCAGTTGTTCATTTTCTGGAATTTTCGCGATTGGTTTCGCGACTGAAAATAGTTCTGATAAGCTATTGATAGCTTCAACAGCAAGAGATTTGTTTGTGTTCCATGCTTCATTTCTATTCTCAAGCAATCTGTTCAAAACTTCTCTCACTTTTAATTCTAACTCTGCAGTGCTAATAAGCAGTTCCAAGAGTTTAACTGCATCATAATGCGATTCTTTCAAGACTACTTCCCTCAGCTGTTTACTCTTCTTGTTGGCATCGTAAAATATAACATCACTATTGTGAAGTAGTAGCCATCTTATCACAAGGTTTGAATTGAGTAACAAGTTCAATATTTTATTTATATTATCCAAAACAAAATCATCAGTCAATGTGCCTTCCTTCGACAATTGATGTATTTTATTCATCAACATTTGCACAGAATTTCCTCTTTTGGAAAACACTTCCTTTACCATTTTTGCATTACAAGTATTTGAGAGGGCTGATTTGGCAGCTTTGAAGTTTTCCCAAAAATCTATAATGTTCAGGGTTACACCCATGTAAATGGGTATGACCCAGTTACTGGGAAAGAATTTATCTGCTATTTCTCGCATTTTAGAAATATCTGAATGCAGATAATGTGGCGCAAAGAATAAGCAGATAACGAGCATGCTCGCTTGCGTGGCCAGGGCAGAAGCCTGGTGCTCTGGTATAGTGTAGACTGACAACTGATTGTAGATGTCTTCAGATCTTAGTTTTCCCACAACTTTGTCAATAAAGTCTGGACGAATGATGACACGGCTAAAAAAACAATGTTAATTAGCTTACTTAGAATTTCAGTTAATGAAAATTCAAAAATTTATGTATATTTAGTATTCAGTAACAAAAATAAGAAAGAAAAAGAATAGCAAAAATGTGGTACGTTTAGCATTTCATAGGTCTGGTGGTCAACATTGTATGGTAAAAAACTATTCCATCTCAATAGGGTATTTGACTCTATTAAAAATTGTATTTTTTTTAGGAATTTACTTAATAATATACAATTTCAAATGAACTAACACAGGATAAAAATATGAAATAATCATATTATTGGGGCTCGTGTAACCATATAAGATAATTATTTATAAAATATTTACATACAGGCCAGTTGGTGGTCAAACGCGGACTTTTTCGCGATATTTTTTTATCGAATTGAAGATTTTCAGAAAAATACAATATAAAATGAAATAATTTTTTTTTTCATTGATCACATCACGTCGCAGGGAAGTAACAGAGACAACTGTAAGGCGAGTAAGAACTAGTTTGCTTGCTTGTGACGTCACTGAAGTCACATGGCCTCATGAATATCAAAGGAAGCGTTTACGCGGTAGTTTAATAATTTTAGTTTTGATTGTCCATTTAGGACCTTACTTAAAAACGTTACTCAAGTTGACATACGCTTAAATATGCTCCGTCTCGTTTTCGCGTGTGACGATTGCCGTCAGCGAGAAGTTGAGAGAGCATTTTAAAGCATAGATCAACTTGAGTAACGTTTTAAGTAAGGCCCTTATGATACAAATACTGAAAGTTATGAGAATTAAATCACAAGATAAATATTTAACAATTTCAGATGGTTTCAATAAAACAATCAAATACCCTATTCACCTTGTTATTTATATTCACAATGTTTTACTGGTACCTAAAATATTCCACAGGATAATCAGTTGGTCGCTTTCCATTGTGTTGGTCGTAGCCCGTGTCTCGTAACAGTTTACATACATCATCAATATTTGTTTGAGACTGGCTTGTGCTGTAGCGATAAAAAGCTACAAGCAGCCTTTCCCTCATTAGTCCAGGGATAAACAAGTCACACAGCAGCAACATGGCTCCGTAAAGGTACAGAGATTCACACTTGAAAAGTAAATAGTCAACAAACAATATTATTAAAAGAAAAAGAAAAAAGAGCCTGCATATAAAGATGTAACTAATAGCCAGTAACTAATATACCAACAGGAGGGAAAGAGAAAATTTTCTCTTTCCCTCCTGTTGATCAGACGGTGGTTCGTGGTATGTGGTCCGTACGTCTGTTACGCCTTTAACAACACCTTATACTTTCACAAATCTGTCAAGCGGCTACTGGTGGTAATACAAAACCATACATACATACACCCGAAAACTTTACACAGTGGGCAGACCTATATAAGAAACTAGCTGCGCGCCGCGGTTTCACCCGCGTGGATTACTCCTTATATCATCAGCTAACTGCTAGTGAGTCTCGTCAAAATCGGTCACACCGTTTTGGAGTCCATGAGGTATATAGATACATACACACATCACCTGTTATACAATTATAAGAAGATATACATAGCAGTATCCAAATAACTTACCAATAGCTGTTTCCCTTCAATGTCTTTCATTACTGTTTCAATATTTTGTTGAATGAATGCATCATCGTGTAACTGATCCACAAATGAGTTGAGGTCAACAATGTACTGGTATATGTTCTCAAACAATAAATAAAACCGAGATATCAGCACCAGATGCTTCTCTTTTAGTTCATCATCTAAGTCTTGTAATTTCTGAAAATATTTCAAATTATTTTTCACCTCCAACACAAGCAAAGGGGTGTTATGGGTAGAGATGAAACAGATAGCTGCTTAGTCAGATTTAGGATACAGAATATCCAGCCCACCTTAAAACTAGATAGCCAGAGAGATATCTGGCCGAACATTGCCGAATCAGGCAAGCTCGTATAGGTGGCGCTCGAACGTTCGGATGGGCTTGAGTGAATTCAGGGAGCAAAGTTAGCAACATTAGCAAGTGTTTTATTGACTTGTTCTAGAGGTGTGTTGTTCCAGACCGTAATAGTTCCCAAAACGATTTCCTCTAGTGGAATGTTATTGTTGCAATCCATAATGTTGACTGAAATCAGTCCACACATCCTAATTGGTGCGAGTTGAGAGTGAGCTAACAGACTTCGAACCACAGAACACTGCACCGAGGGAGACTCACCAAAATACTAATATGTCCAGACTTTTATTGAAATGTCTAGCTTAATGTCAGGACTTTCAAATTTTGATATGGTAACCCTGGCCTATCCTACTGAAATTGGCAACTGATAATTCCGGTTTTTTAAAAGTGAAATAGAAACCAAGCTACACATTCCGATTGCGCCATGAAACTTGCGTAACTAAAATACAGCTCTAATTGCATGAACATGGACCACCCCCTTTGCCATCATTTTTTTTTTTACTTTTGGCACAGTGCCTCCCTTTGAAACATGACAAAAAAAAGAGGTCAATAATGAAAAAAATAACAAGTTTTCTGTGCCCTTTATAATGAACACCAGTATTCGACCTATACCTCAGCGAGAGTTGACCTGAGGCAAAAGTGTACCAAAGTACATAGTTTGCCCATGCCTACCTTCGAACTGGACTTAAAAACCCCTTTTTTAAGTAACAACAGTGAATAAAAAACATAAAAACTATCTAGGTATCAGTTTCCCCTTACTCCAACCCAAGATACAGCTAGCTAATGACATAATAAAGGGGGTCAACAGCGAAAACAAAACATAAAAATTATCTAGGTCTCTATTCCTCAGTGCCCCTTACTCCAACCCTTTCAAGTTATATTGTAAAGAGAATTGTACTGTGTAGTTAAATTATATTTTAATATAATAATTAGGTACTTATGATCAATATTCTATTAACTTACTGAATTCTGTGATATTTTCTTTTCTTGTGCATCTGAAATCTTAAAGTAGCTGAAGTCCAAAATAACATCCTGGTACTTTTGCTGTAATTCTTTAGTCTCCAACCTGCAAGTAGTAATCTCAGCATAATTAGTATGAATGTGAATAACCACTTCACTAAATGAATGCTACTGTCACACTTACAGATAAATTGCAGGAGAGTGATCTTTTAGGCGTAGAATTTCTGCAATTATTGCATTTCCATGCGAAACTAGTTTGAGTAAGTTTTGAGCGCATAAATTGTCTTCCGACATAAAAAGTTTCATTGTACAGCAAGCTCAATACAGTCGCTGTTTTGAAACCCAAACTAATGTTAATAAAATCACAGTTTTACACAAAAGGGCTCATTATTAGTTGTGTGACGAAAGAATGTAAACCAAAGATGTAAACAAATAATAATGGAGCTGGAACTGGGAAGTGAATATTTTTGATTTTTCCAAAATACCTCCCAAAGAGAATATAAATACTACGATACGATACCTCCCTACATTCCTTTTTTTTTTCTCAGTGAGGATTTTCGCGTCGCACTTTTGTGCATTTGCCAGTGTCAAGTATGGTTATTCAAGTTTGATTATATTATGTAGTCAAACAAGTCGCAAACTGAGTCAAGCAAAGAAAGTCACGGTCAAGTCAAAGTCATGCCCTAGTAAAGTACAAATGCAATGCATCTCTTTGAAATATAACAAACAAGCCGTAACAGACACGTCAACGTGGCTGACGTCAACCACCTCAACCAACGAGAGAAAAAGAGAGGGAAATTATATTCTCACTCTTTCTCTCCCGTTGGTAAGACGGAGGTTCGTCAGCCAAGTTCGATACGTCTGTTACGGCTATTAAAAATTGTTGTCTCCACCACTGACTGTGCTTGTTTGACACATAATATATTCAAACTTGGATGACGGCAAATGCACAGGAGTACGATGCCAATATCCTCAGAGCACGAGCAGAATAAAAAAAACGTTATATTACTTTACTCTATGGTTAGATGTCAAAACAAAAATCAATCAAACAAACTTCAAAATCATTAAAGTCATCACATCAAAATTAATTAATTTGAAAAAAGCAAGGTGGCGTGTTGGTGTCGTGTTTACATTCGTGGAAAATTAAATTAATATTTTTTATTACTTAATTAAATTGATTGTGTGGAAGGAGTAAGGGTTGGACGTTTGTTCGAGTAGTTTGCTTGGGCCTCATGTTCTTCAGTCTTGGTTTTCCTTCGCACAATGTTTTTTTTTCAATGAACAGAAGAATAATTAATGGTTCAGAGGTCGAGAACAATAATTTGTGATAAGCACTCAACGGAAGCTATTACTATTGTGTCTATCCATTTTCTGTCGATTTAGTATCAGTGCTAGTATTCTATAATGACTTCGCTATTTAGCTATGAAACTCTTGTCCACGCTTTAGCTGGAGCCACGGTGTGTATACTGCTTTTACATACATTTATTTTCTATTGGTGTCATTTATCTTTTGAGTAACAAAACTAGCCAAAAATATTATTCTCACTGCAGTATTAATTCCTCTGTTTTAGGGCAGTATGGTGGGCATGGCAGTGTTTTATCCATTAGACACACTTCGATCACGATTACAAGGTAAATTTATTAACCAGCTCAATAGCTCAGTTCTTGGTTTTGTTATCACTCAGGCAACACTGGTAGTATTTTCTATTCAATAGCCATATCCTGTAATTTTATGACAACATATTCAATGCCCATTGTTATGATTCTTGTAAAATTTTCTTAGATTGTTTAGTGTCTTGACACAGTGGTGGCCGAGGCAATGTAAGCAGAGTGGTGGTTGTTCAGCTGCAAGATGTGTCAATGATATAGTTACCATTGCGGATGGAACCTCGACTCTATTAGCACAATACCATATAAGAGAGCATAGCAAGAGAGAGGCCTATACCCAGCAGTGGGATAAAGAAGGCTGTGGATAATGATGATGTATTTTATTCATTTCCTATGGTATGGTATCGGAAAAATAATAATGGTTCTTTGTTTTGTAGTTGAAGACTCAACGAAGCTGAAAGGATCCGTATGGGAGCTGCTCATAAAACTAGCCAATGAAGAGGGATTAGATTCGCTGTACAGAGGGTTAGCACCAGTACTTCAATCGCTATCTGTCTCAAACTTTGTGTACTTTTACACTTTCCATGCTTTACGACGAACTGCTAGTAAATCATCAGCAATACAAGATTTGATGTTCGGCATTGTTGCTGGCAGCATTAATGTTATCCTTACTTCTCCACTGTGGGTTGTAAATACTCGAATGAAGTTGGACAAAGATTCGTACAAAAGCCTTTTTGGAGGGTTGATAGAGCTTGCCAAAAAGGAAGGTGCTAAAGGTCTTTGGTCAGGAACAATTCCATCTCTGCTGCTGGTTTCAAACCCTGCCATTCAGTTCATGGTCTATGAATCATTGAAAAGAAACCTTATTTCAAAGGGTGCTTTTGACACGTATTCAGCTTTTTTAGTTGGTGCCTTAGCAAAAGCAGTAGCCACTACATTGACATATCCTCTGCAGTTGGTGCAATCCAGACTTCGGGTTGGAACCAGCATGAAACCTCTACTGAAAGATGTAAAATCAAATCCTTTAATTATGTTCCGAGGCTTGGAAGCAAAGTTACTACAAACTGTTTTAACAACAGCACTAATGTTTTTGATTTATGAAAAGCTTGTTCGATTGGTTTTAACTATTATGAGAGTACGGATGGCCAAACGTCATTGAGAGCTTTTTATTCTACATGTATATTTATTTTGCCATGACAGTTATATCAGTAGTTACAAAATACCTAATCTTTGAATATTGTTAAGATATAAGTACTCACTACTTAATTCAAATTTAAAGTGGGGGTGATAAGACCTGCACTGACATCCCACTTGGGGTGTATTGTGCATTTGCCCCTGCTAGCCTACCCAAACCAGCTGAGCTCCTTAAAATAACGAATCCTTAGAGTCGCTGACATAACTGTTCCACCCCCTATTTTACCAGGTGTTGTGTTATTAAAGACTTGTTAAGCTTAAGCTAATATGGCAAACTTAATAGACGAATCTCGAAATCGGTGCGACATTATCTGCGTTCCTATAATACAAGATGTATTAGGGACGCAATTGAGCGGAACCAGGGCTCAAAAGTGTTCGCGAAGAATTCGTCTATTGGGAAACGCTAAATGACGAAGCTGAAGATCGAGGATGGCAGTATCATTTCATCAAAGCCGGAGATTCTGAGAGAGCTCGAGAGGTTTTACGGACAGTTGTACACCTCAACACGACAGCCTATTGTCAGCGCAGCTCAGGACAAGAGAGCTAAACTGACCCGACACTACACTGAGGACATCCCAGACATCAGCTTGTACGAGATTAGAATGGCTCTGGAACAGCTTAAGAACAACAAGGCGCCGGGTGATGACGGAATCACGACAGAACTTCTGAGAGCGGGTGGAAAACCGGTACTTTTGGTCCTCCAGAAGTTATTTAATTCCGTCATACTCGAAGGTACTACGCCTGAAGCATGGAATAGGAGTGTGGTGGTGCTCTTCTTCAAAAAAGGTGATAACACCTCGTTGAAGAATTATAGGCCCATCTCACTCCTGAGCCATGTGTACAAGTTGTTCTCCAGAGTCATTACGAACCGTCTCGAAAGCAGGTTTGATGACTTCCAGCCTCCCGAACAAGCCGGTTTCCGTAACGGCTGGAGCACCATAGACCACATACACACGCTCCGCCAGATAATACAGAAGACTGAGGAGTATAATCGGCCATTAAGTCTAGCGTTTGTGTACTATGAAAAAGCCTTCGATTCAATCGAGACCTGGGCAGTGTTGCAGTCCTTCCAGCGTTGTCATATCGACTATAGGTATATCGAAGTGCTGAAGTGTTTGTATAGAAACGCCACCATGTCGATCCGATTACAGGACGAGAGCACGGAACCAATCCAATTGCATAAAGGCGTGAGACAGGGAGATGTTATCTCTCCGAAACTGTTCACTAACGCAATGGAGGACGTTTTCAAGCTCTTGGACTGGAACGGATTCGGCATCAACATCAATGGCGAATACATCACTCACCTTCGTTTTGCCGACGATATAGTCATCATGGCAGAGTCGCTGGAGGACCTTAATACAATGCTCAGCGACCTCAGTAGCCTTTCCCAACAGGTGGGTCTTAAAATGAACATGGACAAGACAAAAGTCATGTCCAATGTCCATGTTGTACCCGTACCGATAATCGTTGGGAACGATACTCTCGAAGTTGTTGACCATTACACCTATCTTGGACAGATTGTTCAGTTAGGTAAGTCCAACTTAGGCAAAGAGGTCGCCCGAAGAATCCAACTCGGATGGGCAGCGTTCGGGAAATTGCGTGACATCTTCTCGTCCAAGATACCACAGTGCCTAAAGACAAAGGTATTTGATCAGTGTGTGTTGCCAGTGATGACATATGGTACTGAGACGTGGTCCTTAACTGTTGGCCTTTTGGAAAAACTCAGAGTCACACAACGGGCAATGGAGAGAGCTATGCTCGGAGTTTCTTTGCGCGATAAAATCCGAAACGTAGATATTCGCCAAAGAACCAGAGTCACCGACATAGCTATTAAAATCTGCAAGTTGAAGTGGCAATGGGCAGGCCACATCGCTCGAAGGACTGTTAACCGATGGGGAAGAAAGGTTCTTGAGTGGAGACCGCGAACCGGAAGACGCAGCGTAGGTAGGCCTCCCACTAGATGGACCGACGACATTGTGAGAGTCGCGAGCATCCAGTGGATGCAGATGGCAGGATGTCGTTCAGTGTGGAGGTTAAAGGGGGAGGCCTATGTTCAGCAGTGGACGTCTTCTGGCTGATGATGATGATGACATGCTCCATGATCTAGTTTCCCTTTAGACAGTCTCGGCACAGAGGACTATCTGTAGCTCCAATTTCGTAAAAGTGATTGTTTAGGTCACAGTGACCTGTGATGGTACCTATTTATAGATAGAGGTCCGACCTAGTTAACTTGAGAAGTTTGTTAGTTACTCTCTTATCTAACAGTGTTATTTATTCCAAATAATTTGCTGTTCTTTTTCTGTGTGGAGACTTGGCAGGTTCTATGCTTCCACAGATGTTGGTTACACAGTTCTGCAATGTCTGTATACCTAAAGCACTACTCAGCTAATGTATACATTAAATATCCATGAGGATTATTGAGGATGTCTACCTCCCATACCAAGTTGTTTGCATTGCTTATGTAAATACTCTTGATGTATGTTTTATGATGAAGATTCAATGTTAGACCTTATTGACAGATAAATGTTAGAGGTCAAGTTAAACCAATGATATTAGGCAAATAATAATTTTATTGTGATTCCATTTACCCATAAAGTAATATATTTTTAATTCGTAAACACTCAATAAGCTAAACTGTTCTATAAAAAAGTTTTCACATAAAAGACTTCACATTAGTTTAATGAGTGTTTATGAATAAGGGGATTTAGTATTTAATATTTGTGTGTGATATTGACATATAGGTTTAAGATTTAGATGCCATTGTATGACAGGTAGCTCTCATTTGTTTTAGGGAATTAAATGCCGAATTGCTTAATTACCATTATCTTATCTCGACATGTAGATATAAATATTGAATGGAATTGACTATACCTACCTACTTATACTTTAACATTGTAGGGCCAACATCCATTGTAAAGTCTATGCGAGGCGCAATCGCTCTAACAGAGTGGAGAAGTAAATAATCTTATCGGGCGCCTCCCCCACGTGTCCTAAATTTAGTAAATGATGTTACATTTTTGAACATATGGTTAAATCATGGAGAGCTGGCTTTTCCACGCCGTTTGTACGTCCGCGCCTTGCCTCGACTATCCAGATGCAGTGGGTGTTGACCATGACAAGATAAGTGTTTTGGCGCCGACGTGATAAAAACACGTCGCTTCATTGAATTATTTTCCTTAACTTGTGTTATTTCGAGTGTTATGGATTATTGTTTATTTTTAAGTGTTTACAAGGATTCGTTATGACAGTCCTGGAGTGTAGGCAACTGATACAATGAGTTGAAACATGTTTTGTGATACTCCACAGAGCCTCTAAAGTCTCCACCACTTGACAAGAACATGACTTTGACTTGACTGTGACTTACTTTCCTTGACTCTGATTGTGACTAAGACTTATTTGACGATATTTAATAAAACTTGAAAAAACCTTAATACTTATAACACTAACAAATGCACAAGACGTGCGAAACCATAATCCACAAGAGGAAAGAAAAAAAAGTATTAAATTAGGTCTTTTAGGCATAAATGCTCGATGAAAACGTTTGTCTAGCTAATCACGCGGGCTTAATTATATGTATATCTATCGAGCAGTTATGCATAAGAAAATGTATCAAATAGCCCATAATTATAGTTGATTTTTTACTTACCAAAAAAATATTTTACGTATTTATTACTCATGTTAGTTACTTGTTATTAAGTTGGCAATGTTTTAGCGAAGGTGAAAATGCATATTTTATTAAGTAAATACTTATCTGTATAAAGATAATGGTGGTTGTGTAGAATTAATTTCGAGGTTGATTGTTTTAAAATTTGATTATCTAAGCTTTGAATGTTATCTATCATTCCTAAATCATTATCAATCCTTTGAGATACGATATATTTTTTTGTATATATATGCAAAATTTAAATTGAATATGTAATTAGCGTGAGAATACAAGAACAATTAATTGTCTCTAATTTAACACTGCTTTAAACTATCACGGTTGTTTACTAAATTTTGTATGATTATTTACGGGATATTTACCGTGGTGTCTTTCCGTGAACATGATGCATGTAACTGCGCCGAAATATCGGGAGCTCCTTCCACAACCATACCACGGTAAATATCACGTAAATAATCATATAAATTTAATTTTGTCTCTAATTTATTTTACTTAGACATACAAATTGTATCAATTGTCCTTCACTAAATCAAAGAAATATGTTTTTAGTATTGATAACGGGTGTTGTGTTTTATCATTTAAAAATAAAAATGTTTTTTGTTAAAAAATAATGTATTTACTTTCTTATTTAATTCACCATTGCATGGTTTATTTGTAACTTCATATCTTCCGATGTCCTTATAACAACTTGCGTGTATTCTTTGACAACCTCATCTAGTTCGTCATATACCTGCAATTTAAGTACAAAATATATTAATTAATATCAAGTAATTGTATATCGTAGTTGCTTCAACATAACAAACAAGCTTCATTAAAAAAGAAAGTATTTATACATTTACATTTTTTGCTGCTTCACATACGTAACGTACACGCTAACTACAGTCTTCCTCATTCATTATTCGTAAATATCAAAGTCATAGCTCATTTAAGGCGAGGTTTTCCTACTTTTAAACAACGCCTATTACCACAGATGACCATAAGGCTTAATATAGTGAAGCAAAACTATAGCGCTTACACACAGTCGTGCGTTTCGGTACTTCTAATATTGAGGATTTTCTCATATTTTTCGAAAAGTATAGCTGTAATGTAAAATTTACCATTGCGGTTTCCTTCTATAGTTATGAAATCTGCATATTAAGATATCATAGACATAATTGAATAAATAGGTATTTGAATGAATAAAAAAAACGCAAATCAGTGATACTTTTTTTTTCTTTTTTCTATCGAGCGAAATGTCCTTAATCGTGTTTCAGTCTTTAGGGTATCTGAAACCCCCTTCTGTGAAAATTTCAACTGGCTATCTATTATCGTTCGAAAGATACAGCCGTTAAAAGGTAGGACCGACAGACAGACAGTGTAGGCTTAGTAATAGAGTTCCATTTACAACCTTTCATTACGGAACCCTAAAAAAAGATTTAATTTATTGGATTATGCATGTACACAAGTGAATCACATAAAAAAACAACTTTAAAAATATATGAAATACTAGCTGTACCCGCGACTTCACCCGAATTTTTCCGAAAAAAATAGCTTATGGCCGTTCTCATGATACCTACGTACTACTTTATCGAGATCGGTTAAGCCGTTGAGCCGTGATTATGTAGCAAACAGACAGAGTTACTTTCGCATTTATAATATTAGTATGGATTTAATAGTGGCTATAAAATTTGAGGGTTGCCCTCTTTTTCCCTGGGATCCTTTAATTAAATCGTGACTTGGTGACAATGGGACCAAATTATAAGTATACCCTACCGAACAATAGAAAAAAAAACAGTCAACAGTTGGCGGAGAAATCGGTGAAAATACATTAAAAAATAAAACAGTGAACATAGAACCATCCTCCTTTTTTTGAAGTCGGTTAAAAATGATGCAACAGTGTCAATTATGATACTCTAATAATACATGGAATGTGGCTTTATTTGTTAAACCTTTGTTTGCTCAATTTTTCACACAGTCTTCAAACATTTACATTTGATACTTGGATTTCGGAACTTATACGATTCCAAGGTTAACAAATTTACATTCAAATATACTATAATACAAGCATAATGATAAAAGCAATCATACATATCATACATCTTATGCTTTTTAAATGAAAACCTAAACACATTGTTCAATAGGAAATGTACTTGCTAATGGTGTAGAATCTGTATTGGTAACATTGTAATAAATAAAATGTATAGGTAACATTGTAATAAATAAAATAAAACTTTAAATTTATTTTATACCTACTAGCTACGCCCTGCGGTTTTAACCGCGTTATATACCTATTTGTATATATGCCTATTGATTGATTTGCTCGATTTTATCTATCGTTACTGTCATCTGTAAATGATCGATAAATTACTAAATAAAAAAATAAAAAACTTTGAAACTAGTTTTTCGTATTCTTCTTAGCAAACCCGTTCATTTGATACCCATATCAAGAAGGTAGATATGGCCACCCTCAGGCTCCATCATCTAGGACCAAAGTGCTTGGGAAGACAAATCCAAAGAACCCGAAAGGGTCACTTTCTTAAATGAAATAAAAATAGCGCCATTTAGCGCATGTACATGGAACTGCTCTTTTTTCTTACAAATCGTAGTTAACGATGTAGAATAAGTAAAAACCACTTCCTTTTGAAGAACCCCATGTTGAAGCTATTGCAACTGTGAGGCAAAAAAGATCGCGTAACGCACAGTGCCTATGTGATTTTCACAAATCTAAAATATGTGAATGAGCTTTCGGGCGTTAGCGGCTAGTGCGATGATAAAACCTCGACGTCGTTTTATTTGTTACCTCTTTGACGTATTGGTCGTCTAGATGATGCTCTAGCTCCGCGAGTAGAAGGTCTGCGAGCGCGAGCGGAGCGGCGCGTGGCACGACGGATGCGGCCGGCACCAGGGTGCGCAGCGCTCGCCGCACGGCCGCCGCGCATGCGCGTGCCCCTGCGGCCGCGCGCCCGCCACACATCAGTGCGCGCACGCACCCGCCTGCGTCCACATCCTACCACAATACATAACAATCGTATAATAATATACTCCGTCGGGTATGCTATTCCGAGTCGTAGAGGTCACGTAGTTAACACAAGCTTACATCGTAAAATGAATATCGATGTTTAATATATTTAATTCGTGTTTAACTTGAATTGCTTTGAGCAGACTAACAAAATGACCATTGAAATGCTTATTGTATTTTATTTCATAGATTATTGACAGGTTTGTGTCCCGATTTCTGTGTAAGTTGCAATGAAGTGGCAACTGGACAGTGACGTAGGCATGTGTCACTCCCGGAATATCAGACCCTTCAATAACGTTATTTTTCAGTAATTATACCCCGCCCCATCTAACGTTAATTCAGTGCAAATATCAATGAACATGCATCATGGTTTTCAATTGCGAAATACTAAAACCTGTGATATATTATATTTTAAAAATGGTGGTGGTGACCATTAAAATCGGCGAAGATATCGCGTAACATACACTAAAAATAAATATAAACAACAGTCAAATTAAGAAACTAATGTTTTGATATCGATTGAAAATAAATATCAAAGAAAAGAAAATCCGCCACGATAATTGAAACGCCCAATCAGAGCGAATGACGTAACTACACTTTGTTGTGAAAATATAAGAAATGCAAAAATGTTGGCATTAAAAAAATGCGAGGTCTGTGGTTGGCATGAAGTGCATAAGATTATGACCGTATCCTACAAGTGTACCTGCAAGTGTTACAGGCACGAATTCATAATTAGTTCAAAAAGATCAATTTATGAAAAAACTGCTGAAATTAGTAGTTTTGTACAAAATAGCTGCGTGGTCATCTGCGTGGCACATCCTGTTACCTCATAACTTTCGACCGGGAGAACCGGTTTTGATGATTCTTTTTTTTATTTGAAAGCTGGTGCTTCCCTTGTCGTCACTTTCAATTTGGTCCAGTTCTGAAATTTTTATGAAGTCGGGACGGGGAAGTCGGTTTTTTTATATTGATAATTATTACAAAAACCTTGCTATTCCCGAGATAACAATATTGTATGTGTAAATCCAGGGTATAAATCATCAACCTCAACATATAGGTAAAGACAATGCGATCAAAACATGACATGATAAAAACCTTACCATGTATCTCTGCAGGAACCAATGTGGTAAGAACTGTTCTGTGCTGATGGCGCGTTTGGTCACTGCTAGCAATGTCTCCGGATTGGCATCATTGAGGTTTGGATACAGGAGATCAAAGTCTATGTTCTCACTCTCTGGAAATATAATAATAATTACAGTCAAAATGTTTTATTGCGACATCGTTTAGAACAACATGCCGGTTATAATAACCTATCGATTTGTTTGTACTTGTACGATACACATTAAACATCACCGGTTGTTACGACTATCGGGTTTTACGACTGAATATGAGCAGTCCCTTCGTTCGATGTCGTTATAACAGATTTTGACTGTATTAATCTTGGCCTCAGATCAAATAAAAAATACAGATGGATTACGGCGTACTGCCAAAACTACGTGAATTCCCAGCATAAATACACGGACTCACGCACACATACGCATTCAAAACTACGTTAATTTCATACAGAAAAAGTCAAACAACTACACACACGTTTCAAAAAGTGGCTTCACTTTTCGAGTTCGCCATAATCTATCTAACTATTTTTATTTGATCTGAGATCTCGGCATGCAAGAAAGGGTCGATGCTAAGCCGAGGCACAGATGACGTCAATTTACAAATGCCTATCACAGAAATATCACACATCACACACATCATCAGCCAATTAACGTCCACTGTTGGACAAGGCCTCCCTCATAGAGAGGGGGGGGGGGGGGTGAAATATCATAACACTATAATATAGTGTTGATATTTCTGTAAATTTCTGTTAATAATGGTTCATAATAATGAATATTATATTCACTATTATGAACCATTTTATAAGCATGTTGTACAATATATTTCTTTCAAAACATATATTAGTACAATTTTTTTTTCTCGGCATGTAAACATGTGGGGTACCAAAGCCGAGGCACACATAATGTAATTCTATAAATGCATATAAATTTACTTTTTTAAATCGGGCAAGTGCCTTTATTAATTTTATTATAGAAACTGACGTGGTTTTCACACATTTTATTTATACTACACGGGAATTACTCACGTAAGATTAGGACGTCCTTTATTAACTAAAAAAAAACAAAATACAAGCTAACATTAATACTATATAAACAGTTAGATTGCACATGGATGGCACAAATGCTCAAGCCAACTATCAGTTGGCAGCGTACCCAGCATGCTGGCGGCATTACCACGTTGAATGGCAATGCTTATGCGTTGAACCAGATACACGCCAGCATTTTGATCACGCGTCGCGTTAACCAGGCGCTCTGGAAGATCTTTGGAAATGAGGTAAGATTCCGGTCCCCAAGGGCCCAATGTCTCGACCCCAAACGCCTCACATATAAATTATAAATTTACTTGCATATTTGTTTTTCGAATGTTGCGATGATATTCACCGAAATATCACAACAGAATAAAACAATATCTAAGTATGTTAGAGAAAAAGCAATAATATGCCTGCACACTTTCACACTCAGGATCGAGCATCTAAATGTGGGCTTCATATTTTGGTATACACACTGTACAGCATACTTGTTTACATACTATGCAAGTAGCCTAGGCAACTTGAGAATCCCTGGAGCTGGGCTCTTAGAATACTGCTTCG
Source organism: Agriopis leucophaearia (assembly GCA_949125355.1). Lineage (NCBI taxonomy): Eukaryota > Metazoa > Arthropoda > Insecta > Lepidoptera > Geometridae > Agriopis > Agriopis leucophaearia. The sequence goes on along the minus strand of OX421273.1, from coordinate 7,661,291 downwards.
GTAACCCCTGTCCGTCGTAAAAGAACGCCTTTGGGCTCGTGGGTGATCAGGTTTGGGGATCGGACCTCCCATTTATTTGTGGCCCACACCGTTGTAAAGGAAAGGAACGAAAATGCTCTGAACATTTCCCGGGAGTGTTGCTTCAGGCAGCGTATTAGGAGCGCCCCAAGTTAGGTAGTAACTAAAGTTAAGTAACAAAGCGTGGTTTTGAGTGTTGATGTTCACATCACAATATGGCTCATAATCCTGTGTTTACAGTTTAAGTTTGGTCCATGCAGAGTTGATATATGCGCGAAGGTCATAACTTTTTTACAGGTTACTTACTTTGTAGTGCTTGCTGGACTGGGTCCATCGAGTCTGGATCTTCTTCCCGCAGTTCAGCAGCCAGCTCTTCAGGGCCGATCACCTAGTCAAAAATTCAGTTGCAGTTTAATTTTGTTAGCTTGGGTTTAGAAATAGAAAAATCGATATAAGAAAGATGTAAAGTCATAGAAAGTTTTCTTTACTTACTCTCACGTTATGTTTATTGGTCGAGATGCCGACGTTTTGGAGCCATTAGTTACTTCAAGGAATACGCGCACTCCTGGAGACGGTCGCCTGCGCACTGGCGATGACGTCAGCCATGGCGACGGTTCGCGCTACATAACGCGAGTGTAAGCCGTTGTCATAGTTTTTTTAGTATCGATACCATAGATTTTATCAATTGCCTATCAATACTATTGATATGTCGGGGACTATCCATTGGCTATTAAAATACTATAGACTAGCCGTCCGCCCCGGCTTCGCACGAGTGTAAGCTCGGCCTTCGGCCTCGCTACAAAATATAATATAGCCTATGTCACCCGGGGATAGTGTAGCTTCCCAACAGTGAAAGAATTTTTCAAATCGGTTCAGTAGTTTCGGAGCCTATTCATTACAAACATACAAACATACAAAAATAGGTACAAATCTTTCCTCTTTATAATATTAAAATACTATAGATTGGCACCACTAAGCAGGAGTCTTCATGCCACTTGTCGTACAAGCAATCGTAGTTACAACCTGGGTGTCTTCAAGTCAAGAGAGAATCGGTTTCTTCTAGGCAACCGTGATCCATCGTAGACCGCATCATCGCTTAACATCAGGCGAGTTGGCGGCCAAGCGCAAGCCTATTTTATTATCACACTAATATCATATATGAGAAAGTTTGGTTGTTACTCAATCACGCAGAAACGGCTGGATGGATTTGGATGGAGTTTGGAATATATATTGCTTATGTTCTGGATTAACACATAGGCTACTTTCATCATCATCATCATCGCCGATTTTCATCATTACGCGGGTGAAACCGCGGGGCACACCTAGTAAAAAATAAATTAAAAAACAACAGTAATGTAACCTGCAAGTCCTTAGTGTCGGTGGTGGCAGGCCTGGCGATGAAGGCGTGCTCGGGCTTGGCGAGGCGTAGGCAGGTGAGCGCGGCCGCCAGCCAGCGCCGGCGCGCCGCCGCCGCGCCTCCGCCCAGCCCCACGCACCGCGCCGCGCGCTCATACATTATCGCTGCCGCTGAACATTACATATAAATAAATAAATCTCTGGGACATTATTGCACACATGGTCATCTGACCACAAACTAAGCAAAGCTTGTAATATGGCTGCCAGAGACTAATATACATATATATTGTGTAAATACACACTTAAATAGATATTAATACCCAGACATAGAACAAACACAAATGTTTGTCTTAGGTGGGAATCGAACCCACGCCCCCAAGCGCAGAAGGCAAGTTTTACTACCAACTAAGCTAACGGGCTGTCAATTACAAAGCTGAGACTAGAAAGGAAAGTATCGACTGTCTCGCGAGTAGTGTCAACTTGACTGTGTATTGACTCCATCGTAGACCGCATCATCACTAACATTAGGCGAGGCGACGGTAAAAACGCAAGGCAAGGCAACCCTTGGTCGTCCATTTGATTATCTTCGATTGCAGTTGTGTGCCGCTCAATAATGAGTGTGCGTTTGTATAACTAGTAAGAATATGTCAGTGTGTGCAATACGTGTGTACCTCGCCCCTTTCAGTTTTTAGCAGACTTTTTTCGATACTAGCTCGAGGTTAAGGCAAATCCAAAATATATATGAAAATAAATATCTAGGACATTTTTGCACACACGGTCATCTGACCTCAAACTAAGCAAAGCTTGTAATATGGCTACCAGAGACTGATATAGAACATAAGACTAATATACTAAAATATATATTGACACAAATGTTCATCACATGAATGTTTACCCTAAGTGGGAATCGAATCCATACACCCAAGCGCAAAAGGTAGGTTCACTACCAACTGAGCCAGTCAATATGATCAATTGATTAAAAAAAACAACAACACAGCATAGTGGTACCTTTCCTGTAGTGTTGCCGTTTGACATGCAGCGCGTAGAGGAAATCGTAGTATGGGTTGTGCGTGTGAGGGTCGTGCAGCTTGGCACGCTGCGCAGCCGCACGCTCCGCCTCGCCGCCCAGCGCCGCACACGACACCAGCGCCTCCAGCTCGCCGCGACTCGCTACACACAACGTACCTCATATCATTACCATTTAACATTTTTGCAAAATAATAATAAAGTAACAACCAAATTCATAGAAAGTTCAATAAACGGGATTCATCCCCTAATTATCCATCTTTAGAGGTGTTTTTTTTTTCAAATTTAAATGGGCGGACATTGAGGACTTTTTGGGTGAACAAAAATCATGGAACTCGCGTCATCGTCACGCTGTACCGGTGTATTTTAAAACAGCTCCATCTCTCGTACATTAGGTGAATTACTACTTAAGTTTTCACTTCTTACATGCAGTGCATTTACGTCTATGAATACGAAGGTAAGAATGGCACGGTAGTTGAAAACTAGTGTAGGTGTATCGTAGCTAGTGTACCGAGCGTGGTGAGGAGCGTGGCAGCGGCGGCTTGGCGCGCGTGCGGCGCTGGCGAGGCAGCGGCTGCGCACAGCGCACGCTCCGTGCGGCCCCCTGCCAGGTGCCACTTGAACACCACCCACTGGAACATCGCCTGCAACACATATACACATTAGGACTACGTTCGTCGCGGGGAATCAATAGCTATTATTAGAAATAATTCTTAATGCAAATAATGAACAAGAAACCCCCTTTTGGTCCCTTGAATTCGGCCCTATCGCAAGATAATTTCGTAGTGGACGGCCACACACATTAGGAATCTACTTGCCAAATTACAGGTTCTTAGTTGCATAACTTTCAACACAACATACAAATTTTAATTCCACCTCCTTAATCTCTCTTTTTTATAAAAAATACTAGTGACCCGCCCCGTCTTCGCACGGGTGTAAGTTTTATTATATTATTCTAGAATGATATAACAAAGCCTGTGAGTATACCTGGTCATAGCTAAGCATATTCGTGAAAACCACATTTAAATCCGTCCAGTGGTTTAGGAGATGCGCGTGGACAAAAAAACAAACAGACAAAAATTCCAAAAACTGTCTTAACGTGTTGTAGTTGCTTATTTCAAGACGCCCTGCGTTTTTTTTTTTATATCTCGTAATTACAGATTTTCTTATCTCTACGTTTTTATTATATGGAGATTGGCGGAGTTACAAGTCTTTTGTGGAAAATGCCCACTTTTTTACGTTGCGCGGTCCAATCTGGGGAAGCTTATATCAAGCGGAAAATGTAGTGGAGAAATACGAAATACAGCTAAGAAATACAATAAGAATTACAGCTTACCAAATTAGGATCATCCTTGTCGGCGATGCTGATAGCAGTCTCGGCCAAACGAACGACGCATGCGCCTGCGTCGTGGATCTCGAACAATTTTATCACCTACAAAAAAACGCGTAGTCAGTTATGCCTTTGCAACACAGTGTTTTCACTAAAGCAAAGGCAGAACCACTCATTTTTTTGTACCTAAGTGTTTATCAATAAAATTATGTTTTTATTATGTTTTTTATTATTAGTTATCACGAGAAAACCTTCCTGTATGAAAGCGTACATTTTAATCATGATGAAGCTTTCTTTGTACCGAAATTTGAAGATTATATGAGAGATCTCTACGATTCTGTTGCAGTCTAATTATATTTATGTATAGCTAGGAATCTGTCATAAACTCACATCAGTACTGAATAAACCGACCAAGTGCGAGTCGGGCTCGCGCACTGAGGGTTCTGTATCACCACAAAACACAAAAAGTAGTGCAAAAAGACAACATCACACCCTGGCGGTCACCCATCCAATTACCAACCGCGCCTGATGTTGCTTGACGTTGTTGGTGGTAAACAGAAAATTGTACCGACTCTCACTTGCCATTATTTATTTGTTGTTTTACATCAGAGTGTTTACTATAATCATGCCAAGTTTGACACATGTACGTATTACCGTTTTTACATTAAAGCAATTACAGCAATACGTAAAAAAAAAGTTTATTGTATGGGGATGCCCTTTAGTATTTTTACTTTATTATTATTTCTTAGTTAATCTGCCGTAACATTACATATTCTGTGAAAATTTCAACTAGCTATCTATTACTGTTCGAAAGATACAGCCGTTAAAAGGTGGGACGGACAGACAAACGGCGTAGGCTTAGTAATATCCCTTTTTCACCCTTTCGGTACGGAAACCTAAAACGGTCGTTCGTTCTATGATTCTATGAATTACGATAGCAAACAAGGTATAGCAATTCATCATCATCATTTTCTTCATTTCCCCATCGATTTCCAAAAGAGAAGACTTCCAAACGGTTGGAAGAGGGCTGAATCCTGCGTTTTCCTGTGGTCTTTTTTGGGTCGTTCGTCCATCTTGTGGGTCGGACGTCCTACGCTGCGCTTACCAGTCCGTGATCTTTATTCGAGAACCTTTCGGCCCTATCGGCCATCTGTTCTGCGTGCTATGTACCCTGCCCACTGCCACTTCAACTTGCTAATCCGGTGGGCTATGTCGGTAACTTTCGTTCGTCTACGGATCTCCTCATTTCTGATTCGATCTCGTAGAGAAACCCCGAGCATAGCCCTCTCCATAGCACGTTGTGACTTTGAGCTTGCTTATGAGGCCTGTAGTGAGAGACCACGTTTCAGTGCCGTGAAGCTATTACCTTCATATAATACAGCACGAGTGCTTGATGTTGCGTCAGCCTAGCGTCATTGGAGGCGACCAACTGCCGCAAGAAAGGCTCCGAGCTCACTCCTTTAGCCGCTTTGCAGAACGCTGTGTATGCGTTTTCCGAGTCTTCCATATCTAACAGAGACAGGCCCTGGATGAACTGACCTGTATAAAAAAATGTGGTTGAAAATATTGTTGTGCCAAATATCAGAGATTGAATAATACACAGAGATTAATATCTACTACGGTCACTATATAAATATAAAGCTGGCAAAAGATGAGAAGGTTCACGCCCGCCAGTCACCAGCCTTGTGGGCTCGGCCGAGTAGTCACGAGTGAAACAATATACTGACGTGAGCAAGCATTCCACTCGCACCAGGGCTCCAGCATCAGCACGTAGCTCTGCACGAGCCGCGGCTGGTTCACGGTCGCCAGCCACCAGCCGAACTCGAACCCGCCGCTCACCGCCCATCTGTTAGCGCCGCTCAGGAAATCATTAACTAAATTATTGCCAACTAGCTGCGCCCCGCGGTTTCACCCGCGTGGTGATAAAAATAGGTGATGATGATGATGATAAAAGTAGCCTATGTGGTTAATCCAGGACATAAGCAATGTATATTCCAAATTTCATCCAAATCCATCCAGCGATTTCTGCGTGATTGAGTAATAAACATCCATCCATCCAAACTTTTACATATATGATACTAGCTGCGCCCCGTGGTTTCACCCGCGTGGTGATTGAAATTGGTGATGATGATGTTAAAAAGTAGCCTATCTGTTAATCCAAGACATAAGCAATGTATATTCCAAATTTCATCGAAATCCATTCAGCCGTTCTGCGTGATTGAGTAGTGAAATATTAAAAGAAAATGTTTTATTCAGCTTTTTATAATGTTATTGCAACTGTCAAAGCAAATACATGCTTAGATCCGAATTTAAGAAGATGCTTGGCTAATACTCTAATAGTTTGATGTAAAGAGTATTGTTCTATGCTGGTAAAGGATACAGTTGATGCGCCAGATGGTAGGACATGAGCGGCAGCGCGTGGTGCCAGGCGACAGGCGCACGTGCGGCCGCTAGATGTGTGCGCGCGCGCCGCCCACCCGCGCCACGCGCGTATGCCGCCACAACCCCGCCCGCGCCCACGCCGCTCGCCGGCTCCGCGCCCAGCGCCGACAGCTTCAGACGGAATGACTCTGACGTACCCCCCGCGCTACGGAATAACGAGGAATCAATTGAATTGCATTCTGGTAGCCGCGGCTACTTGTTTTAAGAGATTCTGTTAAGGTGATTGCGAATATTTGCGCGACCGCAAACCGTATCTCAGCGCGTTAAGGTTCACGTTCGCGTGATTATGCGAACTGCGCTGTTTCAGCGCTAATTTAAACCCACGTTGAATTAGCCGTATGACCTCTGGACAGACACTGAAGCTCGTGGTATTCAGCGTCAAGCTGCTTAAGACAGACTGCTCAACATGGGCTCCACTTGGAATCCTCAAATTTCGCGCCACTGCTAATTTTTTTTTATGCTGGTATCGCAGGAAATGTTCATAGACTGTGCGATGTTAAGAAAAATTGCCAATGAAATGTATTTTCCTTCCTCCATCTCTTTATTACAACAAACATTTTTTAACGCATGCCAAACTTGCACTGCGTTGAGCGGCGACCCGTATCTGTTGAGAGTAGGTATCGCGCGCAACGTAGACGAGAAGCACGTAATCGGCGAGGGCACCCATCACCTTCACCATTAGTATGAAAACAGTACTTACGTGTTGGCGGGTCGTTGCGCCTGCAGCCATAATAGCGCGCGGTACGCTTGCCAGTGTACGGCGCAGTGGCCGGCACCTGGCACGCCGCCCGCGCCGCGCCAAGCGCCCAGCGCTGCTAACGCGCCGCGAACAACGCGACATCTGCAAATTATTAATGTTCACAGTACGGAAAACGAGTGAGATTGATCATTATTATAATGTTCCCACTGCTCCGACACAGGCATTCACTCAGAGTGGATAGGCCCTAATTCACCATGCTGGCCCACTGCATGTTGGTGAATGTCATGTCTTTGAGCTTTTGTTCTTGGACATACCAGTCTCCTCACGATGTTTTCTTTCACCGTTGTGGGCATCGAAACTGCACATAATTTAAGTACTAAATAAGTCATTGGTAACAGGGTCAAAGATCGAACCGGATGCCGTAAGAATGTAAGGCGCACATACTACCGCCCGGCCACCATCGCTACATCGCTCAATCTATCTCAGTTCATCAATGCTCCAACGCGCATTGTATCGCTTAAAATAGGGGTAATGTTTTATCATTGTGTTTTATATGGCCGCTATTTCAGTTCTTTGATTGCAATTTACGGTGCAAAAACGTGTTTCTGAAAATAACGGCTTCAGCGTCATTCCTAGCATTGGATTATCCACCTTAATTTAAAACAAATTTTACCTCATCTCGGCCATTTGTCGAATCGCTTCAGTGACAACAGCTACTCCCAAATCACTAGCAAACAAACTGTCATACTCTTCATTATCTTCATCACCAGCTAAAACAAAGAAAGACAATCTGAATGCAATGGTCTGTGCATTGTTTTTTGACGAAATAACGTCTTATAAATCGATGAACGTCGGCTGCACGCACGAAAAAGCATGACTCAATGTCGCGTTCCGCCTGCTTCGTCCGCCTGAGCCGAGCGTGCAAGCGAGAGCGCGGAACAAGCGATAGAGAGGCACGATCGGCCTAAGCGTTCGGCTTGTGACGCATACGTTATCACGTAAAATTATTGTCTATAAACCGACTTTACAGACAAACCATTTTTATTTTATTTCTCATGTTTGGAAAATTATTAATGTCATAGAGGTTTTGACAAAACCTCTATTCAATCAAAATACCTACAGGTTTCAAAACATATAAGTTTCTTCGTATTTTATAAACAAATTCAAGACATATTTTTTTCAAGTTTAATTACATTTAATTATAATATATATGTGCCATTTTGTTCGATAACTTGTTGCCATCTTGTAGGTAGTGACATGATCCCGTTGCTGTAGAAATTTTGGGACTTCTGATCAAAAAAATGCAACAAGTAGTTTTGACAGTCCTCTCTTGATGTTAATCTAACACTACCCAAAGAATCCTGAAGAGACCAAAACAGGTGGAAATCTGAGGCTGCAAGGCCAGGGCTATATGGTGGATGCATTAACACTTCCCAACCAAGGTCTCTAAATTTTTGCTGAGTGGCCAAAGATGTGTGGGGTCTGGCGTTATCATGATGAAAGACCACACCCTTTCTGTTGATCAATTCCGGCCGTTTTTTCTCAATTTCTTGTTTGAGTCTCATCGTCTGTTAGCAGTAGAGATCCGAATCGATGGTTTTGCCCGGCGGTAAAAGCTCATAATGAACGATGCCCTTCCAATCCCACCATACACCCAGCATCACCTTATTACGTGTTAATCCGGGTTTTGCTACAGTCTGTGGTGCTTCACTGCCCTTTGACCATGATCGTTTGCACACATTCTTGTCGTAGGTAATCCATTTTTCATCACCAGTGATCAATCTTTTCAAAAACGGTTCGGTTTCGTTACGTTTCAATAGAGAATCGCAAATGAGTACACGAGTCATTTGGTTTCTTTCAGTGAGCTCGTGTGGTACCCAAATATCGAGTTTTTTTGTATACCCAGTTTTTTTCAAATGGGTCAAAACTGTTTTGTGGTCAATCCCCAGTTCTTCAGCTACGTCGTAACTACTAATATGCCGATCTTGGTCCACTTTTTCAGATATGGCATCGACTTTATCCGTAACAGGGCGACCAGAGCGAGCTGCATCTTTGACATCAAAATTCCCGGACTGAAAACGCTTGAACCAACATTGTGCTACTCTTGATGACACTGCATTAGGTCCATAAACGTCACAAATTTTATTCGCGGCTTGTGTCGCATTTTTCCCTTTTTTGTAATAAAATTTCACAATATATCGAATTTCTTCGTTAGATTCACTTATTTTATCGAACAAGAAACAATTGAAAAATGGCGGGAAATTGCTTTTTACTTTTTGTATTCCTTTTATAAAATCTAATATTTTTAATGGTATCAAAACCAGCCAGATACAAACAGTACAACCGATGAGATTTTTACTACAACTTTATACATACAAAATACGGAAAGACTTTTTCCCCGACCTATTATATTGAACAGCAATAAAAAACTAAACTAATGAATTATAGATCGTTTATACTATCTACAGGGTTACGCGGAAAGATCTACTAGCCGAAAGGGGTCCATTATTTTTACTATGGGACAAACCCTGAAATCGCGAAAGAAACGTTGGTTCTCAGTAGTTCCTTTGAAGGAACTACTGAGCCTTTTTTATCCCTGTAGTTCGTTAATAATCTGTCCCTGCGAACTGGCGCGTACGCATACAGGCCGCACTAAGTACTACTCTATGAAAATAACATACTTTTTTGTTTCTACTATGCCAGTGTACTCTGATTGGCTCATGGTACCAACCACATTCATCCACCTATTTGGACATATTTTTTTTTTCCGAATCATGGTTGGCATAAAATGTTTAAATGTAATGTGATAACTACCCTCAAAATATTTATAACTGTTTTTAAGTAAATATTGCCAATCATCAATGTTTTAGACAAGTAGTATACAAGTCTTAGCGGTATCTGACCAATGGACTCAAGTATGCTGGCCTCGGCTACGCCTCGCTCCACATTTTCCAGGTCTATAAATGCCTCTATTTCCTGCCATTGTACTATAAAAAGGCAGCATAACATGAGTCGAAAGATTTGCTTTGACTCTATTGTGATTTCAATACACAAATTATAAAATTGTGTACGTAATGACCACTCAAATCTTCTTTTCAGCCTAACATCATAAATTTAGGTATTATTCTGAAGATGACATACTTTGTATTTCAGGCACATCTAATCTCAGAGCATCGTTGAGTTCCAGGACAGCACTTTGTAGATCTTGGATCGGCTCAAGGATGGATTTCAGATCATCTATTTGTTGCGGTGTTAAGATCTGCAATTGAATGAACATTACAAATTTATTTTGTGTTTATATATTTATCGTGAAACCGCAATCTATATCTGAGCATCAACTCCGCTGATGTTAAATGATGATGTGGTCGCAAATGGAGCACATAATTTTAAGCCAATCTATACTATGAAATATAGTAAACAAAATAAAACTAATTGAGAACCCCCTCCTTTTTTAAAGTCTGGTAATTATCAAGAGTTTATGCACAGGAGGCTAAGTACATATTCAAGTATATTGATAAGACCTTGAAAAGATCTAGGTCATATTTTTGGAGTAGCATAACATGATTTACTATTTACGGCGAAATTGTCCCAATATTTGCTTAAGTTGAAACAGCTTATACTGATCTTTTGCAACAAAAATGAGATATGGAGACCCAACACAACGGATCTGTTGTCTCTGGAAGGAAAGCTCGAACAGCTGCCTCTCTTACTAGGTGCACACTACTACGCACCGGATTGTTGTCGCTGGTATGGTGCAGCATGTGGTGAAGTAGGCGCGGCAGTAGCCGGTGCTGTGGCGCACAGTGCGCGAAAAGTCGCCGTTCGAGTTCAGCGGCGCCGCTCGCCGTAGCCGCGCGCTCCCACCGTGCACCGCACACTACTACCCGCACCGCCATCGGCGACAGCTCTCCTCTCTCACCACCTTCATATGACAATTGACAAAACTGATTAATGACAATATCTAGCTTGCAGCGTTGACATGGCTGTCTGTCCAGCCCTGACAGAATAAAATCACTGATGAGTGATGACTGAATGAGGATGGTGGCCGGCCGGTACCATGTGCACTTTATAATCTGACCGGTTCGATCCTCGGCTCCTGCACCAATGACTTATTTAATACTTCAATTAATTATGTGTAGTTTCGATGCGATCACTCAAAAACGGTGAAGCAAAACATCGTGAGGAAACCGGTATGTCCAAGAACCTCAAAAGTCCAAAGTCATGACATTCACCAACATGCACTGGGCCCGCATGGTGGATTAAGGCCCATCCTCTCTCTCTGAGAGTAGGCCTGAGTCCCAGCTTTGGGCACATGATAGGCTGATAATTAAATAACACTAACTCTGGCTGACTTATTTCTTGTAAACTTTTAATTCTCTTCCATTCGCTTGAATTCACGCAGTAGTTTTCTTGACCCATCCACTCTAACAGAACTTTTGAGGTCTAAAGTCTGTCGTCTGCGCGGGCCTTAACTACACAAGCTTTATTTGCAATCTTTGTAAAGGATGGGAAAGTTGACATCTTGGAGAAAGGCAAAATTGAAGAGGAGACAGAGTCTATACTCAATACTCAATAAATCTACTTTAAAGGTTATCCTTTTGTGGGTCTTAGGCCAAGTCCCACATAGGGTTATAGGGCCAAAAGGAAAGTAAGTAAAGCCCTATATAGTATTATAATTATTAGCATACAAATATATTATTATTATGGGTTATGCAGGCCTAAATGAAACTTACGATTACCTTTATTTTTTTAAATATTTATTTACTGATAATCAAAAATACGCGTCGACGACAGAAGCAGTTGCCACCCGTGCGGGCAGCGTTAAGACGGTCTAAGTGACCCGACTTAATTAGGCCTCTTTCCTCGTACGACTAACCAGTTCTGTCAGCAGATAGACTCAGCGAATCTGTTAGTTGATCGGCCCAGTTAAATATTTTAAGGTCATATTTGGGTTCAGAATCGTGTAGCACTGAACACCATCCTAAATTATGTCCGTCGTTTAACCAAACACCTTTATGAGCTATGTAGTACTAGTGCTGTTGACCGCGACTTCGTACGCGTAGATTTTCATATAAACATACAACCCTTTTTTTTTCTCCCTCTCGCATAATAACATAGCCTGTACTTCAATCTGGTCATAGTTAAGCATATTCGTGAAAACCGCATTTAAATCAGTCCAATGGTTTAGGAGATGTGCGTGCACAAACAGACAAAAATTCTAAGAACTGTCTTAACGTGTTCAGCTGCTTATTTTAAAACTCCATGTGTGTTTTTTTGATATCTCGCAATTACATATTTTTTTAAATCTACAGTTTTATTATATATATAAATAGATAGACATCACTTACTATTTGCGTCCAACAGGGAGATATCAGGTGAAAGCATCATGCGTTCCAAGGGTTCCAGTTCGCAGATGAGAGAGATTCCGGCGCGACGCACCACCGCGCACCACCACCCTCTTTCATGCTCGTTCTTATTCTGGGAGAAACAATACTTATTTTTTTAGTTTTTTTTTTGACAACGATATATTTTAACTACATTATAGGTACAATAATCGGTGAGGAAAACGCGCTTTCTATTTAGCCTGGCCTTGAAGCTTTGTTCCGTAAGTTCAGCAGCCAAGTTATTGGGGTGTCTGAGTAGGCGATGCCTATAGTTTTTGCAATACTTTTCTTTGACCATTCCTAGATTGTTGTGGATTTCTGCACTGGTTGTGTAATAGAACAATTCGCTTATGTTTCTTAATATAGTGTAATGCATCTGTCGGATAATTGAGATGAATGAATTAAAAGAAGAATATCACACATCCATATTGGAATGTAAAATAATAATTATCAATACAAAAAACTGACTTCATAAAAATTACAGAACTTAACCAAATTGAAAAGGGGTCACACTGGAAGCACTAGCTTTCAAATAAAAAAAGAATCATCAAAATCGGTTCCAGTCGAAAGTTCTAAGGTAACAAATATAAATAAATAAAAACAGTCGAATTGAGAACCTCTTCTTTTTTGGAAGTCGGTTAATTATTTTTAACACGCTTTTATTAGCTTGGTATGTAATTATGTAACGAAATCTTGAACGTGATTTTCACCCCTTTCAAAACGATGGATTGATTTGAAACTTTGCACACTTATCAAGAACCGATGACAATGCAATAGTTTAAATAGTTTGTCCCATTATCCTTAACATAATCTTCAGGATTAGCGATTTTAAAACGTATTTAAAAAAAAAAAATAACTGCAAGAATTATTTTATTTTTAATAATTTTTCATGTCATTCTAAAACGACAGCTACCCATAACAACAAAATTAAAAAAAAATTGTTGATCTTAATCATTTATTATCAATAGCTACGACTTGTTGTGAACTACTGCCACAAGAATCTAGTATGTATCAAGAATCATCGCTAGGATCCCCAAGAAATTATATTATTTTACTAGTGGAATTACAACTTCGTTAGTGGTATTTTATACGTACCTGTTTAGAAACCATAAGGCCGAGAGGCTTCTGTAACCCCTCCATATACTGCATGCACCAGCTGTACAGATCCGACCAGCATCTGTGTACAAATATCAAATAAGTGAAAAATACTTGTCGATACTATACATAATGTGGTAATTCTCATTCCAAACTATATTCTGACTTTAATAATTTTTTTAGCTTTGACAGCTGCAATTACAGCAGAATAAAACCATTTCTTTTAATATTTCACTGTAGTATACAGAGTTACCCTTAGACCAAAATAAAATGAATGGACGGGCCCAGTAGAAGAGCATTTTTGAAGATTACAAAATGAGCGCCAGCTCTCATTTCGTTTCAGTCGGTCTCTAGCCGTAGGAAGTGAAACACGAGTCTATTGTTACGCGATAACGAAACATCTGACAAAATTATGAATTCTTATGCTTTACCGAAGTGTAAATACACAAATAAAATCGATATCTATTTTTTGTAACATATATACTGTACATTTTTATAATTAGGTGTTGAAGTATATGTCCGACGGTTTTGACTCGTTTTTACTGATCAAGTTCAATGGTTAGGGCCCGTCCATTCTTTTATTTTGGTCGAAGGAGTTACCCTGTATTATGCCAAAAGGAGTTTTTTTTTTTTTTCGCGCTTTCTGGGTTGGTCCCGTAGTAAAAGTAGTTCATATTGATGAATACAATGACCTCCTTTCGACTTAGTACAGGGTATATGCGTTACCCTGTATAGGATACCAGCTAAAATAGGCCTGTGTCCTAATTTTTTTGTTACTTAAAAAAAGCTGATCGTAAATAGTTAATTGAATCAGGCGTTACTTTGCGAAAGTCTATCTTCAAAACTGTTTTTCTGATGAATCTCTAGTGTAATTATGTTTCGTTGTGTTCTAGTGTGTGTGTTAGTGTGAGTTTTATTGTACTTGGAGCAATGTAGAAGCGGAATTACACTAGAGATTCATCAGAAAAATAGTTTTAATCGAAAATACTTGTGCATGAGATGTGCGTGGTCAGGGTTGATGGTGCGCGCCGCCAAAGCACGCAGGCGGGCTGCCACGCTCACTGCCGCGCATTCCCCTACTTCACCGTCCGCGTGCGTGTCACCGTTGCCCCACGTGCGGTTGTAGATCTGTATGAAGTGGAAACAATGTCACATATTAAACAAAACTTCGACAAAACAAATAGCAACAAAATCACACTGATGTATAAGAAGTATATTTACATCTTAGTAATTTTTAAACTTTCGCGATTCGAACACATGTTTTCATATTTATCGGGACTTATCGCGCACTATTAAATATAGGTAAAAATAGATACCTTTCGCTCGACGTTTCGACCATGTTACAATGGCCGTGGTCACGAGCTGACTGACCTTATTTTACCTATATTTAATAGTGCGCGATAAGTCCCGATAAATATGAAAACATATTTACATCTTGTCAATAAAATCAAATCAATAATTAAGAATAATAAAAAATTAAGAATAATTATATGGCTACATAATGACACTCTCAAGTTTTTTTAAATAACCTATACTGTTTCACTGCTGCGCAAAGGTTTCCCCCATTTCTTTCCATAAATCCCGGTCCTCTGCCACCTCTTGACAACCTCTCCGGAATGAGTCAAGATCGTCAGGCTCTCAAGAATAATGGTTGAAAATAAAGGGATGTAATCTGAAAAGAGAGTAAGATACTCCATACCATACCAAGCTTTTGCAAAATCATTCTGACTCACTGGTGTCCATGGCCGAGCGAGTCGATATGCGCTTTACAATCTGACAGCAACCGATTTGATCCTTGGCCCTGCACCAACTACTTATGCAGTACTTAAATACATTATGTGCAGTTGCGATGCCATAGCTCAAAATCGGTGAAGGAAAACATTGTGAAGATACCGGTATGCCCAAGAATCCCAAAAGTTCAGACATATGACATTCATGCATCAACATGCACTGGGCCTACCGCGCCAGCGTGGTGGCTTAGGGCCCATTCTCTTTCTCGCTCTCTGAGAGAAAGGATGTGTCCCAGCATTGAGAATAGAAAAAGCTGAAAATGAATCAATAATCAGTGTTATTTACCGCGAGAGCCTTTCTGATGACTGTTGCTGGGAAGAGCCCGGGCGCCATGAGTCGGTCACGGTACTGCTGGTGGTTGTTAAGCTGAGGGAGCGGCGGTGGCCCCTCCCGTCCAGCCACGGCGCGCCAAACCGCGTCCGCGCCTACCACGCTACCTGCCGACCGAGTATAAAGCAATTTATCATCATCAGCCAGAATACGTCCACTGCTGAACATAGGTCCCTGCAGAACGACACACTGAACGACAGCCTGCCCTCTGCATCCACTGGATGCCCGCGACTCTCACGATGTCGCTCCATCTAATTATTTTTAGGCAAAAAGGGTAAGTTTAGGAAATCTTCATACTCACTTGTGATAATAGTATCGCCATCAGGTTGACTCCATAAAGCCCAGATCACATTTCCTCCATCTCCGTGGCCAATGGTGTAATCCAAAAGGTCCAGCTGAAAAAAGTTAACAATTATAATTTTTTGTAACAAAAAATTTACGAAATAGCGTAGCTAACAGTGTTAACACTAGTACAACTTCAAGCCATCAAATTTTCTTTAAAATCTACAAAAAATACCTGTGGTCCAAATATCCGACTGATGTGCGAAAACTTCACAAGTCCCGCGCCTCCATCGTGCATCTTCATCACAACAAATTCGCATTCGTCAGGGAAAGAGAGGTAAGCGACCAATACCACGCTGCCGTCCGATCCTACAGTCTTTTGCAACATATGACCGTGGGCTAAAACAATAGTTACAACTGAATAATTAAAATTGGTTTACAAATAAAACAAAATCAACAGTAATTTTCTCTTTCTTTTGTTGATAAATAGCCTTGCACTTGACCGTCATCTAGCCTAATGTTGAGCAATGATGAGGTCTACAATGGAGCATGGCTGCATAGAAAAAAACTGATTTACTCGCAACTCAAAGACACCCAGATTGTAACTATTGGAGAACAGAGAACACCCATTCATATCATCACCAATGCGAGCAAAATCTAGATCTGATACGCACAGGATTGTGGCAGATAGCAAAGTAAAATGCAGTGGCATAAAGAGTCTAATGAAGACTTGCTCTATATACTAAAGATGACTTACGAGGTGGCTTCGGCCTGATTAAAGTCTGCGACAGGGGCGTGGACACGGCAATGGGCGCTCCGCCCTCGTCCAGCCCCCACGCTCTCAGGCAGGTGTCCCCACATACCGCCACCGTCAGATTGCTCGTGAGAACCACACCATATGTCTCTATACCGTCAGTTTTACCCCTGCAACAATAAATAGCTTTATTATTTGACACTAGTGGTTCGCTCCAAACTGTGACCTTGCACTCATCGTAACTTCACAGCCCCTTCACCGATTTTTGTCATATTTGAACTTAAAAATTATTAAATAAAAATTTTTAGACAGTAAATATATGAAAGGCGTGGGCAGGATCTAGAGAAGAAAAGCCTAATGTATCAGGCTGAGTAGCATGCCTTGAAGAACTATATGTCCAGCTGTAGACTAATTTGATAGGACTGTGATATTCACCTCAATGCCCCAGTAATCCCAGACAGAAATCTCGGTACTGTTGATTCTCTTTTCAGCGAGGTTGTGACAGCAGTTCCTGTCACTGGCAGCTTCACCAGGAGGATGCCACCTTCGCCGCCGTGTCCAAATGCTAGGGCAAACACCGCTTCACCAGTGTCTCGGAGTAACGATGCACATGTGTGGGCAATGCCTGTGGCTGTGGAGAATGAAAGCTTGAAAGAAAGGCAAAATTAGACATAACGTGGATTTTACCTCAGAAGAGACAAATAACATAGTTATAGTAAGGTGGTGTGTGGGTACAAACACATCTGGCCTAAATCAGGCTCGATGCTTTTTGTCAAACTTACCCAGCAGACGACCTGTTGCCCTTTCCTTGCATGTGGCCTATTAGAACATTGCTGTTGCTATAAGTTTCTTAGTGTGCATAAAAAAATAGTAAGTAAGCCATACTTACAGTTTTTGCATTAAGTGGTTTAGCAGTATAGTGTTTTTTTATTGAAAAATGGAGACATTTGAACACAAACAATAATTGTACTAAGGCATATATATCTCCATTGGTTGTGTGATCTAAGGATTGTACTAACATAGGTAGCACATTAATGTGATTGATGATTTTAAATATATTTCGAGATTTGTTGAAGATAAATACATACAGAGTTATGCTAAATAGAGGTACAAAACCGAAAGGTACTCAAACAAACAAAATATAACTATACAATCAACCCTGAAACCATTATCAGCTGTTGCAATAATTTTGTTAAGTGCGTGTATGAAACAGCTAATTTATTTGCTATTTCAAGGTTAGTCCCATGGTAAAAGCTGTTCATACTGATGAAAACAAGACATTATAATCATCCCATCTTACGTCAGCAGGCCTAGCATGGGCCGTGGACAAATTATCTTTCCACGGTTTTTATCCGCGCGAAGACGCGACAAAGCTACAATATGGATATGTTTGTCTCTTTCTCGCGAGATAAAAACGGTGGAAAGACAATTTGTCCACGGCCCATGCTAGGCCTGCTGCACTGGACATAGGCTTTTCCCAGTCTCAGCACCACTCAGCTCGATCATTGGCATTTCTTTTCTACCCTTTTGAATATAGTTACTCCATCAAGTCGACGATGAGTACAATAGCCTGATCTTTTCTGCTTAGTATCACCTTTCTGTATAACCTTGCATACAGTACAGAAGTGTCATTGTAGATAACTAGAGTCTAGTTCTCAGTATAGTGAAACGAAATAAGTATTTACAAAATACAAGATTATTAACTGTATGTTAAGAAATATGTTGACTCACTTGCATTTGAATAATGGTTGAGAATGTAGTAATTGCTGGGATTGTTGATTGAGCTGACATCTTGGAATATGGATGGTGATGAGCTGCTGAGGGATCCAAATGTTGACTAAAAACAAGAAATCATTCATTCAAATCTTATTTACGACATAGGATTTAAAGTAGTTTTTATAAGATTTCTAAAATATGTATATCTAAATTTATGTAGGAAATTTCAAATTAACTTTTTTCATGAACATTGTACTAGACCCCAACATCCATGTGCAATGCTGGATTTAGACGTCTGGAGGCCTTGAGGCAACAAAGGAGTGGAGGCCCCCCAGTTTATTAGAATATTTTTTTTTCGAAATCTGTATTGTGGGGGCCCCTGTTTTGTGGAGGCCCGGGGCTGTAGCCTCAGTTGCCGTCCCTTAATTCCGGCCTTGTCCATGTGTTTCATCAAAACTCACGTGAGGTACCGGTATTCCTTCATTATACAATGAAGGAATACAGTACCTGCTGGATCGGCCATATTGTAATTTATTACAATTACCTGTTGATTGTCTCAACAGAGAGATAATGTGAGTGTAAGCAATTTGTAATAATTTATCTGTGTTCATAAATCAATGATTAAGGTCTAAGGTAAGGATGTGCTCTAATTCACCATGGTGGCCCGGTGCATGTCAGTGAATGTCATGTCTTTGATCTTATGAGGTCCTTGGATGCACTAGTTTCCTTATGTTTTCCTTCACCATTTTTGAGCAATGGCATTAAACTGCACATAATTTATTTAAGTACTACTGGGTGCCATCAGAGCTACCGCTTGGCCACCATAGCACTCTATACTGAGTTCTGTGTACATACCTTTTTATCCAATACAACAGGATGCGGGAATATCAATCTATGTACTGATGATACTGTAGCTGCTAATATAACTACATGTTGTGATGCAGCTCTTTCATACACAGTTATGTTATTCAAAGGTGGAGTTCCTGGTGCCACTTTACACCTCAAGTTTGACCCAGAGAGGTTCACATCCAATGATGCCTCTGATAATTCTATTGCATCTGATGTTGTTTGCCTGGAAAATATACTAAGCTATAAATATGTTCAGTAAAA
This sequence comes from Agriopis leucophaearia, assembly GCA_949125355.1. Classification (NCBI taxonomy): domain Eukaryota; kingdom Metazoa; phylum Arthropoda; class Insecta; order Lepidoptera; family Geometridae; genus Agriopis; species Agriopis leucophaearia. Next base: position 7,641,957 of record OX421273.1, on the reverse strand, counting down.
TGAGCTTTTAGTGCAGTTATGAACAGGTTGCTGTCTGTTAAGTGTTACGCTTGCTCATGACAGTTTATTTTCATCCAGAATTTTCAAATACACTGTATTGAATCTTTTTATGCCATTATTTCAGTGGATATACAAAGAACACAATAATGTTTGCACAATACTGCTTGGCCTTTGTCTAACTAACAAAGATGTGGTACTTCTCCAGGCAGACTCAGTAAAACATTCCTACTTGGTGGTAGAACTATTTTACAGAGTCCGCCGCAAAGAGCCGACTGCAGGCCTAGCACGGGCCGTGGAAAAATTGTCTTTCCACCGTTTTTATCCACGGGTAGACGCGACAGAGCTAGGATATGGATATGTTTGTCTCTTTCTAGCGGGATAAAAACGGTGGAAAGACAATCTGTCCACGGCCCGTGCTAGGCCTGCTGGATTCTTACCAGTAGATAAATCGGTTCCGTGTAAACACTTTTTTTGAATCCTTGTACCAATACCCGCCTGCTTTTTCAGGCAACTTGATGTCTTGTAGAGTACTATGAGTTCCTCCTGTGGATTACAAAATAAGATTATTGTATTTTCCCCATGGTTTGATAAATTTCCATTACATCATTGAAATATTATACCAGTATTTAAAGCCACTTCTTTCCATTTCTCTGGAATATTATGATTTGGTGCAATTTCTTTGAAAGCTACTGGCATTGCATCAAGGAACTCCATAACGAAAATTAGGAGGTATGTGTTTTCGAAGGTATATACAAGCAACTTTACTAAGGTTTTATAGCACTTAAACTCTTATTCTTTAATAATCAGCAACCTCTGTAACGTATACAAATGAAATTACAGATACCAAACTGTTTGGCGGCGATTTAACGTTAACGCAGGTTATGTTTTGTAATTTGTTTTCAATTTTAATTGAAAAGTTGAAAACGTCAAGTACTTTTTTTAAATTATTATTCAACCATCGGGCAGGTTAAAGCTTTTAAGGCCATACAGCCCGGTCAACTGTTCTCGCACAATATTACCGGTGTGGCCATAGCGCCTCTTCATTTGTTTTTTTTTTAAATATACAATCCTACTATATACTATTATAAAGGCGAAAGTTTGTAAGTATGGATGTATGGATGTATGGATGTTTGTTACTCTTTCACGTAAAAACTACTGAATGGATTTGAATGAAACTTTACCACAATATAGCTTATACATCAGAATAACATATAGGCTATAGCTTATACATCAGAATAACACATAGGCTACAATTTTTGAGGTTTCTAATGTGAAGTCGTAAAAAAACACATTTTTTGCGCTTACATTGCAAACGCTGACTGAATCCTACAAGATCCTACAAGATAGATCAAAACAATGTACTACAGTATTGTACAACTTAAAAAGGTCTCCCAAAAAGTCCGTGATGGTATATGTTTATCTCTTAGGAATAACCCACAATAACCATTTTTTATCCTTTACTTTGTACGAGAAATAATGGCTTTTTACGAAGCGATTTTAAGCAATACAGTATTAATCCTTATCCAATTAAGTATCTTAAATACATTGTGCATTTAATAAAGATCAATATGGCTTTTTACAGCATGTAAATTAAATAAATATTTTCGAAGATATCACAGATTTAAAATGCAGAGTCATAGCAATTTCGGCGATAAATACCGTTTCGGTGATAAATACCGGCAGCGGTGCCAGGCGAACGGGGCGTGGGGGGAGCGGGGTAGGTGCGGTGGGGAAGAAGTGGCTCATCGCTGAGTGCGCGACCCGAACGCGGGCAGACGCGTGAGGGCAGACGTCGTTGACGGTTGTGTCCGTTTTGCGAATTTTCAAGGTACTAGCGATTTGATAAAAACGTATGGTCGCCTACTTTAAGTAATATAGGCCTAAGGTTAGTTATTGCCAGGTTTCTTTTTGGTTAGGAGTTACACGTACAAAAAGATACTTCATTTTTACGAATTACTTCATTGATAATTCAATTACTATATAGATAGGTTAATTAAATAGGCAAGGATTGCATTAAAGTACAATCATAACAATAACTACCGTACTGTATTTTTTGGAAGTATAGAAACAACACGTACTTAAGAATTATGCCGCGAAAGCGTAAGTCTAATCTTTCCCAAAGCTCTAATAAAGCTCGAACTATGAAAGTAGCTAGACTTAACGAGACGTTTCCACAAGCCGAACTGCGAAGGCTTAAACAAGCAGAGCGTGAAGCAGCTCAAAGAGCTGCTGAGACACCAGAGCAGTCCCAAGATAGACGTCGACAGCATGCTGAGTATCTAGCATCTCAACGGGCTGCAGAGACACCCGAACAGTCTCAAGCTCGACGTCAACAGAACGCTGAATATCTGGCATCTTAACGGGCTTCTGAGACACCCGAACAGTCCCAGGATCGACGTCGACAGCATGCTGAGTATCTAGCATCTCAACGGGCTGCGGAGACACCCGAACAGTCTCAAGCTCGACGTCAACAGAACGCTGAATATCTGGCATCTCAACGGGCTTCTGAGACACCCGAACAGTCCCAGGATCGACGTCGACAGCATGCTGAGTATCTAGCATCTCAACGGGCTGCGGAGACACCCGAACAGTCTCAAGTTCGACGTCAACAGAACGCTGAATATCTGGCATCTCAACGGGCTTCTGAGACACCCGAACAGTCCCAGGATCGACGTCGACAGCATGCTGAGTATCTAGCATCTCAACGGGCTGCGGAGACACCCGAACAGTCTCAAGCTCGACGTCAACAGAACGCTGAATATCTGGCATCTCAACGGGCTTCTGAGACACCCGAACAGTCTCAAGCTCGGCGTCTTCAGCAAGCGACTTACATAGGGTCCCAAAGAGCTACTGAAACTGTTGAAGCTGCTGAATTAGTTTAGTTGGGTTTAAAAATAAATAAGTTATAAGTATGTATTTTAATTTCATGCTAGACAGAGAGCGCACTATAATGAGCTATGACGTCAAGCCTCAGGCGCGGCATACAAATGCTAATCTAACACACACTTTGCGAAAAAAGGATGGAGCATCCCCTCTCTATCCCCACCTAAAACTTTAAACGCTCATATCTCAGAGATTAATCAGCCAATTCAATTATTTTTTTCCGTATGTGTAATGTATTTAGTTATATTCATCGCTAAGCCAGTTATCCATATCCATACTAATATTATAAATGCGAAAGTAACTCTGTTTGTTTGTACATAATCACGGCTAAACGGCTTAACCGATCTCGATAAAATTTTGCGAGGTAATAGTATGTATCATGAGGACGGACATAGGCTATTTTTTTTCATCATCATCATCATCATGACCGATTTTCATCACCACGCGGGTGAAACCGCGGGGCGCAGCTAGTGTCTTAATATTTAGAGCATTTCAACAATGTACCTATTAAATCTCGTCTACAGAATATTATTATATGATATATGACAAAACGTTAGGAGATTCATAAAAATATATGGATGTCTACGTTTCGCCGATAAATCTCGTACTTTTATCGTGTGGAGTGGGCATAGTCTGTATACTCTGTGTTATCAGTTCCGAAACATTTCATTCAACAAATTTTGACAATCATTCAACGAATCGAATGCTTTTTTTAGAGTTTTTAGTCTGTTGCTTGCTAAAATGGAGTGCGAGTGTCGAAGCTCTTTTTTATAATTTTTCAGTTATCTTTTATTATATTTCATAGATAAATCCAATTCTTCATCGTTAATGTACTACAAAATCACAAAAGTTTTTTCACAAACTATATTTTTCTTATGATGTGGAATTATTGTGCTGAAAAAAAATTCTAAAAGGTATGCTGGAAGATGCATCGATTTTTTGTTTATTTTCTGATGTAGAATGTATTTTAAAATAAATTGTGTACACAGTTATGATGTCAGACAAATTAGGAATATTTTGTTGGCTCTGGGAAGTTCGTTTTTAATACAAAAAATATAAACATTATGTATATCGACGGCCTTGGCTCACACAATACTCATGCGAAATAGTAGTAGGTAATTAATTTATTCTGTGAGCGATACAAAAAATTAAAAACAGTCGTAACTGAGAATAATTTTTACTATTTATTTTTAATGGTAAAAAAAGAAGCAATATTGAAGGTATTTTATTGTGGTGATTTTATTTGCTAGGCCACTTCTTTTGAAAGAATGGTCAATTATCTACAGTTTGGGTTTGGGCTATTGTTTTTAACGGAAACTACACTCAAAAGTACGCGAGTAAATATTATAGTAGGCTTCTGTTATGTAACTGACTAAGCAGCTGTATAAATTTGTGATGCCAAACACTACATGAATAGCCCTAGAAGAGTAGATGCCTACTTGATTTGTTTGTAGTCTATTTACTCCTAGAATTTTTCTAACTTTGTTTTCCTTTATTATTGAAAAATAGCTTGAAATGTCAGATTCCAGACTTTCATGAATCATTCATGTCTACAGTGGCCATATCTGCCCGAAGACTGTTCATGGGCAAATTTGTTTTGTATTATATACCTCGGGGGCTTACCTTTTCGATTTACTTATATATATAACTAGCTGCGCCCCGCGGTTTCACCCGCGTGGTGATGAAAATCGGTGAAGGGGTATGGAACATAGATAGTAACCGATTCTCAGACCTACTGAATACGCATATAAAATTTGCTAAAAATCGGTAAAGCCGTTTCGGAGGAGTACGGTAACTAACATTGTGACATGGAAATTTTATATATATAGTGATGATGATTATATACTGAAATTTATTTTCAAAGCCAAACTTTAAAAGTTTCATTTCTAGAATGTTTTAAGCAGGACATGCCAAAGACTAAAGTGCAAACACAAACAAAAAAAATTAGGACAATTTTGGGGCAAATATGACTAATGTTTGGACACTGAATAAGCTGAATGTGTTTTGTGTGAATACAGAGTGCTTGTAAGAGTACCTCAGTCAAATTAGACAAGTTTCATATCAGTTTAGCTAGGATAGGAAGTAAATATAATTTATAAGTATAATCTTCCACTAAATTAGTAAAATTGTTGTTAGAGCGCGGTGGCGGGGTGCGAGCACGGCGCGGGCGGCGGCGGGTCGGGCGGGGGGCGGCCGGCGGACACCATTCGCCGCGTTAAGGTGAAGATGTCGTCGGTGTCGGCGCAGGGCGTCGTGGAGCGCGCCTCGGCGGAGCTCTCGCGGCGCATCACCGGGCTCGGGCTGCGTGGCCGCAAGCGCTCGCCCGGCGTGGTGGAGCGCGTCGCCAACGCACTGTGCGGGCCGGCTGCCGCCGCCGCCGCAGCGCCGCGCGTGCCTCGTCGCAGGCGCCCCTCCCCGCGCCCACTGCTCTGGAGCCAGTTCATCCTGGAGGAGCGGTTCCTCGAGAAGTTCTTTCTGTACTTCAATGCAAACGAGAGAAAGAACCTGGCGCAGGTGTGCACGCGATGGCGCGACATCCTGTACTCGTCGCCGCGCTGGTGGACGGGGCTGGTGGCGGCGCTGGACTGCCGTGAGCTGCGCGCCACCACTACCTGCTGCACGCAGCGGTTCTATAACTCGCTCATCAGAAGAGGAATCCGCGCCATCTCGCTAGTTTCCGCGACAGATGATGATGTACATGAATTTATAAGACAATTTCCATTATCAGCACACCATGTACACGCAATCGCGTTAAAAGGATGCACTATTACCGATCGAGGGCTTGAAGCAGTCTTGGACCACTTACAGGTTGGTTCCGTCAATAGCCTGATCATCCAACATTTAGTTACATATTTATATCATGCTTAAAACTGACTCTCGTTTTAGGTCCTTTTTGAGCTAGAATTAACCGGATGCAATGAAATAACAGAAGCAGGTCTGTGGGCATGTCTAACTCCGCGAATTGTTTCTCTTACGCTTACTGACTGCATTAACATCGCTGATGAGGCTGTAAGTACCATACTTTATTTATTTTGTTTCACCTAATCAATGCATGTTCCTAATGACCTAATATGACTTCCAAACAAGTTCTTCAATCATAAATAAGTCAAAACAAGATTTAAAAAGATTATATAAAAAAAACAGACATGTTTTGGCGCATTTGATAATATGTATTAAAAATAGGCTTGATATATTAAAATCAAACTTACGTAAAGGAAAATGGACCTAATGATGAGAGAATGAGAAATGAGAGAAATGCAAATTTATAGCATAATAAGAATTTCTACATACATTATATTTCCAACACAGGTGGGCGCAGTAGCTCAACTCTTGCCATCATTATACGAGTTCTCGCTGCAAGCATACCATGTGACAGACGCCGCTCTCGGATATTTTTCGCCTAAACAAAGCTCTTCTTTGAGCGTGCTTCGGCTGCACAGCTGCTGGGAGCTCACTAACCATGGCGTCGTCAATATTGGTAAGTGGTGATTGAAAGTAGTGTAAATAATACATTTGTTGGTTATTCTTTTAATTATGAAGAAATGCAAGCAAGACCAAGTGAGGGTAGGAGATAACAGCAGTCAGCAGTTCTCGACGAGACTACTTACAACTTTCAGTCATCTTTTAGCATGGCCGTTTGCAATTTATGGAGATAAATGACTGCCCCATTGGCCCAGTTGGTAGTGAACCTGCCTCTGTGCTTGGGGGTGTGAGTTCATTCATGTGATGAACATTTATGTTTGTTCTATATCTGGGTGTTAATTGTAAATGTCAAATGTTATTTAAGTATGTATTCAAAAATATATATGTACGTATATCTATACTATGGCTGTACAAGCTTTGCTTAGTTTGGGGTCAGAGGGCCGTGTGTGCAAAAATGTCTTAAATATTTATTAAATTCAAGGTAAATTAAAATATTATTTACGAAATTTCGCCTTTCTAATGGATACGAGGATACCTAAATATATTGTAAAAGTTATTTATTTTTAGCTAGAGTAGCTTAATACACTTCATCCAAGGTTCCTCCAACTTTTTGATACCTTCTATGTAGTGAGATTTTGGTAACCCTTCAAAATAGGCATAGTTTCGTGCATTATGTCTTCATTTAAGCAAAATCTTTTTCCACCCAGCCCTTAGCCGAAGCCCAGCTGGTCATTATTATTTTTAATTTGATATAGAAAATTGTTGCAGGGGGCTAAATACGCAGAATATTGTGGGTGGTATAGTGAAACTTGTGCATTGTCCTGATGAAAAAAATTTATTATTAGTCAAATGTAATGTCAATTAATTTAATGTTTTTTCATTGTATATTGTGTTGTTTTGCCACTTATAAAAGATGTCTTGTCTATGTCTAAATACGACATTATTAAACCGACTTAAAAAAAAGAGGTTCTCAATGGGTTTTTTAAATGTTTGATACCTCAGAACTCCTTCATTTATAAACTGATTTGGAAATAGATATTTCACCAAAATTGGTTTAGTAGTTTGGTTTTTAAATCAAATACATAACTGAAAAAAAAGCAAGTAAACGAAATTGCGTATTTACTAATTTTTAAGTCGGTTGTAAAGTCCAATAAATTGGCACAATATTTTCAGGTTATCGTTTTACCCTTCTGTAGATTATCAATGTGGATTATATACAACGCGCATCCCAAAAAACTGTGGCCATCACTTTATTGGCCGTTAAAACTTCTTGGCCTTCTTCGGCGCAGGTTTACCAGAAGCAATTCACTGCTTCACTTGTTCCTTCGTTTATGGTATCCACGTCTTACTTGATTATCATCTATTGTTATGATTCAATATTTTTTTCCGCTTATTTGGCGTTTTATTAATTATATTTACGGCATGTCCTTAATTATGTAATACTTCACCAATTCCATTAGTTTATTTGCAGTAACATTGTAAAAAGATGAATAAAAACATATTCTTTTATTATTTCACTGAAGTATATCGAGACTGCTACAGTCTTGCTGTCAAGAAACTAGCGTAAGTGTTTTTGATTCAGCATTTTACAATGTCAGAGTATTATGCATAGATTTTGTTGTAACAAAGTAAACCCAAAAATCCTTTCCGAGTTTTCCAGGTCAAAGTATGAAAATGAGGCGTAGCGTAGGAAACTAACCGTTTCATTCCCGTACCTTTCGTGTTTAACTCTGATCATGCCCTTCTTTCGAGCTTATCATCAACGACAAATCTCTAAAAATAAATAAATATCTGGGACATTATTGCACACATGGTCATCTGACCCCAAACTAAGCAGAGCTTGTAATATGGCTGCCAGAGACTGATATACATACATATATATTTTTAAATACATACTTAAATAGATATTAACACCCAGACATAGAACAAACACAAATGTTTATACTAGATGGGAATCGAACCCACGCCCCCAAGCACAGAAAGCAGGATCACTACCAACAAAGCTAACGGGGCTGTCATTATGTCTGTCGGGCATTGTGTCTGTCGAGGCGGATTATAAAAGGCATTCAATGCACTGTCTATCAATTGTTGTCGATCATTAGCACATAATTAGTATGGCGGCGGTAGGATGTATTGATTTTTTTAACGCATCACTATTATGCTGTTGCGTGCTAACTAGTCTACATGGACCAATTTTTGTAGTCTAATGGCATCACGGGGAGTACCACAACCTAAAAAACATTATAATTTTTTTCATAAACTTGGTCTTGCTTTCTCAACAGTAGAAAGAGCAATACAAATGTTTTTCTAAGTTGTGGTACCCCCTGTGATATCTATTGGGTAGTTTTTTTGTGAATGAACTTGTTTTAGCTCTCATAATTAAGTTACTATATAAATGTGTACTGCTAGGATTCCGGTCAATGCACCTTTTTAATTTAACAGATATGTACGACAAAACACAACATCTCGGTAAGGGAGCGTTCAAGTATTATGTAACGAATTTGGGGGGGGGGGGGTCTTGTAAAACGTTACGATGCGTTACAGGGGCGGGAGGAGGTGTTTGAACTACGCGTTACGTAACATTCTTTTTTTTTTACCCTTCAGAATGGTCGCGTAAAGAGATTCTCTTGCGCATTTCTTATATATTATAACAAAGGTATTTTAGCGACTTTTCGGTACTTGACGCCGCATAATTGTGACTTTTAAGTACAAAGGTCACTTGGTGGTTACGTAACGTTTTACTTACAGAAAAACGTTACGGCACGTTACATGGGGGGGAGGGGGTGTCCAAAATCTCTAAAAATTGCGTTACGTAATACTTGAACGCTCTCATCTAGAAAGCACGATAGAGCATCAGACTCGTACTTACATATTATTTTTTCTCTAATGCTTGGGCCTCACTGATTGCCATAACGTGAACATTTGTATTATCGCGATGTGGGTTATGTAGCCAAGTCGCGAAGAAATTTCCACAGTAAACCATTCATCGTGATGATATTCTCGCGAAGTTATATAGCGGCGTATGTGGCCCTCGCTTAAATGGCAGCCAATTATTCGAAGCTTTCTTGTCGCCCGTAAATTTTCAGGTCAAGTAGCAGCCTAATGCTTAGCTCGCTGAAGTAGGCATGTTAACTCATGTGGAACTTCTCATAGAATAAAACAAGGATATGTTCCAACAGTATTTCGCCTCACTTTCAGTTTATGGGGAAGAGTCATGAAAACAACTAGATATTCTACTCTACTATTTACTACTTCTTATTCTCAGGTTTATGTGGAAAACTATATTTCAAACGTCAAACGAGTGGCGTATAGTTTTTTTTATGTACATCGATTTACTTCTAAAGAGTCTTATTTCTGTGACTTCTAAAGAGTTGCTGGATTCTAACCTATGGTTAAAGAAAATTCACAGTATAATAGATAGACCCTTTTTAAGTATAAACTGTACCTACCTTATATAACAGTCCCTCTGAAAACATGTTAAAATAAACATGGAGTATAACAATACTGAGAAAACAACCATTTGTTCAAACAGTTTATATACCACTAAATTTATATACCAGCATTGTTTATATTATTTTCTCATAGAAACTGGCAGTACCTAGTACCTATGCCAAGTTAGAAGTTAAAAGGTCAACCAGCTTTACATTTTCCTTAAAATAAGGCGAAATATTGATCTCGGTTTCTTCCACGATCCTTGCTAAAGGTCATGGGTCGTTGCTATAAATAAATACTATTTCTATACAACCATTATTTGCTCAAACTATCCTGTTCGTGTTCCAGAAAAATTGTCTTAAGATGTCTTAAGTACCTTATTCCACCGAGTTCATAATAAATGTCTTAACTAACATCAATTTAATATATTATACATACGATATATGTCGGAGTGGGGACTAACTAGAACTTTTTTAAAGTGCAAAACCGCTGGCCGTACCGACCATCGTCTCTGCTGTGATTATAATTACTCTAACCTAATGATAATTCGATATGCAAAGCTAAACAAAAATAGTTTAGAACACCAAATTGAAATCACTAGTTAAACTATAGCGATTGTACTATCTACCTAGCTATTTAGTCAACTCGCAATTCTAAATGAAACTATTTAAAACGCTCACTGGGATTAACTTGAAATAAAAACAGAAAAGAACACTGGAAAAGTAAGTAATTTTATTGAAATATACAGTACAATAATTCTATTAAAAACCACAAAAACAACATTATAAATTACAGTAATTATATAGGCTTTTAACAGAGGTGTGTAACACAAAGTGAGGTCGTGTCGCTAGTTCCAATCGTTCGTAACCGCCATTTCGCGCGCCTACTAAAATGGTGGTGAAGTTTCACAGGAAATGTGTGTAGGCGGCGCTTGTGGCGGTTTGGAAACTATTAGAACTTATGGTGATATGTTTCATGTTTGGCGGGAAATTAAAATTTCAAACAGTTTTTTGTCCTTGTAGCTAGGCCAGATAATTATTGTAAAATGACACAGTGTTTGCGAAAATTGTTGGTTGTTTTTTACATTATCATGTACAGCTATTAATCAGTAACTCACCATATTATTTACATTTGTCAATAAACCGTATGAAACAGCAAAAATTTGTTTGTTGACAAATGTATGTACATATGTGCATTACAGATAAATAGCTTTACGTGAGTTTGTAAATAATAATAATAAATTTTCGCAAACATCATGATTGTTTACAATAATTACCCGGCCTAGCTACAAGTATAAAAAAAACCTGTTTGAAATTTGAATTTCCCGCCATACGTGAAACGTATCACCTTAAAACTAATGACTCGGTGACGAAAGTACACGAAGATACCCGATGTCGCCCTATTCCTTCTCAGAGCGTTTTCACATTATCCGATCCGATATCGGTGTCGGACGCCGATCCGATATCGGGGTAAGTAAAATGTATGAAATATGTACCTGTCTTTCATATTGTCCGGCCCGATATCGGAGCCGACACCGATATGCTGGCGGCACCATCGGACGCCCGTGAGCTGTCGGGCGATAATGTTTGTATGTGTGCTATACGTCTATCTAAATTGTCTCTGTGTGCGTAGAGCCCGATGCGCGGCGGCCATTTTGAGGTTGTTTCTCGATACTGTTTGTGAGATGAATTAGCAAATAATTTAATGTGGATTCACTAATACGAAAATAATTTTAAAAAAATCTAGGTGCGTTTTGTAGCTTGCTAAAAAGAGTATAAAATGCTCCCTCTGAATATCTAGCTTCCACAATGGGATGTATCCAATACTGTCTGCGGACAGATCTTTTTTTGCGTCTCAAATATCATAGATACAGCAAATAAAGTTGTCTATTATAGTCTGCCATGATGACCTGCCCGCACTAAGCTATCGAGCAAATGGCCGTATCGGAACGATTTTGTCGGAAATATGTGAAAATAGCACATGGTGTCGGATGCTATCGGATGTGGATGATATCGTCGTCCGACACCGATATCGGATCGGATAATGTGAAAACGCTCTTACGGCGACATTTATATTATACTGCATCTAATCCAATGTGGAATGCAGAAATAAAATAAAGTACTTAGTTTCTTCTTTGCTCATGTGTTTCGCAACGCAAATAAGTTACGGGAATATTTCAAAGGTTGATCATTTTATGTTCTTTCTGTTGAAAACAGACCTGCATGTATAAACAATTGTTACAGCGGTTTCTTAACAAGTCTAAAGCGTTTTGTCCTTGTCCTAATTTAAACCGATTTTTGATTTGTTTACCATTGTGTTTTTTTATTCCAGTCCACTCGTTACCAAACCTGACGGTGCTCTCGTTGAGCGGTTGCAGCAAAGTGACAGACGAAGGCGTTGAGTTGTTAGCGGAGAATCTGCCGCGACTCAGGAGTTTAGACTTGAGCTGGTGTCCGCGCGTTACGGATAACGCTCTCGAATACATCGCCTGCGATCTGAACCATCTTGAAGAGCTCACGCTGGACAGGTGAGTTCTTTTCTTCTTTCTTTTCGGGGGTAAATAATTACCCCACAGAAGCAGAGTAGTGAGAAGTTAACCAATACTGCAAAACAGACTACATGACGTCAACAGAGTCGCTCTAAAGGCTTCGTCAAACAAAAAACGTACCTAGTGCGCGTTATAGCGTCGTGTACCTACCTACTAACGCCGCTTTGTCTTGCACTAATTAAGTTGATACCTCTCAAACAGAAGGCGCTCTAGCACTCTAGCCACAGTACGATACTCTGTCGACATCAGGATGCGTGTATTGCGTTATACAGGGTTACGTATATACCCTGTACTAATCCGAAAGGAGGTCATTGTACTCATCATCAAGGGTGTCGCCAGCCCATGGCCCAGGGGGCGGGGCAAGTTAATATTATGGAGGATGAGAAAAATATGAGTTTTAGGTACAGTCAAGAGCAGTCAAGAGTTTCTTTGCAGTTGGCTACATTTTTTTAACTCTAGGGGGGCAGCTGCCCCTCCCTACCCCCTCTTGGCTACGCCCTTTCTCATCGTTATGAGATATAGTCCACCTTGATGACATTTTCACTTCTGTGGGGCGGTCCTAAGCACACACAGTTTTTTTTTAAATTGAAGTAAACTACTGAGGCGGATTTTATACAAGTAGTCGCGTTTGTGGGCCCGCACCTCACTACAACCGTTACACAACCAGCTTTATAGTGATCATCATTCCTCCGTTAATTGGTAGTTTGTTGTGACAGGTGCGTGCACATAACGGATATAGGCGTGGGCTACATCAGCACGATGCAGTCGCTGGTGGCGTTGTTCCTGCGTTGGTGCTCGCAGCTGCGGGACTTTGGCGTGCAGCACCTGTGCGGGATGCGCTCGCTACAGCTGCTGTCGCTGGCCGGTATACACCACTATATTATTTATAACCGACTTCCAAACAAAAGGAGGTTCTCAATTCGACTTTTTTTTTTAATGTTAGTTACTTCAGAAGTTTCGACTGGGTAAACCGATTTTGATGATGCTTTTTTTTATTTGAAAGCTGGTGCTTCCCGTGTGGTTTCATTTCAATTTGGTCCATTTGTGACATTTTTATGAAGTCGGTTTTTTTATATTGATAATTATTACAAATAAGACCAGCAGTCTGATTACGTTACGTTAGCTCACTCTCTCAGAATGGTAACCGAACCACCCTGCTGGTATAGCGTTACTGACGAGATTGAAATTGCAAGTGACAGCTAACGTTATCAGACTGCATATGCTGGTGTCTTTTTTACCCGACGAAGGAGAGCAAGAAAGAGGGTATTGTGTCTACCTTGTAATCTACCTTGTCCTATTCTGACGTATTGAAATGAAAAGAAACGCCGCTAATATTAGTCCTGTCAAATTAGTTTAGTTTAGAGAATGGTACAACAGCATTGACCCCACTATCCTCCTTTTCTAGGTATATGTATGTATGTATGTTTGCTCCTATGTTCTCACCTCCAGAATAAACCGATTTTGATTTATAAGGTGTTGATTGCTCCAAGTCTATTCAAAAGCAAGTTCATCATACAAGTTCATAATATATAAATAGGGATTTAAAATTTTTAATTAAATTGGCTGCACTTATGTGACATATTATTATCTTTGAATACGCCTTTTAAAATGAAAATTAGGATTGTTGCATTATTCGTTGTTCAGTGGCCCTAGTACGAGTACTTGCGAAAAAGTATTCGTTCCGTAAACGATAGCAAAATGTATGAAAATTGAACAGCGCCTCTATCGGACGTAAAGGGAAACTGCATTTTTCATACTATTGCTATCATTTACGGAACGAATACTTTTTCGCAAGTTCTCGTACTAGCCCCACTGATGTACCGTTTGTGAAACATGATCAAACAATGAAATTCAAGTAATAAATAGATACCATTGTCGAGTTTACAATCTTTTAAAAGAAATACACTTGTACGAGGTAAAGAAACTAATAAAAAAAATATTGCTCTTTTTCATTTTTGTAGACTTATAGATTGGACAAGCGCAAAAACCCAATAATTATGATCTGTCATCTATTAAAAATTGTGGTCTGTTCCAAGCCAGCTATACTCAATAATTTATGTTAGATGTTAGGTAGCATGTATTAATATTTAAGGTAGGTAACAAATAAATTCCGAGGGGATCGATTTATTCCATAATTTTTCTTCTAAATATAGGTGTACTAAGCCGAAAGGGGTCCATGGTTCCCATAATTATAAACAACTTTTACTATGGGAGCTACTCTGAAATCGCAAAAAAATACTGCTGTTTCATAGAAAACGGTCATTCACACTTGAAAAAATGTATGGAACAGCTGATATATTTTTCGTGTTTGAGGAGTACTTAGTAAAAGTTGTTTATATAATGATGATGAACCCCTTTCGGCTTAGTACACTCTTTCCGCGTAACCGTGTATATATGGCTGTATCCTTCCACCAGGCTGTCCACTTCTCACGTCCGGCGGTCTCTCGAGCCTGATTCAATTGCGACAGCTGCGCGAGCTAGAACTGACCAACTGCCCCGGCGCCTCGCCCGAGCTCTTCGACTATCTGCACGAACACCTGCCGCGATGCGTCATCATTGAATAACAACAGGTACCTCCTACTATAGCGGAAAAATTCACTGAAGTATAAGAAAAGCTTTTCTGTGACCTTCTGATGCCTGCCTCCCAGTACGAAAGGATGAACGAGATAGCTACAATATTACCTGGTAATGTAGCCTTTTATTTGCTGCAATCCAACTTCTTAGTTATTTAAAGGTGCTTTTCTACCAGAGATGTGCTATGCAGCTAAGCTATGAACGAGGTAAAGAAGCTAGCTATGCTAGAAAACTATGTGACGTTTTCCACTGATGCTAAGAAGTATAGCGGACCGGGTGAGATGTGGTATGAAGATGCGCTGCGTGATCTAGCTGCACTATGATTATAAACGACCTGTGTACTCTGACCTGTACATAGCTACACCACTTGCGTATTCATAGCTCACATCCGCAGCTTCTGTATGCAACACCCATTCTTAGCACACATCCCTCTAAAAAAACATAACTTTGTTGAACCTGTTTCCACCAATGCTAAGCTAAGCTATGAAAATAAAGGTTCCATAAAGGTGGATGTCAAACGCATCCGAGCTACATATAGCACAACTCTGATGGAAAAGCACCTTTGAGGTTGAAATGCTGACAAAATGGTTCAGCGAAGAGCTGGTACGAATATGACAGCTCCATATGCAGTGACAATTCATGTGATAAAGAGTAATGTAGCAGATCTATTTATTGTGAGTAGAATATAAATAGGAGCCACCCACCAGCGAAGCTTGACTTAACATGAGAATACAACTTTTTTCTGCCTCATTTGCCTTATAAACCCTTGTATTGATTATGAAATCTACTGAAGACGTATTTAAAGTGTTTGATTTATGTTGTTTAGTCCGACCTTGTAAACATTGCAGAACTTGTCACTGTTGCCAAAGAAGCAGCTCGGCAACGCTTACCAAACTTATCGTTTTTTGGTTACTTTTGCTAGATTTGCCGTCACTTCGTCCTATGGTTTCTTGCTTATTTTGCAAGTCCGGCACAATTAGCTTGCTTAGCTCTCAAATCTTGCCCAACTTGCAATACTAGATGTGCGCTTTGTTTAGTCCAACCTTGCAAAAATTGCATTAGGCTAGCGTTAAACAAATAGATTATAATTGAGTGCGGAGCTAGTAGAACTGCGACCGCCTTCGATGGCATTAGAGCCGTTACTATCCTTCTACACATTGTAAGGTCTTTTGAGGCATGGACAAGAGCCTTTTTGGTGTACTGTACTCTTTAAAGTAAATAACATTGTGTATTTCATGTTGCACTTCGCTGATAAAAGCTTTTTTTGCATTATATGCACCGTGTTTGGTTGTTTTATTTATTTATTATAAACCCACAGCCGTATGCAGTATTGCACACGCTTGGATTTCACCAGGCAAAACAACATCTTGATCTAATATATGGATCGGTGAGACCTCTGAATCAGAAGTATTGTATGAGGTACATGCATTTGTGGCTGGAGTAAACAACATTTTGAAATTGTTCAGTATAACGTCATTATCATCATTTTCACAATTTCCTATGCTGACTTGTGGCAAATTTGACAGAATTGCAGTCTTAACCTTGCCACAAATTGATCTACAGTTGGATTTGTGTTGGATCCGCAGTGGTGGAAGACGCACCTTCTCGTCCTGTTATTTGTAGATGGAACGCAGATAGCAGTATATTCTATAAAATAAATTTTCGAGACTGTCACACCATTTATATTGGAGCGCGTGCTCAACAATTTTTCTTCAATTTCATTGAATTCTGGAGCATTCGACGGTCCTATATAATTCTTCCTCCAGTCCTATATAATTCTTGTCTCTGTTGAGACGACTTATTTAGTTGTTTTTTTTCCAGTCCTTCATATTTTAGTTTTAGGGTTTTCCAGCTAGGGTTTTTTTTAAACGAATTTTTGTATTTGCTCTAATGTATAAACGGTAATACGTACAAGCATCAAACTTGGCATGGTAACACAATTAAAACAACCAGTCAAAATAAGTTTAATCATTTATTTCTTAAAATTCTAATTTTCCTTTCCATGGCTTTTCTTTTCTCTTCTTCTTCCAATTCTCGGTTTTTTTATATTGTATATCTTTTAATACATATGAAGCTGATGAGCTATGATGCTGGTTTTTACATGATTTATGTTTGTTTCTAAATGACTCATACATTTATTTAGAAAAGTAAAATCAACGCAGTATAAAGCAGCCATTATATTTTGTTTAATTTGATTTTTCTATACATCCGTTTTCAAATAATTATTTATAATTGTAGCCAATGTTTCAACACACAGGACCATATTTTTATTTACATAACTCAAGGAGTTATGCGTTGCGTCATATTTTTTTAAACTTGTGAATATGTGAATGCTTTCATGGGTTTCTGACAAAAAAGCGTTTTGGCAATAAGGACAGTTATTGTGCCTTAGTTTTTTGAAAATGAAACCACACACACATATCCACAAGCTTGGCTTTCGGGAGTCACCTGTTCGATTGTCTCAGCTGCATCAGCTAATAACGTCTCAATCTCATTGGCATCAAATTCAGCAATTTCATTTTTTTAAGGTATGTCCGCAGTTTAAAAACTTGATAAATTATTGGACAAAATGGCGGAGTCATCTTCACAATATTTTTTTTCCAGAGTGTCGTAAATTTGATATTATAGCTGTTTTAACACCTGCTATAAATTGCTGAATTGTGGGATTATTATTTGACCCAAAATTGTACCTGATGCAGCCGTAACAATTTTCTAATGGATCCTGATTTAGGCGACGCGTCGAAAGCCTCTTAATGTTTACAGCCTGCAAATTTTTCCATAGCCTTTCAATGGCGTTCATCGTGTAAATCCATCCTTCTTGAGACGGAACGTTTAGATTTACTCCCCAGGTATTTCATGGATGTAATAAACTTTCTCATCTCTCCGAAGAGCGCTATATGAGGGCTCCGTGCAAAGAGGTTTGTAGAATATTTTTTTCCTCTATGTAGGTCCGGGCTATCAGAATTAACGGCATCAAACAGTTCGTCAAACTTCTGGACTAATGTTGCCGTTGCATGTGCTTCAGTCGGGAGTTCATCTGTAAACAATATGAAAATTTCAAACGTTCCGTAGTCATGCTAACAACGAAGACAAAAGTCATAATATCATGCCCGGCTCAAGACAGAATACAATGGAAAATGGTAGAGACCTTTGCCAGGAAGTACACTGAATTGAGAGACATTTAATATGGAAAATTATAACAACAAATAGTAATAACTCAGAAAAAAGGGCTAAAAATAAATAAATAATATAATGTCAAATAAATAATACAATATAACGAGATAAGAAGTCCTAGTAGCGGTTACTAGTTTGAAATTTTTATTATTTTCCCATGGGATAAGAAGTCCTAGTGACAGTTACTAGTTTTGTCATATTTTCACTATTAAATGTTTTTCCATCTTAATAAGAAGTTCGGTTACGAGATTATTCGTTTTTTTTCTGGATAAGAAGTTCAAGTAGTAGATACTTGATTGACATTTTTATTAGTTTCCCTTGATAAGAATCCAAGTGCTATAGTCTATTAAATGTAAGTTGATTGAAATGAAGTATGTCAAAATCTTCGATTAGTGCTGGGACAATTCGGACCAAATCGAGAATAATGTGTGTCTTTAATTATCGACTGGAAGTGTCTTGCACGAATAATATTTTTAAACCAATCTATATTTCTGTTGTAGTACTATTATGATGAGACTTTAGGATAATGAAATAAAACAGAAAAAGCAAGTACAAATTTTTGTAATATATAATAAATCTATTGTTTAATCTAATGGTGTACATTCCAAATCAGTGTCATCATCATCATCAGCGTTAGAGTCACTTGTGAAATCCTGCAGATTAATAATAAATGCTATTCAATCAATAGTCAGTCTAGTATGCTATTCTAGTAGTCAGTCTTTGGATAAAGATGCTTCGTTCCGTAAAATTTACAAAAAAATTGTACGTTATCTGTACGAGTTTTGTACTTCGATAGTACGCAGAGGAAATTCTAAAAAAACATTTGAAAAAAAAAACTATTTAATTCACACAGCAAAATAAAACGATCGATTTTACGTTTATCGATTTACCACGTCCCTAAATTTTTTGTCAAGTTGACATAACCTTGTTATGACAGAATGGAAAATTATGGCTATTGTATTGTGATAATCCAGACTAAATGCAGTTCCGTTTTAAAATTCAAATATACTTTTACTATTTATATGTACAGCACTTGTTGTAGTTCATAATAGTTTAAGACGCAGAAAACCACTGATCTTTGTGTTACAAGCAAATGCGATTCGCCAGACGTTATTACAAAGACATACCCTGAAATGTCGTCAGCTGTCGTTTCAATCAAGCTACATTTAAAGGACTATAGTTACTAGTTTTATATTTTGAATTACTTTGCCTTCTGCTGAAAGGTCTAGTATTGGTCATTTCTTTTATATTTTAATTACTTTTCCTTCTAGACAAGAAGTTCTAGTAGCCTTTACTTGTTTGACATTTTCATTATTTTCCCCTGGGATAAGAAGTCCTAGTGACAGTTACTAGTTTTATATTTTCATTATTTTCCCTTCTGGATAAGAAGTCCTAGTAGCGGTTACTTGTTTGACATTTTTATTATTTTCCCATGGGATAAGAAGTCCTAGTGACAGTTACTAGTTTTGTAATATTTTCACTATTAAATGTTTTTCCATCTTAATAAGAAGTTCGGTTACTAGATTATTACTTTTTTTCTGGATAAGAAGTTCAAGTAGTAGATACTTGATTGTCATTTTTATTATTTTCTCCTGGATAAGAATCCAAGTGCCAGTTACTAGTTTTATAGTTTGAATTACTTTGCCTTCTGATGGAAGGTCTAGTAGTGGTCATTTGTTTGACATTTTTATTATTTTCCCTTGATAAGAATCCAAGTGCCAGTTACTAGTTTTATATTTTGAATTACTTTGCCTTCTGGTGAAAGGTCTAGTAGTGGTCACTTGTTTGACATTTTTATTATTTTCCCCTGGATAAGAAGGTCTAGTAGCGGTTAATTCTTTTATATTTTCATTACTTTTCCTTCTAGCCAAGAAGTTCTAGTAGCCGTTACTTGTTTGACATTTTCATTATTTTCCCCTGGGATAAGAAGTCCTAGTGACAGTTACTAGTTTTATATTTTCATTATTTTTCCTTCTGGATTAGAAGGTCTAATAGCAGTTACTTGTTCTATATTTTCATTAATTTTCCTTCTGGATTAGAAAGTCTAGTAGCGGTTACTTGTTTGACATTTTATTATTTTCCCCTGAAATAAGAAGGCCTGGCCTAGTGACAGTTACCAGTTTTATATTTTCATTACTTTTTCGATAGAGATATTTCTGGATACGATTCTAATAGTGATAACCTGTTTGGCATTTTTATTATGAGTACAACAAATGCAACCTATTAAATGTTCTTTTGGGTCTTGCTGTAACCGCCGGGTGGCGATACTTTTGTAGTTGAGTATTTCCAGAGCAGACGGTTGTCATGCGGCGAGCAGTTTCCATTGTTCGAATTGGTTGTCGGTTAGTTTGCACTCATCCATGAAACAGCCGTTTGTATGCAGTATGCTGGAAAAGTTGAATGCTGAGTTTGGTGCGAGTCCAGTTAGTCTGCAGTAATTGAAATGCATATTTACTAGACTCTCCATAATCATTGTTTTTCCAGTACTCGGGGGTCCTCTGAAGAAAAGGTTGTTTTTTTTTTAGCTGTTTTTCCATAGAAATGGTTTCTTGTGTTTAATGCGAACTCGGTTGAGTTGATCATGTTTTCTTCGAGCAACATTTCCAGTTTTTTTACGCCTTCTTCTATTTAATTGGGGTCGTTCCCTAATTCGTTTTGTTGGAATTCGAGCTGTTTTGTTTGTAGCCTGGTAGCGTGTAACCGGTCTGACTGCTAGTTGTCTCGTCCGACGGCTGCTCCATACTACATTGTAACGCTCTGTTAGGTCTATATATAGCTTTTTATCGCCCTCGTGTTATGTCGCCTTAGTAATAAAATGATATTGACCTTTATCGTAATTAATTCATTTATTCAAAAAAAATCTTATTCATTTTACCATGCAGTTTAATGTACCGTGCTATTTTAACATGCAACTTAATTAAACTTAATAATTTTCATATTCGAAGTTATCTTCGTCCGTTATCATATCGGGGTAATCATTTTGACGGTGATCTTCTGTGGCCGCGTGATTTTCCCAAAATTGCTCCCAAATAAATGGGTTCAATTTGAAGTATGGTGTGGGGTAGGTGAACATATACGATATTGTTCGTGTATCTATAGCCTCTCTGGCTTCTCCCACACTTACGTATGTATCGATTGGGTAATTGCTCGCCGTGTACAGGATGCAGTTTGTTATGTCGTGTCTTGCTTTGTATTTTATGTCGGTTGACATTGGTTGTCTTGCCGCGAGCAGTTTCCATTGTTCGAATTGGTTGTCTGTTAATTTGCATTCATCCATGAAACACGCGTTTGTATGCAGTATGCTGGCAAAGTTGAACGCTGAGTTTGGTGTTAGTCCGGTTAATCTGCAGTAATTGAAATGCATATTTAAGTACTAAACTTTCCATAATCATGGTTTATCCGGTACTCGGGGGTCCTCTGAAGAAAAGGTTGTTTTTTTTTCGCGGTTTTTCCATAGAAATGGTTTCTTGTGTTTAATGCGAACTCGGTTGAGTTGATCATGTTTTCTTCGAGCAACATTTCCAGTTTTTTTACGCCTTCTTCTATTTCATTGGGGTCGTTCCCTAATTCGTTTTGTTGGAGTTCGAGCTGTTTTGTTTGTAGCCTGGTAGCGTGTAACCGGTCTGACTGCTAGTTGTCTCGTCCGACGGCTGCTCCATACTACATTGTAACGCTCTGTTAGGTCTATATAAAGCTTTTTATCGCCTTCGTGTTATGTCGCCTTAGTAATAAAATGATATTGACCTTTATCGTAATTTATTCATTTATTCAAAAAAAATCTTATTCATTCTACCATGCAGTTTAATGTACCGTGCTATTTTAACATGCAATTAATTCTAACATGCAACTTAATTAAACTTAATAATTTTCATATTCGAAGTTATCTTCGTCCGTTGTCATATCGGGGTAATCATTTTGACGGTGATCTTCTGTGGCCGCGTGATTTTCCCAAAATTGCTCCCAAATAAATGGGTTCAATTTGAAGTATGGTGTGGGGTAGGTGAACATATACGATATTGTTCGTGTATCTATAGCCTCTCTGGCTTCTCCCACACTTACGTATGTATCGATTGGGTAATTGCTCGCCGTGTACAGGATGCAGTTTGTTATGTCGTGTCTTGCTTTGTATTTTATGTCGGTTGACATTGGTTGTCTTGCCGCGAGCAGTTTCCATTGTTCGAATTGGTTGTCTGTTAATTTGCATTCATCCATGAAACACGCGTTTGTATGCAGTATGCTGGCAAAGTTGAACGCTGAGTTTGGTGTTAGTCCGGTTAATCTGCAGTAATTAAAATGCATATTTACTAAACTTTCCATAATCATGGGTTTTCCGGTACTCGGGGGTCCTCTGAAGAAAAGGTTGTTTTTTTTCGCGGTTTTTCCATAGAAATGGTTTCTTGTGTTTAATGCGAACTCGGTTGCGTTGAACAAATTTTCTTCGAGCAACATTTCCAATTTTCTTATGCCTTTTTCGATTTCATTTGGGTCGTTCGCTAATTCGTTTTGTTGTAGTTCGAGCTGCTTGGCTCGTTCCAATCTTTTTTCTGCTGACTCTTGAAATACCAATGTTTTGGCGATACATAGTGCTGTTTTAAGTCGCTTCCCGAAATTCCGATTGAATTGTATTGCAATCCCTGCGCAGTGTTGCGCATAGTAGTCGTGTAGCTTACCATCGTCAAAAGCCTGGTTTTTACATAGGTGAAGCACGAGATCTTGGTTTTCTCGGACAATTTGAGTACGTCGTGCTGCAACTGAGAGTCTTGCTTGTTTTGGAATGGCTGCCTGTTCAGTTCCAGTGTCATGTCTTTCGATTGCACGCTGATCACGCTGTTGTTCGTAATGTTCGGCATTTTGAGGTAAGTCTTCATCGGATTCAGGAGTGCCATAATCCAGGTCTTGGAACAAACTCTCGTGTTGGGCTTTGTATTCGAAATACATGATTTCCCCTTTCGGAATTTCTAGTGTTACTGTTGTTTTGTTGAGGGTCAAGTCCCAGCGAATGAGCGACGCACATTGCAATTTTTTTATCGCGTTCGGTGAGAATTTGCTTAAGTGTTGCACGATCACTGCCGGTAGTAATGTACTCCGAAAGGCACTGAATACATGCAATTTGAGTACATTTGTGTTCTTGGGATCTAATAGCCTTTCCAAGCTTGTTGTTATGCCCCCAGTTTTTGCGGTGGAGATGTATATGATGTGGTAATGTAGTCTCCTGGTTCCGCTTTGGCGAGCGATGACTTTCCAAGGAGACAATTTATTTCGGTCGGTGTTATGTTGTCTTTGACCCATTGAGCAATCCAATGTGTCGTCGACGGCGTTTCTTTCCGTTTGTCTTCCATTTTCTTCTGAATTTTTGCCTCCTTCTGTTGTTTGAGAGAAGACGGTTGGCGGAGTTGGAGCGAGACCGCTCCAACTCCGCCAACCGTCTTCTCTCAAACAACAACTACCGTCAACCGCCAACCGTCTTCTCTCCGAACCGGTCGCGCCGAAGAAGAGACCTTCTTCGGCACGACCGGCTCTGGCGTTGGGGGTTTCTGTGATGGAGTCATTTTGGCTTCGTTTTCTTCGAGATTGCTCTCTGGCGTCAGTAGTTGTCTTTGCTCTTGCTGAACTGTCTCGTCCACTGCCTCTTCCAGATATTCGACTTCGACTTCGTCGTAGATTTCTTGAGTGGGACTGTTCATCTTGTATTAATCCTTCGACGTTTACGTTGGTAATGATGTGGTACGCGCTGTACATTGCAAGCAAGTGATGCGGCGTTCCCGGTTGCCCCTTCTTTTATATTGCTTCTCGACATAAGTATGAAGGGTGCCAAACCATAACGTTTTAAATGCCAGAAAAACAAGTTTTCAGTAGACACTAAAAGCTGGTTTAATTGATAAATAAAAAACGAATTAATCTTTTTTTTTTTTATTAATAAACTGACATTCAATACACGTAATTTACTTAAGGATTTGTAATCTTCCGAAACACAGTTTTTTTTTTTTTGAAAATATTTAAAACGACAAAACGTTTTAAGTGCCATTATTTATGCAAGTCATAACGTTGTAAGCGTATTTTTACTTGCACTTACTAAAATTAACTTAAACTTGTAAGATTACTTATTAAATAAGGTTTTCATAAAACAATTTACTTTGTCCTGCTAAATACGGCAACATGGCACTAATGTATTTTTTTTTCTCGGCAGATAAAGGTATAGGTGTTTCATTCATGTTGATTTCCAAGCCCTCAAAACTCGCCCTAGTGATTCCAGGTTTAAGCACTGAAGTTGAACTCCATGGAGCGTATTCGCCGTAACTTTTCTTTGTATAAATAACACCAAAGTTTTCAGATGTTACTCTAATCATGGTAGCCGAAGATATCTGCAGCTTTTTAGTGTTAATCATCGTTCTGGCAAGATTCATCCAATCAAAAAACGTGTTAGTATCCACTACTGAGAATGGGTTTTTCTTTCCAGCATTTGCAACAATCTCAATAAGATCTTTCGGAATCTGTGGCTTTGTACGCCTTTTTGCTTTTTCAATGATAGCAAAATCACGATCACACGCGAGAAAGGTATGTCCCTTCATGGGAAATCTATGAGTAACTTTCGTAAAGAACCCTTTCGCAATTAAAACGAGAAGCATAACAAGAACAGCCTGGTTCTTGTTTTGTCCACCACAATTATCTGACCATAGGATTAGTTTTTGTCTACTTGTAGTGTATCCTATTACACTATCTGTGAAAAACTTGTAGAGACACGAAGCTATTTCGTTGGATCCCCTTTGCCCAACAGTTTCATTCCAAATAAACATGATACCCTTTCCTTCATCTTCCAAATTAATTCCCATATTAACGCAGGCCAGCTGACGACTATAGTACATCTGTGTGTGGGTGGTACATCTGTTGCTGCAGATCGAATTGTACCACTCGAGTGTCTGAATCGTGGCTTCTGGATTTTATTCCATCTTTACTCATTTGATCTCTAGCCATGTCAGCTTGTCTGTGATGAATATCCAATCTTTGCTTAGCAAGAGTTTTTAATTCTTCGGTTGGTGCAGTATCTATTTCGATTTTTAAAGAGTCACACGTCGGGCATGTGTCAACACGCGGAGGCTTAAAAGACAGATTAAACTCCGTCAAAAAACCTCATTAAACCACTGCCGAGATACAGGTGGCTCAGCAGATCCATCACGGTGTTTTGCCAAAAAACCTTTATACAATTTGACCACACTAAGCTCCGTTGGGAGATATTTCCTATTGGGTGCGTCGTTTCGACTATAATGACTTTCTTGAGCTGGTATTGACGATATGTACTCTATAATCTTATTTTTCCATTGAGCGTCCCGTCTTTGCCTTTTTCCACCTCGTTTATCTTTCACAGATTCTTCATTGGTGTCCATTTTTTCGGACAGAAGATGCACACGGCGTTGACTTACACCAAAAGTTTCACAGAATGTTTTTTTACAAACCTGAAATTAATCGATATTTAGAACATAAAGATTACACTAAATATAAATACAGTACAAATAATTTATTTACGCTTACCTGTACTTCAGACATGCCTCTGATTATAAGAAAGTATTTTAATGTGCGTTGTCGCCGGCTGTTGGTTGCCCCATCATAGCTGCCGTGTCTCCTTCGGTTTATTAAGCAAATCCGGATCAGATTTTGTAGATAAATCTGCTGTTCATTATAATTTCCCAGCTTCCAGAAGTCATGAAATAGCTTTTTACGGCAATCCAAGGTCAAACCTAAAACGAATTAAAAAAACATAGTAAGCCCGAAATAATGTTCACTGCATAATAATCACCAATATAAACTTGAGTAATGTAACAGGTAATAATGTAAATACCTATTATACTCTCGTAATATTATGGCATAATATTTTTGTAAAACATAATAAAACCTCCTGTGGCTCGCTTTTTTCGTGTACATCTTGGTTTTTGGCATTCACATACTTTATACCGCTGTTTTTATTAACCTTTCGTATCGTTTTTTTCCACCTAGCTTTATTTAAAACACGTTTTTTCGAAGAGCTCGACACAGACGAACCGCCATCTTCGGCCATTTTGAATAAACTTTCACCTGCAGCTCACGTGGCATTTACAACGTTATGACTTGCTGTTTCGCATTATTGATAGTAGGGGGGGGGGGGGGGGTACTGAGCTTGTACTTCAAGAGTGCAAGTAAACGCCGGCACATACAACGCGTTGCTGCAATAAAACATATTTGAGCTTGTATGGCACTTACAACGTTATGGTTTGGCACCCCTCATATGTTTTCAACCACCTTGTGCAAGTGCCGTGACGACAGATGTTTTCACCGTCCAGAGGGTATGTGTAGGTAGCTCTGTAGGTAGGTATGTTGCACCATATTTCCATCTGCATTCAAGGGGTCACTTTCATTGACATTGTTATTATTTTCCTCTGGATAAGAAGTCCTAGTGACAGTTATTTTTCCTTCGGGATATATTCTTGCTGGAATTCCTTTTTCCTTTTTAGACCTTCATTTTCTTGTCCTGTTGATGAATAGGAATGTGTTTCCTGATCCTTTATGCTGTCAATTTTTCGAAGGAATTCGGCTGTTTCCATAATTGACTTCAAATTGGATGTAAACCATCCTTTTTGGATGTATTTAGGAAAATGTCGTATTATATCTGTGACTAATTGATTCTCTGGGATCTTGAAACTGATTACCCCGACCGGCGCACTCTCATGCGTATAATGTGTGCGTGTGTGTGTCAGTCAAATGTTGCCACACTAGCTTTACATTTTCCCTTCTAGGTATAAGAAAAGACTAATAGAAGCGGTTAATAATTTTGGATGTAGTCCGCATCCAACCAGCCCTTTTGGAGATCGATAGGGGAGGCCTATATTCAGCAGTGAACGTCCTATGGCTGAAATGATGATAATTATAAATAATGATATATATTTTTCTTAAAAAAAAAAAGATTTTCGGTTAATTGTTCTCATCTTTTCCTTTTTCGCTCACAACAGTGGAGAAAACGAAAATTAGAGAAAATGCAGAAACAAAGTTGTATACTCATGGCTCAAGATGTTTCGGACATTCTAATACTATATTTTGCTTCTAGTTTAGCTTTAGAAACTTTTAAAATGCTGTTTAGTAGTTAGTTGTAGTTATGATAAATCCCACCTTTGACTCGCGTGTTGATATTTTAAAAGTTTATTGTACCCGGATCATTCTTCACTAATATTTTATTTGTGTAGTAAAAGTTTGTACATTGTAATCCATATTCTTTTGTGTATTTGTTGTAAAGCATTTTCTTTCTATTCATGTTTGTAGCATTTTAAATAAGTTGTTAGTGTGTATATGTTAAGTAAAGGACTTTTTTTCTTCATAAATTGCTCAAAAAGTCTTGTGAAGGAAACAGTGTATGGTTGAAAATGCAGGCTTCGGCTTACAACACCGTAAGTAAATAATATTTAAAAAAACGTACGCCCCGGTATTACAGATAGTCGTTTAGAATGTAAGAATTTTATTTACAGTGCTACAAACGTTTTAATGATTGTGGATTAGTGACACCAGACCACATTCATTACGATGTGATCAACCTTTTAGGTACCTTGGCTTCTGTTATAACGGTGGTTATTCAAAATCAAAGCCTATTTATGTATCAGCTACATTAAAAAATTTAATTGTATATTATAATGGTTTGCGTAAAAACGCTACATTAATCTTACGATACTATTCTAAAATTGATATTACCACGTTTAAATTCGTATTAGTACAAGTAAATATCTAAAAATCCCACCAACAACTGTCTGACTGGTGAACACATAATGGCTGGTGCAAAATATTACCGACGATGCAATATTATTAACCCAGGGCTATGCTCAGCCGTAGGTTATCAAAGGCTGATAATGACGTACGTTATTAAGCCGAGGTATTCCCACTTTTAAGCAACGCTTATTACTATAAATGACCATAATCCTTGGTATATTGTATTAAAGTCGCATTTAGCGGAGCAAAATCATGGCTCTTAAACACAGTCGTGCGTTTCGCTACTACTATTTTTGGGGTTTTTCTCATATTTTTCGAAAAGTATAGCTGTAATGTAAAATGTACCTTACCGATTTCCTTAATAATTATGAAATCTATATATCAAGATATCGCAGACATAATTTAATAAATAGGTAATTGAATGAATAAAAAAAAAAACAGAGATAAAAGCGCAAATCAGTGCTACTTTGATAATTTTTTTCTATCGAGCGAAATGTGCTTAATCGTGTTTCGGTCTCATGGGTTTCCTAGATAAAACATTCAATTTTGTTATGACACCAGTTTTATGATTTTAAGCTAACCATGGCGGTATGCACACCTAATCTAAAATGACCATAATTGCTAAAAGTCGGTAAAGATCGTATTAACACCTTACACGCGCTGTGTAAATTCTTAGTACGTACGAACGTAAACTAAGTAAGTAATTTTTAAAACAAGAATAATAACACAATAGGTACGTCGAAAATTTTACAACTAGTCTATACTAATATTATAAAGAGGAAAGATTTGATTGTATGTTTGTTTGTTTGCATTGAATAGGCTCCGAAACTACTGAACCGACTTGAAAAATTCTTTCACTGTTGGGAAGCTACACTATCTCCGGGTGACATAGGCTATATTACATTTTGTAGCGAGGCCGAAGGCCGAGCTTACACCCGTGCGAAGCCGGGACGGTCGACTAGTGTACCAATAATTTTACGTGTTGCTAAGAGTGTGCACTTCTCTTAGCAACAGGTAAAATTATTATTCTTGCCATGGCTAGAATGTTCAAACTTTTTAATGTAGCTGGTGCATAGTTTTAGATAGATGAATAGCAATATGTACCTATGTAGTTATTGTAATTTCAAACTTAAATATAAGAGAAAATATGTAATATAAATAAAAACTCAACAAAATTTTTTTTGCCTGAATTCAGATATTAAACGAATGACAATTTCAAACAGAGGATAACAAATGACATAATAACATTTAGAACATTTCAGTTACAATCTTGCAAGACATGGATCTGAAACTCCCTCCGTAAAAAGGCATACGGACGAAAAGGATAGAATGTAATGCTAGAATATTCGTGCGAGCCAGATAGCGTTAGCCGATCTGTCATCTAGGCTCAATTGAGCAAGGCCAGTTCTATCACATCTCTTCCTCTGTTCGAAATCGTCATTATATTAAACCCAATGTGTTTAATTTGCAATAAGTTATGAATGATGTCGATTACTTGTTATAATAAATTATATTGTAAATTAAATCATCCCAGTATAGATATACCTACCTATTATTAGATACAAAACCACCATCACTATGTTTGATATTATTAGTCTAAATTGCAATATGACAAAAAAAATACAGCTTATATAAATAATAATAAAACGCCGAAGTAAATTAGATACAATTTTATTTTACTATTGTATGTATGTTTTGTACGTTTAGACGATATGTTTTATTAGATAAGTTTTATTATCTGTGTAGTTTGAACGTTACTAAGTACTACTGAATTATTTTTTTGCATAACCATGATTTGGATCACTAGTCGTTCTTACAGACCGCAGCATAACAAGCATTTACTTCAATGTTGTTTATTTTTAATCAATATGATTGTTCTAGTCATTATTATATCATGTATTAGCATTTTATTTGATTGAAATGCCTACAAATCTGTAGGTTAATTTTTCTAATGAATTGTCTCACTTTTGATGTTAAAAGCGTTGTGAGCTTTCTATTTATTATAATACCGTCCGTAAATGTGCGCGATTATAAATGAAAAAAATGTATTTTAGTATTGAATTAAGCCCTGTAAAAATATATGGCTGCCTTTGGTAAAACACCAATAAGATGGAAGTACAGAAATAATAATTATAAATTGATTGTGTACATAAATACGGTGCAATTATCACTAAATTGCATTTTTTATTCAACCACCCAAATACTACACGACATAAAAGTTTTAGTATTTAAACATTATGTACTCACATAAAGATCATTCTAAACATAGGTAACTTAATATGATAGTACTATTATTTTCTAAATCTAACAATTCTCAATCTCTCACTTACCTACTTTCATGATAATTCATAGGGTTAAAATAAGAAATCTGGACTTCTAAATTATAATAAAGTGGTTGTAAAATATAATGTCAAAGCAATAGAAATAAGACTCTAATTATCTCATAACTTCGTAGTTATGTTTAGGTTGTTGTTAACTGAATGAGCAATTAATGGCAACCCATGATTTCTGTAATATATCAGCGTACTCAAAATAACAGAAAAGATATAAAACCATTTATATGAACGCAGTCAGAATACATATATTGTTGTAAACTTCTAAAGTGGTCAACATATTAATATATGTTAGCATCACAGTTGCCGAAATTATGTAAAGAATTAAAAATGTTAATTTGTTCATTATTAATGGTTTCAAATAAAACGTGCATCGGCAACTAAAGTGGTCTGACTGTACCTGACATCATGATTATTGAGTATCATAGTAATTTTTTAACTTTCGCGTTTTGAACACATGTTATAATATTTATCGGGACTTATCACGTACTAAAACTTGTAACATGGTCGAAACGTCGAGCGAAAGGTATCTATTTTTACCTATATTTAATAGTGCGTGAAAAGTCCCGATAAATATTAAAACATTGAGTATCATTTCAAATCAATTTACTTATTGCCATGGGTTGTCATTTGTCAAGCTGTAGGTACAAATTATTATAATATTTAAATTATTGGTGTCCTGTGTGAAGTCCCAATTCACTTGTATTGAAAAATCTGGTGTTCGCAGACACGAGACACCAATAGCACAAGGCTATATGGTTTTATGAATGTTATATCAGTTCTGTCAATTGATAAGATTTTACCTGGCCCTGTGTTGAATCAGTGTAATTTATGTATGTAAACAATTTGTAAATAAAATGACTGTTTGTCGTGACATGCACCCGCTAGAATATATTTTTGATTGGCGTCACCGAGTAATGTTTGTAATTTAGCATAGTACCCAAATGACACTATTTGTAAAATACAAGTGAGATGTTATAGTGCAATATAGATGTACTGTTTAACCAGCTGTTTTATTTATTAATTACAAAGATATTATTTAAAACCCCCGATGTATGATGAGCGCTCGAAAATGTCCTAACCAAAAGTACCTATAATAAAACTACATATACTAAAACCATACCTACTTTATTATTTATTACAAACTTTCATTTAGTTTCACCTGTCCCGGTGTCTGTCTGTAATCAAATCTTGCAAGTAAAATTTGACCCACTTTCCGCTGTTCGATTGAGCTGAAATTGGGCATACCTGTCAAGTTCCAATGACAATACAATATTATGGTGACAGCGAGCGAGCTGATTTGATGATGGTGACGGTGGACAACGGCACTCCTCGATGGATAATAGTAGACTGGCAGTGTTTGGGCTCATTTTAATCAGCATACCGTTCCAATCACTAATTTCATAAAACCTTGGTATGAAAAAGATATTTTTCAATAAAAAATCTTAGGTTAGTATAATTTGGTGGTAGTAGATACCAGTACTAAAGACAGTATTGCCGCGCGGTCAGAGCCGTACCTAACAGACACCAACTAGGCTGAGGTCATCCAACGAGAGAGAGAGGGAAATTATATTCTCACTCTTTCTCTCCCGTTGGTCAGACGGCGATTCGTCAGCCAAGTTCGATACGTCTTTTACCGTGCACCTTTATATATTTTGTTGCAGGCTAAATTAGTTTGTTGACATTTCTGAAATCTATCAAAATGTGAACAAAGAGAATGTAACGCTACGCTAAGAGTCGTGAATTTGTAACCCGGTAGGTTATCACGTGTTTGTTAATCAATGAATAATACTAATTATTGTAGTTAGTCGTACCCATTTACTTATTGTCCTGCTAGAATTTTTGTTCACGTCGTACCACCTCATCAATAAAAAAAGGAGACCTTATTCGAGATGGGGGCGATAAGTCCTGCACTGACGTCCCGCTTGGGGTGTATTGTGCATTTCCCCCTACCAGCAGTTACCCGAGCCAACCCAACTCCTTGAAATATCGGAGTGAGGATCTGGGGCGCTGGCACAGTTGCTCCAGTGGCGTATATGGAATTGGGAATAATGATGATGAAAAGCAGTCTAGCTGATGTGCTGACATGGATGATGAAGGTAGCGAAGACCTATCCAACCCGGTAGCGATTCTAGTTTCCTCTGTGGTTTCATAATGCCACAGTCCGTACGCAACGTTTCCAAAATTCCTTCTTAATACGAACTGCACAGGAATGGAACGCGCTCCCTGCCTCAGTGTTCCCTATAAATTGCAACCTGGGTCTCTTCAAGACAAGAGTGAATAGGCACCTCATGGGCAAGCGTGGCCCATCTTAGACCGCATCGTCGCTTATCATCAGGTGAGTTGTGGTCAAATGCTAGCACAATTCATTTAAAAAAAAACAGCCTATACTCATACATACAGTTTCTTTCTCCTTTATGCAGCCACGACACAGTGGACTGTCCGTGGCTCCCAGTTTATACAAGTGGCTATTCAAGTTGCAATGAGCGGTTATGAGGCCTACAATCAGGCGAAGGTCCTGTCGTTGGAACTTCAATAGATTGTTCGTGATCTTCCTGTCAAGAATTGGGAAAGCAGCTTTGGCATGCTAGTAGTCATCATTCTTGTCCCACAGATTCTGTTGTTCTTTTTCGGTGTGATGACGCAGTAGTTCTCGCACTCCCATTGCCGATGGTTTGCAGAGGCCCACTGCGTCATCACTTACCTGTTTCCTAGCGCCTTCCTTGGCAAGGGTGTCCGCCGTTATATTACCCACGCAGGATCAGTGGCTTTTCGTCCATCTCACTATCGTTTTGTGGCCTTAGTACGAGCACCTGCGAAAAAGTTATCGTTACGTAAACGACAGCAAAATGTATGAAAAATTGAACAGCGCCTCGAAACTGAATTTTTCAAACATTTGCTATCGTTTACGTAACGATAATTTTTTCGCAAGTTCTCGTACTAAGGCCGCTGTACTTGCTTGCGAGAGTTTGTAAAGCTGTATGGCTCTCAGCAGTAACTCTTGATCTTGTTACGGGTCTTGAGTGCGTAGATAGTAGCCGCACTGTCAGTAGTAAACATAAGGATTAGGAGACCTATAATCAGTGTCATCCCATATATCCATCGTTTGTCTGCTGGGGATAATCAGCAAGGTAAAAAGGACCCAATATAAGTCGAATCGTTCCTGAAACCTCACTATAGTTTGTAGTGACAGACGTAATAAAACAAATTTATGTTTGTACGATTTATTGCAATAACCGATAACACAGTCTTACAAAACAATATGTTTGATGAAAACATAACATGAGACACTAATGGTAACTTTAAATATTTTATAGGTCATCACAAAATTTTGACTTGAAAGAGAAGGAAATTAACTGATCAAAAGGAATAAAAAATTAAAAAATGTTGCACGTATGATAACCCGTCTAGCATTGAAAGGGTCAAACTGTCACATAGTGTCCATTTTAAATAACAAGAGATGTTTCTTGCTGCTTTGAAACAAAACAAAAATGCACTCAGCACCAGAAATAAACCACTAACATAAATTAAAATAAAATATATACACATTTACAAAATATGTAATGAGATGACTGCAAACAGTTTCTAGGGTATCTTTTTACTTTCAGGCCATACAAATTTAGGTACAAGATTTCCCCAACGCTTTTAAAATCACCATAGATTCAACATCGATGCGCCAAAATACAACCAATATGCAGTGAAAAAAAGCTATTACTCACAATTGCGCATTTGAGAAATGATTCCTAACGGCAAAGTAACGTGGTTGGTTATTTGAAATTGCTTCACAATAAAGTACGGTTTTATTGATAATATTATAACTATAGTCTTAGATCGTTGGGGTTTTCCATTTGAAACATAGAGATACTTTTAAAAAGACGGCGATATTGTACTTCTCTGCGACTGTAAATGGATAGGTGTACAAAGTGTTAGAGCGGCTTAGCTATTTAATTAAAGCTAGCAAAACTATTTTCGTTTTGATCTTGGCTAATGATTGGATAGAAGTTGCCTGACATTTATTATTATTATGTAAAAGTCAAGCCTCTAAGTTTGAATTACAATTTTACAACTCGATTGCATTTTTTATTGTAATAAATGCAGTAATTGGAATTTGTATCAAGTGAGCATAGAGGCAATCGGCAAATAGAAATGATACCTCTTAAAAAAAGTATGTTATAAAAAATGGCATGTACTAAGTCGCAATCAATAGTAATACAAGTTAATTACATAATTTTAATTAACTCATTTGAATGTCATTTCAAATAAATAAAATTATATTAGATCAAAATAAGATACAAGGTAAATAAGATCATTCCTAGATTGAAACGTAACTGTAGAATTCGTTGTAGTTTCAGTCTTGATTTGTTTGGTCCTGAAACAAGAAATCAATGATGAGGGACAAGAAAAACAAGTGATTGGTAAGGAAATTCTCAGTATACTACTGAACTCAACAGCTGAGCATCAGATCAGCAAACCAGGGAGATATGGTAAGGTGGCGTGACGGGTGCAAACACATCAGGCCTAAATCAGGCTTGATGCCTTCTCGAACTCATCTTGCAGAGGACCTTGTCGCCATTTTTGGTGTTTCAAGTTTCTTAACGTGCATAAAAACTGTACACCAGTTTTTGTGTTAAGGGCCGTATTACAAAATGGACCATTCAATTTTAGGTATTTGAATTTCGGGCATAAAACAAAAATAAAGTCGTAATTGTCAAGACTAATATAAAACAAGTAAATGTTAACATTAAAATTGTTTATTAAAAGTCAGTAACTAAACGAAACCCACTCTCAAACTTTCCCTCCGAGAGTTAACGAAAAACTACTTTTGTAAAGGATGTAATCAGTTGATTATGTTGAGTTTTTTCCAAAATTTGAAGCCATTATTTACAATAATAAATACAGATCTATTTAATACAGCAGGCCTAGCACGGGCTGTGGATAAATTGTCTTTCCACTGTATTATAATCAGAATAAAATGGATAAACAGTTATTCTGATTTATTCTGGCCATTATAAAAAATATTAAAACAATAATAGTTCAAAATATGTATTTTGAAATAATAACGTTGTAAAATTACTGAATCACATTTTTCAAAAGTAGACAATTCTACATCTTTAAAAAACATCAAATGCGCGAGCGAGATAACTGCATCCGGTATTCTGTTCCTTAAGCCTGGTTTTCACTATACCAGTGTGCCTGGACAGTGTGAGCTTGGATGATTACTTGAATATTACTTATGTTGTGTCATTGATCAAGTGCACTTAAATGAATAAAAGCCCCAAGCACTGCAAAGTGAGTAGTGTGACATGTCTGGTTTGTGTATGGATGTCAGCTCAGCCAGTAGTGTGACATGTGTGGTTTGTGTATGGATATCAGCTCAGCCAGTAGTGTGACATGTGTGGTTTGTGTATGGACGTCAGCTCAGCTCGGAGAGTAGTGTGACATGTGTGGTTTGTTTATGGATGTCAGCTCAGCGAGTAGAGTGACATGTCTGGTTTGTGTATGGATATAACATACGTATGGTCAGTGGTATGGCTGCAGATAGGCGGTGGTGGAGGCGAGGTCGCGGCGCAGCCAGGCCGCATTCAGGCGCACGGTCTCCAGCGCTTGCTGCACGGAGCGCTCGGTTCCGGGCGAATGGTGCGCGCGGAAAAACTCTTCGATCTCCTTCGCTGCCGACTCTGACGCGAAGTTTTCCGTCGTCGACTTCACCAAGCGAGCCAGCAGGAAGCCGCCCTGAGGATTAATTAACATGTGGCTGGTTAAGGGACATGCTCAATGCTCATTTCTAGCTCTATGTTACTAGTCTTCCTATATGTTTATATGCTACTAGGGTCTTGTGAATCCACCGCAACCCGCAACTGGGCCAGCGTGGTGGATATGGCTCTTTCGACAATCGAAATCTACAATTAATTTTATTTAGGTACAAAAAGTAACCAGAGTCACCGACATAGTAATAAAAATTTTATAAGTTGAAGTGGCAATGGGCATCTCGCTCGAAGAACCCATTACCGATGGGGAAGAAAGGTTCTTCCGGAAGGCGCGGCTAACGGCCGTTCTCAATAACTTACTTACTCATAACTGACAGTTAAAATGGCTACTAGCGTTAGCTATCTGCATTTCTATAAACTAAGATAGATAGGAGTGTCCTATCTGTGATGGTTATCTATCTGTCAGAGGGTTGATCCCTTACCGTAGATAGGTTGTTTCATACA
The DNA here is from genome assembly GCA_949125355.1 of Agriopis leucophaearia. Taxonomy (NCBI): domain Eukaryota; kingdom Metazoa; phylum Arthropoda; class Insecta; order Lepidoptera; family Geometridae; genus Agriopis; species Agriopis leucophaearia. Next base: position 7,605,655 of record OX421273.1, on the reverse strand, counting down.
AAAAAAACAACATAGCATTTCAGAGTCGTTTTGTAGGTTACTGACAGTAGCTCAAATGACAGACAGTTACAGTTTTTGGCTATCTCTCAATTTCGGAAGATAATCAAAGGATAGCTGAATCTAAATACGGTTTTGCATATTTCAAGCCAAAAAGTATACTTAGAAATGGATTTGTTCAGTGACGACAGTGATAACGAATTACAAGATGCCGGCGAATTTAATTCAAATATAGTTATTGCAGAATTGGGGTTAGAAAATCGTAGAGTAAACGCTCGTATTAATTACGAAAGTGAACTGCCGAATTCTGAATTTGTGTATAGATTCCGAATAAATAAAACAACGGTAAACCAATTATTGTTGGAAATAACTCCAGCATTGAGAGTAACTTCCTCCCGGTAAGTTTTATAGTTTACCTATGTTAGCAGCATGTTATTTTTGCAAATACCTACTTTGTTTATTTACACCAATAGAGGTCTAATACTAAATTAAACTGAAATAACTTTACCATTCCAGGAATCATGGTATATCCCCGTTACACCAGTTATTATTAGCATTGAGATTTTATGCACTGGGAACAATGCTGATATCAGTAGCGGACTTTGTTGGCATATCAATATCATCAGCCAGCCGAATTGTGCGTGATGTATCCCGAGCAATAGCTGGCTTATATCCTCAATATGTGAAAGTTCTAGAAAACACACAAACTGGGTTTCATGCAATCGCTGGATTCCCGAGGGTTCTTGGTGCAGTTGACTGCACACATGTTTCTATACAGTCACCAAGTTAGTACCTACCTACATAACTATCTGCTTATTAATTAAGAAATAGAAATATGAGTAACTGCCTACTGTAAACATAAAGGATTTGCTTGAGTAGTAGGGTCTTATATACTATATATATTCATCATTGCAACTCCAAGTCCAACAGTAGGTACCTGCATAGATACATATAAATGATAAAGTTTGTAAAATTCTTTTCAGATTCAAATATAGGAGAAGAATTTAGAAATAGAAAAGGCTATTTTTCTATTAATGTCCAAGGAGTGTGCAATGCAGACCTGTTATTTATGAATGTTGTTGCTCGCTGGCCGGGATCTTCTCATGATGCAACTATATTTAACAACTCTTTGCTAAAAGGTAACTACTATTAAATTTTTTGACCTGTTCCGATTTTGCTAGACATTGTATGTACCTATGCAAGGGCGTAGCCAGGATTTTATTCCGAGGGGGCCAATGGGGGAAGTTAATCATTGCTTAAAATTATTATTTACTATTTATTCTGTTCGGGAGCACTCGGAACAAGCACTTACCCATACACTGCCTGTACCTGGGTATGACTACGCCCTTGCACCTATGCTTTTCTTTTGATATTTTAGTAAGAATATAATATAATAGTACAGTGATTGTTGAATGAAATTGAATGTTAAATGTGTCAATTTTCAGTGCAATGTGAAGATGGAGTGTTCGGTAACAGGTGGCTGATTGGTGACAGTGCATATCCTTGCAGTTCATATCTGTTGACACCAGTGCTTAGCCCATCATCTTCTAATGAACATCGTTATAATGATGCACATGTGCTGACAAGGAATCCTATAGAAAGGTAAATGAAATACCTAAATGATAGACAATAATCTAACAACAAGGTTAGGTTGTCTAATAATTAGAGAACTGCCAAAAATTTAAATGAATTTTTTATAATTTTAAAGAACTTTATAAATTTGACATATAATTTTTACAATTTCTTTGTCATGTTTTATTATTATTATAATTTTATATAAATCTTTAATTATTATGCTTTATTTTCTCACTTAAGAGAAATTCCAATGACTTGTAAATTGCCATTTTACCAATAAATTACTTATAGACTTATTAGTGGATTTAAGTATACCTATACCTCAGAAAGATAATTATATGAGTATGATTCCTAATGTAAAGCTGCAGGGTCAACCATTAATATAACAATGAAGAAAGTAATATTATAAGTGTTAATAGATTAGTTTAAAGAAATATGAAACAGAACAATAAGTATCTAAACTAGCCTTGTAATTAATTGTAGCACTGGGTTGAAAATAAAAACGAATTAATACATAAAATAAAAGGAAAATTATTTATTACTGTAACTTGTACATTAGAGCACTTATGTACTTTTTTTTAATATCTCGATTTCATATTTTAATTTTATATTTTCTAATTCTACTTTTTCTGTCTTGGCCCGAAAATAAGCAGCCAATGCCATGTTTTTTTCTTTTTCGGCTTTGAGCCCCTCCTCAGCCAGCTTCCGTCGCTTGTTTACTGTAAAAAATTAAGTTTAGCACCACAACCACCACCACCATACCACATTGTAAAGAATAGTACCCTAAAGCCGATAATATGTGTAGGCCAATTTGCAAGTGTATACCCATACTGTGGAATGTTCCCATTCTAAGGGCAGTGTTGAATTGATATGAACTAGCGAATAGAACCAGGACCATACACTCGGAGAAATTACTACTAAATGCATTGTATACTGGTACAGTACAGTCACTCAATGTCTTGTACACAGGTATAACACGGTCAGGTTAGGGCTGCTGTGCTTTTATGCTATGCAGTATGCAGCAGTGGGCAAAGACTTTTATGCTTAGTAATTTATAAATACGAGAGTTGCCTTACTTTTGCTTATTAAAATACGCAATTAAAACTTACATGAGTTATTTGGTGTGTTGAAAATTAATGTTTTGGGTGTGTAATTAGGCGCACTTATTAGTGTCCCACCACCACTTCTACCAACACCACAATTTGTGCTACAATCACCCGTGACCAAGAAAACATTGGCATCCTTAATGTGTGTTGGCTCGGGCTGTAAATCTGCTGGCAGTGTAGCTTCTGCAGCATTGTCAGTTTGAATGACATGTTCCTCCCTGTCGCCACCAAACTCCACAGTAAATCCATTGCATGTGGCACCTAACATGATGCCACACGATCTAGGACGTCATCTGGTGGTATATACAATTTACCACCTCCAGTCTGCAAAAGATAAATTACCTGTTAGCAAGGTGGTAAATTTTGTAATGAAGTACCTACTTATACAATTACGTTAATATACCTATATACCTTTAAATTGTTCTGCCTTATAGCTGCAGACCGTTTCCTCGCAGCTTTCTTTAAATTTTCCCATTTTAGGCGTAATTGTTCAGGGCGCCGAGTTTCTCCCAAATGTGCACTAAACTCTTCGGATATTGTTTTCCACGCGACATCCTTAAGTCTGTTGTTGGTGGCATTCGTGGCTTTTGTTGTTAGAATATCCTGCTTCGATATAAAATCTAACAAAAGCACGACTTCGTCTTTGTCTAAAGGCCTTGCTTTCATCTGAAATTAAGTTTATTTGTGAGCATAAACATATTATGGCGCCAATTTGTGGCAGGCAAACAAACCATCTTTTATTGAGCTTTGGTTTAAATTTTTATCTATTAAAAAGTAGACTGCAATACTTACGGTTGCGCTTTGTTGAGCCATTGTTTATTACACACAGAAAAATAAAAACGAATACAACAAAATTTATTAAAATTGCAAGGACTTAGGACTTTTACCGCGAGATTTCAAGGTTATATTTATTTGATTTGACGGAGAAGAGCATGACAGTGAAGTCTCGTCAAACGTCATCGCTGCGTTTCGTTTACAGTATAGTTCGACCAGGAGTTATGAACTTTTTATACTATAATTAATACATTATGGTCCTAAGGTAGGCTTTTATGTATAATTAATTATAAAAATACACATAGAATGTTATTATTAAGTACATAAGACCATAAAATTACCTAATATCATTATTTTATAACAAGACGTCATTCGTTCTAGACGCAAAATCAAAACGCTTCGGAGGGATGCACCTATCTAAGTTAGGGGTAGTTATCTATCCTTTATCTCAGATAGGCATTCGTCTTTTATGATATTGAAACAGCAGTAACAGTAAGCGTAACTTTAACTGTTTATCTGAGATAGCAACCTCCAGTTAAATGATAGTAAGTTATTGAGAACGGCCGTTAGGCAAGCCGCTAGATGGACTGACAATATTGTGACAGTCGCGCGCATCCAGTGGATGTAGATGGCAAGATGTCGTTCAGTGTGGAGGTTAAAGGGGGAGGACTATGTTCAGCAGTGGACGTCTTCTAGCTGACGATGATGACAAAAAGTAACAAAGATTTTTTTTTCTTTTCTTTTTATTAGATTTTCATTCATTTTTGGATAATTAACTGCAACTGTTAGCGATTATCAGAGCAAATAGACTAGTTGTTATTTTAGGTATAGGTTTAAAGACATTTATTCTCATAAAATATAATACATCACTTCCATGAGAATACTGCTAACAAAAAATTTAACAGTGTTATACAGTTCGTCGTCGCTAAAATAATTAAATAAACATTTCAACGTATCTATAGTATATGTATAATTATCAATATAAAAACAGACTTCATAAAAATGACAAAACTTGACCAAATTGAAATGGAACCACCAGCTTTCAAATAAAAAAAATAATCATCAAAATCGATTCTTCCAGTCGAAAGTTCTGAGGTAACAATCATTTTTTTAAAGTCGAATTGAGAACATCCTCCTTTTTGGAAGTCGGATAAAAATAAAGTCTCTTTCCGCGTCTGTCTGTCTGAATATTCGCAACTTCTCCGGAACAACAAAATGGATTTTGATGCGGTTTTCGCCATCATATAGAAAGGTTTTCACGGAAGGTTAGCTTGTGTAGAATAAAATAATAATATACCACGCAGGTCATATCCATCTAATTTCCCGTCCACCAAATTTGCTTGCATTTTTACGTTGTGATAACATGCTCAGCAAGTCATTTTTTAACCGACCTATGTTCGTCTTTATGTATTTTTTTTAATGTTTTCCGTTTTTTTTTAATTTCCGAGCGTATTTCGTTATAAAGACGCGATCCTTCCAAATTATTGTTTTACCGTAGTTAGTTCGGATCTTCGGCAAGACAATGAAGCTACTACGGCTAGTGTAGGGGTAAGAAACATTTTGTGTCCGATTAGCAAATAGCAAGTTGGCGTAGGCGTTTCGATGATTAGTTTTTAGCATAAAAATGCTTACTGTTATAGGCGTATCATCATTTCAACCATAGGACGTCCACTGCTGCACATAGGCCTCCCCCATTGATTTCCAAAAGGTCCGGTTGGGAGCCTGCGTCTAGCGTTTTCCTGCGGTCTCTTTTAGGTCGTCTGTCCATCTAGTGGGTGGACGTCCTACTGCGCTTACCGGTTCGTAGCCTCCATTCGAGAACCTTATATTATAGGCGTATAGTTGTTTTATATTAATTTTGTTTGTAAAATATAGTTTTTTTGTAGAAAAATTTGTTTTATTGCTACATACGTTTATTTAGCCGTCTATTAATAATTTCTTGAATGTATTGAAATGACGGCAATGATATTTTTTTTTATAGGTAGCAAACAAGCAGACGTGCCGCCTGATGGTAAGCAATCACCGTCGCCTATGGATACCTGCAACACCAGGGGCATCACAGATACGTTGCCGACCCTTAAAGACTCTATGATATATCGCAAACTAACCTGATACCGGTCCATGAACTCCTGCCAGTTGTCCTTGAAGAACTGCCAGGCGAGGTCGCGTCCGTACCGCGACACCGCCACCGACACGATCACGAACACCGTGTCTTGTGCGCGCACCTCGTCCTGAACATAACCATTTTAAATATGAAAAGGGGCGACAAAACCGGCCGATCACTACAATTACAACCTTACCACATTAAATACTGTTAATAATTATAATAATATCAAAAAGCAAAAATATAATGTTTTTATTATGAATGTTTGTCTTTGTTTTAGTGTAAATACGGATAGTATAATATGTACAAAGCGATCAAGTGAGAGTCGGACGCGCGCTAAAGATCCCGATTTGAATATAAGAAACATTTTTTTGTGTGTGGAACCCTCGGTGCGTGAGTCCACTTCACACTTGACCGGTGTTTTTTTTTTGTTTTCTTAATATTTAACCTTTTATGACCATACTAGTTTATGTCTTTCCGTGAACATGGTGTATGTAACTGCGCCGAGATATCGGGAGCTCCTTCCACAACCTTATCACGGTAAATATCCCGTAAATAATCATATAACTGTAGTGAACAACCATGATAGTTTCAAATTATATGTTATATGTGTTTTATATTAGTTTATATTAAACTAGTTTTTTTGCCCGCGACTTCGTTCGCATAGATTTTCATATAAACCTTCAATCCTTTTTTCTTCTCTTAATCCCTTGGCCCTTAATCCTTAGGCCCTTGCGCAAAATAACATAGCCTATATATACTTCAATGTGGTTATAGCTAAGCATATTCGTGAAAACAGCATTTAAATCCGTCTGCATTTTCTTCCAGGGGTTTAGGAGATGTGCGTGAACAAACAAACAAAAATTCTAAAAACTGCCTTAACATGTTCAGCTGCTTATTTTAAGTCGCTCTGTGTGAAGTATTGATAGAAGCATAAAAGTAAAAACACCGTCAACAGTTTTCAAATCAAAAAGATAATGTGACCACAGTGCAGAGCATGTTTTGAAGTTTTCTTTTTGTCTAAACCATAAAAAAGTATATCATGTCATGTCGCGATGATACATCTCTGAAATTTGACTGTCCAGCTCCGCTCGTTCGAATTTTTCTATGACCATGCAATTTCTGAACTATATGAATACGACCACAAGTATATAGGCTTTGGCCACGGAACCCTGACATAAGCTTGTCTTGACACGCTCTTGGCTAGTTATTTCTTATTTCGCGTGCATTTGTATGTATACGTTGATTAAAAAGCCATGAAATGGAACTACTCTATTTATCTGTTAAAATATCACAGTAAAATAAAAGACACTTTCTTCTTCTTGAAGCTAAGTTTATATACCCTGCATAAAAGGTGCAGCAATGACTTATGTGGTTGAAAATGGCTGAGAAACCGTAATACGTTAGAAAATGGGCTGATGATGGTGATGATGTTTGATTTATATGACCGAAAATGAACATGGAAGTGGTCTGGGGTACAAATCTCCTCATGGCGGTGAAAACGCGACCGAAAAATCTATTACATAAATATATACTATTCAAACTTAAAATAGGATGAAGTAATTTTAGAAAACAAAAAAAAAACATACTTAGTCCGAAATATCGGGAGCTCCTTCTACAATCTTACCACGGTAAATATCCCGTAAATAATCATATAACTTTAGTGAATAACCGTGATAGTTTAAAAGTGTTTTATATGACAGTTTTGAGATGGAAACTTACAGAGATGGCGAACTCGAGCACGCGTTTGAGCAGAGCCGGGTCCCTGACGGCGCCGAGCGCGCGGCTGATGCGGTCCTTCTCCTCGTGTAGGTCAGCAGCACGGTACAGCTCCAGGAAGCGCTTGAACGTGCTCTCGTCTGCGCCGCCCAGCTCCGCGCGGTAGCACGCTGACCGAAGGTCTGCTGGCAGCGGCGTCGCACCACTGATGTGCTTCTCGAATCTGTTACATTAACATGAGTAAAGTCTTCATATACCGTGTCTGTAGAAAAAAAATGCCCGAAACGGGACGCCCGGATGATGTGAAACATAACGGCATGAGAGCGCCCTATCGTTTGCCGTCACGGCATATGCGTCGGTTTTTCTGCCAAGGCACGCCAATAGATGTTTCACATCAAAAATTGTAGGCAGTCAAAGCACAGAATACATATAAGTACAAGAGATTCAATCCGCAAAATTATTTAAATAAGTATCGACTCTTACTACTGCGCAATAAAGTGCAAATCAGGACATGCAAGCCCTAAGTACCTACAGCTATATTAACCTACAAGTTGCCTCTCTGTCTATCGCGTAACTCTGTCTATCGCGCGGCAGCGGGCACGGCAAGTCCGACAAGACGACTACTTGTAGCTTCATACCTAAAGTGCGGAGTGCGCACCGGTACTAAATACGAGAAACATTGACTGTTAAACCTCAAACCAGGTAAATTCTTATAAACTTAAAATTGTTGGATTGTCACAGGAAACTGCCTTTTAAAATTAAGGTTACAGACACAAAGTATGTTAATGATGACTCATTCTCATAGGTGCTTTTATTGTGCATTTGAAAAACTTCATCTTACGAACATTATAAATGCAAAATTATATCTTTTTTATGCCATAGGTGGCAAACAAGCAGACGGGCCGCCTAATGGTAAGCAATCACCGTCGCCTACGGATAACTGCAACACCAGGGGCATCACAGATTATGTCTTTTTGTTATCTTTGTAAACAGCTTAACCAATTTTGATCAAATTTGGCAAGTTTTTTTTTTTTTTTTTTCATGAATAATTCAAGGATTTCTGGAAATAGCGGATTAAACCGTATTGCGCTAGTTTTATAATAAACAACTCACCGACTCTTAGCCTCAATAATAGTGCTGGGATCCTCGAAACTGATCATTTTGTTGAGCACCAAACTCCTGAGCAAAGTGTCGAGATGGCTCTCCTTTTCCTCTGCATCCCAGCCCAGTTTCGTGGTTACATTCGCGAATAATTTGCGGCCAAAGTTCTTCAGCGGTTTGTCGAGGGGAGTGTGAGAGAAGAGAGCACTCAGTTTCGACATGCAGTTAGATATCGAGGACCACACGGTGAAGTTTGTTTCGTTGCTGAACGCTTCCATCAGTTTAAGGCACTGGAAATTTGATGAAACAAGGTTTCATATTCGTCAGTTTGTGAGATAGTTTTTTCTTTATATAAAAGAGCGGCAAATAAGCATGCTGTCCGCCTGATGGTAAGCAGAAGCCGCCGCCTATGGACACTTGCTACACTAGCGGTGTTGACAGTGCTTTGTGAGAGGTATATACACCATTTTTAAAAGCGGCGGGAAGACCTCTGGGGGAGGGACATTCCACACCTTGCAGGTCCGCAAAAGGAGCGAAAAATCGGACAGTGTGGGATTTTGTACTTTCTTCACCGGCTTATCTCATCATTACAAACAATATTTACTAAGAGATCAACTCTGAAATCGCGAAACAAAAAACTTGTTCCATACATTTTGTCAAGTATCCATGACCGATAACTTTCTATGGAACAGCAGATATTATGTTTTCGCGATTTCAGGTTTGGTCCCATAGTAAAAGTTGTTCATAAGGATGAGTCTATATATACCATTCAGTATTACTACACCTTTAGTAAACACGTTGTATATAGCATACCTCGGCAGTGTGCGTGTGTCCGGCCTGCACCATGGCGAAGCAGTCGTCAAGCAGGCCGAGCCGGTCGAGCGGCGGCAGCGAGCCGTCGCGTATCGCCGGCACCAGCTGTTGCAGCATGTTCGCCGGGTACCGCGTGCGGTAGTAACCCACCTACACAAACAAACCTACTTTAACTAAAAGCACAGAAAAAATAATAGTACAGAAGACTCACTTTGACTTTGTGCCATGCTCAAAATTCTAGGTGGCTTTGAATTGTTACCATCAAAGTCCATCAAGATAGCAATTTGCTCGTCTTGTCACACATTTGGATATAACAGTTTAAAGTTAATAAAGTTCTCGCTCTGTCGCAATAAAGTTAGTTTACGCACATTGCAAAGTGTACGACTATTTATCATATTACTGAGCGCGGGAGCTGTATTTTCAAACGCATCGTCGCTTTTCATCGAATGAGATTGTGGTAAAACTTTTTTATGACACCGTATGGAGTCTACTGTAAGCTTAATAAGCTACACACAACAGTACCTAATATATCATAGCCACATCTACTAGGGGCTCTCAAGGTTAACTTCGGACATTCTTTACGCTTTATTATTCTTGCCACACAGTTCAGTGGGACATTAATTCAGATAAAATAGGGCACAAGATTGACTTCAATGCTATGAATTAAATCAATGAATGGTATATTTGAAGACGTCAGTACAGTATTGTAGCAACTACATTAGTACCTATTTCTAAATGTTATGGATGAATGCTCCCATTCATATATACATCGACAAAAAATAGATACCATCCATCCTTGATATATATCAAATATATGTATATATGTATATACAAAGTTGTTTCAACATAATGGATCTATTAGAGTACACCACTAGAGCATAAGGAAAACTAGTTTCCTTATATGATAAAACTAACTTAGTACAAGAAAAACATAATAAAACATCGACCTACTCATTTATTTACTTATACATACCGTTCCAGGGTTGAGCTTGATCCACGAAGATTCTGAGACATTTTCCAACACTACTTCTTGTGTTCTCTTCTCTAATACTGTAGATAAGGCTATCTGTAACATCAAAATAAACAACGATGTTCATTACTCAAATAAGGTCCTTTACAATGTTGCGAAAAGATAAAAATTAATTGCTGATAATATATTTTTTCAAATAATTACTTATGTAATTTCAGAAAGGTATGACACAATTTTTTACTACTGATTATATGTAGGTATATACATAAACATAAAAGGGCTGTGTCTTAATTTTTTTATTTACCTCATAAAAAAGCTGATCGTAAATAGAGCCCATCAACAAAAAATATAATTAAAATACTTCAAAATAAATGAGTTAGAAGTATTTTAATTGGATGCTACAAATACAAATGCCTATACACACGCTTTGCTGGCAATTTGTCAGCCAATTTACATATTTTTTTCAGTATTTGTAATGTATTTAATATATCCTTCGCTAAGCCTGTTATATCTATACTTTCTATTATAAAGAGGAAAAATTTGATTGTTTGTTTGTTTGCATTAAATAGGCTCCGAAACTACTGAACCGATTTGAAAAATTCTTTCACTGTTGGGAAGCTACACTATCCCCGGGTGATATAGGCTTTATTATATTTTGTAGTGAGGCCGAAGGCCGAGCTTAGACCCGTGCGAAGCCGGGGCGGACGGATACATGCCCATTATCCTAACAAAGTTAGGAGTTATTCTAACAATTTTTTCTCGATCCTCTACACTAAAATAGCAAGTAATAACTCCTATTTAGAAAATAAATACAGTGACGCTACAAATACTGGTACGAGTATAAGTTTCTAATTTAGGTACTTTCATCTATTGATAAAACGTACTTAAGGTGAAACGTTTCACTTTGGCGGGAAATTCAAATTACAAACAGGTTTTTGTTCTTGTAGCTAGGCCGAGTAATTATTGTAAACGATAGTGATGTTCGCGAAAATTGCTTATTATTCTTTACAAACTCACGTAAAGTTATTTATCTCCAATGCACATTATTACATACATTTGTCAATACACAAATTTATGCTGTTTCAATCGGTTTATTGCCAAATGTAAGTAACTTGGTGTGTAACTGATTAATAGCTATACATGATAATGTAAAGAACGACCAACAATTTTCGCGAACACTATGCCATTTCACAATAATTACCCGGCCTAGCTACAAAGACAAAAAAACTGTTTGAAATTTGATTTTCCCGCCAAAGTGAAACGTTTCACCTTAAACGTATTCTATGAATACGAGAATAACTCGAAGAATAAAATGTTTTAGTTACATCGTCGTCCCTTCCCGATTTAGAGGCGTTTGATTTCTTTTGAAGGAGATCACATACCCCATTATCGTCGGTGGCATTCTGATAAAAGACAAGGCTTCTAAATTTTATTTATTTAATCGTATACTTGAACTCAGTACCAAAGTACCATTGGTTATGACACACTTGCAATTTTTTGGGGAAATAATTTTGTATTCTACCTTACTGGTTACGCGGAAAGGGTGTACTAAGCCGAAAGGGGATCATAGTACCCATAATTATGAAGTACTTTTACTATGGAATCAACCTAGAAAACTCAAAAAAATATCAATTGCTCCATACATTGTGTCGACCGTGAATGATCGTTTTTTACGGAGCAACTGTATTTTTTTATCGCGATTTCAGATTTGCTCCCATACCCACAGTAAACGTTTTTCATGGGTATTACCGGATCCCTTTTCCGCTCAGTACACTCTTTCCACGTAACCCAGTACAAATTTTCCATCATATAAAGTAGAAAATTCAATCATTATGTACACTTGTATAGTGAAGCCTTAACCACAGATAGTGGCCTTAACCTTGATACACACGGTAGGTATACTTTTTGCGATTTATATCGATGAACAAAATCAGCTATAACAGGCAGTTTTGTAAAACGTAATCGGAAAACCATAATGATTATCATAAATATAACTAATCACAGAAATCATTGTAGTCTTTATCACTTTCATAAAGATAACATATGTTTGGAAATTAGGTCAATGTTAACAAAATCAATTGATAATGTCTATTGTTCTTCAAGGATATAATGATAATCGAAAATTTTGAATACCAATCAATAATATCAATCAATGCGACCTTAAACAATAAAAATTATATGTTTTCATGAAATGTACTGAAAAGTTTTCTCAATGGATTAAATTAAGAGATGGCACTTAAAATAAGATACTTTTTTAAGATTATTAAGTGTAAAAAGAGTTTTTGAAAGTTAACCCTAAAAAGAATATTGTTTATTTGTAGATTCTAACATTGTATTTTATCTGTATTATTATTCATTAATTAAGTACAGTAACGGGACAAATACATACGAGTACTATATTAGACAAAATTAGTTATGAAACTAATTCACACAATTTACTGCATCAAAAACTCTTGCAAAAATCAAAAATGTAGGCGCATTAAAAGGAAATGAAAAATTATTAAAACTCCTCATTCGTCAAACAGTGGGATATGCCATACGGGGCAAACAATTTGACGGGCCGCCTGATGATGATAGAATGCAGCCTGCAAAAAGTTTTAAAGAGGTCTAGTCGAGAATACATCAACTTACCTTTGAAGGGTGTTCTTCTGTGGAAATGGTGATAGGAATCATCCAAAGGGAAGGATCTCCTTGGCTGCCATCAGCGCAGAACTTCCTCTGAGTCAACGACAGGACACGGTTCGAACCATTCTGCTCTGAGCTCACCTACAAAATCGGAATCGAGGTAAAGACTGCATAAAACCTGGTTTCACATAACTCGTAATGATAGTAAAGGAATTATTTCTAAAACCCTAGCAGACGTGTGGATTTGGTTGACCTCAGCTGCCATCTGACCTACGAAAAAGAGGAAAATGTTATTTGCACACTCTCTCTCCCATTTGTTGGAGGCAGTTTGTCAACCAAATCCACACTATTATAGTCTGTTAGCATTATTAATAGTACAAAAAATTTACCTTTGACTGACTTTGCGAGTCCATATGTAAGTATGGTCTGTGGTATGGTCAAGTAAGATGTAAAAGTGCGAAAAAGGTGTAAGGCAGGTGACCTAGGTCGCGCGACCGCGTACACGATAATCGCCCGCTGACGATAATTATATTCATCTAGCAATAAGGTAGCATTCCGGTTGCGCGTCTACTGGCGCTTCCACCGGCATTTGCTTTGGGCCATTTACTGACTCTGAAAGCAAATGAACTCCAAGCAATGATAAAAGGAGATAATATAAGAATTTATGCCATAGATTTTAAAGGCATGTGGTTGGTCCATCCAAACTCTCCGAATGAATATGATGATAAAACTTTTAGTCAGTCTTGGAATACTAAGACAATATTATTATTAAAGAAAACCATATACAGTCAAAATCTGTTATAACGACATCGAAGGGATTGCTCATATTCAGTCGTAAAAACCGATAGTCGTAACAACCGGTGATGTTTAATATGTATCGTGCAAGTACAAACAAATCGATAGGTTATTATAACTGGTATGTTGTTCTAAATGATGTCGCAGTAAAAGGTTTTGACTGTAACTGCAAAAGAGACCCGCACAGACAGTGTACTGTACAGTTCCAGTTAATGTTTAGTATTTATGAATCATAATATTCATTACATATATTAAAAAAACATATTCTACTATACCAATGATGTTATTGTGCTTATCGGTTATCATAAATACCACAGCACTTGAACATTTTATCTATATTAAATACTCAGCAATATGGTGTGTAACTGTGTAGGATGACACATACAATACATCAACTGAATTACTATGCCCATGTTAATTTTGGTCTGGGCTTCACGTACAGAAGTAATATGCCTTTTAGACAGACCTAGGATGTTGTGGGTAGCTTATTATTTCTTCCTACCTAACCAACATAGGTTTCACTGATCATTGTCATACTTAGAAACTTTATTGACAAGACAGAAAATGTTTCCCACTATTCTTATGGCATGGTAAACAAAACAGGTAAATTATAAATGATAGCATATCATAAAAAAACAAACCTCAACAACAGGGAATCCCATTTGTTTGGTCCATGTTGACATAACAGCACCAACTGGCTTGTTTGACGCCTCCTCTAGAGATGCCCATAAATCTTCTGTGAATGTGTTTTTGTACTGAAAAAATGAAATATGTTAAGATAAATTAACCCACAAACAATTAATGTTTTTTTTTTTTAAGTCACACTTTAAATTTTAATAAAAATTAATGTAGAGTTATAGGTAGGTATGGAAATTTACTATATCTGTAGGAGAACAGCTGTGGGGTGCAGATAGATAGTGATTTTATATTTTAAAACAAAGACAAATACAGGATTACGCAGAAAGGGTGCACTAAGCCGAAAGGTGTCCATAGTGCCATAATTATGAACAACTTTTACTATAGGAACAACCCTGAAATCGTGACAAATATAATTCCTATTTTATTTTTATTAATTTTTAGATTCTGAGAAACATTTAGCTATAAAACTACTTTAAACATACAACTATTTGTCATGCCTCTGCTAATGTTAACACAAACATGTTATTCTATACCAGTTAATAAGTATGTAGATATTTAAATTGAAAATGGCACACTGATAAGCAAAGTTAAGCATTTAATTTAATAGTATAACATTTATTTCCCAACATAATCACAATTTCTTAGCAAATATGTGGACTATGTGGAGTTTAACAAATAAACGTACTTTGGTTATCAAATATATTTGTCATCTATAATTACCTGATGTCTAGTGAGGTAGATATTCATGCCTTTGCGGAAATCATCATCTCCAATGTATCTATGCAGCATGCGGATCACTGAAGCACCCTTGTTGTATGAAATGTCATCAAAGATCTCATCAATTTCAGACGGATGGCCAACCGGCACTTCTATCGGATGAGAGTTTTTCAAACAGTCCAACTCCAATGCTCTAAAATTTTTAAGTTTTATTTAAATATTTATTTCAAATTTTCATTAGTATGCAACGTAACAGAAAAACCATTGTCCATTGTTGTTTACATGACTGTACAGTTTGACCGCTGGCAGGTGGCCAATTTTAATGCATTGAAACTGCATTTTAAATTTAAGAAAAATGCTTAGTCACTAACCTGATATAGTTTTCTGTAACGAACTGGGTCCAAATGTCATACTCAGGGAATAAGTGATTGACACATAGGAACTCTACAAAGGAAGCATATCCTTCGTTTAACCAGAGGTGCGTCCACCATTCCATGGTAACAAGGTTTCCAAACCACTGGTGGGCAAGTTCATGGCCTACAACTAAAGCTATCCACTGTCTGCGTACTGCAGAGGTGTGCTCCTCATCTACTAGAAGGCAAGTCTCTCTGTATGTAACCAGCCCCCAGTTCTCCATGGCTCCAGCTGAAAAATCTGCTATAGCAATCAAATCGATTTTAGGCAGTGGGTATGCTATGTTGAAATACTCTTTGTAATAAGGCAGCACTCGAGCAGCAACTTCCAGGGCAAACAGCCCCTGCTTGCTCTTGCCAACAGGAGTGTACACACGAACCAAAACCCCATCCCGCGATTTTTTTTCCACATAATCATATTCACCAACGACCACGGCAACAAGGTACGTAGACATTATAGGGGTTGTTCCAAATTGCATAATTTTCTTGTTTCCAAGCACCTTCTCATCTTTGATTGGCATGTTGGAGAGGGCGACTCGGTCAGCAGGAACCTCTAGTGCGATATCAAAGGTGGCCTTGATGGCGGGCTCGTCCCAGCAAGGGAAGCAGCGGCGCGCGTCCGTCGCCTCGAACTGCGTGACGGCAGCGTAGCGCTCTTCGCCCGCCGGCGTCAGGTATTTGCTGCGGTAGAGGCCCTTCATCTTGTCGTTGATCTCGCCGGTGAACTCGCAGTAGAGCGTGGCCTCGCCAGCTCGCAGCGGCTCCGCGAACGCGACGGTGACGGTCTCCTCGGCCGTGCTGAGGCGCACTTCGGCGGGAGTGCGGGTCGCTTCCGAGCCCACTTCATACTCGAGCCGTACATTGCTCAACACCAGGTCCAGGGAGTTCAACACTATCTCGCTCGTCGAATTCAAAATCTGAAACACATCATGTTGCGGTATAACGCGGCACATGGAAACGAAATATTTGCAACGACGATGATGAAATATCCTCTTACCGATACTTTCACTGCTGTTTTTCCCTTGAAAGTTAGTTTGTCTAGATCAGGAACTAGCTCTAAGTTGTAATGTTTGGGTATGACATGTTTGGGGAGGCGCTGAAACGTTTTGTTTTCGGACATTGTCACTTTTTCTTTCACGATCGTAAATGTGGGACGCGCCGTAGAGAAATACCGTAATGACCGAGTGACAGAGTGAACTCTCGCTCCAACGGCGCTGCTGATACGGACCCCCCTCGCGCGCCTCGATCCCCACTCCGAATAACGGTATTCGCTACGTAACAAATTACAATGGCGATTTGAATGCGAGCGGTATTGAATGTGAATAGCCAATGAACTACGTATAGCGCGTAGCAGTTGCTGCGTCATGGAAAACAGTTTATTTAGTGAAAGTAATAACTTTCCATGCACACGACATCAATGGCCGGAACTAAAATACCTAGTTTTTTTTAGCCTTTTGAGGTTATTTCTTTTTTGACAACCAAACCAAGATTGACAATGACAGTGACACCATGTTATTAAATCTTTGACTATCAATGGTAGATAGAAATATTTGTACTCCATCATGCCAACGCCAATAGTGTTGTATTGCAATCACAGAAAAATGATTGTCATAATATATTTCATTGTTGTCCCAGACTATAAATGTACATTTATTGCATTGTTATCCCAGAGTCTTAGAGCCGTAACAGACGTACGTATCACGGACCACGGACCGCCGTCTGACCAACAGGAGGTCCGTACGTCTGTTACGGCTATTAAAGCTGTAACAGACGTGTCGAACTTGGCTGACGAACCGATGTCTGACCAACGGGAGAGAAAGGGAAAATTTTCTCTTTCTCCCAATTGGTCCATCAACCAAATCCACGAGTCTTTTAGCTACTTTACACTCCTCTCGAGGAATGGTAGATCCCAAGGTTGCAATATTTGCAAAATATAACGTGGTTTATTGCAAGTTTATTGTTGTGAACGCTACTGACTTTGCTTGACCCACTTGATGCTGGACTGATCGTTTGTTTGCTTCAAACATTTTATGGTCATAGAGTCATAGACTACAGTTGTTTGACATTTGTCAAAGTCAACCAGAATATGCTAACCTTTCTTCTTTCTCTTTGAGTGAAAAATTGTTGGATTATCGAGTTTTTGCATCTTTACCAATAAAAGATAGTGTTTATACATAGGCGTTGATTAATTATAGCGTACATAGTAAATGCCCGTATAAATTTAACTATACAGAGTGATTTCACTATAGATAGTGCGCGCCGGTGAAACTGATCATGGCGAATCCGTCATCAGGCGTTGGTAAGATTATTTTCCACTTTAATTGAAAATATGGTCGTCATTTTATGTAAATTATTAACAATAACATGTTCTCATACAATGTGCTTTATC
This sequence comes from Agriopis leucophaearia, assembly GCA_949125355.1. NCBI lineage: Eukaryota > Metazoa > Arthropoda > Insecta > Lepidoptera > Geometridae > Agriopis > Agriopis leucophaearia. The sequence continues at coordinate 7,587,918 of OX421273.1, read as the reverse complement.
CATTAACTCCACAGTCGTGCCCCGGAATTTTCGTCTTCTAGAAGAACTTGAACAGGGCCAAAAAGGAGTGGGCGATGGCACCATCTCATGGGGACTCGAGAGTGACGATGACATGACCCTCACTCACTGGACTGGAATGATCATTGGACCCCCTAGGGTATGTATACCTCACAGTTTGTTAATAATTCAACATACGGTGCTATCACTGCTATATGACACATTAAATTGTTTAGTAAAGGTCATATCCTAGAACTGCTAGATTTTCCGCTATTATACCTAAGTTTACCAGTCTATTGGCACCTAACCCTTGTGTGGACTTTTGTACACTTTTTTATTCTCTAATACTAAAGAAGTTTATATAAAACACCGTAGTCTATTGATTCTATACATAATAGATAGTTAATGCTAATATAAGATTATTACAAATAACTTTTTTCAGACTCCTTATGAAAATAGAATGTACTCACTCAAAGTGGAGTGTGGCACGCGGTACCCTGATGAGCCTCCGACTGCCCGTTTCATTTCTAGGATCAACATGAACTGTGTCAATAGCCAGACAGGACTTGTAAGTATTGATCAAATATATTATAATCATATTGCATACTTCCTCTACAATTTAATGATAAATGCCCTAACAACTACTTAAGTCCTGAAGGGACTCCTCACCAGTTCCTTGTTACCCGGCGCCGCTGAGCACGTCACAGCTGGGGGGACTCTGCCACTTGTCAGTATCAACGGGAAAATAGCAGTTCCATTCCAGATATTATATTGATTTTACATTTACAAATCTATTTTTCTGACTGTTAATGTGAATTGCATCCCCCTACCACCCTCTCGGCCTTCTACCAAAGCATAGCATTGCCTAGGCTGATGAACTTACACTGGTTTAACAGCTCGCCCCACTAGTAGCATGTCCTAGTGGGATGAGTTACTGGATTTTAAATATACTTTTTTTTTATGTTAATTTGTCCCACAACTTGTTCTCATTTTAACCCCAGACATAAAAATGGGGTGTTATAAGTTTAATGTTAATATCTATGAATCATTTCTGTGGCATCGTATTTCACAAATGACTAAAGCGATTTTGATAAAAAAATATAATTCAAAGGTGACTTGATCGACTTTGTTCTTAGCTATGGTTTAAGAGAATCTGTTCAGTTATTTGAATATTAACAGCTCTATTATCACGGGTTTTTTAAATTTGCAATTTATACTTGTTAATCATAGGTCGGTATAAGATATGTCAGTAATAAAAATGTTCAACATTTAGTTCACATGCAGCGTTGATCTTCTTGATGTTTAATATAAATAAATCGAGATATGTATGTACATAATTTATTGATAACAAGAGAATATTATTACGCTTTTTCAAAAAACTGTCAAAAGCTGATGAAAAAATACTATGAAATGCATACATATGCATTTTATAGTTGTGTTGTCGAGATTAGTTGAAAATCCAATCGCTAACAGGTCATCCATCTGAACTGAGCGCACAATGTAGATATGCGTACAAGTTGTCCGCCTGAGTAAGCTCTAGATGGAACTACATGAGCAGATCATGCAGTGGATGCAGATGGCAGGATGTCGTTCAGTGTGGAGGTTAAAGGGGGAGGCCTATGATCAGCAGTGGACGTCTGCTGGCTGATAATGATGAGCAGATCATTTACCTGATTGTAAGCCCTAGAATCTAGATGTAATTTCACAAGCAGGTTAGTCACATGATAGTAAGTGAAAGTTTTGAAAGTAATAATGACTCATAATAACATTAAGTTACTCATTTTATTTAAATGACATGGAAGTGAGTAATTACGTATAATTGAATATGTGGACCCGGGTTTGTCCTAAAACTGCGGCCAGAACCACCGAAGGATGGGCAGCAGCGTCCTAATAGTACACGGTGAACATACTGTGATCCCCAAGCCGCCTGCCAAGCGTGGGCATTATGGCAACACCCCTCGCTATGAGGGGAGGTCTTTGTCCAACAGTGGATTGGCTGATGATGTGAATATGTGTGTGTCAGTTTTCATAATAAAATTAAGTTATTACTGTAATTGGAAAAAATTAATGTACTATGCAATGTTTTCTTGTTGTTTAAATGTTTTTAACTACAATTACAGGTGGACAATAGACAAGTCCCTATTCTTGCGAGATGGCAGCGTGACTACACCATCAAGACAGTGTTGCAGGAGCTGAGACGTCTTATGACACTCAAGGAGAACATGAAGCTATCCCAGCCACCAGAAGGAAGCACTTTCTAGTTCCTCTCGCTCTGTTCACTCTCAATAGACCCAATCTACTCGCCCTCTCGATTTACCTAAGTTTTGTATGTGGTAAAAGACAGTTCTTCTTTATTTCATTTATAGTATGATCGCGCTAATCCAACTTTTTAGCGTTTCATTAAAATCATAATAATATTTCTTGTCTTTTCTTAGTTTTCAACAGGCACAGAGGTGGTGTGCATTTCTTCAGTTTTACCCACCTCACTTGACATATCTTCAAGCTTACCTTAATGTTATAGGTTTTACTGACTTATGGATTAGAGTGATCTGACTGTAATTAATTAATTTTTACTCTAAGTAATGCTTTGCTAGTGTGTATCGTAGATTTGAATAATGCATTTATTACACAGACATTGTTCTGATAATGCAGTCTTATACTATTGTAGATTGGGCAAGTAAGATTCCTTTTTAAATGGCTCTACATTACACACTTACGGGGTAACCCCCATTTATTTATCATATTACATAAATTATTGTGGCCTTTAAAAAAAGTTAAACTTGCTTTTGGTATTAATAAGGGCTAGTTTTACTGTTTTGTTTAAGGTAAGTGATTTTAAAGCTTGTAGTTTTAAACAATTGCTAGTTCATTTCAACCTGTTGTAAAAGCAATCATGTTGTGATATGATAGGTACTGCAGTTGTCTAAAATTATTTGCTTCACATTTATACTCTCTGTACTGTCTCATACCATTTCTAAATGTTTAAATTCTTATATTTACGAAATTTATCTAGAATGTCTAGATATTGTTTTGAGTAAAAGGAAATTGCTTTTTTTAACTTGATCAAGTGTAACATAATGTAGGAAATTTATATTTCTTAGGAACATAAGATAAAGTAATCTGGGTCCTTTTTCAAGCTTTGCAACAGGAACTTTTTTTGAACCATGCATTAAATGCAACACTTTAGAATGTTATATCACAGTGATGTGACTCTCTTACAAAAAATTACTCACATATTTCACACTCTACTTTGCTCTCCCATGCAACTCATATGCGTGAACTTATCGTTACAAAACCAAATGCTAAGTCAAATGTTTCATAGCATATTTTTACCAATGTATAACTAGCAAAGGTAAATAAATCAAATAACACTGTCGTAATTCAGAGTATTATTTTTTCTATAAAAACCAGCTTTGATTTTGTTGACTATTCTTTGTGTTAATTTAGACTATCTCCACTAAAAATGTAATTCATACTCGGAAAGCAAAGGCCGCTTCCCGCTACCACTATCTCGCTCAAACATTTTCTAGTTTTGAACATCTACAGGGTTGCGCTGAAAGGGTGTACTAAGCCCCAGTAGGTCAGTTTGACTCTTTATTGTGAACAACTTTTACCATGGGACCAACCCTTAAATTACAAAAAAATATCCGCTGCTCCATACATTTTGTTAAGTGTTGAATGACCGTTTTCTTTGGAACTAATGATATTTTTTCACAATTTCAGGGTTGGTCCCATCAAAGTTGTTCAAAGTGGTGGGTATTAAGGACGGCTTACCGGCGATCCTTTCAGCTTAGTACACCTTTTCCTGTATACAGGGTTACGCCGAAGGCGTGTACTGCAGAGCTGCTCCCAAGGATAGGACGAATATAATTCGCGTAAACATGACAGTCCCATTCTGCTGATTCGCTTCCCGTGGAGGTGGACGTAGGCAAACGCTATTTAATCTAGGCACCACAGAACGGACTACGCTCTGGGTTAGAAATTAGTGGGGTTAGTACGAGAACTTGCGAAAAAGTTATCGTTACGTAAACGATAGCAAATGTATGAAAAAATCAGTTTCCTTTTACGTCGGTAGAGGCGCTGTTCAATGTTTCATAAATTTTGCTATCGTTTACGTAACAATAACTTTTTAGCAAGTGCTCGTACTAAGGCCACAGGTCTAAAAGAAGAATATGGCTGGAGATGTCAGGAACTCTGGTTATACCGATCACCATCAGAGGATTATTATGGAGTCCCATTCGTGATTCGGATTGTGATCACGACGACGAGCGCGTACCATCTACTTATCGCAACATGCGCGTGAGCAAGATGGACTGCGATCGCGACCACAATCCGAATAACGGTCGGACATCCATAATAAGCCGCCTGCAGTTTAGTAAGTCAATAAGCCGTGGCAAAGTAATAGGCAGTAGGTATACGCCTCGCATGATCGGTCTATTCGACAAAGAACCAGAGTCACCGACATTGCTATTAAAATTTGCAAGTTGAAATGGCAATGGGCAGGCAAAATCGCTTGAAGAACTGATAACCGATGGGGAAGAAAAGTTCTTGAGTGGAGACCGCGAACCGGAAGACGCAGCGTAGGTAGGCCTCCTACTAGATAGACCGACGACATTGTGAGAGTCGCGGGCATCCATTGGAAGCAGATGGCAGGATGTCGTTCAGTGTGGAGGTTAAAGGGAAAGGCCTATATTCAGCAGTGGACATCTAACTGATGATCGGTCTATTAGACGAACACAATCACTCAGAGTGGTAAAAGGTAAGACGGACGGACAGACAACGTAAGAATAATAATAAGCTGTCGGTGACTAGCGACACCGCGTACCCCGATTCCATGGGGGCTAAATGAGACCCCTGACCCCTGGCTTGCCTTAACCGGCCGTCCAGGGGTGGAAACCGCAAGAGCTAAGAACCTAAGCTCCAGGGTGGAAGTGTTACAGGGCATAACGCCGCGAGTAGCTCTTAGTGAAAGTGCAGCACACCTCTCTACACCCTAAGCCACCCACGCCGATGTTGCCCCTCTGGTGCCAAGATACGGCAGCCTTTATGGGGGGCCCATTCAGTGGGTGGCAAGTCATCACCTGCCTAAATATATTTTGAGATGAGACAGGATAAGGCAGGCGCCGTTTCTCATTCTATAGATCTGTTATTCCATCCACAAGTTGTTCACCTCAATAGCCCAGACTTTTTTAATCCTATACTGTACAATAGTTTCATATTCCTTTTTATACATATTTCATAGTTGCATGTATTTTATATTCAAAAGGGCCTCTTGGTGTTGGCTTAGGCTCCACCAATGCCCACCAAATGTCCAGACTAGACCCGTGAATTGTAATATATGAAGTGAAATAATAATAATAATAGGCTCAGTAATAGGGTTCCGTTTTTACCCTTCGGGTACAGCTACGGAACCCTTAAAATGATTCTTAAATAGAGTAAACCCATTGAGTTTTTATTTAGGCTTGTTAGCTTTAAGAAACCTTTTTAGGGCTGACTTTTTTAAACTATTTTTCTATGTAATTTTGGTATAGGTAATTCTGTGACCCCAAGATGCGACAATATATTTTGGCGCTCCATGCTGTTACCCAGGTTATTCATTAAAACAACTCCTAAATAAAGGTAAAAAATAATACAAGCAACTTTCGAAATAAAGCCAAATATTAGTGAAAAAACATTTTTGTTTGGGAACTACCATACACATTAATACAGATTTGAAACAAGTCATACATATTCACCCAAAATTATTTTTTCAAATTTTTTACAATAAGATTGTAAATTAAATTTATTTGACAATTGTTTTCACAAACTCACATAATATAAACATAATCTCAATGATCGATAAAGTAACAAGCACCGTAAAAATGTCTAAAACATGAATCATACAAATGCACCCATACATCTATAACATCAGTTACGTTGGCACCATACAGCACAGATGTGGCAATGCAAACACATACAATTTCTCGAAATCTTTGGTCTGGCGTATATTGCGCGCGAATTGATAATTTTCAACTTGCAGACACGATAAACTTTAACGGTGTTTTGTTGTTTTGTTTACAATTACATTGGCTAAAAATCAAAAATACTTAATTTTACTTATTATTTGAGGATAGACTATAGTATTTACAATAATTTAAATATGTACATAGATTTTAAACACACAACATTAAATTAGGTACTTACTATACCAATATGCATAACCACAAATCCACAACTCATAAAATGAAATGTCCACAATCTCTATGTAACTTCACTAACATTTATGAAATGCTTCGCAAATTACCATTATTTTTTTCTACGCTTCAAAGCAAAACCACCTCTTTTTCTAACAATTGCTCTTTATGCAGTTATATTCCAATTGACAGTTAATGCAATAGTCATTTTAAAGTTTGAATCAAAGCTAATATGCTAGTAGGTGCATATATTAACCATACAAGGTTACGCGGAAAAGGTTTACCAAGCCGAAAGAGGTCCGTAGGTACCCATCATTATAACTTTTAACATGGGACCAAAACTGAAGAAAAAAAACAGCTGTTCTATACATTTTGTTGAGTGAGATGGTGTATTACCGTTATCTATGTAACATCTGATATTTTTTCAGAGTTGCTCCCATAGTAAAAGTTGTGATAATGATTGGTACTATAGACCCTTTTCTGCTTAGTACACCCTTTCCGTACAACCCAGTATTTTAATGTATGTGATCAAAATAGTAGGACTATTATATACTTTAATTTTTGTGAAGGAAAAAAATATTTCTAATAATTACTCGAGTTTTGATTATTTGAGGATTTAAAAAACAATTATAAAAAGGTTTTAGAATGAAAATGTTTACCCATCCTACTTTTTTTTAGTTAGCATCCTCATAAGGACGGCTCAATCATCAATACGTCAAAAGAAACAACTTTTTACGACTAATCAAAACTCCCGAAAAAATAACAGCCGTTTCATACTTTTTGTCGGGAGTGAATGATTTTTTTGTATGGAACAACTGTTTTTCCCGAGAATTTTAAAAGTAGTAGAACTAAAGTTGTTTGTTTTTTTGTTTTAAAGTTAACTCCATTTGCTCAGTCATCTGCTTTTGAAAAGATTTTCGTATTGACGTCTAATGTGCTGCTGCCTAGATGACGGAGATCTAACTGAATTATGCGACGTGCTAGATTGAGCATTGATCCAACTTAAATAAGCCACGGACACGCAAACTAAGTGAAACAGCGGTGTCTATCCTGATATGGTCTGTGCTAAGCCTATCTTTTTAGCGTAGAGACATGGTTATCGATATACAGCAAGTACGTGCACTTTGTAAGTCATGTCAACATGTCCGCGACATTTAGATGTTCAAAAAACTGAAGTAAATATGTGCAGCAGTTGAACATTTAAAAACTAAGATACCAAGGAATATACTATTAGGTACTCGATATTATAAATGACAACTTGTACCAGAGTCTGACACGATAAACAAAGATATTTACTGCAAAATTAAACTGATTATTACAAAGATATTTAAAATTATAGATTCAACATCGACGAGCCAAACTGACCATAAATGGCTCAGAATCGGACATTTGAGAAATTAGTTGTAACGGTATATCAATCTTGTTGGCTTTGGTCAAATTGACGTTTATTTGAAAATCTGTCCATAATTTTTGTAGGGGTTGTTGGTAATGTTGAATTATTGTTTTAAATAACATTGTGATAATTAGATACAAATCTACAGAGATAAAATTACAGATTCTTTAAATATTATTTACTAGTCGCCCGCCCCAACTTCGCACGGGTTTTTTTTAGCATTCTGGTAATAAATATACCCTATGTTACTTAATAATGTTGCATTCTGATGGTGAAAGAATTTTTAAAATCAGTCCAGTAGTTTTTGAGTGAATTCGTTACAAACATACAAATCTTTCCTGTTTATAATATTACTGTAGATTTATTACATCTAACCGAGATTTACGTATAAATAATAAATAAATAAATATCTGGGACATTTTTGCACACACGGTCATCTGATCCCAAACTAAGCAAAGCTTGTAATATGGCTGCCAGAGACTGATATACTTACATATATATTTTTAAATACATACTTAAATAGATATTAACACCCAGACATAGAACAAACACAAATGTTTTTATTATACAGTAAATAAATATATTTGTTCTGAAATGTTCCAATTTCTTAGTAATTACATTAATAGAACCCTGTCTGGCTTTCGCCCTCTGGTTAGGGTGTTTCCGGCCAAGACACAGCTAACGTGGGTGGGACGGCGACGCAATATATTAAAATAATATAAAAATGAAAAGTACAACTGTAACTGGACTAAAAGAGTGACCATAGTATTTAGTTTGGTATATTCTTATATCAACAGCCGTGTGCGAGCGAGAGATCGATCCTTACGAAAAGTGTGAAAGATATAGAAGTAACCACCGTGACACTGGTACAAATGAAACAACTTTTATGACGAGCACCTAGTCATCCATTGGTAAAAACAACCATCAAAACAAGGTTCCCAATTGTCTTATTAGTTTTGTATGATATAATGATGGGTTGTCTGTGTCAGTGTGTATGTTATGTTACTGTTAAACAATGGAGATATTATTATTTAGGCCCAAGTATATCAGACTTCATACTTGGCAAAAAAACAATACAAGATACTTGAAATGTGGTAATTTGGAATCATGGTGACAATGAATGAATCAGTCAAAAGTTGTGGTCATGCCATTCTATTCGTAACGTAAGTACGTATTCTTAACGTAAGAATGTCAATAGAACTTCAGCTGTATAGCGTTGAAGAGATTTTTTCGCGCAAAAACGAAACCATTGTAGAAACCCTGTTTACCTATTGTAATTGTAACTGCCAAAATTGTGATCTCACCTCGAAACGTTTAGCGTGAGGTACCGTATTGAATATAATATACAATAAGGCGACTATGGCCTCATTATAAACATAATATTATACTTTTACAAACATATTACAATTTTGGCAGCATATTCTTCAATTAACATTATCAGAAATGTTCGTCTTACATACACGAAAATCATTACGTAGACTACTACAAACATTCTTACAGAGGCGAGTGAACCGAGAGCATCTTATTGCCTATAAAATCAGTAGTTAATCAAAGAATTATTCATCAATAAAGAAGAAAGAAGACGAAATAGCACATACAAAATAAATAAAATTACTATATTTGCTCTTAATTTATTGCATGTCTAGCATTATTATAATAACAATTATTCTATAAGTAGCTATCATTTAGATAAATCATACGTACAGAAAACATGAAACAAATTACGTAATTAATACATTCAAATCGGGCCAAGTTTCATTAAATTCATTTTTCAGGTACCGATAACGATGACATCATACACATGTAATTTATCGAATATGGGCATCGGGAAGGAATGGAAAATGTACAGAAGCGGGAGGGATTACCCGTAGATATAGGTATTCGGGAGGGCGGAGAGTGGTGGTGCAGGGGGGGAGGGCAGGGCTAGCACATACCGTGCAGGCGGCGCACCTGCGGCGTCGGGCGCGCCGCGGCCAGCAGCCGCAGCAGTGGTCGGCCGCACAGCGCCACCAGCCCCGAGCCCGCCCAGCGCGCACCTGCCGCCTCCTCCACCTCGGCGATGCGGTTAAGCGAGCGGGATTCGCGCAGCCGACTCTCCTTGCGCGCCGCACGCCGCCGCCGCCCGCCGCCACCGCCCGAGGGTGGTGGCGCGCGCGCGTCCCCACCTGCACCCGCCTTGTCCTGCGCGGGAGCGCCAGCGCCGGCCGCCGGCCGGTCCGCCTGCCGCGCGCCACCAGTCGCGCCGGCGCCGGCGCCCGCTCCTCGCTCTTGGCTATCGCTGGAGTCGTCGTGAGAGTCGCGGCGCGCGCGTTCCGGCGGCGCGTCATTTCGCTCGGCTGCGCGCTTTTTCTTCTCGGAGTCGTCGTCGGAAAGATCCGAGGAAGAGCAGGAACCAGCGCGTGGTCGGCGTCGCCGGCATTCGATGCGCGTGCGCCGCGCGGGCGGTGGTGCGGGCGGTGCGCGCGCACCCGCGCCTCCTGCCGTCGGCTCGTCCTCCAGGTTCACCTAGCGACGATTAACAACCATATCGATACACGAACGGTACGAACTGTGGACTAAATGCAAGCTCGCGCCTCCTGAGCTACAGTTTATAGATAAAGAGGTTTGAACCGAACTCACTCTGGTGAGGTTGTCGGCGAGATGGTTCCGGTGCGTGGGCGGCGCGACTTGTGCGACGGGCACGGGAGGCGGGTGCACGCGCGCAGCAAGGTGCAGGCGGCCCTCGGAGCGCGAGCCCCGCCGGGAGTCCTGGGGACGCGCACCGCACGCCGCTACGGCGCCCTCCTCGTCGTCTTCTTCTTCTCGTACTATGCTGCATTTCCGCGATCTCTGTCGACAACAGTATAATTTTCACTTCTCATGCTCGTAAAGTTCCTGTTTAGGCCGGGTGTAAGCAAACTAAAACTGATTTTTATGCTGTAGTAGTCTAGTGCATAAAAGTAAGTAAACAGAACCTCTTTAAAATAGTTCAGAGGTTCCGCTGCATACTGAGGCGCGGGTGTAGCGTTGTGTTGCCATCAGTTCTAACAAGTTCTCCACCATTTTATTAAATTGTAAAATAGGCTTGTGATGTTAAGCGATGATGCGGCCTACGATGGATCACGCTTGCCTAGAAGAAACCGATTCATTTTTGACTTGAAAACACCCAGATTGTAACTAACGGGGAACACCTCTTCAGACAGCGCATTCCACTTCAAAAACTTCACCAGATTCAACTTCTAAAACCACCAGAAAACCACTAAAAAAATCTGCCACTCTCATAATCACAAAATTTTCCACCAAACTCTTTTTTGTTATTTTATTTTACATGAAAACAAACAGCTGTTAATTAACACAGTAGATATGAGATAAACAGTTATACAAAAGCCAAAAATATGTTTTCACTAATACTAACAAAAATAATGTAATACGTTGCATCACCAACTTGGGCCTGAATAGACAAATAGTACTCGAAAAACAAACATTCGCCGTCTTATTACAAAAAACTATTTTGATCCTGGTTTAAAACAGGACTATAAAGTCCGAGTTTGTTACGGTACTAAGGGATCAAGTTCTGATCCCTTAGTACCGTAACAAACTCGGACCGAAAATTATTATATATTATATTACAATTTTTGATATATTATATTATTATTTTAGCGCTTCAACTTCGGCACAAGGTCAAGGTCATAGAATTCACGTCAAAAAGCCCGACTTCGCAGTTTCTTTTCTTTATATATCATGCTCGTAAATATAATAAATATAACAAGCCGTAAACCACGACGGTTTCTCACTGCACGTTTCGGTTACTAGCCACCACCCGGTTAGTCACAATTGCAACCACATCCTGGGGCCAGCTGGCCACCTGCCCACATTCCGGCTAACTGCATAGTGCGTAGGGACCATTAGGGGTTCTATTGAGCAGACATGCTAGTGACACGTGCATGCATTTCCTGTTTTAGAAGCCTATACCGAGCCTCTCTTTGGCACTATCCATAAAAAACCTGTATCACGGAAATGGATGTTTCAGGATTAATATTATAATTATAGGTACCGGTGGTACATCTTGTGGAGTGCGCGGCGCGGCGGGCAGCGCGGGCGCGGGCGGCGCCAGCAGAGTGCGCGGAGCTGCGCTAGCCCCGCGCGCCACACTCAGCGCCTCAGGCCGTCGCACGCCGCGTTGCGCCTCTTGCTTACGAAGCATTTCCATTCTGAAAATAAGTTTTACAATTTTAAGTTTTCTAAAGCTAGGCTGTGCTGAATTATGTGGAAGGAGGTGTTACACCAAGTAGCACCATGTCGTTAGTTATAGAATCCCAAAAATATGAGTAACAAAAAGGTTGATTTTGTAGTCGTATCATTTGGTGATAAAAAGGGTGTCAACTTGAAACTTCTCTGGTAGTTTGGAAAATCAGTATTTATGCAGATTTTTATGCATTCTTTTCGAACTTCCAATTTGCTACGTCAGTTCTTAGCTGCTCATGCCACCATGATGTAAGGAATGTATGTAAATGTAATGTAATGTATGAATGTATGTAAGGAATAATTAAGCTACAATGTGCTTTACCTATTAGACTTCAATTTCCTTTCAGCTAATAGAAAGTATGTGGCAGTTATATGGTTATATTCATTTTTGTCCAAAGATTCCAATATTTGTTCTTTTGTGGCGATTTGGCCATGAATCATTTTCTGGACTATGCCTCCTTTATCTTCTTCCGAAAGCTGTTCTTTGGCAACCAATGGAGTATCAAAATCTTCTACAGTGACACCTTCTCCTGCCGTCACCCAGGGGTCAGTCGCTATTTCGGACAATGTCGCTCTTTTCTCTGGTTCTCTTACTAACATTCTACCTATAAGTCTAAGATTGAACAATTAATTATATAAATGATAGAAATACACAAGATTTTAGCATGCACTGATTTTAGCTGTGAAAATTGCAATTTATTGTTGTTATATATTTCGCAATAATTAAAATGTAACAGGAATACATGACATTATATATTAAAATAGCCCATCAAGCTAATAAGTTATTAATGAATATTTATTAAGGGGCCTCTATTCGTCTGCAGCTTTCTCGCTCGCACATTTGTACATTATTGACGATATAAAATTACTGAGTGTGAATTTACAAAAAGTGACACATTCAAGTTTTGCTGACTATCATAACATTATAAACAAAAATGTTTCGTTTCGGTTTTCACTTTTTGTAAATTCACACTCAATAATGTACAAATGTGCGAGCGAGAAAGCTGCAGACGAATAGAGGCCTCTTAAGTAAAAAAACGACTTCATGATATATTTTGAATGTACTGCAGCAATTGTAGTTTATTAATTAGAACAGAGAACTGAAGAACCTAATGGCTACTTCATAGAACTTACCTTTTACATGAATTTGTTATATGTGTTGGTATAGTATATTTACAATCCATAATCATAGTCAAAGTTTCGCTGTCATTAGCTTCTTGGAATGGAGCTTGTCCACAAACCAGCATATAAAGGATCACGCCCAGGGACCACACATCTACAGCTGGGGCATCATACGAGTCTCCTAGTAAGATCTCAGGTGCAGAATAAGCCAATGAACCACATGACGTCTCTAATTTCTGACCCGGGCAAAATTTATTACTAAATCCAAAATCTGTTAATTTTACTACGCCTAATTTTTCAAAAAATACTACATTTTCTGGTTTTAAATCTCGATGGACTACATGTAACCTGGAACAAAAAAATGTTTTAGTACAATTATTTCCTCAGACTAAAGGCCACAATTATACCAGACATGAGATGTCCTTACATACCTGTGACAATATGAAATAGCACGAACAATTTGACGAAAATAATCACGAGCCAGGGTTTCTGATAAACCTGATTCATGTCTCATAATGTAGTCATAGAGATCACCCCCGTCTCCTAGCTCTAATATTAAATACAATTTAGTTTGGGTATCAATAACCTCATACAGTCGTACCACATTAGGATGTTGTACCAGTTTCATGCAACGGACCTAAAACAGACAACATTAATTATAATATTGAATTCTACTAATATTTATAGAATATCCATAAAAAAAGACAATATCTACTTCTTGAAACAAATGTGATTTGGATACTTCATCTAGTTTGCTTTTGTCTATCACTTTTACTGCGACTTTTTCTCCTGTAAATACATGTCTCGCCAATTTCACAACAGCAAAATGTCCTGATCCAAGTGTGTCAAGCAAATCATAGAGACCAGCTATTTTGGTATCATATGGTCCAACCCCTGCACCACCTATGTTAGCGCAGTTATTGTTCATGATGGCGTTTCTGAAACAGAAAAATATGTGATGAGCTAATATATTAGAAAGAAAAACAATTGCTTGTTTATCAACATGCTACAGGAGTAGTGTAGTTATGTTGTCATAGAGCTATTTGTTTCAATAGGATTCAGAGTAGTTTCTTATTGCTTTAACATACAGCTAATAAAACATAGCATAGAAGAATAACACTGAATAAATGCAGCTTTATTAGATATTAAGACGACCTAGTTTTACCATCTAGATCAAAAGTAGACAGGAAGATCACAGTAAAACAGAATGAAGTATATACTTCACAGAAACATGTTAAAATTAAACTTTTCAGCAACCATACTTGAGAACTACGAAAATAGGAGATGCGCTTTAAATTTTAATACACCAGGAACTTACCTCTATAGAGAATATTAAAAAGAATTTTTTAGATCGGAAAGAAAATCTAGCATATGAAAGGAAACGCACTAAACTGTTTGTTTCATGTACACAAAATGAGTCAGAACTCTACAAACATTTTTCTACATAGAACGCTGTCTTATGCTTGCTACTAAGAGGAATAGAACAACATTATTTTTCTAAAAAACTGTTAAAATTGTAAAATAGATTGATCCACAAGAATCACAAAAATCGCCATTTCACAAAAATTAGCTTCGTTTCGTTCTGAAACTTTTTTAGGCAATCAACCCACCCATAGACAATTTTAAGCTCCCTATACCACAGATAATATATACAGATTCTTGAACTTAAAAAGCTGAATGATGGTGTGGAATAGTAGCCGTATTATTAACAAAATTAATGCATCGTTCAATTTTAGGTATTTGCAATTACGGGAATACGCAGAAAAAAAAGTGAAAGCGTTATACCTATACTTTCCCCTTTAGCGCTTACACCCCCGTTGGTCTTCAAATCGTATATATTTTTATATTTAAACGGGGCAAGTGCCTTTATTAACTAAACCAAATACTAGCTAAAACTAACACTATAGATCGTTGAAGGTCTAAAGACGATCCAAATAATACATAATACATCGTTTGAAGTTGTAAACGCTCAATATCTCTTTTCTTTCTTTCTTTCTTTCTTTCAATATAGTGAAGTGAGCGTTTTTAGAACTAAAGAAAGTCCACAGACATTTATTATGTCTGTGAGAAAGTCAGTGTTTGCAAGATGTGTTTACCAAGGAATTTTACGTAGTATATAAATTCCTTGGTGCTTTGCATTTAGTTTTTGGCAGTATTTTTTCAGTAATAATAGCTAGAGGTCCCAACTACATCTTTGCTTGATGACATTTCATCAAACTTGATAATATTTTAATACCTTGACAGTTGACACTGATACATGCACAAGAAGTGCGACGCCAAAATCCTCACAGGGGAAAGAATAAAAAAAAAGATAATGCGAGCGAAACGACATCGTCAAATGTAATCAGTCATGTCAATCAAATCAGACGGTGGCGTGTAGACATCTGAAATTTATTTTGAAACACAAATTTATTTTAAAATCAATCTGAGTCGTTTATCTTTTGCAATAATGGTTTTGGGTCACGATCTTAGTGCAGGAAATAGAACACAAGATGTTCGAATATCAGAAGATGTTTCTTTTGGTACAATGTTGCTGAGAAAAGCAACATTGAAAGGCCTAACAAAGGCTGGGTTATTGCGGCCGTCACCGGTTCAATTACATGGCATTCCTTTGGGAAAGTGTGGATTTGGTAAGAGGAAAACTTGCCTTTTTACAGCTAACTGAAAATTTGTCATCGTTCTTCCACAAGCTTGCATTAAACTTTTTAACATGTTAACCGCCAGTGTATCATTTAAGATACATTAGGGGTGTACCCCCGGTGTATCTTAAATGATACCAGGCCGGTTTGTCTCTGTTGATACACGCGCATGGTGGTTTTAAGTAGGCTGGTGTATCGAATATACACCGTTTCTGGTGCTGAACTGCGATTGCTTAGGTGCCTAAATACTTACTGTTTCAGATCTGTTACTTGAAGCAAAATCAGGCACAGGAAAAACTGCAGTGTTTACAACAATTTCTCTTGAGAAACTAGATTTGGATGTGGGTGTACAAACCATCATACTAGCCCCAACTAGAGAAATAGCATCGCAAATATCATCTGTCATTACTGAAATTGGTTCACAATACAAAGGTAAGTGACTAAATAAAAGCGTAGTGAGGTAAGCTAAATAAAATATTTACATTGGGTGTTACTTTGCCGAAGTACATCTTTAATAGTGTTTTTCTGCTTCAATGTTGTGTCAAGCACAATGAGGAATAGGGGATAAATTAATGAAAAGTACATTGATCCTGCATTTGTTAACTGACTTCAAAAAAGGAGGGAGTTCTCAATTATGTTGTATTTTTAGGGTTCCGTACCCAAAGGGTTAAACAGGACCCTGTTACTGAGCCTATGCTGTCATATTTTTGTAATTGATCTATCGTAAAAACGGTAATATGTACAAGCATAAAACTTGGCATGATTATAGTACACACTCTAAAATATAACAACAAACAATGGCCAAGTGTGAGTTGGTGATTAATTTTCTGTTCATTACCAAGTTATAACTGGTAATTTCGTTACTTGGACGACCTTATCATTTAATCCAAATGACACTTTTCAAATTTTGAAGTCTGTTTTTTAATTGATGATTATTGTATTTTGTGGTGGTACGAAACCCTCAGTGCGCGAGCCCGACTCGCACTTGGCCGTTTTTTATGTTTGTTACCTCAGAACTCCGTCATTTATCCGATTTGGAAAATATTTTTTTTAATTGAAAGGATACACATTCAAATTGGTCCTATAGAAATTTCATCAAAATCAGTTCAGTAGTTTGGCCTTTAAATCAAAATAACTGGAAATTTTTGTTATTTGGATGACAATATGATCATCCAAGTAACTATCTTTGCCCATTTTATACTAATTTTGAGTTGGTTTTTTTAATTGGTAATTATTATTGCACTTGACAAGGCTTTTAAGTCATAAAACATTTGAGATTTGTTTTAAACTATCATGGTGTTCATTACAGTTGAGACTACTTACATAATTATTAACGGCCATGATAAGGTTGTGAATGGAGCTGCTGATAATTCAGCAGTTACATACACCACATTCTCAGAAAGACTGCCCTCTTCTTATGAACATGGTAGTATTGTAAGTAGGTAGTCATTGTAGTCTATAGTCATTGTAAGTATAATGGCTTTACTAAAGATTCTAAGGAATGCATCTTGAATGATTCTAAGGAATGGTTTGTTTGACAAGCACATTGCTCATCTGTCATCTTGTTGATATGGTATTTCTTTACATTATTTTTTTCTACTCTCCATTTATTGAAAGCTCTCAATAAGCAATAAAATACTTAGTACATTGAGTTTTACTGTATAGAATTTACACTGTAGTAGTTTTTTCCCATGTTTAACACAATTTTTTTTATTGTAATACTATGTGTTCTCATTATGCCCACTATTTACTAGCCAAATGTTTTAAAGATTGCTTTAGCTATGAAGTAACAAACAGACTGAGGAATCGACAGTTACTTTTTTATAATCAAATTATTATATATTGTCATTTCACATCACAGGTTTGAATGTAGCAGTAGTGATGGGAGGCTTGCCTGTCAAAGAAGATGTTGAGAAATTTACCAAAAAAGTTCACATAGTGGTAGGAAGCCCTGGTCGCCTGCGCCACTTAATCCAAGATAAACATATTGATATCTCAACAGTTCGACTGTTTGTTCTTGATGAAGCTGACAAATTAATGGAAAGTTCCTTCCTGCGAGACATTAATTACATATTTTCTCTTTTGCCAAAAGAAAAGCAAGTAATAATGTCCAGTGCTACTTA
The DNA here is from genome assembly GCA_949125355.1 of Agriopis leucophaearia. Lineage (NCBI taxonomy): Eukaryota > Metazoa > Arthropoda > Insecta > Lepidoptera > Geometridae > Agriopis > Agriopis leucophaearia. The sequence goes on along the minus strand of OX421273.1, from coordinate 7,570,247 downwards.
TTCTGAAGAAACCAAAACATTCATTAGTAAATATGTACAGAAAGCTCAACATGTTTGTCCTGACAGCAACAATGTGCTGCTGGGAATTGCACAAAAAGTTGTAATGGTACCGCACAATAGTAACATTGTCAAACAAACCAAACATAGATATGAGGCACTGAAAAAGATTTTGAACGCAAAGCAGTTCAAACAATGCCTAGTTTTTTGTAATTACCAAGTTAGAGTGGGTGAACTACACAGAATGCTGTCACGAGATAAATGGCCAGCTGAACAGCTGTATGGGCAGCAAGGCCAAATGGATAGACTGGATGCTCTAAAAACTTTACAAGAATACAAATGCAGGATACTGGTGTCAACTGATCTGGCTGCGAGGGGTATAGATGCATCAAATGTTGATGTAGTCATAAACTTTGAGCCCCCATATGAATGGGAAACATATTTGCATAGAATCGGTAGAGCAGGACGGTATGGCTCTTATGGTACAGCTATTTCAATACTTAGTGAAGGGAAAGAAATTGCCAAGTTCAAAGAAACACTGGCCCTTACAAATATTCAATTTAATTTGCGCGACTTGTGGAATGATGAGCCCTTCAATCTGAGCCTAACAGATGACTCTCTCGACAATGAAGCACCTGTTTCTATTTCTACAAATAATGCAATTATACAAAATGAAGATAAGGCAGAAGACAAGAATATGCTGTGGAAAGCTTTGACAGGATCATTGGAACAACATGATATCAAACCAAAAATATCTAGTTTCAAGGAATTGTGTGATTCATTTAAAATGACAAGTAAACCAAACATTGAAACTTTTTCTGATCTTATGCACTCTTTCAAGATGAATAAAAACGAGAGCAGTAATAAAGATAGCTTTGAATTTAAACATGTCAAGGTTCCAAAATTACCAATGGAGCATTGTGTGAAATACTGGGATAATCTTGACGCCAAGTACATAAATCAAGTAAATGGTCTTCCTAATGTTAATGACACACCATTGAATGGAGATTCCGTTAAAGAAACTGAAAGATATTTAACAATGGGAATGGAAAAAGAGAGCTCTAAAAAATATTTATCTGAATGCGACGAAATAGCAACCCCCAAGATATTAAACTACAAAAACTCCAAACCAGATGATAATATAAGCGAAGCTAAAGACTTTTTACAAAAGGATCTTGGTAAGATATCGGATGACATTGAAATAGATTCGATAAAGCAAAACTTGCATAATATGGACTTACCAGTTACATTTGGAAAAGTTGACCTGGCAAAGAGGCATAGCAAAATTCAAAAGTATCATGACCTTAACAATCAAAGTAACTCAAGTGATACTAAAATTAATTCCATTGAGCAAGATATTCTAGAAACAAACTTACAAACAGTTTTTGGCAAAAAGAAAAAGCATGATAGTCATAGCAATAGTGATTATCATAATGAAATAAACACAAATAAAACTGATTTCAATGAGCAAATCCTGGTTGATGAAGATGCAACTATTTTAGAAAAATGCAAACAGAATGGTCACAGTAGTATTCATGGATATCATGACTATGAAATAACCTCTAATAATTCAGAAGTTAATCCTATGGAGCAAGCTTTGATAAATGCAGGCTTGCCAACTGCTTTTGGGAAAAACAAACAGAATAAGACACACAATAAAATTCATACATATCGTCACTCTGACTATCATAATGAAGGAATAAAAATAAACAAATCAAAAGTTATTCAAAATCAACAAAGATCCACGAAAATTCAAGTAACAGATAGAAACAAATTAAAGAGTATTAGTTCTAGTAAAACATTTACAAGAGAGAATTACAAACATAAATGTTTACCCACTACAGATGTTGAAAGTGATCTATCAAATACTTCAAGTAACGAAAACTGCAACGAAAAAAATATTTCAAAATTGAGAAATGACTATACAATAAATGGCAGTAGCTATTATAAAACGCCCTGTCATCATAAATCAATAAAAAATAGTAACAGCAAGGAACAGAAAAGAGAGAAACAATTTGATTCTTGGTATAAACTATTAAATTACCAAACTCGGTTTATTCAACATGCTTTATATATTGAAGACCTGACAAAGCTGTAACCTCTACCTTGTATTCTTTATCTTTTTGTTTAGTTGAAGTTGTTTGAAGGAACAAAATATGAAATAAAAGTAAATGTCTGTATTTTATTGAAAACCAGTTTCTTCGTTTCATTGCTACAAAATTTACTCACAAAAACAACACTGACCAGAACATAGACAAGATTTAAAGACAAAAAACAGGTATGCAAATACATTCGATTTTAATTAAATGTACTTATCCACTTATGGTCTTTAAAATCAATGTAACACCATCTCCATAATTAATTTACACACAAACAACATATATTCGCAATACAAAAATTGTAAAACTAAATAATACCTGGAAAATTATCTAAACAAAATCTTATAACTGCACAGCACCTATGACTAAAATTGCTGTAAATACTTAAAATAATACACATAATATAAAAAAATTACATTGGTATATAAATTTTGATCTTGTTTTTATAACATTAGAGAAAGCTTATTTATTGATTTTAGGGCTTGGCCACATCATACGGTGCGGCGCCGGCACCATGAAACGTTACGTGCCACGATGCAGTATAGATTCGCGGTGCCCGCGCCGCAACATGATGTTGTGGCCAAGTCCTTATGCACATCTCAAACCATCTCGGTATGGCAGCATTAAATCTAACCTAACATTTATGGAATGACGATGAAAATGCTTTGTAAGAAAGAGCTGTGTGTGCATGAGCCTAGTGACTGCACGCTCGACAGTATTTTAAGTTTTAAGGTTAGATTTGTGCTGTCATTTCGGTGGTGAACTCTTCCTTAGGCATAGTTAGGTGAGCTTGCCACTAGCTCATCCATTCAGAGCAGTGTATTGTCACATTTAAATTACAGTAAGTACATAAAATAGGGTAGCTTTAATCCCAATTTAGTCGGATAAGTCTAGGAAAATAGTGAAATAATAGTACTTTGGCCTTGTCAGTGTTAATCTTTCTTCTCATGTGTTTCTGAAAAGAAAAAAAAAAACAATATTATTATAGACATTATATATGCACTTATAAAATACACTATACCAAGCTGGAGATCATGCTAATGTTTTGGTCAGAGCAATACAGTCTGTGCATCTTGACATGTGTGAACCGTCAAGAGAAAAATTTACATTTACCCCAACAGTAACAGTGTTGGGGTAAATGTAAAATTGTAATATCGCGATCGATGTGTTAATATCGATATATTAATACATGACAGGCGTGTCCTAATGTTTCATCTTTACATAGTATAAAATCAAGTCGGGTTTCCGCGTCTGTCTGTCTGTATATCCGCTAACTCCTCCTAAACCATGCAACGGATTTTGATGTGGTTTTTACAATCAGTTAGATAATTTTTCACAGAATAAAATATAAAAAAATAAAATAAGTAGTAAGTATAAGTTTTATAGGTACATACAATTTACACCCGTGCGAAGCCGGGGCGGGTCGCTAGTTTATTATACATAACAGGATAAACTAAGGATATAATAAAATACATTAGACATACTGCAAAAATAATTTAAATTGGCTGATAAACTTCTGAGATATAAGCGTTTCTAGTTTTTCGTGTAGGAGAGCGGATGTTCCGCTCTTTGCTCCCGCAAAGCGTGGGTTAGTAAAGCATTTGTATTGTTGCGCTGCTTTATTCCCCGCGATTTTAGGGTTGGACCCATACCATAGTAAAAGTTGTTCATAATGATGAGTACAATGATCTTTCGGCTTAGTATATGCGGAACCCTGTACAAGCAAATCCTTTTCGCCGCTTACGATGATGATGAAAAACATTGAATTCTATGAAATTCATCAATTTCATTTGTTGATTTTGATTTGTTAGGGCCGATTTTTCAGTCCTCAGTTAAAGAATCACATAGGATTTATTCCATTGATAGCATGATTTCGGATTCCAATAGTCAGTTAGAGTTTATCTGTGGAATAAAACCTGCAAATTTATTGGACAGATAAATTTATTGATTTGTTAAATATCTGACCGTTTAACTGCGGATTGAAAAATCGGCTCTTAGACTGGTATGACAAATGGTAGAAAAAAATCCTATCTGCCTGATTAATTAGTCTGTTAACCGGAGAATCCAAATGCTCAAGCCCACTATCAGTTGGCAGCATTCATATTAGCTTAACTGGAATGTTAACCGAACATTCTGAAACAAAGCCATCTTACCTTCAGTTTCTTCGTCTTCGGCGTCGAGTATGTCAGCGCAGCAGATGGAGTAGCAGATAAGTGAAAGGAAACCGAGCGGGAGGCCGAACACCAGTGCTGTCAGTACCGGGTTGCCGAGCCACATGTTGGTCAGAGTAGTGCGGGCCTCGTAGAACCCCCTGTACAAGCGCACTGGCCAGTGACTGCCGCCATATGTCTGCAATTCGGAAAAAAACATTCTTAGTTTACTTTTATTATTTATTTTTAGGTGCATGTAATGTGATGTTAACGCCTGCGGAAAGATAAAATTTTATGAAAATGACATTAGCAGTCACGTGACATCTCTCAAGCTAATGTCAATTTCATACAATTTCATCTTTCCGCAGGCGTTAACACTAACACAAAGTGGTTCTTGTCTAGACCCGCAAGTGTTACAGTTATCCATAGACGCTTACCATCAGGCGTTCCGTTAGCTTGTTGTTAGCCAGCATTGGCATTAAAAAAATGTGGGTAAGATAATGCAGTCGAGATTTCTTGAGACTCGTGAAACAAAACATGTTGAAAAATCTGAAACCCTAATTAAAAGCAGCAATATTGTTATTCCGTAACTTATTTTTCAAATTCGCGACTGTGCTAATGGTTACTGGTTAATGGTGGCGTTAATGGTGCGTTTTCCGCCTATTTATGGGTCAGAATACAGGGCGTAGCGATCTCGCTTGTGCAAAAAAAAAAAGTTTAAAGGTTTTTTTAAGAGACAATGTGAATGTCTACTGTCTGAACTTTTTTTTAAATATGCTACGGTAATTTTTTTTATTACTTAGAACAAATTTTTGTATTAATCTTTTTTTTATAATCACCATAAAAACGGGGATTAACAGTTTTCCCATTCATTCTGGTAATTATACAAAATGTTACAACAAAAAACTCATTTTGTTTAAAAAATAATAATTATTTGTTTTGAAAAAAAAAAAAAACATGAAATACGCGAGTGAGTTAGCGGTGCGCCATATTCTTGGCCCTCAGCAATACATGCTTTTGGCGCATCCATGTCGATTCTACACTTTTAAATATCTTTGGTGAGCAAGGATATAAATTACTATTCTGGACGAAACTTACAGGGGCAATCTGATTGTGTATTTGATCAAGGAATATGGAGACTGCCTCCGGAGTCATGAGCACAGGGTCGTCGTCAGGTAGGTGGTGGTGGCTGGTGGTGGAGTTCAGCACTAGCAGGTTGGGCAGCGTCAGTTCAGACATGGCGATGGAGTTGGCCAGCTCAGGCGTACCCATCCATCCGAATTGGAAACGACTGTGCAGTTCCCTTTTTTTCTTTCTGCAATTTATTATTATTTTTTAACTACCATCCTGAACAATGAGGGCCTCACGATCCCCGAATAATTTACGCATGTTGTGATGAATTCTTACATTGCATTTTTTTTTTCTAGCTCCTAGTACATAAAAAGTAATTAGGTGATATACTACTCTAACATCAGTTATGCTACTTGAAGAAATAACACAATTAAGCGGAAGTTTGTGTCTGTGTGTGTTAACACTTAATTATGTAGCAGTGAAATGGATTTAGATAAAATTTGGTGTGAATGTAGTAGCTAAACAACTTGGATTGTTGTTTTTTTTTTATTCGTAAAATATATTGGTTTCTGTAGGATATAATATATAACTATGGAGTGCAGCTAGGAATATCATACAAACCTGATCAGTCCTTCTATCATATCTTTAAAATCTCGTTCAGTTTGCGTTATTTCATTGAGCTTGTTTTCAGAAACTACAGCAATCACAATGTATTTTTCTGTTTCCATTAAATGGTTTATGTTCGATCTTGTGATTTTTGGGAAGAATCCAAATCTTTCAGAATTAATCCACCTGTCCATTGTTGTGTTTAAAGTATCTGAATCTTCTAGGTGTTCTGGCTTCACTGAAAATCCATTTTTAATTTGAATACCAAGAAAATATGAGAAGTAATAATAAAACGGAATGACTGGAGACTTATTTTTTTAATTATATAATTTCTTATATTTACAGCTCTGCGCACATTATGAGTTTCTTGCACTAGCTGCGGTGATCCTGGCCCGTGAACATCCCACACAACAAAATTATGCAAGGACATTCCGACTAGGCTGGTCCTCGCCTCGGGATCCCAGAGTTGACACATACTTCACACAAAAGTTACAATACAGCGATATAAAAAATCTAGACATACGAAATGTGAACCATGTACAAAAATTTTAAGTAACACGAATTTTGTACATTTTCTATTCACCCCTATTTCACCCGTACATAACTTAGAAAATAAATAACATGCTTGTACTTATGAGGAATGCCACCATCATATTGGGTCAATAGGGGCAACTTTTATCTATCCAATAGTGTTGAACTTCGGCAGTATTCACAATTCAGGCGAGAGGGAAGCCAATTTATCAATTTAAAAAATCCATAATCTGCAAAATACTCACCATCCAAAAAGAAAGCATCATCTTCTTTGTACACGAAAACAGCTGTCTCATTCGGGGGTTTTATGTCATGTTTAAGCAAATCATATGACATTGAGTAGAACCAGGAATGAGGTTGATATCTTTCAGCATTTAAGGTGAATGATTCCTGTGAGATGATTTTTAATTAGACCATTGTCATCATTTTTATCACCGGCATAACCAGTCTTAATCTTAGTTCACTGCTAAAAATAGGCTCTCCCAACGTACACTATTCAGCTATGTTATGTATATTGTCAATCTTTCAGTCTCAGGGCATCCTACACTATATTTATCGTCTTCACTTTAGAACACACCCAACCGATACGGATACCCTTTCCCTTAAGTCCCCCTCAGTGTCCTCAGTCCCCTCGCTCAGAAACTTTTTATGGCAAATTGTTTGCATTTCGGGCAGTTCAATTGTGGAACGCTTTGCCTGTGCCTATCAGAAACACGCCATCGCTCAATGTTTTCAAAGAATGTGTTAAGCAATTTTATCAGTCGCAGTTGCCACCTTGTTGACGTTGTTATTATTTATTCAACTAATCATAATTATATATTTTATATATTAGTATATTATAGTTATTTTCGGTTATTTAAGTATTAGAATGTAAGTATCATATTTTTCACTATTTCACACCCCGCCTTCTACCTTCTGTATGAATCCTCTCCATCCTATGGTTGTCTGGAAGAGATCGCTCTTAGCGTTAAGACCGCCGATTGTTACACTAGTTTGTTTTGTTTAAAGCTATTTTATCGTGTAATATGTTATTTGTGGTGTGAACAATAAAGAGTTTATCTATCTATCTATCTGTTATCAGTTCTGCAGCAGATATGACTGGCCCACTGCCATTTTAGTTTGGTCAAAGAAACACAGAGCATAGCTCGCTGAGCGACCTCGAACTTGTGGGCTGCTGCAACTGTAAGTGTCCACGCTTCAGCATTATACCAATGATTGTCAGCTTATGATTGCTAGCTGGTCAAGATGTTTGATGGCCCAAAATCATGTTCTGTAGTCACTCATTTTAAAGAGCTGATGGCCTAAGATCATGCCTTGTGATCATTGTTGTTGTAGGGGGAGAATGTATAATGAACACCAAGTAGCATGGCACTGTGTATAACATTTATAACGAGATGGACTTTTCTAACAACACTTTGTAAGAAATACAAACTTGAGAGGATTGTTAACTTTGTTGTTATCAATGAAGATTTTCTAAGTGGTTTACAAAATATTCAGGACAGATATTTTGATACATATCTATTTTCGCCTATTGTCTAATCCTACCTGTGATTGTAAACCTTTCTTGGCCTTAATTTGCTTTATTAAACAATGCTTAAATTTGCTTTGTATAGTTTTTCATGCATTTCAATTTCTGTCAAGAGATTAAATTTCAAAAAAGTTGCCAGAGCAACTCCAATCATTATTTTAATTATTTAAGTAACATCATTTATGCCCAAAATAGAATATTTGCATATTGAGTCTGACAATATCCTTACCCACAGTGGCCCTTGGGGTTTCCCCACATATCCAAAGAACACAGAGTGTGTTTCTTTTAAGAATCCAATGCTGTCAGCTTGTGACACCCGTTGGACAGCTGGCTGCGACATGCGCATGGCATAGTTCACCATTTCGTCTTTGGCCCTATCTCCAACATACTCATGGTGGAATGTGCCTTTTATGCTAAAATACAATGTTTATAGAAACATTACAACAAAGGAAAAAATCATGTATAAAATAGATGCATATTCTGAGTTGTTTCATTATATTTGGCAGACAAATACAGTTTGATTTTTAGAAGCATGTTGTAATATCTATCTCAATTAGTACAACAATTTTATGTTACCATAATCTCACAATTTACAATCTGTTTCATAAGGGAATTTAACTAAGTACCTACAAAATATTACTTAGTATATATTAGATCATAATATATAGAGAACAATATAAAACATACATAATTATTGTGCATATGAAAGCAAGTTATTGATATTGTTTATCTAGCATAAATTTAAAATGTGTTTACTTACAACAAAATGGTGGGAAAAGCTCGTACTTTGAAGTGTGTAGCAACAGCAGGAAACCGCGTGCAGTCTACCTTGGCTACTTTGATGGCGCTGTTGTAGAGCGACTGAGCGACGTGTGCCCACACCGGCTCCAGTCGCCGGCAGTGCGCACACCATGGCGCGTAGAACTTCACGAACCACAGACCCTCATGGCTTATGTCTATAAACTTATCGCTAAGCTCATATACCCTGGACGCCGTACTCAACGACAAAACTAAAACGGAACATCAGCTTCAGTTAAATCCTAATCCAATTTTCATGGTCACTATACAGTGTAAACTCTATTATATCGACACTTTATATAACGTCTGCACATTTTATGGTGTACTTAAGAGATGTTGTTAAATGGAGAGAAGAAAAATCAATATTACTTTATATTATAATATGTATTTACTAGATAAGTATAAAATTTACAAACCTTAACATTGATACAAATAACAACACTTATTGCTTATATTTTGTTATCTTCGTTTGACGATTTTTGCTGCTCAGTATTTAATTTAAAACTAGCGAACCGCCCTAGCTTCGCACGGGACAAATTATCTAACTGATGCTGAAAACTGCATCAAAATCCGTTGCGTGGTTTGGGAGGAGTTAGAGGATATACAGACAGACAGACGCAGAGAGCGACTTTATTTTATACTATGTAGAGAAGAGATACGAAGTGTTAGTAAGTACTCTTTATTGCTTAATGAATGTTGTTGTAGTTATTTAGAGTGGATGTGATGCTACATAGAGTGTAACATTGTATGGACAGCAAAGTAAACCAACCAAAGTCAAGTAACTAACGTTTTAGAGAGTTTGTCGTTAAATCTAGTGTCGCTATATAGTGTTTAAACTATTTAGGATGCTATGATAGACAAGCACATTAAATACTCACCAGACATTAAACTAAAACATAATTTCACTAAAAATTTCATGGTTGAGAGTTTAATATTTTATCTCAAACTATAATTTCATTGTACTTTGTTAATATCATATTTCAGTAAAATCATAAATTACACAGAAACAACAGAGATTTTACAATATGAATATGTCATCCATCGATAGATCGATAAATAAATGATACGTCAAATCAAAACGTCAGGTAACGTCAATTTATTTTTCTTTCACCCTCTCAGTAGACTATACCGCCTCGTCTTACGTATTTTACTGACCGCTTGCTCCGTGCATTATGCCCGAGTCTTTGATCATAATTTTCAGTACAAAACCACACAATAATATTAACATTTTACGATATGAAAATTATGCTAAATAAATATTTATACATCCGACGATTATATCCCCCGACTTTATGACGCTGATTTTGTCTTCATACAACTCTCGATTTTTCACCTCCCGTTTTACGAAAATTTGACCTGACAACACTGCGCCCGTGTTGGTTTGGTAGGTTTCATGCTAATGTAGAATGTACAATATGTACATTTACATGATCGAGTAGGCATGTCGATTCTTCCTGAAAAAAATCGATTTTCGAATCGATTCGAATCGAAGTCCACTGAATCGATTCTCGATTAAATCGGCCTCTGGAAGATCGATCTTCGATTAATCGATTCGATTTTCCAAAAAAAAAAGTTATTTTTTTAAACCGATTCGATCTTCTATTTGGTTAGATTCTCGAGGACAAATTTATGCCTACTATTCAATATAAAAAGGTTTTTATTTTTATTTTTCAGCAGAATAGATCGAATCGATATAGAAAACTATTTTTAAATTGAATAAGTATTAATTGCAAGAACAATTACTAGTTTTCGGTGAAACAAAAATATCGATCAAGATACAAAATATATATAAATATACATAATGCATACCTCCTCCTTTTTGGAAGTCGGTTAAAAATTATATTACGATTTAATGATAGAGAAGTTAATAATTAAATGGTCACCTGCTGGAAACATGCTTTAGCTCACTTTTTTACTTATAAATACAGAGCAAATAGATCACAATTCACTATTAATTCAATAACAATTCAATTATTATTATTCACAAAACAAATGTAATGTACACTGTTCATAGAACACCATAAAGTATAATAAAATTATTATACATTCCGGATACGTTTTTGTTTTTGGGCTTATAACTTGGTATGCTAAAGCCATTGAGGCCATACTGCCTCGTCTTACGTAGTTTAGCACAGAAGTGGTTTTTTTTTTAGGTTAGATTCCCTTCTATTTTTTGTGTATTAAGTCATTCTGCCCCAATAAAGTGGTGGAAACTTTACTAGGGGCATCTATGGAGTTTTGGAAACAACATGTAAATACACGTTCACAAATACTTCGAATAAAATCCACCATTATTATTTCACATTAAAAGTCAAAATACAAAAATGAAAATAATACCATGAGGCAACATGTTTTCTTCTCGTTGGTGCCAAAACTCTCATTACAACAAAGTATATAATAGAATATTCTAGGTTATTAGGGGTTTTTATTCGCGATTCTGATGGTGACAGTTGTCAACCTGTTCGCGCGCTTAGCGATGATAATGCCGTTACGTCTAACATAACTACCGTAATAAGCCGCGCAATTTGCGCATACTATAGTTCGCACAGACTGCTAGACTATTGTTCGATAATTAAACTTTTACAGCATATAGATACTCTAACGATCTAGAAAACCGATTCCATAGATAATCCCGTGAAATAATATCGATTCTAGGCGGAATGCACTGCATTTCTACGATCTATATTAGCACCTCAATATCAACATCGTGAATCGGTCCGATTCTCAGGGTTCGAGAATCGATCTGGTGAATCGATCCACTCTGTCAGATCGATCTAAAAAATCGATTTTCTGACCTCAAAAAATCGATTTTCCGATTAATCGATTAAAGATCGACATGCCTATGATCGAGGTTGGTTTTCTTTAGGCAAAAAATACACATGTTTACGGAAATCTAAACGAACAGTGATTTAGTTTGGTTCAAAAACTAACGCTCTATATCAAAACAGAGGATGAGTTATGCTGTGATTTGATATATGTGATAGTGCAGTTTTGGAGGTAAAATGCCCGCTTCCATTTGCGACCCAGTAACAAACGCGTTGCGTTTATCTCTTGCTCCGGACGAATCTCAAAACTCTTCATTGTTGGACAGCAGATTATATTCTTCAACTAAAAATGTTCTCCTGTCCAAGATAGAGTTTGAAGAATCAGGTGATTACCAAAGTAATGTTCTAGACGGACTAAAGTCTAAATACGTGGTGATTCGACCTAATAAACCTGTGCTCGAAAATAAACTATTAAAAAAGGATTGTGGTGCTGGAAATCGGACATCAGGTGTGTATTATAGCTATACTTCTTGTTATCACCCTCAAGGGATCGTTATCTGTCCATGTTAACATTCATTTAGAGGTTATATTTCTGATCACTTGTCAAAGCTGCTGGCTAAATGGATTAATTCTATTGCGATGACAACACCAAGTCACCGATGTAAAGACAGTTCAAAATAGGGTATAAGCACCAACAGTTGAAAGGTAGGCATATATGTAAAATTTTAGTATTTAACTAATATTTTTCATAAGGCTACAAAATTACTTTTTTTGGTCTTGAGCATTGGCACAAAGTTGCTAGTCTATTGGTTTTTATTGCATACATTTCGGTGAGTGTGCATTGGAGCTACTGCTCATTTTTCTATCGAACTGCCAGAGTGGGTACGAAAAGGCAACACCGCTTCATGGTTGATAGTTCCGTGAACCCATACGAAGCTTTTTAATTCTTCTTTTATAATATGAACTGTTAGTCTGTGGAATGCGTTATCTGAGTAGGTATTACCACAATACACCAAGGAGCAGAAAGTTTACTCCACAAAGAAATTTAAATAAATATGGACTCTACGAGACAATAAAGTAGCATTTCAACTTGTACTTCAGTAAACTGCTTTTGGAATTTTCGTTTAATGTCCTACCTACCATGTTATGTTTTAAAACCTAGTAAAACCGACCATTATTTACAGTATCCATTCTGTTTTCCACAACTACTTACTGCAGCTGCTAGACCTTCAGGGCTATCAGAAAAAAAAATGATTTTTAGAAGCATGTGGCAAGCAGAAGCATCCAGTATAAGTACCTATGCTAAGAGCCTTATATTATAAGAGCTTTGAATGCAAAAAAATAAATCAATTTAAAATAATGTATGCTCTTCTTAAATTACAGATGGCAATAAACAAGAAGATGGATTGCCGAAGGCAAAGCGTGTATTGTTCCCTGTTGAGAAGGTCGTCCTGGGCTGGCAGTCAGCATGGTCTGCCGGTGCTGGCATGCAAAATGTTGGCAACACATGTTACTTGAACTCCACACTGCAGGCACTGTTCCATGTGCCTGCGCTTGCTAACTGGCTGGTATCAGAAGCACCACACACTGAAAAGTGTAATCAACAGGGTAAATTTGCATTTAGATTTCATACTTTTCTTTTATTAAAGGCATTCATTAATGGGGCCCTGGACATTGAAAAGTTTAACTAGTATGTTTGGGATGCCTCAAAACCTGCACATTTTATTAAGGTTCGTCTGTAGTTAATTTCCATTCACAACTTTCTGACATTTGGTTAAATTTCAACGTAGGTGTGAACTGTCGTGTGTAGATCTGGATTGTGTGACCAGCTGAAATGTGCGCAAGAATTGGAATGCTACCTTGGGCGTGCGCTAGAAATCCCAAATGGAATGAAAGTAACCAAATTTTTTGGGTGCGGAATGCTCCTGTGCACGAGTCCGGCTCGCACTTGGCCGGTGTTTATTAAAGTATAGTTTGATTTAGTTTTGATTAGATTTTAAAATTTAATTTTCTACTTTACAGAAGCCTGTGTAATATGTGGAATGCGAGCCTCTCTGATGGCAACCCAGAAAAGTGGTGGTGCACCAATCAAACCCTGGCAGGTGTACTCAAAGCTAAGGCTCATTTGTAGGCATCTACTGCCCGGACGGCAAGAGGATGCCCACGAGTTCCTGAGGTAAACTCTCCTTTCAATATATACTGAGATGGTTCAAATAGTTTGGTAGATATAATGATTTTGTGGAAAAAATAAATAATTCAATACTGCATAAAAGCAAACTATATTCACGTCTATTCTGTTCTAATTCTAATTCAAAGTGGGGGTGATAAGACCTACACTGACATCCCGCTTGGGGTGTATTGTAAATTTGCCCCTGCCACCCTACACATACCAGCTTGCCTAAACTGTACTACCCCTATTTCTGAGGTGTTGTGGTATTGGTCTATTCTGTTGTGCAATTCTCTCAATTAGACTAATGTGACAGTACTAAAATTATGTGTCTTATTTAAATAGGCTACCGGATAGATTATTTTTTAATGTCTTATAAATAAGCTGACTATAAATAGAGCTGAACACCGAAAACAAAATTGAAAAGTTGTTTAAAATTAAGGAAGATATAGGTAATTATTTTAATGTGTTGCTAGACAGAGCATGCAGTATACTTACGAACGACGTCAAATGTAAGTACGCCATAAAAACCTCCATACTCAACCTCACTTTGGCGGAAAGTGACAAAGAATTCATTTTCTAATTTGAAAAAAAAATACTTGTATTTGGAAATGTATTAGTAGATATTTTTCATGAACTCTTTTATTTTCAACAAATCAAATAAATATACGATAGCCTATCTCATAATGTATGTGAAAAAGGGATCATAATAATTTTAGATCTGGCAAATTTGATTTGGCTTGGAAAGGGGTCCAACAATTTTTTATTGTCAACCTTTTGACTTTGCTTTTGAGCCACTATGTTTGAATCACACTAATATTTAAATAACTATCAATTAAAACAAGCTTCAAAGTAGTGATATGCAATTTATTTTACTTGGATGACATTTTTCTAATTGTTATAATTTAAAAACCAAACAACTAGCCATATTTAATAAAATTTCTCTGGGTCCAATCTGAAAATAATTCCTTTCAAATAAAATAAAAACAAAACAAATTGGTTTATAAATGATGGAGTTCTGAAGTAAGAAACATAAAAATAATAATACAACCGAATTGAAAACTCCTTATTTTGAAGGCTGTTGAAAATGAGTAAGTTTGTAAGTGTGTGTTGTGTTTATTTTCACTTAACTCCCTACCAGCTGAACAGATTTGGAGGAATTTTAGCTATACCTTGGAAAAATTTGCCTGTGTTAAGGTGATACCTTTCACGTTTGGCAGGAAATTCAAATTTTAACCAGTTTTTTTGTCCTTGTAGCTAGGCCAGGTAATTATTGTGAAATGACGCAGTGTTTGCGAAAATTGTTGGTCGTTCTTTACATTATCATGTACAGCTATTAATCAGTAACTCACTATATTACTAACTAACATTTGGCAATAAACCGTTTGAAACAGCAAAAATTTGTTTATTGACAAATGTATGTAATAATGTGCATTGGAGATAAATAACTTTACGCAAGTTTGTAAAGAATAATATTCAATTTTCGCAAACATCATGATCGTTTACAATAATTACCCGGCCTAGTTACAAGAACAAAAAAACTGTTTGTAATTTGAATTTCCCGCCAAACGTGAAACGTTTCACCTTAAGGCTAATTTTTATCCCTAAAAATATATGGCTCGTGTGGATATGGTGAAACTGTGACGCGCTGTTAGTGTGCAATAAATTACAATACTTGTGATTATACATGAACATTCATTAATGCAGGTACCTTGTAGAAGCTATGGAGAAGTGTTACCTGCAGCGGTTCATGAACTCAGATAAGCTGGACCAGTACAGCAAGGAGACCACTCCAATGAACCAGATACTGGGCGGGTACCTGCGCTCTACAGTCCGGTGTTTGGCGTGCCACCACCTTTCCACTACTTATCAGCATTTCCAGGTATGATATAAGTATAACCGCAGGATACATATTGGTACAGAAGATTTATCTGGGACATTATTGCACACATGGTCATCTGACCCCAAACTAAGCAAAGCTTGTAATATGGCTGCCAGAGACTGATATACATACATATATATTTTTAAATACATAATTAAATAGATATGAACACCCAGACATAGAACAAACACAAATGTTCATCACACAAATGTTTGTCCTAGATGGGAATCGAACCCACGCCCCCAAGCACAGAAAGTAGGTTCACTACCAACTGAGCCACCGGGACAGCCATTTACTCCGCAAAATCTTTTAAATAAGTAGCGACTCTTGCTACTACACAATAAAGTACAATTGACGACGCGCTAACTACCTACAGCTATATTAACCTAGAAGTTGCCTCTCTGTCTATCGCGTAACTCTTGTCGCGTCATCTCTGTCTATCGCGTGGCAGCGAGCACGGCAAGTCCGATAAGACAAGCACGCCCAACACGAAGACACCTTTATCTCAGAAGAGAATACTCTACTTTTTACACTTTCTACAAGACAATAAAAAGATATATGTACTGCTAGAAAGTATTGTTTCTGCAGGTTGCTATGGTAAAAAATAATACAAATTTATAGTTGAGGTACCAAATCCTAAATTCCAATAATATTATTGAACAAACGGGTTATAATGCATGTATATAACTATAACTTTGGTGTTACAGGATCTGCTGCTAGATATAAGAAAGCATTCAACATTAGATGAAGCATTAGACTCTTTCTTCTCAAGAGAAAGGTTAGAAGATTTAGGTTATAAATGTGAAGCTTGTAATAAAAAGGTATGTGCCTCAACAAACTTCAAAGTAATACAAGAACTGGACAAGAATAATAATAATGTATGTATATTTTTAGGTGTCGGCAACTAAACAATTCTTTGTAGAGCGAGCGCCCATGGTGCTCTGTATTGCACTGAAAAGGTTCTCCCTAGCGGGCGGCAAGCTCTCCAAGCATGTGCAGTTCCGAAAGAAGATAACATTGAATAAATACATGTTCAACAAAAACAATCATCAGCAACTGGTAAGTTTACATTACATTACATTAGTATCCAAAAATAAAAATAAATAAATAAAAAATAAAAATAAAATAAAAATAAAAAGCTTTATTTGAACAATATGCAATGCTAGTGAAGATAGTAAATACTTCGGGCCTTACTTGAAAACTTTACTCAAGTTGATTTATGCTTAAAATCACTCTTTCAACTTCTCGCTGACGACAGTAATCATACGCGAAAACGAGATAGAGCAATTTTAAGAATAGATCAAGTTAAGTAACGTTTTTAAGTAAGGCCCTTAGATGTAAACTTAATTTATAGTGTTCTGTTAGTCGGTAGTTTTACAAAACTTCAACAGAACCCTGAATATCACAGTCTTGTGTTGTAAGATTGGGTGCCTTCCAAGTCATCATAATCATCATTAACAGTCTATCATGTTCCCACTGCTGAGGCACAAACCTTCTCTCAGAGAGAGAGGATGGACCCTAATCCACTATTCTTGTCTTGGACATACTGGTTTCGTCATGATCTGGTCCATTCCACTTCACAATTTTTTTCCTTCCAAGTAAAAGAAGTTTATTTATAAATGGTATGTAGACATTACGAGTTCTGATTTATATCTAAGACAATGTTGCTTGTATGAAAAGGTTTACATTTATTAAATCCTAATTACACAATGTATGAATCAGCCATTGTCCCGAGTTACATTAATAATAAAATATTTTAATTAATTTCAGTCATACAAGCTAGTCAGTCTGGTTACTCATTTGGGACCCTCGCAGAATTGTGGGCACTACACGGCGATAGGACAAGCTCCAAACGGCAACTATTATCAGTTTGACGACAGTTGTGTCCGACAACTTCCACTCTCTTCTGTGCTTGGCACTAATGCATACATCATGTTCTTTGAAAAGGACAACATAGTGGAAGACTTTTCAAGTTCCTCTGGGTCCACATCTAGTGTGGTCTACGGACCACAGCTGCCTGATAACATACTCAACAGAGACAAAAGCCCCCTCAAACTGACATTTCCCAGAAGTGATGAACGGAAACCGATCCTTTTCAACAGCATGTCTACGGAAACTCACAAACCCGAAGTCAAACCTATAATACTGAACAGCACACTCAGCAAGTCTACGGAATCCAGCAGCGCCAACAGTGAACCTTGGGTGGTCAAACAGAATGGAGAAGTCGAGAAAGTCATTCAACCTAAAATTCTTAATGGCACAGACAAAACAAATATAAAATTAGATGATGATAAAAAAATAAGTTTTATTATAAAAAGGCAAAATGGTGAAGAACTTCTGAAACCTAAATTGTCTAAAACCGAATCAGATCTCAGATTGACGATAAATCCCGCTAAAATTCTAGACAAGTCAGCGTCAACTAGTAAATTAGTAAAAATTGTCAAATCACCTCTGGAGAAATTAGAAGAGCAAATGAATAAAAGTGATGCTTCTAGTCACTCGCAAAAGAACGGGCACTCGAGTTCGAAGCTGGTACCTTACGATTCAGAATCGAGTAGCGACGAGCGCAACGAGAGGCTAACGGACGATGGGGTGAAAAAAGCCGGGTCTAAAGATGATAATAAAAAACCAAAGCCGACACGAGGAGCCTCGCCGCAGGGCCTCGTTGTCACTACTAAAAGCATGCATCACGCCTGGACCGTCTCCAGCGAGAACAGTGGACCTTTACTCAGTCCCAGCCTCAATGGATACACCAATAAGAAGTGAG
This sequence comes from Agriopis leucophaearia, assembly GCA_949125355.1. Taxonomy (NCBI): domain Eukaryota; kingdom Metazoa; phylum Arthropoda; class Insecta; order Lepidoptera; family Geometridae; genus Agriopis; species Agriopis leucophaearia. The sequence continues at coordinate 7,551,886 of OX421273.1, read as the reverse complement.
TAACCAAACCCTAAAACCTGCATCTTTGAAAATGATTTGAATTATGTTATTCACGTTTATAATTCTTTAGAGCGAAAGAGAAGGAAGAGCGACGGGAAAGCGAGCAGAGTCCCAACACGAGCGTGAGCAGCATGTCTCCCCTGAGCGACCGCAGCGACGCGGGCGCGGGTGCGGGTGCCAATGCGCCGCACGCCCTCGTGGTGCCACCCACCCCTGCGCCTACGCCGCTCGAGACGGTGCGCCATTTACAGACGGTGTCGCATCGCGGGTACGGCGCGCCCATCGCTTCATGGAACGGACACCACAGCACTCTAGGAAGACAGGTGCCTGCTTCTTTCAATCTTTTATCTTTGCATTAGTCTTGCAACAATCGCTTCAAGGTAGGTAGTTATAGGTGGTTGTCCGCCTCTTAAGCATCGAACGGATCGGATTATGTTTTTATCGCGAATAAGTCTGCGTTAGACCACCAACTTGCCTGTTGGTAAGCGACGATGTGGTCGAAGACGAAGCACGCTGAATTAGAAGATACCTATTCACTCTGGCTTTGAAAAGGCCCAGAGTATATATAGCTCTAAAGAAGCCGGCAGGTTGTTCCAATCCTTGGCTGTATGGATTAGAAACGAAACGTTTGCTTAAATTACACTGACTACTAGCAATTGATCACAGTTTAGTAAGTGGCTGGTGTGAATTCAGCAGAATCCGATTCATACGATGCAGACAAGTGGATGCCCATCTTACACCTGCCCAAACTTATTGAAATCACTCTTATACTGTTACTATATTTTGCTTATTGTAATTTGTTCTTTATGAAACAGTAAAACTCTAATATATATGCGAGTTTAAAGCAGTTTTTTTTAAAGCAGCAGTTTAAAAGTTGAGATCTTTTCTGAATCGGTTTTGGGTTTCGTAAATTTTTGTATATGCCTGTATTGTAGGTGTTTGAGGAGAGGCGCGACGAGCGCAAGAGAGCACTCGAAGCCAACGACGAGATGGACCGAGGGCGCTCTAAGAAGGTGAAAAAGTTCCAGCATTACAACCGGTTTAACAACAACAGGAATGGATACAACCCTTTCCAGGTATGTACCTTATTAGGGCTTCGGTCCCCTCCTTGAGATGTCCCAGGATTTTTTTGCGTTACCGATTCTCGAAAAATAACGTCGGGAATGCCCGTAATCCAATAGCTTGTAGTTAAATAATTTGACAACAGCCAAAACAGCTTGCAGAAGATTTGCAAGAACCTATAAGTAATAAATGCATATAAGAAGTTCGCAAGCAAAGTTTTCTATAAGTACGATTTAAATTAGGGGTAAGCAATTAGCGTGTAACATTTTCTGGAATATTTGTTTGACTCCACATAAGCATTAACTTGGATGATCTCGAAAACTGTTACTCTTTTACTTAGGCTGGTATTCCAAAACGACGTCCAGTCATAAATCTCGACTTAAATAGAGTTTATTCTAGAACTAAACTCGATCAAATCATATAGAGACAACATTGTCAAAGAAAATATTTGAGAATATCTTTTTCTTTCAATAACTGCTATACTTACTCTTTTTCTAATTATAGAAAACTAGTCCGACATTGAATTGAACAACACAAACAAAACACAACCGTTCCATATAAAAACTACGAGAATAATTATCAATATAAAAAAACGACTTCATCAGAACTGGACCAAATTGGAAGCACCAGCATTACAAATAAAAAAATAATCATCAAAATCGGTTTACCTAGTCGAAAGTTCTGAGGTAAAAAAATAAAAAAATAATTAAATAAAATGCAGTCGAATTGAGAATCTCTTAATTTTTAGAAGTCGTTTAAGAACAAACAAAACTAAACAACCGTTCGTAAAAAAAAAACTACGAAAAAATGGCTGTGGCTTGAAGCCGGTTGCCAACATCGTATGGCTACTGGTCGCCAGGCGAGAGGCGACCGACGTGTCTCGTAGCCGTGGTCGGAACGCTACTTTTATCTCTAAAAAAAATACTTTGACGTATACAGTCCAATAAAAAAATATTCAGTAAAAATTTGTCAAAACATAAGACATTATTTAATAGGAGAAGCAGAATATGAAGCCACATTGGGGCGGCAACTTCAGGTACCGCAGCGATCGTCGTCCGGGCGGCCACAACTTCAACAAGTACAAGCGATTCAACAATAACAGGTAAATTCAACTGTTGTTATAGCCGTAACAGACGTACGTACCACGGACCGCCGTCTGACCAATGAGAGTGAAAGAGAAAAAAAATCTCTTTCCCTGCTGTTGGTCAGACGGCGCGGCGGTCCGTGGTACGTACGTCTGTTACGGCTATTACATTAAATGGATTGTCGGAAAGCTTAAGATTACGGGTAGTATGATCATCACGTAACGCAAAATGTAAAAAAAAAAAACTATCTCTCTACGTAACGGAACTGTGATTCTCGACCTGACCTTTCCCTACAACTATTGGATCATTCTTAATACTATGTTACGTCATCTTCAGAATACCGTCACGTCCAGTAAGTCGGCACGCATGCGCTAGTGGAAGGCTTAGATGCGCCTTGAAAAATTAGAATAGTGTCCTTTTTATAATTGGCCACTATCAATTTTGTTCGAAGCCAGTAGACATTAGATTTTGTTTTGTTTTATTGTATTAAAGTCGGGGTCTCTTGCGCTTGTTTTTTTGCGAATAATTACACCAAAAAAACATGAAGAAGCGAAACCATGTTTCAAACATGTTGAAACATGATTTCGCTACGCATTTCGGGGCGAAACATATCAACAAAAATGTGTAGCGAAACACTGTTCTGTGTAATGTTTCGAGCAGAAGACCCAGCATAATAGCACTAGTACGACCAATCCAAAGTCGTCAAGTAACGTAAACCTTGATCCTCCCTCCTACATAAGAACGCCTATTCAGACAAACCGCGTTACATAATTTGCTTACGACCCCTGTCTCTTGCATAATAATTTCTTGTGAACATTTTGACCTCACACTGCAAAGTTTGTATGTATGTTCGTTACCACTCCACTTCATAACTGCTGAACGGATCTGAATGTAATTTGATATGGGGATACTATAAACCCTGGATTCTGACGAAATAAAGCACGCAAGGTATACTTAATTTCGTTTGTATATATAAACTTGGCAGTGCATTATGACTTTAATACCACAATAGTATATATACCTTAATTTATAATAGTTTTTCAATGGTGTATTTACTCTTGGTCTATGGGCAGGTACAGCAACGGTCACCACTACCCGAGGCACCATTGACCCCCGCCGCGACGCCATTTCGTGGCAGTGTACATAGATAGCAATATGGACTTCAGTCTTAGTTGACTATGCAATAAGCTTTTACTTTTAGAAACAATAATTATAGACATAATTATGTTTTGCCGCCGCTGCGCGTCTATTGTCCAAGCGTTTATTATTAGTATTATTGCTCTTGGGTAGGAAAATGTTAATGAATTGTAATAAAAAAGATGATATATACTGCCAGTGTCAGCCTTTATTACCATTTAAATGCCGAGACCTCTTAACTATAAGACAATTACCTAATAAAATATTTAGCTATAGTCGGATTATTAATATTTTATGATTATATTCATTCTTCCCTGACGTATGTTTAGAAGTACATTATTTAGATGCGTCTAAACGTAATAATTTTACAGAAATGTTTAGCTCCAATAATGTCTAATGTCATAATGGTCTGTAAACTATTATTGCCCATTTATTTAAGAGTAACAGAAAAAAAAAACAATATGAAGTTATCATTTGTTCTAACATTATTGCGACCTTACTACAATATTGTCGAAACATTTCCGTAAAATGATTGCCCGTTCTATTTTATTAATATTATAAATATTTTAATGACTGTCGTTTTATAATCAGCTAAGGAAACGTTGTTTGAATCAAAGTTCTTGTCTCGCACTCAATATATACGCAATAAAACATTGCTCTGTCAAGGAAGTAAACTTTTAGTTTATAAATATATTTATTTATTTTAGGGACAATATTGTAACTGTTTAGTTAGTGCTCAAGAGTTGTTACCTTTTTGGGTAAAACTTGTTTTTGTTTGTTGGATTTTGAACGCTTCAATATGATTTGTTCTAGTAGAATGACAAAGGACTGATAATAATACACACTCTGTAGTTCGTTTTTTTTCCTTAGTATTTTAGTACCCAGGAGGTCGGTTACCTATATTTTCCTTCTTCTACTGTATAAGTTATGTATCTAGTTTATCACTTTAGTATTTTGTTGTTCCGTGAAGAGAATTTTATGATAGTTGTACTAAAAATATGTATGGTCTTTGGGTATGTGTACCGTGTATCCATAATCGATCTTTAGGCTTTAGTTATATCATTGCATAATTTTGTATTGCTATCCCAGGCTACTTTGACCTAGCAAATAGTTCAGGGCCCTGATTCACTAACTACAAACACAGTCTTAACTTGGCGCGTTAAGTTAACCTCTAAAGGTACGCATCCACTGGGTCGGAATCGGAGCGTACGCAGCGTACGGATTTGTTGCTTTGTATTGATTTCTATCGCTCAGATTTGCCGATCCAGTGGACGAGTACCTTAAAAGTTGGCCTTTATTATCTAGGGATTAGAGGCCAAATTTTTAAAGGCTTACTTAACGCGCAGCGGTACGTGTGTGTTTTAGTTAGTGAATAAGGGCCCAGTTCGTTTTTTAATATAAATATTATATAGTTGAATAATTTAGTCCATCCGTCACACAACTTGCGAATAAGCAAGGCAATAATTTAAAACTTCAAGCGGTAACATTAGGACTTAGAGCCAAGCATTTTTGGTATCTAAAGGTCGCTCACCACGGAATAGTGAAAAGGGGAAGTGAAAAGTAGGCGGGACTGACTGCCACACTTATGCGGACCTTCGCACCATTGCGTCAGTCGAGCTTTAGCTCCGCTATCGATTGCATGATCCGCCACTATACTACAAATATGCCTTACTGTACCATTTTATATTTCAAAAATGATAGCAGAACAAAAAAATTGTCAACAGAGGCAACTACAAGTAAGAGTGATTCTATTATTTTTTACATAAAGAAACAGAATTTTATGAAATCGCGCCTGGCGTGAAGTCGCGTGACTATGGATTAAAGAACTTCGAGAATGCACGTCTTCGAACACGTCATATTACGTCATCTAGTGAAGAATCGCGGAACTAGTTCTTTAAATATAAATAATATTAAAATTATATTTAATAAATTTTAAACTTTGATTTTTTATAATTTTTTTTTGTTTGTTTGAGTTTGGAATGAAAAAGGTCACAAATACTTCATGTAACAATAAAGTGAATTCTATTATTGAGTAGTTAAGGCATATTTAGAAATAAGCGCCGGAAAACTTATAAAAACCCAATGACAAAGAATTTCGTGTGCAAAATATGAGTAAATTTTTATTTGTTATGCGTTTGACGACAGCGGTTTCAATACCAATGTATTTGTAAAACTGTTCCACCACTTCCCTATTCCGTGTTGCTCAGTCTTTTTACAGGGTTATTTTTAATGTACCAAAAACCTTTCGCAGGCAGCCTTTCTACATCATACTCAACAACTTTTGTTCTTGACTTAATAATTCTTCTTTTATTCCATACATAATTGAAAATCACTACATAGTATAAAACAAAGTCTCTTTCCTCTGTCTGTCCGTCCCTATATATGCTTAGATCTTTAAAACTACGCAACGGATTTTGATGCGGTTTTCACTATCAGTTAGATAATTTTTCACTGAAGGTTTATATATATATAATAAAAGATATAGAAGCCGGGGCGGGTCGCTAGTATTACTATAACATAAAATAATACAATTTATTTGGTGAATGTATTGAAAAGTCGTGGCGTAAAAGTTGTTAAATATTAATGTGTAAGGAAGATGTTTGACAGATTTTTGGTACATTATAACAACCCTGTCTAACATGATAATGTTTTATCACAAAATATTGCATAAATTTTTGCTTAATGTGACAATGTAGAGAATGCTATTGTGTTATATAACAGCAGACTGTGTCCCTTATAATCGGCTCTACTCATTTTGCAAAAACCATAAACAAAGTTATTTAGTAACTTGTCAAAAAAATTAAGGTACCAATGACATTGTGAGTAAACAAACACGCACGTTTACCATCCAAAACGCTTTTCATTTCTCTTATTTCTTTTTGCCCGTGTCCATAGATAGATACATAACCGGATAGCTTCTCTACGATGGTAGATAACAATGGTAGTAGGTAAGTACAGTTTTTTTAACGGCACTAGATGTGACAAGCAAGTTGCGCATCTGAAAGTAAGCGTCACGCTTGCCTTTAACAGTTGTGTGCCGTTTCCAAAATATACCCGTAGGGACGCCGATGACGTCACAGATCTGACTGCGTTCGAGTACAGTTTGGAGTATTTTTTTTATATAGGGTTGCGCAAGCTCGCCTGATGTTAAGCGATGTTGCGGTCTACGATGAAGCACGAGAAGAAACCAATTCATTCGTGATTTGAAGACACCCAGATTGTAACCACCCCAAAACGTACCTCAGCAAGACGTAGCAGCTAGATTGAGATCGGGTATTTTTAGTAGTAGCAGACAGACTAAAGAAAATGTACTACAAATTCCCGGTCTCGACTAAAATCGAGTATAATTTGGAGTGAACACGATAGATCCGACACTGAGCACCGCAAGATCTGGCGGGAGCCCACCCGGAGTCCGACCGACACAGGGCTCTCGGCTTGAGATGGTAAGGTTTGCAATGAGTGACGGATCTCGAGACTTCAACTACTGTTTTAACGTAGTTCAGCGAGAGGCAAGGTCTGGGGGTCAAGATAATTAATCAAGGTAGGATTATAGATTAGAATCCTGAGCGGAGCAAGCTTCGATCAAAAAAGCAAGGGGTACCAGGATAGAGAAGATATTTTTTTACGAGTTTTATACTCTACTTTTTACCATTGACTGCGAGAAAATAATTAGGTAGTGATTTATGTTTATCTCTTACACATACTTTACTACATTGTATAAAATAGTCTTTTATTAATTAATTAGTCCGCGTCTATCTGTATGTATACCCGCTAACTCCTAAACCACGCAACGGATTTTGATGCGGTTTTCACCATCAGTTAGATAATTTTTCATGGAAGGATTATGTGTATAATATCAACTTACACCCATGCAATGCTGGGGCGGGTCGCTAGTCGTATATAAAAATTAGTTCTTCCAGTGACGAAAATGAGACAGCGACTCCGGAATCATTTCGTTCTAGATGCAATTATGTTATATTTAATCATTTGTTCTCTTATTACCAACTAGTGGTGTTGCCCGCGACTTCGATTCGTGAAAACCGCAATTAAATCCGTCCAGTGGTTTAGGAGATGTGCGTGGACAAACAAACAGACAAAAATCTAAAAACTGTTTTAACGTGTTCAGCTGCTTATTTTAAAACAACCTGAGCGACATTTTTTTTTTTATATCTCGCAAACAGTTTTTTTTTATCCCTACGTTTTTATTGTATGTATAGAAATAGATTATTTAGTAAAATCTTTCGACGTAGAGCTTCGCAGAAAAGAGATCTCACGCCGCATACAGCTCGGTTGGGCCGCTTTTGGAAAACTCAAAAACGTACTCAGAGATCGAAAAATACCGCATTGCTGAAGACCAAGCTTTACAACCAATGTGTCCTGCCAACGATGACTTACGGTGCCGAAACATGGACGCTAACGAAAGAGGCTGTGCACAGAGTAAGAATCGCGCAAAGGGCAATGGAGCGTGCCATGTTAAATATCAGCTTGAGAGACCGAGTCCGAAATACCGAAATCCGACGAAGGACAAAAGTCACGGATATCGGTAGCCGTATTATGCGACTCAAGTGGCGCTAGGCAGGGCACGTGGCTAGGCGTGGTGATGGCAGGTGGAGTAGAGCCCTGACAGAGTGGTTACCAATAGCGGATAAGCGTTCCGTGGGCAGGCAACCAGCCCGATGGGTCGATGACATCACACCCATCGCAGGCCCTACGTGGATGAGATTGGCCCGAGACAGGGATAAATGGCGCAAGGGAGAGGAGCCCTATGCCTAGCAGTGGGTTGATACGGACTGGCGATGATGATGATTTAGTAAAATGTGATGAATATAAATACTATACTACTTACTATTTATTTTCTCGCAGTCAGTGGTCTAAATTAGAGTACAACTCGTGAAAAAAAAAAATGGGTCCTTGTATCTTTCGAATTAAATTCCCTTTTTTCACTTGTTGTGGGTTTCTCTACCGTAAAAAATAAGTGTAAGAGTGTTTGTATTGAACATAAAAAATTTATTACTTAACTAAATATATACAGTCTAAAACTAGGTGTCCTTATTTTAAATGACTATCAAGCGGACACAGAAGGCGCATTTTGGCTTATATAACACTATATATATAGCACAGATTAACATGACTGCGTAAATAATCCATACATTATGATGGGGCTAAAATTTTACTGCTATCAAACTATATCAACGGGGATGGCCAGTACAAGATTTTTAGAGGTGGCATAGTACCTATTTATGTAGTCTTTTTTGATTTTTTTAATGTCAAAGGTCAGTCATTATGACATCCAATAGCAAAAGATTCTAGCTATGCTAGCACCACTGACCTTTTATCCAAATACAAAGACCCCCAACTTTGTGCAAGTACTAAGATATTCCATTGTGTTACTACTACATATCCTACTATAGATTAAGATGGTAGAGCAGCAGCAAGTTTTCAGACAACTTTGGAAAACCTGGGTTTTTTTTATGCGCCCAACTCTATGTTGGGCGTAAAACCCCGAAATGCGTGATTAGGCACCAAGTGCAAAATCGCGCGACCGCAAACCGTATCTCGGCGCGTTAAGGTTCGCATTCGCGTGATTTTGCAAACTGCACCTATTCGGGCCCGCGTTGTTATTCATTCTTAGTTGGCAGCATTGACCTTTATCTCAGTTCAGACAAACATGGGAGATACGCCAGTACAATTACCGTTAGTTTTCGAATGTCACAATAAAAAAAACCCTATACCGCTTATTGCAAATCGATTTATCGCAAACCGAAAAATTCGTAGAAATCGCAAGCACGGATTACTTGTAATAAGAAACTTATAGCGACACCAATGAACTCACTAACTACTTTTAGTCTGCTGGGTGACTTAGAATGAAAACATCAAGCCTGTATTAGGCCTGATGCGATCGCACCCGTCACGCCACCTTACCATATCTCCCTTGTTCGTATCATCCGAGGCCATGATCATGTGAAACTAGCAGGATAATAAAATAAAACGTTATAAGGTTGGTGTTTTTTTTAGGGTTCCGTACCGAAAGGGTAAAACGGGAACCTATTACTAAGGCTCCGCTGTCCGTCTGTCACCAGGCTGTATCTCATGAACCGTGATAGTTAGACAGTTGAAATTTTCACAGATGATGTATTTCTATTGCCTCTATAACAACAAATACTAAAAAAACAGAATTAAATAAATATTTAAGTTGGCTCCCATATAACAAACGTGATTTTTAAGCTCGACATTCATAAAACAACAGGTAAACACTTGAAATATTCACAGAATATTTAGCTTCACTTTAAAAATAATTATATTAAAATAAAACAAATATTTAAGGGGGCCTCCTATACAACAAACGTGATGTTTTTGCCATTTTTATAGATAATGGTACGGAACCCTTCGTGCGCGAGTCTGACTCGCTTCGACAAGTTTTGGTACTTTTGTTGTGCGGAAATTTGGCGCTGCGTTATCATCTTAACTAGAGTTACAGTTAGGTACTTATTACCTACTGTAATCACATCACCGTGATATAGATTGTCAATTTAACATTAATCCTATAGTAGTATTTTGATACTTTTTTGTAGAGCTTTGGCTCTATACATTTCAGATATATGATTATTAACAGGATATTAATATTATATAACTAGTGAACAACCGTGATAGTAGATTCTATACATCAGAGGCTTTACGGCTATTTGTTTTAAGCGATTCTTTTTAGGTGATGAATAAAAAGTTGCGCGACCGCAAACCGTATAAACTCGACGCGTTACGGTTCACGGTCGCGTGATTTTCCGAACTGCGCTGTTTCGAGCCCGCGCTGTTAGCCGTAAGGCCCCTGTTCAGAATAATCAACAAACAAACTTTATTATACATACTGGTGTGGTTTTCACATATTTTGGTTTTAAAACATTCTTTGCGAATTACTGAATTTGTAAGATTAACCCGATGATACTACGACTAAAGATTTCAACCGCATTTGTAAGATTAACCCGATGATACTACGACTAAAGGTTTCAACCGCATTTGTAAGATTAACCCGATGATACTACGACTAAAGGTTTCAACCGCATTTGTAACATTAACCCGATGATACTACGACTAAAGGTTTCAACCGCATTTGGCGGTCTTTACAACGTAATAGCACGTCGTGGGGCTGCACGACGCCTCGTGGCCTTATGCCATGAGAGCCTTAAATTTACATCAAAGTAATTAAAAAAAAAAAAAAAAAAAAACGAGTAGGCTTACTTTTGACCAAATTTCGAATAATAATAACAAAACAATAAAATATCTTATACATATTATAAATTTATCACATCCAATAAAATAATTATCCATTTCTAAAGCCGGTAAACGTTCAAGCATGTCTGTCAAAACTACGAGTTTGAAATTGATACAGCGCTGTTTTGATGTGTTTCACAAATACGATGAACAATTTATCTTATCCAATAAAATAATTATCCATTTCTAAAGCCAGTAAACGTTCAAAAATGTTTTACAAAACTACGAAATTGTCACAAATTGATAGTGTGCGGCGCTGTTTTGATGTGTTTCACAAATACGACGATCAATTTATCTTATCCAATAAAATAATTATCCATTTCTAAGCCGGTAAACATTCAAAAATGTTTTACAAAACTACGAATTTGTCACAAATTGATAGTGTGCGGCGCTGTTTTGATGTGTTTCACAAACATGTCAAACAATTTATCTTATCCAATAAAATAATTATCCATTTTTAAAGCCGGTAAACATTCAAAAATGTTTTACAAAACTACGAATTTGTCACAAATTGATAGTGTGCGGCTTTGAAGTGATTCACAAACATGTCAAACAATTTATCTTATTCAATAAAATAATTATCCATTTCTAAAGCCGGTAAACGTTCAAACATGTTTTACAAAACTACGAATTTGTCACAAATTGATAGTGTGCGGCGCTGTTTTGATGTGTTTCACAAACATGTCAAACAATTTATCTTATTCAATAAAATAATTATCCATTTCTAAAGCCGGTAAACGTTCAAACATGTTTTACAAAACTACGAATTTGTCACAAATTGATAGTGTGCGGCTTTGACGTGATTCACAAACATGTCAAACAATTTATCTTATTCAATAAAATAATTATCCATTTCTAAAGCCGGTAAACGCCAAACATGTTTAGCAACACTTTTCTAGCTTTAAGCCATTTTTTTTCTGGGCCGTGGGCCTTACGACTGCCTTTTTGAAGCGATTCTGTTCAGGTGATGAGTAAAGATGCGCGACCGCAAACCGTATCTCGGCGCGTTAAGTTCACGTTCACGTGATTTTCCGAGCTGCGCTGTTTCAGCGTGAATTCGCCTGCGGTAAGAGTTAGCCGTAAGACACCAGAACTAATCTTTGATGTTTTATTTACTAGGGAAAAGTGACGCGGTTTATTTCGGTATTTACAACGTCGGAAAAATTACAATACCACGTTCGCCATTCGAGTAACCTTTGAAGATAGAAACATTATGACACATGAAAACTATATTTCTTAAATTTAATATTTAGGCACAGAAAATCTACTTCGTAAAATGTCCAGCTTTCGCGAAACATCCAGTTTGCGGAATATCCAATTTGTGAAACGTCCAATTTGCGGATTGTTCAGTTCTTTCAGTCGTTTACCAAAGCAAAGTTCATAATTTGTGGTAAGAACAGCCTAGCCCGTGGGGTTTTCGCCCAAGATCGGTATCATTATGATGGAATATAAAATGTTTTCTTAAATACTAGTTATATCACTTACAACTTATTGGAAATATGATACAATATTGGTACAACACCAAGACATACAACTACATACATAAGTAATCAAGGCGATTGGAAGCAAAATTCACTGTACAAAAATGTAAAAGATATACTTTTTTATAGTTCGACAAGCTAGGCGTTTGACCACAGCTCACCTGATGTTAAGTGACAGAGTGATCGAAGTAAACTGGACTAGCCTGAAATGGGAACTGGCTCTCAACTGATGCTGCCACACCATTGCTTGTCGACAAGTTTTCAACTTGAGGTTGTGAAGCTAGCCGGCCGAAAGTACTCTACGATGTTTTCTTTCACCGGCAACTTGAGATTAATTGTTGGGATTTAAACCCACTACTTATTACAGTTCGATCGCTCCAATCATTGCTTGGACAAATTCTTCGCTGCACAAATACAAAACAAAAACATGTCTCGTCAGCGCCACCTATCGATGGTTGCAGAACTATGTTCCTAGAGCTGTCAGAAAACCGCCCATTACAGTCCAGTCATTGAATCGTCACAACTTATTTTCATAGTTTTTTTATAAATGATAATTCAATCCATCATCGCAGGAACTTCAGAATGTTTTCGTGTCCGTTTTGTCCCGCAGTAATTGGCTGGCACATATTGTTTGGTAACATTCTATACAATTTTCTTTTTTGCGCATCGTCGATTAGTGTTCTCCACAGATCATTTTTCTGAAAGAAATCATAAAAACATTATTTCTTTGCACACTACTGTAATCACTATCTTGTAAAGTTTCCGGACTGGAGTTTGATTTGTTAAAAAATACCGCGTGTAAGAGAAACACTCCCAAAAACGAAGAGTGGTGAAAGTGTTGATAACTTATAAGATACCACAAAAAACGTAACTTTTGTACAACATTTTCTTTACATTTTAATGCAAAATCAGCTTTGGGTAGTTAACTTCCCTTACTGTCACTACAAAAAAAAACTATTTAAAAAAATATTTTAGCCTGCATCGTCCCACTGCAGGGCAAAGGCCTCCTTTCCCTCCTTCCACCCTCTTCCTCATTTCATTTCCTCTCTGTTTTGGAGAATTTTAGTCCAGTCTTTCAAATAAGAGTCCAGTTCATCCCTCCATCTCTGCCTGGGACATCCGGGAGGTCGTTTGCCATCCTGTGGAAGCCACTGTGCTGTGTTTTTGGCCCAACAATCCTCCGAAATGACTAGCCCCACTTTAAAGATAATATAAATAAAAGATCCAGCTGATGCTAGAGGTCAACGCATTGACCCAGAGTTTTGTACGCATTAAATTGATGGTTTGCAAAATACTAAACCGCTAAATCAAAAGGTATAACAAGCGCGTGCCGGGCGCGCGTCAGCATCACGTTCATGCGGCCTGCGTCCGTGAGGAAGCCCAGGCCGTGGCTGCGCGCCACCGACATCACCACCAAGTGGCGCGTGCGTACGTGTATGTGGGTGTGTGTATAGTTACCAGCATGGCGTGTGGGTTGAGGCAGACAACGAGCGCGTGCCGGGCGCGCGTCAGCATCACGTTCATGCGGCCTGCGTCCGTGAGGAAGCCCACGCCGTGGCTGCGCGCGAGCGACACCACCATCACGTCGCGCTCCTGCCCTTGGAAGCTGTCCACCGTGTTCACCTCTACCGACGTCTCCGATCTGTACCAACACCAACATACTGATTGCATTGGATTTAATGAGGTAAGGTGTAGGGTACACCACTTAATGCCGCCGTAACTGAGCATTTCAAGTCCATGTTTGCCGAGAGCAACTACTTGATAGCCTACGGACTAAGACTATGAATAAGGAGTCATTACACCAAAAATATACACATAAATTATTTGCAACAGAAAATTCTGACAAATAGCTGTCTGTGGTGGCGGGGGTGGGATACTGAACGCTGATTGGTCTGGTCAATATTTGGTACCATATGTGGGCTGAGAGTGGGGACAGTTTATATTTTTACCTATTGTTTTTATTTTCTACAAATAGACAATTTTAAGTTACCAGTTATATTTCTAGTATCGGCTAAGACCTACTTTAGACATGCGGTCGGACAGGATGTAAGTGTTACATACGGTCCCTGCAGCAATCGAAGGTTCCTTTTGATGAGGTCCTTGTGCGCGTGGTAGGGAGTGATGACAGCGAGCGACAGCGCTCGCGGCCGCAGCTCGGCGGCCAGCGCGCTCACTAGCCGCGCCACGCCCCACGCTTCCATCTCGTTACCGCCGCACGCGCCTGTACACAACAACCACGCTATACTCACTAGCGGACACCCAATCACTGCTCCCGGGACGGTGACTGAGTTCGCTGATTTAACTTCAATTGAATTCCACACTTTTCCCACATTTAGCAATTTTGGTCATTCTAGTTTTAGTTTATCTATTTCCATGGTTAGCTTGAAATTATAAAATGGTGTCATATCAAAATGGAATGTTTTATCTAGGACAACCATAATCACGATTAAAGACATCTCCCTCTATAAGGAAAAAAAAGTAACACTGGTTTTAGCCCAGAAAAGAGAACGGAAATGAGAAGGTAAATCTGTCACCAGGCATTATGACAGAACCTTGATTGAACATTATTATTTAGATCAACGCGTCGAACTCCGCGTCACAGTTGCTAACTGATTTCGAACGACTGACGTTTCGTTTATATGGGTGCAACTGGCTACAACAAATTTCTTACGAAAATGCCTTGACAGCCGTTCTAATTTGAACAAAAAAAGTTTATCTGTAGTCATCTGTTAGTTACCTTGTCCCTTGTCTCCGCTGGAGATGCTGAGCATGACGTAGGGCTGCAGCGCCAGGTCGGGGCGTGGCAGCGCAGCAGACTGCACGAGCCCGCCGTAGAACGCTCGGTTGGGATAGTCTGCGATGTCAGCGTGCATGCGGTACTGCAAGTTCAGTAACGCCACGGGGTTGGTGGGCCAGTGCTCGCAGTTCGACGTCAGCCGGGAGAACAAACTCTCGCCTAGGCCGTGCTTTTTCGCGCGCTAGAACAACAATAGTTATTTGTTATGCAAGGCTGCATTGTTTTTTAACCGACTTCAAAAAAGGATGTTAGTTACCTCAGAACTTTCGACTGGATGAACCGATTCTGATGATTCTTTTGTTGCCGAGCGAAACACAACTTTTCATCTTACCTTAGCGAGGAAAATATTATATTTATTCTAAGTTTAGATAGGGACCTTTTTGAAAAAACTATTTGAGGTGGAAGGAACACACAGGTTGGAATGTTTTAACACTGAAAAAATGTAAAGGTTCGACAATTTCATCACGTTTAAATTTCGAATTTACTTTCCGCTACTTTAACCTGCGAATTTTAACAAGTGGAGCCCGTGATGATCATTGTCTGTCCTGAGCATATTGACGCTACGTACCATGGGCTCTGGGTAGCATGCACAAGCATCAGCGAGAGGGCTTTCCTGGAGGAGATCGGTTGGCTAAACTAGCTGCAGCCGGGTGACGCAAAATGGGCCAATGAATGGCCTAATTGCGGAAAACGGCCGCTACACAAGTAACCATGGGCTCCAGTTGGTCAGAGGATAGTGTGTCGACATGTACCTGTGAGCAGATGTACCCGGGCAGCTGCTGTGGGTCTCCGATGAGGGTGAGGTGCGTCACGTCGAGTGTCAGCGGCAGCAGTGTCTCCGGCTCGATGGCTTGTCCCGCCTCGTCGATTATACACAGCGCCACGCGACGCTTCAATCTAACATAAATCACAACTTTACGACACAAGAAATTATGCAATAATAGAGGTGACCTTCGACTTTGGCGGACATATTAAGCAGCACATAATTTTCACACAACATTACCCCCCCCCCCGTTCTTAGTTTTTAAAATATCATACTTAGAAGTTTAAGTGTTGGAATTAAATTACTTATTAGCTTAACATTAGGCTAGAATGTAATTAAGTTAAGGGGCGCTAATTACTAGAGCAACTTATATAAAAAAATATAAGAAAAACTTCATCCACCAATACTTGAAAAGCATACCTTTTGAACCAACCTACCTTTTGAAAAAGAAGGAGGTTATCAATTCGAGTGTTTTTTTAATGATTGTTATGTCATACCTCAGAACTTTCGACTGGGTGGACCGATTTTGATGATTCTTATTTTATTTAAAGTATTTGAAAGCTGGTGCTTCCCGTGTCCATTGTAATTTGGTACAGTTCCGAAGTTTTTATGAAGTTGGTTTTTTTATATTGATAATAATTATTGGTTAAGAATATATGCTTTGTGCTTCCTCTATCTCGCACGAGCATTTCAAAAATGTTCAAGACAAAATGTTTTAAGCAAGTGTACAAACTTTGGTGTAGGTACTAGAACATTTACCGATACAGTCAGTGTTGTGTGTCGTAGAGACAACCCTGCGATTTTTCAAGATCAAGTGAAGAAGAACAAAACATCTGCTATTCTCGCCGGACTCGCCCGCAATTTTCAGTCAGCTCGTGACCACGGCCATTGTAACATGCCCGAAACGTCGAGCGAAAGGTACATATTTTAACTACATTAAATATCACGCGATATAAGTCGCTTACTCACAGGCGGCCCGTCAACTTGTTTGCAATCTAGGGCATTAAAAAAAGTCCCGATAAACATTAAAACATTTGTTCAAATCGCGAAAGTTTAAAACCCCTGCTTTACGCGACCTCCCCTTACGCGAATTCGATATAACGGAATTTTTGCACGGGTAGTGGTGCGATTACATTAACCAATAGGAACCCTTAGCTTCTCAGTTATTGAAAGTGGATTGTCAGTCGCGCTTTACATCTTCGGCAATCAATATAAAACGGTATTGCTTGTTACGAAAGAATTTTGCAAGAGCGCAACCAAAATGCAACGCTAAAAATAAAGTCTTTAGCGTTGCATTTTGGTTGCATAAAAATACAAATGATTGTTCATAATACATTGATCTCCTATCGGCTTAGTAAATATGCGTAGCCCGTAAGAAAAATATATAATGTGAACGAGACTGGCACAGAGAAAGACGAGACTGGAAAAGGTGGCGCGCTTAAGAGACCCATACACACCAGTGAGTTGAAAATTGTTGATGTTGATAATGACATATAATGTATCGTTCGCGCAAAACTTTATGAGCCCTCTGAAGTTAGGCCCAGTGGCTGCGCAGTACGCATATTATAGGTATCCGAGGGACTTTACAGGGCGTCGGGGAGGCCTCGCGCCTAACTTCAGAGGGCTCATAAAGTTTTGCGCGAACGATACCTAAGTTTATTCAAGGTTATGACCTCCTTTCGTCTTAGTATTATCATTCAGTATTCCTTTGTAAACTCAGGATATACCTGTTCGTAAATTTTGTACTACCCGATATATTTTTTATTCAGTCCACAGATTTTTTCACTTTTGCCCCACGTTAAGTAAGAGATGACTTACCCTCTCATTTTATGGTTGTACGCGCTGGCTAACGTCGTGACGATGATATCTGCGCCTTCAATGATGCGTCTCTCAGCCCCCACCAGCTGGTCGGGACGAAGCTCTTCCCCTCTACTACTGCCGCCCGCGCGGACTAGTGTTATTCTCTTATGGAGTTCGTTGACCCGGCCCTGGCAGTACGCCACTCGGACCGGGTCTTTAGCGTCCTGCGCCGCGGTCTTCCACATATTTAGCTTCGCTTCCAAGTGTGAGATCTGCAAAACGAGATATCAGTGAGTTTTTCTTTTATATATATTTTATTAGGCTTGCGTTTGACCTCCACTTCATGTGACGTTAAGCAAAGATGCTATCTATGATGGACCAAGCTTGCCTAGAAGTAACTGATTCACTCGCGATTTGGAGACACCCAGATTGAAACTATTGCGGAACACCCATTCAGACAGCGCAGATTACTTATTGCTTCCATAGGTGGTAAAATATCAACATTTTAAAGTATTTAACCTTATATGGACACTAGGCACAGCACATTAGGAACACAATATCAGTGGCCTTAGTACGAGCACTTGCGAAAAAGTTATCGTTACGTAAACGATAGCAAAATGTATGAATAATTCAGTTTCCTTTCACTTCCGATAGAGGTACTGTTAAATAAATATCTGGGATATTATTGCACACATGGTCATCTGACCCCAAACTAAGCAAAGCTTGTAATATGGCTAGAGACATATATATTTTTAAATACTTACTTAAATAGATATTAACACCCAGACATAGAACAAACACAAATATTCATCACACAAATGTTTGTCCTAGGTGGGAATCGAACCCACGCCCCTAAGCACAGAAGGCAGGTACACTACCAAGTGAGCTAACGGGGCTGTCGAATCAATGTTCAATTGTTTATACATTTTGCTATCATTTACGTAACGATAACTTTTCGCAAGTGCTCGTACTAAGGCCACATCACAATTTTGTCGACTCCGCTCAGGAAAGGGGCTCCCGCAGGTTCAATACTTGGCACCACGTGGAACAAGAGTGCAGCCAGTACCTCCTCGTGCAGACCCTGTCGCGGCACGGGCTCGGCGGCGTTTAGACGAGCGACGTCACGCTGTGCCAGCTGCTGTGAAGACACGTCTCGCGCGCGCGACGCCATCGCCTCCGCGCGCCCCACTCGCACCATACGGAACCGCTCCACTGCACAACAGATGCAGATTCATTTATAGTTACTATAAGTATCTCGACACCAAGCTCACTGAACACCTAGAGCCGCTCAGCATGCGCAGAGATGTTGGGTCTCTTTGTGTCTTTTATCGCATTTATAACGGGGAATGTTCTGAAGAACTGTTCGATCTGATGCCGGCATCGCGGTTTTTTCATCGCACCACCCACCACCGCTTGAAATTTTATCCACATATCATAGATCGGTGGAAATCGCACACTGTGCGTTTTACGCGTTCCTTTTTGCCTTACACCTGCAAGTTGCGGAATGAGCTCCCTCCTGCGGCATTTCCGAGTAGCTTCTATATGGGGTTCTTCAAAAGGGCTGTTAATAGAGTCTTTAAGGGTCGGAAACGTATCTGTGATGCCCCTGGTGTTGCAGGTGTCGATAGGCGACGGTGAATGCTTACTATCAGGCTACCCGTCTGCTTGTTTGCCACCTATGGCATAAAATAAAAAAGACACGATCGAGATACATGCGAGAACAAAGGTCTCATACAGTGATGTTAGTCGCTCTCTCTGGTTCGTGCGTAATGACATTGTGAATAAATATAACGTTCACTTACACTCGCACACCGAACACATATACATTATTAGAAGACTTAAGAGAACAAAACCGAGTTAGTGTAGTGAAAAACAAAGTGTTAGTGTTAAGTAGTGTAGTGCTACCTATAAATAACACGTGAACGAAGTGTTTTGGCCTTAATAGAGACAAGTTGTTTTACTTTAGAGTGTGTACTATAATCATGCCAAGTTTGACACTTGTACATATTACCACTTTTTATTTATTTATTCGGTAATAGGCTTGCGTTTGACCGCCAACTCGCCTGATGTTAAGCGCGATGCGGTCTACGATGGAGCATGCTTGCCCAGAAGAAACCGATTCACTCAAGATTTGAAGACACCCAGATTGTAACCATCGGGGAACACCCATTCCGGCAGCGCATTCCAGACTAGCAGTTCGCACAATAAAAGTGGAATCAAAGCGCTTCGTACGGGTTTTCGGAATATCAACCATGAAGCGGTGTCGATTTTTCGTGCCCGCTCTGGCAGTCCGTCTACTTTTACACTAGAGCAAATACATAATGAACAGATAGACAGCGTAGGCTTAGTACTAGTAACAGGGTTCCGGTTGCATCCTTTGGGAACAGAACCCTGACTTACATTTGGGCAAGCTCTGCCTTATGTTGAGCAGCCGGATGACGAGCTCATCGACAGCCGCGTTGCTCGTGGCGCAGATCAAGATCTTGCCGCGGTTCTGCCGCCGCCGCTCCTGCTCGTCGTAGAAGTACGTCATCACGATGGCGCAGATTACGCTCGATTTACCTGAAACCATGTGTCGATTGTTATGTAGACTAGACACGAAGCCAATGGCGGGGGTGGCGAGCAGAGAATAAGGTATTTGACTGATTTTACAAAACCATTTTAAATTGTTTATTACATTAAAATAAAGCAATCTTGTAATTTAATCCTCATAATTTTCAGTATTTGTGTTTTAAATGACGGATCAAAACTCAAATTATTAAACTACCGCGTAAACGCTACCTTTGACATTCATGGGGCCACGTGACATTAGTGACGTCACACATAAACAAACGAGTTAATCTCGCCAAACAATTGTTGCCTCTATTTACTTTTCTGTGACGACATAAGGACATTCGGCTAACATAGAGCGTTTGCAGTCAAGTCACGTGATCAGTGAAAAACATATTTTTATTATGTATTTTTCTAGAAATAGGGACTTTATTTTTTAGTTTTTAGTCATTAAATACTTTTTGAAAATAATAATCTTCAAGGATTACACCAGTATTAATTATATTTTTAATATAGTCAAATACCCTATTTGCACTATAATATAATACTCCCATAGTTACAAGTCAAACTTCTCCAGTACACTCTTCTACAACAATGTATATAAAAATTATATCTTAATAATATTATTATGTAGGTCTAGGTACATCAAATTAAAAAATAATTTATTCAATAAAAAAATACGCACAAAAATGTCATTACTGGGCCCCGATTCTACTAAACAAATTGTTAATGAATTGCTTCAAAAATTACATTTTTGACACTTTTGGTATAGATAATGTGTCAAAAAATTGAGGCAATTCATAAAAATTTGAAAAACGATTGGTTTTGTAGAATCGGGGCCCTGTAATAATTAGGTATGTCAAATTAAAAATCATCCATCGTTATTTACTACAGCAGCTACCTGAAATATTCATGTTACCCATGAATATTTCAGGTATTTTAATATAGTCATTAAAATTATAATATGGTTGGTCAAGGAGCCAAGTTTTACGCCTGACTTTAAACGACGCGGTGGAAGGTACATCGCGTACGTGTGTGGGCAGCCGGTTATATATCGCAGGTCCTACGATGTAGACAGACCTCTCTGACTTCACGAGCCTAGGGCCCCGCTTTTTTCAGCAACAACCCGTAAAGAAAAAAAGAAAAAGTTGATGTTTGTCGTAGATTTTTACACAAGATGATCTCAAAGTAAAAATATTACGTCGATCCATTGGTCTATTGCTACGTTGAAATGGAACAAACAAACACACTTTCTCATTTATAATTTAGAATGACGTAACAGTAACTCTGTCCTTATGACTGTTATGAGTGTCTAATGAATACAAAAGTTTCAAGCCAATATGCAGAAAAAAATATAATCTCAGTGATCTCTTATAATCTGGGATCTAGGAATAACAATCTGAAGAGAATTTCGGAAGAAAAATAATTATCAATATAAAAACAGACTTCATAAAAATTTCAGAACTGGACCAAATATGCGCCCTCTATCCCATAGCGCGTGTATCAATTAGGCACTATCGGTTTTAAAGAGCGCATGCCTGATTTAGTACTGAGGTGTTCCGACAGATGTCTCTTATAATATTTTTGAGTGGAAATTACTTTTTAATTGTTACATGGAAAACAAATATAGTAGATCTGGACCAAATTGAAATGGGAGCAAACGGGAAGTACCAGCTTTCAAATAAAAAAAGAGTCGCCAAATCGGTTCACCCAATCGAAAGTTCTGAGGTAACAAAAATAAAATAAAACAGCCTAATTGATAACCTCCTTCTTTTTGGAAGTCGGTAAAAAAAGCAATTATCGCGTTTAACACTGCCTTACCTGTGCCTGGAGGTCCTTTCACCATCTGTACGCACGGTTTGTCCCCCAGCGCCGCCGCAACTGACGACACCACCGCGGTTTGCTGGCTTGTATTGAGAGCCTGTGTCCACTGTAAACATTCATTTGTACATTGTGGAATTCGGTAAATCATTCATATTACTTTGACATCCCCGATGGCTCAGTTGGTAGTGAAGCTACCTTCTGCGCTTGGGGGCGTGGGTTCGATTCCTACCTAGGGCAAACCTTTATGAACATTTGTGTTTGTTCTATGTCTGAGTGCTAATATCTATTTAAGTATGTATTAAATATATTTATGTACATATGTAAATCAATCTCAGGCAGCCATATTACAAGCTTTGCTTAGTTTGGGGTCAGATGACCGTGTTTGCAAAATGTCCCACATATTTATTTATTTATACAACAATATCAGTTGCTTGGCTCAGTGGTAGTACGTCTGCCTCATGAACAGATGGTTCCGGGTTCGATTCTCGGCCGGGCAGTTTGAATGATGAATTTAAATATCTGCTCTGTCTGGGTGACAGTAGAAAAAAAAAGAATTATTTGATACTACTACAAATACTTATATCAAAAGGACACAATAACTGTCGAATGGGTCCTTCTGTGTTTAATGACATACTCGACACAGGGAATCTTAGTAGGAACTAAGTGTGAAATGTTATTTACTTTGGACGGAGTCGAGCACAGTTTTGGGAGAGTTAATATAATACGTCTCATGATTACACACATATTTAGGGTTCCTTGGCAAACTGAGGATACATACAGCTACGCAGTGTTCACCTGTCTGTCACGGTCTTTTTATTCAGAGACTACCTGAGAGCGCTGAAATCTGGTATATGATCAGTAAAAAAAAAATCTGTTTGTCCATTGTCGACTGCGATCGGAAAGCTGGAAGAGATTATTCTATCGAAAGAGATACCACAGTGTTTGAAGACTCGTCTCTATAATCAGATATCGTAAAAGGGTGACGGAACTTAAGTAGAGTTGGGCAGGATACATGGTCATATTTAATGATGGGAGGTGGTGTACCAGTGGTTGCCAGTGATAACATATGGTACTGAGACATGGTCCTTTACTGTTGGCCTTTTGGAAAAGCTCAGAGTCACACAACGGGCAATGGAGATAGCTATGCTCGGAGTTTTTTTACGCGATAAAATCCGGAACGTAGATATTCGCCAAAGAACCAAAGTCACCGACATAGCTATTAAAATCTGCAAGTTGCAGTGGCAATGGGCAGGCCACATCGTTCGAAGAACTGATGACCAATGGGGAAGAAAGTTTCTTGAGTGGAGACCACGAACCGGAAGACGCAGCGTAGGTAGGCCTCCCACAAGATGGACCGAGCGAGCTAAGAAACGATACGTAGAAACGGTCTCGAGTTAAGAAATAATGCGGTGTACGATAGAGCATGCTTGCCTAGAAGAAACCGATTCACTCGCAATTTGAAGACTCAGATTGTAACTATCGGGGTATCGGCGAATATCCATTCTGTTTACGAGATATAGCCAACCAAGTTCAAGCTTTGCTAAGTAATGGCTTTGCTGTTAGTCAAAATGTTCCGGAAAAACCTCAATAACTTCGTGCACTAAGAACTCAACTCGAACATTATTATATTTATGGTTATTTATTTTTAACATAGCTACAGAACCCAACCGTGACTGTGTTGTGACACGCACTAGACTTTTTTTTTCGAGACAGGTCAATATAATTTGGAAGAAAAATACCTTGGTGCTAATACTATTAGGTGGCGCGTCGTTGGCTTTGAAGTGCCTGGGCTCAGGGCGCAGTATGGCCTCGCTAAGAGGCGAACCGGCTAGATACTGCATCGCTTCAAATAGATTGAGTTCCTTGCTAATGTACGCCAGTCTACGACCCATCATCACTTCACCAGGATTCATCGTTGACATCTTTACCGTGTAAACTGCATGGAGCCCTATACTGTAGAATGAGTGTATGTTATCTGAAACAATTATTTTCTTATTATTGACAATTGTATTAAATAATATGACAGTACAAATAATCGTTCATTTAGTTTGCAATGTATAAGCAGCAGTATACTATCACTTACTAGGTGGTGATGGAAGACATCTGACATTATGGACATAGAAAAATCTCTTTGACTCGTTCGGCCCCAAATTGACGAATATGATTTCACCTAGTCTAGGAACTCTCTTTGATTCGTGAGAAGGCAATGAAACTGAAAATGATAATAGTTACAGTATTTAATATCATACATCACAGTAGAAAACATACATTGTGCAAAACTAAACTATACACTTACGATTCACGCTAAAACTATACAGTTCAAAGCAACGCTCGTGTGTAGGTACGGGGGGAAGCGATTCAATCCTCATTTCAAGGTACGAGTTATGTTCTCTTATTTTCATGTAAGCCAGTGTCAAACATTCCCAGATCTCCATAAGCAGCAAGTCGCCCACCAGCCTGTGGAATAATTGCACAAAAATATTTTCTGAACAAAGACAAGCAAGTATGTATATCTTTTCAAAATGTTTTTATTTTCAGACAAGAAGATCCATTTAACTGAACTTATACTAAATTAGTAAAAGTAAGAACTTGCATTGCTAAAAACAAAATGTCTTAATATAGGCGAGAAAGGGTTCTCTTCTACGATTTTAAATTTCAGTTGTTCCTTCGAATACAGCATATTTTATTCTAAGGGAACGATCGTGGTTTTTACACATATTAATGTTTTTTTTTTACTTTTTTTAATAATATTTGTACAATTATAATTATTTAATATTATTAGGGTGTCTTCAAGTCGCGAGTAATTAGTTTTTTCTAAGTTTGAGTGCTCCGTCATTGACCGCATTATCGTTTAACGTTAGGCGAGGTGACTGACAAACGCGAGCCTATTTATCAATAAAGAATATATGCGGCCAAGTGCGAGTCGGGCTCGCGCACTGACGGTTCCGTACCACTACATAAATTGTTAATTACTAAACGGGCCCGACATTGCTTAACTTCGGTGATCGTACGAGAACCGGTGGTGTATTATTTCTTAGGGTAAATTTCAACTGGGTATCTATTACGGTTCGAAAGATATAGCCGTTAAAAGATAGGGCAGATGGACAGCAGACAGCTTAGCCTTAGTAATAGGGTCCCGGGTCCTTTGGGTACGGAAACCAATAAATAAAAATGTAGTCTAAAAACATGCATGTGACTCATTAATTAGTGAAACTGGGTGTACAAGCGCGGGCACACGGGGAGGTGAGGAAGACGGGAAAGAGACACGGGGAGAGGTCGATACCGCGCCGCTCGGCTCATGCGGCATGATGGTTGGCGTCTTTCCAACTAAGCTAAGTACCAGCTTGGTTCGTTGGAGTCTATAGATAAACGTGCCAAGAGGATCATCAGCAATGAACCCCTATTCTGAGTAAGCTTCTTAGTCTTGAGAATCGGCGCAACGTTGCTAGTCTATCGGTTTTTAATAAGATACATTTTGGAGAGTTTTTCGTTGGCTTTGCATCGGAATTAGATCGTCTAATTACATCCTGCTATTTTTCTATCGGAATGCCAGTGGGCACGAAAAATCAACACCGCTTTATGGTTGATATTCCGAAAACGCATACCAAGCGCTTTTATCGTGCGAACTGCTAGTTTGTAGAATGCGCTGCCTGAATGAGTGTTCCCCGATAGTTACAATCTAGGTGTCTTCAAATCACAGGTGAATTGGTTTCTTCTAGGCATGCGTGCTCCATCATAGACAGCATCATCACTTAACATCAGGCGAGTTGGCGGTCAAAAGAAAACACATTATAAAATAAATAAATGCTCTATTCACCATTGCAGAGTTCCTTCCCGTGGCTCCATCATCAGAATAGTTTGATGGTACCAAAATATCGGATTGTCATCCAAATTACATACACTTGCACACTATCAAATCGAGACGACAATTAAAAGTAGGTGAAAAAAACTTCCAAGATTTGATTTAATTGTTAGTTACCTACAAGTGAACTGGCTACCCGCACCGGCTTTGCATGGATGTAAGTTTTATTATACATATAAACCTTCCGTGACAAATTCCGCATCAAAATCTGTTGCGTGGTTTAGGAGTTAGCGGATATACAGACACGCGGAAAGCGACTTTATTATTAACCAATTTCCAAAAAAGAGGAGGTTCTCAATTCGTTTTTTTTTATGTTTGTTATATCAGAACTTTCGACTGGGTGAAGCTTACCAACATACTAACTAGCAACGCCCTGCGGTTTCATCTGCTATCCTAAGGGAATTGAATAAAATCTCATAACGGATACAAGACACACCTTACACACAACAAACTTTTGGATTTATAATATTAGCGCTACTTACTGTACATATTGATGATGGTTGGCAAATGAATGGAATATTGACATTGGAGGATTATTATGCCCCAGTAAAGGAGGTGGGTCGTCGTTATTCTTTAATTGTTCCTCTAACCATGTAGGGTTCCACCTTAATATCTTCATCAATGTCATTTTTTCCAATGAGAACAATGGTATTTGTCTCATGTCAACTAATGATTTTTTGACAGAACTAGTCTTTTTCATTTGGTTTCCAGGTTCTATTTGAAACACATGGATATCAGGGCGTTGTTCTGAGAAACGCACTTTCTTTTTAGGTTTTGATAGTGGATCTACTTTAGAGAATGATTCGCCTGAAAAATTATCATCACTCTTTGATAATGGCTTCAGGCTTTTCAAGGGCACTCGAGACTCCTGCACTTGGGATGATTTATCATTAGTAGATTTACTCTTAGAACGGTCGCGTTTTACGTGTTCTTTGTTTTTAGATGACTTGTGCTCTTGCCTTTTAGACGACTGATTCTTTTTATTCTCTCTGTCTTCAGGAGACTGCACGCCTACCTCCTGTTTCTCATTCTGGGATGGGGAACTTTCAACACTCTTCTTTTTAGATGTATCTTTCTTCAGTTTATCTTTCGTTTTGACAGGATTTACAACTTTTACAGAGTCAGTCAGGAATGCTCCACGGTTGGAACTTGTTATTTTTACATTTAATGTTGGTTTGTTGGTGGTAGAGGAGTTTGAAAGATTAACAGATTGATTTTCACACTCCTTCTCTTTTGAAGCTATTTCTTTTAATTTCTTCTTTCTTTCTTCTTTTTGTGAATTTGAAATGTGTCTTTTAGATGAATGTTTTTTAACTTTGGCACGTGTCAATGAAGAATTAAGCGATTTACCTGAAAAATGTGAATAATGATTAATATTAGAATTATTTTTATCTTTAATTTCAGACAAGTCAAGCCATGTAGTTTATACTTACTCTCAGAAACAGTATGTTTAGATTTTCCTCTATGTGAGTGAACACGTGGCTCTATCATTTGTGTTTTCCTAATACTACTGGTTGTTACATTTTGTGTTGATTCTGTATTAATTTCTATTTGGTTTGATGTTGGGCTTTTGAATGCATCAATTTCATCTTTGCTAGGTTGGGTTTGCTTCTCTGGGCTTTTAATTGTTTCAGTTGCAGGAAAGAAAATGATATCATCAGCATATTCTTCTATATCAGACACTTGTTTCTCTGGAGTAATCTCAGGTTCTAAACTTTCTTCTGGGGTTGGAAGAATAGTTAAAATATCTTCCATGTACTCTTCTTCATTCTCTGTATAATTACTAAGATCTATTACAAAATCATCATCCATTTGGCTATAAGAGCTGTCATCCACTTTTTCTGTAGCCTTAGCCTTGGCCATTTTGCAAAAAGGTTTGCCAGGCGAGTTCTGCGACAGACGCATGTACCAATGCTCCGATTCACTATCGCTATCACTTTCAATTTTGATTGCTTCATCGTCATAACCCACATACTCTTGTTTTACATTAAATGCTTCAAATTTTAAATATTCATTTACACACTTATTCTGATCTTTAAGAGGTTTTTTATGGTTTTCCTCATCTATTGCTTCTAATTTAACATTCTTTGTCAAACCATTTACATCTTTAACTTGAGCTTCATGATCACTATCTGAGAGAAAAATTACATCATCATCCATGGTAATTATACGACATCGCTTCTCATCTTTGATTTCCTTCTTGATTTTTTCGCAGTTTGTGTCATCTGATTTCCTCTTAAGTGATAATTTTGTTTTAAGAAAGGGTGACAACTGTTTCTGTGACATTTGTTTACATGAATCTAATGCAGCAAGTTTTTCTTCGATTTTATCAACTTTCACAGATGTCATTGCCATTGCAGATGTGATTGGAGAGTCATTATGTTCTTTTGTTAATTTAAACATGTACTTTTGTTCATCTGATAATTTACCAAGTACAGAAGCTCCTAAAGTCCACCCAATTCCAATAATATCAGAATCCTTTAACTGATAATCTGAGTTTGGAGGTATTTTTATAAGACCAACATAAACACCATTTGAACTCTGTAAAGAACGGTCTAATGTAATAAAGTCACAATTTAAACGGTCAGCAGTATATTAAGATTTTAATCAGTTCTAATATTAGTCGTTTAAATGTTAAAGACAATAAAAAAATATCATGATAGGCAGTATTTGAATCTGCGCAATTATCCAGGTAAATGCCCCCATTGCTCCATAGCTACTACGGTTGTTTGCCTGTCGTTCTACTAATTTTTGAACCTCAGAATCCAGTAATAGGTAGCCTTAAAAATCAGTTTTCAAAATACTAGGACAGCTCTGTTAGCTCAGTTGTTAAACTAACAATTTTTATTTTTCCTTTAAAGTAAAGCCATAATTATACTGAATACGAAACATCAAGAAAATCCTCTCTGAAAAATGGGAAATCTGTAGCAACTGGTTTCAGATCTAGCCATTTATTTAGTCATGAAAAGAGAAAAAACAGACAGACATAATTTTTCTTTAATAATAGAAGTAAGGCAGTAAGGACCTATTAGTGGACCTAATGTTACCACTGACTTATTTTTTATAGCTGACCAAAAATAATTTAAATGCTGACCGGATATATTTTGTAGCGAACCATTTCAAGTTTCCAGGTAAATATTATTATATGGTTAATAAGTAATCTTACCCCTGGGTCTTTTATGAATGCAGTATCTGAAAGAAAGCTAATAACACAATGTTTTCTGGATATTACGATGCTAGAGAGCGGAACAGTATTGCCGGGACCCCG
This sequence comes from Agriopis leucophaearia, assembly GCA_949125355.1. Classification (NCBI taxonomy): domain Eukaryota; kingdom Metazoa; phylum Arthropoda; class Insecta; order Lepidoptera; family Geometridae; genus Agriopis; species Agriopis leucophaearia. The sequence goes on along the minus strand of OX421273.1, from coordinate 7,522,991 downwards.
GCCGATTGTTACTTCGTCGCCTTCTTTGAAAGTGAATTCTTCGGCTCCGAAAATTTGACGAGATAACTTCCATTTCGTCATTATGAATTTACTTGTGTGTACTTTAGCAAGCAGTTAATATAACATAATTATTTCAATTGTTTGAATGAATTCAAACAAAGTACGCTAACCGAAAAACAACAACCGCGTTTCTTTTTGTAACTCACAAAAAGAGAGAGGGGCGCAGCGTTGTTCCTGTCAATTTTAGGGTTGCCGTATTCTAATGCTGAAATTGCCGGATTTTTGGGAAAAGCTAAAAAAAATGCCGTATTGTATTTATTTTTTATTAAGGTAAATTTAGGTATTATTATAAAAATCAAATACGTAAGTACGTATACGTATGTGTAATTAGAAAACGATGCAATTTATTCCTCACAATATAAATTTTGAATCGTTTCGAGAACTTCTGATTCAGATACATTTAGCTCGTACCTACTGTTTCTTGTCTTTCATTTTACTAATCATGTTGTTTGGCACTTGAAATTTAGTACAGTTACCCTGATTACGGACTGCTTGTTTAGCTAGAAGAGTTCCGTTAACAGTTGAAGTTACTAATTTGTTGCGAAGTCGCGTTTTCATATTATTATTCGTAAATTGTACCTACACATACACCAAAACAAAACAAAGCATTCAATGAATCGAATCGACCCCGGACAAAACTAGACACTAATGACTTAAAAATAGGGTTGAAACTTGAATTTAGTTGAATACTGTACAATAAACGTTTCGTTTCGTGGCTTTCTACTTTATCTATGGTTAACAAATTGATGCATTCCTTTAAACGCAATTTTTTTAAGTTTTTTATGGTACTTCAGTCAATTGCCGTATATTTTAATACGGTACTTAAATAGCTGCCGTATACCGTAATTTTAATGCTTAAGTTACCTAAATGCCGTATATTACGGCAATTGCCGTATCAAGAACAACGCTGGAGGGGCGATAAAGAGATCTAAACAATCCAAAATTTTACTATTACGTCAATGTCCAATGTCAACGTCAAGCATTTTTTTTTCACCCATTGGGCTGGCTAGAGAACCTTACCGCCTTATGTTATAGGCGAAGTGGAGACTTTAAAAACTACGGAGTTACTTTTTACGGAGTAGTGACAACAACATGAAAATACACGTTTCATTTTATGATGAACTGAACTGATACTTGGCTGAACCGAAAGGTGCAAGCAGTAGGTATTTCCAGGGCCGTATTTAACGTATTGGAGGAACATTAGAATAATGGGGCCCCTATGACCTTGACAGAGCACAACACTATTTTCGGGCGAGAGTAGAGTAGCTTCGCTCATGCTAAAGCTAATAAGGAGGTATTATAGTCAGTCATTATCCGTTGTTTTTTTCGAAATAAATATGTTTTTCGGCAATAAATATCGGTTATTGTTTGGTGATCTGGAGGGAACTTGGGGGCCCCATCGATGACGGGGCCCTGGGCAAGTGCCCAGTGGGAAAGTGTGGCCTGGGTATTTCAACTCCATGCGCGACTGAACTTGTGCAAACTGTGCAAAAGCAACTGTTCCGATGTATAGCAGATACCGCTTGGCCACCTTCGCTCAAGATTTTTTTGCAGATGAATAACTACTACGTACCTACATAGGTAGGTAATGTGGTGTGGCGGGGTATCTGAGATGAAAAAAAATTAAAGAAAGCCAAGGCCGAAGTTATAAACAAAAGGCTCATAAATATCAGTCAATAGGGCTGCTATCATTTACGAAAACCCTGGACCCCGATTCTACTAAACCAATTGTTTTTCAATTGTTAATGAATTGCCTCAATTTTTTTACTTTTGACACTTTATCTATACAAAAAGTGTAAAAAATTATATTTTGAGGCAATTCATTAACAATTTAAAAACAATTTTGTTTTTCACTTTTGACACTTTATCTATGCCAAAACTGTCAAAAGGACAATTTTTGAGAAAATTCATTAACAATTCAAAAACAATTGGTTTAGTAGAATCGGGCCCCTGTAATAACACTTGGAGGACGACTAAAAAAGGACAGTTACAGTGTCCATATTTGCTCATTTTGGGTAAGTCAATTGCACAGAGCTTGCGGGGTGGTGTTCACGCTGTGGCACGTACCTACCTACAAAAAGTAGTGCAAAAAGACGTATCTCGTACTAGTACCTACCTACCAAGCGCGCCCGACGTTGCACATAAATTTCGTTTAACCCATTCTGTCCTACTAGGTAGTAGTTCGATGATCTAATATCACCGACTCGCACTTGGTCAGTGTTTGCTTTACTTTAGAATGGGGCAAGTAAGCTTACACTACTCTAAACATAAACAGTTGACTGCCCATAGACCATTGAAGGTATAAAATACAATCCAAATGCTCAAGCCCACTATCCGTTGGCAGTATACCCAGCATACTGGCGGCATTACCACGTTGAATGGCAATGCTTATGCGTTGAGTCAGATACACGCCAGCATTTTGATCACGCGTCGCGTTAATCAGGCGCTCTGAAAGATTTTTGAAAATGATCGATCAATTGAGAGTTTTTCCTCTCTCTGACCCGGAGTGGATATCAGCTTCAAAATATTATTTTCCTGCTGTAGCTGGGCTCTGGGGGATTTTTGCCCCCAGGGAATTTGAGGGGCAAGCGCCCGCCCGGTACTGTCCGACCGGGCGTCGTTTCGAAAAACCGCCAAAATCATCTCACGTAATTAATGGACCCCCCCCCCCTCTAATATGTCTCAGTTTTGTTGATTTTGAGACTGATTATCTATTACTATGTTTCCAGAAGAAATATACCTAAACAAAATTTATTGAAAATCCTATCTTAAAAGTAAATTTAAAATCAATCATTTACCATAATAAATTTATAAAACATAACATATACAATTAATATACCTACATAATAATATATTCATATACATAATCCTATTACATAATACCTATTTGTTTAATATTGATATATATGTATATATATACACATATTATCGACTTATAATATTTTAACTAAAGGTGTAAACCTATGAATAAACCGTATTGGATCCCCGCGCAGGCCTAGCATAGTGCGGGAATCGCTGTTATATTTTATACTTAAGATAATTCACTCGTAAGCATAAGCCTTGATAAACTGTTTGTATAGTCTTAATACATTCCTTATTTTAAACTTATGTTTGTGTTACTAAATATATTTTTATTTTCATTTTGTTTTTATTTTTCAAAATATCGTTTTGTTTTAAATATTATGCAACCTTAATTTAGGTTCACAGATTTAATAGGGCCATCTCCCCCGGACCGGACTTACGTACCTACCCTATGTGAAACAATCTATAGCCTGTTACCGAACTTATTATATCAATGTTTAAAAATATATTCATCCTTCACCTTAGTGCTTCGAGAAACTATAATTACATGTATTTTTTGATCGAGTGTTTTTTAAATGAGCAGCGGAAAATATAGGGGTAAAAAACAGATGGCGGAAATAGTTCTAATTGGTCTTTTGGAGCAAATGTTTCGTATATCTACGAACGAAGTATACGAAACCTACTTTTCGTTTTGAAGTTTTTGGGGTCGTGCCTAAGTTACATTCCTAACATTCCAATTACATATCTATAATCATATCATAGTAGTAGTATTAGCCACCGTAGTTTATTAATGGGAGCTGCTGCCGCACCGTTTTGATAAAAATCGGTAATTTTCATACCTATACTTACATTGTTTTTTGTTTCGGAAAACATTTCTTATAGTCTCTAGGAAGCAACTTACGAAAGCCAACTTCCAAAATTATGTTTCATCGTTTTACGGCCAAAACCGTATAAAATCGTTAAGATTACGACTAGGTGGGCTGGCCAGCCAAAAAAGTAGCAGCTGCGCGGTGACCATTTCTGCATAACGTACTGCGGTATTATTATGACTGATAGGTACGTCTGATTTTTGAAAATGTACCTAAGGAGTATATATATGTATATATATTTTGTCATTTTATTGCGAAAATATTCAGACCTTAAAAAAAAAAAGAATTTACTATCGAAATTATATATGTATATAAAAAAAACTGTTTACAGACATTTTTAATGTAGCTAATTTGTTGAATTTTTTATAAACAAAATGAATGTTCTGGATTCGCCCCGCAAACCCTTCGGCGGTTTCGGCGCTTGGAGATCTTGGTAGGTACTGACATACAGAGTGATTTTGTTGATGACGATAATAATTACAAATACCTACATACAAGTCATACAATAATAAAAATTCCCATGATTTTGCAAACTGCACCTATTCGGGCCCGCGCTTAGAGTTGGGCGTAAGGCCCCAGGTCACCGTGAAGAAATGAAAAGTGAATAGTTATTTCCTAGACAAGCATGCTACATCTTCGACCACATATTCGCTTCCCATTAGGTGGGATAGTGGTCAAACGTATGCCTAGTTCATTGTAAAATAATTATCAATATAAAAAATCAACTTAGTAAAAATATCAGAACTGGACCAAATTGAAATAAGTAGAACACGGGAAGCACCAGCTTACAAATAAAAAATAATCATCAAAATCGATTCATTCAGTCGAAAGTTTTGAGGTAACAAACATAAAAAAAACAGTCGAACTTATAACGTCCTCCTTTTTGGAAGTCGGTTACAAAGGAAATACACCAAAGTACAAAAGCTCTTTAATATAGGTAGTTACCTTCATTGCGCTGACCTACTCGTATTATAAAATTGTCAGATCTCGTTAATGGTCACTTTACGTGCAGATACAATTTTCGCGCTCTCGATATCGCTTTTATATCGCAGGAACAAATGGCAGTTACAGGTGAAAATGAAGAAAAGTTGCGTTGCGCAGAGAAAGCTCTGGGCGGGCGGGGTGGGCGGCGAGCGGGCGCAGCGCAAATAGCGGCAGCGACTCGGGCAGTCCGCGCCCGCGCGCTCCGCCTGCCGCTTGCCGCCGTCCCGAGACTGCACGCTGAGCAAACGCGACAGACAGCCCCGACCGCGCGTGAACTGCGAACCGGTGTCTCCGTCCCAAGCCAGGCTCGTGGCCTCATAGTTTTGGTGCTCCTCGGTGCGAATCCTCCGAGTCATCCTGGCCTCACCAGGTTCCCTGGACGGCGACCGCTGCACCAGCAAGTGGCTCCAGATTCGATAGCAGAGATCGGAACCCTCCTCGTCGTATTCGCCTTCTCAAGGTCGCACGGGGAGGTAAACATTCTCAGCTTTCATTCATAATTAATATTAGAGCACCGCCTATCGCACTAGTTCTTATTCATTGTAAAATAGTTTATTTGAAAACAGCATTAGATAATATGAAACTGTTCGTACGTAGGAGCAATAAGAATTAAAATAAGATATCTCTTGAAAGAAAAGCTCCGTGGTAAAAATAAGTTCGTGCAAGTGAAACCGAAACACAAAGGGAGAATGTGTGAAGAAAATGTATGAAGTGGATTTGCATCGATTTGTGTAACACTACATGTCATTCACAAACAGTGACCCATTTTCGCAACACTTCGAAATTCGGCAAGTCAACAACGCTTGGCAAGAGGTAGGTGCCACCGTTTTTTGTCTGTTGTCTTGTGAAGATATTTTGAGAAAGGAATGTACTTATTATCAATATTAAGTAGATAACTTTCAAATAGAAAACCTCGGATGATATTACAATAATAAATAATCCATAAGGACCCAATTAGGTTATTTATTCAAAAATAAACTTAAGGTCTTTCTGACCGCTATGGCGCCGTATAGCGTAGACGTGGAATATATTCCAAAACAGGAGTAAATGACTAGAGTGCCCAATTATAATTAGAATGACTTTTATAAGTATTATTTTTATGGTTTATTTTAATTTTTTTTTTTTTTTTTTATTGTTATGAATATAGTTACTACCATTATCATTATCAATAAGCAGTGTGCGATTGTATAGCCACAGATTAAAAAAACATATCTAGTGTAAGTAATTTGTAAATACAAATCTAATTTTTTTTTCTGAAAAAAAAAAGAACTTTTACATATTGTTGAGAAGCTGGTAGAGCTTCAGTAATGTGAATCTGTGGCTATTTAGTACATTTTTTGGCTAGTCACCAATCTGCCATTGTTGCTAATACTACTATCTGAAACGCATTTATTTCTAGCAAATTTAAACGCATTTAAACTACAATTAATCGTTTGTGCCTATACATTTAGATACACATACCTAGTAGGTAAATAAATTTTCGGTTATTAGGTACTTACCAGGGTTTGGAAAACTTCGAAAGAAAAACAACTTTAATACTTCCGCACTTTGTAATTGTGTGAACGACACTTCACACTTGTGCCCCGTATTTCATCGTTAGCGAACTCCAAAGTATTTGTGAAGGTGGGAAGTAGCATTGTGAGTGCTATTCGATCAACAAATAAGCAGGACAAATACCTACCTACCGACATCCCCTTTGTTTGCGCGACGGTTGCGTGCAAGGCTCGGCTGTTGCTACTCTACTTCCGTATTTTTTTTAACTTTGCCCCTTCTGGGTAATTTGATTAAGTACCTATCATGGAGGAAAGAAGAAATTGCGATAAGTTATAGGTTAGTTGTATTGTACCTTCCAAAAAAATTAGCTTTTTCCTGTTTTCGCTTATCATCGCTAGCTACAAGTTAGGTGGACCACGGATGGGCTCAAAGATTATCGTGACTTTAGTAAATCTATAGATATTCCTTACTAAGTATTCAAACAGTCTATGGGCAATTCAACAGTTTTTTTGTATATAAAAGGCATTATTAGCCTGTTATTAATTTTAGAAGTAAAAAAAAACTCGTTAGTATGTACTAACTTTCTTTGTCAAAAGCAAAAATTTGAGTAGGGTATGTGACTCATGTGACTGTATTAAAAATATGGTTCATGCTGGTGTACCTATGCTGGTCATCCTAGTTTATTTTAAATTATTTAATTTCTTGAAACTAGTTTTTTAAATTACTTAATTATTAAATAATTTTATTACATTACCGGATTAGCAAGTTGAAGTGGCAGGGGCAGGGCACATAGCACGCAGAACAGATGGCCGATGGGGCCGAAAGGTTCTCGAATGGAGACCGCGGACCGGTAAGCGCAGCGTAGGACGTTCACCCACAAGATGGACAGACGACCTAAAAGAGACCGCAGGAAAACGCTGCATGCAGACCGCTTCCAACAGGCTCTTTTCGAAATCGATGGGAGAGGCCTATGTCCAGCAGTGGACATCCTATGGCTGAAATGATGATGAAGATGATGAATTACTAAAAACTACATAATAATGTCCTGATGACAAATACAAAATAAAAATAGGTTTTCCATTAATCACGTGGCTGGAGTGCAAACGCTCGATTTAGGTCGAATATCCTTATGACGTCACAGGCAAGTAATAGAGGCAAAAACTGTATAGCGAGTAAGAAAGAACTTGTTTCCTTGCTTGTGACGTCCCTAAAACCCAGTCCCCCCATAAATTAATTACATATTTACTAATTATCAACTATCTTACCTACTGTCTAAATTCTACATTCTATCCAGGCCTGTGTTGGTGTTGCAACGAGGCATTTTCACAATTTTAGTTTATATCAGTGAAAACTTTTTTCTGGCTTTTGTGTAACTATTCATTGTATATCTACAGTGTTTATTAGCAGCTGTTTGTTTTCCATGTAAAATTAAATTAAATAAATACCAAAGGGAGTATCGGTAGTTAAATAATAATTTAATTTTGAATTTAGGTTGTCCATTTATAATACAAACACTGACAATTATGAGGATTACATCACAAAATTGCTTTATTATAATATTAAATAGACAATTTGAGATTGCTTCGTAAAAACAGTAAAACACCCTGTTCTCGAAATCGAGATGCCTTCCGAATGACTTATCCCTTGTTCACTCAGCATGACAATTTGTCCCGTCGAAGCTTTTAAGCGTCACGACGGTCGCGTGGCGTGTATGCGTGACACACATTTTATATGTCGCCTGAAGTCAACCGACATACCAATACCAACCAGCAAGTAAGGCTCTTACACGATCGAGCTATTAGCAGACATAGTGCAACTTACAAACTGATGCCTTAAGCTCTACTATTGATCTTGTCGAGGCTCGGCCCTGTCTATTGACTGCCACGATTTAGTATCTACCTATAGATACCTGCTTGCAAATGTAACTAATAGCTTATTTGACCCAGTTAGAAGCTTTACTGCGATGAACTTGCCACTTTGAATGGCTTTCAGAAGCTATTTTAAATTTAGATTTAAACTTGGCTTTACTTGCTGGTATTTGCGACATAGACTGACAATACCTTTTTACAAAAATATAAAAGCTGACTTCAGAGTATGTTCAATGAACGGGATTAATCCCCTAACTCTACCCCAATAGATTATTTCCTAGATCTTACTAATACTTACAGGCAATAAACAATTATTCATATCTGAATTTTCACCCAAGAACTGATATATTTTTATCGTATTTAAATTATATAGATACTTAGTTATAGCCTATAAAAAGAATTATTGAAATAATAGATAATGACAGAGATTTTGAATTAGCATAGGAACACAAAAAAAAAAAAAAATGAATTAAGAACCTCCTCTTTGAAAGGCCGTTAAAAAGTATTGAATACCAATCGTCGTTATAAGAGTAAAGGTATACTATACAGTATATAAGGCAGTGATACACATGTCATGGTGGCATGGCATGGCATGGTGGACAGTGGTTGCTGTTTTATTTACACTGATCTACACTAGTATTATAAAGAAGTAAAGTTTTTAAGTTTGTGTGTAAGTATGTTAAGTAATCTCCGGAGCTACTTAAATCCGATTTATAAATTACTTTTTCTTTATATTGAACTAGCCGTCCGCCCCGGCTTCGCACGAGTGTAAGCTCGGCCTTCGGCCTCGCTACAAAATATAATATAGCCTATGTCACCCGGGGATAGTGTAGCTTCCCAACAGTGAAAGAATTTTTCAAATCGGTTCAGTAGTTTCGGAGCCTATTCATTACAAACATACAAAAATAGGTACAAATCTTTCCTCTTTATAATATTAGTGTAGATTAATTTTAAAAATAACGCTATTCCTGAGAGACATTGTCGTAAGCTATGTTTCGTCCAAATGAAGAAGGAGACGCAGGCAAAAGCTAGTAAGTATATAGTACAACCACAACCTTCGAGAACCTTACCACGGTAAATATCCCGTAAATAATCATATAACTTTTGTATATAGTATCAAGAATGAATATGATCGTTCTTGATAGTATGTAAATGCAGTTCATTCAACTTTTTTTGTATGAATTTAAAATATTTGTATGACATTTTCTCAAAAAGTTGGGTTCCTTTTCCAAATATCAAATGTAGGTAGGTATATTACATAATTATTAAATACTTAATAACACAATATGTTAAGTATACAACATTCTGTGAAAATACTTAAATCAAGTAAGTTTTATCCTTTCACCTCATCATCTCGTTACCAAGCTTTCTTTATCACATTAAATCTGCGCGCAAAAGTAGTTTTTATCCGCTAGCACGGTAGTCAATTCAAACATTCAAACGTGACGAACTATTTATACTAATATGACCTTCACATTTTTAGTACCAATACTATACATTTCAACCTCTTTGAATAGCACCTCAAATAGTTTGATTCAAGGAGGTTTCTATCTTAACTCAAAATAATGGTACCTAGTGTACCTACCTACATTTTTGCAGCACCCAGGGGCCTTACGCCTCTAACCGGGACTCGAATACGCGCAGTTTGCAAAATCACGCGAATGCGAACCTTAACGCGCCGGAAACGGTTTGCGGTCGTGGAACGTTTCGCATTCCCCTAAACTAAATCGTTTATAACAGGTATGCGTAAGGCCCCTGCAACGGAAGCATTTATGCTAAAAATGTATGGTGTTTGTTATGGGAAGAAGCGAAGCTGAAGCCAGCATACCAAAACTCAGTTGCCGCCAAGGCTAGAATTGTACTTTTCTGAAACATTGCATTGATCTCCTGGTAACTTTCATATTTTCATTAAAGCGTGACCTAGTAACCAAACTACGAAAAAAACATACCCAGATGCATATAAATATATGACTTGTTTAACTTGTACTATGAGCTAATCTTAGATATAATCTAAGGAGCTAATCATAGGACACCCCAACATAATGTAATACTCCTACGGAGAAGGACACCATTTAGTTTTTTTTTTGTGAATTCTAACATAACCTCTTTTTAGTGGAAAACGTAATTAAACCTCTTTGCACATTGAAAATATACAGGGTGTTTGGTAGAGGGTCCGACAAATCAAATGAGCGTGTTCGGGGGCCCATTTGGAAAATACAAGTTGGCCAAAAAAAATCCCTGACCCTCCAATTTTTTTTAAGTTTTTTTTTTGTGAATTTTCCCATTTTCACCAAAATTGTACCTATTTACCTCCATAACATTTGTAAAATCTGTTTTAGACCGGATGTTTTTACTTGAATTTGGTCTCTAATACACCTTCAGGCCACGCAAAGCAAAATTGGGTACAAAACAAAGCTAACTAACTGATTTAGAGCTCATAGAGTGAAAAAATGAAAATAAAAATTACCTCATAGTTCAACTTTCACAGTGATCTAAAAAAAAAACACTAGCAATTCGGGAGGTAATATGCATTTAAAAACTTCTCTATTTATTACTTATTACAATGACATACTAAGTTGGTATAAAACTTACCAACTTGTTGAATAAATGAGGCAGAAGGGAAAATTCAAACAACAGAAATAAATACAATTATTTATTTAATTTAAATTTTGTTCGAACACAGCTCCTCTGTTATGAATACACGCCCGGCGTATTTCTTTTGTAGTCGTGTTCAGCGTCATTTCTACTTTCATTTTTGAAAAAGCATCCCCAATTCTCGTCACCAATTCTTCTTTTGTGTTTATTTCAACTTCGTACACCAACTCTTTAGCACGTCCCCAGACATAAAAATCGAGTGGTGTTAGGTCTGGGGAACGTGCGGGCCATTCAATTGGGCCACCTCTCCCAATCCATGAATTGGGGAAAACGTTGTCTAGGTACTCGCGTACTATGTTCCGGTAGTGAGCCGGGCAGCCGTCATGTTGAAATACAACTGCCCGGTCATCTTCAAAAATCGGCAGGTCACTCATTAATTCCGGTAGGTCATTCATTAAAAATTCTAGGTAATTTTCCCCATTCAGTGTATCTGGGAGATAATGGGGTCCTATGAGGTCTCTCCCAATGACACCTGCCCATACGTTGACCGAAAACTTATGTTGGTGTGAGGCCTCTCTAGTCGCGCGAGGATTTTGCGATTCGTCGTAATTGGTCTCTTACTTTACGTAGATGACACATTTTTTTATTTCTAGAGTTGTTACTTAGAATCCTATTTTAACTCAATAAGCTGGTAAGTATTATACCAATTTAGTATGTCATTGTAATAAGTAATAAATAGAGAAGTTTTTAAATGCATATTATCTCCAGAATTGCTAGTGTTTTTTTTTTAGATCACTGTGAAAGTTGAACTATGAGGTAATTTTTATTTACATTTTTTCACTCTATGAGCTCTAAATCAGTTATTTAGCTCTGTTTTGTATCCAATTTTGCTTTGCGTGGCCTGAAGGTGTATTAGAGACCAAATTCAAGTAAAAACATCCGGTCTAAAACAGATTTTACAAATGTTATGGAGGTAAATAGGTACAATTTCGGTGAAAATGGGAAAATTCACAAAAAAAACCTTTAAAAAAATTAGGGGGGTCAGGGATTTTTTTTGGCCAACTTGTATTCTCCAAATGGGCCCCCGAACACGCTCATTTGATTTGTCGGACCCTCTACCAAACACCCTGTATAAATGGTTGGTTTTTTATGCCTCGTTCTTATTTGTTGATGTGACTTTGGTTCAAAGTGCCCTAAATTAGGGTGGTACACGGAACACTATTACTCGCGGAGGGGTGGTAGCCATAGACAAAAAAACAGCAAAAAAATGTCTTATTGTATTATTTTCCTAAACTTGTGTATTTTTGAGGGTTAATGCATAATAATGATGGATTATTATTTAATAGGTCGGGGAAAAAGTCTTTTCGTATTTTGTATGTATAAAGTTGTAGTAAAAATCTTATCCGTTGTACTGTTTGTATCTGGCTGGTTTTGATACCATTAAAAAGATGACATTTTAAAAAAGGAATACAAAACGTAAAAAGCAATTTCCCGCCATTTTTCAATTGTTTTTTTGTTCGATAAAATGAGTGAATCTAACGAACAAATTCGATATATTGTGAAATTTTCTAACAAAAAAGGGAAAAATGCGACACAAGCCGCGAATAAAATTTGCGACGTTTATGGACCTAATGCAGTGTCATCAAGAGTAGCACAATGTTGGTTCAAGCGTTTTCAGTCCGGGAATTTTGATGTCAAAGATGCAGCTCGCTCTGGTCGCCCTGTTACGGATAAAGTCGATGCCATTTCTGAAAAAGTGGACCAAGATCGGCATATTAGTAGTTACGACGTAGCTGAAGAACTGGGGATTGACCACAAAACAGTTTTGACCCATTTGAAAAAAACTGGGTATACAAAAAACTCGATATTTGGGTGCCACACGAGCTCACTGAAAGAAACCAAATGAATCGTGTATTCATTAGCGATTCTCTATTGAAACGTAACGAAACCGAACCGTTTTTGAAAAGATTGATCACTGGTGATGAAAAATGGATCACCTACGACAAGAATGTGCGCAAAAGATCATGGTCAAAGGGCAGTGAAGCACCACAGACTGTAGCGAAACCCGGATTAACACGTAATAAGGTGATGCTGTGTGTATGGTGGGATTGGCAGGGCATCGTTCATTATGAGCTTTTACCGCCGGGCAAAACCATCGATTCGGATCTCTACTGCCAACAGCAGATGAGACTCAAACAAGAAATTAAGAAAAAACGGCCGGAATTGATCAACAGAAAGAGTGTGGTCTTTCATCATGATAACGCCAGACCGCACACATCTTTGGCCACTCAGCAAAAATTTAGAGAGCTTGGTTGGGAAGTGTTAATGCATCCACCATATAGCCCAGACCTTGCACCCTCAGATTTCCACCTGTTTCGATCTCTTCAGAATTCTTTGGGTAGTGTTAGATTAACATCAAGAGAGGACTGTCAAAACTACTTGTTGCATTTTTTTGATCAGAAGTCCCAAAAATTCTACAGCAACGGGATCATGTCACTACCTACAAGATGGCAACAAGTTATCGAACAAAATGGCACATATATATTATAATTAAATGTAATTAAACTTGAAAAAAATATGTCTTGAATTTGTTTAAAAAATACGAAGAAACTTTTTCCCCGACCTTATATTAAGTGTTTGTGGACGTGCTCGAGTGTAAGTGATTACTCGTAGCAAAATCACAGAGGTGGCGGTCAAGCGCAAGCTTATTATTATTCAATAATAAAACAACTTTTTATTTTATTTTAAATAAAGCTTTTATGAAGTTAGTGATCGGAACGATCTGCTAATCAAAATGAGCCAAAACACTGCCAGTCTAACAGTCTACTTATATCCATCGAGGAGTGCGGTTGTCACAGTCACCTTCGTGAAAGCGCCTCGTTGTCACCATAATATTGTATTGTCATAGGAACTTGACAAGCATGCCAAATTTCAGCTCAATCGACACCCGGGAAGTGGGTCAAATTTTATTGGCAAAGTTTGATTACAGACAGGCATACACCGGGACAGGTGAAACTAAATAAAATACAAAGCAACTGTCAAGAAAATCGATTCTTCAAGTTATGAATAAATTAAATAGCATATTACAAAAAAAAACTAATTTAATTAGAACATATTCAATTGGTTTTTAATCAGTTACCTACTCTTTAAATCTATAAGTATATATTCTATTCTATACAGGGTTATGCATATACCCCATATCTAGTAAACCAAAAGGAGGTCATTGTACTCATCATTATGAACAACTTATATAGGGACCAACCCTGAAATCGCAAAAATGTTAAATACGTACATTATTTTGTCGAGTTTCAATTACCGTTCTCTATGGAGCAGCTAATATTTTTTTCGCAATTTCAGGGTTGGTCCTGTAGTAAAAGTTGTTCATAATGATGAGTACAATGACCTCCTTTCAGCTTAGTACAGGGTATATGCGTAACCCTGTATATACAAAAACGAAATACCACTCACTGACTCATCACGTAATCGCGAAAACTACTTGACCTAGAAAGCTGAATATTCCTTATGTGATGTAGAAGTCCGCTAAGAAAGGATTTTGCAAAAGGGACGAATTAAGGGGAGGTACAAGGGAATTTAAATTTTATATGAAACCTACGCGTACGAAGTCCCGGGTAACGTAACAGCTACTTATAGTATAAGTTATTATTGCAAAGCGACTACTAAAGAACTGTTTCTATCTTCGTAGTCACGTTTCCTTTCTCAAAGCAATTTCGCCCATCCAGCAAGCATCTAGCATTTCTAGCTAAATATTGTATGAGACAAAACGGATCCATACGTGACTACGTAACATATTGGGCAGGAAAGGCTTCGGGGCTGCGCTGGCCACTCTCCAAATAGCAACCGTAACCCAAACTACTTGGCAGAGGTTTTATTCCCAGGAAATATGTATGCAGATAAAATAGTAGCCACATTTGTAGGTATAATATACCTATATTGAGTAGGTAGGTATTGCAGCAGCAGGTAACAAAGGCATTTATGGACGAACGTAAAAATGTAGGCCAAGACGCAGCAACCTAGCAACAAATATTTCGAGAAAAATAAGACATTTACAAAAGCCTGAAATTTGAATTATTCTCTCTCTACTGATCAAAGTGTCTTAACCAACCATGGCCAACGTCTTTTCCTCAGGTTCTTCCCTCACATCATCAACTACGGTTGTCACGTTACTTCCTGGCCTGGCTATGGGTCCAAAGTAACTACTTACGGGCACGGATTCTCGCGAAGGAATTGTATAATGTAAGCCTTTGCAAATTTACATTAATCAAAAGCAAATGTAAAGAAAGCGTCAGCTAATTTCAGTTAATTTGAATATTTCGCTAAAATCAGGAACCAAAATTTCAAACCACGAGTTCGACCGCATGTGCTCTATGTATACTTGGGCTCCAAAATGTAAGCACGAAAGCTGTTTGCACAAATCCTCTTTTTATACGAGGATTAAGTCCGGCTTTAAATTTAATTAAATTGCTTAGTTTCTGTTGTGGCCCAGGTGGGCAGGTAAAAGCTTGATAAGCGTGGATTGTGCTGGATGTTAGTCGGACTCCGAGAACGTATTGATCGAAGTGTTGGAAACAAAGGGCAGTGGTTGTCCTGCCCACGCGGCCTCCCCTGCATCTCAATTCTCATCGTACAGACCATCAATCATTCATACATAATTATAATTGAGTAGGATATTGAGAGGATACATTCAGAACAGCGTTGTTTATAAAAATTAATATGAATTTTAAAGCTATATAAGCTAACTGTAAACACGTTAAAGTTGATAGTAAAAATTACGATTTGTGATTTTATAGAAACACTATTTGAATGAAGTGTTCTAGCTCTATAAAGTAAAGATATAAAGTGGACTACCAATAATTTACGGCATTTGCCGTAGAGATAAATATAAAATAGTTTCAAGCTTATGCGCCGGCTACTCTTTCGATTCTGACACTGACCATTTAAATACTATGCACTAAGTGAGGCCTCTCTACATTACGATGTTTCATTTAATAGTGGTTACTGTGCCACACTTCATTCAGTCACTCTCTAGAAAAAATAATCTGATTCGCATAAATAGTAGGTATGCCCGTGGTGTGACGTACTACTACACCCCGGCACCCTTATGAGAATAATATAACACGTGATAACATAGCGAGCGTTTAGCGAGAGAATGAGTGAAATGTAGTGCAATAGCCACAACGGGACAGGGTCTTCAAGTGCGGTGTCGTATAGTACAAAGGAGCTCAATTTTATTGCCAAGATAAGTAGCAGCTGCAGCACTACCTTACTACAAAGATACATTGTTATGCTACTTATTTTATGCAACCTATGAATACATTATTTTGAATTATATTTGAGTACTTATTACATCAGCCTATACTAGTCTACTGCTGGGCATACCTACATTTCCCCCAAGGAAAGCCACTCAGCCCGATCTTTGGATTTCCTCTATGAGCCATTTCCAGCTGCCCTACGTATATAATCACTCCAACAAGTCTCAGGGCGCCCTACGCTACGTCTACCTCAATGGTTATCAGTTTTATGACATATATGACCGGCCCAGTGCTACTTCAGCTTGCTAAAACGCTGAGCTATGTCAGTGTCTAGTTCTCTAGCGTATAACTTTGTTCCGGATACGATCCCTCTGAGAAACGACGAGTTTAGCTCTCACCATAGTTCGTTGAGTGACCTTGAACTTGTGGACTGCTCCTACTGTAAGAGTCCACGTTTCAGCTACGGCGCAGACATGTTTTTTTTTTTTTTACTGAATAATAGGTTTGCGTTTGACCGCCAACTCGCCTGATGTTAAGCGATGATGTGGTCTACGAAGAAGCCCGCTTGCCTAGAAGAAAACGATTCACTTGTGATTTAAAGACGCCCTGATTGTAATCGGGGAACACTCATTCAGGCAGCACATTCCACAGCCTAGCGTTAGCACATATCAAAGCGCTTCGTTCGAGTTTTAGGAATATCGACCTTGAAGCGGTGTAGCCTTTTTGTGCCACTCTGGCCATCCAATAGAAAAATGAGCAGATGGATAATGGGGAACACTCATTCAGGCAGCACATTCCACAGCCTAGCGTTAGCACATATCAAAGCGCTTCGTTCGAGTTTTAGGAATATCGACCTTGAAGCGGTGTAGCCTTTTTGTGCCACTCTGGCCATCCAATGAAGTTTCGATGCACACTCTCCGAAATGTAGGTATATCCGATAAAAAAACAGATAGACTAGCAACTTTCCAAAAGTCATCATCATCATAATCAGCATATAACTAGTCCACTGCTGGACATAGGCCTCTCCCAAGGCACGCCACTCGGCCCGATCTTCGGCTTTTATCTTCCAGCCACTGCCAGCCGTCTTACGTATATCGTCACTCCAACGAGTCTCAGGGCGTCCTACGCTACGTTTGCCGATTCGCGGTTTCCACTCTAGAACACGTCTACCCCAACGGTTATCGGTTCTGCGACAGAAAACAGATAGACTAGCAACTTTCCAAAAGTACAATACTACAATACTTTTATAAGTCTACTGGGGAGTATCGTGTCAGTTTTTTCCTCAGGTTTTTTCAGAATAGGTATATATCTCGTAGAAATCAACAACTTTCATATGTTTCAGTGTAGCTGTGACGAATAATATGATTAAATAGACATGACTATAATACTATACAAAGGCAGTGGGTGTGAGGCACAGCCGATGATATGATGACGTTTCTCTATGCAGATGTCAAGTTTATATTTATACACCACTACAGTGTGGCGATGAACGTTTCCTTGAACTACGTTTGAGTGTTTATTATCTTTGGATTTATCTCTATTGTTTTCAATGAAAATAAATCCCAGAAATAGAGTCCGAGAGTATAAGTGTTGCAATAAGTACTATTTAGTTCCGTTGTGAGTAGCATACATTTATTAAATAATAAAGCATAGTATGACCTTCTAAATCAATAAGAACCTTCGATCAAAAAAATAAGATTGAAATAAGATTAGTGGATGAAATAAGTTAGTAATTTTTATTGTTAACATTTTATGAAAGCAGTTTTAGGTTCTAATGAATTTTTCATTGCACATAGGTATTTATTCTTTTGAAAAATTTAAATATTACATTTTTAACTTCAAACTTAGTATCAAGTTGACTTCTTCATATGATCGAATATAAACGAGTACATTGCGTTCACATGCAGTTAACTGTCGATGAAATCACACCTAGAGCACTCGTTAGCATTCTATATGTGATAGCTGCCAAATAACCAGGCGATGTTTATACATAATATCAAGGTTTCTTTTCCCCGCATCGAGGAAGTACATAATTATATTTACAGACGAAGGGATACACGGTTGTCAGCTCATCAAAATAATGTGTAGTTTATTTTTTGAGATCGACGTTCTTGTATAATAAGAAAACGTGAATGTCTGAAAAATAGCGCCACAATTTCGGCTATTTTCGATGGCCAATGTCGTCTTCATTTCAATAAGCAATTCATTTTGTCGGTTGAGAGATTTCTGCCATGAATTATAAATAACTGCATGCTTGCTCTACATTTGCAACAGTTTAATGATTTCTCGCATCATCTAAAAATACACGGCTTATAATAACCTAATCTTCTAAAAATAAATATCCATTTTCAAACTCATGTCGAGAATCTGCTGAAAACAATTTCTTTCATAGTGATTTATTTAACGGAACTGGCAATCTATAAATAATAGGTATTTCAGCCGCATTGGCACAGCACAGTCCTCATAATTTTAATGTCAAAACAAATGACAGTATTTGCAGTTAATTTGTTTATACTTAGGTCTAAACATTACTATGGATCAGAAATACAACATGATTCGGAATAAGCGTTGCATGCTACGAGACACGAGTATCTAGGGAGTTATTAGGTTTACCTACTCAAGTATACTGAAAGCTTCTTGAAGGTATACCTATCTACTTTCGTATTGATATAAAAACAGTTAGAAGCAATCTATGCTAATGCTACAATATAACAAATATTCTACCTGTGCTTTAACAGGAAACGACACGTGCAGAAGTAAACAATTGAAGTGCCAGTACATAATTAGGTTTAGTCCGTTTTCGTAATTGAGTTTCGTAATCAGCTATCATAAAGGATTTTAGTTTCATTTTTGTAATCAATTATTCAACAAGAATTTCGGTGCCATTTTGATAAATGTACCTACCGATGCTGAATGATGGTGGTTTCTCTAGGAAAAATAAAAACATGACATTAACAAAATTATTACGAAACCATGAAAAATAGATTTTCTATCGTACCTAGTCACGAAAGTCAGTGACCAAACCGGACCAAACGACAGTTTTACAAAGATCGTTTTAAAACAAGATTTAAAACATGTGTTCAAATCACGAAATTTTTAAAGTTACTTATGCTTTGATGTTCTTATTTCGTGTATATCATAATGATGGATCGGTGAAGAAATTTCGGCGGGCTGTGTTCTAAAAACAAGTGTCCAAATTAAGTGACACCCACACGAGATGACCGAGTCACCACTTCAATTATTGCAGTGACAACTATTTATGACGCAAGAAACGCATCAGTAGCCAAGTGGTTAGGGTAGAGCATCAGAAGCAGCAACGTAATGAGCGTTGCAGTACGGGTGACGCGATAAACGGAAATATATCGGAGGCTGAGGCCGGGGCTGCGTCGGCGGACAGGTGGGCTGCCAGCGCAGAGCTTCCCCGCTGTCTCACCTGTCTATCTTCCATCGATCTATCGTTACACAATGTCTCTAATGACATGATACAAGATGTCATGATGATACAAGATCAGCTGTTTATAATTAAATTAATAAATATCTGGGACATTAAATGCTTCTAGCTAGTATTTTTTAAAGTATTGATTGAAATATTTTGCTATCGTTTCTTTTTACAAGCTTTTATATAACTTGGCATGTTAGTTAGTATGTACGTTCGCGGTATGTATGGGACAAATCTTGCAACTGAATTTTAGACTAGTTAGTAGTTATCCTCAACTGATTGAGCTGAAATTTGGCATACCTACTGATGTAAGTTCGGTGACAATGCAATGTTATGGTACCATCGAGCTGGTCTGACGATGGAGACAGAAGGTGGCTTGGGAACTCCTAAACAAAACGACGTAACCCAGTCGAGTTTGGTTTCAGACAGCGTAGGCTCAGTAATAGGGTCCCGTTTTTACTCTTTGGGTACGGAACCCTGAAAACAAATTTGTAAGTCAACGTGATCAAAAGACATAACTGTTTATGTTGAATATTTCCGGTTTTGCGATTTCACAAGGGCATCAAAACCTATAAGGTCTCGTAGCACATATATATAAAGGAAAAAATCCGAAAGCCGTTAATTTTAGGTTACATAAAATATTGTTTTGCGATTACAAACTTACATTTTATAGTTGGTATTTATCTACGACCTTATTGTCCACTACAAAATTAAGTTTGTCTTTCAATATTTCAACTTTTTTTTTTGTTTTTTGTTTGGAGTCGTGCTCTGAGGGTTCCATCCAACGGAATCCTCAATGCGCGAGTCCTACTCGTATAGATCGGAGCTCCTTCATTTTTAAACAAAAGGATATACTTTCAGATTAGTCCCTTAGACAATCGGAACAGTAGTTTGGTTTTCAAATCAAAATAACTGAAAAATTTGTTTACTTGGACGATAACCGCGTATTTTGTTAATTTGGAAGTAGTTTTTTTGTTGATAATTATTATAACTATTGACGAAGCCTGTATAAAGTTTATCTTTATTTCAATTTATTAAGCTCGTTTACAGCTTTTATTTATTAAATTACGAGTCTAAAGGTTTATATAATGTTTAAATACTTTTCAAAATTGGTTCAAAAATAAATGAGTTCTGAGGTAACAAACAATACAACCGAGTTGAGATACCCTCTTTTTTGTGGTCGGTTAATAAGGGATATCTCATTTTCGTATAAAGAAACGATAGCAAAACATTTCAACCATTTCTTTCTGAATTTCCGGAGTTCTGCAGATATAATTTTATAGTAGTCATGTTTTATGTCATCTATATAAATATAGCAACATACCGCTCACTGACTGACTTATCACGAAATCTCGAAAACCAACCAACCTTACCTAAATTTGGCAGGTAGATTCAAAACGGGGCCTAGAGTTTCGCTAAAAAAGATTTTATGATACAACTGAATTAAGGAGAGCAAAAAGGGTTGAAAGTTTAAAGTCTACACGAACGAAGTCACGAGCAACAGTTTTTTACAATGTTTAAAACAACAACAGATGTTTGCCATTTGAAAATAACATATTAATATCGTAGAAGATTTTAGTTCGACAGTTTATTTTAAAGTTGCTTGCCAATCACTATCGGAATTTAGTAGACCTATGCAACCTATGATTTACTACTAACAGATTGTCTTTATTACAGAAAACTATTTTTTACAAGTTTTTATTTAGTTTAATCTGTCCCGGTGTCTGTCTGTCTGCAATTAAATCTTGCAAGTAAAATTTGACCCACTTTGTCCGATTAGTTCCGATGACAATACAATATTATGGTGACAGCGAGCCGATTTGACGATGGACCTTCTTTTCAATAGCCCTAATAACTCCACAAACACTAATTCGACTTTTATCGAAACCTTCACTACATTGAAACTCTGGCTCCAAAACCATAACCTTGAAATAAATGTCAAAAAACCAACATATTACAATTTAAACCATAATAGAAGAAAAACATAAACCTAAAACCAATAACTAAGGTCATAAAAATAAAGGAAACCAGTGAATGTAATTTATTAGGATTGACCCTCGACACTCACCTCAATTGGAAACCCCACATAGAAAAAAATTGCTCAAAAATGTCACAATTTACATATGCTCTTAGTGTATTAAAAACAAACACTATAAAAGATTGCGCCATGTCCGCGTATTACGGGTATGCATACGCATGGCTCCGATATGGCATCGTCATGTGGGGTCATAGCTCGGATGCGAAAAATTTGTTCATTGCACAAAAGAAATGCCTTAGAATAATTGTAAATATTAAACAAAGGAAAAGCTGTAAACCCCATTTTATCACAGAAAGTTCTTACCCTACCCTCTCTTTATATACTCGAAGTGGTCATATTTGTTAGAAAAAACTTAAACCTATTTAATTTTGATAAAAACAAACGCCGTGAAACCAAATTAGCTCTCCCTGTACCCAATTTAGAAATATATAAAAGTAGTCCTGAATATAGATGTGTTAAAATCTACAATAAGATACCATAAAAAATATCAGTAAAGATTGCTCGTTTAAGAATACAGCCAAGTCAAAACTTATTGAAAAGGCCTACTACACTATACAAGACTACATGGACGATAAGTGGTAGAAGACATTTAGCATTAGATACCTAATTAAATATTAAGATTATAGTTTTTATTTTGTTTCTTACAGTAAATTTATTATATTTTATTTATGTTACAATTAAGTAATTTAATTGCTGCGCCCTAACAGGGTCATTGTACCGTCATGTAGTTTTAAGGACCTCATGTATCGTGTATAATGGTAAATAAATAAATAAATCTTCTTATAAAGATGTCTAGGTAAGTAGGATACTGAAATGAATATAAGGGAAAATACATGTAAAATGTATAATCGACCTACTTGCGTGTTCTTATATGTATATAGAAAAAGGATGCCTTTGATCGCGTTTGGCCGTAAAGGAAACTGGTATAATAAATAAGCAGAACTGGCCATATCTAACGCGAACCATCTCTACTGCAGACCTTCGAAATTGGGTCGACATAACAGCAAAAGCAATGAAATCGCTTGTATTCAGTGTTTTACCTATTTGAGGAAAACCGCAACATTCTAATCGACGGCACGGAATTTTTCTTATCATATTGAGCCCAAGAAAAGCTTCCGTCTAAATAATCTACATTCTCGTAAAAATATTGTTCTTAATAAATGTTCCGTATCTAAGATATCACCTTATACGTTCTATAGCTATGACGAGTTTATTAAATTTAAATTATAATTAAATAATAGGCACTATGCAGCATTTTTAAATTGACATAGTGATTTATTCGTTCATTTTTGACATAATGCTAATTTATTTATTATGAAATTATGGTAATTTATTTCTTTTTGTTCTTTTAAATATTACTTTACATTGTTTTTTTATTTTATTTTTTTATTTGGTTAATATGATAGGTACATTATTATATACTAGCTACTATATGCTAGTTAATTATAATAATTTTGTAAACCTGTTTCCTTAGTACTTTGATCAAGATTGCCTGGAAGAGATCGCTTTAAGCGATAAGGCCGCCTGTTAAAAGCCTAGGTTATTACTGTAATTTATAATGTTATCCTTGTTTTTGTGGTTTTTAATAAAGAGTTATTGTATTGTACTTAGATATCTACTATAGTAACAAAATATGACCTGTAATTATTAGTTACCAATAAAATGATTATGATTATTATGATTACACTCATCTAATCGCGTGGTGTCATGAACCCCAGTTGATAGATTGTTGGAATCCAATAAAACGCCAATACAAAAGTTTAGATTTTATTGTTATTCAAAATTGAATGCCTCATAAAATGTACGCTATACCGTTATACATGTGTATAACGTCGATATTTTTACGCGTAGGCAATCCAAATGTCATTAACGATGTAAAAGCTGCGGGAGTAAAATAGTTTTACTGTCCATTAACAGCAATCAATCATCGAGACCGAAATAAACAGCAATTGTAGGCAATATGTTGGTTATCATCGATTAATTATGCTCTCTGCTAAGAGTACTGCGATACGATTGTCGATTAGTTATCGTCATTAATGGGTTGATAACGGAGCTTGTCTGTACACAGAGCCGCCTGCGTTATCACTACACGAACTGCATACAACTACCGCGTTCGAGTAATGAAATATAGATATCCCTTTTACGTCATATTAGTTGGAACGTAATAAAGCCGCCGATTGTTATTGTTTTATACGCTGTTATTTAATCATTTGAAGGTTTCAGCGTTGCTAAAGTTATGTACGAATACCGCTACAAAGAACAAAACGTGTTTTATAATGTACTGAAAACTGCATAGAAATAACTGGCCAAAAGCGTGTCAAGACTTCAGACACGCATAAGGAATAAAGAAAATAGCGCGCCAAAGCAAATTAAAAAAAGTACACCAAGAAGGTTCTGAGTCTAAATTTCTAACAAATTAAAAAAGGTTGTATGATAAGTTCGGCACCATGGAGGTAGAAGTAAATAGGTTTAATGATGTTTTGAATTCACAAACTCAGTGCACACGATGTTCTAAATTCAATTTACTTTATCCTCTAGCGGATAAAAACGGTTTTTGCACTCAGATATCGAAGAGCCAAAATACTCTTTCCGAGTATTTTGTATTTTGAGTACTTTATGCTATGCGGTTCCAAATTTTTCAAATGAGAACTGAAATCGGCCCGTGCAAAGATTTGTGACTGTTAAGCACTTACAAAATACACAACAATTTCATACAATGTACTTACTCGTACTTACAACTTTTTTTTTGCTGAATTTGTTGAGTCACGGATCTAAAGTTGTTAGTATGATGTAGGGAATCGGCTTGTTAGGTAATTATCCAATAACCTTTTATAAATAAAATTAATTTACTAGTTGACAATTATGTATAAAATAAATAAATAAATATTATAAAATAAATAAATAAATATCTGGGACATTATTGCACACATGATCATCTGACCCAAACTAAGCAAAGCTTGTAATATGGCTGCCAGAGACTGATATACATACATATATATTTTTAAATACATACCTAAATAGATATTAACACCCAGACATAGAACAAACACATATAATTTGTTGAGATGAGATACGTGTATCTATTCCCTGTGTAACGTTAAAAAGGCGGCTTTAATCGATGTGGTTTTTGAGAAGGCAGATTCGTTTTCTGCTTATTTTTGGGCGCAGAGGAAAGCCGCAGTGAGCTCGAACGAAAGCGTCCTTGCTTCAGAACAAAAACGCTGTCTTTTACGACCCCTTTGTTTTAAAACTTCGGAGAATGGGGAAGTTGAGATGCTCACAAAGTACGTTCCAACGTTTGTTAACGGCCGAGTGAGCAGAGGAGACCATTGTAAATACTTAGAAAAGTTTTTTTGCCCGTTTGCGGTCGGTATTTAACCCAGTTTCAGGAACATCTAGCTGATTTTTTTAAGTGCGAACGAGCGCTGGATACATCATTTTGTAAAGCAGAATATTTTGAATGATTATGATGACTGACCTGATCATGCTCGGTAAAAATTACAGATCGGCGTCGTGTGTTTGTTTTGTAGATAGGATTCAAACTCTCATACATAGTAACAGTATTTTGAGGGTATGATAATAAAACATGCTTTGTGCTCCAGATTAATTTTGGCAAGTACTACACAAGTAAATTTAAATGAAACCTTATTGCAACAGATTTAGATTCAGACAGCTACGATTCGATACTGCCAGCTAGTATTTGTAACCAGCGGTTCTATATTGAAGAATGTGACAGGAACTAGGAGGCAGCTGGCCGACTGCCAGACTCGAACCCCGCGCACTTCCGGCGACACTTCCCCATATTTCTTTGGAATGTACTTGAGAAGTTCTTTGATTTGTGTAAATAAACTATCAGGTATCCTCAAAGAACTTGCTAAGGTAATTACCAATGTTGTTTTGCACACAGACCGAGGTGTGTTTTGACCACGGAAACACGTTAATGATTCTGCGCGCCAGGTTTAATGGTGTTCTCATAAATCCAAATGTGTTTTAGAATATTTCACACATTCGTAGATGTTTTATTATTTTTATTAGTTGAACGATTTATGACCCGCATGATTCAACCGCATCAAAGTTATATTTAGAAACTTAAAATCATATCGAATGCTACTATGTTTATATTTGCAAAATGTTCAGATTCTAGAATATCCTGTATATTAAAAACACAGGAAACCCAAAACTGCGTAGGTATTCAAAAACAGAAATCATAATACGAATTTCTAACAAATTCCTACTATAAGGTGGAAAAAAAATCTCCAGGGAATAACCCGGTCGCTTAAAGGAATTTCCGGACATTATTTCGCTGCATAATGACCTCGTGTGGCGGTCTTTTTCATTTCATTTCTAGAATTATGTACGTTTTGGAATTCTCTCCGCATTCCGGACAAAAGGCTCAATTCCCGGACATGTCCGGAAAATTCCGGGCGTATGGCAACCCTACTACAGGTTGACTTTTTTTCGAAACATAAAAAATTGGAGCGTTACTAAGGCGGTTACATAGAGTAAAAGTCTATAACAACTACTTTAAAGATTTTTAATGTTCAAAATCCTCTCCTATATTGTATGAATGTATATTTTTATGTATATAACGATTTTTTAAAACAACTAAAATTTAATGTACATGTTAAACTCTAATTATTCAATTTCGGCTAAAAAAAACTTATCGGTACGGTCGATCGGTGAAAGTAAGTTTTCATTAAAACAGTGACTTGCACAATGATCATTAAAATGTAGAGATTCGATTTAAATTGGTAAGCTCATACGCGTATTTCAAGGAACAATAAAGCATTTTAATGTGTAAACACCGTTGATGGTAACGAGCGTTTATCTACTCATGCACAACAGATAATTGAGACGCCGCGAACAATAGGTATATGTATTAAGGTACCCATGTGTTTGCGCGAATCATAATATAAATACCTACTGGTATACGTAAATACTGCATAACTGCATACGAGTACATTGGCTTTGTTGTGAAATGTATGAAAATGAATATTATGATTTCCAATGAGGATACTGATCTATTTGTTTTTTTTTGTGGATGTTTTTTAGTTATATGTATGTAGGTTCCTATTTAAAAAAAGATGTTACTTTAGGGTAGAGTGGCTATTAGCTTCTGATACTTTTAACGAACAAATACTTAGCTCCTAAACTTTAAAAACATTCTTATAATGATCTTACATTGAATTTTGTCTTGCTCTCTCATTAGCCGAGAGAGTGAGACAAAGCTCAATGAAAGATTATTATAAGAATGTTTTTGAGGTGGAGGTAGTCAACCCAGCTCTTTCATATTTATATGTCACAAATACTTTGACACTCAAAAGAACGTGGCGGCGACGGCCGGTACCAGTACAAATGTAATAAGTATATAATATATTAAATCGGCCCAGTACTTTTTGAGCCTATTCATTACAAACATACAAAAATAGGTACAAATCTTTCCTCTTTATAATATTAGTGTAGATTACCTAAATAAGGGCACGAATTCATAAATACCGCGAAATAAACTAACAAATATTTTCTGGTCTTTATAAAATTTTAATATACTTGCATGCAAGAATAGTATTTATTATACTATATATCTATGCTTACTGAAAAAGGTGATTTGTGAAACGAATCCTGGCTTCCGGACGCATAACATAAATTTAGAAGACATTCACACTGACCATCGTAACATGTTATAAATATTTACGATTGTCAAGGTCGCCTCTATTAGCGTTGGATTAACTGTGAGTCGGTTTATTTTGTATGTAGTTACATGTTGAGCGAAGAACTCAGCTTGGTTTTTGTTCTCAGAAATCACGAGATAGATACGTCACAACACCGCAGGAGGGATCCCGATGTTGTAAATTGTGTTTACAAAGCCGAGAGTCGGAGTGATCGAACTGCTTTGATCTCGCGCGTGTGCATGGACCACTTTATAGACTGTTTCTCCATGTCGCCGGCGTCTCTAGAGAGTCGACATCGTCGAGACAAATCACCATCCGCCGCCACCGCCCGGAGATTGCTATTAGCGTCACATTAACTCAGGTTAAAATTAATTTTACTGTATTAAAAAAAAAACACGCTCATTTCATCATTATTATAAAAAAATATTTATAGAATTTGTCGAATTCTAAATATTATTTGTAGGCAGGCAAAATATATTTATGCCAGGCGTCTGAAAAATTTCCGAATACGTGATTTAAAAAATATTAACGGAAAGAAAAGTCCACATGATGAATCACACGCGATAATAAATAGACGACCATTACGTCAGATGACAGACATTGACGCTAGGAATTTACATCCAATATGAAAATATTAATTCATCGAATTGTATAGTGGTTTACTCACAGGAAAAAATTCTCACTTCAGTGGGTTTACTAACTTCTCGGCACGCAACCAACTTATTGATTGCTTGCTGTTGACCGTCGATTTACGTCACAAAGGGCCTGTAATTTTTATGAAGCTCTACGAGTCAACGAGAACTTAAATTCGGGGACATTCATTATTATTTTAAACGGTCGTTATAAGACAATGGGCGCATTGCAGCGGCTGCTCGGCAATATGTCGTAAATTGGTGGGATACGTCGTAAATCCGCCATTATCGACGGCCGTTAAATTACCTATAGTTTAGTATACTGGGCCCGCGTGGTGACGCGGCGACGCGCGGCATGCGCCACGTGGAGCGTGTGGTCACATCACCGTGGATCTACGATCAACATGTAATGCAAGATGGTTTTTACCCCTTTTGATGGTCTGGTTCTGACCCAAACAAGCCTTTAGGTTGTTGTGGCGCGTCTGTCAGAGAATAATCCTGCCTACGTGTCTGTATCTATGATAGTATCTTAATGTGTTTGTAGTAGTTAGGCTCATAAGTACGTTATTAGTACTTAGGGGTGCTAGAGTATTTTGTTTAGCTCTATGCAAAGTTATCTGAGTGTTTTTAGGTAAGCTACGGAAGTTGCTGCTTGCTGCACTGTAGGCAAAAAATTGCACGGGAAAGATATAACCATAAATTTGGATTAGATAACTAAGTTTTTCTAAAACCCTTGAAATACTACTCATAAAAGCTACAATCAATGAATTCTGTCATAGAAAAATAACAGTAGTAACTTTTTAGGGTTCCGTAGCCTGACAAGGAACCCTTATAAATTCGTTCTTTCCGTCCGTCTGTCTGTCTGTCTGTCCGTCCGTCCAAATTTTTTAAAACCTAACTTCTATAATTATTGAGATAATTGAATGTTTTTTTTGCATAATGACAGTTGTAATAAAAATCTCAATTTTAAAAGTATACAAAAATCATATATTACTGCATTTTAGGGGTGGCTCTCGTACATGTGAAATGGGGATGTAAAATTTTTTTTCACTCCAACTACTCGTGTGGGATATCGTTGAAAATATCTTTTAAAATGAAGGTAAGGTTTCTTACATCACTTTTTTATAAAGTCTAGACTTTGCGAAATATGGCCCGCCAAAGAGGCAAAAAGTTGCCCCCCCCTGCATTTCTAAATTATAAGACATGGAAACTTGTAACTTACAATACGGACAGGTCATATTTCAAACCTTCATTCAAAATTATTTCGAACATTATCTGATCATGACTTTTTGAGTAACTGCGATAAAACTGTAATAAATTCAAGGCGTTCTAGCTCAAAGGTCATTGACCTTTTTGTGAAATGGTCTTAAGAAATAATGTTTCCCAATCAGTTTTCTCTATGTTTAAACCATATAAAGTATATGCTATGTCAGGATGGTACATCTCTGAAATTTGGCTAAGTCCACAGAGCTTCGTTCGTTCGAATTTTTCTATAACCATAATTTTCTGAACTATGACTATAATTATATGGCTTTGATTACGGAACCCTACCATATGCGTGTCTCGACACGCTCTTGGCCAATTATTTACTAAGTGTTTTTATAAATCTTTATGGTTAAGATTTTCTGCTTGTCTTCATCAAGCTAAGCCAATAACAGACTGTAATTTTGATTTTCGTTCCAAAAAGCGTATTGACAGCTTTGTTAACAAACAAAGCCTTTTGTGTTTTCTCATTGTTACTTCTTCAGGTCGTTGGGCCCGTATATTTGGAATGTATAGTGTTCTATATTTTAAGATAAACAAGATTTACTTACATATTGTATCGTATTAAGTCCCTAAGCTAATCTGCATGCATAAACACGTAGATTTCCAAGAAAAGATAGATTGCGCTTACATTTAGCTATATAGCTTATTTACGATAACGTAACGACGGCGAGATAACGTAAAATCTATTTTATGGAGTTATAAATATTGATAAGCAGCTTATTGGAAATATAGATTTATTTACAAGGTGATATTAGCATACTTTGTTGTCAGTTATGAAAAACAGACGCATTCTAAAACCTCGAAATCATTTGTTCGATCTAAAGTTTCTAAATTCGTATGATTGGGTTTTCCGCACTGAAGTGAGATTTTTTTCGGTGGTTTTCCGTGCTCACATAAAACGTATTACTGACTTAAACATTTACTGACTCTGGGAAGCACGTTTTATGAAGATTATATAGCTATTACGACTAACAATGTAAATAGCATCACTTTTGTATATTTACTTTCCTTTCCCACTATTCTTACACATTATTCTGGGGTTCATCTTAATTATCAAATTTCCCCGTATTAAAACTGTTGGCACAACATGCAAATTAAAATTAATCTGCAAACGGTACAACAGCATTTTGAGAAGCAATTATGCACCACTTCCTGTTTATAACAGCTGTTCGAGTTGCAAGGAAAGTTTTGGGATCAGTGCTAATGTAGCAGAGTAACGAGTTCAATCAACCACATAAATATCTTGTATCGGGCCATTGTTACCCATATTTTTCGTTAGATACGTTACGTAAGTTGGTACGTAAGTATATATTGAAGACTATCTGCGGCCCGCGGTTTCACCGTTGTGGATAGACCCTCAGGAACCATTTATCGAGGATAATCCACACTATTCCCGTTAAGCCTTTTCCGCTCCAGTTACGCATTCGTCCCCGTAATCCACTCTACTCCCGTCTCGGCCTTTTTGCTTTAGTTACGGATTCGTCCCGCAATCCACTCATCTACCGTCCCACAATCCACTCATCTCCCGTACCATTTTTTCCACTTCAGTCTCTCATCCGTCCCAGCATCCACTTTACTATATTCTGTTCTTTCTTTTCGCTTGAGTCTCGCATCCGTCAGAACTTTTAATCCATATCTCATAGCGGTTTATATCCGTTATTGTAGCTTAACTACCGCAGACTCTTTTTTTATAGAACTCCTTTTTTTAACATTTTATTTAGTTACTAGAACTTTTTGCCGCGACTTCGTATGTTAAGAAAATAAGCAACTGAACACGCTAGGACAGTTTTTAGAATTTTTGTCTGTTGGTTTGTCCACGCACATCTCCTAAACCACTGGACGGATTTAAATGCGGTTTTCACAAATCTGCTTAGCTATGACCAGATTGAAGTACTTATAGCCTATGTTATTTTGCGCAAGGGCCGAATTAAGGGAGGAAAAAAGTGTTGCAAGTTTATATGAAAATTCACGCATACGAAGTCGCGGGCAACAGCACTAGTACGAGTATGTAATAAATGTAATAACGAAGTAACTTTTAACTTATGTGTGCAATAATGTCCCACATATTTATTTATTATTTATTTATTTATTTAACATTCCAATAGTAAAAAATTATAAAAAAAACGATATGTTAATACCTAACTACTAAACTAATCTATTAAACCGCTACCAGTGGGAATCGTCCCCAAAATGCTGGCCCCATTACCACGTTGTATGGCAATGCTCACTCTTTGAGCAAAGTAGAGGCCAGCATTCTGGTCACGAGTTGCATCAACCAGACGTGATGATAAATATTTGAATTTTTTTTTGGCTCCTGATCCCCACGGGCCCATGGTTTCGACCCCAAAAGGCTCAAAAATGTACCCACTGTCCAAGGTACTATATTTGCGCCTTTTGAGGTCTTCTGCGAAATTAGCCGCCGCGCCAGCCCTAATCAGCGTTCTGGGAAGATGTGACGGCGCAAAGATGTCAACACAAGTCGCGTCCCACACTAAGGGCCGCCCCAAATGAGTAACTTTTACTTTGTATGGGTACAACATTTATTTCAATAAAATCTGTTCTCATTAAAACTTGTTCGTTTACCTCCGCGTTAAGAAATGTATTATTTTGACTCCTTTTCCACATACCAGTAGGTATAATAAAAGGTTGTCAAAGTTCATTAGTGCTAAAATAACTTTGCAGTTGATTGTACACGTGCCAGATGATGACTCGTGATCGCATCCAACAGCTGCTTCAGTAAAAGTATCTTCGTACATATTGTACAGTTAGATATCTATTCTATACAGTAATACCGATACCAATTGGACAAATAGATAGGTCAATGTCTCGAGCTAGATCGAGCGCGGGCCGCGCGTTCCCTTCTAATTACGACCTCAAGCAATCAAATTAGACTACGCGGATCATTCCAGGCGTTACGATATGCTATTAACATTTATGTTTATTATCTCACATGGCATCAATTTGTTGTTGGAGTAGGTCGGATCTTTACTATTTTCGCTGGTGAGTAGGCCAAACATTTTGAGTGTTATCTACACATTTTAGACCGATTTGAACCACATCAACCTCTCCAGATTATAACCCTAATCACGTTTGCAAAACAAAAAAGTCTGGAACTTGTTACGGAGATTCATAGCGGAATCGGAACCGGCACGCACATTGCGCATACGCAATAAATGACGGAATTGCTATATCGAACGCGAGTATGATATGCCATAGCCCTGTATCAAGGCGAGGCTGAAAATACTCTTCTTGACCTACGTTGCCGGCGCCACACCGCCACGTTATTTCGCCTTCCAGAATTGTGTCGTAAGCGTGTCGATGGCCTTATTAATTAGCTGTCGTACAAACACTGCGATTCTACTCGTTAATAGAGGAAGACGCTAATAAAACATCTATTCGGAGAAGAAAACAAAAACAAAAGCTTGCGGCGTGATTGAGGCAACTGGCACATACCTCCGTCATCTTCCCGTCAAAAATGCAAAGAATTTCAGGAAAAGACCTAAATTGAAGAGATGCACGCTGTGCCAGAAAAGTTGGCAAGAGAAAATGGTTTGTTGGAATTTTCCTTACACAGCTATATTGTTGACGTTAGTAGCAGAGATAATGCGATAAAAATGAAACTGTTATGAGGACACCACTGTCCACAACTATTATTAGACACTATTGGCAGGTACATACTTATGTTATGATAGATCGCCGTTCTAACATGTTACGAAAAATTTCAATAACTCATCAGATTGCACAAGTCTGTAAATAATTCGAAAATAGGTAAAATTGTATACTTAGATAATTACTTTTATATTTAAAAAAAAACCGACGCACTACCTCTTTGATCTTACACCGTAGCATATCATGTCAGTTCTTTCGCAAAACAACCACACCACAACCACAAAATAACTCCGAACACAGTTAACCAACACTTATGTTATAAAATATCAAAACTAATATTCTCTAACAAAAATCCCTACCGCTTAATTCGATTGCGGTCGCTGAGAACAGCCTGCCATAACGTGAATCAACAATTTGTTGCCTATATTATTATATTGTTGAATTATGTCTTCACGCGGTGCGTAAGCGAATTAAAACGCTGACCATTGTACGGTACAAAAAATGCCAACACAAAAAGCTGTCGTGAATGTAGTGATAACTCTTCATGCACACGTGAACGCGAGTCGGTCGCACACGGGCGCTCATTTATTTTCCCCATGGAATTGCCACCCCCTCCTGCATAAGCCTTTGTTGCAGGAAAGCCTCCATTCGCCGTTTCTGTAAAGCTTTCTAACTCGTTTTAGGAATGTAATGTGTGTCCGGGCAATGTTTACGAGGTTTTACGACAAAGAAATATAATTCTGTAATGTCTATAACTGTTTATGTTTTATTTGTGATGATAAAAGTGAAACAATCAACAATGTGAGTCATCTGTCAGTAAAAGATTTGTCGTATTTCATGGTAGATGGCTGGACGATGGTCGAGTATAATTGTTTTGGCTGC
Source organism: Agriopis leucophaearia (assembly GCA_949125355.1). Classification (NCBI taxonomy): domain Eukaryota; kingdom Metazoa; phylum Arthropoda; class Insecta; order Lepidoptera; family Geometridae; genus Agriopis; species Agriopis leucophaearia. The sequence goes on along the minus strand of OX421273.1, from coordinate 7,489,514 downwards.
GATGCGGAGGTGCGTAGTAAGCACGCGTGTACCGCACTGTGTTGCTGAGAACACACGGCGCGTCGGAGACACTCACCGGCCGGTGCCAAAAACTCTCCTCGCGCTAAATCCGGTGTGATACGTCACCCAAAAGTCCCGATTCTCTCGCGAACTGTCACGCATCCCACTGTTCCTTATATTATTTCTTAATTACTGGTATATTTATCTGTGTCAAGGTGTCAAGTGTCAGCGGACAATGTGTTTATTCGACAGTAATTCAGCTGGCGGTCGCCTGTCTTCAGTCAAAATCTTGAAAAACTATTTTAATTTCATAAATCAATCTTTGAGTGATACTTAGGGGTTCATTTTGAAACTTGCTTTGTAGCCATTGATGCAAAATTGTGGCGGCTAGTGAATTTCTTAGTGCCAAATATCTGTTTTCAAAAACAACCGCATCGCGCTTAACATCAGACGAGTTCAGAAATAGGCTTGCGTTTGACCGCTATTTCTGGATTAACAAAAAAATAAAAATAAAAACAACCCTGTTTAGCCCAGCTTTGATTCCGATTGTTTTTTTTAACATTAATTATGGGTGGTTCATATGTTGCTTAGAGGAACGTCGTGTAGACATATGTATTGTGTGTTAGTAAATTATTATGCCCACAACACGTGTGAATTCCCAGCATACCACCTAAGCACCATTAAAGGTACTAATATTTGTAAAACGCAACAGAAGAATTTCAATATTTTAATTTCCACAGCGACATTTATTAAACAATATTTTTAAATAACAATGCCCCGCGGTTTCATGCACCCGCTGTTTCATAGGGACCATTATTTTTGTTTGGGATAAACAGTACTATTATATGTGTAAATTCTGAATTTGAGCTACATTCACACCAAATTTTACCAATAAAAAAACCTCCAGGGGCCTTACGCCCAACTCTAAACGCAGGCCCGAATAAGTGCAGTTTGCAAAATCACGCGACCGCAAACCGTATCTCGGCGCGTTAAGGTTCGCGCTATTGGACATTGAAATTTTTCTAATATTATTGTTATTTTTCTATTTTTCTTTTTATCTATCTATATCTATATCTATACATATAATAAAAACGTAGAGATAAAAAAATCTGTAATTGCGAGATAACAAAAAAATAATCACACAGGTCGTCTTAAAATAAGCAGCTGAACACGATAGGACAGTTTTTAGAATTTTTGTCTGTTTGTTTGTTTGTTTGTTTGTTTGTTTGTTTGTTTGTTTGTTTGTCCGCGCACATCTCCTAAACCACTGGACGGATTTAAATGCGGTTTTCACGAATATGCTTAGAAATTACCAGATTAAAACATAGGCTACCTTATATAATTTATTTTAATTCTTTATTTTTACATAAACGAAAATAAAAATCAATAATTTATTTCTTCGTTACCCGAAACGTAATATGAGGATCGTCACATAGCCTCAAGCAAGGAGATCAAAAGTAAAGAGAATGTTATTGACATAGCCATTAAAATTTTGAAACTGTCAACTGTCATTCGGTTAATCAGTTTAAATTTAAAGAAGGTTCTTTAACCTTCTTAGATGAATGAACGTGTAGATCAAGCATGTTATAGGCCTTACAACCTCATTGGTGATTCATTCCAGTGCATGGAGTAGGAGTATTACTCTCATGGTTTTCTATACATATAATAAAAACGTAGAGATAAAAAAATCTGTAATTGCGAGATAACAAAAAAATAATCACACAGGTCGTCTTAAAATAAGCAGCTGAACACGATAGGACAGTTTTTAGAATTTTTGTCTGTTTGTTTGTTTGTTTGTTTGTTTGTTTGTTTGTTTGTTTGTCCGCGCACATCTCCTAAACCACTGGACGGATTTAAATGCGGTTTTCACGAATATGCTTAGAAATTACCAGATTAAAACATAGGCTACCTTATATAATTTATTTTAATTCTTTATTTTTACATAAACGAAAATAAAAATCAATAATTTATTTCTTCGTTACCCGAAACGTAATATGAGGATCGTCACATAGCCTCAAGCAAGGAGATCAAAAGTAAAGAGAATGTTATTGACATAGCCATTAAAATTTTGAAACTGTCAACTGTCATTCGGTTAATCAGTTTAAATTTAAAGAAGGTTCTTTAACCTTCTTAGATGAATGAACGTGTAGATCAAGCATGTTATAGGCCTTACAACCTCATTGGTGATTCATTCCAGTGCATGGAGTAGGAGTATTACTCTCATGGTTTTATTCTATGTTAGCATTTAAAACACAAAATATACCGCATCCTATTTTAATTCAGTCCCGCGAATAGAAATATTCAAAAAAGGCCCTTTGTACATGAAAATAAACCTATACAACAAAATTCCGGACGCAATAAAGAAAGAAAGAAATAATAACATTTTTCCAGAACCAACTTCGTAAGTTTCTAACCCAAAAATGTTATTACGAGATAAACGATTTATTCGACGATAAATTTTAGAAAATTTTAATTAGAAAATAAATATCGATATATAAATAGTTAAGAAAGTAGCGTCATAAGTTTTGTATCATCTCATATACAATTAAGTAACCTATCACACGAAGTATGTTTTTTTTTGTTTTGTAAAATTACTTCACCCTAGGTTAAGTTTGAATAGTATATATAATATTTATGTAATAGATTTAACTATACTTAAATTTATATGTTTATGTCTGTGGTCTGGTTTTGTGAACAGCCACTACATAAGTCATTGCTGCACTCTTTATGCAGGGTATATAAACTTAGCTTTTAGAAGAATACAGTGTATATTTGCAATAAGAATAAGAATATAGAAATAATTTTATTTTACTGTGATATTTTAACAGATAAAAAGAGTAGTTCCATTTCATGGCTTTTTAATCAAGGTATACATACAAATGCACGCGAAATAAGAAATAACTAGCCAAGAGCGTGTTAAGACAAGCATTATGTCAGGGTTCCGTGGCCAGCCAGTCAAACTGGACACTCAAATTTCAGAGATGTATATCATCCCGACATGACATGATATACTTTTAATGGTTTAGACAAAAAGAAAATTTCAAAACATGCTCTGCACTGTGGTCACATTATCTTTTTTATTCGAAAACTGTTGACGGTGTTATTATTACTTTTATGCTTCTATCAATACTTCACACAGGGCGACTTAAAATAAGCAGCTGAACATGTTAAGGCAGTTTTTAGAATTTTTGTTTGTTTGTTCACGCACATCTCCTACACCCCTGGAAGAAAATGCGGACGGATTTAAATGCGGTTTACACGAATATGCTTAGCTATGACCAGATTGAAGTATAGGCTATGTTATTTTGCGCAAGGGCCGGATTAAGGGAAGAAAAAAGGATTGAAGGTTTATATGAAAATCTACGCGTACGAAGTCGCGGGCAAAAAAACTAGTTTTTAATATTTACGGTCAGTTTCATAATTTCCTAGTGTTTGTTACACAAAGTGGTCACGACAGATTTTCGCGTTTTAAATTTACCACACTCCTGGGTCCACTATGTAAGTGCCTCTTATAGTTGAAATCATCAATTTACACAAACACAGATGTTGGCCCAAGTCTAGTATAACATTTGTAAATAACTGGCCAAGATCATCTCGACACATGCATTTGTAAATGGACAATCAAAATTCAAATTATTATATTACCGCGTACACGCTCCCTTTGACATTTATAAAAACAAAAGTAGGCAAACAAGTTCTTACTTGCCTCTATTACTTGCCTCTGACGTCATAAAGACATTCGACCTAAATAGAGCGTTTGTAGTAAATAATGACACGTGATCAATATAATAACATATATTTTTCCGAAACTTAGTTTTTTTTTTTGTTGTTTAACTAAATCATTTTTTTAAACAATAATCTAGGATTCCACCAGCATGAATCTTATTTCTAATACAGTCAAATAATGTGTCTACATATTTGAGGCGTTTGGGGTCGAGATATTGGGCCCTTGGGGACCGGGAGCTCACCTCATTTTCAAAAATCTTTCAGAGCGCCTGCATGTCTATTCTGCAAGCTAAGTGAACGCGCAAGTGAAGTGATAAGCTAAGTGAATGTAATTTTTTCTTGCTTATTTCTACAGATAAATGTCAAAACAGTCAAGGGTGATCACTCGACATTTTGACATTTCTCTATAGTAATCAACAAGAAACACGTTCACTTAGCTTATCACTTCACTTGCGCGTTCACTTAGCTTGCAGAATAGACATGCTGGTTAACACGACGCGTGACCAAAATGCTGGCGTGTATCTGGCTCAACGTATAAGCATTGCCATTCAACGTGGTAATGCCGCCAGCATGCTGGGTACTCTGCCAACTGATAGTGGGTTTGAGCATTTGGATTGTCTTTAGACCTTCAACGGTCAATGGACAGTCTAATTGTTTATTTAGTGTTAGCTTGTATTTTGTTTAGATAAGAAAGGCACTTGCCCAAAAAAAAAAAGTCAAATACCCTCTTCTATATAGGTATATCAAGTAACTTCGGCCGGTCTAAATAATGCGCGCGGCCCCGTAAAGGGACAGATCAACATACCGTAATTGCTGTCGTTAAATTCCAGCCACTCGTTCTAATTCGGTTGTATTTAATGTACTAGAAAATATATTCTATTACCACAGAAATTTACCCTCGTACCCTTGACTTTGTCTGTATCCTTAATAGTAAACGCGTGCATAATAAGGAGAGAAAGGTTAAGCTGTGTTTTGTCTCCTCAAAAATTTGGACTCGTATCTATGACATAATACAAAAAATTAACTTCAAAGTTAGTAAGCGCTCGAACAACATTATTGCTATTAAAAACGATTTCTTTGACGTACTCGTATCTCTTAAGTTCAATAAGGAATTTGTTGTCAATTATTTTTGTTTTACCACCAACATAACCTGAAACAAAAATTAATTAATACTGAAGCAAAAATTCGTTAAAACCTAAAACTAACGTGTAATGATCTACTACATGTACAACTAATACACTAGGTAATCTCTACTCTCTACTACTCCATCTACATGTAATAATCAGTAATAATTAATAATAATTTTTACTAAATCTAAAACAAGATAGTTGAATGTAAAATCAATTAGTAATTATTGTGTAATGACTATTAATATAAATTAAATATAAAAGAAAAAAAAAACAATTATTCATCATCATCATCAGCCAGAAGACGACCACTGCTGAACATAGGCCTCCCCCTTTAACCTCCACACGGAACGACATCCTGCCATCTGCATCCACTGGATGCCCGCGACTCTCACAATGTCGTCGGTCCATCTAGAGGGAGGCCTACCTACGCTGCGTCTTCCGGTTCGCGGTCTCCACTCAAGAACCTTTCTTCCCCATCGGTTATCAGTTCTTCGAGCGATGTGGCTTGCTCATTGCTACTTCAACTTGCAGATTTTAATAGCTATGTCGGTGATCCTGGTTCTTTGGCGAAATCTATGTTCCGAATTTTATCGCGTAAAGAAACTCCGAGCATAGCTCTCTCCATTGCCCGTTGTGTGACTCTGAGTTTTTCCAAAAGACCAACAGTTAAGGACCACGTCTCAGTACCATATGTCATCACTGGCAACACACACTGGTCAAAGACCTTTGTCTTTAGGCACTGTGGTATCTTGGACGAGAAGGTTTCACGCAATTTTCCGAACGCTGCCCATCCGACTTGGATTCTTCGGGCGACCTCTTTGCCTAAGTTGGACTTACCTAACTGAACAATCTGTCCAAGATAGGTGTAATGATCAACAACTTCGAGAGTATCGTTCCCAACATTGACCGGCACGGGTACAACATGGACATTGTACATGATTTTTGTCTTATCCATGTTCATTTTAAGACCCACCTGTTGGGAAAGGCTACTGAGGTCGCTGAGCATTATATTGAGGTCCTCCAGCGACTCTGCCATGATAACTATATCATCGGCAAAACGAAGGTGAGTGATGTATTCGCCATTAATGTTGATGCCCAATCCGTTCCAGTCCAAAAGCTTGAAAACGTCCTCCAATGCGTTCGTGAACAGTTTTGGAGAGATAACATCTCCCTGTCTCACGCCTTTCTGCAATTGGATTGGCTCCGTGCTCTCGTCCTGTAATCGGATCGACATGGTGGCGTTTCTATACAAACACTTCAGCACTTCGATATACCTATAGTCGATATGACAACGCTGGAGGGACTGCAATACTGCCCAGGTCTCGATTGAATCGAAGACTTTTTCATAGTCCACAAACGCTAGACATAATGGCCGATTATACTCCTCAGTCTTCTGTATTAATTAATGCTATTGCCAAATCAATAGGCACTCGACAAAAATTATTCACACTCTTGGAGCTGGTAAACGACTAGGCCAAAGATAATGGCATTATGTGGGACCACCTCGGGACTTCCTCTACATAATAAAAAAATAGCCACGTAAATTCGTTAATAAATGCCGCAGTAATCGGTGCACGATCATAAAAAAACTTCGAACAAATATTTTTCGATCACGAAATAACTGAGAACCATCATCCGAAAGTCGGTAAAAAAAGGGTGAATATACATATTAAAGGATGATTTTTGAAAATCATCCCCTATAGGGGGTTGTATGTTTTTAACGGAGTAAAATTTTATGAATGCTACGGTGATGAAACTTTGTAAATATACTCAGCAGAAGAATATTAGAAACGAGGGCCTTACGCCCAACTCTTAACGCGGGCCCGAATACTAAGGTGCAGTTTGTAAAATCACGCGACCGCAAAACATAAGGCGCGTTAAGGTTCGCGTTCGCGTGATTTTGCAAACTGCACCTATTCGGGCCCGTGTTTATAGTTGGGCGTAAGGCCCCAGGTGTTTCACCGTTTCTAGAAAATCAACCCTTAGAGAGGTGAAACAGTATATCCGGTGTATATCCTTCAAATCCATGCTAACGTCTGATCCTGAGACTCAAGCTTGAAGTTAAAATGTACACCGATTCTGTTTTTTTTTTAATAATTTCTGCTTTATGGTCCAGAATATCTCGCTCGCCCAGAATGTTTACCTTACCGAATAATATTCTTATTTCAAACGCGGGCTCAAGCTGGGCCTTTAATAATCAAGTAGGTATGTTTTAAGCTTTTTAAAAAGAAGCTCAAGGATCTATTGATTGCTAAATGCTACTATAGAATAGATTACTTCCTACAGGATAAATTTTGACATAATATTTACATTTTTATTTCATTTTATTCAGATCCTATTTCACTTTAAGTATTGACATCACAGAATAAGGACTATTAGCTTAGAATATTTGACATTATGTAACAATTATTTGCGATTATCTTGAATCTATTGTAATAACTTTATATGTATTGTGTTAGTAATAATAAAATTAATAATTAAATTCCCATTATATAAATGCAACAGGACTTAGGAGCAACTAACTCCCCTCTCGAATTTGTACACTCTTTGTGGTAAAAACATGTTGATAAGTACCTACGTTAAATGTTATAATATCTTTACCTGCACACATGTTTGGACAAATAAACGAATCTTTATCTTTATCTTACATAGCAGAGACATGTTTTATATTGTCAGACCGAGTAGGTACATAGTAAGTAGTTACCTTTTAGAACGCTGAAAACATTCACGGAAAACGTGTTATTGTCGTGCTTTAAGAAAAAAGAATCGTATGTAACGATCATAGAGAAGACAGAATGAAATATTGGACTGCATTGTTTTTATTACATTACAGAGTATTTTAGGGGTACAAATGTATGTAGTCATCAGTGAATGCGGGAAACTTGCAGGCATTAAGTATCGTTCTATATTTATAGTACTACTCTTCAGTATGACAGGAATAAAATTATCTCTTAGATGTAGATAATTTTAGTCCTGTCATTTCAATACGTGAGAAGAAGATGGCAACAATATTAAAAGTGTCTAATTTAGTTAAGTAATAATAGAACAGAAACAACATCATTATACAGTATTGTAGGCAGCTACCGCAGCGTAGCTCAATTACTGAGAATCGATTTAGTGCCTGAAATACGAGCATTCTTAATTGGCACTCGATTGCCGCTCATTATATCCCCATTATTCTGCAGAAATAATGGCCCTGCCATTATTTAACTATGCATAATCGGTGCCGGTTACTACAGTTACATGCATTAATTCCTAATTAGAGATTATGTAAAATAGATGAAAATTGTACTAAAATATGTAATTACATAGGCAATGCCACGTGAGTTTAATTTATAAAGATGTTATAAGCAAACTTCATGCTTTTAAGTTTCTGTGGAAGGTAGGCGTCTGAATGGTTTATTCATGCTCACATGCTCCAGATTCAATTATGGAACTCGGCACAGCTTGTGGAGTCGAGCAGAACCGGGAAAATCGAGCTGCGGGAGCGCTGCGGAAAGGTCAGCGGTAAATGTGTATGTGGTAGCCTTACCCATTCGTAGCACGTAGCGCACAGCTACGAAACTATACGAACAGCCAGCTTTCTACGTCGTAGCTCTCTAAAAACATTATACCCAAATTTTCTTCATAATATCAGAAGTTTATGGATACGTTTACGCAATTTGTAAGCCGCCGAGGAATGGAGATAACATTATTTTTAGCTCGCATTACAGCAGTAAATGCGGTGACACAAAAGTTACATAAAAATAAAGTTTCGATGTAGGTTTTTACTACCGGTGGCGTCGGCTCCTCGCGTTCATAACTTGAGATCAATACGGAGGCGGTCTGCACCCTCGCTCCAAATAAGTCTATCAGCAAATAGCTTCAGCTCATTCGGTTACGTAAATAGAACCGACCGTAAGGGTACAGTTACAGATAATACGTGAGTTGTTATCGTATCTAAATATAGTCTGCAGTTACGGAGGCAGGATAATAAGGCGCATAATTTGGAGTAGCAATTGTCGCGAGAGTCCCTTCGGTAGACTGAGTGGCGCCGCGGCTCGCTTGCTCCGTGTCTAAGAACACGTGACCTATTTTCTCTGTAGGCACTAATATGGCAACCTTATGAATATTAAACTAGGCTAAGCCATAATTGCTGAGCACTTATGTATAAGTCCGAACTTTGTACTTAAGCAAAAATAGTGTAGACATTCGTTAAAAAAAGCTTTAGAAATAAAATTATCATAAAATATATTTTTTATTTGATAATTGTTGTTCCACATACCTACTTTAGGCTTTAGATGACAGCATTAAACAAAAAATGAGGGTGACACTACTTATAGTTAGATTTGTCGTCTAAAATATTTAAATCAACTTCTCGATTTCCCACGCTAGCCTTGGTTTTTGATCTTGCTAGATTTTTCTCATTTCACCAAATCATTATGATAGCTTTCTCGTAAAGCCGGCGTCGAACAAACAAAAGTAAGACGTTGAGCTTGCGAGTTGCGATACATAAAACGGAGCGCGTATAGATAACAAAACGAACCGGCGCGTGACGAGAGATGTTAAGGCGACAAGAGGACTTTGTTGCCGAGTGCACGGATGTCGTGTCTATTATTAGATTAGGGTCGATCCGTGAAGGCTTGCTTGATAAGCCGCAGGTCGCTGGGCGCGCCACGCGAGCGGCGGCAGGCAATCGATCCTTCGCCACCCACGCGCACTGCCTCACTGCTCTCCACAACACACCCTTTCGCTTTCCATCTCTTTTGTTTAGGTAGTCCACAGCCCTGTTCTGGAAAATAAGTTTGTTATTACAACGAACCGCTTGGACGAAAACCAACTCAGGGTATTTACCCTGAGGCTAGCTTAGCTCCGCGATCTCTCAAGACTAATTGGAATTTATAAACACATAGTTTTTTTTGAGAAAAACAAAACAATATTGGGCCTCCTTTTAATGACTACTTTATTTTAGAGAGCTGTGATTTACCTATTATTTTCCTTGGCAACTCCCACATATCTCTAATAGGCATGTAGCCTAATGTTTAATTTGTTATAAATTAGGCTTAGCGATGAATATAACTAAATACATTACATATACTGAAAAAATAAATTAAATCGACTGGTTAATCTCTGAGATATGAGCGTTTAAAGTTTTAGGTGAGGATAGAGAGGGGATGCTCCATCCCTTTCTCGCAAAGCGTGTGTTAGTATAGCATTTGTATGCCGCGCCTGAGACTTGACGTCATAGCTCAGTATAGTGCGCTCTCTGTCTAGCATGAAATTAAAATGGTTATAACTTATTTATTTTTGAAATAATTTAAATTTTGTTTTCGTTGATAGGCTCTATTGATGATCGGCTTTTTTATGAGGTAATAAAAAAATATTAGTCATCATGCCTATTATTATTATAGGTACAAATTAAACTCATCATATTTTTCGTAATTTAGTTTACATTTCGCTTAAGTTCTAATTTATGGGGTTAAGTAGGAACTCTCCTCAGATCAGACAAACATGAGAGATATACATGGTACAATTATCGTTCGTGTTCAAATGTCTCAGTTTTTCACTCACTTTTTCACTCACTTTTTCACTATACCGCTAAACCTCTTAACTCAAAAACTGTAAGTACGGCACACTTAGCACACTTCATTTTAGGCATGATACATTATTACCTGTCACGCCACCTTACCTTATCTCTATTGTTTATCTGATCTAAGGAACTCCTCTTTCCCTCCTCTCTTTAATTTCTAAGCAAATTCCTTGCAAATTTAACTCAATAGTTGACTGTCCTAGTATCGAGTACCACAAAAAAAATACGTTTCGTTTATTGCAATTATCCCTATGTTTGTTAACTTTTGCCGGCTAAACCGATTTAGATAAAGCATGTCATGAAAACAGTGAAAAGACAAAGCCAAGCCATAGTATACGTTTAATGACGAGAAAATTACAAATAAAAAAGTGTAGTGCAGCTGGTAGAGCTGGCCTTTTAAGTTTTGTCGTTTAAAGAAAAAAACAACTAGAACCTTATAGTATTTTTTATTGTTTTTCAAAGTATTATCACCACGTATACACTTTTACATTCGCTCAAACCAGTTATTATAACATTTATTCCACTCTAAAGTGTTCAAAATCAAAATGGCAAAATCAGTGTTCAAAATGGCTGACTTGAAAGCGTCGACTGCTTCTTCACCGGACTGGAACTTTTGACCATGAAGACTTTTCTTAATTTTAGGAAATGTAAAGAAATCGTTAGGGCGTAGGTCAGGACTGTATGGAGGATGGTCAAGAATTTCTACTTTTTCCTGCTTCAAAAACTCTATCGTTTGACGAGCGCTGTGTGAGCTTGCGTTGTCGTGGTGCAGGATGATGCGTCGCTTTGAGTTAGGTTTTCGAAGTTCGGCGATGACTTGTGGTAAACAAACTGTGGTATACTACTCTGCGTTAACCGTTCTACGATCTTCAAGTGCAATAGTCTCAATATGGCTGGTTTTTCCAACGAACGTGGCCAGCATCTTCTTTGAAGTGCTTCGAGAACGAACAACTTTAGTCGGCTTTGGCTCGTCTTGAAAGACCCAGATTGTAGATTGTTGTTTGGAATCAGGATTGTAGGCATAGATCCAAGATTCATCACCACTGATGATGTCGTAGACGTGATTTGACTCTCCTCGGTTGAACCTTTGCAGAGTTTTCTTACATCTGACGCGAGCCGCCTTATGATCGTCGGAAAGCAGATGCGGTATCCAACGGCAAACTAGCTTTCTCACACCAAGCGCTTCATGCAAGATCTTCAGAATGGTTGTCCCAGAGATGCCTAATAGAGCCTCTATCTCTCGATACGTCACATGACGATCTTCGAGAAATATTTGTCTCACAGCAATGATGTTAACTTCCAATGATGTTATGTTTGGGCGTCCTTCGCGGGATTTGTCACTAAGACTAGTATGTCCACGCTGGAATTCTAAATACCAGCGTTCGACAGTCCGCAGACATGGGGCTTCATCACTGAATACAGATGTTAGCTCTTCAAAACACTGAAGCCGTGTCAGGCCTCTTCTAAAGTTGTAGAAAATTATTGCACGAACATTTTCTTCGAAATCGACGCTGTGACATTCCCCGATATATACTCTGATCTATGGCTGTGACTAAACAATAGCATTAATCCTAATACTTTCAACTGTTTTGAGATTCAAAATTAAAACACATTCGAATATAGAACAGTTCCAAATTCAAAATTGCCGGGAAATATGGAAACGACAGAACTTAAAAGGCATGCCTTATCTAATACGGAGCACATCCACAAAATTAGACGGTTGAAACTTTACTGATGATGACAGACGACAGGACTTTTACCACGTAATGAAGCTTTTGCACAGAATAATGAAGAGCATAGAATGCCTGGTACAAGGCAGGTAGCCTTTGAAGCCTTCTACAGGTCTCTAGTACATTAAAATAGTGTACAACGCTGCAATTTGTCGTCCTATCAAAAATATATCTGACTCGTTCTGGTAACAATAATTTTGGCTTATGATTAAAGAATATTACATGTTTAAATTGTTTATGCTAAATTAGGACTACTTCTACGCTTTAGTTCTTTTTCTGGGGGCTTTTGTGTTTAGGAAATGTCAAATGTTAAAATAATAGACATAGGTATGTCAATTCCCACAACGAAGCTAAAAGTTACTTTGTTAGATGTCAACCCCATTAAACTAAATAAATGAGAATGGTCTCACGCTAGTACATGGCTCCTGGCACTTAATTAGGATTTCCGGCATCAAGGGAATTGGGAACTATGAGATAGCGATCCCACAACAATGAGACAGAACAAATGCTTGACGCTTTTGTACAAAGAATAAGTACATACCTTTATTACAGTTCCTCAGCATATTGTCAGAATTTTAGCACAATATGTAAAAAGTTTCAACAAATTCCAATCAATGAATTGATAAATTGTTTTTTTCATGTGTCCTCCTAAAACTCGATGATTAAAAGCGATACAGTTACCGATCTCGTGAATCGATTCAATTTCAAAACATGGTTGAAATGAAACCATATTCAAGTATCATCATGGTGACATTTCGGTTTTCAAGTTATCTAAGTATTTTTATTTCATTTTCAAAAATCTTTCAGTGCGCCTGGTTAATGCGACGCGTGACCAAAATGCTGGTGTGTTCTGGCTATACGCATTTTACCGCCATTCAGCGTGGTACGCTGCCAACTGGTAGTGGGCTTGAGCATTTGGATTGTCTTTAGATCATTAACGGTATATTGACAGTTTAACTGTTTTTGTAGTGTTTTTTGTTTAGTTAATAACGGCACTTGCCATTAAAAATAATTATTTATTTGAAAAGTTGTTTATTTACCTATTTCAACAATATATTTTGTTTATTCGCGAATATCGACTTACTCGAGGTCAGAATCGAACGAGGGCCACTTGTACTTATTGAAACGCTTGTTCACAAAACGCTGACCTTCAAATACCAAGCAATATCACCAGAAAGACCCAATGTCAAGATTCAATAAGATCCGACTGTTCTTGCCAAAGATTACCTACGAGTATTTCTCTCGCTTCGTCATATCGTCGTATTTTTCTGCGTTTTTGTCATTTTACTATCATGTTGGCCACCCACCTGTCGCTGTTATTAATTTGAGTTCTTCGAGATAATTGTTTCATATTATTTGGAGACCAGAATTTTCGTTTAGTTACTCATGATAATATTTTTAAGTTTGGACTAAGATTTGTATTATTGTTTGAAATGGAATGAACTCAGAAGATCACGTAGTGGGTGCCTAAAAATGGACGTAGGAGGCATACCGAGAAAATGCTGGCGCGATGAACTCGACTCGTCCCAAATAAACTGGTCAAATCTGACGGGTGATCGTATTGTCTGGAAGGAGATGGGGGAAACCTTTGCCCAGGAGTGGGACAGTATTTAGTTTATAAAAATGTATGGAAGCCCCCATGTAGTGTTAGGTAGGACTCTATTGCAGACTTCTTGGGGAAGTGCCATCTCTTTGCCATTTACTCAACCGCCAAGCAGTACCTAGTATGTGTATACTTAAATTTAAAGGCAATGTTTCCAGTGAAATTACAGGGCATAAAGAGTTAATACCTACTTAATATTTCAGAGTGACAAGCGCAGTGCGTTGCAGCGCAGGATTTTGAACTGTTAAAGTTCAAATTTCTAGGTGGCACTGAACTCGTTATGGGCAAGCGTGACTCTTACATGAGGCGAGCGACTTGCACGACTCATATCATTAGCATTTTTTTTTTTACCTTTTATTAAATCTTTCATATACATATATAAATGTCAGCTGAATCCAGCGGCGCTACCCGCGATTTTCCATTTCTTGGGGGAAAAGTCTATGTCCTCATCATGCACACTTTCTGCCAAATTTCAATACAATCGTTTTCGCCGTTTATTTGCGAAAACAAGAAAATATACAGAGAGACAGAGTTACTCTAGCTTTTATAATATTAGTTTGGATTAGGATGAAATAAAAATATCTAGAATACTAGAATCGAAACCAATATTCTTATATTTTTTTACTGGCAAGTGCCTTTATTAACTAAATATACAAGCAAACTTACTGTTTTTGTAATAGTAGATAGCTTGAATTTTGTTATCTTAGTAAAAACACTGCCATTAAAAAAAAACTAAGACTACAAAAAAAGACTGCCCATATACCGTAGAAGATATAAAGACACTCCAAATGCTCAAGCCCACTATACGTTTATACATTATTGTTTTTACCCAATTCTGAGTTACAAGTTGTTAACGAATGCCCAGGAAAGCCAGCCTTGCGCTGGAAATATCGATCAGGGTGGCTTGATGCCACATATTTATTATTTAACGTCTGGGGAGGCCCGCTCAACACAAAATAACCGCCCTCTTCGATTTTGTGACACTGATAGAGTAGATTATATTCAAATTGAATTATGTCGCAAGTTGGCCGAATATATTATCATAATTTGGGATTATAACTTTTTGAGTTATAGCGATAAAACTTAAATAAAATCAAGACGTTCTTGCTTAAAGGTCAGAGCTTTTCATAAAATGAATGACGAATGAAGAATGATTCCCTAGTAGTTTATTTATTTACTAAACCATAAAAGGTATACGTTATGTCGGAACTTCGTTCATTTGAATTTTTCTATATATACCCAACCACCAATTCCTGAACCATTAATATGACAATTATTTCGCATTGGCTACGGAATCCTACCATATGCGTGGATCGACACGCTCTTGGCTAGTTATAAATTTATTTATTTTTTAAAAACACTCATAATAGGCCTAGGCATATAACCTATAATATAACACCACAGATAGACTAAAGCGATGCTATAACAACTATAATAAAACATCATCATAATTTCAGCTATAGGACGTCTACTGCTGGACATAGGCCTCCACCATCGATTTCCAAAAGGGCTGGTTGAAAGTGACCTGCATCCAGCGTTTTTCTGCAGTCACTGCGTCCTACGCTGCGCTTACCGTTCCGTGGTTTCCATTCGAGAACCTTTCGGCCCCATCGGCCATCTGTTCTACGTGATATGTGTCTTGCCCATTGCCACTTCAACTTGCTTATCCATCTATGGGCTATGGAGGCAACTTTTGTTCGTCTACGGATCTTCTCATTTCTAATTCGATCTCGTAGAGAAACTCCGAGCATAGCCCTCATAATAAAATAACTATAATATACTGTAACCTATATTTGTAATAATGAATGCGCTTAACAAACATTATTAAAATAATGTAGGTAGTAGCAAAACACTACAATTACATATGCAAATTATTAGCACCTAATTTAATGTAATTCGAAACACGCACAAGAGAATTTAAATAAATCGCGTCGTAGCACATGCTACGACGTAGCGGTCGAATAAATAAATATACTAGTGGCGCTGCGTAGATTAACTCCTAATTTTTAAGTTATCTCTATGTACCGAGTTACCCAATGTGATAGACTATTAAAGACGTACACATTACATATTGACTACAAGTATTCTAGAACCATTTCATTAAACAAACAAGAATAAATTTTTATACAACTTTGAACCGCAAATTTTTTAAAGTATTTCTCTATTTTAACCGTATAGGTTCTGTTTTTTTTTTTAGAGTTATATGATTAATAACGGGTTATTCCCGTATTGCGGGATATATTATTCTCTTAGAGTTTCAGTGATAACCGTAGCCAAAGACTAAGAAAGAGGTTAGATTGTTTGTCTGCACCTAACTTCCAACTTGAACTTTTCAACCAACCACATGAAACTGCGTTGAAATATCGGGAGCTCCTTCAAAATCTTATCACGGTAAATATCCCGTTAATAAGCATATAACTGTAGTGAACAACCGTGATAGTTTAAAATAGTATTTTTGTATGTTCTCCGATTACCCCGCCATTTATGAACCGATTTACGTAATTCTTTTTTATTATATAGACAAAGGAATGTTTCGAGGTGCTCTCACGAAAATTTCATTGAGTTTGGTTAACAAGCCGGTATCGGTTTTTAACCAGCTCCAATAATACGTATAATTTTGTTCACGTGTCTGCGATCACGATTTGGGAATATAAATAATTTCGTTCAAACATTTACTATTTTTCAAGTTGGTTTTTAGGGTTCCGTACTCAAAGGGCGTAAACGGGACCCTATTACTAAGTCTACGCTGTCTGTCCTTCTGTCCGTCCGTCCGTCCACTCTACCTTTTAACGGCTGTATCTTTCGAACCGTAATAGATATCTAGTTGAAATTGTCACAGAATATGTAATGTTACGGCGGATTAACTAAGAAATAATAATAAAACCAAAAATAAAAAACTAAAAGGGATCTCACACGTACAATAAACGTATTTTTTTAACCTAATTTTGTATTTACTCTAATGTAAAAACGGTAATATTTACAAGTCTCAAACTTGGCATGATTATCTTATATACTCTCAAATATATATTTAAAAAAAATGGCCAAGTGTGAGTTCGTGACAAATTTCTGTTCACCACCAAGTTAAACAACGTCGGGCGCGGTCGGTACTTGGATGGGTGATCGCCGGGGCGTAATGCGAAGTATATGTTGGTAGTACGGAACCCTCAGTGCGCGATCCCGACTTGCACTTGGCCAGTTTATTGTATTGATAATTATTTATTGTGACAACCTACACAAGTTTCATATTTTATTGACAAGAAGTGAAGAAGATGTAGTACTTTATTTTCCTATTTTTACTTTTGCGTATTTTGAGTCAGTAAGATAACAAAATAACACGAATAAACTTTTCAAGGCTTATCGCGAATTATTTTATGATATTTTAAAAATAAGGAAAAAATAAAAACACATATATGTACAGGTATATGTATATGTGGTAGCCATTTTATACTAACTAAGTAGGTAGTTTGTTTATTTTGTCTATTGCGGGTCGATGGGGCAGTTGTTCATGAGTTGCTTCAATGTTAGTTATTCGGTTATTTTCTTTTTCTATTGTTAGCTTTTTGCATGCGCGTCCGTCTACCATGTACGAAATTTAAAAACACAGCTTCATATTTGTGAAAACTTTTAATTAGCCGTAAGTTATATATAATAAATAATGTTTTTTAAGTAGCTGTTAGTTTTCCGAAAATAATAAAATAAAATAAAATAAAAATAAATAAATTCAAAACGTGTGTTCAAATCTCGAAAGTATAAAAGTAAACTTTTCAAGTGTTGCCTGGTTTAGAGTTGCGTCTATACTTTAATTGCGATGTAATAGACTTGCTCTACACAAAATTAGTTTAGAACGGTTAAATGAAAAAAAATAAAAAAATAGGGAATGTAGTCAATTAAAAAGTTTCATTTAAGCGCTGGACATGGCAGAAAGGTCTCTATCAGCTCCATAATAAGGTTATATTTTGAGCAACGCGTTGGAATGTAAGAAAGGGTCAAGGACAAAGCCGGAAGCTGTCCTTACACAGATTATACCGGTCTCTAGTAGTGAGTAGGTATGGAAGGTAGGCAACCTTGTTCCTATCGTACACATCGAATCTAAACTAACTACTTACTGATCAGTGATAAATTTCCACACATTAGTCAGTAGTTTGTATGAAGATCAGCCTGATGCGTCCAATGCGGATAAATGGATGCCTACTTTTACCCGTCAAAAGCGCCTCAAAGTGAAAATTGAGTGCTCTGTTCGCGTTCGCTTTTATTACGAAAACATAGCTCACTTTATGTGGGTACTATATACGGGTGAACATAAATAAAGAACTTATGGCAGTCGGAACACGTACACCAATAAAATTTAATTTTGTGTAGCCCTATAAATAAATACTCCTTGTAGAGTTTGCTCTAAAAAACTGTGCGACTAGCGGCGCAAGAAAAAATCTGCATTGTACCCTAATCGAGTGTACCCTCCTTGGTTCAATAGGGCTGCCACGAGCCAACAGATACAAAGTCAAATTAGTTATCATCCCAAGGTCTGTGGTAAAATCATGCTAACTGCTTCACGTGATTGGACTAGGCCTACCTGTTTCACGTTCACGTGATTTTCCGCACTGCGCGGTATCAGCGCTGTTTCAAGCCCACATTAAAAGGTAGTCATAAGGCCCCAGACGTCTACAACAGACTTCCATAAACAGTCGTAGATACTTCGAGCTTTGTATCATATAAAAACAACTTAAAAAGGTGGCTTGATTACTCAAGCATTTTAAAAAAATGAGGATTTCATTGATATTAAAACAAGTCGTACAAAAAAGTATGCTCATATCTTAGAACTTTATTAGCCGATTTAAATAATTTCTACAGTATATGATACGTTTATGTATTACATTAACTAAATGTATATCTTTCACTAAACCTGTTTAAAAAAAACACTTGTTCGATAGATGTAGATTACAATACTATTTTCCTGCTGAAAACAGTTTTGAAGATTCCGCAGGACTTCCGCAAAGTAACGCCTGATTCAATCAACTATTTTGATTACAATATTATCGGCAATATTAATACTTTACAATAAACTAATAATATTGCCTGCCGGGCTGGTATGCGTACCGTGACAAATCTTGTCGTCACTTTGTCGAGCGAGAACGAGACAAGATCCCTACGGTTACATTTACGTCTTTTTTGGCACGATAAAAAGAGTCGACAAAATTTTGTCACGGCGCGCATGCTAGCACAGTTTGTAATTTATTATTAAAAAAAAGAATTAAATAACAGATAATAATAAATAATGACTATGAAAGTTATCTGAAACGCACTCTAGAGGCTGTGCTACCATAATAGCAACAGCTACTTTGCTACGGCTGCGGTTTGCTACGTCAATGCCCCTAGACAAGTCCGTAGCACTGCTACGACGTAGACGATAGTAGCCATGATTATATTAGCGTAGCAGGCGTAGCTATTAAAAATCATACTAAATATTACGTTTTTTAATTCAATGTATTCCTAATTCATTACACGGTGCATGTATATTGCGCAAGCTACTTGCTCAATATACATGCATTATTTACTTACGTTTGGTACTGAACTGTACATTATGAATTAGTGTAACCTGGCCTGGTCATATTATTACATGCGCTTCGTAGATGTACGATGTGTATGACGCACTTTAGGTAGAAAATCTTTTGCTGCAGGTTTATACAGGGTCATTGGTTTACAGAACTTCTGAGAGCGGGTGGAAAACCGGTACTTTTGGTCCTCCAGAAGTTATTTAATTCCGCCATAGTCGAAGGTACTACGCCTGAAGCATGGAATAGGAGTCTGGTGGTGCTCTTCTTCAAAAAAGGTGATAACACCTCGTTGAAGAATTATAGGCCCATCTCACTCCTGAGCCATGTGTACAAGTTGTTCTACAGAGTCATTACGAACCGTCTCGAAAGCAGGTTTGATGACTTCCAGCCTCCCGAACAAGCCGGTTTCCGTAAAGGCTGGAGCACAATAGACCACATACACACGCTCCGCCAGATTATACAGAAGACTGAGGAGTATAATCGGCCATTATGTCTAGCGTTTGTGGACTATGAAAAAGCCTTCGATTCAATCGAGACCTGGGCAGTGTTGCAGTCCTTCCAGCGTTGTCATATCGACTATAGGTATATCGAAGTGCTGAAGTGTTTGTACAGAAACGCCACCATGTCGATCCGATTACAGGACGAGAGCACGGAACCAATCCAATTGCATAAAGGCGTGAGACAGGGAGATGTTATCTCTCCGAAACTGTTCACTAACGCATTGGAGGACGTTTTCAAGCTCTTGGACTGGAACGGATTCGGCATCAACATTAATGGCGAATACATCACTCACCTTCGTTTTTCCGACGATATAGTCATCATGGCAGAGTCGCTGGAGGACCTTAATACAATGCTCAGCGACCTCAGTAGCCTTTCCCAACAGGTGGGTCTTAAAATGAACATGGACAAGACAAAAGTCATGTCCAATGTCCATGTTGTACCCGTACCGGTAATCGTTGGGAACGATACTCTCGAAGTTGTTGACCATTACACCTATCTTAGACAGATTGTTCAGTTAGGTAAGTCCAACTTAGGCAAAGAGGTCGCCCGAAGAATCCAACTCGGATGGGCAGCGTTCGGGAAATTGCGTGACATCTTCTCGTCCAAGATACCACAGTGCCTGAAGACAAAGGTATTTGATCAGTGTGTGTTGCCAGTGATGACATATGGTACTGAGACGTGGTCCTTAACTGTTGACCTTTTGGAAAAACTCAGAGTCACACAACGGGCAATGGAGAGAGCTATGCTCTGAGTTTCTTTGCGCGATAAAATCCGAAACGTAGATATTCGCCAAAGAACCAGAGTCACCGACATGAAGTGGCAATGGGCAGGCCACATCGCTCGAAGAACTGTTAACCGATGGGGAAGAAAGGTTCTTGAGTGGAGACCGCGAACCGGAAGACGCAGTGTAGGTAGGCCTCCCACTAGATGGACCGACGACATTGTGTGAGTCGCGGGCATCCAGTGGATGCAGATGGCAGGATGTCGTTCAGTATGGAGGTTAAAGGGGGAGGCCTATGTTCAGCAGTGGACGTCTTCTGGCTGATGATGATGATGATGATTGGTAATTAGCTAACAAAATCACGCATGCAGCTTCCTTACATTATACCTAACAACTTTCTTCCATTGAAAAAACAAAAATATATTATAAATTATGCACCTGTGTAAAAACATAATTATGTCGTTTTCAGGTGTAGTCGAAGTCGCAGCGTGGGGGTGGCAGTGTGTGATGAAGCGGCGGCGTTCGGCGCCATGAGCTAGCAGCATGGGGGGCGAGGGGGCGGGCCGCGGCCCCGCGCGCTTGCCCGTGGGCGACTCGCCCCCGCGCGCGCACATGGGCTTCGCGGTGCCGGCGCCGGCGCAAGACGCGCTGCTCGAGCGCGGACTCGCGCCGCATCCGGCACCCGCGAACATGCCCCAACCGCCCAATCCGGCGCTCCAGCGCACGACATCCAGGTATTATTATAGGTACCTAGTTATATCGATCTAGGTCGATATCTTCATAAAATACCTAACACCGTTGGAGTGTAACCGGCTTACGCGAGATTATACCCACTAGGACATCCCGTGGCCTGTCTCAATGTTGGTGGAGGGCCCCAGGATCCTTAGAGAAACGAAACCCTCTAACACCTGACCCCGTTATGTAAGATTTAAAGTTTCAGTTCTTTTCGTAGCTTTTAATTTCATTTCTTTTTTATTCTTTTTATACTACACATTTATTTTGATAGCTAAATTCACATGCTGAGTAATGGAAAAAATATGATAACTAAATATAAAATACCTCAGATCAGTGATCCCTATTTTTTTACCGACTTCAAAAAAGGAGGTCCACGGAGGATGTTCGGGGTTCTCATTAGTTTTTTCAAATGTTTGTTAGCTCTGAACTCCGTATTTTATGAACCGATTTAGAAAGTTCTTTTTTTACTTTAAAGAATATACTGTCAGATTGGTCTCGTAGACATATCATCAAAATCGGTTCAGTATTATGGTTTTTAAATCAAAATAACTGGAAAATTCGTTGAATGACAGTATTATGTCATCCAAGTAAACGAAATTGTGTATTTTTAACCGACTTCAAAAAAGGCTCTGTTCTATGTTCCACTGTATTTTATTTAAATCATGTGTGTTCACCGATTTCTCCGCCAATTGTTGACCGATTTCAATTTTTTTTTGTTCGATAGGTAATAGTTCTCATTTGCTCCCATTTTCACCAAGTCAGGATCTGATGATGGGATCCCAGGGAAATCGAGGGCAAGCTTCAAATTTTATAGGCACTTACGTTTTTCATATATTTTGAAGTCGGTTTTTAATGTCATCCACTTGTACTAATTATGAAGTTGGTTCTTTAATTGATAATTAAAGTGACTAAATTTTATTTAATTTCAACACTATCTCTTATGATTTTTACTACATTTATGTTAAATTTATTTCTTTAAATTTCCACATAGCGCGTCAAATACCTTATACTACTCACTCGTACATAGGTAGGTATTAAACATAAGTGAATGATTTACATAAACTACAAGCACTAAGAAATGCTCTTATATTTCTACCTGACTAAAGGTCATAGCACACATATCAACTCGGGTAAAATGACACACGGTTTGTGCCCGGAGTCACACCAACTTTAATAGGGTATTTGACTCTGAATTAAAAATATGATCAATGCTGGTGCAATCCTAGAAGATTATTATAAAAATAAAATAAAAAAATACCATCAATCATCATTAAAGTCTGCGTGCTTTATATTCGACCACATTGTCGTTTACCAACAGGCAAGTTGGTGGTCAAACACAGAATTATTCCAGTAAAAAATATGAAGAAAAAAAAAACAGAAAATGATACGTACTATTTTACTGCAACACATACCTACTTGCAGTGTAATTGAAAGCATTCAAGCATCGCTTTTAAAGTTTGTTTACACATTGATGCTCCGCCGTGGATATTGATTTCACTACATCACAGTGTAGAACCGACAGAATGTTTAGTTTAAAACGTGTTTTATTACGTGTTGATAGGTACCCTCTCTTTTAAGTGATGTTGACGGCTGGTGTACAAACTGTCCGTCGGCCACAGCACATTCGACACCTCGTATCGACCCGCATGTGTTTGTGGAATCCGTCACCATAAAGAAACATATTTCAAAACAAAAACGACGAAAAGGATTATTCCAGATCTAATGTCGATCAGCACACGGTAAACATATCAATAAGTAAGCTTTCAGTCAGCGACCGATGCACTTTCAGCTGAAAGCGTTACCACTGAAGTTTAGGTATCATTCATTTAGGAAAGGAAACACGAACGTGTTTTCATTTTATAAACAAACAAGGTCTGCCAGCAAGGTGCGATTCCAAGTGTTACTCTTTCGTGCATCACGCCATAACAAATCGTCGAAACCGGCTGACTTTCGCTTTTGTGCTGCCAGTTAGCATCACGATTAATTGGCCCACCTATCTGATAAAAAAACTACAAACAGTTTTTATATAGTTGTACTACTAAGTAAAAGTTTAAGCCATTGGGCAAAATTTACGAGTGCCAATTGTTTGCTAACAAAAAGTTATTTATCTACACTAATATTATAAAGAGGAAAGATTTGTACCTATTTTTGTATGTTTGTATGTTTGTAAAGGCTCCGAAACTACTGAACCGATTTGAAAAATTCTTTCACTGTTGGGAAGCTACACTATCCCCGGGTGACATAGGCTATATTATATTTTGTAGCGAGGCCGAAGGCCGAGCTTACACTCGTGCGAAGCCGGGGCGGACGGCTAGTCTCTTATATGAAGATTTATGATCAAAAGTCGTGTGCGAATTACGGGTTTAATTCCACTCCATCAAAAAAGATTTTTGGAACTAATGAGATAAAACGAAATAGGTATTTGATTCTCGAGTTCTGTTTGGCCAAAGTTGTATGAAATCTAGGCGTTACATTATTACCTTAATCTCTACATCGTTATTGACTATACCTACTTCATTGTCAACTACAACGCCAAAAAAGAACAATAATATTTTTTCATAGTATAGGTCCACAATCCACAACATTGTGATATTGTGGTTGTCGTTCCAGATCGATGTCGTCGCTGCCGCCGGAGCCGTTTATGATGCTGCGCGCCAAGGCGCTGAGCAAGCGCGTGCTCATCAACGTGGGCGGCGTGCGGCACGAGGTACTGTGGCGCACGCTGGAGCGGCTGCCGCACACGCGCCTTGGCCGTCTGCGCGACTGCAATACGCACGAAGCCATCACCGAGCTCTGCGACGACTACTCGCTGCTGGACAACGAGTACTTCTTTGATAGGTCCGTCAAATATTATTATTTTACTCCTGTTTCAAATCCAAAACCATTCCAAATATTAATTCTGTACTGAAGACACTGATGTTCTTCATGTTCTCATAAATACTCCAAGGAGAGCCACCCTTGCGGTGAAAGGTCCTAACTCCTACTAGTTTCTACCTGAGCAAACCAGCCTTGAAGTATCGACCTGTAGATAGTTACCAAAGTATGTACTTATACCATTTTTAACATTCTTATATAAATCTAGCAAACATTTTAATTCTAATTTTATAAAAAATTCGTCATCACAAAATAACTTTGAAAGATTTTATATGTGCGGACTAATAAATGCCACGCCTCATTATTCATGTTGCTCAAAAATTTGTCAGAATGTTCAAGGTAAATAAATATACGGAGAAAACGGTTCAACATCCTTATTTATGCCACCTTGATTAGCTCAGTTTTATTTGTTTGTAAACTGTAACCTACAAGAAAATCGCTACAACTGTTGCTTCTAGTCACGCTAATAGTTCGTTCCAACTTTTTCCAGGCACCCGAAAAGCTTCAGTTCAATTTTGAACTTTTACCGAACTGGAAAGTTACATTTAGTGGATGAGATGTGTGTGTTGGCGTTTAGTGATGACCTGGAATACTGGGGTGTAGATGAATTGTACTTGGAATCGTGTTGTCAGCACAAGTACCACCAGCGCAAGGAACATGTGCACGAAGAGATGCGTAAAGAAGCAGAGAGCTTGCGCCAGCGGGAAGAGGAAGAATTCGGACAAGGCACATGCGCGCAATACCAGAAGTGGCTCTGGGACTTACTAGAAAAGCCCACCACGAGTATCGCAGCCAGGGTAACGTATCTTAACCCTACGAATTCGTTTAATCTGTGTCTTTTTAGTAAAGCTCTCCAAGGAATATTCTAATAGGTATCATTATGTACCTTATCTTTCTTACTATTTTTTGGTTATGGTAGAATTAGATGCTTTGTCGAGTGTGCAAAATGTATACTTGAACAGTGAAAAAGGAATTTAGTACAACGTAGAAGCAAATTACAAAATTTAATAGCACATTTACGTAAAATTTCACACAGAAATATTTTTGACAGTAAATAACACAGTAGGCAGGATTTGATTGCAAATTTCAACAAGCTGCAAATGTAGAATAACTCATTTTATATCCACACATTTTTTTCTGTGAGCAATAAACATTTACGTAACACGTAATTACGTGACTAGTTCACATTCACAAAGTTTTTTTTTTTCTTTATTTTATTTTAACTTACACATGTACGTAGGTATGTATACGTACACTATGGCCTTTGCACACAATGTAATAAACAAGCTTGTTTCAAATCCTCAAGATAATTATTACACACGTAAAGTTATAAGATAACTCACACTGTAAACTTAATAGCTTTGAAAGCACTGGTGATTACTGTTAGGAAACAAGCTTCACGTTTGTGCGAGATTGTTTCACGTCGTTGTCGTTTATGTGGTGCATGAATAACATCTATCTCTTCCTTTATCCTGCTCTCTATTTTTTTGTGCTACGAACAAGGTATATAAGCAGAAATCTGTTAATGAATGCCAGTCACAAGGATACCCCACGTCGTCACGGGTCGTCTGTCTTTCTTTGTCTCTAGTTGACATGTGCACGACGGACTACGTCCAGTCTATCTATGGATCAAATGATGAGCTCCCAAAAGTTCTTTCTAAATTGAAAAAATAAACTGAGTGAGGTATTTGTAGAAAATTACCAACTTTATTATTTGGCCACTGTATTATAATCTATATCTTTACCTATAAAGCGAAATACTACTCACTTATTCACTCACTCACTGACTCACCACAAAATCGACCTGCAAAATTTCAGCTTCGTAGCTGACCTTCGTACCTACGAAGCTGAAATTATGGAGGTAAATTCCTTATGGGTGGAGGACTGCTACGAAAAGATTTTGCGAATATACCAAATTAGGAAGAGCAAATGGAGGTTGAAAATTTATATGTAAGTCTACACGTACGAAATTGAGAGCAACAGCTAGTTCCCTATAATATATAAGCAGCACTCACTCAGTGATTTTGTACTAATTGAGCTACGATGCTGAAATTTGGCAGTTAGATTCCTCGGTAGGTGTAGAGGTTCGCTGAGAAATGATTTTGCGAAATGACCGTATTAAGGGAAGCAAAAGGGGGTTAAAGTTTATATGAAAGTCTACGCAAGAAAGTAAAGTACGATGTCGCGCGCAACAGCTAGTTTTGTATGTACCTTGTTCGTAGGTTGTTTTTCGTGTTATGGATGTGGTGTTGTGTTCTCGTTGTTCTCTCATGACCATGACATGTGAACGCTTTTGTCGGATCTAAAGCTGTTATGTATTGTGTAGAGTATTGAGCTTAATTTATTATGTTTAGTGGTTTTACAAGACCGTTTCCACAACAGCGATTTCGCTGAATATGTAAGTACGTATAGCAATTTGAAGATTATTGTTACCTTAATTTTGTAATTTATCTATTTATGTGTATGTACCTAATTATGTAGTATTATTTAATTTTACTTTATGTGCCATTGCAGACTTATTATATTATACATTGTGTTTATTTACCAGACAGCTATAATATGTAGATTGTAGGTATATGACAGTTATAATTGGAGTGTTATGTTCTTCGCGGGTTCTAAGGAAGTAGTTAACAGTTCCTGAATTGATGCACTACCTACAAAGAAACAGTTAAAAAAAACTTACCCACATACATTTGCGGTTCAAAGTGCCCTATTTGATTATCTTTGACATAGAAGTAAATTTTAATATAACAAGACTGTACTGATTGAATCTTCTACTAAAACTTTATTCTTTTTTTGGTTTTGGTTCTTTACACCTAAACTACTTATATTTCTCCAATGCTAGATGTCTAGCTATTAAATGCAGGAAATGTGAATAGAGCAGTAGACTAGATTGATAAATTCGACTAACACCGTAGCATGTAGGTAGGTACTTATATTTAACAAATATTTGTATTTTATACATGTTCACAGCAGCGTCGATCGTTCTCAAAAAGAGAACTATTTAAAACAAAGCTTAATTGTTGTCGCAAAATTGCAAATATGGGATGGGCTTACGCGATGTGACCAGTCGCCGCAGGGCGGCGCTCCAAGGCCCGCGTGCGGGGGGGCACGGGACGGCGCGCGCGTCCCCGGACACGCGTCCGCGTACGCGTCACTGCGCCCGCGCCGCCTCACATCACGGCTGAGCGTCGTTCCGCCGGCTTTCCACCTTCCATTCTGCCCTACTCCGACATCCCCAGCCCTCACCCATTCGTCCCGCGGTTCCGGTCCCGCACCTCTCCCACCCTCGAGCAACCAGCGCTTGTGCTTCGTGGTACTAATCCAACTAACCGAGCGACGCTGGCGATGGACGGACGCGCGTACGCTGCTCCTGCAGCCTTACTATACAGCTTCTCTCAAACGCACGTCCGTTCACCCACATTCATTTATTAATCTACATGTCTACACCTCACACAACACTACTAACATAATTCACACGAATAGATGTTATTTCTACACCAAAATTTTTAACCACCACCTAATTATCTTTATAACAATAATTATGAAGACAATAATAGTATTACATACTCTACTTATTTGTAATTTAATTGGCTTTACCTGTAAATACTTACTTACATATACCTACCTACGACAACATAGTACTAGATTAACATTGTAAAAATGTAGGAAGAGTAGCTAGTTCTGTATAGACACTGGCATACTAGGAGCTGACACTGTGACATACCTTCTATCTGTTTGTATTGTACGGTGCGTGGAGCGCGGTCCCTCGGGGCCGGGCCCGCGCGCGCCGCCGCCTGCGCTCACTGGTGCGTGCTTGCAGGTAATCGCGGTGATCTCGATCCTCTTCATCGTGCTGTCCACGATAGGGCTCACACTCAACACGATCCCCTCAATGCAAGTGTACGACAAAAATAACGCGCCCATGGACAACCCGCAGCTGGCTATGGTCGAGGCCGTGTGCATCACGTGGTTCACTCTAGAGTACGTGCTACGGTTTAGTGCTTCGCCGGATAAGTGGAAATTCTTCAAAGGTGGACTGAACGTCATAGACTTACTGGCTATCTTGCCCTATTTCGTATCATTATTTCTCCTCGAAACCAATAAGAACGCCACGGATCAGTTCCAAGACGTGCGCCGTGTCGTGCAAATTTTCCGAATAATGCGTATCCTGCGCATCCTCAAACTGGCGCGGCACTCGACCGGGCTGCAGTCGCTCGGGTTCACTCTCAGAAACTCCTACAAGGAACTCGGGCTGCTCATGTTGTTCCTTGCGATGGGAGTGCTCATATTCTCCTCGCTGGCCTACTTCGCCGAGAAGGAAGAGCCTGGGACTAAGTTTATCTCCATTCCGGAAACTTTCTGGTGGGCCGGCATCACCATGACCACAGTCGGATACGGTGACATTTACCCCACGACCCCGTTGGGCAAGGTCATCGGCTCAGTTTGCTGTATTTGCGGCGTCTTGGTAATTGCGTTACCCATCCCCATTATCGTCAACAATTTCGCCGAGTTTTACAAGAATCAGATGCGGCGCGAGAAGGCGCTAAAGCGGCGCGAGGCGCTGGAGCGCGCCAAGCGCGAAGGCTCCATCGTCTCCTTCCACCACATTAACTTGCGCGACGCGTTTGCCAAGAGCATGGATCTCATCGACGTCATTGTGGACACAGGTCAGTACCCGTCACGTCGCGCTTGTGCCGCTTGTCCATGTCATGTGTCTTAAATCTGTCACTACGCACGCATGTCTCCCGTGCTCGTTTGCATCTCTGTACTGAATGCTGATTGTCGTATGTATGCACGTCGCATCGTTAGCTCTCCGGGACCGCCGACATCTCAGACAGAAATCAACAAACAGTTCACGATACATCGCAGCTACAGCCATGTTCACTCGTGCGATCCGACGAGGTGCACTCAGAATTTTATGTCTTGTCTTCAGGTGACAAGTGCGTCCTCATTGAGGCGAGAGACGACGCCAGATGAGCTACTTGCTACTATCGCACACTCGTCACACTCGACCCTTATTGTTAGTCGTTTATCGGGGTCGGGTTCGCGTCCGCGTCGTGTGTAGCTTGCGATGTGCGACGAAGACACTATAATCTAAGGTCGATTACATTGTCAGCGTAAGCTTAACGCTTCCTAGACTAACAAATAACTTCTTATGTGGAGTGTCCCATGTGTGTATCCGGAGGACGCTGAAGACTGTTCGTGTGGAATGTGTGTTGTGTAGTTCACGCTGCTATTTATGTCATCTGTTTTGAATGTTTACCTTCGTTTACCTTCAACTCGGGCACTGTCGTCGAGGAGGTGCGTGAGGGAGGTCGGAAGACATCGCTACTTACGATAGTGTGTGTCTCCAGGACACCAACTGTCGCAGGCGGACGGCACTAGCCTAGAGGGCGACGCGCCCGCCACGACCGGCTGCTACGAGCAGTACGAGCACGCCATCTCGAATAACACCCCGCAGAGTACTGACCCCGGCCAGGTAAGACCCTCCGCGCTCACATCGGGTGCGTTCCTCCCGCCACACTTCTCAGGCTTCACCATGCTACAATCTTATAACTACATAGAATTAAATTTGCACCTTTTAACACACAACGGTACTCGAAATGGAATATATGATAGGTGTTGAATGGGAACGGATGTTCGTACTAAAAGTATTCCCCTTACTCTTGCACCAATAGTGAACCCTTGGTTAATTTAATACGTTCGCATACTCGATATTGTTTAGATTTGGACGCACCCCTAAAATTGTTCCAAGTCACCAGACTCATCGTTAACGCTGGTGGTTAGTTTCAGAGCAGCCCTAACAAAGAGCGCCGCTATTCAGACGAGGGCCCCGACACGCCAGAGAAACGTTTGCTCATAAACCCTGAACCAACACCCGTAAGATTTTAGCTGCATTCTTATTCTAACACTGTGTGAAATAATTTGAATCAACATAATAACTAAAAAGCATGATATGGAGTGCCAATAACTATAGCAAAAAAATCATATTTTCAACAAAACAGAATAATATAAGTGAGCAATGACTTTTAGTGGTAAAGTTTGCTAGTTATTAGCACTCTTCTATAATATAATATGAACCTAGCATTTTGTTATTGTGCTGTGTGTCTGCAACCGTTTCCAGTGTATTTTCTTATACACAGAACTATACTCAAATTACCTACGTTAACTATATACCTTTTCGATGAAAACTTGCAGTGAATGAAGTAGACTTTAAGTACCCATAACCACTAACTTTTCTTTTTCTTCTAGGAAAAGAAGATGGCTGACAAACAACTTGACTTGGAACAGCTGCCTTCTGAGTTTGAATGTTGTTTTTGCACGACCAAGGTACTAAGATAATCTACACTTGCAAAGAACTTAGTATCTACAAAATCTATAAACGATTAATTTTATTATCAAACCTAATCAAAATATAATAATTTCAACCATCTAGATTTCTGTTGATTCGTAAGTACAGTGTAAGTACCTACTAACATAATTTTGATACCTAGCAGGAATATATAAGATTGATTATACTCGTACATGTATATATATATATATATATACGCTACATATGTATACGCTGCACAGGCACTTACTCTACCATAAACTCTAATGAACAGTAGAGTCTGTGCAAAAAGAGAACCGTATTGGCATAACGGTGAACTAGATTTTAGGCTGCGTATATGTGAAGGTACATTACCTACCTAATAAAGTCAAATCAATTATTGCACATTATGCTAAGTATATACTTAGTTAACAGTTATATTAACACAATGACCCAAATAGGCATGGCAATTTATGTAAGGAGAGGCCCGATCTGTTTTATCGTTTAGAAAAATATCTACCGAATAATAGCACTTTTCATCACTCTTTAAATCGTCGGGTAATTTATTAAATATTCTTATAGCCATTGCATGAGGACCACTACTACGCATTTCTACTAGTCTACTACTACGTTCTACTAGTCACGATTTTGGGATTGCTAATTTATGCTTAAACCTGAGCGGATGTTTACGTGGTATTTCTGAAAGTTTTTATATATTAGGGTTATTTAATAATAAATAGCAAATATCAAAGATGTAATTGACGCAACGGTTAGGATTTTATATTTAACAAAGTACGGTTTATGGAATTGTACTTTGGTGATATCTGGAGCTTTATTGTTAGCAAGGATGAGATTATTTTTTTCTGTGCGACGAAGAGTTCACCTACGTTTACACTGTTTCCCCAAAGTTTAATACCGTAACGAAGCCACGAGTAGGCATAAGCATAGTACGCTGATAAAGCTGTGGCGAAGTCAGTAGCTTGTCGTACTTCCTTGAGCGCGTATGTGAAGCTGGATAATTTAGATTGTAGATTTAACATATGATTTTTTCAATTTTTATGAGTCTAGTTCTAGGCCTAATAATGTAGCCGCGTCAATACATTATTATTATAGATAAAGTTGATGCCAAGGGCGTTTTTTTTTTTGTTGGGTCTAAACTGTATTAATTTGCTATTATCGTAATTTAAGTCAACATTGTGATCAGTCAACCAATCGGTAATATTATTAAACATGTCTGTGAGATTATTGGTCAAATTAAAATGATCTTCACAAGATGTCAAAAGAGATATATCATCCGCGAAAAGTACGCAGGACTCGTTAATCGTATTTGGCAAGTTACTTATATACATTTAAAACATGGTACATCATAATTACTCATTACTCTTTATGTTAATTTGTTCACGGAGGTTACTTGATGTACATACGAGCTCGTTGAATGGTTTGTCCACGGCGCAGGGTTACAAGGAGTTCATAGACGCGGAGCAGCTGATGCCGGTGTCGTCGTCTGACCTGCGGCAGCCGGTGTGCGTGGAGCTCGCCTGCCTGCAGCGACATCTCGCGCCTAGGGCGCTCCCCGAAGCCACACCCAACAGCCTCGACAGCCCAGGTCAGCATGCATATCCTCTTGCCATACGAACACGTGCAAAAAACTCAACTTCCTCTTATAGGATAATAGGACTCAAAAGTTTTAAAGTATAGATGAACGTACAAAAATATCGTTGTTTACACGTGGCTACAATATAATTTTAAGAATCAGTTTTGATGTGAATTACGTAGTTGTCCATATGTGTTCTGTTTCCTTGAAATCATTTCACTAAGCCATTTCGTCTTCACCGGATCATTGTTCTGTTTTTTCAGCACTCGTATATAGTAACACTCTGTATGTTCGGAGTGCACACACGTGCGCGTCTCTATGTGCGTATATGTCTTACGTTACAGATACATTTGCATCATGCCTTACGCACCCTTTTCCTTCAGAGGGCGACATCGCATGCGAGAACGACTCCTCAAACTTGTATGTGAACCCTCTGGACGGTAGCGGCGCGAGGGCGGGCGTGGGCAGAGGTGCGGGCGCGGGGGTGAGCGAGGGCGGGGTGTCAGCTGATTTCAGCGGAGTACGTCGGAGCGCGTCAGGGGACGGGAGCGTGTTGTGTGCGAAGGGTTCGCAGGGCGAGGGCTCGCCTCGAGGCTCGCGCGCCAGTTTGGCAGCGCCCGCGGCGGCGGCGGTACCGGTCGGCAGCGCGCGGCTGCTCGACGCCTCGCGCACCAGCCTGCCGCAGCAACTGGAAGAGACCGCGCCGCCACCCCTCGCGCTCGATGACTCCAAGCCCAAACACAGAAAAGCCCGTTTCCAGCAGGTAATTCCTATCTATCACTGACTCGTAGGTATCTAAATAACAAGCCGACGCATCGCGCCAAATATCCTAGAATTATTAATCTCATGGCATGTTTGAGATATCTATCCCCATGTAATATTCACGTTTATGTACCTTGTGACGTCTGCACGAAGTAGCTTATTGGGAAGTGGTTTAATCAAAGCAAAACTCACACTTATAGGCTCTACAAAAAAAATACCTTAGTATTCTAAGTAATCGGCATCTTCCAGGACTGGTCGGAGGAAGAGAGGAAGCCGCCGAGGGGGATAGCAACTAGGATCATCAATCACCACATCCTCTTTGGTAAATATATTTTAAAAATGTAGCTTCGCTTCATCTTTTCTTCGCTATCTTCAATACTTATTGAAGATCCGTTGATTTACAGGTAAGAACGGCAACAAGCGCGGCGGAGGCTGGCCGCTAGAGAGCGACTCGCGCTCGCGCTCCATCCTCAAGAACAAGGAGTCTCGCGGCACTGACAGCGAACTGCTCCTCCAAGAGACTACTTCACTCGGCGCTAATGTACGTTCCACATTGATTGTCCACCTTGTTTTGTGTCTTGCTCACTCACAGTACGCGTGCATGTTTACTGTCACTCATTTACATTTTGTATCGGTGTGGGTTCTAGGGTGATTCCGGCAGCGAGTCTTCGCCGATCCGACTGAAGGACTTCAAGGGCCAGAATCACAAGGGCGGGGCTGAGAGGGACAACCTCGTCTCGTAGTGTCACGCTTCGCTTCCGACGCGTCACACCGTGACGCGTGTGATCTCGCCACGTAGCGTAGTAAAACATACTACCGCTACATAATAAAGCGCAATAATTATATTCAAATAATTTTAACATATCATTGGGCGATTGTGACTGCTTGTTGATAGATTTTCATTTCGTAGGGTTATAAATATTGTAAAAATAATATATATATATATATTACGTATGTAATAATTGTTCATTCCAATCGAAAAGTTGAAGGTACCTATTTGTTAAGTTTTTTACGTGCAATTATTAATTGCTAATTCTAATGTAAGGCGACGTAGTTTGTACAGCATAGTTGACGAAAAAGAAAGCAATTATTAAAATTAAAATTTTCTGAAACGCATATGTTTTTTTTATTGGGGTGTGTGTTTAAAATCGTACGTTTTAGAGAGTTTGAGCTTAAGAAACGATTGGCACCATGGTGGTTACAAATGATGGCACAGAATAAAGTATGATAAGAAAAGTACCTACATGAGACTCACTTTAAAATCACAATGAAATAAATAGAGACTTCAATATTTTTTTTATGTTTAGCATAATTGACCTCAATTCATCTGATGTTAAGACTGTTAAGTGGTGGTATGGCCAAAGATTGTAAACACACAGTCTTGAATGGAAACTGGCTCTCAGTGCTGATCAAGATACTGCAAAAACACACCGTTGCTTGGTGTCATATATTCAACAGTTGAACTTGTTATGTCGGGAACTAGAAAGGTTTCCTACCACTATGCACCATTGCATAGTGGTAGGACACACACGATATCTCCCTTCAAGCAGCTCAAGTTCATTGTTAGAGCCGTAACAGAAACGTCAACATGGCTGACGTCAACCACCTCAACCAACGAGAGAAAAAGAGGGAAATTATATTCTCACTCTTTTTCTCCCGTTGTTCAGACGGCGGCTCGTCAGCCAAGTTCAATACGTCTGTTGGCTATTAGTAATTTGAATGCATACCCTTCGGATTGGAATTTGAACGCGCCAATCACCGAGCTTTTATCGCTACAATAACGCAATATCGTGATTCTACTTTCTTCTTCTATTCTCAGTATATAGACTGTACTAAGCCGAAAGGAGGTAATTGTACTCATCATCATGAACAACTTTTACTATGGGACAAACCCTGAAATCGCAATATTGTATGTGTATCGTAATATTGTACTACTTTGCACGAGAGCTTCTTAAGCTAGCTAGTATTATATTTCTATGGGTCAGTCGTTACAGAATTGCTGTCACTTTCCTACTCGATAGGCTGGTTGGATATAAAAATGCCTCGTAGAGCGGGCTCAAGGTGAATAGCTTCGTTTTCGAAGACGCAGCTGGTGGTAATGGAGGAAGCGATAAATATAAAACAGTCGTATATAACCAACAGCTGCTATATTTATTTGGAAGTTTAAATCTTTTCCATGTTGATAGTATTCAAAGTGTAGATATACAACACCAAGTTTAATTTACATTTAGAATTAGGAACGTGCTCGAGTAAAAAAGGGCATTAATAAATGAAATAAACATTTAAAGTTATCTAAAAATACACGATACTTACTCAAACGAGGGTAACAAAACTAAAATTTTATACATTTTGCAAAAACTTTTCAAGTCAATTATTAATAAATATCCTAAAGAGATGACTGGAATTACAAATAATTT
Source organism: Agriopis leucophaearia (assembly GCA_949125355.1). Classification (NCBI taxonomy): domain Eukaryota; kingdom Metazoa; phylum Arthropoda; class Insecta; order Lepidoptera; family Geometridae; genus Agriopis; species Agriopis leucophaearia. The sequence goes on along the minus strand of OX421273.1, from coordinate 7,454,287 downwards.
AATAATGGTCCAAAAATAATACTCATTGTCATAAATAAACAATTAACATTAATACTTACAAAATAAAATAAATGATTTGAATGAGTCATAACAAAATGAGGACAATACTTTGGTTTACAATGTGTAACACTACATACTGAATCTAATTATAGATAAATTCACATTACGTTCATAAGTTCATGTAAAATTACAGTGCCCAAAGAATGTACATTAACTACATGTCCAAGAAAAATACATTTGTTAATTAATATGTTATAGATAGACCTTACTATGATATTATTGTTTAGGCATAATTAATTAATTATCGTTATTGAACACACAGGCACATCACTTACATCTTGACAGTTGATCATGGCACGCACTATAGCTTGCTCTAAGGCCCAAGTAAGGTATAAAGCCTTCTTAAACGCCCACTGCGCATTCGAGGCGTGCAGCAGCCGTACAAGCGACGTGGAAAAGTCAGTTCCTAGATTAACGCTGCCACAGTAGATATATAAGCTATAGCAGTCGTTTGACTAGGATTTGTTCTTCAATTCAATGCCTATGTCGGTCACAGGGGTGCTACGATCGGGTTTAAGGGAATTTTCATTATTAATCGACTGCCAAGAAGGAGGTTCTCAAGAAGCACTTTTGGCTGGGTGAACCGATTTCGATGATTCTTTTTTTATTTGAAAGCTGGTGCTTCCCGTGTGGTTCCATTTAAATTTGGTCCAGTTCTGTAATTTTTTTGAAGGTGGTTTTTTTATATTAATAATTATTTTGTTGTAGTCTTCTACGTTGGCGACACGCACACACGGTGAACCTCAATGATGCGGTGCGCGCGACGCTCTGAGAGTACCGTGGGGTACCGTAGTGGGCGGGGGGAGGGGGCGCACGTTTGATTACGTCACTCGATTCGGGCATTTGTTTAAAGTTAAACTACTGCTTTAGCTTATATATATATATATATATACTGTGCAGTTGTTTTAAAAAAAATAACCTCTGTGACTCCACCGTGCATGCCCTAAATGAGATACAATTTTGAACCAACGTACGTTCGAGCTGAATATTCCACACCGCTTACACGCCCGCGCCGCATGACTGAGCAGTGGCCGTTGGGCCTAACACTCAGCGCTCTGTCTACATTTTTACAAACGCAATTACAATATTATCATGTGTCAATTAACCTTTTATAAAATATAAAAAAACGTGTAACGTGATAAATAATTTTAAAGCTTGAATACTAAACTTTATCACAAACAACTTTGTTATTCATATGAACCAAATTGACACAAAAAGTTACATAGTTTTTAAATCGAGTAACGCCGATGTAGTCAGTCCTGGGCCCAAACGATTTTTGTGTATTGGATCTCTGTACCTGGGAGAACAAACATGAACGTCATGAGTCATATTTACAGGCCCTTGTGTCAGTTTGGTTACAGTGCTTCGTAATGTACTTTCGGTGAAAGTTTAATGTTTATTTCTAAATGGCATCTCGCTCGATTACTGCTCAATCACTGCACATCTATAACTTTTGTTGAAATTTCTGAAAACGCATCGAAGAGCTGTGATCATTTAGATGTGAAACTTCATTTAGTGTATACAATTGATCAGCAAGCCGGTGTTAGTAGTTTTAGTTCGAGCATTACACCGAAAGGCAGTGAAAGCTTACAGCTAAATTAAATAGCGAAACTATTAGCAAAAGTGCGATGCGAGTGAGTCTCATATGCGATCAATTAGTTTATTTGCAAATATTTTTTTTTGATAAATTTGATCATTGTTAGTTAGAAATAAAAAGCGACAAATGGTATCGATGTGATATCGAATGGTCTTTGTTATTTATTAATGCGAACATATTTTCCATTCACAAACCAAAATCACAAAAATGTTCAGTGCACTGAGCATGCACAGAGCATACAAAACTGACTTAAATTTGAGTATTATAGTTGTTTCAGGGCAATGTGAGTATATTTAAAAAATAAAACCACAACACAGCGAAAAAAATCACTGATCCACACACACAGACGCACGACCAACACACCGATACAACGCATAGGCGTCACTAGGGTTCACAGAAATCACAAAGGTCGGTACTTCGTACCAAGAGTTTCCTTCATATTTATCTTTTAGTCATTATGTTGGTACTACCAGATTGTTATTCAAGTAGATGTACAGAATTAAAATTAGTTAAATTATTCTTTCAATATAAAAACAAAAATCTCCATAGTTTGTACTGATAAATGCACTTTTTAAATTATTAAATTCCACACATCTTATAATAATCGTATCCGGCAGAGTACAACCACCTTCAAGTTTCGCTTAAATGCCTACATACTCATATTTACATTCGCGAATCGAATAAATTATCCAACACTATAAGATTATAAGACAAAGTCTGTACAGGCGATTGAGCCAATCGATTGATTATAGGAGGGAAGTAGCTCGTCAAATATAGTCTCCAACCATAATGTGCCATTTTAGTTTTTCGTATCTCGCAATACACCGACTTTTGTTTATGGTTTAAGGGTGCGTTTCCACTGAAGCGGAGTGGAACTGTGAAACGAGGTTTCCATTGTAACCTTGCACTGCTTTACTCCATATTGCTATATTCGGCTTCGCTCCGCTTGTCATACAATTTGATAAAACTCTTCTCGTCTCCGCTATGATTGAAGCAGAGCGGAGACGAGATGTGTATTTCAAAGAATGTGATTGGTTGATTCCGGCACGTGTCATCTCCGCTCCGCTTCTGTGGAAACGTACCCCCTTATGAGGCAGTGTTCCTATGCACATGTTTAGTTTAGTGCGCCCCCTAGCACGCCTACGGCGACACGGGCACACAACACGCAACACGGACTACCTGTGCCATGCGATGGTCAGCGCCGTCCGCAGCTTAGCCCACAGCCAGGGGTAGAGCCCGCCGCCGCTCAGCGCGGCCTGCGCCACGTATTTCACGTAGTCGTAGAGGCCCCAAGGCGCGTGGCCCCCGTTCACGTAGTACACGTATGTGAACCCGTCCTTGCACCGCCCTTTTATCGAGTAGTAGTACGGCAGGAATGAGTGTAGACGGAATCTGGAATCATACGACTTTTGTTAGTCTATGCTCCTTTTTTTCTGGGGATCTGTTCTGAACGACGCAGCACTTGCTTCATGTTTCAAACTATGGTACAAGTGAGCTTCTCAGCCTATAGAAACTGACGTACTTTTTTATAGCTTAAAGACAAATGTTTGACTACTAATTTGCCCGACTGAAAGCAAAGATGTGGCCAAGATGGGGCACGTAGAGCTAGAAGAGCTGCTTCCGATCGCAGCTGTGAATTTAACGAGAGCAATACTAGTTGCATATAGGAACTAATGTCCTTTCTCTACTCGTATATCGCACTATCGGGATACGAGGTCATTTATAAAACTTTAAACTAACGAATGTTAATATCGACTATCTATATATAATCTTATAATCTTCCTTAATTTTGACACAAGTTCGCAGGAACGAAGCGTTGAACACACCTAGTACACTTAGTTTGCAAGTTGATGCGTTCATTGAGTGTTTTTATTATAGCTCTTTTGATCTTATTAATCGTTAAACCGTTGTTTCTCCTGCTTGTTATATTTTTTGAGAGTACTTTACGCAACACTTAACTAACTAACTAACGTAACATTGGCAACGTTGTGGTTGCTTTTTGAGAAAACTTTAGTGTTTTTGTGCTATAAAATAAATTCACAACGATTTCCGAGTGCAAGTACGTTAGTAATATTCGGACGACATACATTAAATTCAAGAAAGGTTACTGCGAATCGAACTGATAAGATATGACAATAGATCTGAGTAGATTAGACCGCTACACATGTACGTATTGTACGTACAAAGAAGATATTGTTTTCTTGATTTTTTGATTCTATCGATTACGACGCGACATGCTGATTCATCCTACCTGTACTAGCATTTGTCACAAATGTGTCAGTAAATAATACCGCGGCTAAACCAATTAGACAAATCCTTTACTGTACATGACATTGGAAAATTTAACACATTTTTGCAAGGAGTTGTACATGTGACATTGGAGAATTTAACACATTTTTGCAAGGTGTTTGAAAAGGTGTTTCATAGTTTTTTTTTTCTCGCATTTAAATAGATGCTTGACCAAGTCTGAAATTTGTGAGCACGCCCTTGAAAACCCTAACCACTACATTCGTTTTGATAATCCTCCAATCCTCGCGAAGGAGAATCGGTTTATACCAAGGATGCTACGCAAGACAATTGAAATTAAAAACATCAAAATTTGAATGGATAAGATCGTTGGAAAGTACCTACCACCTACAAGGGATCCAGTCATCAAATTGATAAAACTTCAAGCTCGGCGCAGACCTGCAAGACCTCGGACACGGTGACTACTGCATACATAGGGAACGTTTTGACTAAAAATCATTGACGGTACTTGTAAATAATTTCATAACATTTCTATAGACATCCGTCATCTAGGACACATAAGACCGCGGAAAATGCAGCATTTGAAACTTTAAGAATTAAAATAATGAGATAAAATCAGTTAAGTATTTAATTTAATTAGGTGACATACACATTTATCTAATTGCTAATAGTCTTTAAGGGTCTTAGTATGAGGAACAAATAACAGCTTTTTTCTTTTAAGGGTCGGCAACGTATCTGTGATGCCCCTGGTATTACAGGTATCCTAGGCGACGGTGATAGCTTACCATCAGGCTATCTGTTAACTTGTTTGCCATCTATGGCAATAAAACTATAAGTATTACATGTAGACTACATAAATTAAACGGTTTCTTAAGAACTAAACTAAGCATGTTGCATGCTAGCATGTGATCGGACCTCATCCAGATTGATGTTCTTGATTCTGGGCTAGATGGACGTTTACTGAGGCGAGTAGGTGGCCACAAATCTTGCTCTTGAGTGACTGATGAGGTAGAAATGGCACATTGCATATTTATACTGCCCGAAAATTGCCCAAGCGTAACCTTACTAGTGATTATTTATTAAAAAAAATATGTAATACGAATCGTGAAAAAATATTTATATCGGCTGATAAGCATTTAAAGTTCTTGGAGGGAATTGGTGGGGGATGTTCTGTCCGTTTACAGCAAAGAGAGTGTTAGTATAACATTTGTACGGTACACACAAGGCTTGAAGTCTTATCTATTAGTATGTGCGCTGGACGTCTACCATGAAAATAAAAATCCTAATTTCTATCTGACTTCCTAACTTTTAAATCAATATTAATTTTGTTTTCGTCGATCGACTCTGTTTAAAGACAGATGTTTCAATAAGGAATAAAAATAATCAGTCACCTTGCCTATATATTAGTACTGTGGCATGCCACATATTGTACCAACCTTCTATGCTCATAGAAGAGTATAGCCTCTGAGTTGGTGGTGAGAACGTGCAGGAAGATGGCTTTCACGCGGTGATGGTGTGGCGGCTGCGGCAACGGACCCGACAGATGGTTGATCAGAACCTCGAGCAGCATGGTCGCGACGCCCGAACGTCGGTACGACCGCACCACTCCTGCAACATGTATGTAACACACTGTATGAGTACTACGCTCGAACGTGGTACAGATATTTTACAAAATAAGCTTGCGTTTGACCGCCACCTCGCCTTGTTAAGCGATGTTGCGTTCCACAATGGTGCACGCTTGCCTAGAAGAAACCGCCATCTAAAACTTCTAAAACATCTGAGATCACGGCTAAAACTGAGCGGCGTTTTACTAAATATGCATTGGAGTATACATGGCTACGCATATAACCTATACTAAGCCGAAAGGAGGTTATTGTACTCATCATTATGAACAACTTTTACTAAGGGATCAACCCTGCAAAAAAACTGCTGTTACATAAATTTAGTAAAGTGTCAAAGACCGTTTTCTATGGATTAGCTGGGTTTTTTTGGCGATTTCAGGGTTGGTTTCTTAGTAAAAGTTGTTCATAATGATGATTATAATGACCTCTTTTCGGCTCAGTACAAGGTATATGCGTAACCCTGTGTAGTCGTAAATGGCAAGGGCTATCGTTGAAATTGATGCCTGTCATAAACTTGTCTTCATAAAACTTGGTGTCTTTTAGTTCTGACAGCTGTAATAACTAATGAATTAACTTAGATTTTTGCGATTTACTCATTGTAAAATCTATAATCGCGATAAAATCCATTGTCATCAGTGTTTAAAATGTGTGTATAATATAATTCAATGTGTATCATTGTTAATCACAGTGCCTTTAAGTCGCGAGTGAACCAGTTTCTTCTAGGCAAGAATGCACCACAGTGCGCAAACATACAAACACCAAGTGCCACGTGCCAGTGTTTTAATATAATAGAAAACATATCGTTTAATGAAACAAAAATAATCCAGGGGTAAAAAAAATAACCAACGGGTATGACGCGATTTCATATTTCACTGTAGATAGACCGAAATAATAGGTCGAGGAAAAAGTCTTTTCGTATTTTGTATGTATAAGGTTGTAGTAAAAATCTCATCCGTTGTACTGTTTGTATCTGGCTGGTTTTGATACCATTAAAAATATGACATTTTAAAAAAGGAATACAAAAAGTCAAAAGCAATTTCCCGCCATTTTTCAATTGTTTTTTTGTTTGATAAAATGAGTGAATCTAACGAAGAAATTCGATATATTGTGAAATTTTATTACAAAAAAGGGAAAACTGCGACACAAGCCGCGAAAAAAATTTGTGACGTTTATGGACCTAATGCAGTGTCATCAAGAGTAGCACAATGTTGGTTCAAGCGTTCTCAGTCCGGGAATTTTGATGTCAAAGATGCAGCTCGCTCTGGTCGCCCTGTTACGGATAAAGTCGATGCCATTTCTGAAAAAGTGGACCAAGATCGGCATATTAATAGTTACGACGTAGCTGAAGAACTGGGGATTGACCACAAAACAGTTTTGACCCATTTGAAAAAAACTGGGTATACAAAAAAACTCGATATTTGGGTGCCACACAAGCTCACTGAAAGAAACCAAATGAATCGTGTACTCATTTGCGACTCTCTATTGAAACGTGACGAAACCGAACCGTTTTTGAAAAGATTGATCACTGGTGATGAAAAATGGATCACCTACGACAAGAATGTGCGCAAACGATCATGGTCAAAGGGCAGTGAAGCACCACAGACTGTAGCGAAACCCGGATTAACACGTAATAAGGTGATGCTGTGTGTATGGTGGGATTGGCAGGGCATCGTTCATTATGAGCTTTTACCGCCGGGCAAAACCATCGATTCGGATCTCTACTGCCAACAGCAGATGAGACTCAAACAAGAAATTGAGAAAAAACGGCCGGAATTGATCAACAGAAAGAGTGTGGTCTTTCATCATGATAACGCCAGACCGCACACATCTTTGGCCACTCAGCAAAAATTTAGAGAGCTTGGTTGGGAAGTGTTAATGCATCCACCATATAGCCCTGACCTTGCACCCTCAGATTTCCACCTGTTTCGATCTCTTCAGAATTCTTTGGGTAGTGTTAGATTAACATCAAGAGAGGACTGTCAAAACTACTTGTTGCATTTTTTTGATCAGAAGTCCCAAAAATTCTACAGCAACGGGATCATGTCACTACCTACAAGATGGCAACATGTTATCGAACAAAATGGCACATATATATTATAATTAAATGTAATTAAACTTGAAAAAAATATGTCTTGAATTTGTTTAAAAAATACGAAGAAACTTTTTCCCCGACCTTATACGATTAAGCACATTACGCTCGATAGAAAAAATAATGAAAGTAACACTGATTTGTGCTTTTCTCCATTTTTTGGATGCACTCAAATATCTATTTACTAAATGATGTATACGATATCTTAAAAAATTGATTTCATGAGGAGAGAACAAAAAGCAAAGCAAAGGTACATTTTACATTACAGCTACACTTTTCTAAAAATATGAGAATAACCTCAAAAATAGAAGTAGCGAAACGCACGACTGTGTATATATAAGCGCCATGGTTTTGCTTCACTAAATGCGACTTTAAAAATCAAGCCTTATGGTCTCTGTAGTAATAAGCATTGCTTAAAGTGGGAAAACCTTGCCTTAACGGTAAAACAGATGAGCATGATGCGATAGATGCAGGCTGGTTTCTCGAAAACGGTAACTTGGAGTAAAGCGAAAGATTAATACCCACAGCAAAAAATATCCCGTTATCAATTCAAGTAGCAAGAATATTGGCCTTCTAATCTTTGCTCGGATCTTTCGCGAAACATATTTAATTGCAATTTTATTACGTTAAGGGCTTAAATCGACACCTAATGTTTACACAACTGTGACCCAGAAAAACTCCAATACCCCTATTAATATACGTAGTTGAATACGCTTTGGAATAGTTACTCCGTATTTTGTCTTTTTTCAATCGAGTTCAAAATTTTAAGGAGAGAAAAAGACAAAAAAATGACTTAAATATGCCAAGACTAATCCACGTTTATTAATAAGGGAGGAATAGTTTACCTTTTTAGGGTTCCATAGTACTTATAACAAACCCTTATAACGACCCTTATAAGTTCGTTCTGTCCGTCTATCTACGAGTATCTGTCGTACGTCTTTATTCTTTAAAACTATTTATCTCCTGTAGTTATTAAGGTAAGTTCATGAAACTTTGCACAAATGTATTTTATGGGTGGTTTAGGTACAAGTGAATTGGTTTTTTTTTACTAGTTTTTCCGGGTCAAATATTATGTGAACGTTATTCGCTGTGTTGCCACCTTAATGCAGTGACACCTGTAGAGTATTTTGCCGATAACTAGAATGAAACGGCTTAATAGAGGTGCACAGAAATAATTAGCGAGACATAAATATATAATACTTATATTATAGAGGGTTAGTAGCCGAAAGAGCTATAATGGCCGAGCGGTAGCATGTGCGCTTTACAATCTGACGGCACCCGGTTCGATCCTCGGCCCTGAACCAGTGACTTATTTGGTACCTAAATAAATTAAGTGCAGTATTCGATGCCATCGCTCAAAAACGGTGAAGGAAAAACATCGTGAGGAAATGGGTATGTCCAAGAACATATGAAATTCACCAACATGCACTGGGCCAGCATGGTGGATTAGGGCCCATCCTCTCTCTCTCTCTCTGAGAGAAGGCCTGAGTCCTAGCAGTGGGAACATGATGGGCTGTTATGATGACTTATATTCCGTCTGTGGGTATGCCATGTTATGCTCGGTCAAAGTATTTATTTCCTTTGACAGTTGTAATGAAATTGTAAACTACTGAATAAAAACATTTTATTTTATATTTCACTAAAGAATATATATAAAGCAGGTGCCAGCTCCAGTATTCCATTCAAAAACCTAGCAAAACTGATCAGAAATTGTGATTTTATTTTTTACAATGTTATTGCAACTGTCATAGTAAATAAATGCTTGCACCAAGTTTAGTTCACTACCGACTGCCCCGGTGGCTCAGTTGGTAGTGAACCTAACTTCTGTGCTTGGGGGCGTGGGTTCGATTCCCATATAAGACAAACATTTGTGTGATGAACATTTGTGTTTGTTCTATGTCTGGGTGTTAATATCTATTTAAGTATGTATTTAAAAATATATATGTACGTATATCAGTCTCTGGCAGCCATATTGCAAGCTTTGCTTAGTTTGGGGTCAGATGACCGTGTGTGCAAAAATGTCCCCAGTTTAAATTTCCTTATAACCTAAGTAGTGTTTCTGTTTTAATGGACCTCGTCATCGTGTTGGTGACATTATTAATTACGCATAATTTGCCAATATATCGATTCAAACTTTGACCTTTTTTACTTTTCCTGTTGTATTTAATCCATCCTTGAATTTTTATCAGTATGTCAGTATGAAAATCCCAGGAAATTTGAAATGGGTTGTAAAACAAAATAACTAGATTTTTTGGTTATTTAGAAACTTTGATCAAATAAAAATAGCCAGATGGATTACGGCGAACACGAAAAGTGAAGCCACATTTTGAAACATGTGTGTATGTGTGTAGTCGTTTGACGTTTTCAGTATAAAGTTCACGTAGTTTTGGAAGCAATTTTGACTTCACTTTAGCAGTACGCCGTAATCTATATGTATTTTTTATTTGATCTGAATTTAGAAAGAAAGAAAAATATTTATTTTAGACAGAAACAAAAGATACCTATACAATACGTTTGAAAACAGGAAAATAATAAACAATATAGATTTGGATGATTGGTGGTGATTTGTATGATTGATATGATTTGGTAATTTACCACACGGACAAAATGTTTTTTTTTTTTATGTGTACTTATTATTTAAGGCTTTTTTTTGTTTGGTTTATTTTATATACCGTTGTACTTGTACATAAAACTGATTAAATAGGAAAAAAAAACGCGTAATTTTTTTTTTTTTTTTAAAGTGCTTCAGCTTTGGGAGCTAAATACTACAGTTCGCATCTATAATGTGATTGTACCTACTAGTTTTATACTACCACTAGCTGTGTTCCATGGCTTCAACTGTATTCATTCAATTGCTATTCTACATAAACCGTAGTTATGACCGTTTTATCGGGACAAAAAGTATCCTAGATGTGTTAACCCAGGGTATAAAGATTCTTCCATGTAAATTCCATCTAAGCCCGTTCAGCTATTCCGGAGTTGAATACGGACAAACATACACAGTCACACACAAACTTTTTCATTTATAATTTTAGTGTGATTGCTTACCATTTTCTCTGATGTATCCTTAAAACATCAAAACATAATATACAAAGACAACAGTGATGAGTTTATCTATCTTACCCAAATCTTACCTAATGACAATATGTAAGCAACAAGCGTGTCCTTGGAAGCGAACCATCGTGACAGGACCCCTCGGTCTTCTGCGTTCAGCTTTAGATATGGTTTGATCTCAGCTACGATGAGTCCTATGATCTCCGCGTTGTGGACTGCAGCGAGAGCGAAGAACCTTTCTGAAGAGGTTATTTCTTCGTACCATGACTGTGGGTATTCTATTGGAAACCAGTCTCTGCATAGACACCTTACCTGAAACAACAATAAATAAACGTATGTATCCCATCTTATGCACAAACGCTCGATAAGCTAACCTATGCTATAAACTGGTCTGTCTTCTCGCTGATATAGAACCAATACAGAGAGTAGAAAATAGTACAAGTACAGAATACTCGCTTCGACATGTCATTTTAATAAATAGCTCTCGCAATGTGTCAATAAAGTTAATTTTAGCATGCACAGCGAAGCGTATTTTTATAAATACCTCGAGGCGTTCGCGCAGGCTTTTATCAATGGTATTGCTGCGCCTGAGAGCTTATTTTGCTCTGACCATTACAGAATCATTCTGTCAATTTCGCACTCGAAATGTTACAAGTAAAAGCGCCTCGCAGAGCGGGCTCAAGGTTAGAAATCGCAGCGGGACAGGCCTGCTGCTGGAGAGATTCCTTTTAGCTTATTGAGCGTTTGTGTAATGGTAGATCACGTACGCAGGATATTGCACACTTGCACTGTATGTGATATGAGGAGATAATAATTATCAATGTAAAAAAATCAACTCCATAAAAATGGCAGAACTAGACCAAATTGAAATGGGGCCACACCAGCTTTTAAATAAAAAAATAATCATCAAAATCGGTCCACCCAGTCGAAAGTTCTGAGATTACAAACATTAAAAAAAACAGTCAAATTGAAAACCACCTCCTTTTTGGAAGTCGGTTAAAAAGTGGCGCGCCTGGAATGGGCTTCTCGCGTTTTCTGCGTATCTGAAGGACCTTCTGGCTAGAGAGTTACATAGAAAAGTTACAAAATTCATCTTTGCACCGTGTGAGTCAATGTTCTTGGCGTCAAATCAAGCTAGTTTAAATTAATGGTTTCTTTATTTTACAACAACAGAGACAAGCCGTCAAGAAGTATACTTAGTTTTAAGGAAAAGTACATTGAGATCATAATATCATAATATTTTATTTTATTTAATATTTAATTTAGTTATAATATTTGTGGAAAAGAAAACGTTTTAACCATTTTTGCAATTAGTTCTAATGTATGAAAAGAAAAGAAATTGGAATTGCAAAGAAATTCATCAACGGTTCATTAATATGAACTGTTGATGAATTTCTTTACAATTCACTACCTAATACAAGTTTCTTCAAACTGGAAGCGACTGGTTGTTCCTTCAGGCAGGCCCACCATTGGACTATGATAGTTTAATGAACAGCAATGTGGGCTGATGGTAATAACCACCTCACCTAATATTTTACTAAATACTTTTACCATCTAGTGAAAGTGTACAGAATTCGTGGCTTTCAAACAAATTTTTTCAATTTTTTTATGGTGAACAAACTACAACAAGGAAAAAGTTATTGTGTTTGCATTGATTCTAAATGAATAATGAGTGAGTCTAGAGTGTAATGTGATGTAGGTATTAAGTATATAATTATCTCTGTACATTTTTCTTTTCATTTTAACATTTATTTTATTTTCTGACATAATTATGTTGCATAATGTTTGATTATATTATTTTATGTTTAATACGATTAAAAAGGAAGTCTCTAGCTAGCCTGTCACACTGCTGTCAAATAATATTAATGTAATCGACTCACTAGATAATAATTTTACAATTTGCACTTTCAATAAGGGCTGAATGCTTCAAGTATTTTAATTTAATACCTGTACTCTGTACCTACCTATATTCATACAATTAAAAGAATTTGATTTGATTTAATTAGAAATTTGTTTCATCAACAGAAAATGTCACAACTAGTTATTTAAAAAAAATGCCATGTTGCTTAGATACTACAAAAATTGTGACCCAATTGGTGCAAGTTTGCACGATATCTTACAGGCATGGCCTGATAACATATCTATCTGCCATAAAAAATGTTGTCTAAAGGGAAGTAGGTAATTTTTTATGTAGGTAAATACTACTATTTGCGTCATTGTTACGTAAAAACATATTGCCCGCCCCGGCTTCGCACGGGTGTAAGCTCGGCCTTCGGCCTCGCTACAAAATATAATATAGCTTATGCCACCCGGGGATAGTGTAGCTTCCCAACAGTGAAAGAATTTTTCAAATCGGTTCAGTAGTTTCAGAGCCTATTCATTACAAACATACAAAAATAGGTACAAATCTTTCCTCTTTATAATATTAGTATAGATAAACCATCTCATCACAAGAAAGAAAAATCAAGATTTCAACATTGTTTTAGTTAGACATCACCTAAAAGTAGAATATGAGTTTTTATTTATTTATTTAATAATACAATTGCGTTTGGCTTTCAACTCGCCTGATGTCAAGTGATGATGAGGTGTCTACGATGGAGCACACTTGCATAGAAGAAAGCGATTCACTCGCGATTTGAAGACACCCAGAGTGTAACAATCGAGGAACACCCGAACATACTCAGGCAGCGCATTCCACAGACTAGCAGTTTGCATAATAAAATGGAATCAAAGCACTTCATATGGGTTTTCTAAATCTATTTCTATGAAATTAGACACTCTAGTGTTGGAGACTAGACAAATTATCAACGCGAATTTGTGCTAATAAATGTCTTTGAGTTTGCTACTTTGCCATAGACCACTGAACAGAGGTGATGATGAAGGGGAGGGTAAAGAATAATGCTGATTGATTATGGACAAAATTAGGAATGCAACAATAAAGCTATAGGCGAATATGATTTGATACAATGGTAATAAAAAATATTGGAGTAGCACATTTACTTTTTTTATTTATGCTATAGGTAGCAAAATACCTAATTGGCCGCCTAGTGGTAAGCGATCACCGTCGAGGAGACCTGTAAGGATGCCTGTAGTACCAGGTGCATCAAAGATACATTGCTGACCTATAAAGACTAGTTAAATGCAGTATGCGATTTCCACAGATTTATGATATTTGGATGAGCTTTCCGGCGGTGCCAGATTGTGCGATAATAAAAACGCGACGCCCCGGTATCATATTGAACAGTGTTAAAAACTGTTTAAAAGTACCACAACGTAACTAACACTGAGGCGAGACCACACAAAACTAAACAAAAAAAAAGATAGCCAAATAAAAAACGAAAGATCGAGAGAGATTACGTTTCGAAAGATACCTTTTAACAAAAGGTTGGATGGACGGTCATACAGACAGAGTAGTGTAAAAAGCCGATGTTGGAAACCATACAAACAACCTTCTAGGATCATGCTATCAGCTAGTCATCATAATCAGCCTATATTAGTCCACTGCTAGACATAGGCCTCTCCCATGGAATGCTACTCAGCCCATCTTCGGCTTTCCTCTTCCAGCCACTGCCAGCTGTCTTATATATATCGTTACTCCAATGAGTCAGCCTATAATATAAGGCAGCAGTTTAAGATTAATTGAATGTCAGCAGAGGTCAATGTTCAACTGTTTAGGATTCTCACAGCCAGTCATTAAAAACAAATGAGTGTGAAACTCTCACGAGAAACAGCAATTTATCTTTATAATAAGCATTTTCTAATGATAATCTAACTTTTTGTAAGCCTAATTTAATTTAAAAACTGTTTGGTTTAGAAGGATTCTTAACTTTAAGTCTATTCGCTATTGAATGATTGCTGACATATGCAGTAAATTGCAAAAATAGGAACAAGAACAATAATTTATTGTCATTGTCTGTTTTAGAATATTATTTGCCACTTATTACTTTATGTAAGAAAAACTAACAAGGAATGTAAACATGGAATTTTCATGCTCTATTCTATTGAGTACTGCAGCTGTCATTAAAGATCTGATAGCAAAAGGACTAAGTTCATAATTCTAATTCTAGGAGAAAGTCGTATGGAAATTAACCATGCGTAATAAAATTATATGATGAGTTCCACCTTAATTCAGATCTAAGACTAAAATATACATCAAGGGCTGAGGTTGATGATTCAACTAATGAATAATTGATTAAGGATGAGGAAACATATAACAGTATATTATGAATCAGCCAGTGAAACTACAAGCATAACATGTAGGATATTACAAGACTCAGTTCCTGTAGAAATCTATTTACTTTTAAACCATGTTATATATTGGACGATTAGTTAAATTCTCAGCATAGAGGCATTCAGGTCCTAACACAGATCTGGTCAGGTTAGATGCCGCGAGTACACCTACTCTGCATGTATGTGACCTGTCTTAAGTTGGATCTATGCTCCTATTAGCATACTGCATAATACAGTTTTCTTGACAAAAGCACATCAGACGTCAAAACAAAAATTTCAGATTATGCTATAGTAAATTACACTTGTGACATCCAAAAAATGCAGAATGCTGGGTTTCGAGCAATGTAACTTGCTTGTGGCTACTAACTTAATAAGGATCTGTGGTAGTAGCTGTGGTACTGTGGTTCAAGTTCCTAAACCAACAGTTTTTAATACAGATGACATATAGGTATATTTTTAAATACATAGATTCTTACCTCTTCTAAGTCATCAGGGCACAGAAAACGTAACTGTATATCTTTTAGAGAGCATTTTGCCTCTTTTGTAGACTTCTCAATAATAACTTGGAAGCCTTCAGAGAGATACCTGCAAGAAACATAAATGGTCATGAGAATATAGCAGTGTTGCAATCTACTTATTTTATAGTAACCTTGGATTTGGAAGTTTTCTGCAAAAACAGATCGAAATTATAGCAGGTAGAGTTAAAATCTTACTTGCCTAACTATTCCGTTTGATTGATTTAAAAGCTCAGTTTTCCTTCAGTAATTCTGTAATAGGTATATTACACCACTTTCTATCCTGATTGGATGGTTTTGTGAACTTCTCAATATCGATACAGAGGGCAACCGGCAAAGAGTAGTCAATTGGTCAATTTGATCCAATTAAAGAAGACGAAACAAGAGTACAAACAATAGCTAAATATAAAGATCGCATTCATAACAAAAATATCAAACAAATGTTGCGCTTACCAGCTGAATCCAGCCATTCGGTGTTCTGGCCATCAAATTAGTCTAATGGAAAATCAACACGCAAACATCTAAATTGCTAAATCTATAATGAAATAAACACATCACAAAACGAAAGATATTATTCTCCTTTTCAACATCTCTGACTGACTGACTGAAATAAAAATAAGATTATAAGAAATGAACTTGTTTCGTATTGTAGTAGGTAAGAAGACTACGGAGCGGCTGATGATACTGAGTGCCTGTCACACTCGCTTCTCTGGCATGGCCATACTTTTATTTGTTGATATACATACAGGAATAGAAAAGAAAACTTAAATAGGGACAGCGCCCTGATTCCGTAACCGTAACATGTCAATTTAAGTTCTTTTTAACTTCTTTTAAATTTGGCCTCTATTCCTTAGGGAATTAAGGCCAACTTTTTGACGTTAACTTAACGCGCCACGTTACGAGCGTGTTTGTAGTTATGGAATCAGGGCCCTGTTAGGGCAGCCACCAATGCAATATATTACCAACAATATTATAAATTTGATGACTATATTAAACTACCTGATATATTTTAATAGGTCGGGGAAAAAGTCTTTTCGTATTTTGTATGTATAAAGTTGTAGTAAAAATCTCATCGGTTGTACTGTTTGTATCTGGCTGGTTTTTACAAAAAGTAAAAAGCAATTTCCCGCCATTTTTCAATTGTTTTCTTGTTCGATAAAATGAGTGAATCTAACGAAGAAATTCGATATATTGTGAAATTTTATTACAAAAAAGGAAAAAATGCGACACAAGCCGTGAATAAAATTTGTGACGTTTATGGACCTAATGCAGTGTCATCCCAGTGTCACCCTGAATTTCCATGACCACATCTCTGATCTCGCCAAAGAGGCCTATCGTCGTCTGGGCTTCGTATTACGAAATGCCAAAGATTTTAAAAATCCGTTAGTTATTAGAACATTGTACAACTCGTTAGTCAGAAGCAAGCTGGAGTCGAGCGCATGTGTCTGGAACCCGCACCACGTCACCTATGTGCGGATGCTTGAAAAGGTTCAAAAAGCTTTCTTAAGATCGCTGTATAAGAAGCTTCACGGTTATTACCCGTTCATGTACCCAACTAAATTCTTGCTCGGCCAGCTCGGCTACAACTCACTAGAAGTGAGAAGGATGTTGGATCAGCTTGCTACTTGCTGCAAGGTGCTCAGAGGATCAGTTGACTCCTTGCATCTGCACAATTTATTGTGCACTTTGTTTGTGCCAGATAAACCCGGGGTTCCGGCTAATAGGCGTGGAAAATTGCCCAAGTTTTTCCACGTGGCTCACAGCCGCACCGTGGCGCGCTCCATGTCTCCGCTGATTCGCGCCCGCCGCCACTTCAATGCACTCCTTGCTACCAACACTGATTGTGATATTATTTGTGACAGTTGGAATAATGTAACGAAAGTTTTTTTGACTTATTGTGAAAATTTAACTGATCAATGGGACAGGGGCAAAAAAGCCGATGACTATAATGACAATTTGTATGACATACTAATTTTATGTTGACATATTTTTACAGCAATTTGTTGTATTTATTATATTAGTAATTTTATAATATTATTCCTATTTTTACTAGGAAATCTATTTTAGTTTAACAGTATGTGAGATAAATGTTAGTGGAATTTGTCCGTTTTTATTCTCAATAAAATAATTTGAATTTGAATTTGAATTTGAATCAAGAGTAGCACAATGTTGGTTCAAGCGTTTTCAGTTCGGGAATTTTGATGTCAAAGATGCAGCTCGCTCTGGTCGCCCTGTTACGGATAAAGTCGATGCCATTTCTGAAAAAGTGGACCAAGATCGGCATATTAGTAGTTACAACGTAGCTGAAGAACTGGGGATTGACCACAAAACAGTTTTGACCCATTTAAAAAAAACTGGATATACAAAAAAACTCGATATTTGGGTGCCACACGAGCTCACTGAAAGAAACCAAATGAATCGTGTACTCATTTGCGATTCTCTATTGAAACGTAACGAAACCGAACCGTTTTTGAAAAGATTGATCACTGGTGATGAAAAATGGATCACCTACGACAAGAATGTGCGCAAAAGATCATGGTCAAAGGGCAGTGAAGCACCACAGACTGTAGCGAAACCCGGATTAACACGTAATAAGGTGATGCTGTGTGTATGGTGGGATTGGCAGGGCATCGTTCATTATGAGCTTTTACCGCCGGGCAAAACCATCGATTCGGATCTCTACTGCCAACAGCAGATGAGACTCAAACAAGAAATTGAGAAAAAACGGCCGGAATTGATCAACAGAAAGAGTGTGGTCTTTCATCATGATAACGCCAGACCGCACACATCTTTGGCCACTCAGCAAAAATTTAGAGAGCTTGGTTGGGAAGTGTTAATGCATCCACCATATAGCCCAGACCTTGCACCCTCAGATTTCCACCTGTTTCGATCTCTTCAGAATTCTTCGGGTAGTGTTAGATTAACATCAAGAGAGGACTGTCAAAACTACTTGTTGCATTTTTTTGATCAGAAGTCCCAAAAATTCTACTGCAACGGGATCATGTCACTACCTACAAGATGGCAACAAGTTATCGAACAAAATGGCACATATATATTATAATTAAATGTAATTTAACTTGAAAAAAATATGTCTTGAATTTGTTTAAAAAATACGAAGAAACTTTTTCCCCGACCTTATATAATATTATATAAGGTCGGGGAAAAAGTTTCTTCGTATTGCCCGGCGGTAAAAGCTCATAATGAACGATGCCCTGCCAATCCCACCATACACACAGCATCACCTTATTACGTGTTAATCCGGGTTTCGCTACAGTCTGTGGTGCTTCACTGCCCTTTGACCATGATCTTTTGCGCACATTCTTGTCGTAGGTGATCCATTTTTCATCACCAGTGATCAATCTTTTCAAAAACGGTTCGGTTTCGTTACGTTTCAATAGAGAATCGCAAATGAGTACACGATTCATTTGGTTTCTTTCAGTGAGCTCGTGTGGCACCCAAATATCGAGTTTTTTTGTATATCCAGTTTTTTTCAAATGGGTCAAAACTGTTTTGTGGTCAATCCCCAGTTCTTCAGCTACGTTGTAACTACTAATATGCCGATCTTGGTCCACTTTTTCAGAAATGGCATCGACTTTATCCGTAACAGGGCGACCAGAGCGAGCTGCATCTTTGACATCAAAATTCCCGAACTGAAAACGCTTGAACCAACATTGTGCTACTCTTGATGACACTGCATTAGGTCCATAAACGTCACAAATTTTATTCGCGGCTTGTGTCGCATTTTTTCCTTTTTTGTAATAAAATTTCACAATATATCGAATTTCTTCGTTAGATTCACTCATTTTATCGAACAAGAAAACAATTGAAAAATGGCGGGAAATTGCTTTTTACTTTTTGTAAAAACCAGCCAGATACAAACAGTACAACCGATGAGATTTTTACTACAACTTTATACATACAAAATACGAAAAGACTTTTTCCCCGACCTATTATAAATATTTCAGGTGCTTTAGTAAATAACGATGGATGAATTGAATTTGACATACTCAATTATTATTACAAGTAATTACATTTTGTTTTATTTCATTATTTTCTCCTTTTTATTATATTAGCCTGTATCGTCCCACTGCAGGGCAAAGGCCTCCCTTCCCTCCTTCCACTTGTCTCTGTTTTCAGCAATTTGGGTCCAGTCTTTCAAGTAGGAGTCCAGTTCATCCCTCCATCTCCATCTAGGCCATCCGGGAGGTCGTTTGCCACCCTGAGGAAGCCACTGTGTTGTGGTTTAGGCCCAACGATCTTCTGACATTCGACTGATATGACCGGCCCAGTCCCACTTTAGGCAAGCGGCCTCCTGAGCTACATCGGCAATCTGAGTCTTGGAGTTCTGTGTTTCTTATCTTGTCTGTAAGTTTCACTCCTAAGATACTGCGCTCCATGGCTCGCTGGCATACTCCAAGAGCGGACTTCTGAAACTTTGTCAATGACCAAGTTTGAGCGCCATATGTGAGGGTGGGAAGAACACACATGTCCATAAGTTTTCGTTTTAAGGAGAGTGGTAGTGGTCCCATCATGTGATATTTCATGGACCAATAGCTTTTCCAGGTGATATCAGTGCGTCTGGCAACTTCTTTCTCTTGTCTCGCCTGAAAGGAAACTATTTGGCCCAAGTAAACGTACTCCTGACATATTGTATTTCCGCACCCTCGATATATAGACTATGCTTGGTAATGTTGGTCATCAACTTAGTTTTGGACATATTCATCAGAAGTCCGACCTCGGAGCTCGCTGCATGCAGATCTTGAAGCATGATGCCTAGCTCTGATGCCGAGGAAGAAAAAAGGACAATGTCGTCGGCAAAACGAAGGTTAATTAACCGACGTTCACCTAGGACGATTCCTTTCTTCTCCCAGTGTAGTGTAAGTTTTTTGAACACTTCTTCTAAAGTGGCAGTGAAAAGTTTCGAAGATAGAGGGTCTCCTTGTTTGACTCCTTTTTGAATTATGAAGGGTGGACCGGTGGTGTGAATCTGGATGGCAGCTGTGCTATTACGATAAATGTTCTGCAAAAGTTGGATATAGGTTGGTTCTATTTCTTGGTTTTTGAGTGAGTTAAACATGGATGTGTGTGACAAACTATCAAACGCTTTTGTATAATCTACGAATGCAAGGTAAAGTGGAAGCCTATATTCATTATGTTTCTCAATTACTTGGTTGAGGGAATGAAGGTGGTCAGTGGTTGAGAGGCCCCTGCTAAATCCTGCTTGCTCAGGTGGTTGGTGCAAGTCTAATGTTCCTGGTATGCAGTTTTCGAGGACTTTAATAAAGGTTTTATGTAGGTGTGAAACCAAGCTTATGGGTCGATAGTTTTCTATATTGGACTTATCTCCTTTCTTATGTAAAAGTATTATTTTTGAGTGGCAAAAATTGTCTGGAAATGTATCGGTTAGTAATATTGAGTTGAACAGATTAGTGATGTGTGGATTTTGCAGATTTGTAGTACGGTATTCCTGTCGCCCTGCTTTACACCATTGCTATCTCTAAGTGCTGTGAGTGTGGATCGGCCTTTGTTCGAACCATTGATAGCTGATTATCTACTTTATTATCTTAATTTGATACCTACATAATAATATTATTAAGATTAATTTTTTTAATTCATTGTTGTAGAAGAGGGTACTGGAGAAGTTTGACTTGTAACTATGGTGTTATTAATAAAGTATTGTATTGTATAGCTACACTAAACTGGCATTAGCATTTTGGAATAAAATTGTCGTCAAGGGAAAAATGAATTTTTGCTAAAACATTTTTGATCCTGTTACTTATATATTGGATCATCATCGGTAAGAGTAGTTACTAGAAACGTCAGATATCGCAAAACACTTTTTCTGTACATCAAAACAAACAATTTTTGTTTACAATTATCTGCTGTTTCATAAAATGTATGAAACAGCAGATAATTTTTCGCGAATTTGGAAAAGTCATAGAACTAAGAGGATGGCCGCATTTAAGAGGATGCTAACTGATTACTTAACCCCATGTATGAGTTAAACATTACTATTACATAATGTCGAAAATTCTTTTATTGTCAATGACAGTAATTTTTTTAAGGGTTTTATAGGTCTATTAAAATTTCAAAATATATTTTCAGACCATTTTCTTATTACTCTAACGGTTATTGGTAGCTGGTTGGTTCCCCACCCTGGGCCTTATTCACTATCTAAAACACGCACGTAACGCAGCGCGCTGATATAACCTCAAAAATTTGGGATCTATTTCTTCTTACTGCTTTCTATTCTGAAATAAAGGCCAACTGTTTGAGATGAATCAGGGCCCTTATTCCGCACGGGCAAACACGCTCGTAACGCGGCGCGTCAAGTTAACCGCAAAAAGTTGGCCTTTATTTCCTAAGGAATAGAGGCCAACTTTTTGAGGTTAACTTAACGTGGCCATATTAGCGCGCGTTTGCCCCTACGGAATAAGGGCCCAGGGCCCTGCATTCATGCAAAATAGCGCGGATATTATGATAATCAAGTGATGTCCAAATAGCTTTCACCTGACTTTTACTCGTACTAACTAACCCCTCCACTCCCACAAATGCTGCATAGAAATTGTAGACTGGCATTAATCTGCCATCCATACAAATTCAAATAGTAATTGCCGCTCCATAGTCTTCTCACCTTCCATGTTTCGAATTGGACGTTGACTGTGACAACTGATGATTCATAGACATTGATATAACATAAATTCTGACATTAACAACAGTCGACAAAGAGGTTTTTGTAAGTCCAATTGGACCATAGTTGGACAGACTAAAGTCTTCTGATCATACCGCCTTTAATAGTGCTTTTTTTCCTTAAAGTTTTGGCTTCAGACATCTGTTATTATTTATTGCTTTGGAGAATTTTATAAATGTGGTAAAATCAGAAATAGATAACAAGCTAACATGGGGTATATAATTTATTATGCACAACTTAAAAAACAGAAAATTAAAGTATACTTAAAATACTAACTAAAAACTAAAACTTAAAATAAATAAATAAAAAATTAAACTAAAAGACCATTAGTGTAGGGAAAGGTCCCCAGAATGCTGGCGGCATTGACACGTTGAATAGCAATGCTCAATTTCTGCCCGAAATAGAAGCCAGCATTCTGAACACCCGACGCCTCCACCAATCGCCTGGCCAAGTCCCGATAAAGCCCTAAAGCGGCCGGTCTCCAAGGACCCATCGTCTCCACCCCAAACGGAGCAAACATGTATACCCGGTCAAGGTGTGCATATTTGCGCCGCTTGAGGTTTTCGGCTTGAGCGGCGGCAGCGCCGGCCCTAACCGAAGTTGCAGGAAGGTGAGACGGAGCCATTGTGTCTACGTATGTTGCATCCCACACCAATGGATGCCCCACCGTCCATGGTATGAATGTCATTCCGTCGGGTCTTTTGCCGTCGTCTTTTACAAGCTAACTAACTATTTACAATAACACACCATAGAACAAAATTATCTAAAATTATATGTATTACATAAAATTCAGGTGCCAGCATTCTGGCCACTTTTCTCCACCGAGGGGCTTAAAGATTAATACCTACTTTCTTATGACTTTTGTTTTATCATACTTTTATGTGTATATAGGTAGGTATAGATTATTTATTTTAAGTTTTAGTTAATATTTAAGTTTTCGTTGGCTTCCGTTTTTTTTAAAGATGTGTATAATAACATATTCTGTCTTTATAACAACGCCATCGCCATCGAGATTGCAACTGTGCGGGAGGGTTCGCAGAGTGCCTGGAGCTGCCAGAATGGGCCTGTGTTCTAATGTTTCATTTATTACAAATAACAGGATTAGCTTTTATACAATTAAATACATTAGGAACAAATACAAAAAAAAGCTATACTTGGTGCGCTCTCTTTCTAGCATTTAATTAAAATACTTATAACTTATTCATTTTTTAACAAATTTTAATGTTGTTTTCGTTGAGAACAAAGAGCCCTCTTTGAGAAATGACGGATGAATAAAAACTCTTCTTGGGATAAACAATCCCGGGATAAACATTACCGAGATACCGGAACCAACATTCCCCGAGGGAAAATACCTTCCCGCGGAAAAAAATTCCTTACCCTGGGAAAAATACCTTTCCGGGATAAACAAATTTCCTTACCGGGGCGAAAATCCCTTCCCGGGATAAACCTCACCAGCATAAATATTCCCGGGGACAATCTCTTCCCAAGATAACTCTTCCCGGAGTGCAACATCAGAACGTGCTACCATGTCTAAGCCTACGTCATTCAAAAAATGTTGTGAAATTCTTTTGCCAAAATAAGCTAAAAGAACTCATGTTTGAGTCTAGTTAGTCTAGGTACCTAGCTGGGCGTAGGAGATCCGTCAACGCATGAACAGCCGGAAACCATCTAAACCTAGCACCAATGGAAGAGTGGAATAGGACAATCTAAGGTATACCTAAGCTAGCTCTAATCAGTTCATCTTATACTTACGGAAGTAGGTACATAAATTACACAAACGCAGCGGCGTCATTCCACACGTGTTGGCAGCACTTGCGTCGGTTTGATCTGCGACGTTCCCCAGACGTAGTATCGTCTTACGGCAGCTATCTGCCATCGGAGACGAGATTCACACGGGCTCGCCGCTCGCGCACGGCCCACTTGAGCTGTGAGCTTGCGCTTGGAGTGCCGGCCGCCCTACGGTCATTGTCCTTTTCTTTGCAATTGGTAATATTAGGTACAATGTATATAGAGATTTGACTGATTTGAGCTACATATATATTTCGATGTTACATACACGTTGAAGGGCAATGTTTCCAGCGAAATTACAGGGCAAACAGAGATTTGACTCCTTATATCTCGGGGTGACGAGCGCAGTGCATTGCCATCCAGGGTTTTGAACTGTTGAAGTTCATAATTCTGAGTGACGTTGTGCTGTTATGAGCAAGCGTGAAGAAGGCGAGCGACGTCGCACGTCTCGTCACTCAGTATCATAAAAAAAAGTACTCTGTAAGCTACTCAGGTAGAGTACGTATACACGTACCTAGTCTTCAAATGCAATAGTAGCTTTACCTAGTTTGTGCTTCAATGTTAATACAATATCAAGAAGAGATTATTGAAATAAGTTGCGAGAAAAAAATATATAGGTGTTTCTAAATAATAGTACTAGTATACATATTATCAAAAGTTTCGTAAATTTCACCATCAAGTTTATTGGCACTAGAGGAAAAGAAGATGTGCCCACTATTGGTCTCACTGGTCTTCGCGCATTTGACTTTTCGATTATATAAGGATTATGGCGTTGTAGAAATGATTAATAAGCACGAAAGCCGTATTTATGGGAGGTACTAGGCAAAACATGATACAAAGTTACTAATAATGACGCGTTTTTAAATCTTTATATGATTTACTTGTGTTTTGTGCTAACAAATTATCTTTTTTTTAAGTTATGTTTTAAAATGCGTTTAGTTACAAATCGAAAAATAAATATTTGATATCCTGTCAAAACCAAGAGGATCTTTCATAAAAATCAATGATGCGTCCAAAAATAAACTTCTGCAAAGTGTTAAGGCGAGCGACAAAAAACGGATCCGAAGATTAAGCCGTAAAATTGAGCATGGTAACCTCCGCCCCAGTAATTAATATCTCATGTGTTGGGTAAAAATCCCATGATACACTATACAGCGGAGTGTAGGGTGTCAGGGCTGCCGACCCATGTGTATTAACTCTATGTGAAACTCAATCCGCCGCCCTAGCACGAGCCTCGCGCATCATTTGCACTCAATCTTAATATTGCAGATCAAGATGCACCATTTAATATTTAATAACAGCTATTTCAACATGTTTTTGTGTGTCGAAATCTCGGAACTGACGATTTATGTCGCTTTATTGTCCTTGAGTTGACAGTCAACAAGGAATGCTCGAAGTATTTCGTACACGTGAATACTAGCTACCTACTCTACCTAAAAGAGGGTATTTGAAGATTAAGAGCTTAGTATAATACATTTTTAACCAGCTTCAAAAAAAGGACGGGGTCCTCAATTCGCTTCAATTTTTATTTTATTTTATGTTTGTTACTTCAGAACCCTGACATTTATAACAGTAGATACAATAGCCATTTATTCCGAATAAGTTTTTTTTTAATAATTTGGATATATTATATCTACAATTTTATAAAATGTCTCTCAATTCGGTGTGCCTTTTGGCATAGGCCTCCTCCAACTATATTGCTCTTTATCATCTGCCACTCTTGGCCAGTATGGCCCCAGGGTCAGCCGAATGTCGTCATCCCATCTTTTTGTTGGGCGTCCCTGTCTTCTTGTGCTGGTCCTTGGTTGGGTACCATAGAGTGAATAGCTTACTCTATTAATTTTATTTTCAACGTAGCATACTAGCATATGTACTGCCCAGAACCATTTTTGATTGTCAATACGAGCAAGAATAGTCCTAAATATCATATCATGTTCCCATTCATCTTTATATTGACCTCTGTGGATTTAGTCAGCAGTCTTGTTTTACTAGCATACCTACATTCATTTCGAAAGTGACTTTTCTCAGCCAGTGTTTTTATCATGACTTGTAATTTATTAGGGTCTTCTTTCAGCAAGACTAAACCATCAGCGAATCTTAAATAATTAAAGTACCTAGGTACCATTTATGTTAAGTCCATAATCATCAGTCTAATTATCAAAATATATTTTCCAGCACTGTAGTGAACAGTTTAGCAGATAATATAAATATAAGTCGATTCTAGTTTATTAACCGATTTATAAAATTATTGTTATTTGAAAAGATATATTTCAGATGGTCCCATAGAAACGTTATCAAAATCAGTTTAGTAGTTTGGTTTATAAATCATAATAACTGGAAAAATTTACGATATTGTATATTTACTAATATTGAAGTATTATTTTTATTGATAGTTGATTATTTGTAGAAGTAGCCAAATGAAAGAACAATTTTTTCCAAGGTGAGGGTAAAAGTTTAGCTAAGAAAATGCAATGACGGCGCTTCCACTTAACTATACGTACCTAAGTACATAAAAGATGGTCGCATCGCATTGTATATTATAAAACTTCTTGTTGGTTCGATAACAAAAAAAGGTTAATCGTATTGCTTATTTCAATTAAGTTACCTACGCACCAAGTTTCATAAAAATAGGACGAGTAGTTTCCGGAAATTTAGACAAACTACCTACTTTCGTTTGTACGAAAAGGGTAACCAGTTTATAAATTACGGTTCAACAGAATTTCTTCAATAGTTGCTAAGAATGGTTGCCTGGAGGAGATCGCTTTTAGCAATAAGACCGCCACTTGTGGCACTAGCTCGTAAGTGTTTTCTATCTGTTTGTAATTTTTGTTTCTGGTGTATCTACACAATAAAGAGTTTCTATCTATATATCTATCTAAAAACAAACACTAGATCAAGTCACCATTCAAACAAACAAAAAAACTAAATCATAATCGATTCAGCTGTTTAGGAACTACGATACCACACAGATACACACGTAAACTTATAAAACCCCTCTATTTGCGTCGGGAGTAAAAAATTACCCGATATCCGGGCACCGTTGGAATAACCTACGTAGGTACTCTACGTATCTACTAACTTTACCTAGTCTGTGGTTGAAATTCAAACATTGCAACGGGCGTTGTCAGTTTTGGTTTAAAAACTAAATTATAAGACATCACCACACCACTCAACACCGCTGATAAGGTGGTCTCATTGTTAAGTTATTTTACTCGTCGATATGTCTACGTAAGTACTTTACATACAAACATTCATTCAGGCAAGTTGAGGGATCAAACGCGGACTTATTCGCAATAAAAAATAGGTATATAGGTACATATATACATATCAGCGGTCAAACAAATAACAAATTACGAAGTTAACCACGATAAATCTTCATAAATTATCGTAAGTTCTCTAGAGGTCGCATTATTACCTAATTGACCGATATCCCGGGTCGATTACTGCCTGTCGCGAAAATGTGAGAGTGATAAGATAGGGGTGTGGAACAAGGGGGCCTGTGTGGACCGCCGCCGGAAGCCGCGCCCGTATCACCCATCATCCGACGCACGGGATAACGTTTCCAAGAATCTTCAAGGCGTGCTAATTAAACCAATCAAATAAGGATATATACGCACATATCTACCCATATAATATATACATAAGTTAATGTATTATAGGTAGCTACATGATAAAAGTTTTTAAAGTTTCTTTGTCCTTCGGCCAGATAACCTCTTACGAAAAAACGTCCAAAAATACAGCTTTGTAAAAGACAAAGTATCGCACTTATATCTTATGTATGTTACGAAATACACATAGTAATAAGGAACCATTCATACCTACCTTCTGGCTACAGGTACCTATCGCTACATATAGGAAATTACCTACTTTATAGATTTTTCATTTCTAGTGGGTATAACCAACCCATGAACTAACCATAAATGCAAAAGTATCAAACTGTCTCTGTCTGCCTGTTTGTAACCTTTCCAAAACTAAACGGCTGAACAGATCTTGATAAAAGTCGTAATGAGCATCAAAAGAACGGACAATGGGTACTTTTTCTCCCGGCAAATATGAGTAAATTGAAAATTGCGGGTATCGGCTAGTACTTATTATCTATCACTTACCTGAGAATAAAAAAAGTTTTATTGCACAAAAGCATATTACACAAACAACCACTAGTTACGGACTCTACGGAATAGCTAAGGGTTTCGTTAGGGTTTCAAAAAAATCTAGTTATTCTATAAAACCAGTTTAATTTGAATTAATCACAACAATTACTTACGTAAAGCAATTCAAAGTTGCCATTACATAAAAGTTTTATCAACTTGTCCCAACTTAAATCTAATTTAAAAAGACTAAACTTACGTAAACATAAATTAACTTTGGAAAAGAGGAAACCTTTAAACAACTACCAAGAACTACGTACCTAGTTATATCACTGGTTATAAATAAGTCAAATTTTAACACAAAAGATTCATGTTAAAACCTCCCAGGGAACATTTTTAACACATCAGTAGTTTATAATCTAAAATCCAGCCACTGAAAGAATGCATTTGACACCTGCAATAACATTCTTTTATTTATTAGCTACAATCTTATACGTTAAAAAAGTTAGTAAAATGGGTCAGAATTTACTGTAGCAGCTTTTTATGATTTTATGGCAACTGTCAGACGCATTCTTTCAGCGGCCGCACTATAGTTTTTATTTTTCCCTTGTGTTTATAAATTTACGGAACATAATAACAAATCTAAAGTTATGAGTAATAGGGTCTTAACTAAACTATGTGTATATATACCTAATATTTTTAATCGTAACCTAATGTTTGCTCAGCTTTTGATTAAGCGCACGTGCGAGCCGAGGCCATAGATTCATGCCTTACCAAGGACCTATCTATAATATATATCTCTATACGTGTATTTACAATATGTGACCTATATTTAAGCTATAAAAATGTACAAGACTGGCGGTTATACCTAACTTATTAATAAGTCTAAACCATCGTCTAGAAATTTTTCGACAAACGATGGATCTATGTGCTAGCAATTAATTGCATAAAGGCAAAGAAATATAAAGGCATTTTATATCTATGACAGACAATTCAAACAGTGTGGATGTTAAGGACACTCTCTTTAGTGATTATTATAAACCAATAGAGAGCAAAGACAAAGGTAAATTATAAAGACATTAATATGGATATTGGAGCGAAACTCTCTTTATGATATTTAGAAGGAAAAAGCACAGACACAAGAAATTAAATTTTTGGGTACTGTTGCGAAAATAATCGTAGTAGTAACAATTCCGCATCAGTAGTTCTTGGAATAATACAGATAAGAAGAGTATTGGTAAGTAACTACTTACTATTTAGTACATGTAACATATTTCCATTTCGTTAATCTAACTAAATCATAACTAGATGTAAAAATATAGGTAAGGTGTTTATTGCCAATGCAATTGACCAATAATATGGCTGATGGCTTAGGGATGGTTTGGGTAGTGTGGCCATTCGTGCAAGTGTGAAGGAACAGGCGCGTAGAGGGGCGGGGCAGGGTGGTGCACCAAGCCATGGGAAGAGAATCGGGGCTGAAGTTCTTGATAGACAGGACCTGGTAGGTATTGGTCTAGCTCTGCGCAATCAGGAGGGCCGTCTGCTAGGAGGGCTGGTGATATCTCCGGTATCCTGGCGAAGTCTATGTGGTCTCTGTCCGGAGACGGCTCTCGTTTGAGTCTAGCGGCAGTGGCGGGCGGAGGCTTGCGACGTCGCGGTTGGTATTTGTAGTCGGGATACTCTTTCTTATGTTGGGAGCGCAGTTTGTCGGCCTCCTTTATGAAGGGCAGCTTCTCTTCTTCGCTGAGACTTCTGCAACAAAATGATACGATGCTAAACATAAAACACTGTTTGTTAACTAAGTTACCTACAATTTGGAAACAGTGACGTTTTTTACCGAAACGGAAGAGAAACTTCAAATTTATAACATTATTAGCTGCGCCCTGCGGTTTCACCTGCGTGGTCATTCCTGCAGGAACCGATATTTTTTCCGGGATAAAAAGTCCCATGTTGCTCCGGCTGACTCCAACTATGCAACAAATCACGTCAATCCGTTGCTCTGTTGCTGCGCGAAAGTTTTAGCAACCTAGTTAGGCTACGAGAAAGCCCAGAAATACTAGCTGCGCCCACGGTTTCACCCATTAATCTACAGGAACTATTTTTTTTTTTCGGGACAAAAGAAGCTACTTCCGTACCAAATTTTATCCAAATCTTTGCACCTGTTACGGAGTTGAGTGCGGACAAACATACAAACTTACTCAAAAACTTTCGAATTTGTAATAAATTAGAGTTCATCATCAGCCGTAAGACGTCCACTGCTAAACATAGGCCTCCTCCTTTAACCTCCACACTGAACGACAACCGTCCATCTGCATCCACTGGATGCCCGCGACTCTCATGATGTCGTCGGTCCATCTAGTGGGAGGCCTACCTACACTGCGTCTTCCGGTTCGTGGTCTCCACTCAAGAACCTTTCTTCCCCATCGGTTATCGGTTCTTCGAGTGATGTGAACTTCAACTTGCAAATTTTGATAGCTATATCGATGACTCTGGTTCTTTGTCGAATATTCACGTTTCGGATTCTATCGCGCAAAGAAACTTCGAGCATAGCTCTCCCATTGCCCGTTGTGTGACTCTAAGTTTCTCCAAAATATAATAAATTAGAGTTATTGTGTGATTCTACTTTTACTTGCTAAAAAGTTTAGTGACAAAGAAGTTTCTACCTAATTAACGATTGGCATTTATTTCTAAATAAATCTAAATAATTGGAAACGGTGAACCAGTTACAGACTGCTGAATCACGGTGCAGTTTTTGTGGACCGAATCGTGCGGTGAAGCGCTTAGAGATAGCATCTGCGAGACCGATCCCAGATGCCGAGCGCCACTGCAATGCGCCTACACCTAGTTTCAATATTACATACTAGTTAACTTCTATTGCTGAATGAATGAGGAACAAACATACAAACCACCAGACCGACAAACATACTTTCACATTATAATATTTGTGTTGTATAATATTTGTGTCCACTTCAAATTACATACACACGATAAAACTGCTTAAAAAAAGCTAATGCAACAAAAAGATCTACCCTAAATTTCAGCACCACAAAATAAACGATGAATTGTCATTATCTCATTTCAATCTATCCTGTTCTCAGACTAGGTCTCGTTTCTCAGAAAAGTGTTTATAGTATACAGATGTGTTCAGAGAGATTTAGCTGACATACCTACTTGTAGTCATTGGGAACGTAGTCGTTAGTATGAAGAGATAGATATAAAATAAAATGATTTGGCAATATTGATAAATTTAGAATTTTAGAGAAATCATTTTCTTAACAATGTGTTGTATTCGAGTTAAGATTTTTATATTTAGTTGGCAACTCCGCACCAAATTTTCACGCGCCTTACTCTATAATATTACATAGGTAATAATATGCACCAAAGGAGTAAATGACCATGAAAGAACATACTTCAGGAACTCTAAATTATCTTCTAACTACAATCTGTACATTTCCATGGACCACGGTATATATGCTTATATAGCATACGAGCTGCACACCGCGGTTTCACCCGCGTGGTGATGAAAAACTGTGATGATGACGATGATAAATGGCTCTGTAATTTTTCCGGATTTTTCAGCTTGGGCGATGTAATATGTCTAAATCCTGATTATCGTCTCCCTAAATATAAAACAAAGATCTTCTTTTAAAATCTAACCAACATACTAAAATGTCCCGACTTTTATTGAAATGTCCGGCTTTATGTCAGGACTTTTCAAATTTTGATATGGTAACCCTACTGCACTGGCACTGAAACGTAGTCTCACTATGGGCTTCATAAGCAAGCTCAAAGTCGCACAATGAGCTATGAAGAGAGCTATGCTCGGGGTTACTCTACAAGATCGAATCAGAAATGAGGAGATCCGTAGACGAACGAAAGTTACGGACATAGCCCACCGGATTAGCAAGTTGAAATGGCAGAGGGCAGGGCACATGGCACGCAGAACAGATGGCGGATGGGGCCGAAAGGTTCTCGATTGGAGACCTCGGACCGGTAAGCGCAGCGTAGTACGTCCACCCACAAGATGGACAGACGACCTAAAATAGACCGCAGGAAAACGCTGGATGCAGGCTGCTTCCCCGGCTCTTTTGGAGATCGATGAGTAAGGCCTATGTCCAGCGGTGGAGGTCCTATGGCTGAAATGATGATGATGAACCCTAGTCGTAAATGACACAGTACAGTAACAGATATGGTTGGTGGGGAGCATTAGTCAAACTTTTAGGTTTGTCGCTTGCTCCGTGTTAAAATTTTAAATGGTTTTATGGCATTTTAATCTAGCTCCACAAAATATTGGTTTAGATTGTAAGGGAGACCTTTGACCTCGCTAATCTGGCTTCACATCTGCACCGCCGATGACAGCGAGAGGAGAAGCGCCTGATCACAACACAGCTATCAGAGTCTCTTCACGACTGTTTTCTTTCATGATTGGGGATTTGACAGCGTGCTAGAGACATTCTTGTAGTGTATTAATGTACGAGTATGTATTATATATGAACTTGAGTCTAACCGATGTAACTAGAGTGCGGGTGGTCATTTTTGGAAGACTCTATAGGATTAAAATAGTAGATACTTAGTAGTCTGTACATTTTAAGGTGAGAGTGCTGGTAATTTTGTACTTTTTCGTCCTAAATTATAAAAAAAAAAAAAACTAAACTTGTTCTCATGAGTAAGCCAGGTTTCATTTTCCGAGTGTGCTCTTGTTTAAATCAAACTCCACAATTGCTATACCTACTTAGGTATTGCATTTACAGAAAAAAAAACGGAAAGTTCACTCAGAGGGTTACTGCCGTGAATGAGTCAGCATTTCTCGACCATTCCAAACATTTAGATGATGCGAATCCGCGGCACAATTTTCTATCCGAATGGATCGGAACAGTTAGAGATCGTATCGGCAGTATATCGGGCCGGTTAGCGGCGATAGCGCTTAATGAGTAAACAATCGATGCACGCGCTCCGCTGGGCGCCGCACGCGCAGCCCTGCGCTGCCTTTCTACCAATTATTTCAAGAAATGAGACAGTCCTATTAGAATACCTTCCAAATTGTTTCAGAATTACTCATTACTGGCATTAAGCAACGAGATTTTTCGCAAGATGTGAGAATTGACGATGATAATTATAGTTTCCATACATATGAGTCTAAGTAGCCGCGTACGTGGTACGAGTGTATTCGATGAGGAATGATGTCACGTAAGCTTCATCCTTACCGAAATCCAGGTCTACATTGGAACACGTATATATATACCTATGTCCAAATACACTTACCCATTGTTCATTTGACGACATATAGATTTAAGTATGTGATTCTGAAAGCAATGCTGCTGGTATCATCGAGAGAGTCCTATAAACGTAAATCAAATAAACCGGCCAAGTGCGAGTCAAGCTGACGCACTGAGGGTTCCGGACCACCACACCAAATACAAAAAGTAGTGAAAAAGACAACATCACGTCCAGACGGTCACCCATCCACGTTGGTACCGACCGCGCCCGATGTTGCTTAACTTGGTAGTGAACAGAAATTTGTTACCGACTCACATTTGGCCAGTATTTATTATGTATTTACACTAGAGCAAATAAAAAATATGTTAAAAAAACGTATGTTGTATCCCCCTGTGGGGTCCTCTTTAGTTTTCACTTTTTAACTTTAGTATTATTTCTTAGTTAAACCGCTGTATCATTACTTTATACATATACTGAAATTTTCAACTGGCTATCTATGCTATGGTTCGAAAGGTACAGCCGTTAAAAGCTAGGACAGACAGACAGCGTAGGTATAGACTTAGTAATAAGTTTGGGTACGGAACCCTAAAAACAGGTATTCTGTAAGTTCGATGACATGACAGAGCTGATTATTTTTTGAGTATTTGTTTCAAACAATTCTCGGGTCTAGCCCGGACATTTGGTGGGCATTGGTGGAGCCGAAGCCAACACCAAGAGGCCCTTTTGAATATAAAATACATGCAACTATGAAATACATATGTATAAAAAGGAATATGAAACTATTGTACAGTATAGGATTAAAAAAGTCTGGGCTATTGAGGTGAACAACTTGTGGATGGAATATCAGATCTATAGAATGAGAAACGGCACCTGCCTTATCCTGTCTCATGATTATTTGTTATTATTATCCTTTTTTCTTGGTTTTATTGTTTATTTATTATTCTAACAATGATGCTACTAAGATTGTACCAATTGTACTGTGACGAATGTATATATTTCTCTATGACATGTATATGCAATTTGTTATGATTATGATATAATTATCAATAAAAAAAAACAATATCACAAAATTAGTAAAATATGCAATTTCGGTTCCTCGGATGGCAATATTGTCATCAAAGTAACCAAATTTTCCAGTTATTTTGATTTAAAAGCCAAACCACTGAACCGATTTTGATGAAATTTCTATGGGACCTGTCTGAAATTACGGAGTTTTTTTTTTGATACTGAGTGACGAGACGAGCGAAGTCTCTCGCCTGATGGATCTTCACGCTTGCCAACAGCTCAACGCCACTCAGAATTTTGAACTTCAAAAGTTCAAAACCCGGGATAGCAATGCACTGCGCTCGTCACCCCGAGATATAAGATGTCAAATCTCTGTGTGCCCTATAATTTCGCTGGAAACATTGCCCTTCAATCCGGAACACAGTAGTGTCTGCACACTACTGCTTGGCGGTCGAATAACTGGCAAAGGTGTGGTACTTCCCCAGGCGGACCCCTGCAAAAGAGTCCTACCACTACAAACCATTTCTGAAGTAACAAACATAATATTTAAAAAACAATCGAACTGAAAAGCCTTTCCTACAAAAATGACAGGGTTCTTATGTCGATTAAAAATACTATGAACTAGTATTGAAAAGTTATAAAGTTGTGACTTACTTCCACATAGAGCCGAGTGACTTGCTGAGCTCCGCGTTGTGCAGCGAGGGCCGCTGCTCAGAGAGCCGTCGGCGCATCGCCTGCGCAAACACCATGAAGGCGTTCATCGGCCGCTTCACGTGCGCCCGACGCATGCACCCACCGCCCCTAATGAAAACAAAATAAAAATCATAAATTAGAGTTAATATCATAATTTTTACGAAAGATGTAAACAAAGGCGAAATGTGCCAGGCCATAGTAGATTTATCATTTTTTGTAATGCAATAAAATGCAATAGGTGGCAAACAAGTAGACGGGCTGCCTGATTGGAAGCAGTCACACTCGCGTATGGGTACTTGTAACACCAGAAGCATCACCGCATCATCACTTAGCATTATGCGAGATGGAGGCCAAACGC
Source organism: Agriopis leucophaearia (assembly GCA_949125355.1). Classification (NCBI taxonomy): domain Eukaryota; kingdom Metazoa; phylum Arthropoda; class Insecta; order Lepidoptera; family Geometridae; genus Agriopis; species Agriopis leucophaearia. The sequence continues at coordinate 7,419,033 of OX421273.1, read as the reverse complement.
AAGCCTATTATAAATAAATAAAATACACTTATTTCCTATATTCTACACTAGCTTTTTTGCCCGCGACTTCGTACGCGTAGATTTTCATATAAACCTTCAATCTTTTTTTCTTCCCTTAATCCGGCCTTGCGCAAAATAACATAGCCTATACTTCAATCTGGTCATAGCTAAGCATATTCGTGAAAACCGCATTTAAATCCGTCCGCATTTTCTTCCAGGGGTGTAGGAGATGTGCCTGAAGAAACAAACAAAAATTCTAAAAACTGCCTTAACATGTTCAGCTGCTTATTTTAAGTCGCCCTGTGTGAAGTATTGATAGAAGCATAAAAGTAATAAATAACACCGTCAACAGTTTTCAAATCAAAAAGATAATGTGACCACAGTGCAGAGCATGTTTTGAAATTTTCTTTTTGTCTAAACCATTAAAAGTATATCATGTCATGTCGGGATGATATACATCTCTGAAATTTGACTGTCCAGTTTCGCTGGCCACGGAACCCTGACATAATGCTTGTCTTAACACGCTCTTGGCTAGTTATTTCTTATTTCGCGTGCATTTGTATGTATACCTTGATTAAAAAGCCATGAAATGGAACTACTCTATTTATCTGTTAAAATATCACAGTGAAATAAAATTATTTCTATATTCTTATTGCAAATATACACTGTATTCTTCTAAAAGCTAAGTTTATATACCCTGCATAAAGGGTGCAGCAATGACTTATGTAGTGACTGTTCACAAAACCAGACCACAGACATAAACATATAAATTTAAGTATAGTTAAATCTATTACATAAATATATATATACTATTCAAACTTAACCTAGGGTGAAGTAATTTTACAAAACAAAAAAAACATACTTAGTGTGATAGGTTACTTAATTATATATGAGATGATACAAAACTTATGACGCTACTTTATTAGCTATTTATATATCGATATTTATTTTCTAATTATTATTTTCTAAAATTTATCGTCGAATAAATCTTTTATCTCGTAATAACATTTTTGGGTTAGAAACTTACGAAGTTGGTTCTGGAAAAATGTTATAATTTCTTTCTTTCTTTATTGCGTCCGGAATTTTGTTGTATAGGTTTATTTTTATGTACAAAGGGCCTTTTTTGAATATTTCTATTCGCGGGACTGAATTAAAATAGGATGCGGTATATTTTGTGTTTTAAATGCTAACATAGAATAAAACTAAGAGAATGTAATACTCCTACTCCATGCACTGGAATGAACCACCAAAGAGGTTGTAAGGCCTATAACATGCTTGATCTACACGTTCATTCATCTAAGGAACCTTTTTTAAATTTAAACTGATTAACCGAATGACAGTTGACAGTTTCAAAATTTTCATGGCTATGTCAATAACATTCTCTTTACTTTGGATCTCCTTGCTTGAGGCTATGTGACGATCCTCATATTACGTTTCGTGTAACGAAGAAATAAATCATTGATTTTTATTTTCGTTTATGTAAAAATAAAGAATTAAAATAAATGATATAAGGTAGCCTATGTTTTAATCTGGTAATTTCTAAGCATATTCGTGAAAACCGCATTTAAATCCGTCCAGTGGTTTAGGAGATGTGCGCGGACAAACAAACAAACAAACAAACAGACAAAAATTCTAAAAACTGTCCTATCGTGTTCAGCTGCTTATTTTAAGACGCCCTGTGTGTTTTTTTTTTGTTATCTCGCAATTACAGATTTTTTTATCTCTACGTTTTTATTATATGTATAGAATAGATCATACTCTTGTTTTATATTACTTTCATTCTTCCTAAAAATGTTAATTACACCTGAACTCTCACTTTGACATTCGCATAAGGTGACATTTCTTTGTTTTGATCTTTACATTGAATGCGTGTGATTTTAACCCTAGGAAGTAACTATGTGTGTAAGTGTGTATGTTTGTCCGCACTTAGCTCCGTAACAAATGAAATTTGGCTCGGAACCTTACACCCTGGATTACATCAAGGCAACTTTTTTCCAGAAAATTTTCGTGTTTCTTTTAGGATAGCAGGTGGAACAGGGGGCGCTACTAGTCGTTCAGTAATGTCATTGAAAACCTGTAGCTATACTATTATACGAAGATGCGGTAACGCATAATGTGCTCGTACTTACGTACTGTTTGGTTACTCTTGCTTCAATCTATACAGTACAAACAAAGATTTGAACACAAGTGTTTTGTTAGCTAACAGAGTAATAAATAGTTTAGAGCCGAAACCGAACAAAAAGCTGAAATGTTGACATAAACAATATGAAATGCGCACTTGAGCGTCGGCTTCCCTTCACTGCTCAAATTGGTTTAGCTTTCGGCGCGCGCCCGATAATTACTAGGTAACCAAAGCCATCAAGTGGCGACTGTAATAAAGAAAATAAATTACGCGTCACCCTTTATGTACGAGTACTTTAAACAGTCGTGCGTCGGCGCATGTAAAATTTGTAAACAGCCAAAGTGGCGCGGCCTCACGTCATTTTACGCTCGTAAACCTCTCTTAGTTTATTACTTTTTTATTTTCTAATGCCGCGTTCGGGTTTCCTTGCGATCTGAATGCTGACAATAAATTATGTTTTTTTTTTCAAACACTGACACGCCACTAAAAGTCGATCGATTTCTAACGGATTACTTCGGGAAGCAATATGAGGAGAATAATCACTGCTTCGGCGAACTTGCAGCGGTTTCCTTGTTTATTACTCAGAACGAGCTCTCGTAACTTTCGGGCGTTTTATTATTGTAATAATATGCGTGGAACTTCTATTAAGAACTGGGTATGGCTGACGGCCAGCGAAATGACTGGGCATAAGTAAAGAAATTTAATCGTCTAATATATATGTCTACATAGCATGAAAAAAAAACTCGTAGATGAATGCCGTGCATGATTTTGAACTATTGAAGAAAAATTGAAGTTCTAAATTCTGGGTGGCACTGAACTGATATGGCATAGCGTGATGCTTACGATCAATCGAGCGACTTGCTTGTCTCTTTGGTCACGTCACGACTCAGTTGCATGAAAAATACTGAAATTCAGTCTAGACACACAATACACAGACTATAGTAGAAGGTAAACATATATTGCGCTACTGAGTCTATCATGTTAAATTCTTTAGTTATTATTTAGTCTAGACGCAGCAAAAACCTCACATAATTAAAACCATAACCATTTAAAATGCTAATGATAATACATTTCAAATCAGTAGAGTAGTTTTTGTAGCCAGAGACATAATAATACCTACCTACCGCGCGCGCCATCTGGTTAGTAACATCGCTCCTGACAATCACAGATAGTACTCAAATGTACTTTAATGGGTACATGTAACCACCTACTTATGGTATTTGTAGTTTCAGTGATTTATTGCCTTTATTAGATGACGCATGCTTGTTTAATTTGCGCAGTTAGTCGCGTGTTTTTTCGATGTTTATGTTTTAGGCTGTGACTAGCATTTACACAACTGCTAGTCCGATGCTAAGATAGTCACTAAGACTAGAAGAAGAAAGAAAAAAACTACTCAGTCTGCGTGTTTCACACATCGTCGCTTACCAACAGGTAAAGTTGGAGGTCAAACGCGGAATTATTTGCAAAAAAACAAATAAATTATAAAAGTAAGTTGAAAGAATAAATCTTGGGCTTTACAAAAAGTTTAATTTTTATTGTTATGTCGCCATTTTCCATTAGCAACAAAGTTTAAAAATTGCTCTTTCTTTACCCAGACCAATCACCATACGACATCACCGTGTACCTAAGTTATATGTCTTATTCTATTCTAGTAATATCCGTCTTTAGATCTTTAATAGTGTCATCAACCAGGATTACCTCGTCTTTAAGCAATCTCACTATCTCCTCCCTCACTGTTAACAAAAAACAGTTGGATTCTACACAGACCGTTGAAAGTCTAGAGACAAATCCAAATGCTCAAGCTCACTATTAGTTGGCATCGTACGGCATTATCACGCTGAATGGCAATGCCATATTAATCATGTCTCGAAATAACCAGACGCAATCTGAAAAGTTTTTGATAATAAGATGAGCTGGTCCCAAGAGCCCTGTGTCTCATCAATCCCAAACGGCTCAAATATGTAACCACAAATCTTATTTTTCTATCCGCATACAATAAGTAACCATATTTTTATAGTTCGAAAAGGGATTTCCTACTTAACATTACCTAATTAACTTATGTTTTTTAACACGAGCTAGAGTTCCATAACACTGAAAGAGTTTAATTTTATATTAATCGTATAGCAGCCAGTGACAAAAAGTTTTATAGTCGCGCACAGAGTGATTTACAGCCCGATTTCACACTCGTCTCGTCGCCATACATCTGTAACACGTAGGGCTTAAATCATAAGTTGTCAGTGCTACTCAAGAGTGAGGCTCGTCGATTTAGTAGAAATTATTGGGTAAGCTCGGCTGCTGCGATAAGTTTCTTTTAAATCGACGTGCTTCAACCTCGAACACACCATCGCTTAAGTTGGTGGACAAACGTAAATCTACAATTAAACATTATAATACCGACTCAACAAAAACGGCAATGCAAAATATGCATGCTTACATAGGCGGGAAGCATGCCATTACTCATAGTCGAGCATTTGAAAAGATAAGTCGATACCATATTGCTGAAGCGATATGGTGGGTTCTGTGGTCGTTTAATTAAAAATCGTTCCAAAATTTTATTGGTTCTTTTAAAAATCTTTGACTGTGTAGGAAAAAGATGATATTTTTTCGTTTGTCACTAAAGCTCTTAAAAAATCACACTGTTATAGAAATACTAAAGATAATAAAACAAATAGTCACATCGTCCCTTATACACAATATGTGGCATAGGTATATATTCCACACACATATATCACATCACATCATCAGCCAATTAACGTCCACTGTTGGACAAGGCCTCCGCGTCATAGAGAGGGGTGTTGCCATAATCCCCACGCTTGGCAGGCGGCTTGGGGATCGCAGTAGGTTCACCGTGTACTATTAGGACGCTGCTGCCCATCCTCCGGTGGTTCTGGTCGCAGTTTTAGGACATACCCGGGTCCACATACATACATAAACCTACCACAAATTGTGTATAGGGATTAGGGGTGTGTGCATCATTTTCCCCATTCAATTTTGAATTTAACTGAATAGCCATGCAATCTACATACATCCCATTTCCATAGAAAAGCGGATAGAGCCTCAGTCAGGATCAACTTGTGTGATTGTGTAGAAGTAACAGTTACTTCTTCACGTTGAAATGGCTGAACGAACATGGATGAAATTTGGAATTGAAACAGCTTATACCCTGGATTGCTCTTCTTCCAGAAAAAAAACGGTTCCTGTGGGATAGCGAGTGAATTCGCATGGCGGAGCTATTACACAAATATAATTTTGATGCATCTCTACGTACCTACTCGTACCGGATTGACCGTGCGAAGAGGTGTCAGATTCTACCGGAACAAATTGGCAGTTTTATGAACAGGTTCGCATATTTGTTCTATAATAACTTGAGTAGGTACCATCATCATCATCGTCAGTCAGAAGACGTCCACTGCTGAACATAAACCCCCTCTTTTAACCTCCACACTGAATGACATCCTGCCATCTGCATCCACTGCATGCCCGTGGGAGGTACCGTTGATCCTAATTTATTGTAATTTTTAGGTAAGTGCAATTACAATTTTTAAGTTTGAATATGATCAAAATGGCATGGTAATGGGATTGTGAAGATATGGGGTCCGGAGGTCAGAGTTCGGGGGCGAACAACTAGTTATAACAGGTAGAAACAAAACTAGGTACGTGCAGTGGCGATGCCAATAAATGAAATGCTTTATAATAGACGCAGATTTAGTTTAGAATAGAATAGAAGATAATAAACTTAGGTGGATTAGGTATGACTGAATTTACACTCCTAAACATCTGAAAAACGAATTACTCAAATTATAATAAAATTATCATAGGAACACAGTTCTATTACATTTTATTGACAATTTCGATAATCATTTTAGCAAGTGGAAGCTATTGGAAAACGGTAATAGGGTTCAAGGCGAACTATAGTTATAGTATTCTAGCGATCCGCCCCTGCTTCGCACGGGTATATGTTTTATTATATATATATATATATATATATATAAACCTTCCGTGAAAAATTATCTAACTGATAGTGAAAACCGCATCAAAATCCGTTGCGTAGTTTTAAAGATCTAAGCATATATAGGGACAGACAGAGGGAAGCGACTTTGTTTTATACTATGTAGTGAAGTACAAGCAAAACTACGTGCAGTGGCGATGCCAATACGAGTAGAAGAAAAGCTCCTACGAAAGAATATGAATGATAATCTATGGCTCCTACCTACTCGTTCGTGTGTTGATACATACAGCTGCACTCTTGTGGTAGAGTATACTTAGCTAATGTCAAGTGGTTTAATAATAATTTGATTACTCAAAGGCATCGAGCACGTGTTTATTACATTTTAGTTCACTCGTGTACATAGTTTTTGTATTTTAGTTGCTTCTAGAGATATATATACTGAGTTCAGACTATAAAGGGCGGCTAAAAGTGCACGACTAAATCACTCGCTCATTTCAACGTTTTTTAAGTTAAAAATTATTGAGCGAGAATTAAAAAAAAAACGATTGCATGCATTTATCTTTAGAAATTGCAAACAGTATCAAGCAATTGTCGTGTTGATATTTTATAGGATGGCGGAAAAGATAGAAATATATAAATTTTCGAGTTTTTATTCGTGTTCTCATAACTAGCCAGAAATTAACAAAAAAAAAAACAGCGTCTCCTTCGTTCCAGTTTTTTTAACCGACTGTACAAGAAGGATTTAATGTTTTCGAGCTACCTATGTGTATTGTATATTACCGCCTATGTCCTAAACGGCTTGACCGATTTTGACGAGTGAGGTAACGTGTTGAATTCCTCTTCACATCTGGAGTTTCATAAGCTATATTTGATGGTAATAATATTTGTACATCGCACACAAAAGAGAAAAAAAACCATACGTGCTACCGCTCGGCCACCGTCGCTCTATGTCCATATAATATTCATATAACTGTAGTGAACAACTGTGACACTTTAAAAGAGTGTTTTAGTATTCAAGGTTTTCAAAAAAGCTGGCTCATTCGAGAATCCAAGACAACATAATTCATTTTAACGAAACGTGCTTTTTTAAAGTTGAAACTTTGACACGTAACGTTAATTTCGGGGTCGAACCTATAGCGCCCATTAAGCATACCAGCATAGGTGTTTCGTGCTATTGTTTAGCTAAGCTCAGCGCAAGCGGCATGTTTAAAAGAGCAAAAAACTCACCAACTATTCTGTAATCTTTGGCAACAGGCATAGTTTTACTATGATTGACGACTATATACAAATAAAGTTTCGGTTACAATTTACGTTACGAAGTCCAACACTAAAATATGCGAGTGTAAATATTATGTAGAGTTGAAAACATGCCTATACTATGGACTCTACTAATTGTTTCAGGTAAGTGCCTATTTTAATTGGAAAATTCCTAGAATCTAGTAACTTCCTCAGATCAGACAAACAAGGGAGATATGCTTTAGTAGATACAAATTTTTGTCGCGTTCAAATTAATTGCGTCTCCGTGTTTCTCCCTAACTATAAAAAACTGTTCTCACACACACTAGAAACGTGCAGCAGCAAAAAAAGGGCGGCCAAGCCGACTGAAGGGTGAGATCGATTAAAAACAGAAATTAGCATCAAGGCTAAGTTTAAAAAAATAGTAGTAATACTTTTAGCGCCCCCTTGCCTGATGTTAAGCGATGGTACGGTCTACAATGGAGCACCCAGATTGTAACTATCGGGGAACACCCATTCAGGTAGCGCATTACACATACTAGCAGTTCGCATAGGAAAAGTGGAATCAAAGCGGTTCGTATAGGTACGAGGTTTTGGAACATCAACCATAAAGCAGTGTCGTTTGCAAAAGTGTTGCCGTCTTTATCTCGTAGCCTGAAATAAAAAGGACAGCAACACTTTTATTAAGTTTAGGACTGTCACAGTCGATCCCATTATTTAAATTCTTACCTGCTCAATTGAAAATAAAAAGGCGCGAGCGAGAACTGAGAGAGCAGGGTGCATTTATGTAAAAATGATACGTGACATCATTTCACTATAATAAAACGTGGTAGCCTTTTCTGGTTGCGCAGGTTAGATGCGTCGTGTGCAAGACTTATATATGTAAATGATAGAATCTTCAAAATTAGGTTCTTATTGCAACATTTTATATTACACTAATGTTTTTCAAATGCAAATGTGCGCTTATTTGTTTTACTTTCACCCAGAAACGGCAACGTATCGACGTGATTTTACGCATAGAGATGTACGGTTGTAAGAAAAATTTACGGTTCCTGATCAAATGTCTCATAGGGTGAAACTGCGGGGCGCAGCTACTATTTTATAATATACCTACTTAGGTTTAGGATAGGTGAATTAGGTTATGACTGAATTTAAGAACAAATTACCCAAATCGTAACAAGAAGGTATAAATTGAAAATAAATAAAATGATAAAAGAGCGGATAATCTTTAAACGGTTAAAGACATTTTCTTAAATCATAGCTAAGACACTCTCGATCAAGTCAGCTTTCAAACAAAAAAGTAAATCAATCAAAATCGGTACAGCTATTTGGGAACTATTACGATGCTACAGATGAACGACAGATAGGTACACAGACACAAATACACGCATTAAACTTATAACACCCCTCTTTTTGCGTTGGAGGATAATAAAATTATCATGGGAACATAATTCTACTACATTATTGGCAATTTCGAGAATGATTTTAGCTAGAGCACACTTATCTACTGGCAAGTGGAGGCCATTGGCTGAGGAAGTCGTAACCCGGGCTAGCTGTCATCTGTGACGACCGCCCACTCTATTTCTGCCCCTCAGAGCGCGCCGGCGCGGGCGCAGCCGCCCACCGTACTACTATCGCATAAATTTGCAAACCATTTGACAGTTTGTTGCTAGTAGAGTGCATTGGTACAGATTTACGCCACTAGGTCTTAGTTTAGATAGTGTTACTATCTCGGAGTGTTTTACATTCCGCTGTGAAGTTTATTGGGAGCGTGCCGGTAGGTATCATCATTTAGGATCTTGCTTTGACGATATCCAACATTATTATCGTTTGTAGGCCCTTCTAGAATACCTGATTAAGCAGATAGACTGACAATTTAAGCGTTAACTAACTTTTACGTAAGTATAGCGCTCGTAATCAAAATCTTTTTATAAGAGTAAGGGTATATAAGAAGTTTATACACACACACACACATCATCAGCCAATTTACGTCCACTGTTGGACAAGGCCTCCCTCATAGAGAGGGGTGTTGCCATAATCCCCACGCTTAACAGGCGGCTTGGGGATCGCAGTACGTTCACCGTGTACTATTAGGACGCTGCTGCCCATCCTCCGGTGGTTATGTTGATACATCTAAATATATATAAAAGCGAAATACCACTCCCTCGCTGACTGACTGACTTATCACGAAATCTCGTAAACTACTTGATCTGCGTACGATACGAAACTGAAAATCCTTATGATGGGTTGTAGATCCGGCTACGAAAGGGAGTTAAATATGACAGGGATGAATTAAGGGGGTCAAAAGATGTTTATATGAAATTCTATGCGTGAAATACAAAATAGCTGGCCACAGCTAATATGTGTATATATATAAACACATATTAGCTTTGTATATATATACGTTAATTAACTGCGTCTAAAAATTTATAGGTATTGTATATCATTACGACATTTGACATTTTCTAAATAAGTAAAGACCTTATAAAAAGTACAAGCAAGCTAGCGCCATCTATAAAACAGTCTACCGGCCCACTTCAATAAAATATAAGGAGAGATTTCAATAAGACGATTTAAATGTCATAGTACCAGCTGTTTCTAAGATAATTCATTATCTAGCACAACTTTAGCCCGGCGGATTTAGTTATGTATCGCCTCCTGCTAGAAACTACTTTGAAACTGCGAAGAAAGTGGCGCAATCGCGCGAGTGCAAAGTGTGAGTTTTAACTACGATTTGTATGATATAAGAGCAGCGCCATCTACTTCATACAAGTCGTTCGAATAGGTAAGCAGAAAAAATCGCACAAAGCAATCTTTAAATCTAGGATAGCGTCGCAACGCAATCATCATAATAATGCTGCATCTAGTGAAGCTTACCGCAAAAAGGCCCTAAAAGCTCTAATTATAAAATGGTGCATGTACTTACATGGTATTAATCCCCAGTCTTTCAATAAGTACTAAACGGACCATCAATCGGTAGTAAAAGTCCAGAAGGGTGGCAGCCGACTGGAAATCTAAACATCCCCGCAAGTTATCTTTACAGTCGCCATTAACAATTAACGACGCTGTAAAACATGTGACGGTAGTCCAATGTCCTTCACAACACAATCGTTGGACGACAGAGCTTCAGATATTTTTATTGGACTACCGAGCTTGCCAGGACAATATCTCTGGGACAGGTAAAAACGCTTATTTCAATCAATGTAATATCAAAATTAAATCATATGTAGTAAACTACGATTTCGTCTGTAATTTGAAAAGAAGGATACAGCAAAATTGAGTGTTAACAAAACTCTTTTGCAAATGAAAATTTAAAGAACAGTAACGTTTTGTAAATATTTTAAATGTTGTTTGTGTTTCATTTTTGTAGTATCTACTATATATTTTGTTTTTTATTTGTACAACTTTTTTCGCTAAGCAATCAATCCTACGAAAGTCCCATACAATTGGGCTTCGTAGAAATTAACGGTGGCGGAAAAGAAACGATGAGAGATCAAAAGTAAAAAAAAAGTCACAAAAGTAACATTTTGGCCAAAGATTGACTCTACGTTGACTTTGACTGTTAGTTATAGTAAAGATGTTTAAACACACATTTACGGAGAGTAAAGTAATTCTTAAAAATGTTTAGAATCTTTGAGTAATTATCATTGAAGTGTAGTCTCATAGCTTGTGTGGTTCAAACTCGAAATGTTTTTATCACCAATGATAATGAATGTTAAAGGGTAGCTTTCAGTCACCTGTTTCAAGTGCCTTGGGAAACCTCATCGGTCACCTGGTCCGTTGGTCATGGGAAAATGATGTATGGGAATTTATCTTTATGAAGGGCGACTGGGAAGGGAAAGCTTGTATCGATAACGCTTGTGATAGATATCAAGTGCTGGAATGTTGGGCTTTATAACGGAAATTTTTCAAAAATAGGGTATTTTGTTCGATAAAAAAGTCAACCATCATGATTTTTGGTGAATTGATAATGTATAATAAATGAAATAACTGGCCAAGAGCATTTTGAGACACGCTTATGGTAGGGTTCTGTTTTCCGTAGCCAAAGTCATATAATTGTGGTCAAAATCATATAAAATCAAATCATTTATTTGCTAGAATACATTAAATTACGGTCTTAAAATAATTTTTGTTACACTGTATTCAGTCGAGCAGACGTGCAAATGTTCCTATGCTAAATAAATTATATATTAAAAAACGAGTAATATTGGAAAATTCTATAAATTCCTTAACACTATAGAAACAATGGTTAAGAAGCCAATCATTCAAAGTTTTTTTAATTTGTTACCGTCCAACATTTTTATCTCATAGAACTTGTTATAAATTGATATGCACATATTATGAACATTTCTTTGGTACAAATCTTTTCCGACAAGAGGTTGATATATAATAGGTTACTGAATTTGGCCTGGCATCATCCAAGGACCCGAATTTGGTCATTTTATACAAATTTTGTGCAGTTGGTTTTTTTTATTGATAATTAATTATAAATTATGATACATTTTCTTTACCGTAACCACTGCTCTGAAGTGCGGACTATATAATCCTTTAAATCTACGACGTAACAGTCTGTTTCTGTCAACACTTATCAACCTGCTAAATTTGGGACTCACCTCGCCTTAACAGTAAATTAATAACAATGTAACGACAACTACCAGCGCCACTTAATTTGCTTTGCCATTTATTTGCGAGATTTGCAATAGGTAGATACGAGGGCGTGTCCAGTTTCTGCTGCGCCCTATCTGGCGTGATAGTAGCCCGCCGCCACCGCCGCCACCAACACTTCTGCGAATTGATGCTATTGGGTACATCCCGGATATAAATATCTCTGTGTCCAATATAATAATATTTATGAGCATATATTTCCAAATACATGACTCTAGCACAAAATTTGCAAAAATGTATACCTGAGTATACGTAAATGCCTATACCTACTAGTTTTACCTAGTCTGGGCTACAGTTGGCATTAGTGGTGCTCGCATCGATAGTTTGTCGATAGTCTAAGTTAACTACTCTATCATCGTCATTAACAGTATTAAAAATTAAATGTCATGATCAGCAATGGTAAACATTATAAATTAGACAATGAAGAAGTTTGTATGACTAGGTAATGTTTTATCGCAAAAACTTAATGTATACTCACATTTTCATATAATTTCAAGTGATTGAGAATAGTTATGCATAATTATGCAGTGGATGCAGATGGCAGGTTGTCGTTCAGTGTGGAGGTTAAAGAGGGAGGCCTATGTTCAGCAGTGGACGTCTTATGGCTGATGATGAAAATAATTAGGTATAAATTCTAGCTTGCTGTACAATACCGCAGTTTTATTTTAGAACTACCGACAAACTGATTTAAATCCTAATGTCTAATTTGTATTCCAAAAATGTTAGTCTACATGCTCATATTACTAAATACAAAATAGTCACTATAGGTTAAGTCTATCTCTGATTCAGTAGCTTTTGAGGGCTAACCCGAAATCCATAGTTTTAAATGTCTTTGGTTATGGTAGTATTTTTTGAATTTGCGGTTTTATAAAAACAGTGAGTGTAAGGAATTGTCTTTGTTTGAGGTTTTGCAAGGCGGAGGAAACTAAATCACGTACTTTCGGCCCTGACCGCTCTGACATAGAAAAACGATTGCTGCGTTGTTTCGTATATATGGTCAGAAATGTAAACTAACAAGCAATACATCTCGACCGGTATATCGCGAATAATGTTTAGCGTCGAAACGTTCCAAGTGCGCATACGCAGGCACACGGTAATGAAGAGCGTTAGTGTTAACTGCACACATTACCGAACTACCGCTAACTGTACTCGTACGCCCAGATTACTCTCTGTCAATATTTGAAACTGACCCGCGAACGCTGCTGTTATGGCAGCCATACATGGAAGAATTATGTAGACTATGGATCTGAGGCCAAACATCCAAATAGCAAAGTTTCTTACTACTGACTCATATATTATATAAAAATAAAATGTAATGTAAGGTAAGACTCTAAATCTAACCCCAATACGTACTTTTTATCTATGTTTGTGGTTATAATTGACGTTAACAGCGATCCATTCTAATATTAAACTTATTACTTGAAAACAGTGAGTTTCATGGCATGTTTAATTTAAATTGTTCAAAAGGCTACAACAAAATTAATCACGTAGGTAAAAGTTCAAATGTCAAGCGCGGTGCGGCGCGGCGGCGCGAAGTGGCCTATACACAAACAGGGCTGCGATTTTTGAATCGCTCGTAGGACTTTTTTCATGCGATGTGATCAACTTACGAATGAAATCCAGAAAAGTCGTATTTTTGAACTAGTCATATCACTCGTAACTGTACGAGTGGTTTATATCATGCGAATAGCTTTCTATCGATAGAAAGTCTGACAGATGTGAAAAAAAATGGCGGATACACAGAACATATGATCATATATATGTTTTTTGGATGAGAATTGCGATGGTTTTTTTGCAAATTACTGTATTCATTTCCGATGTTGTTTTATATTAGTGGCTTGTGAAGGTAACTCACTATTACATACTCCGCGGCACAATAACGTGCAAATGCAAAACAAGACATAAAATTAGTATTTAGTATTTTAATTCTCTTTACTTTGTTGTCAAGAAGCGACCAACCTATTTAAACAGTTGGTCAAATGTTGGAACTATAACCATTCTACGGATAGCTGTCAGTTTGGTTACGAGAATACGACTGTAGCGCCTCTACTCAAATGTACAGATAAATTGTTCATACTGTACACAGACTACAAATAATCAACCGTTTTTTTTTTTAATTGACGTTTCTTTACTTTGCGGAAGTTACCGGTTTGCCGGTTATTGTACAAATCTGTAAGGTGCTGCGTGAAATGGAAAAATATTAGTGTTTTGTAAAAACACGGCAACCCAGAAGTCGAGCGATTCAAAAATACCAAAAAACTGGATCACTCGCTTTTGAAGTCACCGGTGATTAGTTGCGTATGCGAATAGAAAAAGTCCTACGAGCGATTCAAAAATCGCACTCCAGGGGTGGTGCGCCGTCGGCACCTGTGAGCCGCGTGTTTGTGCACCCACTTACACGCCAGGCTACAACCAGTGCGCAAACCACGGGATGTTTGCTCGCAACGGTGAGCCAGGCGAGGAAATCTTAATCTGCCTGTGTCTGCCGGCCCTTTCAACTCACTAATTAAAGAATTTAGACAGCGGCGCAGGCCCAATGCAACAGGAATGTGATTGGATCAACACAAATATTACTGAGTCATGGTTCGAAGGTGCTATTTGATTAAAAAAGTTGCAGATAAAAATCAACTTTGTACGTATAAGTTTGATTAAGTTGTACGGTTTAATATTTATTAAGGTCTGCCATATTTGAAATTTTACATTTGAACCACATTTATTTTACTGAAGATTACCTACTCACTCGCAAAAGTATTTCTAACCTCAGCTTTGTCTTCGTCCTGTTTCGTAAACTCTGTAGGTAATGGCGGGCTTTTTGATATTCAACCAGACAGTATATAGCAAAATGTTGGTTTTGTGAGATGGTTGGCAATCGTTTTTAACCGATTTCAATGAGGTATTAAAACCTCATTTAAATCGGTTAAAAACTATTGCCCTTAGTATTGGTATTATTGGTATTTTAAACCGAGTATGGTTTTAAATATTATTAAAAACTGTTGTTTTTCTAATGGTCAGTTTAAGTAGATGAAATTTTAATATTCTAATAACGTATTCTCAGTTCCAGCATCTCATACTACGGCAATATAATCGATCTTCCATCGAATTCGATCATACGCAGCAGAAAGTTGCACTTTCCATATTCCATAAATGTTTAATATTAGAGCACATCGTCGAATACGTAACACAAGTAGCTATTTTCAAATCGTTACAGTAAGTAACTTTCACGTGGTTCACCATCTCAATAAAGTTCAGCTTTTGAATGAACTTTAAAATTACTCATTGTGATTCTATGTATGCAAAGCTAATAGGCTTTTAAGCTGTAAATATTACGATATTTAAGTAGAAGTACGACTGGATAGCTTATTATACTCTTAGGCTATTTATCAAGCCTTTGGGCGGCATAGAAAATCTGATATGAGTCTAGAGTTACATAGCCAATATGACATGACAGACAAACCAAAAACTAATTTGGGCTTTGAGTTCAGAGACTATATTATTGCTTACAGAGTTTGAATATATATATATATATATAAAGCAGAACGATTATAAAATTCGCCCTAAAATGCTGTTGTACACTGCGGAGGTTATTCGGGGAGTCCCTCAAAACGAGATAAGCACCCTACAATGGGAATGTTTGCGCAGGCGCGCCACGCGGAAATAAATCGGTACCGCAGGAAGGGAGCAAGATAACAAATTGTCACACGAAGGGCCCTCCCTTCCCTTGAAAACGCAGGAGATATGATACTAAGGTAATAATATTAAGATGTTTGTATTATTATGATGATAAGCTATCTGCAAATTCACTTTTAACAGAATTTTCTGTTATCGCAGCTGTAAAAGCTGAACATCATTTGCTGCAATGTCGATATTTACCCATGAACAAGTCCAGACAAAATAACGCTGTTTTCATACGCAAGAAAATAACGTAGTTTATGATTAGACTTTTTCAAACTATTAACATTGTTGTGTTGATTATAAAAAATGCGATTCCTATGACTGAGAATGGTTATAGTGGTAGGGGATGGGCGAAGAAAATATGGATGAACTGCGTGAAAGGGAGATTCGTTAATAGTTATAATTTTATTATTTTGTACTGTAGTTCCACGACCTCAGGGGTCTGTGCCCTTTGTCATCTTATAAAAAAACACCTATTTATTACTTATATGACATAAAACTTGTGAAGTTGTGTGTGATATGACGTTACACAAAAATGCGAGGAAATTCTGATATGCCGTCATATCAGAATTTCTTCGCATTGTTTTATGACAGACACAAATGGACGAAAAGTTCATTCTAACCACATATATCTACTATAATAGTAGATTCTGACCGCCGACCCCACAGTATCAGTGGGATAAGACTGCTTTTCACATTTTCCACGAGAGATGATCTATGAAAGTGTAGCTACGGATGTGTTTGACATCCAATAATAAGGAATTTTTATTTTCATTGCTTAGCTTAGTACTGGTGGAAACGAGTTCAACAATGATATATTTTTATATAGAGGGATGCGTGCGAAGAAGCTACGGATGGGAGCTGCGGATGTGAGCTAGGGATGCGCGAGTGCATCCCTAGTCACCGCGCCCTGCTCTCCTACTGTTACCAATGCATCCATTAGCTCGAGCCTCGCATCTTCATAATATAGCTAGGTCACGCAGCGCATCTTCATAGCATATCTCACCCAGTTCGCTATACTTCTTAGCAATAGTGGACATGGGCACGGTCACATATAGTTTCGTAGCGTAGCTCTACCTCGTTCAAAGCTTATCTGCATAGCACATCTCTGGTGGAAAAGCAGTCAAGCAACTGTAAAATGTAGTAGAGAATAAGTCTATGATTTGCTCAACCTTGTTTTCATTGGAAGGCAACGTTTGGCGACTAATTCGCTTAATTATAAGCGACGGAGTGGTCGGGGATGGAGCACGATCTCGAAAATCTAATCAACCTAGCCTTGAAGATGCTTAGACATCAGAAAATCCTCATTGCTTAACATCAGGTGAGTTGGCGGTCAAACGCAAGTTTATTATTTAAAAAAATAGAAACCTTTACTGGTTATATATTTCAAAACTTAAATATATTTATTTAAAAATTATACCAAGGCGAAGTAAGACGCCGCCACTCCATAGGAAATTAATAAACAAGGAGAGATAACAGATAAGCCAGCTATTCAATTAGGGGCGGTATCAAGTGCGGCTGTGAAAAGACCGCCGCCGCGACCCCTGTGGGTCACGATGCTAATATACATGTCAACTGGCAGCTCTAGGTATCTGAGGATAAGTAATTGCGGAATAATTCAGTACTAATGAGGTCGTGTGATGAATGAATTGCTTGTGACAGGTCATACGTCCGATAGCGACGCTGGAGTTGATGTCATGATGACTTTCTTTTGGACATTCGAACGAAATCGTAATAACAAGTGGGCTCTCTCGTCGACTGTTTTTAACGAAGCAAGAGGGGTGTAATAAGTTTAACGTGTGTATCTGTGTCTGTTTGTCGTAGCTGGACCGATTTTGATTTAGTTTTTTTTTAAAGATGACTTGATCGAGAGTGTTTTTAGATGTGATTTATAAAAATCGGTTCAATCGTTTGAAGATTACCAGCTCTTTTATCAGGGGTTTTAAAAATAAATATTTGATCTAAATTCTAAATTTGACTGCCCCGGTGGCTCAGTTGGTAGTGAACCTACTCTCTGCGCTTGGGGACGTGGGTTCGATTCCCATCTAGGACAAATATTTGAGTGATGAACATTTGTGTTTGTTCTATGTCTGGGTGTCAATATCTATTTATGTATGTATTTAAAAATATATATGTTTGTATATCAGTCTCTGGCTGCCATATTACAAGCTTTGCTTAGTTTGGGGTCAGATGACCGTGTGTGCAATAATGTCCCAGATCTAAATAAGTAAAAACCTACGTACTTATATACGTATAGTCATACAAAGTAAAGTTCCAATAGCTTTCTATTTACAAAATTAACTACAAAATGAGTAAGTAATTCTTGAACAAAATTATGCATACCACATACAAGCTGCATAAAAGAGGGAAAAACAATCAATGAACAAACTTTCACATTTACAATATATGCATAATTATACACACAACTTTTTTATTAGTATGGTTTTAACCACCAATATGAGTGATGTTGATGTTGTAATAAGGTACGTAATTTAAGCATTTAAAGACAACAATATAAAAAAACATCATGGGACGCCCGGCACATGTGAAACATGACGGCATAAGAGAGCGTCATGCCATTTACAGTCACGGCATACAAGTCTGTTTCACTGCCAAGGCGTACCAATAGATGTTTCACATCAAAAATAAGAATTAAAATGAATGTCCGTCTAAATACATCTCACACGAATCTATCGCGTGTTGTCACTCTTTGGGCTACTTCTAATGAACTACTGTTGGAAGGTACAAGGTGGGCCAAAAGAAGTCATCCGATGTTGTTTGGGTTTCTTTTTGTTTCTAAATGAAAAACTTCGATTCTGTTTTTTGATTATGTTTATTTGAACCTTTATAATTTTATTGGTCAAATCGAGAAGATTATATCGGCCAAATGGGCGCCGTCACAATTGATTGCCGTACGGGCTCGTTTTAGGGCATTTTTCATCACTTCGGCGAGAACTTCGGGCGACAGATTCTCGCACTCGTGTTGAATGTTGTCCTTGAGGGCTTCCAGAGTCTCAAGCTTGTTCACTTAAACACGAGACTTCAAAAAAACCCCACAAAAAAAGTCTGGAACGCTTAAGTCGGGCGATCTTGCGGGCCAGTGCAAATCGCCAAAACGAGAGATGAGGCGACCCGGGAACGCTGCCTTCAGAATATCGGTTGTGGCTCGCGCAGTGTGTGCCGTTGCTTCGTCCTGTTGGAATCACATGTCTCTCAGTCCTAATTCGTCCAATTGCGGCAAAAAAAACTCGGTCAACATGGCCCTATAGCGCGCACCGTCCACTGTTGTCGTTTGGCCAGCGGCATTCTCTAAAAAAAAATGGCCCGATGACTCCTCCAGCGTGAACAGCGCACTATGCAGTCACTTTGGGCGGGTGTAATGGCTACTCGTGCATCACTCATGGATTTTCGGTGCCCCAGAAGCGATAGTTTTGCTTGTTCACGTACCCGCTGAGGTGGAAATGAGCCTCATCGCTCATTATGATTTTGGTCGAAAAATCGTCCACTTCTTCCTCGAGATTGAGGATGGCTTGGGCGTTGAAGTCAAACAATTTTTGAACACTATTGTACAAGCAGACTATTATGTAGAAAAAAGGCAAATAAAATCTAATAGACATGCGTCTTTCATAATAGGAATGCCGGAGAGCATTAAACCTCAAGTAACGACACCGAACGTGTGGCCGCAAGGGATTCGATTTGCGAATTGGTTTTTTCGTGGCGTCCGCTCGAACCAGCTGCCCACAGACAAGTAGAGGGAATGCCCCACCAGCGCCGACGACTACAACCGGTTTAGACCGATTGCGTAATACTAATGCCGCCACAAGTAACTGTAACTACTTTAATTTAGTGATATGTTTGCAGAACGTGCAGTCACTGACTGCTAAAAAAACAAAGAAGCTAGAAGTATTATTGCAAAGAGAATTTAACTGTAATATTCTATGTTTAACAGAGCACTGGGCGTCTCCTAGTGAATTAGATCAAATACACATTAATAACTTTAGTTTAGTATCGAGTTATTGTCGCACTGACATGGTTCATGGTGGATCGTGTATTTACGCCAAATCTGGACTTAAAGTTTTGCAAATTGACGATATATGTAAGTTAAGTATTAGACAAATCTGTGAGATATCAGCTGTAAAGCTTATTGACATTGAATTATTGATTATTTGTATTTACAGAAGTAACCTTACGAAAGTTAAGGATTTTTTACCGATATTTATAAAATTGCTTGATAAGATTTATGACTTGAATTTGGACTGCATTATTGCAGGTGATATAAATATAAATGTTTTGACAAAAAGTTCGGAGCATAAAGACCTCATTGATCTTCTTACTGCGCATGGCTTTAGAATAGAAGTAGACTTTCCTACGCGTGAGCAAGGCGCAGCTTCTACAGCCCTCGACCACATTTATTCAAATGTGCATAGTCAGAGAATTGCGACGTCTGTTGTACGCACGTGCATCTCGGACCATTACGGGGTGCGTAGCGAGCTGACGTGTGACGCGCCTGGTGACCCTCGTGCGACTGCCCGACTCACTCGGAGGTACACTGCAGCCGCTCGTGCATCATTTGTTAGTGCAATTGAGAGCGTCGACTGGCCGCAAACATACATGCGGAACGCTTCTGCTGAACGTCTGGCAGAATCTCTAATAAATATTATCAGGTCAAAAATAGATATTTGTTTTCCTCTTAAAAAATATAATGACACATTCAGGCAAAATACCTGGGTAACGAATGACATTCATAACTTAAAATGTATGATATTTGAATTAAATAATCTGAAAATAAAATTTCCTGATGACATTGAACTCCAAAATAGAATTGACCAATTTAATATATTATATGACAAACAATTAAAATGTACAAGAACAGATTATTATACAAAAATGATTATAAAAAGTAGTTCTACAATCAAAACTATGTGGCGTATAGTAAATACTGAAACAGGAAAATCAAAAACTTCTAGAGTAGACTACACAGATATAATTAAGACCAGTAATGGGCCGCAATCAAAACAGAATATAGTAGATCTACTCAATAAACAATTTATTTCCGCAGCGCAGCTGTGTGGTGCGCCAATGGCGAATGCTGACATGGTCTGCGCTTCACTGCACAGAGCATATGAACAGTGTGATCGTTCGCTTAGAATGACTCATTTCACTCCAAGTGAAATACAAAAGATAATAACTAGTGGCGTGGCAAATAAGCCCACAAAGGACATGTATGACATCTCAATTGAATTAATAGGAATTGTATCTGTTTCTATAGCGGATCCTCTTGCTATCCTATTTAATCAATGTCTACAAGAAGGCACTTATCCAAAAACTTTAAAAGAAGTGCGAATATGTCCTCTTTACAAGGGCAAAGGAAAGAAAGATGATCCGAATTCATACAGACCGATAGCTATAATTCCTGCTGTGGCAAAAATATTTGAGTATGGTCTATCGAAGCGTATCTCTGAGTTTCTGAAATCCACAAACACGCTATCAGATCGTCAATTTGCATATCGCGAAGGACGATCCACAACACTGTTAGCGCGAGAAGTAGTGCGCCGTATTTTAGAAGCTCGAGAACACAGGACTGAAGTTGCTGTGCTCTTCTGTGATTTGTCTAAAGCTTTTGACGTCGCGGATCACAGGACACTATCAAAGAAACTCAGTTATTATGGTATATCCGGTCCGGCTCTCGATACAGTCATAAGTTTCATGAGTGACAGGACTCAATATGTCATCGGAGATAACGGTAAAGCCAAATCAGAAGGCATGACATCGGAAATTGGGGTACCCCAAGGATCCTCATTATCTAACTTGGCTTTCTCACTCCTCCTGAACGATTTGCCAAAAGCCACAACAGAGGGAGAAGTGTTCATGTATGCAGATGACGTCGCAGCTGTTGTAACAGCCTCATCTCTGGACCATCTCGAACGACGTTTGAACACAGTGGCCTCCGATCTCTTGTTGTGGTTCAAGTATAACGGCCTGAAGCTAAATTTAACAAAGACACAGTTCATGGTGTTTGATCTCTCAGGTCGCAAACGACGTCGCTTAGTGGTTGACCTTGAAAAAGAAGCCATAGAACAAGTTCAATCTGCCCCATTTCTAGGGTTTTACATGGATCCTGTACTATCATGGGAATTCCATATAGACAAACTGTGTGGAAAACTAGGAGCAGCTTGTTTCGCCCTCAGTAGGGTCGCGTCAACCCTGCCAAAAGAAGCTGTGCGGTCTTGCTACTTTGCTAGCATACAATCTGTGCTTCAGTACGGGCTCGAGTTTTGGGGCCGTGCTGCTGAATGGAAGCGCGTATTTAGATTGCAAAAAAGAGCTGTTAGAGCGATGGTGCATATCAAGCAAGATGAGTCCGCAAGACCGTTCTTTATTGAGCTGGGGATATTGACATTGCCCTGTCTCCTTATCATGCAAGCAGCTACATACACACGGGAAAATCTGCACTTGTTCCCTAAACGAGGAGAAGGGCTACCACGTCATAGCAGGTACCAGAATAAGTTAGTTACCGTAAAACGGTCGTTGGTTAAATCGTCTCAAATGCTCCACGTAATGGGACCTGATATTTATAACAGACTTCCTCAGACAGTCATTGATGCTCCGAGCTTTGCATCTTTCAAAATCAAATTAAAAATGTGGCTAATTACGCAAGCTTTTTATGAATACACTGACTTTTTCAATATTAAGATAGCGCGTAATATTATTGTATAGCAATTTCTAACATTTAATATATTATGTACCTGACTTGTAATACCTATTATTATCAATAAATATATGTCTATGTCTATGTCTATGTCTATGTCTAGGTTACGCGCGTTTGGCGGTCGGCAGGCAGCCGCTGATGCATGGACTGGACTTTGTACGGGAACATGCGCAGGTCTTTGACCAAAATTTGCCTTAGGGACGTACGGCTGATAGCTAATTGCGTGGCACGGCGTCTGGTCGATGATTCCGGCGACAGCTCGGCATCCTCGGCAACAGCGGCGATATTCTCGGCAGAACGGGCGCTCCGGGGCCGGCCACTCTTGGCAACATCTCGTGTGGTCCCATACTCTTCAAGGTTGGTGGCCAAACGGCGCAGTGTTTGCGCAGTCAGTGTCGGACGGCCGGAGAATCGGCGACGCAATTCGCGCTGCGCCAACACCACAGACGAATTGTTACGCAAAAAAATAGACACGATTATTCCGCGTTCTTGGCGAGTGTATCGCTCCATGGCTTGTTCACTTGTATTCCTTGTATTCTGCATCTGTCTAGTCCACAAATGTCAAAACAGATTTGACTTTGGCGGCCATTTGCAAAAATGAGAGCATCTTCCAATAGGGTGATTTCTTTTTGCCCACCATGTATATATGTATTTTTAACTGACTTCAAAAAAGGCGGAGGTTCTATGTTCCACTGCATTTTTTAATGTATCTCCGCCAACTGTTGACCGATTTCAAAACATTTTCTTTTGCTCGGTAGTGTATACTTCCAATTTGGTCCCATTGTCACCAAGTCAGGATCTGATTATGGGATCCCAGGGATATAGAGGGCAACCCTCAAATTTTTATAGGCACTTATTACGTTTTTAATATGTATGTACGTATTAAAAAAAAAATATATGTATGTATATCAGTCTCTGGCAGCCATATTACAAGCTTTGCTTAGTTTGGGGTCAGATGACCGTGTGTGCAATAATGTCCCAGATATTTATTTATTTATTATTTTCATATATTTTTGAAGTAGGCTTTTAATGTGATCCACTTGTATAGTATTGTTATATATTTTTAGAATTTGTTCAACCAGTTCATCTGTTCATCGTCTAATATAAACGAAGATAATAAATATAGCCAGATAAACAAAAAAAAAAACAAAAAAAACAAGTCAGGTTTTATTTATATCCCATAGTTGTACTATGTATAACTTTTTTTTCATCATCATCATTTTCAGCCATAAGACGTCTACTGCTGAACATAGGCCTCCCCCTTTAACCTCCACACTGAACGACAACCTGCCAACTGCATCCATCAACTTTTTTTTATTTGGATCTTTTCTCTAGCCATGCCACTTGAATGACACAAGGATTCTAACGATATCAAATCGCAACAATATCTGTCTCAGCGCTCAGGCATTATGGTGGAATTAAGAAAGCCACATGCATATACACATTACATACGATAACCCTAAATACATTAAACTTTTTTGAAGTCACGTAATAACACTCTTTTTTCGGACCCGGGTATGCCCTAAAACTGCGACCAGAACCACCGGAGGATGGGCAGCAGCATCCTAATAGTACACGGTGAACGTACTGTGATCCCCAAGCCGCCTGCCAAGCGTGGCGATTATGGCAACAACCCTCTCTATGAGGGAGGCCTTGTCCAACAGTGCACGTTAATTGGCTGATGATGTGGGCAGGTATAATATTTCTTATCAGTAATAGATTCAGTGGATTCAGTAATGGATTCAGTGAAACATAACAAACTTAGGGACTTATGTGTTTCTTTTATGTGCCGCCTTCACATCAACGTAGGTAGTAGGTACGTCTAGTGCGTGCGACTAAGTTTAAAAAAAATATTAAATAATAGCCTTGCACCGCCACCTCGCCTGATTTAAGCGATGACGGTCTACGTTGAAGCACTCTTGCCTAGAAGAAACCGAATCACTTGCGACTTGGACATCCAGATTGTAACTATCGGGAAAAACCATTCACACAGCGCATGCCACAGACTAGAGACTTGGAGTTCGCACAATAAAAGTGGAATCATAGCGCTTAGTACGGGTTTTCGGGATATCAACCATGAAGCTGCGTTGCCTTTTTGTCTCCACTCTGCGGCAGTCCGAATGCAAAATAGGCAGGAGGGAATAATATATCCACACTCTCCGAAATGAACTTATCTGAAGAGATGGCCAAATGACTAAACTAAACATTTTCACGTCAGCATATATATCTAAGCTATCTGTTTTTTCAATAAATACGATAGTGGCTCCCTCACTCTACTCTTTAGATGAGTTCGTCCCACTAGGACTAAGGCTGAAGATACTTATTTCAATGGTATGCGGTATAGCGTATCTAAAATTGGCGTATGTATGTATGTATGTATGTTAATTTGTTCGACTATAATTAGCCGTACAGTTGATCTTCATGAAATTTTGTATATAGGCAAATCTATCTATCTATCTATCTAGGTATATATGTAAAATTCAGTTTCCGTGCGTTAGTCTCGCAAAAAGTCGAAAACGGGAAACAATTTTGTTTTGTTTTGATCGCCTGCCTTTATACCGGATTGTGTTAGAAAATTATATATATTGAAAATAAATAAATAAAATATATTGGACAATTTGCCGGGAAAATTAGAAAATTCGGAAAAATCTGAAAATACTTTACTATTTTTGAGAAGTACAAGTGGGCTACCACAACCTCAAAAAAATTATTATAATAATATTACATTGAATTTTGAATTTAGCTTTGTCTCGCTCCCTCGGCTAATGAGAGAGCAAGACAAAGCTAAATTTTAGGTCATTTAATAATGTTTTTGAGTTTGTAGTAGCCCCCCCAGCTCAACCCACATTTTGAGGGTTGTTGCTCTGGCTGTGGAGACCCTGAACCCGTCCCATCCCGTCCCGTGTGGTCCTCCACATAACCAAACCCTCCATAACCTGCATCGACATAGTTAAGTATGAAGACTACGAAAATGAACTCGTTGAACTCTTTTGTTCGTGAAATGATTTTTCTTTTGTTAATGAAAAACATGAATCACGAGAACTGTGAAACAATACATTAAAATAAATTTATACATTTTATGACACTATTGTAGTAGTAATATATTTATTTTAAAAGAAAATAACATAGAAGCTTGTCGTAATATAAGAAAGGAATATTGTTAATATTTAAGTATAATAAAATGTATTTCGTTTGCAAGATATATATATTTTTATGATGAAACTCTAAAAACCATGTACCTACTTACTTATTTTTAACTGTACACAGTATGTAAACTTACTTATTCAGTAATGTAAATTTTCTGGTGATAAATACCTACTTTGTAAATTAATATGTAACTTTTATTGTTCTACTTACATTTAGACAATTATTTACAGAAGAAAAAAAACATCCACAATTTAAATAAGAAATAACGAACAGAATAAAGAAAGAGTTACCTATAAAATCGAAGAAAAAAAATCTGAACATACGCTAAAATCAAAAACATTAAATGTAAACATTACTACTCACTTGGACGGCTGCGGTACGATGGAGTCATAGTTGAAGCTTTCGAGTAGTTTTCCTACGGCCTCGTTGATCTCTACTTTATCGCACGACCTTCGTTCCGTCTCCCAATTCATTTTGAAAACACCAAAAATTTCAACCAAAAAGAAAGTTCTAAACTAAAAAAAATTATAGCACGAAAGCTTTTTTTAAGTAGCGAGCGCGCGTGCGGTCGACTCGCGCGCATGGACTATAAAGAGTTCCTTATACTCAGAGCATTACTATAAAAATGGTGAACAGAAGGCACCAGGGGCGCGCGTCTCCGATACGTCAGTCTAGTGTTTGTTTACTTATCGGCTATTTTGTTATAATACTGCATGGTTTATAAAACTTGAAGTAGGTACATACATAATTATACTTTATTTTAATACTTAGGTACCTAAATAAGTAAGTGTAGATTAAGTACTTGTCTAAATTTTTTACGTACTTATTAGAAAGTCAAAAGGGAGATTTAGTTTTTGGATATAGTGCCATCTGCGGCTGCCGAGACAAATTTTATGGTGAGTACTCTTAGATTATGTGCTAAGTGATACTACTTTGAATACTGTCTTGATTATATGAATATTTGCATTAACGCAATTTTAATGTAAAGTTTGTGAAAAGTGGTCCTGATAACTTGAATTTTATTCAATTAAAGCCAACATATTGTACAGCTTCAACCAACCAGAAGCGCTCATACCCCACTTCAAACTTACAAGGTGACAAAAGACAATACAGCAGTGCGGTACAGATTAAGTTCCAGTTTCCAGACGCATATACATGCGAACACGAGCATCTATGCACTATATTTTGTATTCTGTGCCTAAGGAAAGTCATCTTTTGAGTAGGTTCCTAACTAATCAGTAACTATTGTAAGACATAAAATAAAAACTAGTAATTTTTCCGAGGGCAAGTTTTCGGAGTTTTCCCGAGTGTGAGTGGGCGGTGCGCAGGCGACACCGCCTCGCGGTGCGATTGGCGCGCGCGGCCGGCCGCTCTGACGTCACGAAGCCCGCGCCTTATCTTCGGCCGCGAGGGAGTCCGACCGTGACATCTCTATCAATAAACATACTAGTAGGTATGTATATCACTTGGGTCAACCACACATATATTTTATGGGTACTTACGCCGAAAGACCACCGGTTGATTTTGTTTGCATGAAAGATATATTTTATGAAATCAGTTGTGGCGTCAGGCACTACCAAGCTGCACTACTAGAAGTGTGGAGATTAAACATTAAACATCGACCAAGTGTGAGTCGGGCACGCGCTAAAGACCCCGAACCGAATTAAACAAAATCCGTTTTTTTGGTGCGGACCCTCGTAATAACGCGAATTTGATTCGCTCTTGGTCTCGTATTTATATTATATTTTTTCCCCTTAATAATGTTTATCAAATGTCAATATGATAGAAGTCAATGAAATCGGGGTTGAATTTAGATTTTTTAAACAAATTAACATTCAAAACAGAAAATATGAAAAAAATAAACTCGGGTAGAAATGAATTATGCTCGACTTTTTACAAGTAATTAAATAGATATGGTACGTAGAAGTTCAAGTTAGAATAAAATTACTTTTAGCCTAACGTAAATAAAGGCCAGATTGTAGGTTATTTAATTAAGGGGCGCTTTTTCCCAGATTGTACCTACTTAGGTGATTTAATTAGGTGGGGGGTATTCCGGTACTTACCTATTGGCTGCATGGCACTTGCATTATGGCAGATCCCTTCATTACCGCGGCGCAGCGCGTACGACGCACTTCGTTAGTTTGTATGATCGACGGTCCTAACTCGCACAATTAGCTGCTTTTTATTAAACCTTCCACTTCTTGGCAATTAGCGCGATCTAATTTTGTGCCCACTTCACGCAATGTACCCGCTAATTGAGTTGTCAAGGTATGCGCCGGCACTGGTAACTTATTTTGTGGTATAGACATGCAGTGGTGGACTCCTTCGGATATAGGGCCCCTCACTTATTCAGTGCCAGACGCCAGTTAGACTTACCGGGGCACTCTGTGCGAATTTTCTTACAGCACACAATAGGTGTTTTTTTTACCTATAATACTTACTTACAAAAAACTTTTGCTAAACTCATATAATAGGTATACCTAGCTAGAGGATAAATGCTTGCTAGCTTAGCTAACGTTTTAAAGGGTGTGTAAAAATGCGCAAGCAAAGTGCCAAAAAAATAAAAATACGTATTTCTTCTTGTTTTTACTTTTTAGATTTTGCGAGCGCGAAAATGCTGACGGGCTAACATGCGCACCGCGACAGGGTTTGTCGGCTCTTTTTGTCGTGCCAAAGCGAGACAGGCGTATATGAAACCGTAGGCACCTTGTCGCGTTCCCGTTCGACTGGGTGACGACAGGATTTTATCGCGGTGTGCATGCTAGCCGTGCTGGGCAGGCTCGGGGCGGATCGGTCTCTTGCGAAAGTAATACAATAAGGCGACGTGATTTTCTTGCGTTGTTGGTACTAAAACTTATTAGCTGAAGGACTTAAAAATTTATAAGTAGGTAAAAACTTTTCTTTATTGCGGGCAAGTGCTAAACAAAATACCTACAAGCCAACAAACACTAAATAATGATAATGATGATGATGATGACATAGCCTATTATACAAAAAAGGTTGTCCGCCACGGGACGACTGTCAGACATGTCGGCATAAGAGATCGAGCGTCGTGTCGATTGCCGTCACTGTATACGAGTCAGTAGTGCCAATGCGCGCCAATAGATGTTTCTTATTTTAAAAAAAACAATTGAATTGCCTATTAGACCGTTGAAATAACACTGCCTAGACATGAGGCGCTAAAATCCTCTCAGGAAAGAGAGAAAAACGGCGGCATTATGACCAAACACGAGCCTGACCCTTTTTTTTAGTTTATATTGCCCTCCACTTTCGGGTGTTTCGGACAGATGAAAAGTTTTAGCGCCAAAGTGAAGAAGCATCGCCTAAAGTTGAGTATTTTCGAGTGGTGGGTTATTTATTATGGTGTTCGTGAATGTGCTCCAGTAAATAATAAGGTGAAACGGGTAATTTTCATTTTGTTTTTAAAACTCCATTTAGTAGTACTTTACTGGGGTATAAACCACAGATCTGTTGGCTTTCTCTAAAATACGTAAGACGAGGCGGTATGGCCTGACTTTAGCCTGCACAGTGGCGAAAAAAATCACTGTCAGACATCATAATGTTAAAACTGTCACAGTCAGCATTTTGTCATACAAATGTCAATGTCAACTATTACGTTAGGAATTTGGGATTGGATTGGTTGGTTAGCTATGGCTATGGCTTCCTTTCAGCGAACTAAATTGTGATTATTTTAAATTTGAAAATGTATACATGAATGAATTAAAATAAAGCGTTTTCTGCCATTTATAAGTTTGCCCCGTTCAATACACACATGATAAAACACAATTAGTTTTGATT
Source organism: Agriopis leucophaearia (assembly GCA_949125355.1). Taxonomy (NCBI): domain Eukaryota; kingdom Metazoa; phylum Arthropoda; class Insecta; order Lepidoptera; family Geometridae; genus Agriopis; species Agriopis leucophaearia. The sequence continues at coordinate 7,389,735 of OX421273.1, read as the reverse complement.
TGTGTTTAAATTATCATAAAATCATGAAAATAGCCGTGGAAGGATGCGCTCATGGCGAGCTTGAAAAGATATACGAATGTATCGAAACTTTACAAGAAAGGGAAGGAATAAAACTGGATTTATTAATTTGTTGCGGTGACTTTCAAGCTGTACGCAATAAAACAGACTTATGTGCTATGGCTGTGCCAGATAAGTACCTTAACATGTGCTCATTCTACAAGTAAGATAGTTTATCATAATTCGCCTAAATAGACTTTTCTGAATATACAAAGATGCCGAACTGATACTTATTTCCACAGGTATTACAGTGGTGAGAAAACAGCGCCTTTATTGACTATATTTATTGGTGGAAATCATGAAGCATCTAACTACCTACAAGAGTTGCCCTATGGTGGTTGGGTGGCGCCAAATATCTATTATCTTGGAAGGGCTGGAGTAATAAGGATTGGTGACCTGAGAATTGGAGGTAATTTCAGACTTGTTTGCTTTGTTCCTAAAAAGCTGCCATGAGAATATTGTGAAAAAGCTAGATTGTTTATTACTGATCAATACTTCCAGACTGTACTTTAGCATTGTTAATATATTTCAGGATTGTCTGGGATATTCAAAGGACATGATTACTTACAAGGCTTTTGGGAATGTCCTCCTTATACACATAGTTCATTGCGGTCGGTGTATCATATCCGGTCATTTGATGTCTTCCGCCTTAGCCAGCTGAAAGACAAAGTCCATGTTATGTTGTCTCACGATTGGCCTAGAGGTATCACAGACTATGGAAATAAAGAACAACTAATAAGATTTAAACCATTTTTCAAGTAAGTATTAATATTTTAAATCTTGGATGGAAAATAGACTGACACCATATAAACTATTTAGTTGTGCATTTCTGTAGGATACATTGTTGCAAGCTCATTTTGACATTGTTATGGCGATAGGTTCTTTTTAGGATGTTACGACGAGGTTGTTCACATAAGTGTTACACTGTATCATGGTTAATATTCCAGAAACATGTTCGAAGCACTCTTTATTTTGCAAACTGTTAGAATGTGAAATGGGCTACCTGAATGGGTGTTCCCCAATAGTTACAATCTGGATGTCTTGAAATCGCGAGTGAATCTGTTTCTTCTAGGCAAGGGTGCTCCGTTGTAGACTGCATCATCCCTTAATGGTCAGGAGAGAAGGGGCAGACCAAAGCAACTCTATTATTAAATGAAAAAAATATATAATTGGCGAGGTGGCTGCAAATGCAAGCCAATAAAAAAAAGTGAATTTACATTACCTATTAGTAATTTCTAAAATTACAATTTATTAGATCCTTGACTTGTACGATTAGAAATATGTTAATTTATCTTTTTAGAGAAGAGATTGAGGCAAACAAGCTTGGTAGTGTACCAGCTGAGAATTTACTTCATACATTGAAGCCAGACTACTGGTTTGCTGCACATTTGCATTGCCAATTTGTCGCCCTTGTGAAACATGATAACGGCGATGAGACCAAGTTTTTGGCTCTCGACAAATGTTTGCCTAAACGTAGACACTTACAAATATTGGATGTGTCATCAAAGTTTGATGGTGATAAAACTTTGAAGTTTGATGCAGAATGGCTGGCTGTGCTTAAGAGTACAAACCATTTGATGTCTGTGAAGAACATGGATTGTCACATGCCAGGACCTGGCGGGAATGAAAGGTAAGTTTATAGATTTTATCAAATAATATATCTTCTGAAATTAATTATGCTACAGTATGGCTCAATAGTAGCATGTCTGGCTCATGAGAAGGTCATGGGGATGATTCTTGGCTAGGTGATGTTTGAAAGATGGACTTAAATATCTTGTTAATGACATTGTCTTTGTGTCTTTCATGTCAACCCCGACACAGGGAATACTATTGGGAGCTATGGGTGTAAAGCATAAAAAAATAAAAAAACATAATATTGTATTTTTTTATCGACTTCAAAATGGAGGGTTCACTAATATATTTTTTAGGTTTGTTACCTCAGAACTCATTCATTTATAAAATGATATGGAAAATTCTGGAACTGGAAAGGACATGGCATCTGTGTAAACGAAATTGTGGATATACTAATTTTGATGTTTAAATCGATATTTATTTTGATCACTGTACTCAAGAAAAAATTATTTTAGGTATGATTTTACACCAACTGACGAGGAAAAGGAAGCCGCAGTATCCATGATGAAAGATATGATAATTAAAGAGGAGAGCTTTGTGCGAACTGCTCCGATTTTCGACCCTAGAATACCAAAAACTGGTCCTACAGAACCAATACTGAATCCTCAGACTGCTAACCTGTGTGACGCATTAGGTATAGATGACCCAGTGCAAGTACTCTTGGCCCGTATGGGAAGGACTATGAAAAAACCTGGAAACAATGAAATTGTAACATCAGAATCAGTTTCAGTAGAAGTGTCGTCCCCTGCTAGTGTATTTAAATGTTCAAAGCTATCCCTTCCTGCACCGATAACACCCAGCGAAGATGATAAAGAGCAACTGTCACAAGAATTGCCATCTTCAGGTTGTGTATCGCTAACGGATAGCTTTAACACTATGGATGAATTGTCCACACCGGTGTCAACAACCAAAAAAACATTCAAGAGGCGGAATGTCTCTATGTACAATATGGCTGACCAGGAGGACACTGAAAGCACTGCATCTACTGTACTAGAAACAGATAGTAGTCCATGTAAATTACCGTTTCAACCAAGTATTTCATGAAAAACAAATTAAAATAGAAATATAAGACTTAAGGTTTTTTTTTTTAGTTTATCGCAATTATTACATAAGTATTGAAATTAAGGTGAAACGTTTCACTTTGGCGGGAAATTCAAATTTCAAACAGTTTTTTTGTTCTTGTAGCTAGGCCGAGTAATTAATGTAAACGATAATTATGTTCGCGAAAATTGAGTATTTATTCTTTACAAACTCGCGTAAAGTTATTTATCTCCAATGCATATTATTACATACATTTGTCAATAAACAAATTTATGCTGTTTCAACGGTTTATTGCCAAATGTAAGTAATATGGTGAGTAACTGATTAATAGCTGTACATGATAATGTAAAGAATGACCAACAATTTTCGCGAACACTGACATTTCACAATAATTACCCGGCCTAGCTACAAGGACAAAAAAACTGTTTGAAATTTGATTTTCCTGCCAAAGTGAAACGTTTCACCTTAAACACTCTTAACGGATTTTATCATGTGTGTTTTACATGATTTTGAAAAAAAAATGATGTTTAATTTTAATATGTAAACTATAGTAATTATGATATGTCTCTCATATGTGAAATAATGAATGTTGAAAATTAAGAAATAAATTTTTTACCTAGCAAATTTTATTTTAAGGGAAATTTTTTTTTATTAATAATTATATCAAAGCTTACCATGTCTATCTAATGTTACTTATAATAACTGAGTATGTCAAGTTGACTATTTATCAAATAAAATTGTGCAATTTTAGTTTTAATGCATTGTAAGCCTTTATTTTACAAATCTTATACTTATTTTGTAGGCACATATTTTGGTGTTTATTTTGAATTCTTGGTTATTGATAGTTTACAAAGTAAGAGAGAAACATTAAATGCAGTAGATCATTTTCTCTTCGTACAAATTATATTGTTTCTCATTTTACTCTACTACCCAGATTTTTCGGGCATGTATACCAAAGGAAAACGCTCCTGAATCCAAAACACTATTATTATCTACACTAATATTATAAAGAGGAAAGATTTGTACCTATTTTTGTATGTTTGTAATGAATAGGCTCCGAAACTACTGAACCGATTTGAAAAATTCTTTCACTGTTGGAAAGCTACACTATCCCCGGGTGACATAGGCTATATTATATTTTGTAGCGAGACCGAAGGCCGAGCTTACACTCGTGCGAAGCCGGGGCGGACGGCTAGTACTATATAAACACAATCGAATACGTTGGTAGTCCATTTGCCTTATACTTGTTATTTTTGTGGTTTAGAATGTTGCAAACAAGCAATGGAAAGGTCATTTGTTGACATCTAGCGTCAGCTGATATTTTATTTTCATTACATAAAAAATAAAAATCCAGTTTTTTTGTGGTATTGTATCAGTACCCTTAGTACAAGATTTGACAGTTTTCGAAAACCTTTTTCGTTTTCGTATTGTTCCGAAAATTTTAGTAAAGCGCCTCTAGCGGAAACGTGGAGGAACTAAAATCGGTAGTAATCGACAGTATAGGTTGCTTCACTCAAATACGAAAAAAGGTTTCGAATAGCTTTTAGCCCAGCAATGTATGGAACAAAACGAAAAAAGTTTTCGAAAACTATGCAATCTTGTACTAAGGGTACTGCAATCACAAGCACTATGACCAGTCTTCGTTTTTGGGAGCATCTCCCTTACATGCTCTGTATGTATGTTAGTCTGTTTCTAATATTTCCTCACTACCTAATAATATTACCTCCTGCTTAAACAGGTTTACAGATTTTGAAGTGTGAGGTGTCATTACATTTTGTCTTAATGTCATCTATGCTAGATTTTGTTTGTTTTTTAATATTTCTCATTATACATTATATATATATTACTTGCAATGACTCAGTAGATGTTCTTTGAGCTGAGGCATATTCTTCGGTTTGTAGGAACACTGGTTGCATTGGAGTTCTGTTGCCATTAGACTCTTATGTAGTTCACTTGAAATTTTTTCAATTGAGCCCTTGTCATTTAATTCATTTAAAACATCTGTAACAAATAAATTATTTAAGGCGGTCATTCTTTACACTCATTACTGTAATATTACGGGTTTGACACTGAATTGTTACATTACAAGCGAATGCTCCCGGTATGTGACTGCTTTAATAGATATCTAACAAACATGTGATATTTTTTATGGTTGGCAGGCTTCATTTAACCACAAGAGCAGTCCAAGATGGTGAACACTTCTAGCATAGGATAGGAACAGCTTCCGATAAAAGGTTGCTCAAACAACAAAAACGCCTAGCACAGACTTCTACAATGTTAAACACCTAAAGATTAGTAAGTAGTCATTTTATAAATTAATTTGTATCTTATAAAAAGAATTTAGTTATACTAGAAACTGGAATGAAAGATGAATGATAACCTTATCATCGTGAGCCTATCTTACTCCACTAGCAGCTGCCTTATGTATATCGTCACTCCATCAAGTCTCAGGGCATGCTATGCTATGTTTATTCGGGGTCTCCACTCTAAAATATGTATAACCAACGTTTAACGGTTCTGCAATAGATATGACTGGACCATTGTTACTTCATCTTGCTAAAACGCTATGTTGGTGACTTCTAGGTCTTCTGGCGAGGAACTTTGTATGCTGATCATTTGTTTCATTTTGAGTATAAAAATGTAGTACGCATGAATTTACTATAAATCAGAAATCACTTACCCTCATATGGCAAAAAGAATTTAGTAGTGAAACTATTCCAGTGAACTTTAGTCTTCAGGCATGGTGAGATCATATCTGTACTAATAATGTGCATGTGTAACCGGAACATACTTGGCACAGCATGAAAGCCAGCGTTTAAATTACAACTTTCTTCTGTTTGAAGCTGCTTGTATACTTCACCAAATTCTTCCAATAAACTTATGTGTGTTTTGTTTAATTTGTAAATATTGCTTATTTCTTCGCGAGGCAAGACAAGATAATGAATTTTAGCTTTTGGGTACTTATCACGGATGACAACAATTTTGTCTGTACATTTTACTACAGATTCTGGATCTTTCATAGATTCTACCAATCCTAAAGACCAGTGTTTAGTTTGCTTTGTAGTCTGATCAGCGCCTGTAAGTTTTCTTTTACTCATGTTTCTTACAAACAATTTAGGCGCAAAGTAAATAATTCTTCGTTCTGTTTATGACTTCCAGCTGTTGTTTTGCTCAGCCCTATTTAGTAAAAGTAGTCAGTAAATTCGCGTTATGATTTGGAAATAACCAAAAATTCAGTTAAATACCATTTAACACAGCACCATTCACATCACAGGAAACAAAAATTTCCCATTTGCCAAATCCTTACTTATATTCTCTTTGCCAAATCCCACATTTTTGTTTACTTTTGTTTTGTGACATTGGCATTATTTGAAAAGAGAAGTACGACTTGACAGCTGACTTAAGTGATGTTTTTTAGTTATTTCACCCATTACCGGGCATGCTAAAGCCATACCGCCCCCCGTCTTACGCATATTACTGATAAATATGTGCCCCAGTAAAGTAGTGAAGACTACTAGAGGCTTCTATGTAGTTCTGGAAACAACATTTAAATACACGTTCACATCACATCATCAGCCAATTAACGTCCACTGTTGGACAAGGCCTCCCTCATAGAGAGGGGTGTTGCCATAATCGCCACGCTTGGCAGGCGGCTTGGGGATCGCAGTACGTTCAGTGCAGATTAGGACGCTGCTGCCCATCCTCCGGTGGTTCCGGTCGCAGTTTTAGGACATACCCGGGTCCATTTTTTGGAAAATACACGTTACACCTCATTAATATCACTTTCCACACTCGAGCATATTCACGAACCATTATGAAATAATACACCATTATTTTACATTAACAAAAAATACACAAGTTCAGGAAAATAATACAATGAGGCGTCATGTTTGTTACACGTTGGCTACAGCTGACGTTGAGGATTATGATAGGATCTTCCACCTGCCCAAGCTGTGTGCCCAAGGCTAGCAAAGAGAATGCAAATACAAGGCTGTAATATGCAAGTATCCAAGTTTACTGACAAAGACAAGGATCTTTGACCAGTGTGTGTTGCCAGTGATGGCCTTTTAGAAAAAACTCACAACGAGCAACGGAGAGAGCTATGCTCGGGAGTTTCTTTGCGCGATAAAATCCGGAACGTAGATATTCACCAAAGAACCAGAGTCACCGACATTGCTATTAAAATTTGCAAGTTGAAGTGGCAATGGGCAGGCCACATCGCTCGAAGAACTGATGACCGATGGGGAAGAAAAGTTCTTGAGTGGAGACCACGAATTGGAAGACGCAGCGTAGGTAGGCCTCCCACTAGATGAACCGACGACATTGTGAGAGTCGCGGGCATCCAGTGGATGCAGATGGCGGGATGTCGTTCAGTGTGGAGGTTAAAGGGGGATGCCTATTGTTCAGCAGTGGACGTCTTCTGGCTGATGATGATGATGAAGTTTACTGCGCCGGGTTTTTTTTGTGGAACGTCGAGTGGTCGTGTTATGCGTGATGCACAATATTCCGGGTAAGATTAGAGAATCGAAAACGAGTACTTTTAGAAAAATGTTGTCACCATTCTTCTGTCCTTAACCTAACCAACTTACCTAAAAATATGAGTTAGGGAGCCACCCTTGTATTTTGTTAATACAACTAGCAACTACCCCCGAAATGTGGGTAAATTGAGAGTCCTATAGATATATGTTTCATTCTTGCCTGTGCAAGTTATAGGTATCTACATAAATAATAATTAAAAAATTACCTACCTAGATAGGGAAGCATCTGTAGGTAAAGGCACAATTAATTGAAACATTACTTACAGCTTACACGTAATTTATTCGTGTTAGTAGGTACCTACCTAAACATGAATTACAATACAATTGTATAATTTATTCTTCTAAGCTACCTCTATTCTCTTGCTACCATCTAATGTGACAGTCATGACTGAAAAAGTTTTAAATTGTACATACAAAACAATTAGGATTTGAAACAATTTTTCAGTCATAAGTTTACATGAATGTTTTGCTTTTCTTTTTAATAAATATATCTTAGTCTAAACAATACTTTTCAAGGTAACCTAATAAAGATGAAAATATATATTTTACAGGCAACCTTACAAACTTACAAAGATCTACCTACCTAAATATTTTGTGTAGATGAGATTAACTAATTATTTTACCTACAACTCGTTTTCTACAAAGGTTGTAAGCTCTTGAATAGAGCCGATGAGAACTATAGTTGCCCATACCTAAGTACATATTTGAAATTTCAATCAATTTTTCAATAACAATAAAAATACATTTCATAGTTTCTAACTACTTAGGTACCTAGTTATTTTAACCTTCTACTACTTATTGTACAGTTGGACGACCCGTGTATCCAGTGTCTGGCAAAGAATGGTGAGCCAACTCCCTGAGGATCTGTTCGAAGCCTTTCCCCGAAGGTGCTTGAAGACTGTTGTTTTTTAGCATGGTTGAATTCAACTTCGTGGCCAGGTAACACATCTGCAGAGAAAAAATCGCAATCAGTTTAACATTTTTGTAGTAAAATATTGTCTCTTTGTTTGTACTTAACTAAACCAGCACCGCACGATCGAATGCTTGCGAATATTCCTGTTCCTATCACGAGCCAGCATGCATATGACATAATTTCACAAAATACTCATAACTGTGTCGAGTCGAGACGTTTACTTGATAGAGCCTGAGTAAAATCTTATACGACCAATACTTCCACCTAGGTGCATAATTTAAGGAACTTAGTACCTACACATCGCTTTCAACGTTGTTCTATCTATGGTATATATAGCTTTCTCAGAATCACTGACAAAGATTTTAGACCTAAACTCACCAGTAGAGCTGACATAAACAACAGTGCTCCTAGCGCTACTGCCACCATCATTGAAGTGGCACACGTAGCTTCCAGTGGCGTCCTATGGAACAGCTCTCCGGGCATCACCACTGTGTACTCCAGGTTCTCCTTGAACCGAGTGAAGGGCGTTGAAGAGTTGTCTGCGACCAGAGCCGCAGTGCTCGAGTTGTGAGAATCTTCTGCTAGTGATCTGCGACGGCGGCCGTGACCTGAAAATTGATTAAAGTAGGAACTAAAGCAGATATGGAAGTGTTGCATTTTGGATTTTGAAATTGAAAGACTTCCTTTGGTCCGTACTCGTTACGACGGTTTTTACAAAAGTAAAAAACGTTATCATACCTGATGGTTCAAACAAGTCGAGGCAGTAGTCGGGCTGGCAGTCACCCGCGTCCATGCAGGCCTTGATCTGAGAGTGAATCCACAGTGTGGAGCGCTCCTTCATGGAGGCAAGCAGGAACGCCTCGAAGTCAAGGAACACCTCGTTGTGTCGTTCGCGGTACCGCGCGGGCTGGTGCGGGATAATTGAAGCAAAGTCACGGTTGCGGCAGCTGTTGAATACAAACAGTTTTAGTTTCCTATTGGAGATCTTTCATGATGTTATACTAATTTCTGAACATCATTGGTCGTTGTTTGGTTGATCTAAATTACTCTACTACTCTACCTATGAAAACCAGTTCAAAAGATACAGTTTAGGTTAATCACCAGAAACATGTGATACGAAACAGTCAAAAACGGTCTATGCCCATTAATTCCTGGCAAGCAATGTCACGAAACCATCTTGCTATTTCTTAGAAAGACAAGCTAACGGTACTGCGTATGGTATCGTAGACGAAAATCATACGCGTCTTGCGGATTTTATGGCAATTTATCACGCTACTCTCGTGCATCCCGATTAGTTCCGTCGACAGGTCATTGATGTTGTTTTATTTTGATACGTAGAGTGCGTATTGTATTGATTTGTAATGTACCCGTCTTTGACGAGCAGAACCGCGCCGGGTGCGTGAGGGCGGTCGGGGTCAGGAGAGACCGCTACTTCTAGCAGCTTGATGTGGCGCCATGCTGAGTCGGGGTTGATGCGTGCACGCAGCTGCAACTTCGTGCCAATCGGCACCGCCTGGAAATATTGATAAAGCCCTTTTCCAGTAAAATCATCTATCAATCATTCATAGTGGAATCGAGCTTTTTTCTTCAATGGGGTATCTATACTACCTAGTTACCTACTTGATGCTTGATACCTAGCCCCTACGAATAAGTATACACTAGAAATGACATCGAGTAGAATTATAGATTTATAGTCAATGAACGTCCGCAGTTGCATGTATAAACATAGCTGTATACAATTTATATCAAAACAAAACTATTTTACCAAAACTAACCGTATTTTTATACAATTACGGCTCAGATTTCTGATGCTTGTTCGATTTGCACAACGTCGTCAAAACTCGTGAACCGTCGTTGAGCAAGCGAGACGGCAATTATGTCAGAATCGCAAGTGGGAACTTCTCTCACGAGAGAAATATACAAATATAAATATATTTTCACTTTCTCTCCCGTTGGTCAGACGGTGGATCGTCAGCCAAGTTGACGTGTCTGTTACGGCTTGTGAAACTATCACGTGACTGTGGATCCATTCTGGCTGCGTATTGAGTCCAGACAGATTGAGTATTGCCGCGATTAGCGCGTCATTGTGGTATCTTTGTGTTTTTAAATCGATGCCTAGCCCCGTTGGCCCAGTCAGTGTGAACCTGCCTTCTGCGCTTGGGGCGTGGGTTCGATTCCCAAACATTCATGTGATGAACATTTGTGTTTACCTATTCTATATTTGGGTGTTCGTATCAGGTGGTTAAGTAGGTATGTATTTAAAAATAAATTATGTATGTATATCAGTCTCTGGCAGACATAATACAAGTTTTGCTTAGTTTGGGGTCCGATGACCGCATGTGCAAAAATGTCCTGAATATATTTATTTATTACCATGTCAGATGCGGCGACGGCATGGGCAGGTGGAGTAGGTCTCTGACGGAATGGTACGTACGCGAGGGTTAGCGTACAGCCCCGGAAGACCAATCCAGCGGTGGCGAGATGACATAAGCAAATTTTTCGGAAATTCGACACGCGTTAAACAGGGAACATTGGCAAAAGAGGGAGGAAGCTTATGTCACGCAGTGGGCAGAACGAGTTGTAAATGATGATGACCTACTATGTCACGTACGTTTTTTTATATAAGAAATAAGCTCGCGTTTGACCGCCAACTCATGTATAAGTATATAGCGGGCGTGGCCAACAAATTCTGGCGTTCATTCATTTTCCGTTGTTGATATGTTTGAATAATAGACCGGACGGAACGCAGACAGCCCGTCCATTATTTAGACCAAGAGCTATTCTTTTTGATGTTGTAAGAGCTCCCCTAGCAAAGAGTATAGGACCGCTGTCACTCCGCTCTATTTCCTATATAGCATCAAGTCACATTATTCTTGTATAAAATAAGTGAGAAGAGAACGTACAGCAGTTACCTGATCGACTGGCAAGTCGACTGAGTGGTTGGAGTGGCGAGACACCGGTGGTGCTTCCTTGTACAACGCCACTTCATACTCCAGCCGGCCCGGAGTCTCTTCCACCACGCCAGACACTCGAGCTCCGTGGGGGCTGTAAGGAATTTTGGAACTGTCATTGGGTTACGCGTCCACTTCTTAAGATACAGGCTGATGATTGATTGGTGAAGACGTAATGAAATGTTTACGGCAACACTCAATGAATTCGTAAAGTGCTGATCAAAAAAAATAAGATAATCCTATAGGTATATAAGTACCTAGAATAAAAGCTAAATACCTAATATTCACTAATTGACTGACTGACTGTCAGGCTTATCAAGAAATCTTGATAAGTACTTGAGCCACGAAGCTGATATTTGGCAGGTACCTAGATTCCAAGAGGCGTAGAGGTCCACTAAGAAATTATTTTGCGAAAGTGCCGAATCAAGAGGTGCAAATGAAGGTTCGAAAATTATATGAAAGTCTACATGCAAAGTCGTGGGCAACAGCTAGTTCAAAATCTTCTAGTCTAGATCTGTTTTGATAATGAATGGTGTTGACAATATAAGTAGGTACCTACTTAGATACTCACAAACTGCCAGCGAACCCCGCCGCCTTGTTTTCGATTATGGTGGGCTCCGGAGGCTTGCACATGATGATCAGCTCTTGATCCGACTGCATCACCACTCCAGGGAACTGCGGGAACCACACCCGGACGTGCACGAAACCCTGCATTAAAAAAAAATGTTTACTTAGACAGTTACAGTGTAAGAAGGTACCTTTACCTACCTACTTTTTTCGCGTAGGTGTACGTACGCGTTTGACCATCACCAAACGTTTGGTTAGCGATGATGTAGACGAACATGAAACAGGAATTTTTGAAGATAGATATTTATTCGTTCTGACCTTGAAAAGCTCAGTACCTAAATAAGGAAGCCAGCAGGTTGTTCCATTCCATTCCTTGGCTGTACGGATTAGAAATGTCAAATCAAAACGTTAAGTCTATCAGTTTATCCAATTAAAATGTTCTATGTAAAGGTGGTAGTAGGCCGTCTTACTACCTACTTACGACTTTTAGTAGTGAGTACCCAAGTTAAACTTTACTGTTGCCCGTCAGTCGTTAGACTAGGCTATGTACTTAGCTAAGTAAGTAAATCTACCAACAACGATGTTGTTGGTCAGTAAGTAAGTATGTATAGTATACTGTATAAGTACTGGAATAAAGATACCTATAGGTAGCTACCTATAGGTATATTTATTCCAGTCGCTGAACATAAAAATACCATTAACTAGTGAATAATTACTACAACCGTTTTGGGGTTAACGTTGCGAAAAGATATAGTGCTACAAGAACCTAGGGTAACAAAAACAAAGTGAAAACTAGGTAGGTAATTGGAAAAACAACAAGCATCAATGGGGAAGTGCGTTAATGAGAGTTGTGTTCGTGTCACTTGACATTGGCGAGACTACAAACTTGCTGGATACTCTCTCCGGTGCATTGTATTCAATCCGCGACATTCCCGTACCTAGCGAGTATTAGTTATCTATTTACCTCAATACCATACCGGTTGTTAATAATATGTCAGTGTAGTACGTTGTGTAGGCCACTAGCATCCACGCAGCCTACTGTTAGTAACGGCATAAGTTATTTGCTGATGACACAACTCCTTTATGATTATTATAATAGATGAAACGACAATTCTTTTGTGTGGATAGTAGAGCGAATCGAGCTCGTTAAAACTATCTCGTTTTGGAAGAAATGATATGGGCGCTATTATTATTTTTTTGCTACAAAATCGAATTGATAGATTTTTTGTGTACAATACGAAAATTAAATAATTTGGTAGGTAACCTACCGCTGTGTAGGAAGGGACGTGAAATAATGTCAGGCACGTAAGTTGTATACCACATGCATATTTACATAACTATGTCTGTATATCAAAACAAATCATCATTATTATCAGCTTCTCATGTTTCCACTGCGGGCCCTTCTCTCAGAAAGAAAGAGAGAGAGAAGGGATGCGCCGTAATCCACAATGTCAATATATTTTTGAACTTTTTGAGGTCCTGGAACATACTGGTGTCCTCACGAGATGTTTTCCTTCACCGTTTTTGAGCGATAGCACTGAATAGTAACTGCACGATTTATTCAGGAACTAAAATAGTAATTGGTGCAGGGCCGAGGATCGAACCGGGTGTAGTCACCTCCTCTACCGCCCAGCCATCATCGTTCATCTCAGCCACCATCGCTCATAAAACAAATCCTACTAATATGATTTTATGCGTGCTTATGGATAGATAGTTGAGAGGGCCCGAGATAGGGTTTCCCACTGTCACAACAGTATTATACTATTTTTAGCTCTACAATACTGTTAACTGTTCAAGAAAACTAAAGTAGGTAGGTATGCAAAAACTGTTAATTTCAACATAACTTTAAATCTGTTAAAAAAAATCGATGCGCGCGGAACGTAACGTTTTGTGGGTCTCCAAAAGTAGTAAGTTGTGGTAAAAAATAAAAAAATAGGTAGGTACTGTTTATTTTTTTTAAACTACCTACATTCGCAGTTTTTTTTTCCTTCTCCCGCCTTAGTAGGTATACATTACATACGTAGGATTTAGGCTGTAAAAAAAATTAGGTTAGTTAGGTTTTTTTTGTATTTCTTTTAACAATCATATTGAAAAAAGTTGGCAACTCTAGCCCGAGAGTGTTAATAAGATACTCTTTTCCCGATGTACGATATGTAGCAAATAATAGATAGGTAAGTACGGTGAAGTAGGTAATTAATGTAATAATGTTTTTTTAGATTGTTTTGATAGTATATATAGATCTACGCTTGGCCACTAACTCGCCTGATGGTAAGCAACGGAGTGGCCGAGGATCTAGAAGAAATCTATTACTCTAAGATGTCAAGATTGTAGTTCTCGGGAAACAAGGAGAACGGCAGAGAGTTCCATTTTTGGTCAGTATACGAATCATAAATGTCGACCTAAATAGTGTACGAATTTTTGGAATTTCTATGAGGAACGGGTGGTAGTGTGCAGTCCTTCTACTCGTCCTATAGTAAAAGGGGGGGAAGGTCCTAACCGTGTCCAAGCTACACTTACATTTCGTTTCAGCACTCCACATCTCGTGAAGTCCGTGATCCTTAGTCTGTAGAGCAGCCCCGTGGGGTCTTCAGCCTCAGGCCTGATCTGGCAGACGGGGTCCGCCACGGGGTCGGTGGCTCGATCGTCGGCGAACAGAGGCGCTCCTCGGAAACCCTCGGGCTTCCTGAGCAGGGCTGTGACGGAGTCTCGCAGGCCGGTTCCGCTGCTTGAGAATGTGCACTGGATGTCTGTCACTGGAATACAAATAAATATCAAGTAAGTACCTTTGCGATACAATTTGTTTATATTATACGGGAATTACACACGTATTAAGATTTATTGTGTGAAATCATGCCAGTTATTAACCGACTTCCAAAAAGGAGGAGGTTATCAATTCGACCGTTTCTATTTTTTATGTTTGTTACCTCAGAAGTTTTGACTGGCTGAACCAATTTTGTTATTTGAAATCTGTTGCTTCCCGTTTGGTCCAGTTCCGATGAAGTCGGTTTTTTATATTGACAATTATCATAGTAAAATACCTAAGTGGTACTTTTCAGGACAGGATTTTGATGACTACATTGTACCACCTAACAGAATATTAGTTTTGCATGAATGAGCGCAAAGAAGGGTGGTTTATAATTTTATTATGTAGAGGGTTCGTTGGAATATGCTACTGCATATTCATATCATACTATAATATTATAAATGTGAAAGTGAAAATGAAATTTCTTCCTATGTGGCTCTTCGGCGCTTGAACTATAGGTAAGGTACATATAGTTCAAGCAGCGGACAGTGACGTAGGATACATTGTACCTTGAAAAATTAATGTACGATTCCTAAGGGTAAGTCTACGCGGTTCGGGGGGCGCAGCACTGGTGATGTAGGTATAATAATAACAGTTGGTGTGCCACACATTTATATACGAGTATAGTGTTTGTCTAGTTATAGGCTTGAATTTTGACCCTTTTCTTGTCTTTACACATCAGATATTCAAGTCTGACAATTTTTTTTTACAACTGTGAAAAAATGGCGTGTGTGTTGTGTGTGTGTGTGAGTGAGTGTGTGTGTACGTGGTACGTGAATAAACTGAAGGTTGACAATCACGTACACAAGTTAAGGTGAAACGTTTCACTTTGGCGGGAAAATCCAATTTCAAACAGTTTTTTGTCCTTGTAGCTAGGCCGGGTAATTATTGTGAAATGGCATAGTGTTCGCGAAAATTGTTGGGCGTTCTTTACATTATCATGTACAGCTATTAATCAGTTACTCACCATATTACTTACATTTGGCAATAAACCGTTTATAACAGTATACATTTGTTTATTGACAAATGTATGTAATAATGTGCATTGGAGATAAATAACTTTGCGCGAGTTTGTAAAGAATAATAATCAATTTTCGCGAACATCATTATCGTTTACAATAATTACTCGGCCTAGCTACAAGAACAAAAAAACTGTTTGAAATTTGAATTTCCCGCCAAAGTGAAACGTTTCACCTTATGTTAAGGATGAATGCTTACGCGAATTTTGATTTAGTAAAAAGGAGGTTTCATACGGTGGTTTTTAAGTATATTGGCCTTGGTGCTCTAGGCTTGGTCCTTGTATAGGTAGGCCTTCTCTAAGTAGTTAGGTATCCTTCAAAATCTGATGTTTTTGTGCGGACGCGCAATAAATAGAATGCAACTCACCGTCGTAGTCTTGCGCGAGTACCGTTCCGATCTGTAACAATGAGCATTCACATGAGGAAGGATGCACAGCCAACCAAAGCAATTAAACAATAAGTTAATTACTCCTTTGGCCATTGTTAGAACCTGCTGTAAAAAAATTGCGGGGTCATTTTAGGCTTATCAAGGATCATTCATTCCCTGTTAAAACAAAGATGATAGCGGAAGAAGGAGTAATTGCATTGGCATAGCATAGGATCACTAAGCGCTTTAATATTAATACATACCTAATATATATTTTCACACCACCTGCTCGAAAATATCGAATTACATATCATCATCGACAAAAGATCATCCATCCTTGATATCATGCAACCTCAACGTAAAGTAAAGCATATCTATTAAGGGTTATAAAGTCGTATGAAACTCCCTAGGGAATAAAGAGATTTGAATTTGGAACGTCAAATTCGTGTGGAAACTCGTGGAAAGCTCTAAGTAAAAAAAATGGTAAAGAGGTTTGTTCAAAAATCGAACTGGCCACCATAAACAGAACTAAAAAAAAAAGTACAAAGAACGTGAAACAAAAGACAGTGTTTGGTGCTTTATTTTCAGTGATTTTTTTTTATGTCTCGCAGAAGGTGAGAAAAGTAGAGTATGCTCCTCTGGAATAAAGCCTGTCTTTGTCTTGGGCAGCCTGAACCCCTCACTTCACTCAGGACTCTATATAACTCTAGAGCAAGGTTTCTTAAACTGGGGTCCATGACGCGAGTGCTAGGGGTCCACATTCCCGAGGTTTATTTACTAGAATATGTTAGAAGTATGCAGTTCTGTTATTTAAATAAACAAAACCAAAAATCAAGTAATTGTCAAGAAACACTGTTTTCTTGGCAGTTTGATGGCAGGTTGTCGTTCAGTGTGGAGGTTAAAGGGGGAGGCCTATGTTCAGCAGTGGACGTCTTATGGCTGATGATGATGACTGTTTTCTTATTTTAAAATTCTCTTTGCAAGGGGTCCGTAGTGTTACTGAAACATTGAAAGTGGTCCGTGGCTACAAAAAGTTTAAGAACCATTGCTCTAGAGTCCCTCGTTACGCTCAGGGTTCAATATGCCGCCCGCGACGTAAGACACTGCTTTATTCCCTTAGTGCATAATCTACTATATTATAATCATGCCGATACTGACTTGCTGTTATTTACTCAAATAACTTTTAGTATTTACCCATCTATTAATTTTATATCGAGGATTTCAGTTTCATAATAACTAATCAAGTAGATAATCATGTCTGGAATCAATATGAAGTCTGTTGCGTCAAAAGTATACTAAGAAATCTGGAAACCTGCGGACTATTTTGACTCTGAATTGATTGTAGGTAGACAAATCTTTATCGTTTAGAAATGACATACATAAGACAATAAATATTGTTATTTTAAAAAGTACTTTTTAAAAACAATCTTTTAGGTGTATGACATGACGTTAGCTAACCATGCATTGTCATCCAAACTAAACGTGTATGCAAAATTTCAGCTCAATCGGTTGGGGATAACGGGTCTAAAATTCAGTTTCAAGATTTGTCCCAAACATACATACTAACGGCAAGTTAAATAAAAGCTTGTAAAAAGTACTTTTAACTTGTGTAACAACTGGCGGCCTTATCGCCAATGAGCTATAATTGTGATTACAAGCGATCTTCAGGGCATATAGATAGTTTTTTTTTCTATTGTAAAATAGGCTTGCGCTTGGCCGCCAACACGCCTGATGTTAAGCGACGATGCGATATAGATAGATAGATACGTAAACTTTTTAACCGACTTAAAAAAAGGCGGGGTTTCTATGTTTCACTTGTGTATATACTTTTTTGAATGTTAGCAGATGTCGCCGTCAACTGAGGACCGATAAAACAAAATGGTCCATAGGGTATACCTACTTCCAATTTGATGGTCCCATTGTCACGCAAGTCAGGATCTGATGATGGGATCCCAGGGAAATCGAAGGCAACCCTCAAATTTTATAGGCACTTATGTGATCCACTTGTTATTATCAACTGACATCAAACAAGGAGGTTCTCAATTCGACTACATTTGTACACAATAAAATACTTAGCTACGTAGGATAGAATGTCTTAATTGAAGACATTAACAAAAGTATATAGCTGTTGCTAACTTAAGTGTTTAACTATCTCTTGTTTTAGATAGTGAAAGTGCGTTTTCGTTTTTATTTTATATGGCAATTTGACGAGCTTTCTGTAAATCTCCATCAAATGCCAAAAAACCTTGTAACAAAAGTAGGTCAATATAGCAGCTATGTTTGGTGGTCGAAGAGAGATTGAGCCTTCTTACAGCTATAACTAACTTTCAAGAGCAATAAAAGAGCTCAGTTAATTTGCGTCATATCTTGATGGTAGTAAACGTGCGTCAGTCAGCTGTTTGCTTTAAGTCTACCAGTAAAACCTACATTTAAAATTAACATTGGTGACAAGGGGAAACATAAGTCGTATAAATAGATTTTATGAGATTTGGTTGATTAAATAGTTTTACGACTCGGTCACGTATTTCGATTAGAAAAGCCTACGAGTATTTACTTTTATTTCTGCTAAGGACAAAGATTGTCTGAGAGTATGATAGAATTGTTTAATAAACTAGTCGACCGTCCCGGCTTCGCACGGGTGTAAGCTCGGCCTTCGGCCTCGGCACAAAATACAATATAGCCTATGTCCACCCGGAGATAGTGTAGCTTCCCAACAGTGAAAGAATTTTTCAAATCGGTTTAGTAGCTTCGGAGCCTATTCAATGCAAACAAACAATCAAATCTTTCCTCTTTATAATATTAGTAATATAGATATATAACCTACAAGACAAAGGTTTAGAATTAGATTAGGCCAGAAAGAGAGATATGATAAGGTGGCGTGGGTGCGAACGCAACTGGTCTAAATCAGACTTGATGCGTTTAGTCGCACATACCCCAGCTGACGATCTTGTCGCCCTTATTTTGTTTGTGGACTATTAGTTAGTTCATTGGTGTCGCTACAAGTTTCTTAGTGTGCGTAAAAAATGAGTAAGTGAGAGTACTTACAGTTCGCTTTAGCGGTAAAGTGATAAAAAAAGTAGAATGGAGACATTTGAACACGAATGATATACCTAATTGTACTAAGGCACATCTCCCTTGTTTTTGTGGTTTGAGGGTTAAGACATCTCGGAACCCTCAAATAGTACCTACATCTACATACTTACGAAGTGTTGCTGACCATTTCTGTCTAGAGTCTATTAGGTAGGTTCGTTGTAAATAAAATAGATAATACTTAATAGCATCTTCTAGTCTAGAGTATTATTCCTACATTGTAAATTTCCATAAATCAACATAATTATAGGATGTTGACTATGATTGTTATCAAATTTGACCACAAAAATGGCCACTGGTCGCCATTATTTCAAAAGATGATCCATTGATGGTTTATTGTGTTCCACTTTTAATATTTTACGTGATATTCAGTTGCAAATGGTTTGTAGATGCTCTGAACACTTTCTTCGAGATTTCGAAGGTAATAAAGATTAGAGTTTAGACTGGAGAATACTACGATTGACCTCAATCTATGAAATCATCATAAAAAGATTGGCAGCGATTAAAATGAAAGTTTTGAGGCAAATAGAGCTGTTATACCTAGTTACCAAGATGAGGGTTTTATCGGCGTGGTTGCGGTTTAGTGGATTAAGTAGGTCCGTACCACGTACCACATGATTTGATACGGGGACGTGAGCAGATCTAATGCCGCCGATCAATGAAAGTCGATTTTGTAGTTTACCACAAGTTGTGGTTCCACTGTATCTCACTACTTACTTTACTTACGGAGTCAATGAGCAGAACATTTCTTGCTATTCCTTACTACAAGTACAATATATATACCAACCACAATTACTTTGCATTGTCTTATTTGAGTTTTGCTATATTTATCTGTATCTGGGCTGAGTAATGTAGAAAAATGAGTTGTCAGGATTTCGCAAAGTGGGGTTCGCTTGTTGATTGTAGCGGGTGCGAATCTCCTTCAGTCAACTGGTGAATGATGAGGAGATTTACGTTATGGCGACTGCCTATAATATTATATTTATGTAGCCGCTAGTTGGCGTGTGCGTGCGACATGCTGCATGCATCTCATGTCCGTCTCAACTTATCCTCAGAAAATATAAATAAACGGAAGCGTTATGCCTACGGTTTCCCCTTTACCAGTTACACCTCTCTCGGTTGTCCATTTGTATACATTTTGAGCACATCGTCTTGCAGTTGTGTGCCGCTCAATATTGAAGTGTGCGTTTGTAGAACTAGTAAGAATATGTCAGTGTGTGCAATACGTGTTTAGCATACTTTTTTTCGGTACTAGCTCGAAATTGAGGCAGAGCCAACTATATAATATTTATCAAAGCAACTTATCGCATAATATTCAGTAAAGTTACAATCTACATTGACCTAAGCGGGTCCTAAATTTTGCACTCGGTGCGCTTGCAGAGACCTGGCGCTTTGTCAACAGCCCGTTTTATAATAATTTGTATAAACACAACCATTTCCCACTACGTTTGATCTCATTAATATGCGTTCGTTGTCCATAACCTGATTGTCCTATCTGTTCAACATTGAACAACCCAAAATTATCGCGCTCGCTAATTTGTGTGCTTTGTCCATAAGCTATCACGTAATAATGTGTTCACAATTCATCAAAAAAAAAGCTCATAATTTTCGTGCTCAGTGTCCCACGCTTTACTAATATGCCTCTTTTATCTACCAGCCGTATCGTAATAATTTGTTCGAGACTAAGCAAAAATATATATACCTATGTACCCCCCCCCCCCCCTCCTCCCCTACCTAGTAAGTACATATTTATCGGGCTCACCTATAGCTTGCGCACTTATACGGTTGCAAATCTTGGCCCTTTGTTCCTAAAATGTTACTACGCCCATACGTTTTACAACAAAAACCTGCATTTAATTTCCAATAGAAATTTTCTTATTTTTTAAAGGGTTCGCAGCCGTCTAGAAAATTCAATCAGCGCTTTATAGTGTGAAATATCAAAACTTGCTAAAACTAAAAATGTTCTAAACCGTTGTTTAATTCTACCCTCCTTATAACAAATGCAGTAAGTACTTGCAAAATGGCGGTTTCGAGAAAAACGCTGAAAACGTATTTTTGGATATAATAACATATCTATGTTTTATAAGTGTATAGAAAGAACAAGATCAAAATATTTTTTTTGTGCATAGATTCATTCATAGATCAGCCCTTGGGATACAATTTCTGCAAAAAAGTGACCCAAAAATGTCGATTACTGCAAGTGGAATTAGTAAGGCAGAAGTTCTTTCTATGGATCATAATTCTCCGGGAACACAATGTTGTTGTTAACTCTTGTATGCAAATTTGACATGAAACTGTTAAACGGTTTTTTTCTTCTAAAATGGCTTTGCTCTGATTATTGAGCGTGAAGCTCGGGCTAAAGATTTGGGTTTGGGAAACGGAGCTATACTAAAGTAAACCAACACTTACTATGCGTAATTTACTTGATAATACATCAAAAAGAAAATTGCGATTAAATATTTGGCATTGTTTAATCGATGAGCCGTTTTTCTTCCTTGCTATTGTATAGAGTACAGTATGTATCAGCCCTGCTGTTTTTGTTTACTTCCCACTCTTATCTTTTAAACCTTCCGCGTAGATACATACCTGAATATCGGAAAGAATCCAAATCCTGGGGCCCCACCTGTTATAAGCGATTCAGTTTTGATGATTGCGAAAAGTTACGCGACACTAAAACTTCCGTATCTCTGCGCGTTAAGCTTCGCGTTCGCGACTTCTTTTAATTAGACTTGTAACTTCATCGCAGATTACCTACTTACGCACTATCTCGGGTCAAGACAGTACTAAATCAGCCACCTCAGTCCAGCAATTGCCCATATGACATTGTCAGTCCCACGAGTTATCGCCTTTCTATCTATATAATTGGAACCACATAGCTGCGCTGTTGAAGTTCCTTTAGATAAGGTAATGTCGTCTTATCAGTTGTAATGATGGAGGTGTACCTAAAAGCTATTCATTTGTTTATTAGCGAGGAAATGTTTCTTTTTTGTGAAAATTCCATAATTCCAGTTTTTAATATAATGTGCCTTCCTATGAGAGCATACTTTTAGCAGTATTAGTCAGGTATAAGTAGAGAAAAAGAGAGCCTTTTCGAAAAGACTTTGGTACGTTTTAATTTATTTCTTTTGTCTTTTATTCCCCAAAGTTCGATTAGCAAATTTACTTCCGTATCATGTCTAGAAGTATCTTGATTAACAAGTGGATCACATTAAAAACCGACATCAAAAATGTATGAAAAACGTAACGTAATAAATGCCTATAAATTTTGGGAACTCCCAACTGCCTTCGATTTCCCTAGGATTTCCCTCCCATCAACAGATCCTGACTTGGTGTGACCAAATTCGAAGTATAACCTAACGAACATAAGTTTTTTTATCGGTTGACAGTTGCCGAAGAAATCAGTGAACATTCATTAAAAAAAAAAATACAGTCGAACAAAGTACCCTTTTTATCGGTTAAAAATAACGAAAGTCGGTGTTGCATATTTGTTTTTTCATATCCATCAATCTTTACCATATCTGGCTATGCTTAAGAAAGCACAGTTCGCAGCTTCTTAGTAATTGATTATAGTTTTTGCAGATTCCTAGTACTGCAGTAATGGCGTATTATTATGGCGTTTTGTTCGGGTGGAATAGACATTGAAAGCGCGCTAGTAATGCACCGTCTCGGGATCCACGCGCTTGCGCACGCGCACCAGTTCATCTGTAACGTTACCTTGCATCGTACGCTTTGTCTAATGTGCGATGACCGATGTATTGTTCACACCAGAAAAGGCATACTTACCTACAAAACAAAGTAACAGTTACTTTAGTAACTAACATTTAAATGAGTCTAAATGTATCGTCGTGGGTATGTCTTCATATCTTCTATATGTGTGACTCGTCTCAAACAAGAATTGTTGAAGCAATGAAGTTTTAATCTATATTTTCACTATATAAAATTAATATTATAAAGAGGAATGATTTGTATTTTTGGATGTTTGTAACGAATTAACTCAAAAACTACTATACTGATTTAAAAAAATACTTTTATCATTAGAATGCTACATTATCCTTGAGTATATAGCATATAACATAGGCTATGTTCTATAATGATATAAGTTATTTTTCTATACTAAATAACCGTATTAGTAAAACATGTCGCAGAGAATTAAGCTGATTGACTTCTTTATCGGTATACGCAGACGAATGTTGTAAATCAGTAGGTAAATACAATGGTTGACAAAAATTTACTTCTTAAATAGTTCTATAAAAAAATGCGCGTTAGCTTATAGGTATCTAACTTTTATAAGAAAGCCAGAAAACATAAACAGTTATTGTGATTAAAATAAAAATTATAAGGTCTGTTTATTTTATTATAATGTTAAGATGCCTTTTTAAAATCTAATTTAGGAATCTTTACAAAAATAAATGAATTCGTTATCAGGAGTACTTATTGCAGATAAAGTTTGCCGTTTACAGTATATAGTTTAGTCACACAGTTCATGAGATAATATAAAATTAAAATTACGTACACAACATACAAAATGTGTGAAAACTACAATATTAGTACAACATTGAAGCAAAGATTTGCTGCATTTATTTTATGAAAGAGATGTAGAATGTTTGATCTATTCGCTTAGGTGAGGTTTTAAAAAGTAACGATTATTAAAACAGGAAAAATAGTACCTATTTTTAATTAGTATATATCATCAGTAATCCCGGTTTAGTTAATTTGCTCTACCGTGGTCAAGATCTCTTTGGTATAGTTATACGAGCATAATGTCCGACGCTGCGCCGTGATCGATCGGTGATTAACCTACCTCATGAAGTTATTATTCTATTACCTAGTTATTATTGCCATTCACATGACTTGATACAAATGTGATATCTACCGTAATTTAGCTTATGAGCATTATGAGTACGTGACTTATTAGTGATGCCTTGTAAAGTATCACCTAAAGTTATCAGACTAGCCTTCTTTGTTTGCGATCTATGTCAAACGAGTTTATTTAATTTAGCATGAGTTGCTTTACTGCTTTTGTCTGCTTGGCTAACATGTCATGAACGTTCGTTAAAACCCTCCAGTCGTGTTGTTTGTTTATCGCGGCATTTTTGTCTACTACTTTGTTTTGAAGTAGTATTTCCTCTATCGATTTTTTGTGGCAAGTGAACCACAACATTTTGTCAAGCAAGTTTCTCACCGATTGCAAAATTGCCGAACACTGTCGATGACTTTTTAGTATTTTTTGTCCGCATTAGATGTTTCTCTCAACCGTGAAATTCAATTTTTTTAAATGGTTTCAATCACGTATTACAATGGCTAGACGAGTTCGCTCTCACGATTTATCAGTCGTTTAAAATATGAGCTTTTACTTTGGACTGATCTGAAAATCTGCAAACCTAGATTTTATCAATGTTTTGGTCTCGACGATACTTACCTACTACTTAGTACATAAATATATAAAATGATTGCGTCAAGGACACGTCTATATTATTCTAAGTTCCTTTAGGCCCTCTTCCGACTTTTAGCATTTTCGTTCATTCTGGTTTAAGTGTGTCTACTTCCATGGTAAGCCTAAAATTATAAAAAGTGTCATATCAGATTTCACAATTATGAAGGGAACCGATTTTTGAAAAATATGAGCAAACCTCAAAAATAGAAATAGCTAAACGCGTGTGTATAAGCGCCATGGTTTTGCTTCACTAAATGCGACTTTAATGCTATATATTAATCCTCATCTGTAGTAATAAACCTCTGCATGATAGGTTTTACAAAAGCAAACAATTGTGTCGATACAAGTTTGTACTATACCTAAGTATACCCATATTTGTTTTCCTTTAACTCAGTACCGGCTGAGCCGATTTGAATGAAATTATGTTTCGATGGTGGTAGCTTTTATTCTTGTGAATACCAAAATGAGTATTGACTTTTTATCTCGAAGAAATCTAGAGTCCATCCAGATTCCATATATTCTATTATGTAAAGCAAATTCACTATACGCCACTATAGTCATTCAAGTATACGTACCTACTCTACCTAGATATAATTAGCACTTTTTCAAATTAACACCATCGTTTACAATGGTAACTATTGTTACATCGAAAGTTTTTCAGGAGCAATAAACTCTTACTATGTGGGCTAGGCCATTTTCTTAAAGTTTATATGTACTTCCCGTCAGACATCACTTACGTAGGTATTTATTTCTGAAATTTACTTGTATATTTTGACAGCGTCCAATGCAGTTTTGCCTTCTATTAGGTGCAGAAATATTTAGACCGTTTTTCCAAGACATCCAGACCAGAATTCTATCATGTCAATTAGTACTGCAGATGTCAGTAAGTATCATATATCATCAAACTATACTACGTGTAATAGGATCGATAGAATAACATACCAGTAGGAGCGCAAGCAGAGCCGCGCCGCCAGCGCTCGTCATGCTGCTTGCGGTCTGCCACACTCGAGCGCGGAGCCAACCGTTAATGCTATCTGCCCCGATTACTTTACTGACGCTGCTTCTACAAAAACCCCTATTAAACTGAAATGTTCATTGATCGAAATAAATTGACGCAAAAAGTAAACAAACACAGATCGATGGATGAAAGTTTTTCACAACACTGGTCTAAAAACGCAGCACTGCAGTTGTTTTTTGCCGGTGAGCTTTCCGACGCGTGAGTTCCGTCGAGCTTTGCAAGTTGTGCGGAGCGCTTGGTCGCGTGGTGCGCCTGCGAGATCTGCGGACGGGACTGCACGGTGGCGCGCTCGGCTTGCGCGCTTGATGATGGTGGAACAGTTAGCCATCGTCGGCAATGGGGAGGGTACCACCTGCTCCGTAGGTACTCTATCGTTCTCACGACGCGATCGCCGATCTGCCTTGCTGCTCGACAATCTCGTGGACTACATAGTTGATTGGCGTCGGATTAGGGAAAGAATTAGGCTTTGATATCGTTAGTAGTTCACGGCGTCGAGTTCATTACCGTGACATTCGCGCGGAGAAATTGTGGCTCTGACTGCCTTCTTCTTTCTGATTGAGTGGCATTTCGGTACGATCGGGTCATCGATGTTATGTTTGGGTCGCGGATTCTTGAAACGACGGACGCAGACGGCGGGCCGAGTGATCGATTGACGAGATAACTAAATAGCTTTATTTCTGACTGAGCTCATCTGCGCTATCGATATGATTAAGAATTATACCGCTTTAGAAAGTCAATCATCATTGTAGATGATTGCTGATATAACTTTTTAATTTACTTATCTATCGTCCAAGATATCAGTTAACGTTTGTTTTTAAAGATTATACCTAGTAGCCTGTAGTGAGTAGGTGTAAAATTTGGAGCAAAAAGAATTTGAAAATCTGTAGCAAACAAATGATGTGAGTCAAATATAGGTAGACGTACAAATAATAAAAATTATTATATACAATGTTTAGCCAGTTATGTGATCTAATAAATTACCTACTTACTTGGAATATACTCGGTTCACGTTTTTATTACTTCTGACAGCTACAATAACATTGTAAAAAGCTGAATGGAAACATTTGTTTTCAAACTGTTACTGTTTTCCGCATCTAAATTTTACTGTAGCTACCAGCTACAATCAATCTGCAATAGGTTGTCAAAGCCGGTAAAATAAACTGGCCAAGTGCGAGTAGGGTTCGAGCACTGAGGGTTCCGTACCACCACAAAATACAATTATTATCAATAAAAAAAAAACAACATCAAAATTAGTAAAATGTGGCATTTGGATTCGGTTAAAGAAACGATAAGGTCATCCAAGTAACGAAATTACCAGTTATAACTTGGTAATGAACAGTTTAATTTTTTTTTTGTTTCTTAGTTAATCCGCCGTAGCATTACGTATTCTATGAAAATTTCAATTGGCTGTCTATTGCGTTTCCGAAGATCCAGCCGTTTAAAGGTAAGACGGACGGACGGACAGACAGACACAGAAAGACAAACAGACAGAAAGCGTAGGCTCAGTAATACGGTCCCGTTTTTACCCTTTGGGTACGGAACCCTAAAAACTTGGTCCGACTCCTATAATCGGACTTCCTTTGAAGAAGACCTCTAAATAATGAAGAAGTCGTCAGCTTGAGCAGGTGTATTTCGACAGGTGGGCCTAGTTCAGTAGGTATCGCCAACGAAGCGCGTCCGTGACCGCTTCGGTCACGCCCTGGCTTTGCTCAGAACCAGAGAACCCAATTTGAATAGGTCGGTCGTTACCAGTATACCTAACTGTTAATTGCAACACTTTCTGGTCATCATGATTCTTTCACAAATTGTGTATCCTCATTATCCTTATAAGGTGCCTGTAATGATAAATATTCCCTATTGTTACGAATACTTTCGACTACTTACCAATTACCATTGACAAAATCTTCATCCCACAGGTAATTGCTTCATCCCATATCGCATTAAGCACCTATGAATTAATTAAGTTACAGATTAATTAAAACCCCTGTAAAGTTCATATTCTCTATTTTATATCTATGCAGCATAGCATACCAGGGGCTCGATTTATGATATTTTTGTACGAAATGAAGGCGAGTTATTCAAAAATCGACCCCAGGCCCTTTTAAAATCGTGCTATTGGGAAGAGATATGGAACTAAATAACTGGCCAAGAGGCCAACGTGTCGAGATACACAAGACATGGTTATAGCAGGTAGATATTTAGAAGCCCACTATTTATTAGTTACAGCTACAGGTTGTTATACCTACCTCTGTAACTAGAAATTTTGATAGTTGATTTAATTTTTTGTTGCTTTTTTATCATCATAATCCACAACCTTCCTTATCCCACTGCTGGTTATAGACTTCTCTCTTGCTATGCCTTTTACCACAACGCCTTGAACTTATTACAGTTATACCGCCATAACTCAAAAAGACATTTTTCCACTTTGGCGGGTCATATTTCGGAAAAGAAACACTTGATAAAAAGTGATACCTGTACAGCGAGAAAAACAGTGAGGGGTACAGCGAAAAAAAAAAATACGTATGGGGCCATGTAGCAGTGTCACACCTAGAAACTTTTTTCATACTAAGTATACCAAAATTTATTTGTTTCATGAATTACCTTTTATAAATAGAGTTACAAGGTTCTAAAAGATTAGGACGGACAGAGCAAACTTACAAGGATTTCTTCGTAATACGTAACCCTAAAAAATATAATGATTGCGTTCGTTCACACGTCCTACTATGGTCCTTGTAATACGTCAACATTTTACAAACCAAACTTGGTTGCAATGAAAGCCATTAAATTTATTGTGAAATTGTGAACCTCTGTGCAAGCGATAAGATCCCCTATGGAAAGTTTAAATGTAGGTGTTTACAGTATTTTTTATATTTCCTTATTTAATTTTAACGTTTATTACAAACGTACAAGTATTTTTGAGGCTGGTAACATACTTTCACCCTAATGTTAGGTAAACCCAGGTACCTGCAAAATAGAAAGGCGATCATGTATCATGAGTAGCGACATCCATTTAAGAGGAGTCTATAGCAAACACTGTTTTCGCGTTGTAGGTATTTCGCAAACGTATTGCTATCTCAACGTTCCCCCGCAGCCGCGTCACAGATTCTATAGCAGTGTGTCACCGTAAGCTTCGGTGTGTGCGTGCTTGCGCGCACACATCTAAACTCACTACCCGTAGTAAAGCCACCTATACGGGCCTCTGGCCTGGCTAACGGCCTAGCCACGGCAAATCGCGATCTAGGAAAATAAATGGTCCCTGAAATTGATGTGTTTCTTTCATTTTAAAATAGTACAAGTTTTGATAGTCATGTGATTAATTTTCAACCGACTTCCAAAAATGAGGAGGTTATCAATTCGACTGTATTTTTTTAACCAACTTCCAAAAATGAGGAGGTCATCAGTTCGACTGTATTTTTTAACCGACTTCCAAAAAGGAGGAGTTTATCAATTCGACTCTTTTTATTAAATTTATTTTTATTTTTATGTTTCTTACCTCAGAACTTTTTACTGGGTTAACCGATTTTGATCATTCTTTTTTTATTTGAATGCTGGTGCTTCCCGTGTGGTCCCATTTTGGTCCAGTTCTGTAATTTTTATGAAGTCGGTTTTTATATTGATAATTATTCTTTAAAAAGCTATCAGACTTCTCTGTAGGTACCTATTAGGGTTCAGAATCAGTAAATCACGGAACCCAAAATACCAGGATTTTCCGGTATTTTTAAACGTAATTTAAGACCAGGCATTAAAACTGATTCCCGGCTTTTTCGGTACTCTCGGGATTCGGTATCGACGACATAAAATCTCGTTTTTATAACAAATATTTTACTGTCGGACTGTCTGTTTCTATCTTTGTATCGAACATGCACTGTAATTTAGAATTATCGACATTTTCTACAAGAAAAATAAAACCCCTGTGGAAGAAGAAGCTGAAAATCTGCAGTTTTTGCGATTAGCGATGAAGACGATTTAGACTGTATACCTTTAGCTAGATTTATATTTGATTTAATTATAGGCTTGCATTTGATCGCCAACTCGCCTGATGTTAAGCGATGATGCGGTCTACGATGGAGCACGCTTGCCAAGAAGAAACAGATGCACTCGTGGTTTGGAGACACTCAGATTGTATTGTGACTATTGGGGAACACCCATTCAGGAAGCGTATTCCACAGACTAGCAGTTTGCACAATAAAAGTGGAATCAAAATAATTAGGAATATCAACGCTTTCGACTTTTGTGCCCACTCTGGCAGTCTGATAGAAACATGGGCAGGAGGGAAATAGACTAGCAACTTTGCGCCGATGTTCAAAACTAAGAAGCTTCGTTTAAACTAGGGATTCGTTGCTAATGAGCATTTTGGCACGTTTCTCAATAGACTCAAACACATAAAGCTTAGATGACTATCCAAAAAGGAAATTCAGTACTTACTTGACGTGCAGTAGGAAGAGCGTTGCAGAGACCAAACCACCGGCCCTTTGAGAACACCGGCGTTCATTGCCAATCGATTGGACGAGCAGCCATCAATGATAACTCGAATTGATTTATCCGTAAATAAGTCTGATATCCACGCAACGAAACCGGTGGACAACACAAATGAGGAAAATTGCTTATAAGGTCGTCATGATAAACCCTGTCGAAAACCTTAGAGATGTCGAGGAAAACGGCGAACGCTTCTCCGTTTTTATCGATGGTCTAACTCCAGATGTGTGTGGCTTACGCTACAAGATCTCCAGTCGACCGGTTTCGGTGAAATCCGTATTGCCGGTCACTGAGATCATTTTGTACATTTGCAAGCTTTGGCACTGGTTGTAAATTTTCAAGCTTCCACCCTTACGAAGGAAAACATTTGATGAGACTATGACGATGAAAATAACGATGCAGATTATTACTCTCTGATCCAGCCCGCTACTCAGTAGCGGTTTCTTCACCTTTCGTAATTCTGACCATTCTGGTGAAATCTGTATCTATCTACATCCCACTCGATATCAACTCTAAAGGTACTAGGCAGGTGTGACAATACAAATCAGTGGGTTCGGATGAAATGCAATCTTCCTTAGTGTCTTATCATTGGCAGTCAGTATGCCTTTCTTCTGAAGATCCTTCGACCTGCACAGATGGGACGAATGCTTAGTGTCAGTCCATGGAGTACTACATTTTGTTATCCAATGTACTACTGAAGTAAAGCTCGCTGATAGTTAAGACCTCAATGTAGCCATGTTAAAGCGCACACGCATAAGATATATTACCTAGCTTAAGTAATGTCTCAGATCCGTCCGATGCTGTAGAAAAGCTATTCCTACACACTGCATACTGCATATTTGTAACTGCATATCAACTGTCCCCTCAAACTCGACACTTGGGTATGCAGACGACAGCACAGAGCTACATATCCAATGCATGAACTGGTTGACCACAAATTCAGTCTCTCTGAGAAGCCATGGTTGAACGCATGAACTTGTCCCGTCAGGCAGTTTCCGATTGGGGCGATACCAATCAGGTCAAGTTCAATGCAGCTAAGACCCACGCGTGTATGTTCTCCACAAATAGGACATCATTCCACCTGACTTCTTTTTTTCCGGGATGTAGATATTCCAATAACTAACCGGCTCGTGCTTTTGGAAGATTCCCTGACAACAACCCACAACTTTGGCTTCTATATTGAGAATAAGGCTCCTTGGCTGCCAAAAAGCTGGGTATTCTTCCAAAGATGCGACAGTACCTCACGTCCAAACATTTGGTATTTCTGTACCAAGCACAAGTTCAGACGTGCATGGAGTACCTACTGCTCGGACCTTTGGGATGAATTAGCCAAGTAAGTATCAGCTTAGAACTCTGGAGTCCATTGAGAATAGTGACAACAAGCTCATCAGCAACATCGGAATGAATCGTTATGCATGTCTCATTTGACAGCAGCAGAAAGAACTTTGAAGTAAAATTCAGAATAATAATTTGGCAATTATTCATCTGAATTTTTTCGTCACCAAAATAGACACACTGCTTAAACGCACTATAAACCATACTACCGATATTGACATTCGATCACCAAAGCTCTTAGTGGGTGAATATTATTCCGTGGCAGAAAGAAGTACAGTACACTGAACTATCAAGAACCATCAGTAAAACTCTTTGACTTATTTAAATCGTTCATATATTCATTACTACTTCTTGTTTCACTTATAATTGCACCATTAGTTAACAAAATTAAGGTAGTACCGAAAGTACCGAGAAATCCCGGGTCTGATGACGTCAAGTACCGAAAATCCCGGTTCTTAAATTCAGTACCAGTTCCAGAAACCCTAGTACCTACATTATATTTGGCTAATGTTCTAGATGACTGTAACTATAATTCCCTAAAAAGTTTACCACTAAGCTTAGATAAAAAAGTCAGCTACCAAACAACCAAAACACATCCAGATCAGATCAAAACACAGGCTTTATTGCAAAAATTACGCGTCCTAAATAAAAATAGGAGATCAACGTAATACCACAAATAGCATCTAGTAAGTTAGGTACCACTAATAGGTATATTCTTTACATTACCTACCACCTCCCTGCCCATTAAATGCCTTTATTATATAGTACTAGGTATAATAATTATATGTACGTAGTACACAATACTTACGTAGGTATGTTGAATGTATTTAATTGAACATTAATAATAATTCGAAATGCCCATTTTACTTCAATGACGTAAGTAAATAAGAAAAAGTAATTTTGATTACTTTCCCATCTCTAGTGTCGATATAACCGTTAGCATCCCTATTGCTTGTCTGTGTGAAGTAAAGTAAGTAAAGAAGTAAAGTCTTACCTTCCCCCCGACCCCCTATGTGCCCGATAGAGAGAATTGCTGCTCGTGAGATTTTTAGGTATATTTTTTGTTAGAATTTAGGTTCTGCGGCATACCTCTTTTTACCCCCTAAATTGTAACAAAATGTATTGTTATTGGTGTCAATCGCTTGAATAGAACGTAATCTAGGCTTATACGTTTTATTATTTTCAAAAAAGTTTTTGGTTTCTAAAATATGATGACTTTTAATAGACATAGTTTCAGAGCAAAAATATGGCTGTTTTAAATGCTTATAACATTACAGTGATAAAACAAACTGGAAAAAATAAGACGAATAAGCCTAGTAAATAATGAGCTGAATACATGAAAAAAAAAAACACCGAAATCGGATAATATTAGGAGGTAGAAAACAGCTTTTTCTTTTTGTATGGACAAGTACGCGCTCTAGACCCCTCTTAAGCTCTACCTACCTGGATGGCTTTAAGCACAGTTTATCAAGCATTGCAATGAATTCATGTTCTTTGGCTGTAGGCATCGACAATATCCATCCTTGGCTGTAGGTATCACAAGACAATATAGGCTTTTGACTTGACGCATGCCAGTGTCTGTGATGGTCAGTGATTGGACAAAAGCTGGTCAATTGACCAGACCTTAGACATACGATTTTCTGATTTAAACGGCCTGCGAAGGCGAGACGACACCTGTCAAAGAGTTGCCTGCAAAGGGCTTACGCGACGTGTGCGTGCGCACTCAATGACACAGAACGAGGCAAGATGAAGGCAAAGATTGACAGCATCCTCGACCATAGAATATAGTTAGATAATAATAGTAACTATTTACTGGATTGTTGAAAAGCCTGGTTGACCCTTGGAATCTAGAAAAGGCTTAGTCAGCCACCGTTACTCGATTATCGTCCCATTGAATTGCTTGGACGCTCAGCAGTTATACCTACGTACTACGTAGTCTAGTTTAGTATGTTTTAAGAACTAATCTGAATTAATCTAAATTCAATTAAACTTTAGAGTTCCGCTTCCTAACTATCACCTATATATATATATGTATATATATATATATATATATATATAAGTTTTTCTTTGTCCACAAACGTAGAACTGTAATGGGTGAATACTGATATTTGTTTACTGGTTGTGGTTAGAACACGGAATTGTATTTTTCAATGAGTCTTCCTGCGTTTAAGAAAAGGATTACTCAAACCCTTCTATGAATAGTTTGTTATAGGTATCTAAAAGTATAAAAGTTTCCCCGTTCTTTGTTCTTATTCGAACAAAGTAAAAAAAAGTTAAATGATTATTTACGGGATATTTACCGTGGTAAGGTTGTGGAAGGAGCTCCCGATATTAACTTATTACACAATCATTTAACTTTAGTGAACAACCGTGATAGTTTAAAACAGTGTTTAAAGTAAAAAAAGTTTTAGTTTACTTGTTTTTTTTTTGGCTCTCTAAGAGCAGAGTTGTTTTTTCCATAACATGCTAAGTTTACTAATTATTAGGGTGTTACATAGGTCCCCATAGAACATATATTATGTTATATTAAGCAATATTGTCTCATCCGTTGTGAATTTAAAAAAAAATACGTTTAACCAAAAATAGAGCATTACGATCTTGTGCTAAATATAATAATTACAAGCTTTTATTAAACTTTCTTTGTTAATCAGTATGAGTCAAATCTTGTAACTGAATTTTAAAACAGTTATCCCCAACCGATTGAGCTGAAATTTTGCATACACTATTTGTTTGGATGACAATGTATAGTAAGCTAAGTGACATCATTTTATATCCAAATACGGCTGACTCTCAAAAATGGCGGATCAGTTATTTTTTATGCACCTCCATGATATGGGTTTCAATTAAAAGGGTTTGCTGAGAAGAACACAAGAAACAAAATGACTTTCCACTAAATTCAATAATTATGGCAGACTCCTAATATGTAGCTTGATTTTAAAAGAACAAGCTTTTTTGTTTTGGCCTTGGGCTAAGTCACAAGAAATAAGCCGATATACCATGGCCAAGAAATTTGATGAATAGGTATTTAGCAACTCTATTGCTGTCTCGCTGCGCCCTGACGAGCGAGCTATATACGTGTGCGTGACGAACAGACTGTGCGTGTGTGCGTGCCCGCCCGTGCTCCCGCACTGAATGCCTAGTAGGGCATGCAAAACTCGGGTAATTGAAAAAACCCGGTTTTTTCGAGTTTTCTATTTCAAAAACCGGTTTTTTCGAGTTTTTCGGGTTTTTCGAGTTTTTCTTTATTTAAGCCTTAAAAATATTGTATTAGTGTGTGCAAGTAAAGAAAATGCTGAAATTTAGTTATATATGTATTTGCACTTGCGTATTTTTATTGTTTAGCTTTAACAAGAGATTAATCAAGTAACATTTGGTATAATGTTGAGACTTCCAGCGTCCCGAACAAGCCAGTTTCCTTAAAAGTTGGAGCACCATAAACCACATACACACGCTCCGCCACATTATACAGATGACTGAGGAGTGTAATCGGCCATTATGCCTAGCGTTCGCGGACTATGAAAAAGCCTTTGATTCAATCGACACCTGGGTAGTATTGCAGTCCCTCCAGCGTTGTCGTATCGACTATAGATATATCGAAGTGCTGAAGTCTTTGTATAGAAACGCCACCATGTCGATCAGATAAAAGGAGAGCACGGAACCAATCCAATTGCAGAAAGGCGTGAGACATGGATATGTTATCTCTCCAAAACTGTTCACGAACGCGTTGGAGGAAGTTTTCAAGCTTAGACTGGAACAGATTCAGCATCAACATCAATGGCGAATACATCACTCACCTTCGTTTTGCCGATGATATAGTTATCATGACAGAGTCACTGGAGAACCTCAATACAATGCTCAGCGACCTCAGTAGCCTTTCCCAACAAGTGGGTCTTAAAATGAACATGGACAAGACAAAAATCATGTTCAATGTCCATGTTGTACCCGTGCCGGTAGTTATAGGGAACGATACTCTCGAAGTTGTTGACTATTACTTTACATGTATCTTGGTCAGATTGTTCAGTTAGGTAAATCCAACTTAGGCAAAGAGGTCACCCAAAAAATCCAACTCGGATGGGCAGCGTTCAAGAAATTGCGTGAAATCTTCTCGTCAAAGATACGACAGTGCATAAAAACAAGGGTCTTTGATCAATGTGTGTTGCCTGTGATGACATATGGTACTGAGACGTGGTCCTTAATTATTGGCCTTTTG
This sequence comes from Agriopis leucophaearia, assembly GCA_949125355.1. Classification (NCBI taxonomy): domain Eukaryota; kingdom Metazoa; phylum Arthropoda; class Insecta; order Lepidoptera; family Geometridae; genus Agriopis; species Agriopis leucophaearia. Next base: position 7,354,284 of record OX421273.1, on the reverse strand, counting down.
TAGAATCTCAGAGTCACACAACAGGCAATGGAGAGAGTTGTGCTCGGAGTTTCAGTTACATAGCTATTAAAATTTGCAAGTTGAAGACGCAGCCTAGGTAGACCCCCACTAGATGGAACGACGACATCGTGAGAGTCGTGGGCATCCAGTGGATGCAGATGGCAGGGTGTCGTACAGGGTGGAAGTTAAAGGCCTATTTTAAGCAGGGGACATCTTCCGGCTAATGATGATGACGATAGACAGCGGGAGTCACTAATTAGTCTATGTTGGGGCATGTTAAACTTCTTAGTGTGAAAAGCCGCGACGGAATCTTCAATAGAACTGCCTGACATCTTCAGCATTTTATTACATTCTTTACCCTTGGAGCTGTTTCCATCCGTGGCAAGCAATGATTAAAACCATGCTGATGATTTATCGCAAGCAGATTTTTTATACTCTATATATTTTAATGTTGCTGAATCGGCACTGGCAGTCCTCCTATTTTTTTTCTCTCTGTTGATATGAAGAACTAGTACAGCGTATGTTTATCAAAATATTGAAAATAATAATATGGGATGATGATGGTTATTGATTTAGCTATGTTAACACAAAAACATGAAAATTGAGAAACAAATAGACTATACATTAAAATACGTGGTAGTAGAAATATTGTAAAAAAATCATAGAGATATCATACCTAAACGTGCCAAAAAATATATATGTCTGAACCAAAACTTGGCGCACGCTACACATTGCGCCAACTTTATGGTTAGTTGTAAGGCAATCGCGATCCGACTACAATGCCGCGCGATGCCAATGCTGTAGTTCCATAGCTGACAAGCGACGTTGAACACTATGCAAGCGTCATAACGTCTAAATTGGAAAGTGTCATTGTGATGTCTAGGTATTTACATCGACGCTCGGACGTTTTTTTACTACTTTTACTTGGTGATTGTGAGTCTATAGGTATTGTATCTCGATAGAAGAAATATATAATTTATGATATAATAATAAACACCTAGCTCTCCTTGTGAAAACCCAACAAACACAAGTCATCGTCAAACCAAACCAAGCAAAGCCTAACAATATACTACTCCCTAATACCTAATTATTATTATAGATTGTAGTCAACCTGTTAAATTTATTCGATCAGTAGAGAAGAAATAGAGAAATAGTAAGTTTTTATGAAGTTTCATTGTTTATTAATGTTCTGGTGGTAGTATTTTACATAAACCATCGTGAATAAAAAAAACTCGAAAAACCCGAAAAACCCGGTTTTTCAATCCTAAAAACCCGGTTTTCAAATCAGTCGGTTAATCGGGTTTTTCGGGTACTCGGGTACCCGGTTTGCATGCCCTAATGCCTAGTTGCCTACAAATTCATTTCGCCTCGCAGTCTACTCGGCTAGTTGATATCGGCGTTTGCCGAATGTCGAGTGATTTTTGTTATTTTGCGATCTGCTCATATTTTACTAACCGACTACGCCAAATAGACCAGGGTCGATAATTTTTGAAACCAAAAAAAATCACAGTAGTATGAAACCCATTATTATGATAAAAATGAAAGGAAAAATAAATTACGGGCGATCTGAGTTCGGGAAGTTGGTGGGTTTAAGGGTAAAAAATGGTTCAACTCGATTTCCAGCAAAACTATAAATCCTATGGATTTATAGTTTTGCAATATAGTTTTTGAAAAGTTTAATGGCAAAGTTGTAGGTAATAAAAATATCTACAACTTTGGTCCCAATATTTTTTTCACATAACCTCAAAATTTATGTGAAAAATTCAAATAACCAAGTTTTTAGTTAAAATAATATACATACATAAATAAAAATATTAAATTCATACATACTTATAAACTTAAAGCGAGATAATAACGATACAGTAGCTACTCCAAGAAATAGTACAGTTTCACACGACGCTTGAAAACTTCCTGTGAGGGTGCTGGTCTATAATGTGATGATAGTTACGGAAAGGATTACCATGTACAATTCCTGTGATAACTTTAACTATAATCTAATAATCTAAAGTAGAGGTGTTGTATGAGGACTTGAGGAGATATCCGAGACCATAGATACCTCCGTAACATACTTCACCGTTGTTATGGGTGACTTCAACGCAAAGATGGAACGCGGAATGTTGATGAGTTAAGAGTCGGGTCATATGGGTATGGACAGCGGAATTCGAGGGGCCAGTGGCTGGTTGACTTCATAGAGAAGGAGGAACTCTATTTGATGAACTCCTTCTTTCAGAAGTGACCATGCAGGAAGTAGACGTGGATGAGCCCCGATGGTTCGACCAAAAATGAGATCAACTTCATCATGACGACCAAGAAGCGAATATTCAATGTCTCCGTGATTAGCAAGGTGAAAACCGGTAGCGATCACCGTTTTGTCAGAGGCACATTGAATATCAACAAGCTTGAGAGGTCGCGTCTGGTGAAGTCCACGCTCCATTCTGGTCATACTCAAATCCAAAACTCCAAAGACTTCCAACTCGAATTGCATAATCGCTTCCAGAGCCGAAAGCGGAACTGTTCGTACTAAACAATGGGCTGGTGGAAACTGTCCAAGCAGTGTGGTCCAAGTTCTTTAAGACCCCACGCCGGAAAAGACCTCAGAAGCTCTCAGATGAAACCATTAAGCTAATGAAAGACCTGACTGAGATGAGACTGCAAACATCAGCTGATATGTCGCAATATGGCCAACTTAACAGACGAATCTCAAAATCGGTGCGACACGATCTGCGTTCCTATAATAAAAGATGTATTAGGGACGCAATCGAGTGGAACCAGGGCTGGATAGTGTTCGCAAAGAATTCGTCTATTGGGAAGAGCCAAGTGATGAAGCTGAAGATCGAGGATGGTAGTATCATTTCATCAAAGCCGAAGATTCTGAGAGAACTCGAGAGGTTTTACGGACAGTTGTACACATTGACGCGACAGCCTAATTATCGGTACAGCTCTGGACAAGAGAGCTAAACTGACCCAACACTACACTGAGGACATCCTAGACATCAGATTGTACGAGATAAGAATGGCTCTGAAAAGCTTAAGAACAACAAGATCGCCGGGTGATGACAGAATAACGACAGAACTACTGAGAGCAGATGGAAAACCGGTACTTTTAGTCCTCCAGAAGTTATTTAATTCCGTCATACTCGAAGGTACTACGCATGAAGCATGGACTAGTAGGGTGGTAGTGCTCTCCTTCAAAAAAGGTGATAACACCTTATTGAATAATTATAAACCCATCTCACTCCTGAGCCATGTGTACAAGTTGTTCTCCAGAGTCATTACGAACCGTCTCGAAAGCAGGTTTGATTACTTCCAGCCTCCCGAACAAGCCGGTTTCTGTAAAGGCAGGAGCACCACAGACCACATACACACGCTCCACCAGATTATACAGAAGACTGCGGAGTATAATCGGCCATTATGTCTAGCGTTTGTAGACTATGAAAAAGCCTTGGATTCAATCGAGACCTGGGCAGTATTGCAGTCCCTCCAGCGTTGTCATATCGACTATAAGTATATCGAAGTGCTGAAGTGTTTGTATAGAAACGCCAACATGTCGATCCGATTACAGGACGAGAGCACGGAACCAATCCTATTGCAGAAAGCCGTGAGACAGAGAGATGTTATTTCTCCGAAACTGTTCACGAACGCAGTGAAGGACGTTTTCAAGCTCTTGGACAGGAACGGATTCGGCATCAACATCAATGGTGAATAAATCACTCATTTTCGTTTTGCCGATGATATAGTCATCATGGCAGAGTCGCTGGAGGACCTCAATGCGATGCTCAGCGATCTCAGTAGCCTTTCTCAACAGGTGGGTCTTAAAATAAACATAGACAAGACAAAAATCATGTCCAATGTCCATGTTGTACCCGTGCCGGTAATCGTTGGGAACGATACTCTTGAAGTTGTTGACCATTACACCTCTCTTGGACAGATTGTTCATTTAGGTCAGTCCAACCAAAAACGATCAGTACCATCATTCTTGGTCTAACTTGGGCAAAGAGGTCGCCCGAAGAATCCAACTCGGATGGGCAGCGTTTGGGAAATTGCGTGACATCTCGTCCAAGATACTACAGTGCTTAAAGACAAGGGTCTTTGACCAGTGTGTTTTGCCAGTGATAACATATGGTACTGAGACGTGGTCCTTAACTGTTGGCCTTTTGGAAATACTCAGAGTCACACAATGGGCAATGGAGAGAGCTATGCTCGGAGTTTCTTTGCGCGATAAAATCCGAAACGTGAATATCCGCCAAAGAGCCAGAGTCATCGACATAGATATTCAAATTTGCAAGTTGAAGTGGCAATTGGGCAGGCCACATCGCTCGAAGTACCGATAACCGATGGGGAAGAAAGGTCCTTGAGTGGAGACCACGAACCGGAAGACGCAGCGTAGGTAGGCCTCCCACTAGATGGACCGACGACATTGTGAGAGTCGCGGGCATCCAGTGGATGCAGATGACAGGATGTCGATCACTATCAGTATAGAGGTTAAAGGGGGAGGCCCATGTTCAGCAGTGGACGTCTTCTGGCTGATGATGATGATGAAATAAAAACGAATCGCCGAAATGTATGTACCCGCATAACTTCCGATAGACTGCACCAAATAGTTTTTTTTGTGTTTGTTATTTTCAGGACAGCCAACTGCTTTTAAAGAGGTTTTACAGTTTATTATGGCGTAATTTAAAGTACGTTTATTTTTGTATTGACTTCTGACGTGCTAATATACCAAGTCGACGGAGATTAAAATGAATACATTTTTTTGCCAGGATCAAACTTAAGACCAGGTATTTGATCTACACATTTATAATATGGTAGGGATAAATTTTTCCACTTGTTACGATCCTGATATTCCTGATACACAAGTTACAATATTTTTTTAAATTCTTTCTTTTCGTACTTAAATGTGTTATGTGCGAAAACCACGTCAGTTTCCATAGTAAAAATAAATCATGTTGTGCGTCAACAATTTTGTCCAAATCCTAACTTGCCGACCGTTGCAGTAATGTGCTAAATTCACTTCACGCACAAAACACTAACTAAAGACGAGAACCGTTACATATCGATATCGATGGACAGCACTAATGTGTCGATACAATTATCGACTACATGTCTCTTCTCTAACTGTATACATATTAGACCGACCCTCCCCTGACCTCGAGCCTCTGCCCGCAGAGCGCAATAAGGACAACTGCAGCTCGGATCGATTTTTACCTACGAAAAGTAGACAAAATTATCGTCTCGGATTCTTCTGTTTCCTCATTCAAAAATAGGCCGATTTCATTATTTTTTTCAATTAATTGTTTAAAAAGGTTTGCTCTCGGCTTCTGTCATTTATTTTTGTTTTACAAACTCATAAATTTTGTTTGAGAGACGTCTGAACACGGAGGTAAAAATTTGATATTTTTTGGGATTTTTAAAGGCTCATATTTCTTATAGTACTTAACTTACGAGAAAAAATAAATGACACAAGCCTGGCCATAAAGGAGATAAATTTTATAAAAAAAAAAATATGGCTCTAGCGGTATTATCCAGGGAGGAAACAGGAGAATAAGTTTGTATGGACTAAACGCTGCCCAAATTGAGCCTTAATAATTTTAGTACCCTACAGCAAGTGAAAGAATTCTTTGGAGCATAAAATGATTTTTCCGTGAACACATTTTTCTTTCTGTATAAGGTATATAGAAATGCCGTGGAAGTGCTAATGTTATTTTAATGTGGTATAGTAGGTATATATACTGATAATGTTTCTCCTAATCCAACGTTTTATGCGTAAAGAGTATGTGATCGATTTATATAACGGAGAGAATCCATAGATATTTAGAAGCCTTTTATTAATTAGTTACCTACATCTAAAGGTATTTTAAATTGCCGCTGTAATTAGGAGTGTTGATAATTGATAATATTTTTGTTGCTTAGCTAAAGTAAATTATTACCTAATTGGGTAGAGCTGTGGTATTTCATATGAGAGGCACGCGCAAAAGGAGACGATGTTTTTTGTGGTTGACGGTCTAGGCGTATGACGGTAGCTCATATGAAGAAAGACCGTGTGGTCAAAAAAATAATAGACACGCATAGGTATATAGAATGGGAACAAGTACGAGTATTACTGTGCAACAGGAAGAAAATGAAATGAAAAAAAAATAATATATGCATTAGGTCAGTTAAGGTAGTTACGGAATATTTATATCAGTGACAGCCCGTATCATTGTAAACTTACTTCATTACACCCGGAGTTTTGCAAATACCATAATGGTTCAGTGCTTCACTGTTTTGAAGCTTTTTGTGCCACAGATGATGTCGGTAGAAATACAAGTAGGTAGTTAGTTGACTTTTTATACTAACTACTACTTTATATTGTTAAGTTCAAATATAATAGAACATCAATGTAACTTATGAAGCTTGACAAATCTATTTGAAATATGTGATGGCCTGATAGTTAACAAATCGCCTCGTGGCTATCATTACTCGACAATACATCACGGAAAGATCGTGTCGATGGCACGCGCGCCGTTTTTGCAGCCATTACCAACTATCTGTAAAGTTGAAAAAATGAGGAAACTAAAAAACTTCGTTAGTTACTAAGAAAATACGATGGTGCCTCCCCCACCCAATTCTATGGGTATGTTGGTCCCACTGTGCCTCCTGATGAAGTGCATCCATAGTGATAGATGGCAAACCCTTCCGCATGCTGTTGTCACAATAGAACGGCATGGAACGTACTTCCAAATCAATACCAACTGTAAGCCAGCCCGTTACGTAATCACCAATGCCCATGGAAAGCAGTTTATGCTGCACAGTTATGTATAACGACTCAAAATGGGAATGAATTTGTATTCTGTATAAAACGGAGATTAACGTCCATTGGAATACAAACTACCTATTGTGGAGTACTGTAGTTATGAATCTGCTTTGATTTATTAGTGACATCTCACAAAGAAAGATGATTGCAAAACTGTTATGTTTACGTGTTATATTTACGGTAGTTCTTAATGATGTTCGAACACGTTTATTGGAGTGTTACTCTACTTATAAATAATATGCTTCCGGTGGAACCCTCGAAATGGATTTTGTCGGCAAACCGCGTAAGCTGTTTGTCTAACGGTCCGTTCACACGGCCATCCACTACGGATGACCGCCGCTCATTTCGACCGGACTAATCGTAATTTCAGACTAAGAAATAGGACAAAAAGCAGAGGCCGGAACAAGCGGGCAACTAGTACAGCGAAAATTTGAATAATGACGATCTAGCGGATTGTTTTGTGCTTTCAACGCTACGGTGGCTGCGCCTGCGCCGGTGATGCTGTCGCTCGGTTATATGTGAATTTGTAACAGTTGCGTAGCGAGCGCTCAGAACGCTCAATTATGCTATGAGCTTTATGAATCAGTATACGGCTCTACTAGCTGCTAATTGCATTTTTACTAAAGCTAGCTGTCCATTACCTTATAAAGTGGTGATTTCTTCCGGGTTCGTTAACATACGACCATGCAACTTGCAAAAGTACCTACATAAGTATGCTCTCCATGAAATAACTAAAAATTTCTTGTTGCTGACTCCTCCGAGTCAAACTGTATAGAGACAAAATTTGCTTGCAGTAAGCTCGAAGCTGTTATTTGTCAATTTATAGGTTAGAACAGGTATCGATGCGATGCACTAATTGTCCACATGTGGAGCGCACGGGACATAATGGCAGAGCAGCGCACGGCCGCCACGCGCTGCCCTGATGGCTGCCCCGCCAGCGGTGGTTGCTCTAATGCCCGTAGCCATCACCTTCGCATGCACATTTTGCACTTGCATAGAACCTGCACCGCTATTACACTCGCACGCACTGAATGCCACTCCGGTTCAATGCTCTTGTTGACATCCTTTGAGACATTCAACATAGATTTCTAGGCTAGTTATTAGGTCTAGGCCACTAGTTAAGCTGTTCAGTACCCCATCCAGCCTAGGCGTGGTACAATCCTCAATTACACCGTCATTTAACGTCAGATGAGTTGTGGACGGTAAGGCGAAAGCCTGGTTTGTCTTTAGTAAAAAAAAAGAATGTTATTTGTAAGTAGGTATGCTTGTCTTAATCTCTATATATAAGCCTATGGTAGAGGCAGAGCCTCGGGCCTACATTCAGCAATGGAATGAAGAATGGCTGTGAATGATGATGATGTCTAGGATCTAAGGCGTGATATGAATGACATAGATGGCGAATTTAGGCTACTATAGTAAATACAAAAGGGAACTAAGTTCATAATAAGGTTATTAATAAGCTTTAACAAAAGAGGCGGAACACATTGAGACGGACTAGAAACTAGGTCTAGTTTTCTGAACAACACTGTTCTACCTGACTTTGAATAAGTATGCATACCTACTATAATGCCTGGGTATCTTGGAGGTATATTAGGTACTTACTAATAACAAAAGTTAATTGTAGGTAATAAAAGTAAAGCGTAGAGTAAGAAAGGAATTGTTTCCTACTGCAAGTACAGTCTTAATAATATAACCCAAAAATCATTAAGCTGCTCCCTATCCGTACTTTCTCTTCTGTATCCTTTTCAAACTTTCTTCATTTTCGTACTCGTACTTACCTAAATACTTAAGATGGCGATACACTTTTCTTTGTAATACCCACTTAAATAATCTTAGGTCATCCCTGGGTCATCCAACAACCTTCTCCTATCAACTTTGACTCTTAATTTTACCTTGTTTTTTTAAATTGCAGAATAGGCTTGCGCTATCTTGCATATATCTGGTGCCTTACCCCTAGCTCGAAAATTTGACCCGCATAGGTGTTATTTATCTAAACGGTACCATCAACTACAATAAGCGGTAGTTATTTGATAGCCGCCAAGCTTTGCTATTTTCACGCACACACGCATAGTAAAACGGATTTTAGTTCATTCAAGTTAGACGCTTTTAAACGATGCAGCTTAAATGAGTTGGTTAATTTTAGGTACCTATCAGGTACCTACTAAAAGTTGGCTCGCAAAAGTGAAGCTAGGGGTAAGGCCCCTGCAATTTTGTATTAGAACATTGAGAGCGAACAGTGCCTTACGGATGCCCATGCCCAACCGAATAACTCTTGAAAGCTTGTATCTCACTTCAGATTGCCGCAGAATGTAGTAGACATTTAAAAAATGTTCCTACTCAATACTGCAATGTATGTATGAGAGTAGATATCTGCCTACAAACTGCTACGCAGTTTGGCAGAGTTGTATATACATAGCATGTACTTTATACGCTGAGATAAATAATTTAAAAAAAAACACCAAATCCATTAGATTTTTATATTTCTTGATTGAATAATGATATTTTACGTCGATCTCTGAGTTTGTGCCAAGTTAATAATTTTTAGTAGTCTACCCGCTATTAAAAATCATCAGTATTGCCACATCCCTAAAAATAAATTCTCCTTAAACAGTCATGACAATAATTATGTTCAAATTAATAATATAACTTCGTATACAGTTAACATAAATGCTTATATATGTAATAATTGCATAGTAAATACATATAGCTATAACTCTCCTCTAGTTGTTCGCAGAATTTAGAAAATATACTATTTTAAAAGTATATATTATCAAAAGTTTTTTTTTTATCCCGGAATCGATTTCTCAGAATATCTCAGAAATGAAGCGTGCCGATAGACAATCGATAGACTACCTTGATCAAAGACAAGGGCCGACGCAGGGCCATTATTCTGCACGGGCCAAACGCGCTCTATCGTGGAGCGTCAAGTTAAAAGCTTGTTGTCTGCATGAAACGGTATTCTCTAAGGTACCTAAATGTGACGACGCGCAATACCGGCTCGTTTTGAGCAAGTATTAAGATTTCCTAAAATTAATATTAAAAAAAGACTAGAAATAATCGTCATTCTCTCATATAAAGGTTCTCTGGAATAAATCGTTTTTGGCGATAATATCGCCTTTTTAAACTATTTCTGACTTATTCTTCTTATTTATAATGTTATTTTTTATGGTGTCACTAAAGTGTTACTGTGGCAAAGTTAGTAGGCTTGTGGCGTGGTTATCAATTAGAGGATTCGTCTCTACCTACTTATACATAAGTCCGTAAAGCGGTACTTACCTACTTCATTAGCTCACTTTCCTCGCCGCATTATAGCACTTACACTTTAATTATTATTCGTATACATGTTTCCATCTAAATTTTTACTCGGAAGCAGTTACTGTGAAAACGTAGCGGTGTCGCGACACATTTACAGCGTCCAATAAAATAATGGTGGAGACCGCAATTAAACGCCTGTAAATCGGTAAATCTATGTAATTACAATATCGGTAAACGTTATTAGAACAGACAGTTGAACTATTGTCATTCTGTCTGTATTGTAAAGTATTGTACTCTTGGTACTTATTGTTACAGAGAAGATAAAGGTGTCAAATAATGCATTCATACAACTAAAATTATGTAGGACAGTAATTAAAACGTTTTTGATGGTCGTTGTTTGAAATTCTTTGGTTTATTCATAAGTCTAGGTCTCGTCTAAATTAGTATATCACAAGCTGAATTGATTATGATAATTTAATAAGATGATGGATAAGTAGGTACTACATATCCATTCTCTTATTTATTAGCAAAGTAATTTTAACAGACTTCAAAAAAGGTGGACGATTCTATGTTCCACTGTTTTTTTTAAATATATGTTCACCTTATTTTCACTGATTTATCCGCATACTATTGACCGATTAAAAAAATTTTTTTTGGGTTACTTCCAATTTGATCCCATTGTCACCAAGTCAGTATCTGATGATGGGATCCCAGGGGAATCGAGGGCAACCCTCAAATTTAATTTTGCTATGCATTTATTACGTTTTTCATATGTTTTTGAAGTGATCTACTTGTTATGATTGCCTACACATTAATGTTTTGTTTAATTGAACATGGTCCACGGTTTTGTGTAAGTACTAAGTACCCGTAGTCCACCCATAGGTGGACTACTGGTCAGTGTGAGTGGGCTTTAGGTATTGTCTACCCAGGTGAACTAAGTAGCTAGGAGAACTTCGGGTCGAAAACGCCACGGAAGACCGCGTCTATTCTTTTGACAATATCTTCGAAGACGTGTCAATGATCCGATTTTGACCCGTGTTTGGCCACTGTGACAGACCCCGCAGGCCAAAAACTGTGGCAGTCTGTGGCCTTCTAGGTCTTGTATAGTATGGTGCAGGGACTCTGGCATGAAAGGCACGAGAGAAGTTACTCGTACACAAACGAACAAGTTGCTACACGATCGAACGCAGGGGCTCCGCAGTCACACTACCGTCTAGGCGTCCGATTATCCCCACATTGTATTGTATCACAGGTTGTTCCTACAACTGTCCACTTGAATCCATATAGTCAGTTTAATGACTTCCACGTGCCCACGTGGAAGTCATTAAACTGACAATGACAAATAGCCCTATTTGGCTATATTAAATACATCTAACCTTGCCAAACGTACTACTTATAGTTATCTTATTTAAACTTACAGCTTAAGAAATTTCAAAGAAGAAGGTGCAATTTTGTTTTGAAGCGATGATAATTCAGCTGTTAGCCTGGTCGGGCGATCCGTCACGATGTGCGAGTTCTCAACACTCTACCATGAGCTTTAAGTTTTCGGTAAAGGAAAATATCAAGTTGGCCCAACGCCCTCTGCGTTCACCAACGAAGTAGTCCGGTCAAGCTGTAGAGGCCGCAAGGCCATCAGCAAAAAGTCACATTAGAAAAAAAAGGAAAAAGGGAAAACATCGTGAAGAAACCAAGTCATAGGTGTAGCGCCTGGTCAGGCAGCACTACTTGAGAGCTAGTTGTTAAAATGCTGCAGAAAAGCATCGTGGAGAACACGTTATATAGTAAGTAGTATAGTTATATTTATCGTAATCCAGTGGAATTAAATGTAATCGATCAATATTTTATACGTCAAAATGTCTTTATTTTATATATTAACTAGCTGTGCCCCGCGATTTCACCCGCGTTGTGATGAAAATCGGTGAAGGGGTATGGAAAATAGATAGTAGCCGATTCTCAGACCTACTGAATGCGCATATAAAATTTGGTAAAAATCGGTAAAGCCGTTTCGGAGGAGTACGGTAACTAACATAGTGACATGGAAATTTTATATATATAGTGATGATGGTGATGATGATGATGATGATAATATAATTACTTAGGTCATGCTAAAATACTATTTTTAAGCAAAGATACTTTAATAGGCTTGCGTTTGACCTACTCGCTTGATATTAAGCGATGTAGCAACTTGAAGACCCCCAGATTGTAATTATCGGGAACCATTCACGCAGCGCATTCCACAGTTTGGCGGTTTGCACAATAGAAATTGAATCAAAGTGCTTCGTACGGGGTTTTAAAATATCAACCTGTGTGCAGATCCAATGAGCACTCCGAAATATGTTCGTTAAAAAACCGATAGACTAACAATTTGCGCCGATGTCCAAGGCCATATAAAAAGATTAGTCTGAACTAGGAATTTGTTGTTGATGAGCTTTTTAGCGCGTTTCCCAATGAACTCGTAACGTCCCAAGCTCTTGGCTGTTACCTCTCCACCTGTTTTAAGCGATACAGTTTAGGTGATTGCGTAAAATCACGTACCTACTATAAAGGTATTTATTAAACTGTGGGTTCTCATGTGCCGTTTACCAATTTCCAACTGTATCCGTACCATGACATGCAAACACGACCGCATCATTAGCAGTGGGCTATATGGCATACAACCTACAATTATGTACCTAGGTATCTAACTACAGGTAATACTTACAAACACTCATGTTTAATTAATAAAATGACAATACTGTTAATGAGTTTAAAGGGCCATAAAACAGTTGGTAGGTAAATGTAGCTACTTGTTCAGATACAATTTTCACACAGTAGGATGCGGACGTGACTGAAATCGCGAACGATAAGAGTATTTGAATATTGTTCATGCGTGATATCATTAAGATACTTAACTACATATGTGTGTTATGTTAATTTAATAGCTCTGCGTTATTATAACGGCGCTAATTACCAAGGTGACTCAATTTAAATCGTTTAACGGCTAGCGCTTATGGGTACATACGATTACGCCGCCGAGATAAATCCACCTGGGTACCAATCTTGCCATTTGCCATGTATTTTATTTGGATTCATACAAGTAGGTTAAGGTACCTACATATTATACGTTTGTAGTACTGGTAGTACATCCATTTCTATAGGAGAGCGATGGTGGCCGAGCGTTGGATGTGCGCTTTGCAATCTGACTACACCCGGTTCGATCCTCGGCCTTGCACCAAAGTTATTAGTACACTTATTTAGTAGGCAGGTACTTAAGGTTTCGATGCCATAATATATGTATCTTAAAAACGGTGAAAGAAAATATCGTGACGAAACCGGTATGCCCAAGAACCTCAAACACAAACTTGGTGAATGTTATATCTTTTAACAGCCCGCTAAGTAGGTACCAGCTGGAAGCTTTGTAGTCCGCAGAGCGACGAGCAGTGAGGCTAATTAGGCGATGAAAAACTGGTTTCTTTAAAGCTGGAGAGCCTTCAGCATCAGCGTAGGATAGCGTGACTGGAGCGTGCTTGGCAATTTTATACAGGCTGCATTGCTGAGTGAGTGCTTGCTTGCTACACGACCTAATTCCTTCCTTCCCCCTTCTACAACAGATGTTGGAGAAAACATAAATACCATCCCTACATAGTGTACATGCCACTGGATCGAACTAGCCGGTTTGCCTCCTTCGTAATGCGAACCGCTAAGGGACTGGAATAATTTGCCACCGTTCTTGGTTTCTGAAAACTATAACCTGGGTGTCTTCAAGGCCAGAGTGAATAAGTACATTCTAGGTCTTTGTGCTTCATCTTCGGCCACAATATCGCTTTGCATCAGGTGAGATAACTTACGACTACAATAGGAACGCAGAAGAACCGTAGAACGTATTATATATTTTAATAATTTTTTATCAATATACACAACCGACTTCATCAGAACTGGACCAAATTGAAATGGGAAGCACTAGCTTACAAATAAAAAAATAATCATGAAAATCTGTTCACCCAGTGAAAAGTTCTGAGGTAACAAACATAAAAAAACAGTCCAATTGATAACCTCCTCCTTTTTGGAAGTCGGTTAAAAAAATACAACATTCACCAACATGCAATGGGCCACCATTGTAGACTAGAGTCCATTCTCTCTCTCTCTCTCTCAAAGAATTTCTTTGTGCCAGCCACAGAGGTGCCAGCAGTGGGAACATGATAGGCTGATAACGATGTTTACACATTAAAAACTCAAAAACACAGCAAATCAATACAATGAGCTAGATGAAATGCTTTTTCTATAATGGTTTTGGAAAGGTCTAAAATCTTTAGCGTGGCCCACTGAGCAAATAATTCATGAATGTGAAAGACTGGTGTTGATCTGAAAACCTAAGCGGGAACAGTGAGCTTTACCAGCTCCAAGTGCTTGGCCAAAACGATAAGAGGTGTCAAATCTTTGGGAAAGACGATGCGGGCCCTGTGGGCTTTAGCCTGCACATAGCGAAAAATCGAGTTTTTATATAAACAAAAAAAAAACAGACCCCGCATTTTTGCTAAGCAATAAATCTTTGTGAAAAATTATGTCGCCCTACATAAGTTTCACTAAACTTGTGTGTGATTATCCCAGAAAAGAAAAATGATTTTCCCTTTTATGTGGTGTTAATGGTGGCTTATTAATTCGTGTTCGTAAATGTTCTTCAGTGTGGGTAAGTGATACAATGAGGTAAAACGTGTGTTTTCATGTTGTTTCCAAAATTCTAAAGCCTCTTCTAAAGTTGCGATTACTACCCTGACACTGGAGCATTGAGCCAGAAAAATACGTAAGACGAGGTGGTATGGCCTTAGTGGCTTTAGCATGACCAGTAATAGACGAAAAAAATATAGAAATGACAGTTGACATACTTGACAACAAAGCAAAATAAGCATCAGCAAATCAAAAGAGTCTGTGGCAAGGCCGAAATTACGATAAAAACATGTGGAATCTATAAAAAAGTTTTATTTTGTTGATAATAGCTAAATGAGTGACTACTACTTACTTCAGCAATTTTTTCCGTAATAAAACATGCTACGTGCATGAGTTTGGACTCATTGTGGAATTGCATACTTTTCGTAGACTCGAATCACAAAACACATTAACAAAATGATAGAAGGATACGGGGCAGTGACCCAAGCCCTATTGGGGACTCTTCTGACGTGGGGTTTGACTGCCTTGGGTGCTGCTTGTGTGTTCTTTATTAGAGGCAAACACGTAAGTGCTATTTCTTTTTAGGTGCATATTTTCAAAATTACTGAATAATCCATTAATGCTGTTATTGTTTTATATTTCTAGAGAAAACTTCTCGATGTGTCTCTGGGGTTCGCCGCGGGTGTAATGACGGCGGCTTCGTATTGGTCTCTCCTCGAGCCAGCAATAACTATGTGTAAAGATTCAAAATTATATGGAGACAGGGGCCAGTATGCTTTTGCTCCGGTGGCCGGAGGCTTTCTGTTTGGAGCTGCCTTCGTGTTTGCTACAGACAGATTCTTGGATTACCTGGGAATTAGTTCTACAAATATGATGATTAGTAAGTGCTACTGTTATTTTTTACCATGTTGATCCCGCTTGGTGTTGGTAGCATACATAGGTATTGTATGCTATAAACAAAATAAAATAAAAACCCAGCCCTGTCAAAAAAAGAGGCATGTTGTAAGTTTGAAATCTGTATCTGTCTGTGGTATCGTATCTCCCAAACAGCTGAACCGATAGGTTTTTTTTCTTTTGCAAGGTGACTTGACTGAGAGTGTTCTAAGCTATGATTCATGAAAATCTGCTCAGCCGTTTGAAGATATCAGCTCTTTTATCAGGGGTTTTGAAAAAAAAAATATTTTTGATTGTGTCTGTTCTGATTACTATAAAGAAGGTTTTTTGGTTCATAATTATGAAATTGACACCTGATAATAAGTAGATATTGTTAATCTCCTACAGTTTTATTGATTTTAAATTCTAACATGGGTTTTAAAATTTGAAGGTCAAATAAATTTATTTTGACACATTTTCATTTTGTTTAGGTACTCAAGTACGCAAGTGAATCTGTTTCTTCAAGCAAGTGTTTTCCATTGTAGATCGCATCATCTCTTAACATCAGGCGAGGTGACACTTAAACGCTAGCCTGTTATGCACTAAAAAGGTTTCTTATGTTTTATTCATAAAATTATAATTTGTTTAGGTAAGGTTTCTAATCAGGTACAAAACCAAACTTGGTTTAGGGGGAGTCACATAGGGGTGGTGATGTACCTTATAGCTTTTGTGCATCCTTAGCAAGTTTCAAAATTTAATGCTTCAAGCACTTTAACTTGTCTCTTATAGCAGCCTCCGATTGGAGTGATGCCAACCTGGTCAAATGCAATGCCTCTAGGACCTAGGGTTAATTGTTTTCCTTCAAAAAGAGGCCGCTTCAACTGTCTCTCTCTTTTTGGGATGTGTCCATGTCCATTACTCTTTCGTCGACTATGATGTTTGACTCGTTTTCAGTCAAAAGCTCAATTGGCCTTAAGAAAGCTAGCCATCCTCTGGTTGACCTGGTTTCCCACACCAGAACAACTGATGCTTGCTCGAAACTGTACTCGAGACACTCGAGACATGGCACCAAACACTTGAGCATCAATAAAAGGTTCATATTTATCAGTTTTCTATTGAATATTTTGGAGAGGAATTGCTCATCTTGAGTTGACCTACCACTTTCTTATATCAGATGCCTACGAAACACAACTAAGTTACTCACCCAATGGTAAGTGTCACATTTGCCCAATAGTTATGGTCACCGAGACTTTTAAACTTCAACAGTTTGCACTATTTCAAGTTCAAATTCCTGAGTGGCAATGTAATGCTGACTGAGTGCCCCTGAAATATAAAATATATTTTTTTCTACCCTGTATGTAGCATTACTGAAAATAATGCCTTTCAATCCGGAGAACAGTTATGTTTGAACTCTATTGCTAAAAAATTGAATAACTGGCAAAGGTGTAGTACATCTCTCTGGGAAAGAGTCGACCTAAAAGAGTGAAAAAGTTGGTCCTCCACATTCTAAATAAAACCTAAATGTGCTAATAGTAATGAATAATAATAATGAATAATATGAATAGCCATGACAAAACGGTTTACACTAACATTATGTTTAATGGTCGAGACAAGCGCCAACCGGTACTAGTAATAATGTCATAATATAAAATGTTAATCAGCAGCGGCACTTACTATAAGACTAAGTATAAGGAAAGAGGTGAATTTATTGTTCCAAAATAATGTTCCACTGAATAATACTAAGAACTGCACCGGAATGTGATTATTCGGTGGTAATTTGATTCCAATGATGAAGTGGTGTGCAAATAATACAATGTCAGCTCCTATATGTATTGGACAAATATTTAAATGTTCATTTGCCTGTCCACTTTATTTCAATGCATTAGAATTGAATTTGGGCTAGATATTAATAAGCAAGGTATGAGATGGTACCTACATACCTGTTGCCTACATTTAATGATAAAATGTGTCCTAACTAGAGGACAAAGTGGATATCCGAAGCGCAAATAAAAATAAATAGGTGCTTGGAAAAATTCAGAAATAGCTTTGTAGATTTTTTTATTTGCAACTTGACAATGATATTAAAAACTATAGATACAACATCAGAATACAGAAAAGATACAACATTGACGCGTCAAAAATGGTAACAAAACGAAGTGTGTATAAATGATTACATGCAACAGTGGTACTAAGCGGAAAGGTCATTTTACTCATTATTGAACTATTCATGAGTAGTAGTAAGTACAGTTGCGTGTTTAAAAAATATATAATGGTAGAGTAATATGCTAGGTTTGTAATTTTAGTATTGTGTTATTACTAAGCAATGTAACCGAAAAGGGTTAGTACCCATTATTATAAAAACTTTTACCATGACAGCAACTCTGAAATTGTGAAAAAGAAACTGTTGGTCCATAGATTTTGATAGATAAACAGATAAATTTTTTTTGGTCATAGAATTCAATTTCCTCCAAGTCTTTGGTGCTATAGACATAAAAAATCTCGTAGATAAATTTACTGTCTTATTGTAATTCATTCATGGAATTATATGTTTCCAAATGGAGTCGAAAAGTTTCATGTCTATAAATGCTTTGTACAATCCTGACCGAATTTAGAAATCAAAAATCAGAATCAAAAATTTGGTATGAAAGTTCCGTTTTACGGTTCACTGAAAAAACTGAGACGGAAAGTGTTTTTATGGCGCTGAACATTTACTAACGGATTATAATCGAGCAGACATTGGAACGAGCTGATCTTGGCAAAACATTCATAATTTTTTTAGGGTTCCGTAGAAACCAATAAGAAGGAACCCTTTAAGTTCGTTCTATCTGTCTGTCTGTCAGTCCATCTTAATTCTTTAGAACTTTCTAACTTCTGTTGTTATTAATGAAAGTGCATGAAACTGCACAATAACAGTTTTAGTATAGATCTCAATTTCAAAAGTATAAAATAAATATAGTTTTGCAGTTTAGGGGTGGCTCTGGTAGATGTGAAATGCGTATGAAATATTTTATGTTGTTGCTCCTCATGTGGGATTTCATTACATAGGTTAAAATGAAGGTAAAATTTCATACATCACTTTTTTATTGAGTGCATGGTTTGTAAAATATAGCCCTCCAAAGTAGAAAATATTTGGTATTTCCAAACTATTAGACATTGAAACTTTTAATGTGCCTTTTTAATAGGAACTTCTATTCAAAATTATTTCGAAGATATTTCGAGTTAAATATAGAGATAAAACTGTAATATACTCGTATTCAAGGCATTCTTTATCAACGGTTCATTAAGCTTTTCGTAAAGTGATCTTAGAAAATAGTTGCATTTCCAAACTATTATACATTGAAACTTGTAATATGCCGTGCTGATAGGAACTTCTATTCAAAATTATTTCGAACATATTTCGAGGTAAATATAGCGATAAAACTGAAATATATTAAAGACATTCTTGCTCAACGGTTCTGGCTCATTAAACTTTTCGTATAGTGATCTTAACAAATAATGTTTTACAAAGTAGTTATAGATACAATATCTTGTATAATGACAAGTTTATATTATGTCGGGATGATACATCTCTGAAATTTGTCTTCACCAAAATTCATCATTATATCATCATTACCAGCCTATCATGTTCTAGCTGCTCACACAGGACACAGGCCTTCTTTCAGAGAGAAATAATGGGCCATAATCTACAATGCCCAGTGCATGTTGCTAAATGTCATTATTTTTTTTAACTTTTGGGGTTCTTGGACTCATGGCGTTTCCCTTCACCTTCTTTGAGCGATGGCATCGAAGCTGCACATAATTTATTTGAGTTATAAATAAGTCATTGGTGTAAGGCCGCGGATCAAACCGGGTGCCGTTAGATTATAAAGCGCACATGCTACCACTCGGCCACCATCACTCCCACTTTGATGGAAGGCTTGAAGGAGGAACCCTCCCACCAAGCTTAGTTCGTTCGAATTTTTCTACAATCACTAGTTTCATGTTTCACATCACAATTGTATGACTTTGTCTACGGAACCCTGCCTTATGCGTGTCCATACGCTCTTGGCAAGTTATTAAATTTTCCTATGAAAAACAAAATAATTTTACTTGAGTTGTAGCTTGTATTTTATTCTTCCTTGGTTTTGACAAGTATTCGCGAAAATACTCTACTTGAGTCTATCATTTACACCTTTGTAAAAAATAGTAGAATTTTATGGGGTCGCCACTATCGCAAATAATTCTAAATACTAGCAATCTTGTAGTACATCAGAGGAAGATGATTGGATGAAATTATTCCGCTGACGTGTTTTCCACAGTATTTATTGTCAGAACAAAAAAAAAGTTTGTGTTTCCAGACTTTTTTGCCAAGCTACACTTGTGAAACTGTCACTGTACCTACCAACCATTGTTTAAAAAGCTTAACTTTTTAGTTTGTTTTTATTTAACTACCATATAGGGATTAGGGATTGAAACAAGAAGGTGCCGTATTTTGGTTTTATGACATAGGAAGTGTAATGTATTTACAAAATGCTTAAGCAGTAAACAGTTACATTTAATACATGTGTCCTTTATCTTTTACAACTGAAAGTTTGCTCACGAACAGATACGCTCTTGTTTTCGTACGACTTCACAGAGAGAAAGACTGATGATTTGTATCTTATCAAAGCGACTTAGCTACCAGTTCATGTATAATGTAGTCATAAAGTTACAATGTTATCAAAGCAAACATAATTATGAATGGCATTCATTTAACTGTAGATTATGTTGGTATTTCTAAGCATGAAGGAGTCCTCTCTGATTTTTGGACAATAAAGCAACGAAAACTAGATGTTTGGGGTTCTGATTCTATCGAATAGAAATATCTGTGGAAAATAAAATTTCTGTTATAAACAGATCTGTAATTTTTATTTACAATATCTGCTTAAGAGCTTAAAATAATGCTGAACAGCTTAAAATTTTAGAAATACTTAACTTACCAAATTATTACCACAGTTGTTAACTGCAATTTACAAAAGTAGTTTTTCGTAAAACTGTTGAGAGTGGATTTCGTTAAATTACTGACAATATTTTTTTTATTGCAAAATAGGCTTGCGCTTGGCCGCTAACTCGCCTGATGTTAAGCGACGATGCGGCCTACGGTGGATCATGCTTGCCTAGAAGAAACCGATTCACTCTTGACTTGAAGACACCCAGATTTTAACTATCGGGGAACACCCATGCAATGGTTTACTCGTTTTATATGCGTCTTGACAATAACACCTTAATTTTTTCGTTTCCTGAAAATCCTAATAAACGAAACAAACAATTGTATTTTGTAATACGGCTCTTAATGTATAGAGTTGTGAGGAAGTCATGGCTTCTTTGTGCATACTTATACTCAGTCCAAGCCTAGTTTTTAAGGTCTGACAGCAGCAGTAGATTGTAAAAAGCTGAATGACAAGTGTAAATTTGGCTAGGTTTTCGAACGTAAAACAGTGAGATAACACAAGAAAATGCTTTTATTCAGCTTTTTTAAAGAGCTGTCACTGCTAACTTGGACCAAGTATAGCTAATTTCTCTAATGTTCGCATATGACAAGTATATATATTTTTATATATACCCGATAAAAGAGCTGACAATGTTCAAACAGCTGAACAGAATTTCTTGAATCATAGCTAAGAACACTCAAATTTTCACAAATAAAAGATGTATACAGTCTAGTTCTGTGATTGTTGAAATAACAATTAAAATAAATGTTAAAGGTTGAAAAAAGAGAGATGAGCCACATCAATAAAAAAAACATTGGAAAAATAATCAGACTAAAACCTTTTAACCTAGACCTACTCAAACATTGAAGGGAAAAAACATACGGGCCAAATTGAGAATCTTCCTCTTTTTTTAAAGTCGGTTAGAAGACTGAAAATGCATAATTTTTGAATAAGTTTTGTCCCGCTGTAAATAAGTCAACGTCCTTGGAATATTTCGAATTAAAGTTGGTAGGTACATAGTCAAATAAAGTAAGAATTTTGTCTATAATTGGTCCGGTCACACATAAATCCACATGAAGTACTCGTAATAGATAATTCCGTCTAGACACAGCACGAATAGGAATTTGGAATAAAATTTTGACAGAAGATCATTGCACTCAATTTTGATGGAAATGAGGTTGTGGAGGTAAGTCAGATCTGCCGCCTCCCGTCGTTGCGACAAAGGCAGCAGATGATGGTGCTTAGAATTTTCGCTGTAATCTGCAAAGTTCAACTTTGCCTGAACTTTAAGAATCGGAGAAACTTCCTTTGAATCTTCTCTATACACTGTTTTAAACTATCACAGTTGTTCACTACAGTTATAAGGGAGCTCCTTCCACAACCTTACCACGGTAAATATCCCGTAAATAATCATATAACTGTACTTCTCTATACAACGTACATTCTCTATGTACAATCCTTATAATATTCGTAGCGAGGGTTCCATATTTGAGATGCATACCTACTCTACCTGACTCCTAACCAAAGACCAATACCAGACTTTAAGGGGCTTGATCGTTTTGAAGTCTTTAGTGATTTGGAATATAAAACCCTGGGTCTTCATTGCATTAGATGTTCTTATACTGCTTTAGATATTATAATATGATTATTATATACCATAAGCTCTTTTTAGATGAGCATGTTGAGAGTCTTTTGGAGTCGGTTTTATTGATAATTATTGTACACTTTCATATCGTCTGCAAATAATAAAACCTAACCGTCTTATTAATAAACTTGGAATAGTACACAGCGTTTTGTCTTTTTCTCTCTTTTAAATTTTGATCTCGATCGAAAAAGACGGATTAACTATTCCAAGGTTGCTCTACGTTTATTAATAGGGTTATTAGAGTTTATAAAACAATCAATGATGTTGTCAATAAATAGGATAAATAACATTAGTCCCACAATGGATCCTTGTGGGACACCAGATGGTAATGGAATATGGCGAATGCGATGAGAACCCATTTAGAACCACCGTTTGCAAACGACTTTCGATATAGGAAATAATAACACCCCTCTTTTTTTGTCGTGGGTTTCAAAAGTTTTGACACTAGGACTAGCTACTCAGTCTACATACAAAATAAAAATAACGATTAGCTGTTTAGATTCGTAGTCTGAGAATGCAAACTGTTTTTAATAATAGGTTAAAAGAAACAGATTCACTCGCTGCTAGAAGAGGCAGCGCATTCCACAACTTTTATCAGTAGTGGACTTAATTTTGATAATTTTATTAGTTTTTCACAATGACGTCAACTGAACATTAATAAAAAAATTGCAATAGCATTCGTGAAAAAAATATTCAAGTTTTTTATTTCACAGTATAGAATAACACTTTAAACATACCACAACAAGAAATAAATTACTAGAAGAGTATGCTAGAAATATGTACAAAAGGAGGTTTTATAGCCAAAAGTGATATACCTAGGTTAAGCCAATTTTCATTTTATATGGGCTGTGAGATGCCCCTATTCTAGATTCTTTCATTATGTCAAGGCTTTCTTTTATGATCTTGTAGTCAGTAGAAATAAAATGAAAGCGAATAAAACATTTTGTACTGATTATGTTATCTTTATAACATCTAAAACATTGTATACTGATGGTTGAAATGTGATTACAGGCATAACAAAAAGTAAAGAGTCTAAGGAGAAGTTGGAGGATTTGGAGATGATGACGGCGCTGAACAGGCGGCCCTCGAATCCTACTAGCATAGTTACGCTGGACCCGCCGCCGCCCGGAGACTTCGCCGACTGCATCTCCAACCAGCACACGGCGCAGCGGCGGCGCGGCCATCACTCGCATCACTCGCTGGTAAACTATTTTTATTATTTCCCTTGAGAGGATTTTGGCCTCGCACGTCTTGTGCATTTGCCAGTGTTGAGTATTTAAATATGTATGTATTATCAAGTTTTATTGGATATCGTCAAACAAGTCGACAAATCTTACTTTCTTGACAACCTGATGTAATTACCTCGCTCGCTGCCAGTTGTGTAGGTACTTTGATGTTAACATTATTTTATAGTAGATTATAGTGGTTTTTAAAAGCCGTTATATCCTTTTTTGTATACTTTCTTATTAAATGATAAATAAATGAAAAAAAAGTAATAGAGTCAAGAAAAGTGTCACGATCACGTTAAACTTATGCCCTAGTAGTCGTGGAGGCATTACAAGAGGGTTGGTTCTATGGAGTTTTGGAAACAACATGTTTCACCTCCATAAATCACTTCGCTACACCCGAGCACGTTCTCGGACACATAATACATCCACAATTATTATCCAATACAATATTCGAAAATACACAAGTTTAGGATAAGAATACAATAAGCCATGTTATTTTCACGTTTGCGCCAAAACTCCTAAATTACATTTTCTTGGGAAATATTTACTTGACTACATCCATGAAAGTCACATTGTTATTATTATGTATTTTTTAACTGATACGGTACAACCAATTACATTAGTTATGCAAGCTTATCGTTTTACAATTACCTATAGCCTCGATTATATAAAAAAAAAAAAAAACATAATAAAATAAAAGTTTCATTAATGGGGCAAAAGGGCATTTTAGGTTTTAGGGTCGGCGATCACAAACGGTGAGGCACGGTACGGCACGACAAAGGGTTTTTCGTTGACAAATAATTTTCAACCTTAGTTCAAATAATTCAGCACTGACAAAGTTGACGACATAACTTTTTAAAGTGTTTAGCAAATTATATCCGATACAAATAAATATGTATGATCTAGCTTTACCTCTTTATTAGGGTACGCCAACTTGAAAGCGATAATGTATTTCATCACAGAATAATAAAGAGCATAGAATCCGTCACGTTATTTACAAAGCGTACAAGGCAGTCTGTCAAATAGTATGTAGCCTTTGAAGCCTTTTATAGGTCCCTAGCACTTTAAAATAGAGTACAACCCTGCAATTTGCGGTCCTGTTAAAAATATATCTGTGTCGTCCTGGTAACATATTTTTTGACATATGAGTAAAGAAACACGTTTAATTCGTTTATGCTAAATTAGCACTACTTATTTGCTTTAGTCTTAATTCTGAGGTTTTCATCATGTATTTTTTTTTCAAGCCTTCAGCAGGGCTTATTGCATGCCCTTTTCAGCCCATTCAGGTCAAGTCAATACCTCCAGATAACGTCAGATCATAGTCTGATCCATAGGTCAGCACGTCTAGGGCATCAGGCTGAAACGTCTGTGTGATAATCTGATGCGCTCGAATATTTCAAAATGGCGTTTTTTTTTTGCATTTTCAAAAAGCCGCCGCTAGCTTGCATTACGTCCGAATCGTCAGCCTTTTGAATGGGAGCTTCTTTCGGGTACAGAAATCATCACAATCGATCCTGATTGCTTAAAACCTCTAAGTATTACCGCGGAGGAGACGGGGGTCAAAAATGGACAGTAAAAACCTCACCTCATCATTGGACTACCCCTAGAAAAGTATAAAAATCATGATGTTGTCTAATATAATTTACATGAAACAAAGATGAAGATTTATTCCATCCATTGAAACCAATTTGTTTTACCTAAAGTAATATGTATATTTAAAACTAGTAAATGTAAGTAAAGCCGAGTTGTCTTCATTGGAACACAACGCTGTGGTAAGCGTTAGGTGCTGTTGGACAGTGAATTGTATGAAAAATGTGTAAAGTAATGAATAAAGATAAGGATAATATATTTGCTCAAAACACGAGTGAATCATACACACACTTAAAAACGCATGTTCAATATTATGAGTGTTCAAACAATATTAGTCACTTCTTCCATCAAAACAAAGTCAAGTAAGGAGCAAAGCTTGACGCTGCATTGGAATCGCTTAACGCTGCGTTATGCGTTCCAAAAAAGAGACCAAAGCATTATTCTGGTCTAAAACTTTAATTCCTAGCTAATGTATAATAATTTCTTTTTCATAAAATAATTCTTATTTTTCTCATTTTATCTCTTCATATTTCTCAAATAATTCAGTAAATAGTAAATAATAAGTCCATTGCCTCTCATAAAATTGCAGAAAACTACTTTTAACCAAAATAAAACAATGCATGCATATTACTGTTTCGGTCACTTCACAGTCTTACCAACTCCTTTGTTAAAATTTCAGAAGTCTGGCGAGAACGGCGAAGGTGATCACCGCGACAGCGTGGCGCGGGCGCTGGAGGCGCGCGCCTCGCAGTGGAAACGCATCATGCTGCTGGTTGTGGCCATTACAGTGCACAATATCCCTGAGGGGCTCGCCGTTGGTGTCTCCTTCGGTGCCGCCTCTTCTGAGAAGGCCTCTTTCCACACTGCCAGGTCAGTCACCCCTCGTCTCGATAGCTTCGCGTGAGACCATCGCACGTCTGGTTGTGGCCTTCACACTGCACAATATCCCCAATAGGGTCACCGACGGGGTTTCGTCAGGGCTCGCCTCTTAAGAGAAAATCAAATCACACAGTCAAAATTTACATTCACATCACACATCATCAGCCAATTAACGTCCACTGTTGGACAAGGCCTCCCTCATAGAGAGGGGTGTTGCCATAATCCCCACGCTTGACAGGCGGCTTGGGGATCGCAGTACGTTCACCGTGTACTATTAGGATGCTGCTGCCCATTCTTCGGTGGTTCTGGTCGCAGTTTTAGGACATACCCGGGTCCTAAAAAAATTTACATTGCCAGGTCAGAATGAAACCCTAATTTCTTCACCTTTATACAAATGGTATTGAGTGGGGTAGATAGAACTGCTCAATTTGTAAAGATCGTAGGTATACACAGGGTTGTAGTAAAGAAAATGTGAAATGTAATGTACTTTTTACATGCTCATAATTTGAAACATTATAGTTAAAATTCAATAATATGCATGCAAATGTATTATGGAAATATTTTTAAAATATTATTTTGACAGCACAATATCAATAAACTAAGCTAAATATTTAAAATTAAAATTTGTACGTCGTCGAACCAAGCATGACCGGGGTCTTCAAAACCATCCAATGCGAAATAAGATGAGAGTAGATGCCGAAATCACCACAATTTTATTTATGTTCTGTATGGTTTTTGTTTTTAAAAAAAAAACAAGAAAATTGCACAGTTTTTTTTCTATATCGTTTAGGTACATCATTCGCTGTATTGTACATAAACAATATAGAAAATAAAAAATCTTTACAAGTTTTGCTGAAAAGGTTATAACTGTATATTCTAACAATTTTTTTTGCAAACATTCCACGTGCTAAATTGAAACATATCACATTTATTAAATCCTAGATCAAACACGCTCTTTTGTCGACGTTTCGGAATAAGATCGTAAATGTGTATTGGAATCTTCTATGAATAAAATATCTGTGGTTATGGTAATTTAGTTAGCTGATTGCTTTAGTTTTATAACTATATAACTTTATGCATATTTACATAATAGTTTAATTTCATATTCATGTTTTAGTAAGATTGTGAATAATGGCAATTTTTATCTTGCACAACATATTTTTAGCACACTGGCGCCATCTAGCGATATACTCCGAAACTGTGACGTACTGCAAGCTAGGAATGTCTGCACGAGAAGCGAGTTCTGAGCCTTGTAACATACACAAACACTCGTCATTTTCTTATCGCAATGCTTTTCGGCGGTAAACACAAGGTGGCGCTAGTAGTTATTTATAGACCTTTAAAATTGAAGGGAATATCTTTTGCTCTTTTTGCCTTTTTGCAATTACAATTTTGCTATTCGTAAATCAGATATTATTGCTACTCCGACTAGTTTGGTAACTTTATTGTGGAACAATGTCGCATTACATTTACATCGACTTCCTTCTGCAAATGATGTCATTCATACGAATAAACTCAATTTAGGCCACAATTTTGATAATGGGTAATATCAATTCTCTAAATGCTAATAGAATAAGTACCTACGAAAATATGTGGTCCGCCATTTTGTTACGTCAGAAGGAACGCGAGGGACCGTTGTTGAAGCTAAGGCAGCAGCGGCATTTCATTGATAAGTTGAGGCGCGAGCGGGATGCAACTATTCCCCACATCGCGATCACAACCCGCGACTCGGAGCTAACAATAGTCGCGAGCGCCAAACTTGATAACGCGCCGATCCGACTCTTTAACTCGAAGATACTCTCGCCATTAGTCACACTTATATTCTCAGTTTTTCGAATCGCATTCTAAATAGTTGGAATAATATCGTTAACATACGCCACTGACCGAGCGTGCGTTCGGTATCTTGTCAGCTCGTCCCTCGCTTGCTATTTGGCATGGCGATATGGGATTTCAGATAAAATTTTGCCAAATTATTATTAAAGGCCATTATTCCCTTTCACGATCAATTGGTTGTACATTTTTAATTAACTATTATTAAATAACATAATTGTCGGTTTAGTTGAGAGTATCGATGAAAATGGTCATTGTCGTGTAGGTTTTTGCTCATGTTGTTGAGGCATGGTGTTGGATTGGAGTGTGCGGCGGACGTCTGAGGCGGAAGTGTGGTATATCGGTGAAGGTGTTCTAAAGCGGCGAGTCTGTCCGCGTATTGGCAACGGCGGCGGCGGGGTTTCATTAGCAGTTGCGTCGAGTTGAGCCAAATCGCGTGGCCGCGAGGGCATCGACCGACGCGCTGCCGCAGACGTTGCCGTCACCGCCGCCGCCGAAACAGCCCAGTGAAACTATTTCACTGAAAAATCCGTCGGCCGCGGCGTATCATTGAACGTCAACCTTGGCGATTTGTCGCGACGTCTGGTGCGCCGCCCGCGCCGCGTGGGTGCCACCCTACCGGCTTCATAACCATTCAATATTGGCACCTCTCTCTGATGTACTTACCACATTATATACGCATTCCGAAAATGTCATTAGTCACGGTTGCTAGCCTGCTAGGCCCATTTTTGAATCCTACATTATGAGTTGTGTGTAAGTATGTACATACCTATCAACATATATCTGTGTTATATAACAATATATCAAAATTAAGTGATATATTATTAATGTAACGCCCGATTTGTTACTAAGTATGTAGGTACATACGAGTATTTGTGTTGTCCTAAGTTCTTGTTATAAGTGGTTTTGACTGCATACAAAAAATCTCCGGGGCTTATTTTGAGAAACTTATTATCATTAACTATCTATTTTCCGCTCTTAGCTAACTATACGTACTTCACATACATTTAGATATTTGTACTAGATTTTTATTATGATCATACTCTGGTCGTAATCATACCAATATTATCAATGTGAAACTGGGTTTGTTTTTAGGGTTCCGTACCCAAAGGGTAAAACGGGACCCTATTACTAAGGCTCCGCTGTCCGTCCATCCGTCCGTCTGTCACCAGGCTGTATCTCATGAACCGTGACAGTTAGACAGTTGAAATTTTCACAGATGATGTATTTCCGTTGCCGCTATAACAAAAAATACAAAAAAATAGAATAAAATAATTATTTAAGGGGGCTACCATACAACAAACGTTATTTTTTTGCTCGTTTTTGCTCGATATTGATAACGGCAACAGGTTAGACGCTTGAAATATTCACAGAATATTTAGTTGTATATTACCTTAAAAATAAATTATTAAATTAATATTTAAGGGTATTGATATGTAAAATTAATATATTTGGGTATTTTGTAAATCCCATAAAAAAAACGTGATTTTTTGCCGTTTTTTTAGAAAATGGTACGGAACCCTTCGTGCGTGAGTCCGACTCGCACTTGGCCAGTTATTTCCTCTTTATGTAGCAAAACATTTACAGAATGACGTTATTTTTTGTTTAAAGATAGTTGATGAGCCGGAGGGTGACACGCGGGGCGCAGCTATAACAAAACAAATACTGATTTTTGATATCGCATTATGGTACCGACTATACGTATTACGATATTGTTCAAATTGTGAATCGGACCTGGGTCCTTAAGGCTACGTCTTAACCCGGGCTCGAAACAGCGCAGAGCGGAAAATCACGTGAATGTGAATCTTAACGCGCCGAGATACGGTTTGCGGTCGCGCAACTTTTCGCATCACCTAAACAGAATTGCTTAAAACAGGTAGCCGTAAGGCCCCTGGACCAGATTAGCGCAGAACCGAGGCAGATGACACAGAAAGATAGGCTTACACCCAGCAGTGGGACAAAGAAGGCTGTTCATGTGATTCTATTGTACTTATTTCATCATTTACCAGCAGTGATGTAACGAATATTCGCTTAATTCTTGATGTTCGTATTCGCAAAGATGTTGCGAATATGAACTTCAGAAAAAAATACATAATGTGAAAACAATATTACTTACGTAAATACAACACAAAATATTAATTTATTTACGTTTTAACTAGAAAAACTCGGCTTCGCTCGCTGAGTATAGAAGAAATCCATTTTACTCCTTTCTAGCCCTTTCAGTTATAGTCCTGCATCCGTCCCGTAATCCACTCCACTTCCGTTCCCTTCTTTCCGCTCCAGGCCCGAATCCGATCCGTAATCCACTTTTCTTGTCTTTCCCTTACCGCGTCAGTCCCGTAATCTTCTCTGCTACGAGTACAAGCTACAGGCCCGCCCTCTCTCCCATCGAAGGGATCGGAACGCGCTGAATTGAACTACTGATTACTAATATGTGGCTATCATAAGCATATAAGAAATAATAGTACAACCACAGTTTATTGAATTTGGCATGATCCAATGAAGATATGCCTACTGTTTTAGAGTGTTGTTTAGCACCAAACCATAGTTTTATTACAATGTACAACAAAGATTTAGAAACTGAATATTTGCATTAGCGAATATCGACGGCAGATATTCGCATTCGTAAATTCTTGAAATTTCATATTCGTAACATCACTATTTATCTGTACTTATCTAAAGTTTTTCGACGTCTCTATTGGGCCTAGGGTTACAATTCGTCCAGATTTGTTCGGATTTTTAGACCTTTGTCCGGCTTTTTAGCTTGCCGATGTAGTAAGAATAATAAAACATACATATTTATATAAAATCAGCCTTGATTACCGTCTCCCTAAACACAACACAAAAAACTTCTTTTAAAAATTACCCAACATACTTAAATGTCCATCCAGACTTTTATTGAATTATCCGGCTTTATGTGAGGACTTTTCTAATTTTGATATGGTAACCCTACTCCAGCCCTACATATTTAGTAAACTAAAGAATAACGACCTAGCGCCAGAGTCAATTAGTGCAAAGTAGCATTCAATCAGAAAGTACCTAGGTATCTATCTGTATCATTATAATTTGGTCTGCGGTTAAGTTAAAGGCTAACGAGGCACCAATCAAGAGTTCTTTTGTTCTTGGCTCTATCCTCGCCCCTTGCTTATTAAACTAATAATTGCACCTCAGCCGGCAAACTCACGTTAATTTGATTAATTTTATGCCATGTCCAGCTAATTATTTTGCATGGAGCAGCATATAATTGAAGCAGTTCTTATGGTTTGTTTAATTGTTATCGTATGACTCCACATTAGTCCTTACATAAAATACAAGGAATTTTGTTGTCTTTTCTTGTAACTATATTTTAGTACATTGGTTCAATCATCATCATCACCATCGTCGTCATCATCATCTACAAGCCTACTTTACTCCACTGCTGGGTATATGCCTCTCTCTTACTGTGTAATTTGCCTAGGTCATGTGCAAAATCTGGTACAGGTTCGACTCACGATTTTAATAATATCGTCAACTCATCTCGTTGCCCAATGACCGCTTCGCCTCACCTTGCTTGGTGCAAGTACTCTGTTACTGCTATACTCCAATCACATCACTTGCCACAAATCAAGTGTCCTGCCCAGCTCCGCTTGTCCGGAATCCCGAACTTTTGTTCTTCACCAAATTTCAGCGTAAAATTGATCAATAAACATTTTTTTTCTTATAAGTGGCGATGGCTAAAATTAACTCAAGTATTATGAAGTATTCTTTTCCTTTACAAAAAAGAAACAGTCAATGATACGAAATGATGTTCACGGCATATATTATGGTCGAACATCCGCACCGTCTCGTCAATAACAGGGATTGAATATCTACTCATCTCTGTTATCCCAATCAGTGCAAAACGACGAATGGCCGCAATAACCCAAATTGTATGGTGTCTTGTTCCATCATAACATAAACCATCTGCATGAAAAGTTGCAATATCCATTACGATGGCAGTCAGTCGATAAGGCGGTCGATTTAACTTGGTAGTTGGGCGAGCGATCGCGATTATGTTCATACATACATTACATAGTATGTTGGTAAACCTCAGAAAAAATAATTATATTGATGCGTTATACCTACAGTTTCACCGTTAGTACTTCAACCCCCTCACATCGTTTGCAGTTGTGTGCCGCTCAATATGAAGTGTGAAAAAGAGACACGTAGCGCGACGACCGAGGACATGGGGCATGGGCGCGACCTGTCAGAAAGAAAAGAAGGAAAGAAAGAAAAATATTTATTTATGACATAAACATAAGATACATAGACATTACGAGTTAAAAACAACAAGATAATAGTTTTTGAAACAATCCGGTCCAACTCGGCGTGCGTTTTGTGTTCTGTATCGCATTGAAAGGACTTTAAGATTTAATTTGCTCTGAAGGAGAGCGGCCCCGTCCGCGGCCCGTCTTATGACTTTGCCCTAAGTCTGAAGTCTAATTAAAATAATCATATCCGGCAATATAAAGCTTTGTTCTTCCAATGACGAGAATCGCGAATATTAAAAAAAAAGTAGATAAGGGATGCTTAACTTTGTACTCAAAAACGATGCCTCTACGGTTGAGTCGGTTACGGAGTACCGTGAATACAGAAATTTCGCCGAATTGTGCTTGTGGCCGGAGCATGGCCGGCGGCGCGGGGAGCGGGTGGCGCCCGCGCATAAAGGGACTCGCACTCGGCAACACGGCAAGGGCTTTGTGCCCGCCGCTGTTATTATGCAGATTAACACCGCCGGGAATTTGTTCAAATATCGTAACAAGCGCTCCTCCCGGCGCCGGCGCCGCCGCCCGCCGTAATTTACGAGTCAAGCCTCGGGAACTCGGAGCAAACGTGGACACAGTACTGAAACTCGCACCTACTGTACTCGGTTCGAGTGTCCGATTGCTCTAATAGCTGCAGTAGATTGCGAAAAGCTAAATTAAAACCATCAGTTTTGCTAGGAACGTAAGACTTTTAGGTGGTAGCCGATCATCTATACTTTTACAGAGAAATATTAAAGGAAAAGTTTTGTCAAAGTTAAAAAAACATGGATCGAGTATAGTAAAGAGCTGTCTGTGGCTTGATTTTTGATTCCCGCGTAGAATATTTCACAACGATAACTTCAAACGAAATCCCAAATAGGTAAAAGTAGCATTTTGTTAATAATCATATCACTCGCTAACGCAACGGGTGTAAGTGGTTTGATTTGAACCAATCATCCATTCTATTTCAATCAATTTTCTTTCTATCAAAAGATAAATTTTACATGATGTTTTCGTGCGAAATCAAACGAGCTATTTAACAATCGAGCCCCTGGACGGTAGTCCGGGTTCCCGACACACAGTCTTTGACTAGATAAATACTTTGACCTATATCCGCATATAAAAAGAGGTTTATATTGTTTCCTGAAGTCCGCAAACACCATCACCATAAATAACATGACACATTTAGCTCAGCTGTTTCCCAAAAATGATTGATTACACTGTAGGCACTGTTAACAGGCTGAATTTAAAATAACTTAGTATGTGTGTTTGAGTCGTGAGGGGGACCTGGCTTACACCACAGAGCTACTACTCTGCACTTGTAGTTACAGTGCGTCAGGAATGTGTCGGCATTCGCTCCTTACACTCGACACCATTTTATATTACACCTCGCTGCCAGAAAACGCCATAACACGTACGGGATCAGATTGTATCGAGTTTATTTTTGTTTTTACCCTCAAGGCGGATACTGTGGTTAGTTCAGGTACCTTTGAAAGAGATTTTAAAATGCTGACTTCAAAAAAAAAACACTCATTCATATTTTGCATGTTGCAAATAGTCGACGAGCTGATTATCCTCAAATATTGTAGAATCATAATGCCAACGTTAACAGAACTACCACTAAGAAATGATCTGACAAGAATGGAATTTTGTCAATTGACTCGGATTTTCGATTATATTTGTATGCTTCTTTTTTCAACTGACTTCAAAAAACGGAGATTCTTAATTAGACTGTTAATTGGTGTGAATTTTCATGCGATATCTTCACAGATTTTAATAATTATATTTACTAAATGCATAGGCTTTATTTTGGGAGTGATTCCGTTTAATTTTGAAGTAAATATTCCTTCTCTAAGGAGATGATTCCCGTTTTTGAAATTTTACCCAATTCCCGTGTTTCTTTTTTTTTTTAAAGCTAAGTGTCTATTACATCACTTCGATTATTCCTTATTCTGTGTGTAGTTACCTACTTCTATTTCGTAATAAATGTAGCCAATATTAGCTTATTATATATGAAGTACTGAATATGAAAGTTCTTTCATCGTGTAGTGAAAACCGTCGACGGCGCGAGCACGCGCGTCCGGTCGCATTCCTTCGAAGCCTCTGAACTTTCGGTAGAGCCTCACCTACTCGTGTAATATGGTAACGCGCGTAACACAGTTTTGAAAACTTACATACGATATTCTTATTGAATACCGAATATTTGCCTTGATATCTACAATATTTCTGCGACCGACACAATAAAGTTAAAAATTCAATTATTTATAAATACATACAAGTAAAAAAAAAAATTGTCCTAAAATTAAATGATACTGACGATGCTTGGTTTTTGAACTGTCTGTCGTCTGTTGGGAATTTTTCAAGGAACAATATCCTGTATATTCTTCCTTGAAAAATTCCCGACGGACGGTTCAAACTCAAAGCATCGTCAGTCTCATATTATTTTGCTTTTTTTTTCCTGAACGGAAAAATAATAATTTGACGGGTACATGGAGTAATAGCCTATGGAAGAGTTACTTTGGAGATTTAATAAAAAAATATTTATTAAGAAGGTATTGTTTGTAGTCAGGCTAAGATTTATTCGTAAAACAATGATTATGAAAGTACAATTCATGATGGTAAAGTGAAAAGTAGCGCGGGAATGGCTGTGCAAGCACGTCCGGCCGCATTCCTACGGAGCTTCTGACTGCGCCCGCCAGAGCCAAAACTTGCTTCGCACGAAAAATTTCGCAAATCAATGTTTGTAAGCAATCTTAACAAATTATCACGAAAATTTTGAAAAAAATGAACAATGTTTCATGTAGTCGCTTTCCTCAAATCATCTAACTGATCAGAAGCAGAGGTTTCAGATTCATAACTTTATTCGTTATTTTTACTTAAAAATATGATCTAGATAAATCCTTTATAGTCGAGAATGAATCCTTTATCGATGATCTCATCATCGGTTGAGCGGTAGTCAATCGCCTACCCGACTACTGACTACAGTCAATCAATGTAGTACCTGTATTCACAAATCTTTGCGAATGAGTTCTATTAATGAATGTAGAGTGAAAACTAAGTAGGTTGGGAATGCGAACGGCCTCGCGCGTCCGGTTGCGTTCCGCGAAGCCTCCAAGGCAGAGCTTTCCTTAAACAACTTGCAAGATAGCATCGCAAATTGCAACTATGTTGCAACACTTGCAACTTTGATGCAAAAGTGATATTTTCTGCAGAATATAAACGTATATAATATATAGAGTATACGAAATCTCGGTCTCGTTAGAAAAAAAGAGATCTTTCTGTTTTTGTGATTAAAAGGTTTAAAAATCCAAACATATATTGAATGTTTTGTCAACATCAAAAACATCTTAGTTGGTGTGGCAGGCGTTCAGTACCTATACGCTAGGTGCAAGCAGTAGGTAGTACGTTGTTTTTACGCACGCGCGGGCTGGCGCATGGCGCATGACCCCACTGGAATGCGCCACGTGCACTAGCCAATGGAATGCGCAACTGTTTGCTTTTTCATTTTTTCCTCCCGTCGCCGCCGCTACAAACAATACCATTTCATACTATTTCATAACGAATTCTTACAGAACATACTTTCTAAAACACTGTTCGGTTTGCGTATTGACATTTTTCGATTTGAATGAACGCCGCCGCAGTGTTTAGGGAAAGGTAGGCCAAGGCGGTTTCGGCGTATAATAGAATGAAGATTTTGTGCAATTAAGTTCACGTTACATTCGCTATTTACATAACTGTCTGTCCTTTTTTGGGGTAGGCGAGAAACGATGCCGGATCATTGTGTCACATCTTCGCAGACGTACTTATCTATCTAATTTGTCATTTATTACTTACCACGCTTCGATCGCCTCTAAGCACTGGCTTCCTCGCTTTTGTTATAATACGAAGTAAATACCCACGGTTCAATACCATCATTCATATTATAGCTGGTTGGTTGATGCATTCTTCCATTCTTCATTTTGCGAACGAGATCCTATTAGCGGGCTCCTTTGTCCGTCCGTCTGTCCGCCCAAGCGGCCATAAATCAAAACCTTCTTGACTTACTGCTTTGTAATTTAGAATCGTGCACACCTACTCGAAAGCTGCAGAATGCGAAATTGTTATATTGGCTTGATATGGGTGGATGCATAGCTTGTTGTTTGTTATTTGCCGATGATCTGAAACTGTTCATGAGGATTCGTGACAGCAGTGACAGCTTACTTTTTCAGAAGGATATCGACAGTGTATTTCGTTGGAGTGAACGCAATAAGCTTTTCTTCAACGTGAACAAATGCTCTGTGATTACGTTCACCAAGGCTAAAACCCCTTTAACGATGCAGTACAGTCTCGGGGACATCGTCTTACCAAGAACGGACACGGTGAGGGATCTCGGGGTTCTTTTAAGCGATGATTTAACTTTTAGTTTGCACATCCAAAAAATATGTGCTCAAGCATTTAGGACCCTGGGATTCGTTATGCGTCAGGCTCGTCATTTGAATAACATTCCTGCTATTAAGGCCCTCTACAATGCATTTGTCCGGAGCAAGATGGAGAGTAATGCGATAATCTGGAACCCTTACGAGGACAAATGCATTTATATAGTCGAAAAGCTGCAAAGGAAGTTTTTAAGATGGCTTTATCAGAAGCGGTACGGGTATTACGTCGGATTCCCTTTTTTGTATCCCAGTGATTTTGTCATTGGGATGCTGGACTACAATACCCTGGAGGTGCGACGAGCGTTGTCCCTGATACTGTACATATGGCGGATTATAACTGGCCGTATAAGTGTTCCGTCTGTGCTCGAGCGGTTAAGTTTGGCGGTCCCTACTAAATATTTAGCAGCTCGACAGCGCAACTTGTTCCGGGTTCCCTGGTGCAGAACGGAGTACGGTAGGTTGGCGCCAGTGCCAAGAGCGCTGAACATGCTCAATGCCCTGCTGGCCCAGACCATGGAACTAGATTTGTTTCAGTGTACGGAGGCAGAGGTTCACAGAGTGACAAGGGATTTTTATAATAATATTAAGGAACGAATCCAGAAACCTCTGAAATAAAAGCTGTAAATGTAATATAGTATTTATTTTTGATTGATTTTTTATATTTAGTTTGTTTTAATTTTATTTTTTATTGTGTTTTTTTTTTTTTTTCTCTTTCTTTTTAAAGTTTAATTTTGTAAAGTTAAGGTAGTTAAATATTATTAAGACTGTATGATTATATCCATGGGTGGGTGAATTGGGGTCCCCTGTAACTGCCCACCTAATTGTATGTTAAAATAAATAAATAAATAAATAAATGTTACGATTAATAAAGAATGGTTAATAAAGGCTGCATGGTGTTTTATCTGCGGTAGTTAAATTATTTATTGGGATGGTAATATTTAACGAGTCCTTAAATATAAGACTAAACGCTAAGCTTAGCCAATTTCGGATTACCCTTCAGTTTTTAAATCTATTCTATACAAAAAAATACTTTACTTCGTGACACATCAACGCTCTTTGCTAGTAAAACGGATAGTACCACTCATAGAATTTTCCGGCACGTGTGAGCAATTTTAAAAGTTTTCCAGTCACTTTAGGTTATGTGCCTTCTTACTACGTTGAAGCCGTGTCCAAGCGCATTCCATAAATAGTGGTGCTCAGTAAAACGTTCGAGTCGCAACTGTAAAAGGGAACGCTTTAGGCGGAAGTAAAGGCGCACACTGTGCTGGATAACGCTACCTAGGGATACCATCAGTTTGAGGACCTAAGTCTTTCTAATAACGCATATACGCAACACTTGATAAAAAGTTTTTTTTTACTGAAAAATATCATTTACAAACAAAGCTTTTATGAAATTGCTGATCGGAACGGTGTGCTGATCAAAATGAGTCCATAGTCCATACACTGCCAGTTTACTATTATCCATCTAGGAGTGCCGTTGTCCACCGTCACCATCATCAAATTAGCTCGTTGTCACCATAATATTGTATTGTCTTCGGGACTTGACAAGTATGCCAAATTTCAGCTCAATCGAACACCAGGAAGTGAGTCAAATTTTACTGGCAAGATTTGATTACAGACAGATACCGGGAACCGTGTACCGGAAGACGCAGCGTAGGCAGGCCTCCCACTAGATGGACCGACGACATTATGAGAGTCGCGGGCATGCAGTGGATGCAGATGGCAGGATGTCGTTCAGTGTGGAGGTTAAAGGGGGAGGCCTATGTTCAGCAGTGGACGTCTTCTGGCTGATGATGATGATGATGAGACACCGGGACAGGTGAAACTAAATAAAAGCTGGTGAAATGGCTTAGAAGCTAAATGATCCAAGTTTGGGCGTACCAACAGCAAAATCATCGCCAAAATTTTAGTTTGTCGAAGTATTAGTTTTGGATATTTATTTCCATGGCTTAACTGTTCAACGCATTTTAATGTACTCAACCTGTCTTTATATTGTCTGCTGTAAACTCGTTCAGCAAATTTTTATTTTTGGTATCAAATAGGAACAGTTCGCAAATCTCTTTCGCACTTCAAGTCAGTCGAAATATTTCTTCGTTGAGCACTCTTTCACCTGCCTGGTGATTGTTTTATTTTTCCCGAAGAACGAAAACTTACTGAAAATTCTTATAAATACTGATACTGTTGGTTACTCTACCGTTACCGGAAGATGCGCCCGCGCCGGCCGCCGGCGCTCTAGATGCGCTTTTACGATTTCCGGCGCGTCGACGCCGGCCGGACGTCGGTCTGTGAACTAAAACTGCCCAGTCAATCACCACGATTGTTCCGCAGCTTTGTTTTCATTCCGTATATCCGATCACTTTGCACGTTTACTTTTTGATTTAAATTATGTACGTTTTTTTTTACATTTCCTTGCATTATGGGTTCATCACATTTATCCTATTATATTTTGTATTAGCTATTGCAAATAATTAATGGGAATAGCTTGAGAGACTGGAACCGTCATTATATAATGCAGCCCCACTCCTCTGTTTCTAAGGAGTAATACCACAGTTTTACATGTGGTAAGACTATGTAAATAGCAAGTGTTTATTTTATTTCTTAAATACCATCATATTACTCAAACATAAGACTAGACTAAAGGAAGAGAGCATCGTTACAACGACCAAAATGATCTTTTAGGTGTAACTTGGCGGTAATAAACTCTGATTTTGTGGCGGAAGTCGTCACTTACTTGTTAGTTCCTTGTGGCGCTTCGAGATCTTATTTTTGTTTAACTGCTTTGTTGTTTGCCCTATCCTTGTTTTCCCATTAGCCACCTGGTACACCTTGTCTAAACTTCAAATATTACTAACGGAAATCACCAAGAAATTTAGAGAATTTCTTATGTTATGTTGTTATGTACCTTATGCATTTCTAAAATGGTTTTTCATAATCTTTATCTACACAATATTTGCGGTGGCGTTATTAATAGTCATTTTCTATCTGAATTCTGAAGCCACTTACATATTATCCTTCTTGCAAGTCCACGAGCTATGTATTCAGCAACCTACTTCGTAAATACTTTTAAATCCCGTAATTCAAGCACAATATCGAATGTTCTAAGCATTTGTATGTCAGAAGTAGGTAACAAATTGCACAAACATTTGCATGACGACCGTAAATTGGACACTGTGGTTCTTGCAGAAACGCCATTTA
Source organism: Agriopis leucophaearia (assembly GCA_949125355.1). Taxonomy (NCBI): domain Eukaryota; kingdom Metazoa; phylum Arthropoda; class Insecta; order Lepidoptera; family Geometridae; genus Agriopis; species Agriopis leucophaearia. The sequence continues at coordinate 7,314,725 of OX421273.1, read as the reverse complement.
TATTGTTTGAATATGCGAGTATGTAAGCACTGCGTGCTTGTACTTTGTACTTGCACCATTAGTTTATCAAAGACTTGCACACATGTGTGTCATGCATCATGGTCGCAATGCAGCCGCACCCACCCCTCACTAGGATCTAGTGCCTAGTATAGTCAGCGATAAATTGATTTTAGTATTTAGGGTAGAAAAGCTTTAACTAATTTATATATACGTAGTCAGAATACGCATATTGTTGTAAGCATCCAAAGTGGTCAATATATCTTAGCAACATATATAAGTTGCCAATATTAACCTAAGATGGGGAAGAAAAGTTCTTGAGTGAAGACCACGAACCGGAAGACGCAGCGTAGGTAGGCTTCGCACTAGATAGACCGACGACATCGTGAGATTCGAGGGCATCCAGTGGATGCAGATGGCAGGATGTCGTTCAGTGTGGAGGTTAAAGGGGGAGGCCTATGTTCAGCAGTGGACGACTTATGGCTGATGATGATTAACGTAAGACACTCTCGTCTTTATTATATTGTTTTTAAATAAAAAATTCAACGGACTAACTAACTAGTGTAGAGGTCAAAAACTTTACTTAATTTCTCAAAAGGTCTATCAGAAATATTTATGCTTTTATCTTTTTAGTACCTATGTAACGCTAAAATCAATTTGACGTTCCCTGTACCTACATGCACTGTACCTACGTGTACTGCATTTGGAACTCGTGTGTTAAAAACCACACCATAGATATTACTTGCCGAGTTTATATTTCTTTGATCCTGCGAGACTGTTATATTTATGCCGCATGCAAACTGGTTGTAGTCTCTCTATGTGATTTCGTGTCCTGTTATTAGTTTTGGGACATTTCAGAACTGTTTACGATTACGATTTTTTCTCTTGCCTGTACAAAGCGCAAGTAAGGTCGTATGTACTGTTAACCTTTGTGACGGATCTGCACGGACCAACTAGAGACAATGGAAGCGATCGCAATATGCTATAAGAGGCTGATAGGCAACAACACTTTGGTCAAGTCTTGACTGCAAAGCCTTGAGCATCGAATGCATTCACGGTTTTCTATCGGATACACTTCGATACATGTGCCTTGGAATTGGTTCTGTCAACTTGATTTCGCCCTTCCCTTTATCGGTATTGAGGTATCTATTGGTAATCCATCTCACAGTTTTCCTAGTTTAGGTACCAATGCACTTCCACTAAGAATGTACATACGAAATAGCACCATGTATTACAATTTATTACGAAAAAGTTTGTTAGCATAAAATTTTCTTTTCAATTTCATCCGACGTCCAAGCAAACGTGATCAAAGCAAAGGATTTTCCACCATCCGCACATAATATAAATTTTCCACATACGCACAAAATGATTCGATTTCATTTTTTTATACCCACATCGAGGGTGTGCCTTGTGCAACTCTTTACTAAAGTCTGTGTTCCCCGAAAAGTACAATTTGGGAGTTTTCAAATCGAAAGTAAACAGGTTCCTTCCAGCCGCCCTTCATTATAGTCCGCGTCTTTGCAACATCAAGCATGATGTGAACAAACGCAATCCCATCATGGAAAAAAATACTTATTAGTCCGAAAAAATTAAAAGTTTTTTTTATTATTAAATAATAGGCTTGCGCTTGGCCACCAACTCGCCTGATGTTAGGCGATGATGCGGTCTACGATAGATCATGCTTGATAAAGTCATTTCAGAGAGTGTGCATCGGATCTGCATGATTTAATTTCCTCCTGCCCATTTTTCTATCGGACTGCACTGTTGACACAAAAATGCGACACCGCTTCATGATTGATATTCCGAAAATCCGTACAGCGCTTTGATTTCAATTGTCTTGTGCGAACTGCTACTCTGTAGATTGCGCTGCCTGAATGGGTCTTCCCTGATAATTACAGTGTGGGTATGTAAAATCGCGAGTGAATCGGCTTCTTCTAGGCAAGCGTGCTTCATCGTAGACCGCATCATAGTTTAACATCAGCCGAGGTGGAGGTCAAGTGCAAGCCACTTATTATTTTTTTAATGTCACTCCAGTTGTGGAAGCCACAAATATGACAGATGCAGGTTTTGAGAAAATGCTAGTGGGATCGCGAGGCGAGGTGCAGCTATATGTTATGTAGTAAACAACAAGTTGCAATAATCTGCACGTTGTTGGTATTCCCAGTTTTTGTAGCAAGGTATCAATTACATTGTTTGCCCGGCGCATGCTCGAAGCACACACATGCGTCATGCTCCGCGCCTGCGTCACACGCCGATCTAATTGCCTGTTACATGTGCACTAATGCATATTTTGTAACATGGAACTCTATCATTTTATACGGCTCTCTTTTTTATACGCCCGAAGTATTAGACTTTTGAGCCTTAGTTTTACGTTATTCCTATAAAAACGTTCGTTGTTTAATAGCATTGCTTTGTGTTCGATTTAAAAATGTTTATTTTTTCTTTTCTCTAGTGAGGATTTTAGCGTCCCATGCCACGTCTTGTGCATTTGCCACTAATAAGACCTGCTCTGACATCCCGCTTGGAGTGTATTATGCACTTGCCACTGTCGAGTATTGAAATATTTTCAAGTTTAATTAAATATCGCCAGTATCAAGCAGCGCAGCGTAGGACGTCCACCCACAAGATGGACAGACGACCTAAAAGAGACCGCAGGAAACGCTGGATGCAGGCCGCTTCCAACAGGTGGGTCTTAAAATGAACAATGACAAGACACAAATCATGTCCAATGTTCACGTTTTACCCGTGCCGGTAATCGTTGGGAACGATACTCTCGAAGTTGCTGATCATTACACCTATCTTGGACAGATTGTTCAGTTAGGTAAGTCCAACTTAGGCAAAGAGGTTGCACGAAGAATCCAACTCGGATGGGCAGCGTTCGGGAAATTGCGTGACATCTTCTCGTCCAAGATACCACAGTGCCTAAAGACAAGAGTCTTTGACCAGTGTGTGTTGCCAGTGATAACATATGGTACTGAGACGTGGTCCTTAACTGTTGGCCTTTTAGAAAAACACAGAGTCACACAACGAGCAATGGAGAGAGCTATGCTCGGAGTTTCTCTGCGCGATAAGATCCGGAACGTAGATATTCGCCAAAGAACCAGAGTCACCGACATTGCTATTAAAATTTGCAAGTTGAAGTGGCAATGGGCAGGCCACATCGCTCGAAGAACTGATGACCGATGGGGAAGAAAGGTTCTTGAGTGGAGACCACGAATTGGAAGACGCAGCGTAGGTAGGCCTTCCACTAGATGGACCGACGACATTGTGAGAATCGCGGGCATCCAGTGGATGCAGATGGCAGGATGTCTTTCAGTGTGGAGGTTAAAGGGGAAGGCCTATGTTCAGCAGTGGACGTCCTATGCCTGAAATGATGATGATGATTAGTATCAAGTAAAGCAAGTCACGCTCAAGTCCAAGTCATGCCGTAGTATAAAGTGGTGAAAACTTTAAAAGGCTTTTATGATCAGTTATAGGACTGCACGTCAGAAGTGAAAACTTAAGTAGTAATTCACCTATTCTACAAGATATGGCGCTGTTTTAAAATACACGGTACAGCGTTCGGTGAGGATGACGCGAGTTCCATGATTTTTGTTCACCAAGAAAGTGCTCATCGCGCCTAAGAAGGTTTCATTAAAAAAACGTTTTTCTTGTAATATACACAAACCTTCATCCGTCGTGTTGTGTACACATAGACGCTCGTAACAATTACTTACGTTCACTTAACACAACTAAAAACAATACGCTCCTTGAGGCGCCGCAGCTGGTTAAAAACAGCTGCAACAGGAAAATCCAATGCTATTTTTACAATATAAAGAAGTAGGTATTATTTACTGCAGAGATGTGAGTCATGATTGTTTACCTACCGGGACCGGTTCTTGTCATATGCACAAATTTTCCAGGTATGGGCATGAATAAATACAATGAATAATATGAATATTCACTCCAATCGATGAGTAAATCTGATTCTGAAGACAGAGCTGCGTTGACCATATATGGTCAAATAACTGGATGACTAAAACGTTGTAGGTGTAGCGAGCTACCTACTGGTATTCGTTCTATACTAGCTGCACCCGTGGTTTTACCCGCGTTATATCCGGAATAAAAGTAGCCTTATATACTCCTTATAACATTAGATATCTGCCAGTGAAAGGTAAAAAACAATGCAACCACCTCGGTAACGACAGCAACCTCCTTTGACTTGACTTTTTTACTTCAACTTTTTATCAAACACAACTGTTGTTCTCTTTTGCAGGGAAAATATTAAAACACAAAAAAATACTGTTGATTTGATCGCTACCAAACTTCACAGGATCTTTCGCTGAGCTAACCTTAAGATTGCTTGAAAATTTAATCAAAATCGGTCCAGCCGAGTCCATACGCACACACACATTGCCTTTTATACAGATGGATTTGCTTGATAAGTAAATACTAAATACAGTCAATTGGCTGGGACTACTAGCGAATAGGCGAAGATCGGGCTCAATGGCATGCCTTGGGTAAGGTATATGTCTAACAATAGCATGATGTGGGCTGATTATGATGATGATAAGTAAATGCATCATAGGAACAGCTTGGTATAACTATTTACTACATGTCATACTATATCTTGGGTTTAAAAAAAAACTATATACTAGTAGTTCGCCCCGAACTGTGACCTCGCGACACATAAATCTTCGGAACCTCTCAATCGATTTTGCCCATATTCTAACTTAAAAATAGTATTGAAATGAACTACTTGCCTACAAAGTTTCATGAAGATCATAAGTTTGTAAAGTAAATTAACTTGTGCACTAGTAATGTAGAGTTGCATTCGTCGGTTGCGTCGAGGTGGGCACACGTGGGTGCAATGACGTGTCTCATTCATAATTCACCTGTTCAACATGTGGACCTTTATTATTATTGCCTTGGCGCGATTATCGGTAAAACAAGAATGGTGACTAACAGCATAGGCCCGCTAGGAATGCTGCATTTACCGAAGGAAATCCGCAACGGCGCCTTGCGCGAACCTACATAGCACGCGCGCTCCTCTGATGCCTATACTTAGTCTTAGTTGCTCAACTATGTCATGACATCATTATGATTTGCATAGGTGATGTGATCGACAAAGGGTCGACGTTTAAAGGTAGCTTTAACGTTATGGAAATAGGTCCTCAGAATTGTTCAGATTGTAATTCCTGACAAAAGTTTAAGCGCTTAGAATTCTCAAAGAGCGTAGTAAATAGTGCGTATAGGATGTAATGACCCATCGTTTACATGCAAATTTTCTAATGTGAGTATGTGAACAGTTGTTGCCCTTATTTCAGAATGTTATTGTTTTGTATTACAAATTTCATTGCTAAGATAGCTTCATGCTCGGTGATTTACTATTCTCGCGAAGCACCCTGCCATAATTTGGCCCTTTGTTGTGATAATTACGAACTCTCAATTTGTATAGCTGGTGTAACGTAGAAAGCGTATTTCAATCAAAAAGCTAACGAAACGATTCTTAGCTATTCGGAGGTCATATCGAAGGCTTCGCTGAGACCTGGAACTACCACAATGACTGGTTCTCACGAAACGCAAGCAAGTCTCGACTAGATGTAGGGTTAGCTAAGTACTTTGTTGAAGCCACCGAAAATTTTATAAATCTGAAGTAGCAGTGACGGCCGAGTGTCGTTATTTATTTCAGTATTCACAAAAATAATTCAGATTGCAATAGTCTGGCCGCGCGGTGTTTTGGCGAGACATCCAATTCACGGACGCCGGCCGGCGGGGTGGCTAGACGACCTTATTTTTGAATTAGAATGCGGCTGTGTTTACATTTTTCTCCTTATTGTGGCATTTTTGGCAAGAATCCAGGTCGCGATATAAAACAAACCGCCCGTCGTCGCGTACTTATAATAATATGTAATCAGTTTAGCATGCCCAATGGACAATAAAACTTTCAGATTATCTCTTAACTCGATATACATTATTAGACACGAGAATCTAGTATCGTAATTACCCATTAAAAGAGTAGTTGCCAAGCGAGTTAGTTAAGAATATCAAAATAATTATATTTGCTGAAAACGTGGAGCTTTCGTAATTCATAATGGGAGAGGTGTTTTTCTTTATTCAATTAAGATGCGCTGTATTCCACTCAACACAAAAATTCTTAATGTAATACAATTATGTTGATCACATTTTTTTAGGTCTGTGATGTTGATAGTCTAATTTTCATTATATTTAAACAATTGCAATAAAACCCGGCAAAGAAGCGCGACTGTACTGGAATCGGCCGCGACAATGCTCTATTCTTGTAAGCTCGTGAATAGTTTCATTACGAATCAGATCCTGTTAAAGCTGTGTCGCTATTTCGTTTGTTCGTCATTTTTCTTTTTTTCTTATCAGTGTTTTACATTTATCAATTGGATTGTTCTATAGCCATCTATTCAATTCCTAGCGTCAATGCATTGTGCCAACGTTTTGAGTCTTTCAGTAAATAATTGGAAACCTTTCATATCTCTATATCGCACTTACCTATCTATGGTTACTGTTTAGATTATACACCAAACCACCACCTCTAAAGTATAACAACAAAAAATAAATAATGGCTAAGTGTGAGTCGGTGGCAAATTTCTGTTCATTACCAAGTTATAACTGGTAATTTCGTTACTTGGACGACCTTATCATTTCTGTCACCGAAATGCCACATTTCACTAAATTTGAATTCTATTTTTTAAATTGATAGTTATTGTGTTTTGTGGTAACCCTCAGTGTGCGAGCCCGACTCGCAGAAAGCGGGTTTTATTTCTTAAAAAAATTTATACATAAATTGTAATATTTATATACTTTTACATGATTCTTTAAATAAAAGAAAAATTTTGTGCGATTTCTTCTGTTGCAAGTTAGATGTCAAATAATTTGCATTAGGCCGGCGAAGTTGGATGAACTAATTAGGCTCATACTTTGTGGCCCCGTACGCAATGGAATATTAGTATTGAAATGTAGACGAAACATTTTTTCCGATCAGGTACATATTATTGGCATGCCCGAATTATTTTATCGAGTGCCATCAATGACACGCGTGCCAATGGTTCGTCGCTGGAATAGGCTGTATCTCAAGGGCGGTCCCATTTAAATTTAAAGAACATATCCCACTTGTAAGGGTGGAAGATTAAGGGATGAATCCCGTTTATAGACATGTCGGCTGTTTTATTTTTTTGGTTAAAATGTAATAATTATGTTAAATCAACCGTTTTGCGTTTCTTCCAGCGCGATATTTTTGTTTAACGAGTTTTTGCATAGTAACAGTTAATATAATGCTTCTATGAACAACTTAATGCGTATGCGGCTGCTTCGAACAGCAAGCCTCCACGGTACCATAGAAGCCCGGCGACCGACAGCGACAGTTTGATGGACCACTTACCACGACCGGTCCGTGGGAGCCTTCCACCGCTTCGCATACCACGCTGACATGTGGTGGCAGGTATTATCACCACGATATCACACGAACTATTATTTTAATCACCAATTAGCATTCTAGTCATTGTTGATAAGTGATCAGATATACTTACTTAGATATAAAAGATCTCGGATACAATGTTCAAGAGCTTTTAAATCAAAGTTCAATGCTTTCTTCAAGTAGTTTTACGTTCATGATCAGTGAAAGCTTCGTTTAGTATTCTGTCTATCATAGATACGCGTTGAAATGCAATCCGGGACACCTCTTTATTTTATTGCCTTAGACTTTCTTCTTAATAGATGTCCATGGTCATTCATTTCTAGCAGTTTCTCACCATTCATTTATTGGTGTGAGTATTTTCAATAAATTCCGACATTTAATTAACATTACTAGATTCTTGGGAGTCGATCGTTTGATTAGTCATTTTAATGATGCCCATTTACAGTTAGTGATCTGAATGCGGTGTAAATTTCGTTTGGCGATCGGTCCGGTATTTGTCAACCTTCGTAGAATGGTCAAGCATATGAAAGTACGGCTATAGTTCTGTCAATGATTTTATTGTTTTTGGAGTTCGTTGATCCTGGATCATTCTTATTAAAATCCCCTTGAAAATGTAGCTCCCTAGTAGAATTCGTTTTTGCTTTTGATATGAGCAGATATTTTATTGTGATTCAGATATTAGGTTCATTCCAAAATTATGTTTTGCATTTTTCTAACAATCGTGTCAAATAGCTTCATAGTTTATAATTAATCACTCAGAACTGCATTTTTCTTGTTGATTTGTGTATCTGAAGTTCTTGGAAGTAACCGAAGCGGCTGATGCTGGCGCCCTTGCTACAGGGAAGCCCAGCATGAGGTCCGGCCCGCTACGATCTATCGCCGTCGCCGGGCCAACATTCATTTTTACGACGACCACCTCAACTTGCTTCGCGGAGGAATTCGTCGGCTCTCGTGTAATCTTTTACGCTTTCGAATGTTGATTATTAATTGCTCTCTCATTCAATAGATGTTACATTCCGATCGTTCTTGCAATGCCTATTGATCGATGCAATATGTTTAATTAGGTAGGTTTATGTTACGTTCCTGTAACTGTAAACACATTTACCGTAGTTTAATAACATTCTGAATGTGATTTACAATTAATAAAGTGATATAGTGTCGCTTTCGTGAAAAGCTAAAAGCTTGTTCTCTTGATAGTTTTTTATTATACCGAAATTTAAAACGTTTTATAATAGTTCTTATTGATATTGATTGCATTAAGCTGCATATTAAACATCATCCTACGTACCTAATTATGTAAATCATATTTTGCATAAAATATTTAGTTTGACTATGGTAGCGATAAAATCAACATTCAATTTATTAAACATAACATAAAAGTAGGTACCTAAGTACATAATGTAATTGCACAGTAAAGCATCTAGTTGAATCGCTGATACTTTTTTTTTAAATTATTATAGGGTTGCGTTTGACCGCCAACTCGCCTGATGTTAAGCGATGATGCGGTCTACGAGTACGCTTGCCTAGAAAACCAATTACCTCGTGATTTGAAGATACCCAGATTGTGACTAATTCTTTTTGGTATTTACTTTAAAATTAAGTATATTTTTATTTAACATTCATACGTCGCTAATGTGTTTTGTTTAGTGGAATTTAGCGGTTAATGCAATTAAGGATGACTTAGTACTAAGTACGTTTAAACATTCAGACTATTTGAATCGCTTGCTGTTATAATTTATGGTCTGGTTCAATGACGTCAGGACAGTCTACGAATGCTAGACTGGTCTGAACCGCCTTACTATGGTGATTAGCAAATATACGGCAACGGTTTTTATTGGCATTTCTATATTTAGGACATTTGAATTTTGATATATCAACACCCACATGCGTTTATAAAATTACGATTAAGACGAAGATAACCCATTTTAGAGGATTTCTTACGGCCTGGGAACACAGGCACGAAGGCTGCCAATTAGTCTGGATAGATAATTAAAGTCCTAAACAATCATTCGATTTCATCACAAAAGAGAAAGAAAACCTGAATGTGAAATGGATATCAAAGTAAAAATATGTCGTTTTATTAAGCGTACGCCGATAAGTGTTTCGACAAGGCGGTTAACACGTTGTCGTGGAGGTGTCGCGTTGCTCAATATGCAATTTTAATCAAAGTGGAGCAACGGTCGGTGAAGTCAGCGGACGATGCAAGAGGCTGGTGCTAGCCTCCCATGCGGAGCCCCGCTGTCTGGCAGCGGAGCCGCCGTCCGCGCCCCCCTCCTCCCCCGCAGCCGCATACGATACCTACCTACCTACGTAGCGCAACCACCTCGTGTTGCCAATACATGTACCGCACCACATTTACTGGGTACCTATTCTAAAGACTCGTCGACAATTCTCTGATTGCCACTTCCCAAGGTTGATTAGGTACATCACAATATTTAATTCTGATTTATTTTATGCTCGTTCTTCTGTAAGTAATTGGGCTTTTTCTTACAAACCAGAGGGGAGATACTGCCCTAATCTACTGTACGCTAGAAACTCTAGGTCTCCGATAAAAAGCTTCGGCGTAGCACCGATGCGATATGGCGCGACGAAACTGCTCTCCATACTGGCTTTCATTAAAAATGTTTCTCGTATACTTTTTTTAACAATAGCTGGCAAACAAACTAGCCATCTGATAGTAAGCAATCACCGTTGCCTGTGTATATACATGTAACACCAGGATTATCACAGATACAGTTTCAAAACTAAAATTACATGCTAATTAAATATAGCTCTCACTACTGTTGCATTATGGTAACTTCACAAGTGAAGTAAATACAGTAATAGTGGTTTCAAAAAGTTAATTTCGAAACAGCTTGAACTGAAATTTCCATTATCGCATGCGCTTGCCGCAAAATGTACCGAAACATTTTCTTCTATAGGCGGTATTTTTTTAAGTTTAATTAATAGGCTTGCGTTTGACTGCGACCTCACCTGATGTTAAGCGATGATGCGGTCTACGATGAAGCACACTTGCTTACGACTTGAAGAGCTCTATTTTATTTTATTATTTTTATGATACTGAGTGACGAGACGAGCGAAGTCGCTCGCCTGATGGCTCTTCACGCTTGCCCATAACAGCTCAACGCCACTCAGAATTGTGAACTTTTTCTAGATCGTAATTATCGAGGAACACCCATTCTGTCAGCGCATTTCACAGTGTAGCGGTTCGCACAATAAGATTAAAGTAAACGTACCTATATACCTACGTAATGTTATGATTCTCGCATTCGAAGTAAAGCAAGCTGTTCCAAAAAGTCATTCGCCATAGACTTACAGACGTTTATTTTATAAAGTGTTATTGTTCGATTGCGCACAGTATCGGAGGCTCTAATTGAACAAGTGTAGTGATGGTGGTGCGACCTCGGCCTATAGCGCGTAGGTCCGATTGCGACAATGCTGACACGAGATTGTGCAAGGTGGCCGATGGAAATTCCGGCGTCGCAGTGTCGGCAAGTGTGCGGCTTAGAGTCCTGCGCGCGCGAGGCCGCTGCATGAATGGAGCCGCGGTATGTGGGTCACGGTGTCGTCAATGGGCCGTCGTCGGCAGGGCCCCCGCGACCGCCTCTCGCGCCCCCATCGCGCTGTGAAAGTTTCAACTACTTTCGCGACAATCGTAGCGCGAAACACGATAAATTACACTCTACCGCTCGAAAATTAAGTTAGTTTTCGAGCGTCACATTGCAACGTTCACATCCGCTTCGGCGCTCGTGCGTGCCTGTGCACGCTGCCGCGGTGGTGCCGCCGTAAGCCGAGGCGGCACGGTCGAGTCTCGCGTGGCTACTCAAATTCGGTATATTCGTGCTTAGGAATTCATTTCCGGGTAGGTCGGAAAGTGAAATGGACGCGTCTGTTATGCAATTGGAATTCGGATGTATCCGGAGTCGGCGTTATTCCGTTCACTTAAAAATATCTATAGGTATCGGTTGACATAATAGGCCGCGATCACCCCGTTTCCGTGACACAGTAAATAGTTAGAGCGATAGAGCGGAAGATGACTTTTTACCGCTGCATAAGCTATAACTTAAAACTTATTGTACTTAGCTCGCTGAGTAGCTTTGAGCCGCCAACAGTTAGCGACGGTATAAACTCAATTTTAATTTACAATTAAGTGTAACCAGTTGGTCATAAATCCTAGTAGTTTTACATCTAAACTTATTAATCAGAGTAAATTACAGAGTCCACTTAAGCATAAGCACACTTGTCAAAATCAGACAAATAAAGTTTTTTTTTTTGTTTGTCAACTTATTTCTAATACATACATAAGTATGAATAAAGTTTAATATCATTCACCGCATGTTTAATAAAAAATATAACATATGTATGCTACTTTTTGTATTTTCTATACGAACATACTATAATACTTATTAGTGTAGAGATCTGTAGCTGTTATTGCAATGGATGTTATAAAGACATACAAATTACCGACTATTCCCGCCAGTTAGTGCAAATACGAAATACGTATTTTTTTAAGTAATTTCTATCTGTATGCAAGAAAGAATTCAGCGTTTAAATTCCCTTTTCAGATATATCTATCTGGATGGGGTATGTTAAAGTAACTTAAATTATTGAAAAATATAACCAGACTGCGTTGTAGGTATAAATAGAAGGTAACTAATAAGCGCTGCGTACCTAGGTGTAGGTACCTATACTCGTAATAGATACAGAGCTCTTTCGTAAAGCTTTATCTCGTAAACTACTGAATATTTCACATACTTAGTAGATATTTTTGAAATCTGCTGCGGTTTGAGCTCTATATAATGATGGTAAATATTAACCTATTCAGCATAGTTTATTTACTAGTTTTCGCGGACGCCCTCTTGAATTCTTGAACCCTATGTCATTCCCACTATTAAAACTATTCAAATGACATCTCACATGTTGAAATCTTAGGCTGTAGAGCGTGCCAAAAAAACCATCATACATGCATAAATAATTACACTCGAAAAATATAGCCCGTCTTGCGCAGTCAGGTAAAAAGTATTTTTTTTCATCCCCACTTTCAAGGCTTTCTTTCTTTATTTATCTAAAATGATGATCAGCGCCATATTCATACCACTCCTTGAGTAAAACAACTGAGACATGGACGAACAGCTAGTTATCCAACTTCGCTGCGAACAGCATATGGTGAGTATGCAGGGTTATGCGGGAAAGATGTGCTAAGCCGCAAAGGGTCCATAATACCCATTCATAATATCATTATGAAACCTTTTACCATGGAACCAACCCGGAAATCTCTAAAATAATCTGTTCCATAGAAAACGGTCATACACATTCGATCTGATATTTTTTCGCGATTTCAGAGTAGCTATATAGTAAAAAAAACATAAAGATGAGTATTATAGACCTCTTTCGGATTAGTACACTCTTTCCGCGTAACCCCGTATAAGAGCTTCTTGTAGTGGCTACGGAACTATAAAATGTGTTGAAATAAATATGAAGTTTACTTAGTAAAATCTATTGAATCTCAAATTTTCTGCATGAATAACTTTTAGATACATTAGCATGATCGTATTTTCCGAGGAAAACTTCATGTAACAAGAACCGGTCAAATATCGTTGTTCCTCGGTAACATGAGGTTTCAACTCAATTGATCGGCAACGGCAGTCTAACTACGTCTATGGCAGTGATTAAAGTCCATGTGAATACTGTGACACTATTAAACTGCTGTGGAGCTATGCTAGCTGTGCGCTAAACTAAATGTCTCGATTTTTAAACGACTGTTTGATCCGATTTATGCGGAAACCTTTCCGCATAAATCGGATCAAACAAACTAAAGTTTACGCTGGTGCGTAAATTAACTAAAGGCAAAAATGAATATTGAAATATACATATTTGTGAGCGTGCTCTTGACAACCCCAACCACTACATTCGTTTTGATAATTCTCAAATCCTCTTCAAGGAGAACCGGTATACATACACCAAGGATGGTTGGCATATACCACCTGGGATCCAGTCCTAAAATTAAGAAAGCCCAGCGCAAAACTGCCGTCTTATGGACCTGTGAGTGAATTCTGCGTACATAGGAGGGATTTGATTAAAAATCATTGGCGGTACTATTTAAATATTTACATAACATTTCTATAGACATCCGATCCGACATCTAGTCTGCATGTGAACACGCATACTGCAATAGTTTCGAACTTTTGCGAACGTCAGAAATAAAATAATCTAAAATACACGCGTTATTGAAAATGTTTTTTTTTTTTTTTATTTAAGCGACGTGCTTATTTTTTGTGGCATTCTCATCAAAACTCGTGTGAGCATAACATAAAGATTACTATATAAATAAATTAACACCTGACCAAATTCTAAATAGTGTAAATAAAATTAACCTAAGATGAACCATGGCCGAAACGTGGATATTCGACAAAGAACCAGAGTCATCGACATAGCTATTAAAAGTTGCAAGTTGAATTGGCAATGGGCAGGCCAAGAACCGATAACCGATGGAGAAGAAAGGTTCTTGAGTGGAGTCCACGAACCGGAAGACGCAGCGTATGTAGGCCTCCCACTAGATGGACCGACGACATCGTGAGAGTCGCGGGCATCCAGTGGATGCAGATAGCAGGTTGTCGTTCAGTGTAGAGGTTAAAGGGGGAGACTTATGTTCAGCAGTGGACGTCTTATGGCTGATGATGATAATGGCGGAAAACGGTACGGAACGCATCCTCATCATCATCAAATAAACTAATTATGTAGACTAACTACATAATTATTGATTATGATGAATATAACCTCAAATAAAGTAGGTACGTTGCACATTAATGGTTATGTTTACTTAGTAAATTGAGGACTGTCATGTTTATGTCATATGGAAAAATAAAGAAAGTTTGCGAGAGTGAATTGCGGTGTCAGCCATTAGTGCTGAAATTGATGGCCTTGTGCTTATCTTGGATACTGTCGCGGTGTTTCAGGACAGTTTGTCGTTGCATGCGCGTGTACTGCCGTCCGCGGGCAGCTTTCACCGCGTCAAAGCACTGCGCCGACGTGCATGTTTATTAACTTAACCATTTTAACAGATATTCCCAAGGCTTCCGTTTACGTCCATATTAGTACTTTTAGTCGTCGTGTCTTCAATATCCCTTTAAAGTCACGTTTCACCGGATACCATCCTCTACCCAAGAGTTCTTGTGCGAAATCCTGCTACGTGCAGGCCAGCACGTCACATAATGATTATTAAATTATTTCCATCAAACGAAAACTCGTAGTAATATCGCATACTTCAAGTTAATCATTGAATAATGAAGATTCATCAATGCTTGTCACTTGACACACGCAATAGACCAATCCTGCTCCATACCTCAAGTACGGAATTGTAAATCTGACATATAAGAGTCGATGAAAATTATTTTGTCCCAACAAATGTTAAGTTACCGATTAAAAAAACTGTACCTGCATTGATGTACATATAAATCAGTAATACAGCATTCGTAACGAATGTGGCACCAGAAGCAGTCCTAAACTTTCACACGAATTGGTAAATTTATATTTTTCTCATTACAACTTCCTTACTTAAATGTCAATCAAAAAACTCATAGGCCGGCCGGCATACATACCTACAAGTATTACGTAAGTAGGTAGTTCCCCGCATAGCTGCATCGCGGGAACGGCGCTGTAACGGCGTTTACGGAGGCTGTGCGGACGTACAGTTAGACGCATTCCTAGAGCGGGTGGACTGCAAGGAGGGGCGGGGCGAGGAGAGCAGATGCCTTCGTGAGGAATGCGCACGCGCACCACCGTGCTAGTTATTGCCACCTATTTGTCGCAATCGCAATGATCATATTAATTCATTTAGTCATAAAACCATGCTAATACTCTGACTTAACATATGTAAAAAATCTCGGAATAAAATTGAATCTTTGATTGTTGCTTTAGCCATAATATCTAGTAATCCTATAAGTAGTATCATAAGTATGTAGTCTGTTAAAAATGACTTGTAGAGCTTAGAAGCCAGTGAGATGTGCGGCTTGTTACGAATTAAAATTCTTGTGGTCGTAGAAGTTTTTAATTGTATTCCATAAACGGGTATTTACAGTATCATTCAGTTTACGTTTCTGATTAATTTGTGCAAGCTAATTAAAAAAAAATACTTTTTGTACAGTTTTTGCTGATATAATTTCCTTTGTCTACAGAAATCTGGCCCTGGGCATCGGTATCCAGAATTTCCCTGAAGGTCTGGCTGTCAGCTTACCGCTGCAAGCCGCCGGCTTCTCAGTATGGAGAGCTTTTTGGTAAGTTTCTAGTAGATGTTTCTTCAGGAAAGACGACCGTGCTACGTGGAGGAAACATGGCAAACGAGCCGGGAGAAGCGCTAGGCAGAAGAAGAAAGGACTCAACACTTTTTAACTCTCAAGGAATCAATTTGTTACATACGAACTTTCAGTGGGCTGTAAAAAGATCTGAAACACATTTTCATAGTTCAGTTTTTTTTTTAATATACAATTGAAATCTTTTTCAGTGCCAAAATGGTGCGTGAAACTGGAAATAATTTTGCGGTAAAGATTGACGTACATCAAAGTATCGGTGGAAAGTTGTCATTTCACCAAGAGTAGAGCCCCTTGTATATAGAATGCGCGCGTCGTCGTTAGGCCGGATGCCAACGCAGCCAGACTGGCCGACCCCATTCCTCCTCCGGCTAATTCATTTAGCGAGTGCTGTGAGAGCGGACTCCGCGCGCGGCCTGTGCCCGCGCCGCCTGCCTTGACCGTCAGATAAGCAGGCGCACTCTACGAATGCTGGTTGCAGATTCGATTTCTAGAATGGGATAGGTAGACATTTCTGATTAAAAAAGCTCAAAATATTTACGAGGCAAAACCTTTGTTTTCTCGTTAAGATAATTTCACGTCATGAAAATCAACTGAAAAGTTTTTACATACGACTTTTTTCGTATAAACATAATTACTGTATAAATTTTACGCGATATGTCCTTATATGTATTTAAAATAATTTAGACATTAGAACATTACAACCACTGGTGACATTAGAAGCACTTACACGTACATATTCCACTTAATATATTATGATCGAGGTTGGAAAAAATAAGTTGATAGCATTAGGTAAACCGTATACGCATCTTTAGATAATTGCAAAGTATTGCATACAACTTCTTACTACTGTACCTACAGCACAATCTAAACAGCGAGAGCAAAAGGTTACATCTGCCTAAGTTGGCTGGGTACGTGCACGCATTGTAAACGTTACCAAATAGGTAAAAGTTGTAAATAGTCGCATTCCGCGGTGTTCCGGGAACCGCTGCGCCGCGCGCCGGCGCCGGCCCGCCCGAGCGCAGAGCCTCGAAACTAGCACCTTGTGGATGCGATAACTTTACAAACATTACATACTTGCTGTGTTTTCCACTACTACTAAGGAGCGGTTACAAAATATCATTGCAGTTCTAAAGGAGGGCTAAATTCATAGATTAGCTTTAACTCTTGGCTAGAACACCGTCATAGCATATGCAATGCATACCATATTGATTTATAAAGCCAACTCATTGTCAAATTTACTAAGATGTTATGAAAACTACCCTAGTGTACAACTAGCGTCCATTCCAACCCAACCGACTGGCCAGCAACGTCAACGTTCCGTGATTTTATCACCGCTCGTTCTTCTAACCTCACTTATCATTCGCTGCCGCTTCCCGCTAGTCAAACTCACGTACAGTATTGCTGGTAGTCGACTTTACATTCAAATCATTTATTCCACTAATAGGCGACGGCGACTTTTCGGAAACACGGCGCTACACAGAAATAGTACAGACGCGAACGGTTTGCAAATTAGTCTTTCTCTAAATAGACATGCGCGGGTGTGCGTCGAGTTATTGGTTTTCAGAAATGATTAGTCAGTCGAATTTCAGCGAATTAAAGATACGGTATTTTGCTGTCTTTAGACTATAAAAAAAAAATGTTTGAAAAATATTAGTCTGTCTAGCATATTAGCCACTTTACATAGTTCTGTCACTGCAAATTTGCACTAACCCCCAAAGTACACAAATGTAAGTGACGTGAATTTAGCGACGTTCTGACTTTTGCCTTGATTATCTTTTTTACAAAAACGTATGTATACATGTAGAGGTGAGTCGGGTTTTCTAGGTTCAGTCGCCTTCGTACATCTGCGAACGGCGTGCGGCAGTAGGAATGCGCTCGAGTGGGAATCCTGGCCGCGGAGGAGGGCGGGAATGCGCGAGCGACGACCTCGCACCCTGCGCCCGTCCCCCATGCCTTTCACAAGGGGCTACCATCACATTCCTATTTCAAAAAAACTTTGAAACCCCGGATACGATAAGACTCGTGAGCACATGTGACATGCTAGATCATTGAACCCTGTTAAGTTTTTATTTTTCATCTCTCTTCAATCTACATCTCTCATATAATGCAATATATGTAATGTATGTTCGAATACGGGTTTTATATCTGTTAAGTTTCCTGAAATCATTTCAAATTGCGTTTCAAATGTGCGTGATTTGCTACCATCGTATAATTTTTGGGCTTTCCAAGCTCCAAAAATTGAGTTATAAATAGTTGAGCTTAGAAAGCTCTGAAAATGATCGACAATAATAAATAGCTTTTGGTGAAAGTTATAATTTCATTTGTCTGGCGAGCAAGGACCTAACATGATACTGGTCTTTGTTGCTGCTGAATACAACCAATTTCCTGCAATAACAGCGTTGTTGGAACCAAAATTAGTTTTAAAAGTTTATGAAGAATAACACATCAGAAGGCCATGTTCAAAGATCAATAAGTAGCACGGCATTCAAGAGCACCATCGACGTGCGTATAGCAGTGGTAGGTCTCGACTCGCGATGCGGAATGGAAGTAGAGAGGAATGCGGCCCCGCAACAAATGCCCTCGGCCTCGTCACGTGCTCCCCTTGAACAGATAACGTCTTCAAAACTGAGTACAGATCTAATTTAACTGAAGGAATTGATAATGTACAATGATTAAACATGCTAATATCTTATTCATGTTTGAGTTATCAAACTGATAGAAGTTAGTTTATGGTGTCAGTAACCAAAAAGTTTAGACTCTACGTATACTTGTAAATACACTGTGTGTAGCGTAGACATAGTAAGTCATGATTATCCTTCCCCTAGCATTCTAACGTACTAATCAAATCCAGTCATACTGGAAAGGCTAAATTGCTTTTCTGCAACTAACTTAGCACTAAAAGTTAAGATGTAGTTTTGTACCGAAAAATCCAATTGATGTGTTACAGTTTATCTTCATATGCAAGTAGCAATGAATTTGTCTCAACGATCAGACCTTCGAAATAGCGTAGCGCATCCTTTGCTTCTAAAATACTGGGGGTTATCAAAAGATTTCAGGAGGCTGAAATACATGAAAACTACGTGCAATCACATAGTTTTCATGTAATGTAGGCTGTATTTTGTTATTAATATGAAATGCTGTTTTCAAAAGTCTGGAAACGAAACTTAACAAGTCAATAAGATTATATAGGGAAAGTATAAGATTATACTTTCATTATAGGGAACTCAAAAGTTAAGCATATCGCGCAAGCAGAAAACAACCGCGAAAGTCACACATAAACCTTGTCTTTATTTCTGATAGTCGCGTCCATCCTTGTCCTACAGTTTAATATGTTCAATGTATAACCAACCATTTTGGACTAA
Source organism: Agriopis leucophaearia (assembly GCA_949125355.1). Classification (NCBI taxonomy): domain Eukaryota; kingdom Metazoa; phylum Arthropoda; class Insecta; order Lepidoptera; family Geometridae; genus Agriopis; species Agriopis leucophaearia. The sequence goes on along the minus strand of OX421273.1, from coordinate 7,295,631 downwards.
CCGCGAAAATATCACAACCCTGAACATAGTCTTATTTTTTTTTTATTTGTGGCGGGGGGCGGTGGGAATTTTCTTAAGATACCCAGTATTGGGGTGTAGCCGGATTATCTGAGATTGCACCCACGGTGGCCGGCCTCTGTGACTGACGGAGAACACAGGAATCTCCATAGGAACGCACCGGTACAACACTACACCTAATGCACATAATTATAACTGGTACCATTATTAAGAACAAATAAATATTTTGTATTTGTTTTTAAATTACATCTATATCCCTACCATATTATAAATGTGTAGATCAAATACCTTCACACATGACTTCTAACTAAGTAGAAGCAATACCAGATATCGGTTTAACTTGCAAAAAAAACCCGTTTGCGTGATTCAGGTAAAGTGTCGTATTTACCTATAATAGACGCAGTTTTCATATTTGTGAAACTACGATCCATTTACACTCATTATTTTAGGAATTATTGAATACCTTATTACGTTTTTAATAATATTATTGGTAAAGTTTAAGCAAATTTACAATTTTTTCGCAAAACATCGTTTTAGTACGCAATCTATTTTCAAACTATGGAACTACAAATCTGACGGCTGTCAGTTTGTTTGTTTGTCCGCGCACATCTTTTAAACTACTAGAATGATTTCAAAGCAGTTTCCATGAATATGCTTATAAAATACCTGATTGAAACATAGGCTATATTAATTTATGATAATAAATAGTTTTTTTTTTTTTTTTAAATAATTATTTATAACGCCATCTAGCTTATTTTATAGTAATGTTGTCGTAATGACAGACTTCTACTCGCAGACATGGTAGGTAGGAAGACTGAAGCGGCTGTTGCCATATAATCTATATGTAAATAAAAATATAGACATTCGCCAAAGAACCAGAGTCACCGACATAGCTATTAAAATCTGCAAGTTGAAGTGGCAATGGGCAGGCCACATCGCTCGAAGAACTGTTAACCGATGGGGAAGTAGGTAAGGTTCTTGAGTGGAGACCGCGAACCGGAAGACGCAGCGTAGGTAGGCCTCCCACTAGATGGACCGACGACATTGTGAGAGTCGCGGGCATCCAGTGGATGCAGATGGCAGGATGTCGTTCAGTGTGGAGGTTAAAGGGGGAGGCCTATGTTCAGCAGTGGACGTCTTCTGGCTGATGATGATGATGAAATAAAAACGAATAGCCGAAATGTATGTACCCGCATAACTTCCGATAGACTGCACCAAATAGTTTTTTTGTGTTTGTTATTTTCAGGACAGCCAACTGCTGTTGAAGAGGTTTTACAGTTTATTATGGCGTAATTTAAAGTACGTTTATTTTTGTATTGACTTCTGACGTGCTAATATACCAAGTCGACGGAGATTAAAATGAATACATTTTTTTGCCAGGATCAAACTTAACACCAATAACAGACACGCAAAGTAGGTGAACTCGTGGCATCTAATCTGTTACTGATCTATGATTAGCAGCTATTTTGGATGTTATGGTGGTGAACGAAAGCGGTTTAGTTGTTGGAAGGGTCGAGGCGCAGAAGGCGGGCAAAAATTATTTAGACATCATTGATTGGCAGTCTTTACGCGGAGTAATGTTAAATAACAGCGATTAATTATAGATACCGCTCCATGCTTCCTACTTACTATTTACTAATAATTCAATAATAACGTTTGTCATGCATGACATTTCGCTTGACTTATACCATTTTTTTTTCCTTATAGGCTCCATGGCTCCACACTTCCAACGTATTTAACCAGTGAAAGTAATATATTATTTGCTTGAAATATATTTGAAACTATGGACATGTCGGGATACCTGTATCGAGTCAGATTAAAACTAGACTAAAATCATACTATGACGATAGTATGACAATCCGCATTAAAGTGGAGAGCAATAAATCTACAATCATGTCATATGTGTAGGTATTATCTATAAAATATTCAGTATAAATAATCCGATGGATTTGTGCCTATTTAAAGTTCCGTTCGTGTTCGTTAGTGTAACATTTATATTTGGATATGTCAGTCTAATCGTCCACCCACTAATTACTTTGCGCTACGCGTACGAAGTCGCGGGCATTAGCTAGTACATATATAAAAATCAATTGCTGTTCGTTAGTCTCGCTAAAACTCGAGAACGGCTGGGCCGATTTAGCTGATTTTGGTTTTGAAAATTTTGTCGTAGTCCAGGGAAGGTTTAAACGGTGAGCAAACGGCTCGACCGATTTTGATGAAATTTTGTGTTCCTGGAACGGGTCATAGTAGCGAGGCCGAAGGCCGAGCTTACACCCGTGCGAAGCCGGGGCGCGTCGCTAGTCTCAAATATAAATTTTGAAGCTTTCGGGAGAGTTTGAAACATTAGTATCGTTAAAACTTCTCACACACTTAGCTGCTTGCGGTTCGGTACTTAACACGTATTCTTCATATTTTTATGTATTATTTTTTCGTTAGGAATATGTTACTAATGTAATAAATGCGAAAGTATGTTTGTTCGTTGGTTTAAACAGAGGTCTGTTCCGTTGATCTGTACCTGCGTTAAAGAGGAACCATAGAGGAACGTGATTTTTGCATATAGATAATTGGAGGGCCCCATGATTGAGATACTTTTGATCCCGAAAAAAATACGACTCCTCTGGGACTATCCACGTGGGTGAAATTGCGGAACACAGCTAGTCGTAATAATTGCCTAAAATTCTTGACTGTGGTTTTCAAACCTGACTTTAAAAAAAACGGTCGGATAAAGCGTTTTGCATTCTTCCCCTCCGTTTACATTCGCAGACCCAGTTTAAATAACATCCTTAATTTGTATTAACCCTTTAAATAGGGTAGGGCGATGTGTTGATAAGAAAGCATGCCGTTTCCTGTTTGTGTTTCTGTTGATATTTCTTGTTATTTGGAACCGTTAGGTAGTTTTCGGTTTTCTTTAGAATCTAAAGAAAACAGAAAACTACCTAATGGTTTAATGTTTAGACCGTCAGCAAGTGTTGGCTCTAGCGCTCTTTTTCTTCTCGAAGTTTATTTATTTATTATATGTATTTTTATAGATGCTAGGCGTTTGACCACAACACATCTCATCATCATTATCAGCCTATCATGTTCTGCACTGCTCGGACACAGCCTTCTCTCAGAAGGATAGAGAAACAGAGAGAGAGAATGGGCCCTAACATCCACTATGCTGGCCCAGTGCATGTTGGTGAACGTCATATCTCTTTGAACTTTTGAGATTCTTGGACGTACCGGTTTCTTCACGATGTTTCCTTTCACCATTGTTGAGCGATGGCATCGAAAATGCACATACAATATTTATGTACAAAATAAGTCATTGATGCAGGGCCTAGGATCGAACCGGGTGCCGTGCCTGCCACATGCTACTGCCCGGCCACGGTCGCTCAACACAACTCACTTAATGTTTTTTGTTAAGGGTCGGCAACGCATTTGTGATGCCTCTGGTGTTACAAATATCCATAGGCCCGTCGCCTATGGATATTTGTACTTGACTGCTTACCATCAGGCGGCCCGTCTGCTTGTTTGCCACCTATGGCATAAAAAAGTACTGAATCATATTATATCGTGCTGTCTGAGCGGTGATAGTTACAATCTTCTCTTCTTCTTAGTTGTGCACTCTGCTAGAGTGGCCGTCGCGTTAATGGTACATGGACTTACTCGACGCCGGTATCCCTACCTCGACATCTTATGGAGAGGAAGAAGACCCGAGATGATGATGATGGCTTCTGGCCGTCGACCGATAGTTTGATAGTTACAATACCTGCCAGTTACTGGAACAGAAAATCTTCATTTCAAGCACATTGGAAGCTAAATTGCGTTAATTAAGAAGCAATGTCTAATTATATAGGAATTCGCTATCCGCTTAGCGGCGGTTACCTAATTAGGCGTCGGGCGTACTAGAACAGGTGTCGTACTATCTAACCACTCACTTTGGCTTGATTACGCATTTAAAAAAACATACTTTGTAATAGTTAGGTAGGTACTGGTTCCTCTATTATGATTTAGTTTTACCACGTATCTGTTACACATGTACTTATTATCAACGTAGAAATACTTTTTCGTTTTGGTAAATAGTGTGCTTATTCTTGGATATCCTGTCTTAAGACATTTTGATGACCGTGCTTAGGTATCTGAAGTCTCTTGCTCGGTATCTCTAAATTTGTCTTTTCAGAATCCGAAGAAATTGTATCAGTCTATGTATGATTAGCAGCATTGTTGCGGATTGATTGGTCAAAATAATACAATACTTAGTTCAAAAGGCTGAAAATAAACCGCCAGTTTACTTCTTTTCTTGGTTTTCTTGTTTGACAAAGCAAAACTAAAGCACTTACATGCCTAACTATTTCTCGGTACGCGACTGGCTCGCGGCGGTTCTCGTATTTTTTTGTCTAAGCGCATAAATCCACATTAGTTTTTTGCACCTCGATATGATATAATCAGATCAAATGGTTGTGATCCATTGTTGTAGACAATGCGTCTAGTCGATGGTTCTCAGCGTACGTGAGTCACGGTGCCGTAGCACACCTCACGCTTACGCACCATATAGGTGCCTCATTCGTTAGACAACCTATTCAATTAACTTATCTATAATTGGTTTGTTACGTATTTTTCTGGGCATTATGCATTTGGTCAGTTGGCGCAATTCTGCGTTTGAATAGTACAGTTTGACCAGGCTTTTACCTTTGTGGCGGTATTGGAAGTTATATTTTTGATATCGTAACGTCATTTTGGAAAATGTTAATGATTTTCGTAAGGATTGCTACGCCCAAGTTATTTGATTGGAATCAATTTTTTTATAACATTCAACTTATTCATGTTTAAAAGATTTATTTTGTGGAAGATATACCTAGTAACGGAATCTCCTTTCGAATCGGGGTGTCAGGAGAGCGATGGTTCGGCGGTGCGGGCGGCGCGCACGAGCCCGCGTGTCTGCGGCCCCTCGCGTCCGCGGTATTTGCCCAGGTTTCCCTCGCTAACTGGACCCGAGAAAGTCGTCTATTTCGAAATTTTAGCGTTGCGTGAGTATGCGATGTGTCGCTGCGGTGCCTCGGAGTCTGGTGCGAAGCGCGGCGAGCGGACGGTGCGGCGGCGCGCTGTCTACGCGTTCTTCCGGACAGCACCCGTCCGACCAGTCGCAGCGCACCGCCCGCTGCCCGCCTCGGGCAATCGGCCTTCGGACTCTAATAATTAAATCGAGAGACCGAGGCGGAGTGGCCGCCGTCGAAGAAGTGGTCGCGGAAGGCGCAACATCGCGCCGCCCGCCGCGGCAGCCTTGGTGGCGCTGATCTGCGCAATCGAGGCCGGTTTGGAGCGCGCATTTTGCGTCGCGGCCGCACCTATTCTTCTCGAACCTCCTCGCTACCTTCCTACTCCGCAACTTGATACGCCTGTTTTGATCGATGACGACTTAAATTTTATTTAATTACTTACTGGTACCTGTCCAATCTGTCCATACATGCGCAAAATATGTACAAAATATAAATACCAGCCTGATCAACTCACCTGTGTACGTTAGACACTTGCATGAGTGCAAAAATGGTTGTGGTCCGACAAAGCGAAAGTATTTAAAAGAGGCAAACTAATTTTATTAAGTTTTCACACATTTTATTTATATTACACGGGAAAGCAAAGCAAAGCGATACAGCCGCGCGTGCGCATAAGCCTTGATAAAGACGCCGAATACGGTAGAAACTATAGTCGGAGTAACCGGCCTAATCTTACGTGAGTAATCCCCGTGTAATATAAATAAACTAATTTTCTTTTCAATCTTTTACAGAAAACCTAAACTAAAGTCTAATTACTTATCTGATTGACAAAACGATGTTAGTCAACGGAACAATCAGTAATTATTGTAATTGCGAGATATCAAAAAAATAATCACACAGGTTGTCTTAAAATAAGCATCTGAACACATTACGACAGTTTTTAGAATTTTTGTCTGTTTGTTTGTGGACGCACATCTCCTAACCTACTGGACGGATTTAAGTGCTCTTTTCACGAATATGCTTAGCTATGACCAGATTAAAGTATAGGCTATGTTATTTTGCGCAAGGGCCGGAATAAGGGAGGAAAAAAGAGTTGAAAGTTTATATGAAAAGCGACGCGTTCAAAGTTGCGGGAAACAGCACTAGTAAAAAAAAATGTGTAATATCACGTGTCCACCTAAACGTAATGTCACTTACATTCACGGAGGCTTTTATTTAAATTCAACGTAGTTATTGAGTGATGGGCATCCTGTTTTATGACTCGTCGGCGGCTCAACAGCCGGTGATTCTACGAATCAGTGGATATTGCCGCAAATTGCCGCTTTCGCCACCCCCTGAATAATGCATACGATAACATAACATCACGTCGTGGCCCCGCAGCACCCGCGCCCGCGCCCGCACCTGCCTACCTGCGTTCACCATCGTTCCGCACAAACCCGTTCCCATCGCATTTCGCCGCCGCACTAACTCATAGTTACCTGCCATAAATGTAACGCGTCCATGTGCCACGTCGTCATATCCTTACACAACCTCACCCGTACTTTGAAATGTCCCAGCTACTCTGTCCCCGCGAGCGTCAACCGCGCCGCAATTTTCCACTTAATAGTTGTAGTGGTACGTAGCTTTCCGCTGGCGAAGGAATCCGGCGTTGGAGAGCCGCGGCCGGGTGGCGGAGCGCGCGGGTGCTGGAGCAGGCTTGCGGTGCCGGTGCTTCGGCGGCGGCGGAGCGGGACTCGACGCTCACCGCACTCAGATATGGGCTGGTCGTCGTGTGGGGTGGCGGCTGGCGGCGTTTCCCACAGCCAAGGCTCCTCGACCAGTTCGTCGGAATGTGGTCGCGGCACCGGCCCGCACTTTCACCAAAACAATTCGTTAGCGGCCTCTTTCGGCATCGCACCGCACTCCGCACCACCCGCGCCACCACCCCGCCACCCGCACACGTGAAAATTAACAACACACTGATACATGACTGTGTGATCAGTATTTTGGACTGGAGGCCCTTTTAAAGTTCCGCGCCCCCGACATCAACATTCTTTCGAGTGCAAGCTACTTGCATACCTTTCTTTGTATTATGGTGATCTGGTTACTCGCCCTTCCAATGCTTGACTTTCATAATAATCAATGTAAGAATACTAATCACTAGAAGGTTCGTATACTGGTGAGCAAAAAACCCTTGCGCACAAAGACGGTTGCAGACAAAATGGTATCATGTTATAGATTTTGTTCGATACCTTTATGAAAACAAAGGTGGTATATATGTGAGTCTTTACTATTGCAAGTTCGATTGAGCACTTGAAAAGGAAACGATCCAATTCTTGAACAAGTTCAATTCATCACAATTCATTATCAAGTCATATCACGCTTCCAAATATGGTACGAGCTTCTGTTCTTTTTGTAGAAATGGTAACAATGCTTAATTCTGGGCCCAATTCTCAAAACCAGTCCTTAACATTCGTGTTCCCTTTTCATGAGCATTCGTTGATAAGCATTAGGAACCATTCAGATAATCTATCTTACATTTCATTTCATCAAAACTCGCGTGGGGAAAAACAATTATAAAAAACTTTTGCTATGGAACCACCCTTGAAATAAGAAACAAAAACAGCTGTTTCATTCATTTCGTTGAGTGTTCATAAAATAAATCTATGGAACAAGTGTTTTTTTTTTCGTGAATTCAGGGTTTGTTCTTACTTCCCTATTCTGTGGGTTCTAAAGTAAAAATTAATTATAATGATGATTACAATTATATCTTCGAACATGTCCGTTGTATCGTATAGAGTTTCACCCGGTATAAAAGCGAAATAGCAGCTCAATCGGTTGGGGATGACTAAAATTCAGTTGTAGGATTTGTCACACACATACATACTAACGGGGCAAGATAAATAAAATCTATTTATAGTTTCATTTACCTTACCCCGCAAGTTCATTCGAGTGAAGTGTGATTATACTTACGAGTAAGTAACTTGAAGACTGCGCTCACCGGTCACAGCTGTCTTTTGCTCCTTAAAAAATCACTGAATGATTATTAAAGAACCGATTGGCCATTATCTTTAGAATAACATTGCTAACTTTATAAAGCAATTTTCATCTCATAAAATTCTCACTAAGATTTTATATCTTCATAAGTATCGAAATATTGCCGCGATTCGGCTATCTCACTCGCACATTGCCTCGCTATATCCAGAGTTTAGAAATACTGACCAATTCCGTTTGCTATTCTTATTTTTAGTTTTACAGCCTTAACATAGCAACTACATATATCATTTTCACACAACTTTGATCGGCCAAAATGTGCGCTTAGTTGCCGCTTACAGAGGCAGCTAAAGGCGTAAGTATCAAAATGCCCAATCGTTTTTCATTTAATTATCACTGTGATTTTGTTCTTCAAACGTGTAGAAAACGTGCGAATGAGATAGTTGTGGCCGTTGAGCGCAGCCTTAACATGGTTTCTGTTTGTATATCAGGTACGGTCAATTGTCCGGAATGGTGGAACCAGTATTCGGGGTGCTTGGAGCAGTTGCAGTGGCAGCCGCTCAACCGGCGTTGCCCTATGCGCTGGCGTTTGCTGCCGGCGCCATGATATACGTGGTCGCTGACGACATCATCCCAGAGGCAAATGCGTCGTAAGTCACTTATGCACTTTTTACCAGATTACGCGAAAAAGTTGGTTTAAGATTTTGATAGACCATGTCAGTGGTTCCCAAGGTGTGCGCGTACCCCGGGGAACGCGAACCACAAGCGAAGTAGCTTGAAGGTGCGCCGAAATCTAAAGCTGAGATAATACCATGATTTTGCAGCGATGATAGCTCGATAGATAGTGGTTGACGCGTTCAAATATTCAATCCGATGGGTGTGAGTTCAAATCGTGAGGAAACCATAGCATGGCGGTAGTGCACTTTCTAGTACCCGCGGATGGCTAGCTACCACCCTCAAGTTGAAAATATGTCACCAAGCACCTGACGTGGTGTTACGGCAGCATGACTTGATAGCCATTTTCCATTCCAGGCTAGGTAACTATATTCAACCACACCGTCTCGTAACATCAGGTGAGCTGTGGTCAAACTTCTAGCCTGATAACCGTAAAGAAAATAAGTAAAAAAGTGCACTAATATGACACTCACAGCAATATTTTAAGTCAGTCAATCTAAGTATAACGCAGTTTTATTTATCACTAGTGCTTGCCCGCGACTTCGTACGCGTAGATTTTAATATAAACATTCAACCCATTCTTCCTCCTTTCGACCCTTGCGCATCCGGCCCTTGCGCAAAATAACATAACCTTTACTTCAATCTGGTCATAGCTAAGCAAATTCGAGAAAACCGCATTTAAATCCGTCTACTGGATAAGAAGACGTGCGTGGACAAACAAACAGAAAAAAAAATCTCATCAAAAAGTCTTACCGTGTTCAGCTGCTTATTTTAAGACACCCAGTGTATTTTTTTTTTGATATCTCGCAATTACATTTTTTTTGTCTCTACGTTTTTATTATGTGTATAGATTGCCGCTATAAGTAAACTGCAAATAAGGCGAGTTGGTGGTCAAACGCAAGCCTTTTATTATGTAACTAGCTAATGCCCGCGACTTCGTACGCGTAGCGCAAAGTAATTAGTGAGTGGACGATAAGACTGACATATCCAAATATAAATGTTACACTAACGAACACGAACGGAACTTTAAATAGGCACAAATCCATCGGATTATTTATACTGAATATTTTATAGATAATACCTACACATATGACATGATTGTAGATTTATTGCTCTCCATTTTAATGCGGATTGTCATACTATCGTCATAGTATGATTTTAGTCTAGTTTTAATCTGACTCGATACAGGTATCCCGACATGTCCATAGTTTCAAATATATTTCAAGCAAATAATATATTACTTTCACTGGTTAAATACTTTGGAAGTGTGAAGCCATGGAGCCAATAAGGAAAAAAAAATTGGTATAAGTCAAGCGAAATGTCATGCATGACAAACGTTATTATTGAATTATTAGTAAATAGTAAGTAGGAAGCATGGAGCGGTATCTATAATTAATCGCTGTTATTTAACATTACTCCGCGTAAAGACTGCCAATCAATGATGTCTAAATAATTTTTGCCCGCCTTCTGCGCCTCGACCCTTCCAACAACTAAACCGCTTTCGTTCACCACCATAACATCCAAAATAGCTGCTAATCATAGATCAGTAACAGATTAGATGCCGCGAGTTCACCTACTTTGCGTGTCTGTTATTGGTCTTAAGTTTGATCCTGGCAAAAAAATGTATTCATTTTAATCTCCGTCGACTTGGTATATTAGCACGTCAGAAGTCAATACAAAAATAAACGTACTTTAAATTACGCCATAATAAACTGTAAAACCTCTTCAAAAGCAGTTGGCTGTCCTGAAAATAACAAACACAAACAAAAACTATTTGGTGCAGTCTATCGGAAGTTATGCGGGTACATACATTTCGGCGATTCGTTATTATTTCATCATCATCATCAGCCAGAAGACGTCCACTGCTGAACATAGGCCTCCCCCTTTAACCTCCACACTGAACGACATCCTGCCATATGCATCCACTGGATGCCCGCGACTCTCACAATGTCGTCGGTCCATCTAGTGGGAGGCCTATCTACGCTGCGTCTTCCGGTTCGCGGTCTCCACTCAAGAACCTTACCTACTTCCCCATCGGTTAACAGTTCTTCGAGCGATGTGGCCTGCCCATTGCCACTTCAACTTGCAGATTTTAATAGCTATGTCGGTGACTCTGGTTCTTTGGCGAATATCTATATTTTTATTTACATATAGATTATATGGCAACAGCCGCTTCAGTCTTCCTACCTACCATGTCTGCGAGTAGAAGTCTGTCATTACGACAACATTACTATAAAATAAGCTAGATGGCGTTATAAATAATTATTTTAAAAAAATTTTTTTACTATTTATTATCATAAATTAATATAGCCTATGTTTCAATCAGGTATTTTATAAGCATATTCATGTAAACTGCTTTGAAATCTTTCTAGTAGTTTAAAAGATGTTCGCGGACAAACAAACAAACTGACAGCCGTCAGATTTGTAGTTCCATAGTTTGAAAATAGATTGCGTACTAAAACGATGTTTTGCGAAAAAATTGTAAATTTGCTTAAACTTTACGAATAATATTATTAAAAACGTAATAAGGTATTCAATAATTCCTAAAATAATGAGTGTAAATGGATCGTAGTTTCACAAATATGAAAAGTGCGTCTATTATAGGTAAATACGACACTTTACCTGAATCACGCAAACGGCATTTTTTTGAAAGTTAAACCAATATCAGGTATTGCTTCTACTTAGTTAGAAGTCATGTGTGAAGGTATTTGATCTACACATTTATAATATGGTAGGGATAAAATATTTGAAAAGTGGTACACAAGTTTGAGTAATTTTTTCAAGGGGTACGTAGGAAAAACTGATTGGGAACCATTGGTCTATATATCTATATTAATTTATGGTTTTTCCATAATTATTTACCGTATTTTAGCAAATCAGGTGTCTATCGATGCGTCAAACATTCAGCGCGTCACCTCGCTTCACACTATAATCTAGACTGTTCTTTATAAAATTTGGCAAGGCACAAGCGAGGCAAAGTGAGCAAGGTGTGTAGTGTACATCACAATGACGGTCATAGAATACTCCCCCCCGGAAAATATGTAAAATCGCGGGGCGCATCGGTCGAACTTTAGAGTTTTAACCTACATAATATCTTGCACAGAAATAAATGTATGTAAGTACCACAAGTTTTGACTGCATGTATAATGTATAGGTTGCTGGGTGTGGTTTTAGTATCATCCACTAAGTATTATTGTAGAAAAAGCGTTCGACTCGTATATATTGTTAAAGCTATTTTCAAAGCACTGAACTAACACGAAAGAAAAAAAAAATTGACCATTGATTTCCTTGAAGGCCGGCGTCGCGGTTTTATTATCGCACTAGCCGCCACCCCCTGAAAGGTTATCCACATATCTGTGGATATCGCACACTGCATTTTACGCGATCTTTTTTGCCTGCACCCGCAATATTTAGAATGAGCTTTTTCCCTTCCTGCGGCATTTCCGAGTAACTATAACGTAGGGTTCTTCAAACGAACTGTTAGAGTCTTTAAAGGTCGGCAGCGTATCCTTGATGCCCCTGGTGTTACCGGTGTCCATAGGCGACGGTGATCGCATACCATCAGACGGCCCGTTCGCTTGTTTTTCACCTGCAAATTTAAATAAATAATAGACGGATGAGTATTATTGATATCTTCGTGTTCGACGCGAATTAACAACTAACCGGATGTCTGGCTGACGTGTTTCTCAACGCAGATGTCCTTCCCCTAATAAACCAGGAATTTAAGCAACTCACCTTGATATTGACCCAGAAAATGCTAAAGACGCGTCGCTCTTTATTATCTGCCCTCGCGAGATGTCTTTCCCCCTTAATTCGTTTGGTCCGATATTTACGTACTTTATTGTCCATCGCCAGTCTATTCAAATTCATGCTACGAGGCAAGGCTGATTTACAACGATCCAGTGACGCTGGGTAGGCCATGGCATTAGACTCACGCCATTTGATTAAGTTCAGTAGCTTTTTTCATATCTTTAGAATGACTACGAGTTCCTCTCCAATAATATTAATTAGGAATATCTATGCACTGCTGGATAACTGTTTGTTGCCATAAAATTTATTTCCATTGGTCAAATAACGATCCAGCCTAACTAGATTTCAGCGCTGAATTGAGGTACAGGATTAATGTAAATCAGCCTTTACGCGCGTGAGTCTTAAAACTTACTTTAGTTTTCTAACACGCCGGTTTTTATCTCTGATCTCAGTTTCGGGACGAATAATCCGCGCGGGTCTGTCATAATCGTATGACGAGGGTCAGTCGCTTTATTGTACCGATTCTTGTCCGTATTTCGAGAGATCCACTATAGACGGCTTGTTAGTCGTCAATAGGTAGGAGCTCGTTAGATGGTGTAAGCGAAGGTCGCCGGTTCCTTGGCGCCTCTCCTTAGCGACCGAACCTATTGTCCATCTCGCGTATTGTCCTGGACCGGTATCCGTTCCCTTCCGCACTCACATCCAGTTTGTCGACTTCATTGTCTAATTGTTATGTCTTCCCTCGAATAACGGTAACTTCGTATTACGTGAAAATGTTACCGTTTTTTTCTGTATCTCGAGCGTTGTAATTTCGCCAGTTACAATTCTCTGATTTTGTGTATAGATAGTAATCTTGGAATTCCTTACATTAGCATTCTTGGTTAATGCTTTCTTTAAACTGATCCCGTTACGTTTGCGCATTTCAAAACGGATTTTGATTCACCAATGGGGCATGTTATGGCTTTGGGGTAAAATAATGTCTTTGTTTTAAAAGATTAAGTTTTTTAGTAACTTTTTAGCGTAGGTTAATATAATAGGTTTCTATAATAGGATGTAAAGTTGTCATACATGTTATGAGATTTTCGTCTTTATCCATGCATTAGAGTGAAATAGAATGAGTGAAGAAAAGACAAATCCATTCCATCAATGCATTAGTCCAGTGTATTGAAGTGGGACAGGATGCAATTTTTTCTCAAAATTGATTTTTCTCAAGAAGAAATCGGGATAGAGTCGCGAAGTTTCGGCAATGCATGCGGTTGCGCGTATTGCTGCGCTACAAATACCCCGCCAGAAATAGCGGCGCGCCGTCTGCCACCCTGGACGACGCCGCCGCCCGCCGTCGCCGCCTCCGCCTCCGCCCTCGACGCACTCTCAGGGTTGCCTTTTACCTCTGCTTACTACTTTGCACTAAGTATTATAATAACTTTTTAACCACCGTATCGAAAAACTTTATAAGTTTAACGAATCTGTCTGTCTATAGCTAAGTATGTAAGTAAGTCTACAGTATATGGCATCATGGCTCCCAAAGACATAGACCGATTTCAATTTGGGTTTTTATAATTGAAAGCTCGGTTAATCGGGATGGTTATTATCTGATGGTTCTTATTTCATGAAAATCTGTCAATCTGCAGTTTGTCAACCACACCGCCACTTAACGTCCGGTAAGATGTGGTAAAAAGCTTAGACAACAAAAAAATTTTTTTTATTAATTATTTATTTAAATGTTTAAATAATTAATTATTTAAATTTTTAAATAATCAATAATGGTAATATTAATAATATCGTTTTTAATTTTTTTGCTTTATTATTTGTGTTTTAAGTTTAAGTATGGACCATGTTGTCCAGAATAAAAACATTTGAATTTGAATTTTGATGTTTACCACAAAAAACGATCTAGGTACATCAGGTACAAATTTAATTCGTCATAATCAAAACGTAACATACCTGTCAAAACGGCAAAATTTAAGACTAGATAAAAATAGTGGCAACCCTATACTTAGACATTTAATGCCTACTGAACATACTCTCCTATTTGCTATAAGTACAAAATAATAATATAAATAGGACAAGTATCATAGAAATTCTCCGCCGTAATTCATTTAGAGAAGAAATAGACTCAATAAATGCGACGTTCCCAGACGTAATGAAGTGTAATAATGTCACAATAAAATATGTAACATGATGGAATAATGTCATTGTGCATTGGAATATTGTACGTATAACTTAATTTTTATAATGAGGCGCTTCTTAACGTCAAATTTTTCAGACATCCACATTTCTCTTACCCAACCGCTGATACATTTGTGGCTGAGATATTCGCAGGGTTGAGATTCGACAATTAAAACGGCCGCGTTTAAATACCTAGTTATAGTTTATGGCGGTTTCACCTGAGTGGACACTCCTTTAAGAGTCGTAAATTTTGCCGGGATAAAAGTATTATATGCCATTGTCTAGCCCTCCAACTACGATATATCTATGTAAAAATCACGTTGATTGGTTGATCAGTTGCAGCGTGAAAGAAAGACAAACAAACAAACCCTTTTTCGACGACTTTCGTATTTACTCGTATTATTAGAATGTAGGTATCATATTTTTCACTATTTCACGCCCCGCCTTCTACCTTCTGTGTGAATCCTCTCCATCCTAAGCTTGCCTGGAAGAGATCGCTCTTAGCGATAAGGCCGCCGATTGTTACACTAGTTTGTTTTGTTTCTAGCTATTTTATCGTGTAATATGTTATTTGTGGTGTGAACAATAAAGTAAAGAGTTTATCTATCTATCTATCTATCATTTTCGTTCGATTCGTTTCGAGTTTGAGCTAAAATTCGGAACATAGATATTCGCCAAAGAACCAGGGTCACCGACATAGCTATTAAAATCTGCAAGTTGAAGTGGCAATGGGCAGGCCACATCGCTCGAAGAACTGATAACCGATGGGGAAGAAAGGTTCTTGAGTGGAGACCGCGAACCGGAAGACGGTAGGCCTCCCACTAGATGGACCGACGACATTGTGAGAGTCGCGGGCATCCAGTGGATGCAGATGGCACGATGTCATTCAGTGTGGAGGTTAAAGGGGGAGGCCTATGTTCAGCAGTGGACGTCTTCTGGCTGATGATGATGATTTAGGCGATTGGGCGTCCACGAGAGTGGATCCAATTTAGGCAGTTTGATAACATAATTTTTGTTGCTGTAAATGCATGTAGGTATATGGAGTTTGAAATTAAGGCTCTATCTACACAAATACCAATTTAGACGAGGATGAAAGCTCATATTATGTTTAAAATGAACCATATATAACTAGTCTACATGCGGATAATTGAAATGCACCATGGACAATACCAATTACCAATGGACATCGGGGTGTGACAAGAAAAAGTGATACACGTTATTTCCAATTTAATTGAATACTCTTTCTTAGTGTTTTACGAGCGGACGTCTAGACATCTATTTCGGTGTAGGTCTCGCAGACTGGTAAGCGATGCACGTGCATCGTACGTGCAGACATTTAGTTGTGCGCTGAGATGAGTGCGCTGCGCCACCGCCGCTGCCGCCGGCGACACGATCCGTGTCGCGGCTATTTGCAGCGGGCGCAGGGCAGGTGGCGGCGCGCCGATGACTGATGAACCTCGAAAGAAGAAAATTCGGCGCGCCGCCACGCGTGGGATTGTCACCGTCTCGACACTCTCAATAACAATAAATATATAAAATAACGCATTTGTTGCCGGGATAAGGCCGGTGACGGCGCTCTAGTTTGTCTATGCACTGACGTCACCGTCTGGGAATCCAGTGCGCTGTCGGTTGGCACTCCCTGACCTACCTCCAGACGCCGCGCATCCTTGATGTTCGCATATCGCCAACCCCTATTGATTGGGCGGATCATCTGATTCCAATCAGTCACCCCGAACCGTATTACTGTTCCGTTACGAACGCAGTATGTTCGCTCGTTTAAACATCTACGATTTCTGGGAAGCGGCCAGATATGTTTTGATCTACTGAACATAATAGCGTCAATTTTCGGCTTCCTTTTGGATTGAAATGTAGATACTGAATTTATGAACTTAAAAGCTCCTACAGGCATGACAGTAGTCAGTGGTAGAGCTGTCGTCTATCATCAGGCCCCCGTTTACAGGTGTTGCCATTTCACACTTAAATTGCTTAGTATAAGTATGTATTCACTATCCACTACGAAGCTATTATGCATTGAACTGAAAAATAACGTGCACTCCTGTGTGAAGCCTTACAAAACTAACACTCATGAAAATTCTGGATAACAGTTGACAAGCCGAAAATCAAGTGCTTATACAGACCCTATTTTCATGGATACATAAAACAGAATAATATCAGGGACTGTTTGAAAGATCAAAATTATTGCAATTGGTTGTCTGACGTTTGCTCACAACTCATTATGTTTGGTGATCTGTAATGTAAGCCTTATCGACTTTGCCTTTCACGTCTTTGAGTGCAACCGTTGTCACGTTAACATTATTTCCTAAAAGCGATTTGTTTTCCAATGGCTTGGCATTCCTGGGTGCGCGCGTGATGTCACCGGTATTTAGGTGCGTGTCGAGTGTCCAACGGGGTTCCCCAGCGCGCGTGATGTGAATACGATGCAGGCTGAACGCGCAGCTCTGTGCCCCAGCTCGACTCAGCCGACCTCACTGAGCCGGATCTCACTCGCTACTCCTCTACTGACTGTTTTTAGCTTATTGCTCCTACCAATTGCCCCGGTGGCTCAGTTGGTAGTGAACCTACCTTCTGCGCTTCGGCGCGTGGGTTCGATTCCCACCGATTTAAGTATGTATTTAAAAATATATATGTACGTATATCAGTCTCTGGCAGCCATATTACAAGGTTTGCTTAGTTTGGGGTCTGATGACAGTGTGTGCAAAAATTACCCAGATATTTATTAATTTTTGAGTTTTATACATTAAATATAATTATAAAATCACAAATAATATAAAAAACTTAAAAAGTAGGGTGCAGCAGGGCAGGGCCCAAGCTGCCGGTGGTTAGGGCTGTGCAGAGTGAGGAACCTCCTGACAATGCGGGCCGTGTTCAGGATGGCCGCCTTCTGCATCTGACCCTTGACCCAACCGTCTAGCGAGAGCCTCTTAAGGTGGTGGTTGAAGCTCTTCGCTATAAGGCCGTTCACCGATACAACTACCGGGACAATGATCGTCGAGTCAACATCCCACATGGCGGTAACCTCGTGGGCCAATCTAGGTACTTGCTGAGTTTGTCCTTCTCAGCCTTCACGAGGTTCTCGTCATGTGGGATGGTGACGTCGACGAGCACTGCTCGGCGCTGGGACCGGTCGACGATCACGATATCAGGCTTATTGGCGACAATAGTCCTGTCCGTGATGATAGATCGGTCCCAGTAGAGCAAAGCACGACCATTCTCGTGAACTGGCGCTGGTGCGTACTTATAGTACGGCACCTCAGACTTGACAAGGCCGTATCGAAGGGCAAGTTGCTGGTGGATGATCCTGGCCACTTGTTATTATTATTATTTAATTTGTCTCTCATTGCACTCATTTGAAAATGTATTTTCATGAAACGATTATATTGAATCTTTTGTGGTACAGTATATTCTAGATAGGTGGTCCTATTTAGAGAACAATCTGAACAGGCACATATACCACAAAATTCCTCAATGACACATCGAGAAACAAAGACGATTTAATTCTCATGCAACACACTTTGCCTCAAATAATGATTATCAATTGCATAAATTATTTTTCATTAAAAACTTTTCTGAGATTGACCAGTTCTGAAATGATATTTTTCAAACAATTGAAAAACGTAATAGATTTCTATCTACACAGTATTAACATGTCAAATATTGTAGCTTTTGCTGGCGCCCTATATTTACATAATTATGTTAATCGGATACGTGAACTATTGTTTGTTAAATAAATTGCGGTTGAGGTTTTACAGTGCTAAAGTAGATACCCACCCACATTATGTATGTATGTATCTCGGTTAAAACTGTAGCAATTAGACAGACTTCTCATTTGCATTTTTCCGTGTTACATCATCCTTAATTCGAGCCATTCTTTGTCTTACTGCGTTTTGCATCAAGTTTGGCTTAATTTCTTATAAAATCAAACAGTCTCGATTAGGAAATCAGTATTCTATAACAGCTACAGAAATACAGTTATATGATTATTAACGGAATATTTACCGTGGTAAGGTTCTGGATAGAGCTCGATAATTCGGCGCAGTTACATGCACCACCTAGAAATGAAATGGATATCCGGTAACTTTCCGGCGCCCTAAATACTATCCGGCCGAATACTGGATTTAAAAAAAGGTAATTAATTGCTATATTTAGTTGGTATCACTTAAGAAATACAATCAGTACTCACACAATAATTCTTCATAAGTTGAATAATTATTGTGTGATTGTGAAAATGAATTAGTACTCATACTGCACTAAGGGCAAATTGTGTGTCTGCAGTGTCAACACTGCAATCAATACAATACGTCAATGAATGAAACGATTGTTAACTTCGCTTATCAACGAAAAGACCCGTATTGGACGAGACCACGCGATCGTTCGCGCGCTGCCTACGCAAACGTGCTCCTTCGATGCACCAAACGGCAATGTTCCGCCGGATATCCGGCGGCCGAATATCCGGTATCCGGCTAAACTACTATTCGTTACATCTCTAATAATCATATAACTGTAGTGAACAACCGTTATAGTTTAAAACAGTGAGCTACAGAATTCTTCGGAATCGAAACGTTTTTACAACATGTCCATTCGTACAATGAACAAAGAATACTTAGAAGTATGTTTTCCTATAAATGCGATGGTGCGTTACTCGCCGTGAGTAGCTACCTAAGTACTAACCTGCTAAGAATCGCTTTAATTTAATGGCCCGTAATTCTAGTAATCGTATTCCGGCCGGTTTCTCAAAAGAAGTGCGTGAGCCGCAAGCACCATCGATGGCCTTTCCGATATCGTAATTTTGCTGCCTAGTTGATATTCAAATGTCGTTTACTTGTTATTTCTCAATGGGCAGTTGTATGACGACAGCGTTTATAACGGGCCCCAACACAATATATTATTATGTATGTACATACTATTATGTATATCGCAGTCAAAGTGCGTCAATGAAAACTTAACGTATTACTTTGCTGTCTCATTTAAACACGACAAATGTCCGGAGGCTCGCGGCGTCGTGCGTCTTAGTATCTGATTTGAGCGGATTAAGGCTCGCGCTGTACATTATGCACCGACTGCCAAGTGAAAGACTAACATCTCTGACGTACTTTTGAATGTAAATATCACCTTGACTTAGGAAAACTGTTTCTGTAATGTACAACGCTTTTCTAATACTTTTAAATCAAATTTCACAGTAGGTAACATCGAGATACAATACCTATAAAGTCACAATCGTTCCAAAAATATGTCCAAAGCAAAACTCGGCTCACTCTACGCATTGCGCTGACTTTTTGGTTTTAACGCAACCGCGATCCACCCACAACGCCGCGCGATGCCAGTGCTACGATGCCCTAGAGGACAAGCGACGCGACGTTGAACACTATGCAAGCGACATAACGTCTAAATTGAAGTCAGTGTGGCATTGTGAACTATATTTGATGTCTAAGTATGTACAACAACGCTTGGACGTTTTTGACTGTTTTCACGTAGAGTTTGTGACTCTATAGGTATTGTATATCGATCTGGGACAAATATCTGGGACATTATTGCACACATGGTCATCTGACCCCAAACTAAGCAAAGCTTGTAATATGGCTGCCAGAGACTGATATACATACATATATATTTTTAAATACATACTTAAATAGATATTAACACCCAGACATAGAACAAACACAAATGTTCATCACACAAATGTTTGTCCTAGATGGGAATCGAACCCACGCCCCCAAGCACAGAAAGTAGGATCACTACCAACTGAGCCACCGAGGCAGTCAAGTCATCGATGGTTGGAAAGCAAGTTTTCCTTGAAACCATTGCAGATTTTGTGTCTGATGTAGGTATAATAATGTAGAAGTGTCTTCTAATCTAACGAAATCTTAACTCAGCTAAACCAATCATTGCGAAATGAAATCCAAATCGCAATTGCAACATATACTTCTCATAGGGTTATAACGAACCTGTATAGTTTAGTTTCAACGTGTCCGGTCGCAATTGTTTTATTCAGGGATTATATAGGTTATTGCGCTAAAAGTTGATCTACGCACCAACCGTAGGTACCTACGTGGTAGTACTACAAGAAACCTACCATGTGTGTGTCACAACACGCACTTGTATTTTTTTATGACCATACGTTTTGCCCACAGCGGTAACGGCAAGCTGGCGACCTGGGGCTGCATCATCGGATTCGTCGTGATGATGTGCCTAGACGTCGGCCTGGGGTAAGGATCCGCCTTCCTGCTGCCGCGTGCCTTAAAGGCTATTTAGGTCTCTTCAGTAACACCACCTGTCTAATCATACTCCGGATTAAAGCTGTCAAATCTTCGTGCTCTTCTATACCACGGAACATCATGATGTGGTACCGATAGTGTACATCATACTTTAAAAGTTTAAACACCATTGTTTATATCGGCTAGGCAAAAGTTTTGGTTGTGCTTAGTTCGTCAGGCATATGCAGTATATTATATTGTCAGCGATTGCATTGCTGCTTCCTAGTCTTTACACCTCTCAGGGTCCTCTCGCTCTGAGATTTGACGTCGTAATGATTCTTATATTGAAATGGATATTGTTGCTCTCGGTGGGCTAAAACACCTAGCACTATTACTATAATACTTTGGCTGTTTAACCTAAACTACAGTCAGAATGTCTTACTGAAATGGACCTTCATTAGACGCTGATGACCCCAGGATCTTCCCAAAAAATTGACGATATTTTTGTACGAATAAAAGACTACTTAATATTGAATTATGATAACATTTTGGGTTCAACGCGCATAGACACATTTAGGGTGACTTTAGAAGAAATTTTTGCATATGAAAAGCGTTTTACATAATTATACATCATATATATTGTATGTGTACAAAACTTTCGTTAATAGTATTTATTATTATTATTTATTGTTTATCGTAGTTTTTAAGTGCAGATAAAATCAACGTATGTACTTAATTGTGTTGGGCCCAATATTTATCAATTTATTTATACCTAGTATAAATTTTTTGTTATATTATGTAAGTAAAGACTAAATTTACTATTGATAATTATTCCAAAGCCTTTTACCAATTGGTATTAATTGATATTAGTATAGAATTCTATCAAAATATTTGTTTGTTATTAGATTTATGCAATAGGTGTTTATTTTGGAATTTGTTGTAAATACAAACAACTGTACATTATGTATGATACAATTATGAGTAGAAAATAATGACGTTATACAAAATATGCTGCTATTGCAGAATATCGCAAATGTATCTTCATTAAAAAGTGGTTTAACAATAAGTTAGATGATTAGACCAACATAAGATTAAACGATTCTTGTAAACCTTTTTCTTTTGGCTGGTTTTATGAAAATTATTTCAACCCACTGTTTTAAACTATCATGGTTGTCGGCGCAGTTACATGCACCATGTTCAGAAAATATCGGAAATATTAGGAGCTCCTTCCACAACCTTACCACGGTAAATATCCCGTAAATATCATATAACTGTAATTATTTCATGTTTCGATGCGTAAAATGAAACCGGCGAATTATGATAATAAATACCCCAATTTTACACTTCCAGTGCCGCAGAGCCTGTAAGGGGGCTCTTCTCGTCTGAAGCTCTCTGGCTCATACATTTTCCCATTATTGCAGATATAAAATCTGTTAGTGTGGATTTCCAAAAAGAGACAAGCAAAAAAAGGGTTGTTAATATTACTCCGTTAAATTTAAATATATCAAATTGACAATTTCTTTGTTTTTAATGTTACGATTGATACCGGGAGATTTTGACACTTTTTAGAAATTCACTCTCACTGATTTTATATCTTCAATAGCGCGAGAGCGCTCCAGACGCCCCCTTAAAGATCAATTCAAAAATTAAAAGAAATAATTTTAATAAAATTATCTTGCTACTTTAGATTTTTGCTATAGCGAAACATCTGGAGACGTCTCTAAAAGTCGCTTTATGCTTTTATAGTCGTCTCCAAGATAATTTTCAAGCCAAATGAATTTAGACATTAGCCATGGCAGTGTCCGGTTTTGCATTTGTCGTCGAGCCGATAATAATGGCCAAGACTGTGTAAAGCTCAAATGTTTTGCCATAAATAAGTGATGAGCTGATAAATTGCTTAACATATAAAATTTACTTTGTATGCAAGGGTCATTAGACAAATGCAATTTGTAACGAAATAATTTGAAGATAACTGCTGTGTGATGAAGGTAATAATTGTTTAGTGAATGAGTTGACGTTAAGTTATTTAAATAATTGAATGGTGTCAATTTAAAGTTAGATGTTAATTGAAATCCAAAAGTATTTGTTTTTGTATCTATTTTATGAACTAGTTATATCACTATCATGTTGACTATCGTGTACAGGTTACAGGATTATTTTTACGGTTTATGCATTTAACAAAGTCTTTCATTGACTAGAGGTTAATAGCACAATTTATATTTTATTTTTATTTAAATAGGGTTGTTTTAAATAATATAAAATGAAGCATAGTTAAAATGTATTTTATTTTACTTGTCCTAGCCCGCTGGATAAGCGGGCCTTACCTTTATCTTATTTTTAACAATTTATTAATGAATTGGTGTTCCCCAATAGTTACAATCTAGGTGCCTCCAAGTCAAGGTGCCTTCAAAAGTGAATCGGTTTCTTCTAGGCAAGCGTTATCCACCGTAAAACGTATCTTCGCCATCAGGCGAGTTGGGTGCGGTGGTTGACGGAGCAAGTTTATTTTTATATTTTTTAGGTTTATTCATATTAAATTTACATACGTATTTAACACAACATGGTAGGTACACACACATACAAAGTAGCATACAGTGCCATACTAATCGAAATGATGTATCTCATTGATAAAATCGGTTTGTTCAGGTTGTTAGATTATTAACAAAGTTATATTGGCTACATTTAAATGTAGATGAACTCACGACCACATTCAGCTTTTTTTAACCTGCACTGTCCCATTGTTGGGTAAAGTATCTTCCACTTCCTTCCACTAATCTCGGTCCCTCGCCACCTCCTGCTAACCCTCCCGAAATGCTTCAATAACATCACGCCAGCGTTTCGTAGACCTTTCTGGCTGCTATTTTCTTCAGACTGATGATGTGAGGCACCTACTGAGTGACGGTCATAACATAAACCATCGACAGTGGCATAATTCATTTCCGTACATAATTGCCTGGAACAGATCGCATTAAGCGATATGGAAGACTGTTAAAAGCCTTGGTAATAGTTTCATTGCAATGTTTTTGTTTTTCTTCTTTATGCGTTCTTTTAACAATCAGTTAACTTATCTTATAGGGGTGCATACGTGTTTTATATCAAAGGAAGACCTTAAAAAATATAACAAACTTAACAGAAACCGGAGCTAATAATAGCTCCTCGCGTAGAGAAATTCGATTATACCAATAATGGAAAGCAATGATGTGCCTCTTAATACTCAGTACTACGCTGCGATCCATCGTCCTTGAAAAATCCCAAGTTAATTTACCTAATTATTACGAGTATTATCATCCACACTAACTGTTGTAATAACTGCGCTTTGTACTCGTATATGGCCAGAGCCATTCTTATGAGGATTTATATAAGGTCGGGGAAAAAGTTTCTTCGTATTTTTTAAACAAATTCAAGACATATTTTTTTCAAGTTTAATTACATTTAATTATAATATATATGTGCCATTTTGTTCAATAACTTGTTGCCATCTTGTAGGTAGTGACATGATCCCGTTGCTGTAGAATTTTTGGGACTTCTGATCAAAAAAATGCAACAAGTAGTTTTGACAGTCCTCTCTTGATGTTAATCTAACACTACCCAAAGAATTCTGAAGAGATCGAAACAGGTGGAAATCTGAGGGTGCAAGGTCAGGGCTATATGGTGGATGCATTAACACTTCCCAACCAAGCTCTCTAAATTTTTGCTGAGTGGCCAAAGATGTGTGCGGTCTGGCGTTATCATGATGAAAGACCACACTCTTTCTCTTGATCAATTCCGGCCGTTTTTTCTCAATTTCTTGTTTGAGTCTCATCTGCTGTTGGCAGTAGAGATCCGAATCGATGGTTTTGCCCGGCGGTAAAAGCTCATAATGAACGATGCCCTGCCAATCCCACCATACACACAGCATCACCTTATTACGTGTTAATCCGGGTTTCGCTACAGTCTGTGGTGCTTCACTGCCCTTTGACCATGATCGTTTGCGCACATTCTTGTCGTAGGTGATCCATTTTTCATCACCAGTGATCAATCTTTTCAAAAACGGTTCGGTTTCTTTACGTTTCAATAGAGAGTCGCAAATGAGTACACGATTCATTTGGTTTCTTTCAGTGAGCTTGTGTGGCACCCAAATATCGAGTTTTTTTGTATACCCAGTTTTTTTCAAATGGGTCAAAACTGTTTTGTGGTCAATCCCCAGTTCTTCAGCTACGTCGTAACTATTAATATGCCGATCTTGGTCCACTTTTTCAGAAATGGCATCTACTTTATCCGTAACAGGGCGACCAGAGCGAGCTGCATCTTTGACATCAAAATTCCCGGACTGAAAACGCTTGAACCAACATTGTGCTACTCTTGATGACACTGCATTAGGTCCATAAACGTCACAAATTTTTTTCGCGGCTTGTGTCGCAGTTTTCCCTTTTTTGTAATAAAATTTCACAATATATCGAATTTCTTCGTTAGATTCACTCATTTTATCAAACAAAAAAACAATTGAAAATGGCGGGAAATTGCTTTTTACTTTTTGTATTCCTTTTTTAAAATGTCATATTTTTAATGGTATCAAAACCAGCCAGATACAAACAGTACAACGGATGAGATTTTTACTACAACCTTATACATACAAAATACGAAAAGATTTTTTCCCCGACCTATTAGATAACAGTTTGTTACCATATATAGAAAACGTTAACTATAAATACAGAGAAATCAATGAATGTTCAAAACAGTGTTATCATCATCATCATTTTAGCCATAGGACGTCCACTGCTGGACATAGGGCTCTCCCATAGATTTTCAAAAAGACTGGTTGGAAGCGGCCTGCATCCAGCGTTTTCCTGCGGTCTCTTATAGGTCATCTGTCCATCATGTAGGTGGACGTCCTACGCTGCGCTTACCGGTCCGTGGTATCCACTCGAGAACCTTTCGGCCCCATCGGCCATCTGTTCTGCGTGATATGTGCCCTGCCCACTGCCACTTCAACTCGCCAATCCGGAGGGCTATGTTCTATCCGTAACTTTCGTTCGTCTACGGATCTCCTCATTTCTGATTCGATCTCGTAGAGAACCTTCGAGCATAGCCCTCTCCATAGCACGTTGTGTGACTTTGAGCTTGCTAATGAGGCCTATAGTGAGAGACCACGTTTCAGTGCCGAATATCATCACTGGCAACACACACTGGTTGAAGACTTTCATCTTACCGTACGCTGTCCAGCCGAGTTAGATTCGCCGATTGACCTCTTTCTTGAAATTGGACCTACCTAGTTGAACTTTTTGTCCTAGGTAGACGTACGCGTCAACACCTTCTAGAACTGAGTTCCTAACTGAGGTGGGCACAACATGGATATTTTATTTGGACTAATTAGTTACTTAGAGAGCAAAAAACTGATGCGGACAACCAATACGGCTTCAGGAACTTCAGGTACACTTCCCTTGTGTACGGAAGATGTGGTCCTTGAGCTCACAAATTCTATTATGAGACACTTAGACTCTAAAGATAAGGTTGTGTGCATTTTGCTTGATTTGTCAAACGCCTTCGACACCGTTGAAATACCTATATTACTCCAAAAAATTGAGAATATCGGAATTAGAGCATAAGTTTAGAATTTTTGTTGAAAGTTATTTATCAGGCTGAAAACAATCGGTAAAAATTTATGGCCACAATAGTACTGAGCTTCGTATAGGATACGGAATGCATCAAGGAAGTGTCGTTGGACCCCCTCTTTTTACCATTTATATAAATAATCTTGCAAATAATCTTACAAAATTGTAAAATCATAACATATGCAGATGATACTGCTTTGCTCGTTCATGGTGGTACTTGGGAGATGACTCAAAAATATGCGGAAGATGCCTTAAAAGCCGTGATGGCTTGGCTGGCGTGCAATGTCTTAACGCTTAATGTTGAAAAGACACAATTTATAGCGTTCACGCCTACTATGAATGTACAACCACCGTTCGAATCTTTTAAGATTAAAGCTCACAACTGCGACCAGCTACAGGAAACATGTTCTTGTCTCGAGATATATCGTTGTAGACAAGCAAGATACTTAGGTGTGATTATTGACAGCACACTAAATTGAAACAACTATTTACAGGCCCTAGTTCCCCGAATAAGGAAATTAATGTTTGTTTTTAAGCGACTTAGAGCTGTGGTCTCACCTGAACTCCTAAAAACCATATACACCGCATTAGCTCAGTCAGTGCTGTTTTACTGTGTTACGGCATGGGGTGGCACACACGTGACTAACATGCTTGCACTCGAGAGGGCACAACGAGCGGTTCTCAAAGTCATGTACGGTAAACCACGTAGATATCCGACTACCAAACTGTACAATGACTCCTCAGTCCTCACGGTGCGTCAATTATACTTGAAACAGGTGCTTCTTCGCAAACACTCATTGTTACCATAAGAACCAAGCGACAAGCGAAGAAAGTACTGCAAATTCACACAACATAGGACCGCCCTGGCAATGCGACAAGCTCTCTCCTGTATAATAGGATTAACAAGTCTCTTACATACATACATTTACAGCATGTTTCTGACAAACTGTAAATAGTGGTTAAATCTTGGCTGAAAAGCCTAACATACGATGACACCGAAAACCTTCTCATAATAACTGAGTGAACTGTAAGTAAGTAAACTTTAACATTTGTGTTATACTTGCAAATCAGACACATACAATCAGGGCTATGCATAGTCAAAATTCCTTAGATGTAAATTATACTATTAATTAATTTGTTATAAATTTGTGAGAGCTGTCCATGTTCATATTAAGGCCCACCTGTTGGGAGACTCGATTGAGGCCTTCGAGCATCATGCTGAGATCTTCCATCGATTCTGCCATGACCACAATATCTTTGGCAAATCGAACGTGAGTGATGTACTCGCCGTTGATGTTGATGCCTAGTCCTTGCTATTCCAGGAGCTTGAAGGCGTCTTCCATTGCGGCAGTAAACAGTTTAACATTAAAAATGAATTTTCTACGATAAACGTAGATTTACTTAATAAACCCTTCGACCAAAATAAAAGAATGGACGGGCCCTAACCATTGAACTTGATCAGTAAAAACGAGTCAAAACCGTCGGACATATACTTCAACACCTAATTATATAAAAATGTACAGTATATATGTTACAAAAAATAGATATCGGTTTTATTTGTGTATTTACAATTCGGTAAAGCATACGAATTCATAATTTTGTCAGATGTTTCGTTATCGCGTAACAATAGACTCGTGTTTCACTTCCTACGGCTAGAGACCGACTGAAACGAAATGAGAGCTGGCGCTCATTTTGTAATCTTCAAAAATGCTCTTCTACTGGGCCCGTCCATTCATTTTATTTTGGTCGAAGAATAAACCCATAAATTCTGCTAATTTGTCGTTATAATCGACATATTTGATGAGGCACAGGCGCCACGGGACCTTCAAGAATGTGCACTATGCTTTGCCATACAATATTACCTACTTCTGCACACCGAAATATACATATATACAGGTAGGGTAAGTAAGTATAGTAGTATATTAGATAATTACAAATATTATGAAAAATAATCATTACATCCGTTAGATACAAAAGTACAATAATGGTACCTACATTTAGAGTTGGTAACAGAATTTACCTCCTAACAAAAGTTTTCCTTATCGAGTGTAAATGGGACGGGAGCCGATAAACGGGGCCCGCCTGGGTCGCGGCAGACCTACAGATACGACATGGCAACAATTACAATAGTTGTAGGCTAGCTGGTTCCTTTCGGCACTTATCTGAAAAATGTTTCTACAGGAAGTGTCTTCCTTCTTCACTGACCGTATTACTTAACTTAGCATCTGACCGCCTATGAGCAAGCGATATTGTTTCTGTCCCCGTAGCAATGTCAATCTGAATAAGAAGAATAGTGACAAAAGTAATATCGCAGATTTTGGAATATCCCCCAAGGACAAGTGTTTTGACGGACTTCAAAACATCACTGCCATCTCTACTAATCTAAAAATCGAAGCCCAAATCCTAGACTCGATTACAAAATAATTATAGCCGGTGTATCTATAGTATTATTAGGTGGCGTTGGTTATAGCTCGTTTCTTAGACGAAAATTCTACGAATTTGGTGAGATGCAGCGCGTCACTCTTAAACGATATCGAACAGCGAACGCAAAAACTTAACGAGAAGAGTGGAGTACGAGTAAGTACATAATTAATACTGTACCATAAGTAGGTACGTTAAGTACGTCTTTATCGTTAAAAATATTAAATAAGACCTCACAGCAGCGACTATTTTTAACAACAATCGATTTATCGTTTATAGGTACAATGTTGTGTTAACTGTGCTTTATTGGTTATTTTATCAGGGTTCCGAGAATCGTGTAATCTGTAACAGGAAACAAAACTGAGACCGCCGTGGTCGCGCCCGCGCAACATTCGATCGATTCAGCAGAGGCAGCTGGGAGCTGTTTCCTCTTTTACACTATATCGTAGGTACTGATTGTGAGTATTTTCACTCCCCTAATTGGGACTTTGTCATTAAGAAATTGTTTTTGTAAGCATTAGGTACAGTTTCAAACAAAAAAGTGGACGAATACTCAAGTAAGTGACAATTAATGTTCTTTGTTCCTTGTTAAAATGTAACGAATATGAGGGATGGTGGCCGAGTGGTAGAATTTGCGCTTTACAATTTGACGACAACCAGTTCGATCCCCAGCCCTGCACCAATGAATTATTTATTCAAACAAATTAGGTGCCGTTTCGATGCCATCGCAGGAAAACGGTGAAGAAAAACATGCTAAAGGAAACAGTAGGTAGGTATGTCCAAAAACCTCAAAAGTTCAAAGATATATAACATTCACCAACATGCACTAGGCCAGCATGGTAGTTTAAGGTCCATCCTCCCTGAGAGAAGGCCTGTTGTCCCATGACGGGATCATGATAGGCTAATAATGAAAATATAGCAACATCAAGATCGCACTCGAAACGTTCTTGATAGGACGTTCTGGTGGCGGCGGCACACTGTGGGCAACGACCGCGGGCCCGCGCCCAAACAGCGGAATTCTTGCGCGTACGCACATCGCTGATAAGCGCTCCCGACGGCATCCGACGCACGCCCGGCGACAGCCGCTGCACAGTCACACGCGCGCGTTTTTCTCCCGGTACCGACTTAGACTGCTTATTAATTAGGTACATTGGTTGTGCCGTCTGAACTTATCATCAGTAAGTTATGCGCTTATATTATGAAAAGTTTCTGAATTTGCGAGTAAATAGATTTCTTTAGATTCGTGCGCCTTTGCTATTACTTATCAAAGTCTGTTACTTTTTTTTCTTTTCTCGATCGCATTATAATATATGCGCCGAACACTCCTGTAAATGTGAAGTATACACGTCACTTTTGCAGCCGACTGTATCATTTGTATTACATTGTTGTCACAAACAGGGGTGGAGAAATATATAAATTATGATGCCCGCATAAATGGTCTTGACTTGGAAATTGAGTTAGCAGTTTTAATAGAGCCCGTTGGAATTAGAATTTAATGACTTATTTAACCAAATGGAGCACATAAATTTATTAAACCGCTGTGCGGTACCATATTTTGTAACCACACGGATTGTAGAATGAGTTGCTCAAAAATATTTACCTCGAAACATCGGGGATGCACGTGGGGGCCAGACTTGCGGCGCGCGGCGCGCCCGCACGATGACATGTTATTACGTTGAGCGTTGTGTTGTAAGGAGGCACAGGGCGCCGCGATACGGATCAGTCGAGGAGCAGCAGCGGCTCATTTCCATTGATCGGGTGGTGGTGTGAAGTGTCCGGGTGGCGGGTGGCGGGCGCCCGGGGGCGCACGCCGCGCTGCAGTCCGCCGCGTGCACCGCAGCCCCGCGCACGCCGCCGCGCCGCTGCATCGCGCGACCATGCACCACCGCCGCGGGAAGCGCACGCGCACCACGGCGCCGCTCCGCTCACTTTCCCGCCGTTCGCCCCAAGCCCGGCTGACCGCCCTTGTCTCCAGCGCGCAAGGTCCACCGCACCGACCGTAGCCGGCGCCTGCGCCGCTGTTTTAGCTCCGCATCGATCGATGGACTGTACAGCTTTGTTTACGTGCAGTCGCCCGCGTAGTACGTAAGTTATGCATGTCACCGTTTTGGTCACCGCGTGCGCACATTTCACGATGCACCCGAGTCGACGCGCGTCGTTTGTTTGTTTACATACTGCTCAGCGTCGTTTCGCGTCATATCGCTCGCTATCTCAGAATCGTTTCATGTTTTGATTTCGATCGACGCCATCGATTCTTGTTGAAGGCATCGTCCGTTCCACTAACGATTAAAATATTAATCGCTTCATTACCCACAAAATCAAAAACCGTTAATTCGATGATGCACGTGCCTTAGAGCGTGTCGATCTAATCTAGTCCTTATTTTTACCTATTGAGAGGTGATTTTAAAACGAATAGAATCGGTATTCGCGTTCCGCAGTCGACGTCGGAAGCACGCAGGGTAGCTGAGGGGCTGCGCCGGCGCACACACCTGTCTGTTACGCCATATTTGCGATACCGTTTGGTTAGGATTTTGACTTCGTAGAGGTTTTTTTAAATACAGCTTTTAAAAACATGTTAATAAAAAAATAATATTGTTGTGTAAATTTTTCGGTTATTTCTCGATAATTATTTCTTAGTTGGCGCTAAGGCTTTATAGTTAATAACCTTAACGTATCCACGTTCCTATAGTTGTAGTAGAGTTTGTACACTTTGTACCATTTTAGGTATTATCTATAATAATCTATACTAATTTTATAAAGAGGAAAGATTTGATTGTTTGTTTGCATTGAATAGGCTCCGAAACTACTGAACCGATTTGAAAAATACACTGGTTTCACTGGTGGGAAGCTACACTATCCCCGGGTGACATAGCCTATATTATATACTTACACCCGTGCGAAGCTGGGCCGGACGAGTAGTGTGTTATAATGTAACTTACTTGGTATGTGTGCGTAAATAAGTCAATAATTTAGAGTGGTTTTATATATATTAGCTTGGTGAAAGAACTAGTGGACACTACGACAAACGACACCAGCCAACAAAATATCCAGAAGTGTAGGCAACGCTTCTAGTGCTGCAGTTGTAAATAGGCGGCGGTGTCAACTTAACCAGTGTGGCCTATAAATATATATCAATACCCAGATATAGAACAAACACAATGTTCTTCACACAAAAGTTTGTCCTAGGTGGGAATCGAACCCACGCCCCCAAGCGCAGAAGGCAGGTACACTACCAACTGAGGAGCTGTCTACAACTAAGAACCTTGTAGCGACACTAATGATCTAACTAATAATCCACATGCATAAAAAAAGAGCGACTGGGTCGTCTGATGGGTGAGTTTGACCCGCGATTGGTACCCGATAACCGATGGGGAAGAAATGTTCTTGAGTGGAGGCCACAAACCGGAAGACGCAGCTTAGGTAGGCCTCCCGCTAGGTGGACCGACGACATCGTGAGAGTCGCGGTCATCCAATGGATGTAAATGGCAGGCTGCCGTTCAGTGTGGAGGTCAAAACGAGGCCTATGTTCAGCAGTGGACGTCTTCTGGCTGATAAGTTAAAGCTCATTACTTACCGCCGGCCGGGTATCAGCACGTAAGTTAGGTACTTGGCTAACTCCGCACCATTGTAGAGGAAATGTTAGCATTTCGTAGGAGTGTTGCTTTAGGCAGCGGGTACCGCTGCGTTCCTCTGGAGATCACAGTGCTCTCCATCTGGCACAGAGGCCGGCCACAAAAAGGGGGGGGTTTTAGTGGGTGCAATCCTTTCATAATATATGGTTTGAGTTTGCACCAAAAAAAAATCAGGCAAAAACTGAAGGGGGCGAGGTAAACACGTATGCACACATTGACATATTCTTACTAGTTCTACAAACACACACTTCAATATTGAGCGCAAACAACTGCAAACGATGTGATTAAAATGTTTACGAATGGAGGACCGAGGGGGGGGGGGGGGGGGTGTAAGTGCTAAAGGAAAAACTGTAGGTATAACACTTCCATTTATTTAGAGGTGCAATCTCATATAACCCGGCCGCCCAATGCAGCTGGGTATCTTACGATGATATCCCCCCTCCCTCCCCCACCACCGTCAAAAAAAAGTACTATATTATCTTGTACTGTTATACAGGGTGATTGATTGATTAATAAATAGTATTTTATTTCTTCCGTACAAAATCAAAAATAATTAGAATTATGGCTCTAAATGGCCATAACTTTACTTGGTCTCAAATGAAAAGAAACGCGGGGGCAGGCCAAAGCTTTGTTCCCGTCTCTTGCAACTACAAAATACACAATGAGTTTTATATTAGGTTTTTTATAAATAGAATCAAAGTATTTTTTCTATTTTAAGTGTTATTCCACACTTTAGAATTTGCTATTTTATAAACACTGTTTCAAACTATCACGGTTGTTCACTAAATTTTATTTTCCTGTATTTAATATTCTATATAATAGGTCGGGGAAAAAGTCTTTTCGTATTTTGTATGTATAAAGTTGTAGTGAAAATCTTATCCGTTGTACTGTTTGTATCTGGCTGGTTTTGATACCATTAAAAATATGACATTTTAAAAAAGGAATACAAAAAGTAAAAAGCAATTTCCCGCCATTTTTCAATTGTTTTTTTGTTTGATAAAATGAGTGAATCTAACGAAGAAATTCGATATATTGTGAAATTTTATTACAAAAAAGGGAAAACTGCGACACAAGCCGCGAAAAAAATTTGTGACGTTTATGGACCTAATGCAGTGTCATCAAGAGTAGCACAATGTTGGTTCAAGCGTTTTCAGTCCGGGAATTTTGATGTCAAAGATGCAGCTCGCTCTGGTCGCCCTGTTACGGATAAAGTAGATGCCATTTCTGAAAAAGTGGACCAAGATCGGCATATTAATAGTTACGACGTAGCTGAAGAACTGGGGATTGACCACAAAACAGTTTTGACCCATTTGAAAAAAACTGGGTATACAAAAAAACTCGATATTTGGGTGCCACACAAGCTCACTGAAAGAAACCAAATGAATCGTGTACTCATTTGCGACTCTCTATTGAAACGTGACGAAACCGAACCGTTTTTGAAAAGATTGATCACTGGTGATGAAAAATGGATCACCTACGACAAGAATGTGCGCAAAAGATCATGGTCAAAGGGCAGTGAAGCACCACAGACTGTAGCGAAACCCGGATTAACACGTAATAAGGTGATGTTGTGTGTATGGTGGGATTGGCAGGGCATCGTTCATTATGAGCTTTTACCGCCGGGCAAAACCATCGATTCGGATCTCTACTGCCAACAGCAGATGAGACTCAAACAAGAAATTGAGAAAAAACGGCCGGAATTGATCAACAGAAAGAGTGTGGTCTTTCATCATGATAACGCCAGACCGCACACATCTTTGGCCACTCAGCAAAAATTTAGAGAGCTTGGTTGGGAAGTGTTAATGCATCCACCATATAGCCCAGACCTTGCACCCTCAGATTTCCACCTGTTTCGATCTCTTCAGAATTCTTTGGGTAGTGTTAGATTAACATCAAGAGAGGACTGTCAAAACTACTTGTTGCATTTTTTTGATCAGAAGTCCCAAAAATTCTACAGCAACGGGATCATGTCACTACCTACAAGATGGCAACAAGTTATCGAACAAAATGGCACATATATATTATAATGAAATGTAATTAAACTTGAAAAAAATATGTCTTGAATTTGTTTAAAAAATACGAAGAAACTTTTTCCCCGACCTTATAGTATTGTTTCTGTCATTAATAAATATTTTTCTTTCTTTCTTTCTTTCTAAAGTTATATGATTATTTACGGGATATTTACCGTGGCAAGGTTGTGGAAGGAGCTCCCGATATTTCGGCGCAGTTACATGCACCATGTTCACGGGAAGACTATGTTCCATGTTTTTTTTTTGTCTATGAACTTTGTGATTTAACAAATATACATTGCGAATGCAAATATTCAGTTTCTAAATCTTTGTTGTAGATTGTAAAAAAACTATGGTTTTGTGTTAAACAACACTAAAACAGTACGCATACCACACACATACACATATCTGCATCGGACAGATCGGATCATACCAAAAAAAATCTTACTGCTGTGGTTGTACTATTATTTCTTCTATACTTATGGTACAGATTAATAAGTAGTTGTTCAGAATGTAAAGAAATTAATATTTTTATGAACACCTGTGTGAATGTGAATACACCGAATCTTGCTTTCACATTCTGTATGTTTTTCTGAAATCCATTTTCGCTAAATATTCGCAACATAAATATTTGCGAATGCGAACATTAAGAAAAAAGTGGTTTGTCTCGATACTTTGACGTCGTCACATTTTCCTAAAATACAAGGTAGGGCTGGTGCGGCTCCCAATTCAGTAGAGCAGCACAAGCGGCGCAAATATGCTTATCTCGGCAGTGGTTACATATTTGATACGTTTGTGACATTGGGCCCTTAGGGACCGGAAGATCACCTCATTTTCAAAAATCATTCAGAGCGCCTGGTAACGCGCCTGG
This sequence comes from Agriopis leucophaearia, assembly GCA_949125355.1. NCBI lineage: Eukaryota > Metazoa > Arthropoda > Insecta > Lepidoptera > Geometridae > Agriopis > Agriopis leucophaearia. Next base: position 7,260,334 of record OX421273.1, on the reverse strand, counting down.
CAACGCGTGACCAAAACGCTGACGTGTTTTTGGCTCAACGCATAAGCATTGCCATTCAGCGTGGTAATGCTGCCAGCATGCTGGGTACGCTGCTAACTGATAGTGGGCTTTAGCATTTGGATTGTCTTTAGACCATCAACGGTCTATGGGCAGTCTATCTGTTTTTGTAGTGTTAGCTTGTATTTTATTTAGTAAATAAAAACACTTACCTTCGCAGAAGCTGTCTCTGCGAGGTTGTTATTTAATTGTCAATAACCCTGTAAAAACGGTAGAGTTCTAGCTTTCTAGAGCGAAATCGGCATATGAAATTGGCATTAAATAACCACGATATAAATATAGCCACTGTAAAAATATCGATTAAACTAATTTAAAACATTCACACGCATAAATCTAGCTTTTTCCTGCAAAAACACCAACGCATTCTCATTGCAGAAACTCATGCAAATAATTATTATTGATATAATGCATGTAAACTTGGTGAAACCCTGGTAGTAAAATTTATGTAGATTTCTACACTGGGAACTTTGATATATAAGTGAAATTGTATTTCTAGATTTGCGGAAAAACTTTTTCATTTGAAAAATATTTTGTCGCTTCATTTGTACTACCTATTGGTTGGTTGTGATTTTTCCCTGCAAACCAAAATAAAATTTCATCATCATCAGCCAGAAGACGTCTGCTGAACATCTGCCATATGCGTCCACTGGATGCTCAAGACTCAAATAAAACTTACCATCAGACAAAAGATCTTCGGCTAGGGAAAAAACAATCACATAAAGAAAAACACGTATTAAAAATGTTGGCTCATACAAAAGACATCAACGCAGACCCATTACTGATATTTAACCATGCCATATCAAAATATTTCGTAAAAGCTTTAAGTTCTTGTAATTTTACGAGTAATAACAATCGATGGAATGGTATTTTAAAATATCTTGTTATATATGTGTATATATACCCTGCCTCTTAGGCATTACGTAATTTTCTCGTTATATTTGATAGGAGATTTTTGCAGGAAAAGACATCAACGCGTTCCTAATTAATCAGGCTTAGTAAAACCATAGAAAAATTTCGTAAGTAATTTACCTCGAGAAACATAATCATAGTCATATAATCTTCATCATCATATTCTATGTATTTTCAGGAGTCGTTATTAAGGGTGCTTTCCCGTTTAACCTTGAACTTCTATACCAATTTTTTTCTCGTTCTGTTTATTCCCAACTCATTTCGTATATTTTTTTTGTTAAATGTTTGCCTCTTTACGTTATTGTGTCTTCTTATCACTTCGGTGCAAAGTTTAGTCAATGATTGGAATGTATAATACGGAGGTATGAACTTTACATCATGAAAAAATGGGCCCCTGTGGCACGCACTATCCAGTACCAGAGGTGATAATAGAGGTAGAATGGACACGTAACATAAAGAAGATCAAGTTTTTGATCAATCTATAATACGACAAGTCACGGGTACTGGCTCTTTACAGAGTTTTATATGAGTTTCTGTCGTGTTGTATATTACAACGGTTATACACGATGTTTTTTAACAGTTCGTTTCCAGCGGTAAAATAGCGTCATCTTCAAAGAGTTTCCCTGAAGTCTCGCGATGGACATACGCATTTCATAAATACGGTTTTACATCGCTGCCAAAAAGCGCCATGTCTTATGGTCACAGTTATCATTAACATTAGTACTATTTATTAAATTTTGACTAACAGTAACGCGTCTATCAAGTTGTATTGGTTTGGTCATAGGAAAGTGAGGCTGGTAAACGAAGCGGTTTCATTCTGATAAGCAAACTCGTCAAATCTGAGAAGAGGGAGAGACACAGAAGTTGCTATCGACTGTTCAGAGATCAAACAAAAAGTTTAGTTCACCTACTTAATGATAACTATAGATATGCTTCCACCGACCAAAGCAACAGCAGCGACAGTGCCTTTGATAGCCCGCGCGTTTGTCCGTAATAGTATGCCGAGACGTTGAGGACGCGGAGCAACTCGTGTTGTGTATTTTTATATATTTTGAATAAAAAAAACACACTTTGCGTGTGACCGATACCGTGCCCGGTGTTAAGCAATGATGCGGATTGCGATGGAGCACGCTTACCTAATAGAAATCGATTCACTTGCGACTTGAAGACACTCATATTGTAACTATCAGAGAACACCCATTCAGGCAGCGCATTCCACAGACTAGTGGTTCGCACAATACAAGTGGAAACAAAGCGCTTCGTACGATATTTCAGAATATCTACCAAGAAACAGTGTAACAACCACGAAGCGGTGTTGCCTTTTCATGGCACCCTGGCCGTTCGATAGAAAAATGGGGGAGGGTGTTAGATCATGCAGATCTGATGCACACTTATCCGGTCCGATGTTTCTCAGTTCCTTGGATTATTAATCGCATAGGCTCACGTTTAAGCTGTGGTGCTGCTAACTCGCGTTGGTCTGTGGCAGACTTAAGTCATTCAGATAGTATCTTTTTAAACAATAAGTTATTACTACGATTCTCTGTGAGCTCTAGGTGCGCGTTTACAAAAATGCATGATACTTATTACAATACATAGATGCGCCTCAGCGAGGCTTGAGATTGATAACTAATGAGTGTAATGACATTGTACATGACTCTCATTCCCCATATAATTACACGATAGACACGATAGACAACTAGTTAACTATATAAGACACCGTACAGCTTCTAAGTTGCGTTAATACGCTTCTATTTATAGGCAGATAATGGACCTCATCGAACACATATTTTTTGTTGCTTATTCATAGCTAATAACGAGATATGTGACGCAAACAAAGGGCACTAGCTTGCTTCTTGTTTTTACAATGCTGCTGCTATCGTGAGATATTGACGGAAGCTGGTAAATGTTTAATTTACTTCTTCAAGTCACGAGCAAAGCGTGGCCGTCGTTGATCGCACGCAGACGAGCCAGCAGCCCAACGCAAGCTTATTTGTAGACAGCATAAAAGACGAAAGCTACTTGTTATTAACATATTTGTTTGCTTATCTTCTTGTTCTCTTTTCATTTTCTTTCTATATCTTTGTATATCTTTCGCTCTAATACTTGCATTGAAGACAGGATTTTCTGAATTATTTTAGTGAAGGCCACTTTTTTCCTATTTGTATACTAATCCCTTTCCGTGCATTGGTTGCCTGCAAGAGATCGATAAAGCGATAAGGTTGCCTTTATTATTTGTTTTTTCCTAGATAATATTTTCATTGTATTGTTGCTATTTGGGTTTGTTTGTTGTACCTTGTTTATTTGGTCTTTTAATAAAGAGTTATCTTTTTGAGAATGACATTTTGTGGGATGGACGGTTATAGTCTTAGGTATGTTAAACTACGATTCCAGTTTTCCACGTTATCCTGTAAAATTTGGTACAATATGTACATTCTCATAATGTTTTTTTTTTTATACAGGTTTATGCGGAAAGGGTACTAAGCTGAAAGGGTATCGTTATACTCATCATTAGGAACACATTTTACTAAGGGCACTATGGGCAAGGCTGGTGCACTCCACACTTTAGGTATGAAGCTACAAGTAGTAGTCTTGTCGGACTTGCGGTGCCCGAAGCCGCGTGATAGACAGAGATAACACGACAAGAATTAAGTATACGATAGACAGAGAGGCAACTTCTAGGTGAATATAGTTGTAGGCGCTCGCACGTCCTGAATTGCACTTTATTGTGTAGTAGCAAGAGTCGCTACTTATTTAAATGATTTTGCGGAGTGAATTTTCTGTATACTAACATGTATTCTGTGCTATAGGATGGGACTAACCAAGAAATCGCGAAAAAGATATCAGCTGTTCCATACATTTAGTCGAGTGAAAATGACAATGAGTTTTGTTTGGAACAGCTGTGTTTTTTAGAGCTTTCTGGGTTGGTCTAATAGTTATGTTTGTTCTGTCAATTTTCTATAGGATTCATTTCGGAGAATGTGCATCGGAGCTACACGACCTTATCTTACCATCCCCTTTCTACTACAGAACAAGTAGGAAAACGGCCCATTACCACCCATACATTGTGGACTTTCCGTACGGCCAAGGATTGGAACAACCTGCCGGCTTCCTTGTTTCCTGAGATATAATAGGTCGGGGAAAAAGTCTTTTCGTATTTTGTATGTATAAAGTTATAGTAAAAATCTTATCCGTTGTACTGTTTGTATCTGGCTGGTTTTGATACCATTAAAAAGATGACATTTTAAAAAAGGAATACAAAACGTAAAAAGCAATTTCCCGCCATTTTTCAATTGTTTTTTTGTTCGATAAAATGAGTGAATCTAACGAACAAATTCGATATATTGTGAAATTTTATAACAAAAAAGGGAAAAATGCGACACAAGCCGCGAATAAAATTTGTGACGTTTATGGACCTAATGCAGTGTCATCAAGAGTAGCACAATGTTGGTTCAAGCGTTTTCAGTCCGGGAATTTTGATGTCAAAGATGCAGCTCGCTCTGGTCGCCCTGTTACGGATAAAGTCGATGCCATTTCTGAAAAAGTGGACCAAGATCGGCATATTAGTAGTTACGACGTAGCTGAAGAACTGGGGATTGACCACAAAACAGTTTTGACCCATTTGAAAAAAACTGGGTATACAAAAAACTCGATATTTGGGTGCCACACGAGCTCACTGAAAGAAACCAAATGAATCGTGTACTCATTTGCGATTCTCTATTGAAACGTAACGAAACCGAACCGTTTTTGAAAAGATTGATCACTGGTGATGAAAAATGGATCACCTACGACAAGAATGTGCGCAAAAGATCATGGTCAAAGGGCAGTGAAGCACCACAGACTGTAGCGAAACCCGGATTAACACGTAATAAGGTGATGTTGTGTGTATGGTGGGATTGGCAGGGCATCGTTCATTATGAGCTTTTACCGCCGGGCAAAACCATCGATTCGGATCTCTACTGCCAACAGCAGATGAGACTCAAACAAGAAATTGAGAAAAAACGGCCGGAATTGATCAACAGAAAGAGTGTGGTCTTTCATCATGATAACGCCAGACCGCACACATCTTTGGCCACTCAGCAAAAATTTAGAGAGCTTGGTTGGGAAGTGTTAATGCATCCACCATATAGCCCAGACCTTGCACCCTCAGATTTCCACCTGTTTCGATCTCTTCAGAATTCTTTGGGTAGTGTTAGATTAACATCAAGAGAGGACTGTCAAAACTACTTGTTGCATTTTTTTGATCAGAAGTCCCAAAAATTCTACAGCAACGGGATCATGTCACTACCTACAAGATGGCAACAAGTTATCGAACAAAATGGCACATATATATTATAATTAAATGTAATTAAACTTGAAAAAAATATGTCTTGAATTTGTTTAAAAAATACGAAGAAACTTTTTCCCCGACCTATATAATCTGGGCCTTTTCAAGGCAAGAGTGAATAGGTATCTTCTAAGTCTGCGTGCTTCATCTTCGACCACATCGTCGCTTACCGACAGGCGAGTTGGTGGTCAAACGCGGACTTATCCGCGATTAAAAAAAGATAAAAATTAGTATTATGGACCCCTTTTGGCTTTACGCCCTTGTCGCGTAACCCTGTAGATATAGGGTAAGTTAACCTTTGGCTACTAAGAACTCACCTGATGAAAAGCGACATTACTTTGTTATCAATATACATCAAAATCTGTTCAAGTTATTAGCCGTGTAATGGTAATGGACGTACATACTACACAGGTTGACTACACTAATAGTATTAACTTCTTAGTACTATTAGTGTAGTCAACATTCGGATACGGATTTGAAGAGTTTCAGAAACTTTCATGCAAATTTATAGGCGTCAGCTTATAGATAACATAATGGATAAAAAGTTTACCAAATAAGTATTAATATGTAAAGGTGACGGGCATGATATACTGACAAAAAATATGGAAAAAGCTGCACCAGTCTCACTGAAATTTGGATATTGTAAACTCTTGAAGGATTATTGTGCCAATTTTACGTAAATTGTGCGTCATTTCTACGCCACAAAATAAGGTAGCGACCGTCTGGTACTTACGTATTAGATGTAGATCATGTAGATCAACGATCTATGCGAGGTTATAAACGTCGAAACAAAAAAAAATACGTGACGTCATTGCTAATGCCAAGCTGATGTTCTTTGTCGTCGTAAATCTATACATAAACATTACCGTCTGCCAGCGTGTACATACACAAAACCATTTACAAATTATTCATACATAAACTCATAGACTTATTACCGCCAGATTATACAGAAGACTGAGGAGTATAATCGGCCATTATGGCTAGCGTTTGTGGACTATGAAAAAGCCTTTGATTCAAATGAGACCGGGGCAGTATTGCAGTCCCTCCAGCGTTGTCATATCGACTATAGGTATATCGAAGTGCTAAAGTGTTTGTATAGAAACGCCACCATGTCGATCCGATTACAGGACGAGAGCACGGAGCCAATCCAATTGCAGAAAGGCGTGAGACAGGGAGATGTTATCTCTCCAAAACTGTTCACGAACGTATTGGAGGACGTTTTCAAGCTTTTGGACTGGAACGGATTGGGCATCAACATTAATGGCGAATACATCACTCACCTTCGTTTTGCCGATGATATAGTTATCATGGCAGAGTCGCTGGAGGACCTCAATATAATGCTCAGCGACCTCAGTAGCCTTTCCCAACAGGTGGGTCTTAAAATGAACATGGATAAGACAAAAATCATGTACAATGTCCATGTTGTACCCGTGCCGGTCAATGTTGGGAACGATACTCTCGAAGTTGTTGACCATTACACCTATCTTGGACAGATTGTTCAGTTAGGTAAGTCCAACTTAGGCAAAGAGGTCGCCCGAAGAATCCAACTCGGATGGGCAGCGTTCCGGAAATTGCGCAAAATCTTCTTGTCCAAGATACCACAGTGCCTAAAGACAAAGGTCTTTGACCAGTGTGTGTTGCCAGTGATGACATATGGTACTGAGACGTGGTCCTTAGATGTTGGTCTTTTGGAAAAACTCAGAGTCACACAACGGGCAATGGAGAGAGCTATGCTCGGAGTTTCTTTACGCGATAAAATTCGGAACATAGATATTCGCCAAAGAACCAGGGTCACCGACATAGCTATTAAAATCTGCAAGTTGAAGTGGCAATGGGCAGCCACATCGCTCGAAGAACTGATAACCGATGGGGAAGAAAGGTTCTTGAGTAGAGACCGCGAACCGGAAGACGCAGCGTAGGTAGGCCTCCCACTAGATGGACCGACGACATTGTGAGAGTCGCGGGCATCCAGTGGATGCAGATGGCAGGATGTCGTTCAGTGTGGAGGTTAAAGGGGGAGGCCTATGTTCAGCAGTGGACGTCTTTGGCTGATGATGATGATGAAACTCATATACAAGTAACTAGCACCTTACCGCTGCGGCCAGCAACAAAAGTATTTAAGGATGAACTTGAAATGTGGCCCGAGGTGATCCCGAGGCCAACATACGTGAGTCCATAAATGATCAGTTGCCACCAAGGCTTGTATCGTACTTTTCTCAGATAAAATGTTAATATTAGTGCGTCTCGCTTGCACTGGTGCAATGACCGCTGTCTTACAGCATCTGCGCGAGCGAGACGCACTATTTATACGCGGTAGCGACAGACATTCCGCGATCGAACTTTTGAAGCATATTCTTAATGAAATATACACATTATATCCTGTATTATATAGATATGGTTCTATTACCATTTACCATGTTGCCCTCACATTTCGATCTTGGGTCGCGCGATCATTGGCAAGCCCGCACTCGAATATCCACCATAGGTACTTGAGATTATGGTAGCGTTCCGATGTTATGCGAGCCGTTGGTCGCAGCGTGATCCGTGCCGCGCGGTAGCGTACGCACCTAATTGAGCTACTAATAAATTTAAAAGCTACCTTATCTTTATCAGATTAGGGTGCATGGTTGCATGCGGCGAGAAGCGTGACCTCCGCGCCTTCAGCAGAATGGCATCTAGAGCGACTTTGCTGTTATAGCCGTAGGTTTTATATACGGTACTACGCAGTCGCTGGCGTAATCAATAGAGTACACCAAAAAATCAAGGAGGAAGAGTGTTTGATACAAACTTGTAGTGATAGTTATGGGATTAGAGTAAGCCTGAGCACTTTGCAACTTACAAGAAAAAGCCGCAGATGAAAATGCAGATTTTGATATAAATGAACCCGGACGGTTTTCACACCTCTTCAGTGTTCATCATTGTACCAACACCTGACGTGCGCGATTTGTGACCAGTCACGACATAAGAGACAACAGCCATACCTACGTCAGTGTGAACTGAGAACCAACAACAGTTACTCACCGCAGACTGAGTAGGTACAGGTAGCTTATTCTAATTCTATGGTAGGTGCATTGTAATCTAAACTAGGTGTACCTAATAAAATAAATAATTATAGATAAAAGTAATACGGTGCGAATAAATATAAATTAAGAGTCGATACTTAGAAAAGTGTTTTAGGAGGCCTGTTTTCGTCAAACTATTTTATCGAGAAAAGTTTCATCAATCATGTTACTAAAATTACATTTAACTTACTTATATCCTCAATTATGAACTTTATTAACTAAAATTTGGTACTGTTTGCTATAACCACACATACTGATGTAACGCAACCTAAGTTGACGACATATCAACTCTTTAACTTTATTTCTTTCTTTTTTTCTTTTTTAGGGTTCCGTACCCAAAGGGTAAAACGGGACCCTATTACTAATACTCCTCTGACCGTCTGTCACCAGGCTGTATCTCATGAACCGTGATAGTTAGTTGAAATTTTCACAGATGATGTGTTTCTGTTGCCGCTATAACAACAAATACTAAAAAACAGAATTAAATAAATATTTAAGGGGGCTCCCATAAAACAAACGTGATTTTTTTTGCTCGTTTTTGCTCAATATTGATAACGGCAACAGGTAGACGCTTGAAATATTCATAGAATATTTAGTTATATATTCACTTTAAATATAATTAATTAAAATAAAATTAATATTTAAGGGGGGTTCCCATACAATAAACGTGATTTTTTGCCGTTTTTATAGATTTTGGTACGGAACCCTTCGTGCGCGACGTTGAATTCGAGTCCGACTCGCACTTGGCCGGTTATTTTTCTAGTTTCTTCCTGAAAAGGTTATATCTTCGCACGTCTTGTGTAGTTGATCAAGCAAAATATTTCACGGGCAGAGCTAAGTCATAACTCGTTAAGAGGTGGAGACTTTACGAGAAAGCCTTTTATATGGAGATTTGAAAACGACACGAAAAGACACGTAGTAGTGGCAGGACTCTTTTGCAGGGGTCCGCCTGGGGAAGTACCACACCTTTGCCAGTTTTTCAAGCGCCAAGCAGTAGTGTGCAAACACTACTGTGTTCCGGATTGAAGGGCAATGTTTCCAGCGAAATTACAGGGCACACAGAGATTTGACATTTTATATCTCGGGGTGACGAGCGCAGTGCATTGCCATCCAGGGTTTTGAACTGTTGAAGTTCAAAACTTTGAGTGGCGTTGAGCTGTTATGGGCAAGCGTGAAGAGCCATCAGGCGAGCGACTTCGCTCGTCTCGTCACCCAGTATCATAAAAAAAAAAAGTTTCATGACATCATATCACTTGCCCACACTCGTGCACATTATCGAACACTAAATGAATAATAATCTACCTTTACTACACATAAACACCCGAAAACATAGTTTTATTGTTGAAAATAATTCAATGTAGCGACTGTATTTTCATTTGTTGGCGCCAAAACCTTTAGTTATGTAAAACTATTTAATTAATTAATTCATGCGATGAAATGAAATAACTTAACATGAATGGACAGTTAAGGGAGGCTTTTACGGGCTCGTATGGTGAAAATAATAAATTTAACCAAGGCTAAAGAGTTACGGTTTGTTAAAAAAACCTTCAGTACCTACCCACCACAATAAACCGCCACTTGTGGCAAGCTCGTACTCGTATGTGTTTTCTATCAGTTTATAATAAACTAGTCGACCGCCCCGGCTTCGCACGGGTGTAAGCTCGGCCTTCGGCCTCGCTACAAAATAGTATCCTATGTCCGTCTCCTGGTTCTAAGCTACCTCCCCACCAATTTTCAGCAAAATCGGTTCAGCCGTTCTTGAGTTATAAATAGTGTAACTAACACGACTTTCTTTTATATATATAGATTGTGAATTTTGTTTTCCGGAAATATTGTCTCAAATACGTTTTGGTTTTTAGCTGTAAGTTTTTGAGAAATTGTAACTAAATAAACAAATAAATAATGTTTATTTCTGGTATGCACAATAACGAGTTTCTATTCTTTTCTAGATATCAATTTATGTAGTCATACAAATAATTATTTTCACACTGGTTATTACTTAATGTATTAAGATATGCTAAATTTCAAGTTTTCTAAAGTAGTAAACCTACCGGAAATGCCTTAAATGCTTCGTTGCTTGACCATTGACAAAGTAGATAACTTGTCATAGAATTAATGAATGAGGCGAATTTGAATAACCCGAGAAGTTATAACACAGAAAAATTAAACATGAAATATTTTATGTTTTTTTAAAAACATAATTATTTACTGCTCTGCTCTGCAGTAAAAAAACATGGCTTTTAACAATGTTTATGCTTAAACATGCTTATGCATTAAGCCTGAAAAACGCCAGCATTTTAGTCACGTCACGCGTCGCATTTACCAGCTCTGAAAGATTTTTAAAAATGACGTGAACACTAGCTTACTTATTGCACCTTAGTTCACTCGTACATCAAAATAATCAACCTAGAGATATATCGGTAAAGATATAGACATCGGTTTTTCATATGTTTAGTTTCTTAGATAAAACAAACGCAAACGTTGCGATAAGACCAATATAATTAAATATTATTCAGATACGACGTGTCGCGCATGACGTCCGCCTAAAAAAATTAGTAAGTCATTCCTATACTCACGTTACATATTATAATCATGTACACGGTAAGTAAATACATACATTTTGTAGATTAAACATATCCGACATACCTCACGATGTGAAGAGCTTTACATAATCGCAGACTAAGAAAAAAAATCTAGACTTAAACAACAAAGGCGTTTTTTCTGAGACATTACCAATTCAAATTGATTGTGCCATATTATGTACTTATACTCGAAATAATTGGGAAACAACATATATAAGGAAACTTATTCCCCGTGGTTTTTTTATAAATATTTTTCTAACATATAAGTTCAATGAAATGGTTTGTAAAAGGCGCTTGTAATTGTAGTTCACGCGCGCGTGGAGCGCCTGTTCACCTTAACCGGTGATTTTAACGGGAAATCATGAATGAATACTTGTTACTATTATGTTCCGTAGATGGGCCGAGTGGTACAGTAATTAAATCATTAGATACTGAGATATAAATAACGCGTAGGTACGTGGAATACTAATGCGTGTGCCGTGCTGGGCTGACACGCCACAGAATGTATTACTGCGTCACGGTTATACACGACGTGACGACACTGTGTAAAGTCTACCTACTGCAACCCTGACACAGCTTGTAAATACCTATTTCTACTTACATGTATACTTCAAACAAAATACGATTTCAGGATGAAATGATTTATACAATGTACCTACATTGTGATCTAGTCCTTAGGGAAGCGCAGTTATGAACTTCGCTTTTCTGAGTCCGAATCTTTTATACCCATGTCATCTAAGTAGGTAATAAATGTTATTTATTTTTAATGTCTTGTAAATCACATTATTACCATTGATAAGCAGTTTGTTAATCAAAATACTCAATGTAAAGTGAAATCATTAACAAAAGTATGTACATGATAACTAGATAGCCGCTTACCACGGTGACTGCATGAAAATCATGAGTCTCGTTGAGTCTAGTCGAAAACTATTTAAAAAAATCTTATACAAAAGTTAAAAGGACCATAAAATCGCTTAACTGTTCCATTAAAATTCGAATTTAATTGCGCCGTATTTGAATCACAGTCATATTAGTCAATATTCAGCGATCCAGCCAGTGTGCAATCGGAGCGGGCGATAGACTGCGCGGGCGCATAGAGCCGGCACGAGCGTGCTCGCGAGCGCGGCCGCTGTCAGTTCGCAAGCGAGTCGAGCAAAAAACCAGTCTGAATATTTTGGCCAGGTCTATTAGTGAGTGCGTCTTCGAGGCGAGAGGCGATAATGAGGAGTGCAATGATGACGTGACGCGGTGCGCGGGGCGGCAGGCGCGGGGCGCGGCGGGGGGAGGGACGCCGAGGACGCGGAGCTGTGCGCCCGTTCATTGTAGTTTTTCGATTATTGTTTAATTAGGGCGAAGCGGCGGCGGAGCGGCGGCCAGGGGAGACAAACGCGCGGCCCGCAACCCTCGCGTACATTTTTCATTATTTGTTAATTTTTCATCATTATGGAGGTTGTACTTTTATTATATAAAATAATTTCCTTCCATATATTATTTTTGGTATAAATCAACTAAAATGCCTTCCCCTTTTTCTTTCATTTGTTATAATTATCTTTGGTATAATAAAACAGTCCCAAACCGTATTTTCAATGCTTCACGCCATGAAAATAATATAACAGTAAATGAGACAGGTACCTTGAAAAAAAAAACTTTAAATGTACATTGAAACTGTTTTGTACAATAAATTTTGTAGCTACTTCTTTAAATGGTGATTGTATATCAGGAGATTCTCTTCTTTGGTTTTTACTAGGCAAGCATGATCCACACTCCGTAGGTAGACGCAACAACACTTTAATCCAGGCAATTTAGAGACCAAACGCAAGCTTTTCTTAAAAAAAAGATAAAACTAGGTACCTAATGCAGCCTAATTAGGGCTTCAGATCATTTATTTTTGTGTATATTTTATTTATTACCTTTGCCTGTATAATTATAAATTATTTTTTATAAGTATTTTCATCAATCTCAATCTTGAATAAATTGATACATATTGTTCCATGGAATCAAATCGATCGGTGTCCGCTTTTATATCGAATATCGATCAGTGTATACCGTGTTGCGGTGCAGACGATGAAACGGTTGGCAGCGGCTGGGTCGCTATCAGCGGGCGGCGACCGCGCCGGAGGCCCGCGGGGTTGGCGGCGGCGGTGGCGGCGGCGGCTCGCGGGAAAGAGCGCGTAAAAAGGCGAGCGGCGGATCCGCGCGCGCGCCTTTCACGAGGTCGACGGCCGCGGGGCCGCCGAAACCGACCCCACGCCGCACTACAGCCCTGCGATTTCCCAAATTTTCCCCCGGACTGCAGCCGAGTCGTCTCGAAACTGCGACGGCTATATTTAGGATAGAGCTCCGATAGCTCAAGGTGAGCCGCGCCGTGAATGCCCCGCTCGAAGACGATCGTGACCAGTCCCGTGACCGTCCTCCCGAATGTCTTTCCAGGAACGCAAACGTTGAGTTCACCGCAAAAATAAGATTGGCTCGGATATTCCCGCCGAAAGAAAATTTTTTACGACACGCCTACTGCGTGCGATCGCATAAAACACGTTGTTTCACCGACAAAATCATCTTTACTGTCGACTTCACCCTCGTAGCAGTCACATGACTCGATAGCCGATTATTAAAACGTGTTAGACTTTGAACAGTCAGCAGAAAACCTGTACTGTTGAGAAATGTCTATTTAGTTCCAGCAGATCGCTTATGTGAATACACACCTTGAAATGTGTGTAGAGCGTTTCTTCGATAGAGTTAAGTACATTCTATCTATAAATATGGGAACGTTTCTTAACCGTGCATATGGACGTGCGCACTCATCGGTAGTATCCGGGCCAATGCCAGCCAACACCGTCGTACCTAAACTAGAAAAGTATTGTCCTCGATGTTCCGAGCGATAACCGCAAGCCGCGCGGAGGCGATTCGCGACCATGCGCGGAGGAGGTAACGTCGGTATTGGGTCGGCGCCCGACGGTGGAGGTTGCGCGTGAGATATGTGGAGTCGCGGCATGCGGGTCGCGCGGCGTTCTCACGCTTTGAATATTCCTGGTCGGGCCCGCCTGCGCCCCCGCTTCTCCCCGCCTTACTAGCGGCCCTTCAATGACGTCCCCTGACTCCCGCTCCCGCTGCTCTCCCGACACTAATTGAATGAACCCCATAAGTATGTTTACATCCGTGCCGTCTCCTTCGGCCGCATTACAAATGCGAGATAAGTACCTTACCTATCTACACCTATACTAAGTTAAAATGCCTTCCGGCGAGGGCATCTCTCGATTGCGCGCGCGCAATAAAGGCTTTTATTTAATCGGCCACGAATACTAAACAGAATAGATTTGCTATTAAATTCGCGCCTCTACTATGATGATATAGATTGAATTATTAGTCCACGCGTGTTAATTGTATTATCTATTCGTTTGCCATTCCAAAGCGACATACCTAATCAGTGTGCGCAATATCTCCTATATCTATGTATTTGCTTTTTCTGCTCGGAGCTCGTAACTCGAGACTAAAACTCGTTCACAGCGCTGATACTGAACTATTATATTTTATAATAATAGATATATATAAGCGAAGACACCAATAAAAAAAAATAAGGTCGCAGCTCAGCTATTAATTTTCCCAAATTTTTGAGATGGTAAAACTTCCAAAGCATACGTTTTTGTTTTATTTTTTTATCATACTAGTTTCACATTAAGGACATGTCGTTAAAGGGGGAGGAGAAATAAAGTAAAAAAATAAAAACTTCAAATTATCGGTATGTTTTGCAATTATAGTAAGAAAACTTCGAAAAACTATATATAGAAAGCACAACGCGTTAAAAATTATAATCAAAAAACATCCGCAGTTTCATACATAGGTTGTTCCGAAAATTATTTGCCACAGAATAAATACAATCTCTTATTTCTTGAAACTATTCAGAATTCACGGCAAATTTTAATGCTCTTTGGTGAAAATCATTGGTCACTTTTTAAAGATTATCTGTTTCTCTTCTTTTGTTTGCAACAATAGACGTCTCGCGGGAAGCTTTTCGTGCTATGTTTTTTTAATGATTATAAACGAGGACTAACCTTAATTTACAAGCTGCATTTGGGGGAGTCTGCTCCTACGTTAGCAACAAGCAACAGTTACTTATTGATTTCGTGAATTTAAACGTGGTCGAGAGAACCTAAACGATGACCCCCAGACCCAGTCGACCTACAACTGCAGTAACTCATGAAAATGTCATCAGGGTAGAGTGACTATTGCGGGAGATTAGACACATTACACATCGAGAGATTCAGGCTGAACTGGTGATTGGAACATAGGCAGTTCCCACCATTCTGCATGAACACCTTAAAGTTAGGAAGCTTGTTTCGCGATGGATATCTCATTCTCTCACCGAAGAGTACAAATCCTGTCGCGTTGACTGGTACAAATGTATGCTAGAAAAGTTAGAAGGAGGAACTTCGCACATCCTTACAACTGACAAAAGTTGAATCTACTGCTACGATCCTTTCACAAAGCAACAATCCATGCAATTGTTGTTTGAAGAAGGCGTAGCACGAAGTTAATAAAAAAAATTATAGCGGTTTTTTTCGACTCTGTGGACCAGTAGTAGTTATTCCGCTACAAGACTGTAGAACAGTTACTTGTGAATGGTATTGCGAAGTTTGTCTGCCTCAAGCATTCGAAGTATTGAATAGCGAGCGCCTAAGGAGTGGTGTCCGTGGCATTCATTTTCACCAACATAACGCGCCCGCTCACACAGCTTTTAGAACACCGAACACCTCCTCCGTACAGCCCAGGTTTAGCTCCGAGCGTTTTGTTTTTCCTCGGTAAAAAAATGCTTCGTGGGTGAAAATTCAACTCTACAGCAGAGGCTGTCGAATAATTTCGGCGGTATTTTTCGACTGCAAGATTAACAAAAAAAACGAAAGCTGGTTCACCCAAATGCATTGGTATTGGAGGGGAATATTTTGAAAAGCTATAAATAAACTTTTTTAATTTTCTAACAGTTTTTAATTTCACAAAAAAATATTACAGCTCACATTTTTATGCAATTACGTATCAGTTCTCTAATGTGAGTTCGATTAGTTTATTACCCCGAAGACGTTCGTTGGTATATTCTTGTCCTTCTGCAAATGAAAGACAAGAATATACCAACGAACGTCTGCTTGCAATCTGATCTCTCTGATCTTAGACTTGCATTTTTAGCTACTCGTTCTTCTGCGGGTTCTATTTAATCACCGTGTGTTAACCGTTTAAGAGTTTTGTGTGCGATAACCAATATTTCCCCCTCGTCCACGACCAGGGCGACGTAGCATTGTACCTTAATTTGTGATATATACACTTACATAGGCCGGCAACGTATCTGTGATGCCCATGGTAATTTGACTGTGTGTGGATTTTTGCTATAAATAAAATATTGTCTATTGATCGCTTACCATTAAGCGGCCCGTCCGTTTGTTTGCCACCTATGGCATATAAAAAAAAACGTGTTGTTAAACTGTTTAACAATCCATGACAATAATAGAATACACAATAATAAATATATACAATAATAAATGTGGCAAAAGGTTTGCGCATGTTTTATTGTACATAATTTTATAGTACATACACACGGCCTGTACATATCTTTTTTTAATTTATCGAAAATGATGCCGCAAAATGAATTCACAAAGCTAGAACAGTATAAACATAGGTATTCCTTGCAAATTTGGCGACATACCGACAGCAGTGCCACCTACCGGGTCCAATCGTGTATTAAAACCATCCAGGAACCCATTGAAATATACACACAAAATTTCATCCAAATCGGTCCAGCCGTTTAGGAAGAGTTACGTGACAAACTCACGTACAGAAGAATTATATTTGTTTGGTGTGGTCGCGCCACGCTTGACGCGGGGTGTGAGGGCGCGACGCTTTTCCCGGTCTCGCATAATTAATAATGTTTCAAAGCATAGTGTACGTAAGTATTTTTGCTGACGACAATATTTCTACCGGCGCGGGTATTCGTCATGTATGGCTGCCTGCGAGATGAGTAATTCTCCCACGGTTCTTAGACACATCGTAATACTAATCATCCTTGACTCACATTTTCAAAATCGTACCTTTTGTGTGGGAGTTTGTTTCCGTGAGAACTGAATATTTAAACTATTCAGCTACATGCGGCGGCCTGAAAGACAAATGTGTCGCTTAGCCACTTAACCGAGGATAAATCTACTTAACTACCTAACGTGCATGTTTTGTAAAAACTAATCGCACCAGTTAACCAAACAAAAAAATTGGCCGAGACATTGTTACTGTGAGAATTTTAAGAATCAATATGAAATTCAAATGACAAGTGGATATTCTTGTCCATGTGTCACTGGGTAAACAAAAATCGTGTGAAAACGCCAATTTTCCCAAGATGCATCTCTATCAATATAAATAAACAATTTGATGAGATAAAGAGAGATGTCCTTATCGAGCGTGAGATCTATAAAAACTTGCAAAGGCGTCGATGTACCTATATAAACTTAGTTTGAGAAGATATCATACGAGTAAGTATGCTGGAGTGGTTTTTAGTTCAGAGTGTCCTTAATATACTGCAGGCAGGTGCAGGCTTTGTAATAACGGTAGCGTTGAATGCTCCAAAGGTCACGTTATTGTGGAATGTTGTATCTAGATATATTATACTTAAATGTGGTTGTATCAAAGGCAGCAAGTCGATACGTTGGTTTCCGCGAATCCGGCGCAAGCATCTCGCCGCGCGGCCACCCGACACGCCGCACGCCGCCGCGCCTGCGCAGCTCCCGACGTGTATGCATGCACTGATCGATACCACTTATTATGCACTGTTCAAAGCATTGAAGTGGTTCGCTGGTTCTATTGTTTTCATGAGGGAGAAATCAATCCGTGGTAGACTCCGAACTTCTCCTAAATCGTAGGTGGAGTCGTTTTCTTACTCCACCTACATTAATCAAAAAAGCGCCATCCATACCAATGTTGATCATAATATTCAGGGTTATCATCTTCGATTTAAAAAAATCGAAGGGTTCCATATAAGGTTCCATTTTATATAATACCCCAAGGTGCCAACGGGAACAAATCGGCTTTTGTATCCTTGTATGTCGAAGATTAGTTACGTACCGTTGATCTGATCTTCATGAAATTTTGTAGGCAAGTACCTAAGCAAATACAAGTTTCAAGTTTGAATATGTAAAGAGGTTGTAAATATATAAGGGTCGCGAGTTCACAGATGGAGGAGAACAATTAGTTTATTGATTAGTGGGAAACGCAAGGATGAAAACCCTTGTCTACATACTCAGATCAAATTAGTATAAAATAAAGTCGCTCTCCGGGTCTGGCTGTCTGTATATACACTAACTCCTCCTAAACCACGCAACGGATTTTGACGCGGTTTTCACCATCAGTTATAAATTTTTCATGGATGGTTTTTATCTACATATATCCATATAATAAAATCGTAGAGATAAAAAATCTTCAGAATTTAGAATGCGCAAAGATAAATATTCTGAAAGATATGTCGTCAGCTACTCATGGGCCTCCATCAGCGACCAGCACGGTGAGCTTGTCTAGGACCAGGTCAGCGTCAGTTGGACACTAATTTCGTGGAGCAGCAGGTGGAAGGTGGCTGCAGTGGTTACTTCAACCACGTTATTTATTTTTCAAAAACTTCCTATCACAATTCAACTATTCTTTCAAATTCTCGACCGTTGACTTCCACGGTTTTTTTAGGCTCTCTCGTAATTTTTCATCTTTCATCTCAGAAAGAGACTTAATAAAAAAAATGATTTTGAGAAAGATCCGAATTAAGGAGAGCACATAGAGGTTGAAAAGTTACATGAAAATTCTATGTTTTTGATAATAAGTTGATGAAATTTGGTATTCGGTTGATTTTTCCGAAAAAGACAAATTTAGGATGTGAAATGGGGGTTTAAATTTTAAATTAAAAATTTCGTAACCACGTAACTGTAATTTGGCAAGTAGATTCCTTATGGGGTGTTATAGGTCTACTAAATGATTTGGAAAAAGAGCCGTATTAAGGGAGGAAAAAAGGGTAGAAACAGACAAAAATTCTAATAACTGTCCTATCGTGTTCAGCTGCTTATTTTAAACGCCCTGTGTTTTTTTTTTTGTTATCTCGCAATTACAGATTTTTTTATCTCTACGTTTTTATTATATGTATAGAATATATAGATATTAATCCCGCCTTTAAAATTTTATAGGTACATTTTTTTTGCTATGTTAGCTAAGTTAGATTACGTTTCAGTGAAATATAAAACTTTTAATAAAAAAACTTGTAAAATTGTAAATAATTTTAGGTACCTAAACAATAATTGAGCAATTTGTAACTTTGTAAACATACTGACCGCAACAGCGATCAAGACACCGTCCGTACGTACCTAACGTTCCTTAAATTGACTTAACAATGATTTATGTAAGTACAAAAAGTTTCTCAATCATAAGAATCGTTGATAAAATATAATAAACACACCGAGATGCGTGTTTATCTATTTATAAATATCAAACTAAACTCGACCTATAAAACTGTGTTCCTGCGTTCGCTACATACAATGTTGTCCTAATTTTGAGCGAAATGAGTGCGCGTAGATAATGACGCCCTACGTAGGTACACACATTTGTATATGTGTTTACTTAAGCCCAACGCTGACTGTAGGTAGAGTCAAGGTGGCATCATCGCAACGTACCGTGGAAAAGTGAATCAAAAGATATAAAAAAAGAAGTTAGTTTCACAAATAAAGTTATTTTAGAATCCAAATGTTATTACAACTTGGAAGAATTTTTCTACGATAATTTCGACGAAATTTTAATAGATCGTTCCGTTCCGAGTGTTGCCATACCCAAATAGGGTCATATGTATAACTCTAATGAACATGTACCTAAGACCGATACGTCTGCAATAAAATATTGAGTATTGAGTAAAAGTACCGACTCTTCGCAGTTTACCGAAGCCTAAGGTCCGTAATAGATTCAAAATAAATCGTGCTGCTGCGCTGCCACCGCATTGCGCCTCGACTGCTCTATAATACATACGGTAAACCGCAAAGACGACTTTCCACGACCGCTTGTACTCCGCGCTGCGACGCTGGCGTCTGCGTTGAGTCTTACTCGTAGTCAACGGTTTTTAAAACTATAGATTTAACATTGATGTGCAAAAAACGTAAAAAAACGTAAAAAAAAAACAGTTTTGACCCATTTGAAAAAAACTGGGTTTACAAAAAAACTCCACACAAGCTCACTGAAAGAAACCAAATGAATCGTGTACTCATTTGCGACTCTCTATTGAAACGTAAAGAAACCGAACCGTTTTTGAAAAGATTGATCACTGGTGATGAAAAATGGATCACCTACGACAAGAATGTGCGCAAACGATCATGGTCAAAGGGCAGTGAAGCACCACAGACTGTAGCGAAACCCGGATTAACACGTAATAAGGTGATGCTGTGTGTATGGTGGGATTGGCAGGGCATCGTTCATTATGAGCTTTTACCGCCGGGCAAAACCATCGATTCGGATCTCTACTGCCAACAGCAGATGAGACTCAAACAAGAAATTGAGAAAAAACGGCCGGAATTGATCAACAGAAAGAGTGTGGTCTTTCATCATGATAACGCCAGACCGCACACATCTTTGGCCACTCAGCAAAAATTTAGAGAGCTTGGTTGGGAAGTGTTAATGCATCCACCATATAGCCCTGACCTTGCATCCTCAGATTTCCACCTGTTTCGATCTCTTCAGAATTCTTTGGGTAGTGTTAGATTAACATCAAGAGAGGACTGTCAAAACTACTTGTTACATTTTTTTGATCAGAAGTCCCAAAAATTCTACAGCAACGGGATCATGTCACTACCTACAAGATGGCAACAAGTTATCGAACAAAATGGCACATATATATTATAATTAAATGTAATTAAACTTGAAAAAAATATGTCTTGAATTTGTTTAAAAAATACGAAGAAACTTTTTCCCCGACCTTATATTTTTAAATACATCCTTAAATAGATATTAACATCCAGACATAGAATAAACACAAATGTTCATCACACAAATGTTTGTCCTAGATGGGAATCGAACCCACG
The DNA here is from genome assembly GCA_949125355.1 of Agriopis leucophaearia. Lineage (NCBI taxonomy): Eukaryota > Metazoa > Arthropoda > Insecta > Lepidoptera > Geometridae > Agriopis > Agriopis leucophaearia. The sequence continues at coordinate 7,239,333 of OX421273.1, read as the reverse complement.
CCCCCAAGCACAGAAGTTAGGTTCACTACCAACTGAGCTACCGGGGCAGTCGGCGGGGAATGATTGTTTATTAGAAAGTCAGTCTACAATTGTAGTGTGGATTTATTAGTTACTAGACTGATAGCTATACTCTACAGTTTCACTCGCGTGGACATTCCCTCAAGAACCGTAATTTTTATGGGATAAAAAGTATCTTAAGTCACTGTTCGGCTCTTTGCTTAAAATTATGTTGATTCGTGGATGCTCTGCTGCTGCGTGAAAGAGAAACAAACCAACAACCAACCATCGCATCATCAGCAGCATCGGCGCAAAGTTGCTAGACTATCAGTTTTTTTATTGAATACATTCCGGAAAGTGTGCATCGGCTCTGCATCATCTAATTCCCTCCCTATCTCTCTATCTGACTGCCAGAGTGGGCACAAAAAATCTATACCGCTTTCTGGTTGATATTCCAAAAATCCGTACGAACTTTGATTCCACTTCTATTTTGCGAACTGCTAGTCTGTGAAGTGCACTGTCTGAATGGGTGTTCCCCAATAGTTACAATCTGGGTGTCTTCTGGGAGTGAATCGATTTCTTCTAGGCAAGCGTGCTCTATCGTAGACTGCATCATCACTTAACATCAGGCGAGTTGACAGTCAAACGCAAGCCGCTATCATTAAATTAACTAAATAAATAAACTTCCGCTTTTTAATTGACCGACCGAAGAGAGGTCTCAGTCTAATGAGACAAGACGGTGTTACCGTGTTATTTATGTTTGTATATTTCTTCTACGATAACTTGCGTATTGATATATAGATAGATAGATTAACTCTTTATTGTTCACACCACAAATAACATATAACACGATAAAACAGCTTTCAACAAAACAAACTAGTGTAACAATCGGCGGCCTTATCGCTAAGAGCGAACCCAGGCAACCTTAGGATGGAGAGGATTCATACAGAAGGTATTGTTGATCCGATCTTCTTGAAATTTCGTAGGCAAGTAGTTCATTCCATTTTTTTGCTTGTTTTGGCCTATGTTCAGCAGTGGAAGTCTTCTGCTGTTGATGATGATCAAGTACAATATGATGACGAATCCATAGTTTTTCCAGATCGTTGCTCGTGGCTGTTATTACGAGTAACCCGCTCGGGTTATCAAGGGATAACGAAAACAATTGCATTTCCTAATAATTATTGTGACGCATTGCTTTAATTGACCTATATTGTTCACGCACATCAGTATAAAAATATTTTAAGAAGGTTATTAAGTAAGTAGTGCTTAGTTTGCGTCACTTTCATTGAGTACCTACTGAATCACTATATTTTATGGAATTTTCGTACTGCTATTAAGATGAGTTTTTTAGATATTTACAATCTTCTTGTTTGATCTTTATGTTAATCTACACTAATATTATAAAGAGGAAAGATTTGTACCTATTTTTGTATGTTTGTATTTTTGTAATGAATAGGCTCCGAAACTACTGAACCGATTTGAAAAATTCTTTCACTGTTGGGAAGCTACACTATCCCCGGGTGACATAGGCTATATTATATTTTGTAGCGAGGCCGAAGGCCGAGCTTACACTCGTGCGAAGCCGGGGCGGACGGCTAGTAATCAATAAATTGAGCGATGGCGGGCCGAGCAAGTAGCATGTGAACTTTACAGTCTGACGACATTCAGTTCGATCCTCGGCCCTGCACAAATGACTTATGTTAATTACTTAAACAAATTATGTCCAGTTTCGATATCATCTCTCAAAAACAGTGAAGGAAAACATTGTGAAGAAACCGCTATGAAAAAAGAACCAAGAACCTCAAAAAGTTCAAAGACACGTGACATGCAGCAGCATCGGGCCAGCATCGTGGATAAGAGCCCATCCTCTCTCTCTCTCTATGAGAAGACCCAGCAGTGATAATCAATAGTTTGTATAACGGGGTTGATTTTCTATAGTACAATCTTTTTATTTATTTATAGGAAAACCAACAGCTTTTTACACTAACCAAGATATACAATGAACAAAACGATAAAAAGCCAATTACAGATATTAATGAAGATAGGTATCTTATCAATACAGCTTTTGAATAAAAGTGATCGGTATATGTAGGTTTAGAGGTGGTGGTTCAGTTCTTCAATTCAACGAGTTTTCCACCCCATGCTGGAGGCCCGCGGTCCAACTTTTTTATGTTGTACAGTTACGATGATACCATTTTCGTAGCTAAAGAAAATCCTAACGGGACCGTATTACTAAGGCTAGATATAGTTCTTTATAAGGCCCTTATATAAAGAAATATATCTATGGAACCGGAAAAGATAGCGATTTAAATATTATTAAAATATGTACTGTTATGGCGGACTAGTCAACAAAAAATGGTAAAAAATTAAGGCTGGAATCCCCGTACAAACAAAATGTTTGTTCCTAAATGTTTGTTTTTGGCTCTATGGTAAAAACGGTAATAATGCACACAGACGTCAAACTTGGTATGATTTTAGTGCTAACTCTACAATAAAACAACAAATGACGACCGGCCAAAATTGAGTCTGAGTCTGCCAAGTTTTTGTGTGATGGTACGGAGCCCTCGGTGTGAGAGTCCGACTCGCACTTATCCGAATTTTTATTCAATACAATATACTTCGGGAAAACAAATGAAACGCTACTAAAACAAATGAATGTTGCGAAAACATATTAAATAAAATTAATGTTAGGATAATCAATAATGAATATTGAAAACAGAGGCGGTGAGATGTGTTGGGCGGGCGCGGGTGGCGCGTGGTGCGAGTGTCGCGCGCGGGCGGGCGCGGTTGGGTGCGAGTAGGCCGCCCGCCCGCGCCGGGCGACACCACTGTATTTTTATACGTGGGGGCCGCGCCGCTCAAGCTCACCTTTCGATCTATTCCTGGCCGCTATTTTTACACTTTTGTCTATATAACTTTCCTTCCGTCTGCTTATTAGTGGATGATTGAGACGCATCGCAGGGGGCGCCTGTCTCGGAATACCCGCGATATTTCCGGCGCCCTCCGCCCCTCGCGACCACGTGGCGGCGATACCACTCTTACACACACACATGATGTTTATGAATCGAGGGTTACTAGGTTCACATTGGATCGAACTAACTTTAAAGTAACTTTACTTCTTTTTTTGTTGGTATGAGGAACGGGTATAGGAATCTAGGTACTTACATACCCAAATGCGTTTAAAATGAAAATTCCATTACTCGCTGACATTGTCATGTCAAGTGTCATCCTTATTCGTACTCTTTTTTAATATACTTACTACTTACCCTAGTTTAAAGTGTTGTTTTAACCTGTCTGTATTCTAGTACTTACCTATACGTAGTATAGTATGAAAGCTTTGACTTCCTATAGTACTAAATATGAGATTTCCACTTTTTTTTGGGTAAGTATAGGTAGTAAGAGAGGCAAGAAAAGCCTTACCTAACATGTTAAATCAAGTAAACCGCTTCTTGAAATTTTTGCTAGCTTCATCAAAACTAAATAATCTTTTACGTTTCTAATTACTAAGTGATAATGTAATCTCAAACTAATAGACGTTTCCTGTGTCGAATGCCATATGGCGGCCACCCCGCCTGCCGTGCGCAACCCTAGCGACAACATTACGCACATCTGGCGACTCGGAAATGAGAGATACCTACTCATCTGTCAGTGTGACTAGGATTACCAGATGTAAAATTGAAAGTCCGGAGAAAAAGCCTGATTTCCATTGAAAAATCCTGAGATATTGTCGCATTATGCTAATTTTCTCGCAAACGTAATTTACAACTTTGTGGAAAAAATACAAAAAATATCGGTTTTGTGTACCGGGGGCCTGGGGGTCAAGCGCCGCCGTGCAACCGTGATACTTATAATTATATCGTATAAAGAAGATTATTTTTTGTTTCTGTATTTTTGCAATAAGAAATCCTGAAATCTACTCTATTTTACTGAATCTAGAAATCCTGAGATTTACAAAATGCGGCCGCAATCCTGAAAAGAGCCTAAACATCCTGAGATATGGTAACCATAAGTGTGACAGGTTCTTCTTGTTTCTTAAGATGAGTCTACACAGACGGGCGGTATCACGAAACATTCTGAGGACTTGCAGTTGACAGAAGACTCATGCAAATCTTTCAAATACGCTATTCATTCAACATTTAGGAGCGTAGCTCTTGTCGGTGGTGTAACTTCTAGGTTTGACGGTCTTCTGCCAGCGTTTTCACCTCCCGAAATGACACTTGCCTTCTCTTTTATTTGGTCTGAGAATACTATTCTTGGTCTTCCCGGTCCTCTCTTTCCTACTTACCTTTCCCTCTATGATGGTTTTCATGAATTTGTCATGTCGTACAAGGTGGCCAAACATATTCCCGCTTACACTACGCTATTTTTCGTCGATATTTTTAAGCTTGTGTATTCTGCATTATAAATATAAATACATACACCTATATGCAAACAAATACTCTCAAACTCAAAGACCATTATTGTTTTTTGCTCCAAAGCAATTGTGGGCGAATTTTGGCGCCGATGCTGATTCCCGCGCTAAAAAGCGCGCGTGTAAAACATCTCCTTGATCTCCTTCTCTGAAACAATTAGGAGACACATTTGGCCCAAGTTCATTAGTTTTTTTGCACCATCAAGTCAGAGATGAAAACATGAATGAACGGCCCTAGACGTGTCCTTGTGGACTATGAATGATTATCATCTGTGAATGGATTTGTGTCGGGCTCGAGGTCCTTACCGCCGCCACAGCTTAAGTAAGAGTTGGCTGTCATTACATCACCATAAAGGAGTCTATTCCGGTACCACCTATATTATTTCCATTTTCTAAAATATCTGTTACTTACCTTATTTTTTGTTCAGTTCTATTCCTAAAATAAGTGTTCCACAAATAGGAGAAGTGATATTAGGGGAAGGGTGCGTTGTGCAATGATTTATCGCGAGAATATTAACAACCACGTGTTCCTGGGAGTAGCATAATTATTGATGAATAGGCGCCAGAGCTTATAAGCTATGCCTCGCTAAGTCGCTACTTATATACAGAGAACGAAAAATATTACTCTAAATCTACTCCCGTATATATGAAAAGCAGTTATAGGTGGTCAAACTCTAATGAACAAGATGATTCTTCATTGTATTTATATCTAACGAAATTTTAAGTTTTTTCCGAATCTTTGACCATTATGACTCTGCAGGGTGAATCTGTATTACAATTGGTATAGGTTCTGAGGCACTGAGGCTGAGGGTTGCTTGCTCTATTGAGAATGATGATAGCATATAGATCCAATTCATTATACCATACCATATGAATACTGTCCATGCATTATCCAACAAAATGAAGTGCTCGAGCGACGGTGACTAGTCCTTAGTGACCCCTCACTTTTTGTACCGTTTTTGTGGTGCCTGAATTTCCATATCTTATTACCGTATACCGTATAACTATAACAAAAATTGATTTCAATGAAATGTTTTTGATATGAAAATAAATAAAGCTGTTTATTCTAAATGACCGTTTTGAAATATTTCACTCGTTTCGGGCCAAATATCATCCTAGTTATAAATACATAAAAATTGTTCTTTTACTTATCATCAAATGATCGGCGGTGACAAGTTCTCACCATGGATTCAGTGTGAAAGTGGACGATAAAGATGGTCCTAGAGTTAGTCTCAATACGATGTTATATTAATACTACAAAAGGACGTTACAAAAACACATTAGAAACAGTCACAAGTCACAATAGACTGTCTCATCGTTAAAAGCTTTGCTATATAAGCTTATATTTAATAGTTAAGGAGCAGAGAGGATGCATGTTGAAGGTTCGCGTGCGACATTAGATGTAGAAGGCTCCGCGTTCCAGGTCGGCTAGTGTCTGGGGCTCGGGGCGCGGGCGCGGGTCCGACTGGTTTCTAACTCAATGTCGCTTGGAATGCAGCGCGGGCGGCGGCGGGCGCGGGCGGGAACGCGAGCGCATCGGCCGCTGTTGTCGCAAGTGGCCGCACTTGTCGGCGCGTTTGACTGCCAGAGATATTCGGCGCGGTAACGGGCCGCGGCCTTCCTGGAATTGGTTACCTGTCGCATTCCTCCGGCGGTCGTCGCAGGCGCACCGCGCCGCGCCGCCCGCCCGCCGCTTGCACCGATACAACCTCCAACCGTGCTCTTTATGCACTAACTAATACAACAGAGTAGAATACTTTTTACTGAACACATTATTAATGACAAATTCTTTATGTTTAATAACGTCTTGAGAATTACGATATCTCGTCATACATTTAAGTAATATTCAAAATAAACTCTTTGACAATAGGTTAATTAAAATAATACTGCCGTCTTCTGATTTAAGAACTGATACATTGACGTTGATTCTTTTGTACCATATACTAAACTAAACATTTTTTTAAACCATTACAGAGGCGCAACTAAATTTGACAGTTCTTAAATTATTGCCATCATATTCTACTCGTTACATACTTATTGAAATTTAAAGATACGCAGAAAATTTAAGTCCTGTCAGATTAGTTTAATTTATTGAGTGGTGACAACACTGCATTGGTCTTTTAGTTTCACATTCATATATTCTACTGTTATAAATTTGGTCTGTAGTCTCAATAATTTTTAAATGAACATAAAATGTAATACAGATACATAGTGCTAATTTTATGTTAACTGATATACCTACATTGATTGCATTAGACTTTTGGCCACTTTAGGACTTTTGGGACTACTACCTATTAAACTGTGTTATGAGTCCCGATAAATGTTAACACTCAAATTAAAATGTATGTCAATGGGTGTTTCAAATACAATAAACCAAATAAAAAAACCTGAAATATGTGATGAATCACTAATAGACTATCGAACAGGTGTTTAGTTTGTTAAAATTAACAGCCTAACTGAATAATATAATTAAATGTAACACGTACGTGAAAGAAATTATTTAAATCGTCCAATAAAGCTTTAATCGCTTTTAGCGATAAGGCCGCCATGTGTGGCACTAGCTCGTAAGTGTTTTCTATCTGTATGTAATTTTTATTTCTGGTGTACACAATAAATAGTTTCTATCTATCTATCTAAAGTTCCAAGATAAAAACAGTTGGTTGGATTAGAAAGGGATGCACTCTCCCTTTCCCGCAAAGCGAGTGTCAGTTTGGAGTTTGTATGGCGTACGTACTTACCAGTGACGTTATTTGTGAGTATTGCTCTCTGTCTAGCACGACGTTAAATAAATATCTTTATTACTTTTTAACTCATTTTAATATTAGTTTCGGTAATCGGCTCTAATTATGGTCAGCTTTTTCATAAGACAGTCCGGTAACATATTGTTTTAAACTTTTAGCTTCATATTCATGTATTCTACTATTGTAAAGGCATGTAGTCTTAATACGTTTCAATGCACATAAAATGTAAGTAAGTAATGTATTTTTGGACTTGGCCAAACGTTTGGTGGAGGCCACTGCTGACCAGAACACTGGCGCCTACTTTGGTCAAAAGTTAAATTGTCATTCAACGTGGCATGCTGCCAGCATACTGGCCACTTTTACTTTCACAATTTTAGATTCGTTTTTTTTTTTGTTTAGTTAAGGATATATTTATTTTTAACTACCATTTTTATAGTTAAATCTAGTTTCCGTTCATTTGAAATTGTATATAATTATGTTTAGTAAGTAATCTTCAAATTTAATACTCTATCAATGGGCGTTACAAATATGATAACAATAACACAGTAAAAAATATAATTAAAATAAGATTTTTACTTGCCATCCGTTGTAATGAAAACTGCACATGAAAACTACACAAAATTATGTATACATATTAGAAATTGCATAGCAACGATCTTTTCTAGAGCCGCGTGAAACCGCTCTAAAGTGGGTAGTTTCATATTTATTTTTATTCGACAAATTAGAGGATTAAGGATTTAAGACAAGGCTTTATAACAGAGTATCATAACATAACTCATAATATAGCACCATGTTTTAATTTTAGTCATATTGGCTAGTTAGAGCAAAAGAGCTTTTAGATTAAAATAATATCTAGCTAGTGTAATGAATTATTTAGTTCCCATGTTGTTATTTGTGACTAGAACAATGACAAGTAATTAAGAAATAAGTGCTTATAGAGCTTAGTAAGTAATTCAGTAGGGATTGATCATGAAATAACAATTAGGAGCAACTGAATAAAATTCAAAGTAAACTTAAATCCATGTTACTTGTAACGAATCTGTAACGTACCTAAATGACGCACAGTTTTACGATTTATCAATTGATATATGATAACCTCTTCGGTGGGCCTTGTAGGCGTACGCAACACGTAGAAACTGTTGCTTTATCTGTGACGCAACAAGCTGGAATAGGCCTGAGTCAAATGGAGAGGACGCTGGTACACCACCACCCCCAACATACGACACATCGCTCGTTCTGCTCTAACAATGTCAAAGCCGCCTGAGCATTATACGCAATGCAAATAAACATTCTTGAGACCTGTTCACGGTCTTCATAATGGCAGTTACATACATACCTACGGGGCGTATCTGTGTATGTGCGTAAATGTGTGCGTGCCGTATGCGTGTATACCCATCGGTACGCCGACGCGTTTTTGTGCGTAGGACGGTGAACTTTCGTGAAAAGTTTTCAGTGATAAGCCCGCTGAAACCTTAAGGTACAATTTTCTTAATAACTCGTTTATGTTGTTTAATATTTTATAGACGGGTTTAGCGTTAATAACAGCGTTTTTTGGTGTGAATGGGTCGTGTTGAGAGGCGTGTCGACCAGTCACGGCTCCCTAGCGGCCCCCGGTAGGCAGTCTGCGTGTGCTGATTAGGGAAATTCGCGCACTGCCAATACCAATCTATTGTTTTAATTGGAACAGCAAATGGCATTAATGAGATCTATCACATTTGCCACATTTTGCTCTACTTATTCAGAAGTGAGTCGAAGTATTTATTATATGTTTTATTTTACCTACATATTCTTGGGTATATTAACGTTTCCACTTTATGTACCTATATACACATACTTTTCAGTGACACAAACAAGTTTTTTTTAATGGAATATTATAATTAATTTATATTTCTATTATTTTTAAGAAATTCACTTTTTTGCCTGTTACTTGAATTGTTTTATTAAATTGAAGAATAGTAAATAATATCTAATATATATGTTACTTTCCAAAAAAAATTTGATGTTCCAAACATTTTTTCAAGTGTGAATAACCATTTCCTATGAAACAGCAGATATTTTTTCTCAATGTCAGGGTTGTTCCCATGGTAAAATTTGTTCATAATCATGAGTATAATGAATTCCTTTCGGCTGAGCAGACCCTTTCCTTATAACCCTGTATAAATAAATATACCTCCCATGTCCATTTACCTACCAAAATGGTGTACATAGTAGATACAATAAAAGATAATGTACCTATATCGTACATATTATATACCTTCTTATCCACTCTCTCTTTAGGTGTTTACATTTATCTTTGTTTCGTACATAACCGATCCGATAAATATTTACTGATATTGAGTATATAACCGCATAATCTATGATTGATTCAGTAACTCTAGTAGTCGTTACTTACCTACTTACTATGATAAAGATTTACCTAATCTTTCTTGTATTAAAATGAGAAGTCTTATACCTAAGTCTTATCTTATATTATTACCAATTAATTAAGGCTACGATCACCGACCATAGCTCTGTCTTTTGGATGTTAAAAAAAAACATTAAGTGAGAATATAAAAAACCTAGGTCAGAAAAAAACTCCATTTTTTTTTCTATCTGTTCCTCCATCCTATAAAATACCAAAACAAAAATTTGCTTTATACTATATGCAATGTTATTCTAAGGATAGTTTTAACTCTCACTATCTTCAAATTTTTTAAAAACGTGCGAAAGAAATACATAGCAGTGTAACTTTTTCCCATTTATTAAGGACATTAAAAAAAATGATTTAAATATTGACTGCAGCACATTGTTAAAAGTATACATCAATTGTATATCTTAAAACATCAAATGTGCGAGCTGCCCGGTATTCTCTAGTCCAGGGGTCTTCAAACTACGGCCCGCGGGCCAAATCCGGCCCGCCACTGCCATCAATCCGGCCCGCGACAGGAATTGAAACTCGCGGAATTGTTGGTGATTCAGCCCTGTGGATATGATAAAATTAACAACTGATATGACTGGTCTTAGAAATTCAGACAATTCCAAACATTTTCCGCACAAGGACTGAAGACTGTAGCTGAAATAGATAATACCTAGAACCGTACATAGTATCACTGCTCGACACTAGATGTAGTTACGTGTCACAATATACAATCAATAGTAATTGAAATGCAATAAAAGCCTATGTTTGCTTAGGTGGGCAGAAAAATTAAAATTGTTACGGCCCTTGTAACATACCGAAAAAAATATTATGGCCCCAAGGCTTCAAAGTTTGGAGACCCCTGCTCTAGTCGAAGCATCGTGTTACCAAAATGCTGACCGATTGAGTCCCTAATGCTAAGAAATACCTCCTGCAATCAACGTAAATAACATTTACGATCTAAACCAATTTCAAATAAATTTTGAACTATAGCGAGCTAATATACATATCTGGAACATTATTGCACACATGGTCATCTGACCCCAAACTAAGCAAAGCTTGTAATATGGCAGCCAGAGACTGATATACATACATATATATTTTTAAATACATACTTAAATAGATATTGACACCCAGACATAGAACAAACACAAATGTTCATCACACAAATGTTTGTCCTAGATGGGAATCGAACTCGCGCCCCCGACCGCAGAAGGCACTAGGTAACTTGTGTGACACCACGCTTACTAAATAATGAATTACTGACTACTTACAAACTATCGCAGATTCAAGATGCAATATCTTTCTTTTGCCACTTTGATTTTGATTATATTTTATAATATAGTGAATTTCGCTATAATAATACGTGGATGTTCCAAAAATGGTTAGTGAAATGAAGTAAGTATAGTTGGAATATGAAAAAAGTTGATTTATAGTTCTTCAAAATATTCCTCTCCAACCCCTGCCCATATGCATTCGGGTGAAACATTAAAAAAAAAACTTTCGGGAGGTCGAAATAGCTGAAACTATTCGACGGCCTCGTCTGCAGTGTTAAGTTTTCGCCCACGAAGCATTTTTTTACCGTGGGAAATATAAAAAAATCGCATGGAGCTAAATCTGGGCTGTACGGAGGATGGGGTAACATTTGTACCCCCGAATTATTCAAAAATAGTCCATGTTGAGCTTTGATTATAATACATAATCAAAGGGTTTTAGCAGTTGTGTGAGCGGGCGCGTCATCTTGGGGAAAAAGAATGCCACAGACATCGCTCCTTGGTCATTCGCTATTCAACTCCCCGAAAGCTTGAGGCAGACAAACTTCGCAATACCATTCACTAGTAACTGTCTACGGTCTTGTAGCGGAATTACTGCTACTGGTCCACAGAGTCAAAAAAAACGCAATTTTTTTTTTATTAACTTCGTACTACGCCTTCTTCAAACAACAATTGCATGGATTGTTGCTTTGTGAAAGGATCGTAGCTGTAAATCCAAGTTTCGTCAGTTGTAAGGATGTAGGATACGTTTTGCGAAGTTCCTTCTTACAACTTTTCTAGCATTAATTTGCCCCAATCAAACGACGGAATTTGTGCTCTTCGGTGAGAGAATGAGATATCCAGCGTGAAGCTCAACAAAAGAAGAGTGACAGATAATCTTTAAACTTATTTAAAAAATTAACTACACCTAGGTGGCCAATAATTTTCACCAAAGAGATTTGTATTGAAACTAGCCGTAAATTCAAAACAGTTTATTTAGAAATAGACTTGCGTTCTATCGGCATTCATGGTCTACGATGGAGCGCGGAGTTTGAAAAAAAAGAGATTGTATTTATTCTGTGGCTAACAATTTTCGGAACAACCTATGTACATACCTACATAGTATTTAAGTTATATTATTATATTGTTGACAGAAGTAATTAAGTATCTATTTACCAAATTTCCATAAATATAACTTTAAAATATAGTTTACTTTTCAATATTTTTTTTAGTTATTAAAATCATTTTAAATAAAATAAAAAAAACACTATTCCCAGTTCCCATCCATCGCAATAAGTATTCTAACCCAATACAGGTATAGTTATGACATTGTATAATTAAGTATGTGTATATAATATACATAATATAGGTACGACCTGATACAAATAGAGCTTTAACTGGCATAAGAATAACCATTATACAATAAAATGTAAAGCAGTAACAAAATTTGTATTCAACGAGGAAATTGAAGTAAATTTTATTGTTACACACTTAGTTAATAATTTAACATAGTTTGTCGACCAGTGGAGGCTCTCCGCGTCAGCAGATGCTAAAGAATAGGTATTTTCGTATACATATTTGTCATACTATTAACGCATCTACGCCATTACTCGGAACTTTGCTCCACGTGTAAATGCAAGTACATCCTTACCTGACGCTGTAATAGTTTTACTTGCCCTGTTACTGTGAATTTATATATTTCCTTTGTCACAGAACTATGATTCCACTGTCTTACGAAACGATCGGGACGTGTCACGGAGTTTTAGGCTCTATCGAGTTAGGAATAAGATGCTGAAGGAGTCATAATGATGGCATATTTGTTGGTGTTTAGAACGTCGTTATCATAGCATGCGGCACACGTGTCTAAAGTCTACTTCCGCCCTTCGTTTCCCTCGGGGAACCAAGGACAGTAATAAAAGTCTTGCTTAATTACCAACGTTATAATTAACCAATAGTTTTATTTATTCAGAAGGAAGACACTTCAGTTTGAGCTTTGTTGTCTACAACTTAAAGTGGTTAAAATACCAGGGCCAGCAAGTACGCACTGTTCGTGGGATAGTTTATTTTGGATAGTACGTATACTTAACTAATTTAATTAGGGCTTTAATGTGTTGATAACATCTAATAGGTTTTATTTGCAAACACATCCCGGAAATCGCACGGAGTTTATTTCACAACTCTAGAGGTTGTGAAATAATATTTAGAGGCCTCTACCATTTGTGAGCTTCGATGCCACAGACAGACTCACAGATACACACGTTAAACTTATAATACTCTAATAAACTTTCTGCGTCGGGGGTTAAAATGGTGATGTGTAACCTAACATACCGTTACACTGGGAATCAACGTTTTACATAAAACTAATAGGGATGTGCTTTGTATCTTCATTTACTCCGACTCTATGAGCGCACCTAAATCGATAGTATTTTTTTTTACTTTTTGAAAGGTTATAACAATCTTAATCTTTTGGCACAACTTTAATAAGTTCCGCCGCATCATTGCTTAGCATCAGGCGAGTTGGCGGTCAAACGCAAATCTATTACTATAAATAATGACATAAAAAAAAAGTAATAGAATATTCTTACATTCCTGTGGAATTAAAAACGGGTTTATAATGTGGCGTATTTTAGATTTTTTCAACATAGTTTAACAAAGACATGTTATTGGTAGAGCCGTTGGTAAGAAGATGTCTTAAATGAAAATAAATAATCTAAAATCAAACGATATTAAATGGCAAGCATTTCCATTTATACATGTATGTGGTTTACTCTATTGAACATAACAATAATAACAAATACATTTTAGGAAAACTCATGTCACAAATGGTTTCTCCATTTCATAGTTTGTGAAAGAAACAATGGAATATGTCTTGTTCACAATATTCGTGATGACATATTTTGACAAATTTAGTCTATCTAAGCTGTCAAAATCCGTCGTTAAAACTTCGCCAACAATATCGAAAACTCGCCTTATTAATAAATAAATGAGCAACTACAGAAGTGATTCAATAACTGAAGACAAACATATTCCCACAGCACCTGCTTACCATCGACGGTGTTTGTAACGAACAATCGCGAGACGGCCGGGTCAGCGACCTGCACCCCTTCGACACCCGCCGTATCATAATTAATTTTATCCCTTTACTACTTACGTTACGCGACGCTAGAAGCTGAGCAAGGAACGTGAACTGTACAAATAATAAACAAACAGTAAATTCTATGTTCTATATTAAAACATACTTACCTTATACTGGATTTAAGGTCACGGTCCCACCAGACCTATTGCTTTCGCACATTTAAAGATTAAAAAAGCCACTGAATGGGTGTTTCAAAAAACCGATTGGTTAATTACCTTTAAAATGTCATCGCAAAAAGTTCAAAGCAATTTTCGTGTTGATATTTAACAGGACGGCGAAGGGGATCAAAATAAAGGTTAAAAAATTTATTTTTTTCGATCTCGTTCATCGTAATAAAACAAATCAAAATGAAAATAAATAACTTTTGCAATATTTTTTTTAATGAAAATACATTATTAGTTTTACTTTAATTCCTACTTAGTGTTTTAAATTGCGAGTGAGATAACTGTGGCGGAGATCGGGCTCTTTTTTTTATGCCATAGGTGGCAAACAAGCAAACGGGCCGCCTGATGGTATGCGATCACCGTCGCCTATGGATACCTGCAACACCAGGGGCATCACAGATACGTTGCCGACCATTAAAGACTCTATTAACAGCCCTTTTGAAGAACCCCATATTAAAGCTACTCGGAAATGCCGTAGGAGGGAGCTCATTCCACATATTGCAGGTGTAAGGCAAAAAGGAACGCGTAAAACGCACAGTGTGCGATTTCCACCGATCTATGATATGTGGATGAACTTTCAGGCGGTGGCGGCTGGTGCGATGATAAAACCGCGATGCCTGCACCAGATCGAACAGTTCTTCAGAACATTCCCCGTTGTATATGCGATAAAAGACACAAAGAGACCCAACGTCTCTGCGCATGTTGAGCGGCTCTAGGTTCAGTGAGCTTGGGATCGTCGACAATTCTTAATAGCTCTACGTTGTAATGCATCAAGTGGCTCAAGCTGATACTTGGGTGCTCCGTTCCAAAGATGGGAGCAGTACTCCATGTGAGGTCGGACTTGCGCTTTGTAAAGCAAAAGTCTTTGTCTCGACGTGAAGTACCGCTTCGCCTTTTTGAGCACACCAAGTTTCTTGGAGGCAAGCTTGGCTTTACTCGCAATATGACCGCGAAACTGCACATATGAAGAAATGTCGCCTGCAAGGATTCCAATGCTATCCGAAACGTTGAGGGGAGTGTTTTGAAAATGAGGAGCTACAATAAATGGGGCTTTTTTAGCGGTGAACGCGCAAACTTGCGTCTTTGTTGGGTTGAACTGAACCAGGTTCAGTTCACCCCAATCCGAGACCTGCTCAAGAGGGGCCTCAACTTCAGACAGTAGTTTGTTCCTACTTTCTTCAACTACTAAAGTGATGAATCCGGAATCGTTACTTTAATAATAAGTAATATTTGGAAGTATTGTTTTCGCATTATTTTAATTTGTATGGTACCATGTAGAAATATTAAAAAGCAATAATTTTTGTATGGAATCAAAAGTTGTGCTCAAAGGTAGTTAGAACATTTTTATTCTTATCTACTTTACAAGTTACAAATTATATCTACACTAATATTATAAAGAGGAAAGATTTGTACCTATTTTTGTATGTTTGTATGTTTGTAATGAATAGGCTCCGAAACTACTGAACCGATTTGAAAAATTCTTTCACTGTTGGGAAGCTACACTATCCCCGGGTGACATAGGCTATATTATATTTTGTAGCGAGGCCGAAGGCCGAGCTTACACTCGTGCGAAGCCGGGGCGGACGGCTAGTGAAGTTATAAGTTCATACCTACTTAAAAAAGGAACTTCTAATAAACTTATGAAAATCATGCCGTTAGGGCATGATTAAGCTCTACTATTTATACAAAAAAATGAATGCCCGCTGGTTTCGTACACAGAAATAAAGGTATTCGCTTGTAACTAGTTCCTATCGTACAAAACATAATTTCTCTTCGATCGTAACTGATAACGAAACTACGGTTACATAGGCGGCCGAAGCAGAATAAGTATTTACTGTTTTTTTTGACGAATCACTAATATATTCCCCGCTTTAACGTCGCACTAAGTACAATAAGGAATTTGGGATAAGTTATTTAATTATTATTTTTCTACAGAAATTTTAAAATGATGCTGCAATTTAACCTTACCTGAAACGAAAATTAATTACAACTTTATTAAAAAACCTGCTACTTACAAAACTTTATATTATTTTATACTAATTTAACCTAACCTAAAACAAAAATTATTAATTCTTAATATAACATTTCTTTATACCTGAAACTAATTTGTAATTAATCTGAAATAATTAATATCAAATAGGTATAGTAAAACGAAATAATTCATTAAAATAAATCAGTAATAAATGTGTGCACTTAACGTGATTCAATCAACTGAACAAATGTGGACAAAGTAAGTTTTAAAACTAAGTTATTAGCAGAGTCCCGTGGTTTCACCCTCTATCTTACAGGAATCGTGTTTTGTTAGTATAAAAATAAGCCTATGTATGCGTTAATCCAGAATATAAAAGCTATAGCTTAGTTATTAAGTAACCTCATACCTACCAAATTTCGTGCAAATCCGTTCAGCTTTAACAGAGTTACGCACTTAGGGCCTTACTTAAAAACGTTACTCAAGTTGACATACGCTTAAATATGCTCCGTCTTGTTTTCGCGTGTGACGATTGCCGTCAGCGAGAAGTTGAGAGAGCATTTTAAAACATAGATAAACTTAAGTAGTTTTTAAGTAAGGCCCTTACTTATGTATAGGTACACCCAAATTTGGAGGCGACAGGTGACTGGAATGCTGGCGGCTACTTTGGTCAAAACATTAGCATTGCCATCCAAGGTGGCAATGCTGCCAGCATTCTGGCCACTTTTCCCTCCACCGAGGGGCTTTTAGATGTCCTTTTTTATGTTTTTTTTTAATAATATGTTAATTTGTATATAGGTAGGTAGGTATAGATAAATTGTTTTAGTTTTTATTAAGTTTTCGTTAGTTTTCTGTTTTTTAAGTTGTGGATAATAAAACTAGTATAAATTTCGCATTTATAATATTAGTGCGTTTTTTTTGCATCAATTGAGTTTTACCTTTAAGGGCCGATTTTTCAATCTTCAGTTAAATAGGATTTATTCCATGGATAACATGATTTCGAATTTTTTAATAGTCAGTAGACGTTATCTGCGGAGTACGTACTTAATATCTGTAAATTTATTGGACAGATTAATTTGTTCACTATCTGACCGTTTAACTGCGGATTGAAAAATCGGCCCATAGTGATATATTTTATACGAGGCTGCATTAGTCCCTGTTTTCGCTCCTCTGAGATTAGAGAAATGCATTAAGCATTTCTCTGAATTGAAATTCTCAAACCATAACGACAACTCTTATGATAAAGTTCCTCCTGATTCAAAATATAAAGTTTTAACTTAATTAGGCGAACGATGCGCGAATGCATAGATGGTACAACTGGTAATCTACCTAGATAAAAAAGTTTTTCTTCGGCGCTACCAATGCTCTCTTGTGATCGTATCCATGTGCTTCTTCCATCTTTCCCTGTCTCTGGCATAAGCATATCCCATCGCCAATAGATGAAAACATCTATATAATAACTATTTTTTTTGCAGATAATATTTTACATGTAGGTATCGAACAACAAAATTATATTTTTGTCTGTGTTACTCGCATGCTTAGCCAGTACCTGTCGCATGATCATTGCGAATCGTATTTATTAATTTGTCTCTAATATAGCTATTTATTGTTTGAATTTGAAATATAATTATCTCTTTAATGTAACTATTAATGATTTAGGCGTAACTTGGCACAAAACATACAAAAACTGAACGCCTTGAGTGCGCCCACACACTGTTTGACAAATTCGTATTGTGCATTATCCAGGCAAAAATTACACACCTAAAATATAATTTCTCTACAAATACCGATGCGCCATAATAACTAAAATATTTTTGTGTGATTTATACAAAAAATAAAGTATGGACAAGCGTAGACTTGACGTCACAGTAAGTGGAAGGTAGGAAAATTTCATGCAATTTTCCCGATCAGACGCGACACATTTTCTGAATTTTTATTTCATAATTGATATATTTAGGCTTGCGCCTACGTTTTAGAGGTAAAAGTCGTAGGGTGCGATATTTTTTTTTTCGCCTTGCTTGTTCGTTCTAGGGCGCAGTAGAGCCGCCGCCCGCGCCCGCGCGCCGCCGCTACTTGGGCGGCCAACCGCGCGATCCTTTTTCCTATAGTTATAATTTCATTTGTTTAAATTTCAATGTATAAAAGGAATTATCTACTTATAATTGTTTAAATAAAACTGTAAATATTATAAAAATAAATCTGGAATCGAACATAGTTCTCCTCAAAGAATGCGAAGTCCGAAATAATCCAAACGCATGTTTGTTGTTAATAACGTTCCATTTTATTTTGCACATTGACCCTTCTTTAGAAACCGAATTTCAGGATAGTTACAAAAGCATAATTAAAATAAAATATTTTAGAAAAAATAAAGAAAATTTCGCTAAGGTGGAGGGACTTCTATTCGGGTGCAAATATTTGTGAATTTTTTTATGGAGTTCGGGCGTCGAATGATCGCTTTAGATTCTCAGCTCAGGGGCAGGTGGCGTGCGCGGGGGCGTTCATACCCTAAATGTGCACAAAATAAGCACGTTTTTCGGAAGAAAACTAGGTTTTTGGGTTCGGTGTAGTGCGCGTGTGAGCGTGCGCGGCCAGCGGCGATTGGCGCGCGCGCGCTGATGTGTGCGTGCGCGCCCCCGCGCGGCCTCTCGCCTACCTACCGCGCGCCGCCGCGCCGGCGCGGGCGCACCGACACGTGCACACATGCGAACCACGGATACAACCTCTCACATATTCACTACCACATGCATTCTTTATTATAAATTACTTTAATTATTTTACTTTAAGATTTGCTTTTGACTTTTATTATTTAACATAAAGAGATATTTATCCTAAAAGTATTTTTTCCATTTTAGAATAAACAGATTATATTATTAAATTTCATTGCATAAAAATACTTTTATAATTTGTATTGAAAATGTTAACTGACAAATAAGGAAACAATATTTTAAAAAATATTTAAAAATTAAATATAAGTACCTAAATACCATAATACCATCTATACCTAAGTAGCAATTTTTGAGTGTTTTCTAGGGTCTATTTGTAAGGTTCCGTACCAAAATATTTAAAAAAAAATGATATTGAAAATTCAGAGAGAATGTGTATCTATGTCGGTTTATATGTGTGTCAAACCCAATTTTCTCATATATCATAAAAGATATCTACCGTATATGTATTGACTTTTGCAAATTTGGTTAGCCCACATAAGAAGTTTGCCTCTTTTGCTGATAAGAGTGAATCGGTTTCTTCTAGGCAAGCGTGATCCACCGTAGGCCGCATCATCGATTAACATCAGGCGAGTTGGCGGCCAAGCGCAAGCCTATTCTACAATAAAAAAAAAATAAGGACCTATAATTTTAGTTTAAATTTTAAGGTGTTAATTAAGTGTACCTATTCAATTCGAATCTATTTTTTATTAAATGTATTGTTTACGGGAAACAATAACGGTAAAAAATCTAATGAAAAAGATAATTTCCCCCTTTAGAACAAAGAACTGGTATTTTATACTGTAATTATATACCTGTACCTAGGGACATTTCTTATTGCACCTATACTAATACAGATGCCTGTAAAACCGTCTGTAAAGTTCACTGACGGAAAAATCCGAAGGAATGCAATCAGATATAAGAAACTTTCACAGAAAAATAAAACTAATTTTCAAAATAATAGTGAAATTTAGTTTAATAATATTAGGCTACCGGGCTGTTTAATTTTTATCTGACCATAAATAGAAGACAAAATAAAATGCATGTGTTCAAAATTGAGGAAGATAATAAGAATTCTAATGTATGGCTCGACAGAGAGCTTACTATATTTACAAATGACGTCACTTGTTACGCCTTATAAACTTCATACTGACACTCACTTTGCAGGAAGGGATCCCTTCCTTATCCGACTAAAAACTGTACATTTCTTCTGTATTACATATAAATATTAATCGTAGGTACATTTCATTGCAGTTTTCACTAAGCCTGTTATTTTTAACAAACAAAACATCTGTACGAAAGATTATTTAATAAAAAAAGACGTGTGGCACTCGGGGACTGCCGCGGTAAAGCTATTGCATAGCATTTTTTATCAACTTATGCAATTATAATTATTTATTTACTTGTAACAAATAAAATTATGTAGTTTTTACAACTCTATGTATGTCGTTCTTTTATCAAACATATTTTACGACGCCATCTAGCGGTGAGAGGAGTGAGTGAGTGGGGGGTGGGGGGATGTTAGGTTATTTTCGTTACGGAATTTCTGGATTCGGTTTCCACGCTCAAGGCCCGCGATAGAAGCTATGCAATAGCTTAAAATAAAAAAAAACTAAGTAGGTATACATCGATAATACTATACATTAATAATACTATACATTAATATTTTTTTTGAATTATTCGTTACATAATAACCAGGCAGCAGCTATAATCAGCGATTAAATTATTTGGGTAGATTGACTATGTTTGGGCAGCACGAACATTTTATGGAAAAAAAATTGATCGATTCTGATGACAAGGTGAAGTGATTTTATAATGTCAAATTTGATATTATGATTTTATTTGAATTAACACGTTTATATCAATTAAATCAAAATGTTATTACAATAACCCTTGTGGTGGCCCTTCTGGTGACAGAACCGAGTTCGATGCCCGTAGCCTAAGTTTTTGATGAAAAAACTAATTATAGGTACCTAGTACCTACTATGAATTATAACATAAGCAGACTAGAAATTGAATAAATCTGACTTATGATTTGTGTCACGAGCTGCTCAATAAGATAATAGCTTCCCAAAATTGTTTTAGAGCTTAGTCTACCATATTTTAATGAAATATACATACACATAATATCTACATATTTATGCCATATATTTTTCATCTCACCAGCTCCGAAAAACTTTCTTTGTCGATTAAATTCTGCGCGCAATAGTCATTTTTATCCACTAGCGCGGAAAGTGAACTCGAAATTTAAACGTGATGAGTTTGTCCAACTTTTACATTTTTCAGTATTAAAACATTCCAATCTCGCCGAATAGCACCTCAAATAGTTTGATTCAAGAAGGTCTCTATCTTAACGTAGAAGAAATACAATATTTTCTTCACTACGGTGAGATGAAAAGTTGTATGTTTCGCTCGACAGTAAAGTTATTCTGCGTTTCGTACCTTTGAAACCCTCGCTACGCTCAGGGTTCAATACAAGTACTCGAGCCAAAAAACAACTTTTCAGCATTGCATGACAAATAACTACTGTAGGTGTGGAAGTCTGCGGAACCCTCAACGAGCGCGTCTTACTCGCGTTTTGGCGATATGTTTTGTTATTAGATTTATAAGGCACTAACGGGTGTTGATGCATTAGTTTCACGTAAATTAATATATTCGTACTTACAGGTATTTATACTCCATGCAATGTTCGTTTTAGCATCTCTGTGTAATCATTTATTTAAACTAATAGTAACAGTACATTTAATATAGTGAAGCCTCTGGGTTTCGAACTAGTTTTTACTGTAATTCGTAATACCCAAGTATTTTATTTACATTTTTAGTATGCTACTAAGTGCAAATTTTTATTTATTTATCTAATACCAGTAGATAATGTACGTATCTTACATTTAAAAAAATATTTAACTGGAAGACCTCATTACACTATTCGTCATCATCATCATTTCAGCCTATCATCATGTTCCCACTGCTGGTACTCAGTCCTTCTCTCAGAGAGAGAGAGGACAACAGTATTTATTACAGATATGACACTTCATTGTTCAAATTAAATTAAATATACTCAAAAAACTAACCTAAGCTATCATTAGTCACTCAACTTGCCAAATGAACGGCAGTTTTATCTGACTACCCACATATTTAATTTTCTCTAACATGGTGCTCAGTGTGTCTGTTTTAGCCATTTATAAATGTTATTTTTTTATGTATCTACTATTTTTAAGCAACGTTTTAATGAAATGTGAAAATTACCTACTGCCGTAATAATAAAGAGTTTTCTATCTACTTTAGGATAGGTCAAGATCTGAAAGTAAAATTTTCGTCGAAATGTGTCCTTCTAATAACGGACGCATTAAATACCACGTTTGAGAAAACTGTGATAATTTACCCCAGTAGCACGCGGATGCGAAACCGTAGCAGTGAAAACGCTACTCGTTGAAATATGAACCCTTTACAATGTTGCATACCTACATCAGTATTTTAAACACACGGAAGAGAAACTTCAAACGAATCGAGCGGCGTCGCCGTTAAATGATTGTCGTTTGAATTTCTGCTGTACATTACCCGACATAAGGTTCACATTTAAACTAGAAGTTGTTTTGTTGCTACGGTTTCGCGGCGGAGGAATTTTAAAGCGTTAAAGGACTCAATACGGCGAAATTCAGATTTCACAATCTATGCAACTAGTTCTCCTACCTACTAGTTAACACAGTTATTAACTTATATAGGGTTTTCAAAATGTCAACACAGTTGCACAGATTCAAATCTTGTTTCAGTAATATATACCCCACATGTCTGAGAATCATTCGGATTTTAAACTCTGCTACGTGCATCATGCAAGGATGTTAGGCGCTGCTATAACCACGTCCAGAGATTTGTGAGGCACGAGGTACGCCTATTTCAAAGTAATAATCCTTTCGATTTTCTCTCGTATGTTTAGATTCTGTTCAGAAATTGAGTGGACTTGGATTGTGGTTGAATGGACAAATATCTCGATAAATAACACGCAAATTCACTCAACAAAACAACACAATGATAGGACAGCTCATGATAGCTGAGTTTGACATGTTTCAGGGGGCAGAGGCGGATTGCTATTTAAAATTCGTACTAGTTCTAATCATTCGGATTTTAAACTCTGCTACGTGCATCATGCAAGGATGTTAGGCGCTGCTATAACCACGTCCAGAGATTTGTGAGGCACGAGGTACGCCTATTTCAAAGTAATAATCCTTTCGATTTTCCCTCGTATGTTTAGATTCTGTTCAGAATTTGAGTGGACTTGGATTGTGGTTGAATGGACAAATATCTCGATAAATAACACGCAAATTCACTCAACAAAACAACACAATGATAGGACAGCTCAAGATAGCTGAGTTTGACATGTTTCAGGGGGCAGAGGCGGATTGCCATTTAAAATTCGTACTAGTTCTCTTTTTGGCCAAGTCCACTCTCTTTTTGAACAGACTTTATCTGCTCGTGTTGCGTATATCTTATGCATTATGTGACGCAGAAGCTTATTGTTTTAATAATAATCATCACCATCATTTCAGCTGCTGTTTTAATAATAATGACATCTAAATTTTTTATGCGATATTTTCAGTGTTTATGTACCCCAATTCAAAAACTTCAAAATTATTAGTCATAGATGATTCAACATCCTACAGAAGCAACGTGCTAAGTGCCAAATGCAATGGTTAAGATTTTGATGCCGTGTACATCTGTGCCGTGAACGCGAATGAACTGCCTCTCGTTTCATTTCAATTGGAATGAAAAGAGAGGTAGCACATTTGCTCGAGTTTGGCGTTTTGAACTGTTACGTTAGAGATTATTTGCAAAGTTTCATAAACGCATTTCATCCCTGTTTGTATTATACTCCATATCTATATTTTACTGGAATAAAAGCGTTTCAAATACAATATTGTGCTGCTACTTACGGGTATAACAGCTAAGAAAAACAGAATTCTCGTCAGGTATCAGATACATGATCTTATATCATCTCATTCTCCAAACTGAAGATATACTTGATTTCATTATAGCTATAAAACCATTGACTATACAATAATCCTGACAGCAATCTGTTTCCAGCACGCTCTAAATTCCTTAGTTAACATTGCACGCAGAGACACTGGCAACTTTAAAAAAATCTAATAGGAAAAAGGCAAAGTCAGCGGGAAAAGATCAAGCTGCGCAGTTAGACGACGTGAAAGCGGCCGCCGCGCTCTCACGTATGTTGTTAGCAAATGTGAATTCTATTTCCTAGGCAACGATATTTAAATTCCTCTAAATCACATATCTTCCGGTCTTTCATCTGTATCTTTGCTCTTTTAATTACTAGGTCTTTCTTTTATCTAGACATACGACTAACATGAATTAAAAAAACGACTCAGAAGAAGACTATAAGGATTTCCGGGTGGAAATACACCAAAAAGGCGTACAAAACCTAGTACATCAGTCAGAAGACCAAGAGACGTTACTGGTGACAAGACGATTTGGAGTTACGGAAACATTGATACGAGTATATCTAGAGTTTCGCTAGAGCATGATGTAGGGGACAAGATTGGCTAAACAGAGTAGTTTTGCACCTGAAAAAGATTTCAAGTGGCGTTTGGGTTCCCACTTTCAAAATAAAGTAAATAGGATTCTTTGATGTTTAGAGCACAGAGTTTACTTTCAAGCATCGATATGTTTTTATCATTCTTCAAAATCCGTAAACGAAAGTGTTAGTGGTGTGGTTGATACGATTGTCACTTTCTTTGATGACTGTGGAAAACAACATTATGGCTGATGACATGCAAAGGCCAAACAAAGTTTATCGCTTTACAAACTTTATAACATTCAGATAAGGTCGTCTTTTCAATCAAAGATATGGGTGTTATCTAGTTAAGGAAGTTTTGGCAAAATACTTTGTCGTTGTTTTTTTTTTCATGCGTCATAAAAAATATACATGCGTGATTATGACATTTGAGAACTTACCAATTTGTCTGAATTTTTCATTTTTAGGCCCTGAAGACAACAAAAACTAAGAGGTGTTTTAAGTTTGTCTTATGTGTCTGTCCGTGAGTTTGTAACTCCCAAAACGATTACATCTAATTCAATGTTTTTTTTATTGAACCCAAGTTTAATAGAAATGTTTTTATATGTGTTTTATAAAAATCTGTCTAATCGTTTAAAAATGGTTTAATGAACTTTTTACCGAATTACTTTGACGAATTTATTTTCTTTGATTATATACCTAATAAATAATTATCAATATAAAAAACCGACTTCATAAAAATGACAGAACTGGACCAAAAGCACCAGCTTTCAAATAAAAAAAGAATCATCACTATTCACCCAGTCGAAATAAAAGTTAACAATAAAAAAACTACAGTCGAATTGAGAACCTCCTCCTTTTTGGAAGTCGGTTAAAAATATAGAAACACTATCAACCTATTTCACTCTTTGCAGACTCCCAACCACCGTCGCGGAGACGCGAGTGATCAGAAGGTTCTGATTACCCGCGTCTTCAGGGGAGATTTTGTCAAATCAAAGTGTCTCAATATAAAAGTTGAGCTATACATCCTTCTCATTTGTTAGTGATGTCACCGTATATTTTTTCAATATAATATCATTTTGACATCCTGGTTGCACATTCTGAATGTGGACTTTTGTAGCGCGTCATTCTCACTTGCTCACTTACTGTTCCGTTTATTTTCGAAGCGGGCTTGTTCACACGTAACAGAAATTTATGAAAATGCCAGTTAATATTCAAAATGCCATGAAAACCACACCAATAAGCACTTGGACCACATGGGGCTTAAAAATGGAACCTGTCGTCTTCCTTGTTTCCTGAGAACTATGTTACAATATAGGCATCTTCAAGGGTAGAGTAAATTGATATCAATACTCTTCTTCTAGATGGACGTGCTCCATCCTTGGCCACACGACGGTGGCCATAGCATCAACTAGTTTGATGGTAACCAATCGCTTACCATCAAACGAGTTAATCTAAATCTATTTTGACCAAAAAAGTAATAAAAACTTTACCCCCTCTATTAATAAACGTGGAGTAGCTATGGAATAGTTACTCTGTACTTTGTCTTTTTCGAGTGAGTTAAAAAAAATTAAGAGATAAAAAGACAAAATACGGGGTACCTAACTACCTCTAGGCTACAACGCGTTTATTAATAAAGGGGTTAGAGTTAACCTCAAATTAAAATCAACTAAAATATAAAATACAAATGTTACAAGCTGGAAGTTCGTGATTAATTTTAATTAATCTCAAAAGGTCCGATGTCATCGAAAAACTTTTTAGCTAGTCCTGATCTAAATCAGTTGAGGAC
The DNA here is from genome assembly GCA_949125355.1 of Agriopis leucophaearia. Taxonomy (NCBI): domain Eukaryota; kingdom Metazoa; phylum Arthropoda; class Insecta; order Lepidoptera; family Geometridae; genus Agriopis; species Agriopis leucophaearia. Next base: position 7,213,249 of record OX421273.1, on the reverse strand, counting down.
ATCCGAATACTGACGTTAAGAAAATAATAATGATTAAGTAATTAAATATTGCTGTAACTTAACCGTGGGATGATAGAGTGTAGATTAAGTGATGGTAAAAGTGTCTGGAACACATCTCACATCAAATTCTTTTTAGAAATTTTTGACATTAATATAGAAAGCCTTTGATCAGACTCATAACTGCTATAGATGGGCGATAGCGTGAGATGTTGTTATCAGTGTCAACAACAATTTATATGCCCTTTCTATAATTTATATATATATAGAGAAACCCTTAGTTTTAGGTCATATTTCACGCATGATAATAATTTTAAAACCTCGCTATGATTCAGTTGTAACTAACACATTCATATACTGTGCAAAGTGCGAAAACGGAAGCCATGGTGTGAGTAGGTGAAGCGTCACGAACAGAAAATTGTCGTTTATGAAAGTGAGCTATGTTTAGGTATGTCATGTAACCTAGATACCCAATTTGCAAAACTCAATACCATTGATATAATTTGCGAACAATTCACGCCATGTTCGTTAAAAAAAAGTTTATCAAACTCGAGGGTCGGCGAGCGCAGAATACATTATGCTAATATTTAAACCGGATTACAGATGGTAACAGCAATATTTTGCAAATGAAAACGTGTCGATTGCGTTGCGAGACGAGCGCGTGGGTTTTCCTTTGATTTTCTTAGAGAGAGAGCGTCACGCACGACACTTGCGCACACAGCGGCGCGCCGCTTGCGCAGCTGTCACTACGTCATCACGTAATTCAATTATTGTAATCGATTAATTGCAAAGTGTGTCTGGATGGCGCCCTCTCGATCACCCTGGAGAGGCGGCGCCAGCCGGGGCGCGCGTTACCGAGCTCGCTAGCGCCGCCGGCTGGGGAGCCCTGCGCGCGCGCCTCCGCCGAACACACGGATCATCCTTGAGTACTCCGCAAATACCATTCACAACCGCCTCAATTGCGTTGCACGTCTGTAGCGCCCAAGGTTTTGGATAAATATATGCCAAATTTTGTCTGCTACGACGTAAAGACCTTGTATACTGTTTGAACGCTTGGTAATTGAAGGTTTTTGTTTCAGATCCGGTTTGTTTGCATGCGCTGAAATCCTGAAAGAATTTTGCGGTAAGTAAATAGTTTGCTTATGCATAAAATAGACACATTAACATAAATAAAATTTTATTTTAAGAAACTATTATCATGCTCTACCTGACCTCTCTCAGATTTCTTTTTACTAGCAAGCATAGATCACAAAATCTATGTCTTAAAAATTCCATTGCTAATCTTTGTTATTACGAGCACCAATAGCTTGATGCCGAGTGCAGCAGTTAATCGGGTTACAATGTACAAAGTTTGTGTAATTATGCGCGCCCGAAATGGGTCGCTGATAAATGTGATGCGTACTTTAGTCGCGGATATACAAGCGGTGCGCTACTGGCATTGTTCGTTAACCTCGCCACTAGGTGACAATGTGCCTACTCCTAACTAAGCGACAAAGTCACGACATTGCTTTGGCTCAATCGAGTACGCTCTCGCTTCAGACCACCCTAGTTAGCATCTTCTATGCTATTCAGCTATACTAAGTAAGCATACAGAAACTGAAATCATTATTTGAGCACTTATGTAATAGTTCCACTGGAAAACTAAAATAGATCTTAATTAAATACCATAAATCAGCATAAAACAAAAGATGTTGGAAAATCGGGTTACGTTTCGACCACTGGTTCACATCCGGTTGGAACAGTTTTCGTGTGTGGCATGTACAGATAGATACACATAAGTCGCCGCCCGCCCTTATCATATTTATTTAAAGTGTAACAACTTCAATTGATAACACTTAAAAATATTAGATTGAACAGAGATTTCAGTACCCATATCGTTGGGTAGCGTATTTGATAAATGCTTATGCCATTTACCAGATAGTATTAAGTAACTATCACTTTCGAAGTTCGAAGGATATTATACGTTCGGAACAATATCACCTAACATAAAGGACGGGAATACATTACCTATTGTTTGCCAATGCTTAGCTAAACTCAAAAATGCGTGCTCTACATTTGCGTGAGGAGTTAAATCCAGATATTCGAGTAGGTCTCCAGGCAGGTCGCTGATGAGCTCCACCTTCGACCGAAGCTGATAACGGAGGTTACACGCTGGCTCTCGTTGACACAAATTGATTTATTATCGTCAAAATGTGACGAAATTTCATGAGGACGTTACTCTATTTATTGTCTTATCGCCCGCATTAACGTCAACTCATCGAAATTTATTTTAACATGAAATATTTCTTTACGTTAGTGCTTTGGTAAAAATAATGCGCTTTGGTCATGACCACTATTTAGTTGTTAGTTATTATTCTAAAATTACACACACAAATAAGTACCAATTTTTGTGTTACCAAATTCATTTAGCTCGGATAGCAATGCACGGATGCAATAACATTGTAAAAAACGGAATGAAAATATTTTCTGTTCATATTTCACTATAATATGTATTATTTATTTAATTATATAGCTACTAGCTAAAAATCTTACAAAACCAAAAATCTATTTAAAAAACCAAGCTAAAGTGATCAGAAATTAAAAATAAATTTATTCTCAAAAAGAAGATACAAAGAATGAACAATTAATAATAATATTTTAACTTTTTACAATCCACTGCATCTGTCGAGCTGATAAAGCTTGGAGCGAGTTAAAGGAATAATTCTAACATAAGATTTGGGATGGAGCAGCCAACTAGCGTGCTCCATCGCAGACTGCATCATCGCTTAACATCAAGCGAGGTGGCGGAAAAACACAAGCCTAATATTGGGAAAAAAATGGTCATGTACGCGAAACGTGAAATACATTATTTTCAGTGAAGAGATAAATCAGGCTTCATATTATTATGATAAAAAACATGAAACCGAGTTTTATATTGTTTCTTGCAAACTAAACATATTTGTACACCAATATTTTAACAAAATTATCTTCTTTACAATTTTAATGACAATTATGGTGTATAAAGTATTTGATTTTGGCCTCAAAGTATTGAAATAAGATGCACTGGAACATAATACTTGTAGAAGAAGCACATATATCTTCACAACCTCTGTTTTTATTTCTAGGTACCTTATGAAATTGAAGATGCAATTTTTACGAATAGAATACGTTTTGAACCGACCACTCCCATAGTCCCAATCCCAATATTACTCACTTATTTCTGTTTATTTCTATAATAAGTAATTATTACTATGCTCTCATTCCAGGCATTTTTTTATTTATTGTGTAATGATCGCATTAATATTATATTTACGTCATTTTAAATACGTAGGTACGTTATGGGGAATATACAACGGGATTCCCTCATAAACTTACCTACAAGTGATTTTTTCCTTAAATATTTCCGTTCACTCGCGCCTATTTATAACTGTATTATGCAATGAAACTGTAACAAACTTTTTCTTTTATAACAACTTCTCCGTATTTATTATCAAAACAATAATAGTACTTGGATCTGAATGGAATAAAAACGATGTCATCTTTAAAAACATCATCGTTGCTAATGCAGAACTGTGATTAAAAAAACTTCAATAATAATAAGTTTTTATCGATTATTTTATACTGTATGCAAAACATAACGCCCTGTACTGATACTACGTGAGACTATAGACCACCCACATTTTAGTTACTGCACTCTCGTTTATAAATAATATAATGCACAGAATAGTAACGAAAATACGTGCGAGTTCTTTAATAAATGATAACAGGTCGCATCTTTGACTTATTTCAACGTTTTGTGAAATAGTTTTGTGAATCATGAAATAGGTGGAAAAATACCTATCTTTACAGCAATTCAACACCAACCCGGCCAACAGCAAAGTATTGAAATGTGAAACCAATATTTTGAGACGTGCCTGAACTGATGCCTGACGGGACGCTGGCTCACACTGCTAAAGAGAAATCAAAGTCATTTGCTTCTCAGTTTGCAGAGTTTTCACGTTTAGATGCTGGTTGCGCGATACCTCCAACTTTATCTGGCAGCTCGAGATTTATGTCTAAAATGCGCATCCGCTAAATGGAGGTTCGCAAAACGCTTCGCAATCTTGATGTGATCAAAACCACTGGTCTCGATAGTATTCCAGATGAATTTATGTCTGTTGTGCGCCTGAGTTGACTCCTGTGCAGATACTGCAAATAACAAGCCAATCTCGGACTCGTCCAAACTCTGTAAGACTATGGAACGTGACTTCAATAACAGAATCTGACGTACCTGGAAATTAATAACCTCTTCAGAGACTGGCGATTCGGAATCTGCTGCTTATTATAGGTCTACTGGGAATTATCTAGCGTATGCCACTTACGTTTGGAGTGACGCCATCGAGAAACGGGGTGTTCCCGTTTCCGTCGACATCTCGAAGGCTTTACGCAGAGTTTGGCATGACGACCTTATTAGCACGCTCTCTTCGTATGACTTGTCCGCCAGTTTCGCTGCGTGGATGTCGGACTACCTAGGGGATCGATCGATTCGACTCATTGATGACTGTTGGTCCATTCGAATGTCCCAATTCAGGGGTCGGTGTTCTCTGCAATACACTTACTGCTGCACATCAACGATCTGCTAAAGCCAGAAGACCTCAAATCCAGTCTCTGAGCTGGTTGAGCGCATAAGCTGCCTTAAGGCAGTTTCCAATTGGGGCGATGCTTACCTGGTCAAGTTCAATGCTGCTAAGGCCCAGACGCGTCTGCTATCCGCCAAAACGAGGCCATTCCAACAGGCTAATACTTTTCGGAATGTACCCATATCAATTACTGGCCATCTTGGGCTCTTAGACGTTATTCTGACGTCAACGCTCAATTTCGAATCCTATATTGAGACCAAGGCTCAATTGGTTGCCAAAAAAACTGGGTACTTCTCGTCAGAACAGTTACTATTACCAAAGACAAGTTCGGTCGTACATGGAGTACTCCTCGCACCTTTAGGATGGATCTACCAAGTACCAGTGGAGTCTATTGAGAAACGTGCCAACAGGTTTGTCAGCAATGAATCCTAGTATAGGTACATGCTAAAAGTTCAGCGCAAAGTTGCTAGTCTATCGGTTTCTTAACGGATACATTTCGGAGAGTGTGCGTCAGAACTGCATGACCTATTAATACCCTCCTGTTCGTTCTTCTATTCGATGCACAGTGCACAAAAAGGTAACACCTTTTTGTCGTTTTATGGTTGATATTCCGAAAACTCGAACGCAGCACTGTGGTTCCACTTTTATAGTGCGAACCGCTATAGTTTGTGGATTGGGCTGCCTGGATAGGTGTTTCCTGATAGTTATAATTTGGGTTGGGTGTCTTCGACTCGAGTGAATCGGTTTTTCTGCGCCATCAAAGACTGCATCATCACTTAACGTCAGGCATGTTGGAGGTCAAGCGCCAGTCTATAAAGGGTAAGCAGTGTACAAAGTGTACAAACACTCGTTTTTCACACGACGCGTCGTACACTTCAGGCCACTTCCCCGGCCCGCTTAACGACCGTTGAGCCCACGTTGCCTACTCGTCGATTCCGCGTTGTCAACTAGTTGGCCACGCGTTGACGACCCGTTACATCATTTTCAGCAGCGTCTGTCATCTGTAAAAAAGAAGATGTTTATAAAAAACTTTTTTTTACTGACTTTTTTGCGAAATGCGTGTCTATAAATAAACTAATTACTATCAATAGCTGGTGCTATGAAATAAATAATAAAGCAGACTGAACTGTTATGGGCGAGCTGTACTGGCAGAGCAGACAAGTAAATAATAACTGGGTACTGTAAAGGAAACGACTTGGGTCGATTCGTTATTGAGTAAATAATGCAGGGAAGCGGACGCCATCGCACATCAAAGCTATCGGCTTCCGGTGCGCGGGTTATCGGGCGACCTCCGAATTCCCGGCAAGTAGAGTGGAGCAAACCCGCCACCTCCGGGACTTCCGCTCGCCAAGACACCGCACGTGGACGACCGACCTACTCTGTCATTTTCGTCTACTTTAGATATGCTGATCGCTCGATAACTGGGCTTAGAATCATCCAAAGGAGCGTCTACTGGTACTAGGGCACTAGCATAGATCTACATTATTTGCCTATTCTTCTTTCATTGCATTGCATCTGAATGACTCCATTCAGATGCAATGCAATGATGTTACATAAATCGAAGCTATAATTTAATTTGGGCGCCAATTTCAATTAAACTGCAGCTACAAGTTCCTTGATGCCTATTTAAAAAAAAAAAAAAAAAATTCAAGTACTTATGACTACTTATCATACAAGGAAAGATTCCTCAAAAGTTTGGACGTTGATTTTTTTGTCGAATTAGCTCAATATGACTCTGCTAAAACTTATCATGGCTAGTGTGAAAACAAAGCATACTACTGCCATTTTTCATGAAATTCTGAACATGGCATGTTGATGCCACATCATAAGTATGATATTATTAGGTATATTCGTAAGCGTATTAAACTCCAAGTGGTAGTCATCTGTAGTAGGTCTAAGTTTATGAGTATGAGTTTATGAGCTGCAGTAGATTGTTTATTTTTTGTATGAAAACCTTAAATTCTGCTTATTTTTGCTAGGATTTTGAACGTAAGAGTAAGTGGTACTTACAGTGAAATATTAAAAGAAAATGTGATATTCAGCTTTTTATGGTAGATTTCAGAGCAAAAAATACTTGAAGCTTGTATACAGCAATTATCTGTGGAGGAGCGCAGTAGGTACTCGCTGGCCACTAAATAAATACGAACAACGTGAATGAACGTTGGATCGCGTCAAGCGCGCACTTCCGGTGGCTCGTAATAAGGACACCACGCGATACCGACGATACAATTTCGAAACGGGAGAGTCTAAGGAGGTCAACGGATAAGATTACGGTTAACTGTGTAAACAAACCGTTTACATTGATAACTCGTTAGCATTTCTGCGATGGCGCCTGTGACGTCCGCGAGGGCTCCGCTCTGGCGCTGCGAGCGCTGCAGATAACGCCATGCGCACGGCAGCCCTGCTTGCCTATTATATCATATACTTGGCCCATAAAAAGCAGAGTATTATATTATGGCTTACTCTTATGAGTTTCTGCTCACCTGGTAGATTATCGCAATTTTTTTTTACATTTAAGTGAGAATAGTTGTTAGTCCCGAATTGTGGGCTGTGAAGACCGCAACCCTGTATCTTTGCAACCATTCGGCTAATGTTGCTTAATTACGTTTTTTTTAAGAGAAATTAAATAAATATTTAAGCCATCACCAAAAATATATACAAACATCGATACCACTTTATGGTTGATATTCCTATAACCAAAGCGCTTTGATTCCACTTTTATTGTGCGAACTGCTAGTCTGTGGAATGCGCTGCCTGAATAAGTGTTCCCCGGTAGTTGCAATCTGGGTGTCTTCAAATCGCGACTGAATCGGTTTATTCTAGGCAAGCGTTCTCCATCGTAAACCGCATCGTCGCTTAACATCAGGCGAGTTGTGACAAAAACCAAGCCTACTCCTGAAAAAAAAAACATTGGTGGGCATTGCATAAAAACGCTGATTCTTCTTCGCTTCGCTTAGTAAAAAAAAACTACATTTCTTCGGGTATTATTCGGGTAATTTAGTCGATCGGAACTTGGCCCCAAAAGGAGACGAGACGACCTATAATAATGATTATTCTTGGGTGAAAGGTGAATACATATTATTATGAGTTGTGACGTCAAAACTCGGAAAATCTTTAAACACGATGATTTATTGATATTATTTGTAGATATCATTTGAATATAAAATCAACATCTTCCCAGGGCAGTCGAAGAGGAAAAAAATAAGACTGAATGTAATTTGAATCGATGAATGGTATTGACCTACATTCATGACTTAACTTAAATTTTTGTGCGCATTTATTGACTCGGTCATTACGCAGTAGAATCGGCAGATCAAAAGTATCAAAACAATGTCACTTTATATAGCCCGCCGATTTAATCACGCGAAAGACAAACCAACTAAAGCCGTGGCCTTAAGACCTGAAGGTTGGTATTCCTTTGCAGCATGTATGAATGCACTGCAAAGAATGCTACAGATTGTGTGTAAAAGGATGCCATCCAGCCTTAATCTGTTTCATTTTATCAATGCATAGGTACTTGTTGCTTGCACAACACAATGAAACATTTGTTTTTAAACTCATCACTACCAATATGACACACCTATGAATGAATGATAAAGTTCTGAATAATGAATATTCACAAACAGTCACAAATACATTTGTTTATGTGAGTCATAAAGGAGGAATGTTAAAAGTCAATAAGGTCCTGTAAGTTGTAACGGAAATTATTTCCATACGTGTATCATCATTTGACGCGCACAGTGATTCAATGTACTACCTATTATAATTAGCGAGAGGGTACCTAACTGGCAAGTGAGTAATAGGATTTGCTTCTAGATGGCCAATGGGCCAGCCTGCGGCGCTCATTCATATCGTTCAGAGAATCAGTAATCACCATACATGACTCACCACGCCATGATGCATGCACTTCATCAGTTCTTGTAATTTTAGTAGGTTTACCTACTAAATGAAAGAAAACTTCATTGTCCATTAAAAAAAAAACAGAAAATTTATCTCAGCTCAGGTCAGCCTATCTTGTCCGCTGCTGGACATATGTTTCTACCAAGGCACGCCACTCAGCCCAATCTTCAGCTTTTCGCTTCTAGCCTCTGCCAAAGTCATCTTCTATATACGTAAATTGAATATAAGTAGACATCTCCCTAAACGTAAAAGTAACGGTGCCTTATATCAAGCCAAATCCAAATCTTCAAGTGAAACCTTCTTTACAAAAAAACAACTAAAAGACAGCCACAAAATCGTGCAGCCGTATCGCAATATCAAAGCAATAAGTTTCCAACTACTTACATACATACCTACCTAATATGTTTACTTAACCCACATTGCCTCGCCTAACATCTAAGTGAAATAGGAAATGATAAAATAACTGCTGCCACTTTCGACACGTACCTATTAAATTCTTATCATGTTTACCACCACGCAATAACTGAATGGGACAGTTAGTTTTTTTAATTGTGTCATATTTCTTATCAAATAGAAGAATTTGAGTGGAAGAACATTTTAACGGGGTAATAATGTGTCAGTTTTTAAGAGCATATCCGTTGAGTAGAAAGGTTTCACACCCGTTTATAAACGACTTGTACACTATACCGAATACAAGCAATAGCCATACCCACACAGTGAAATGCCGCATCGCGCGTGTGCAGGTTCATGCATAGCACACTCATTATTTATGCTATTTAGCCACGATTAAGAGATGAATTAGCACTGTAGTATCAAATGTGTAAAACCGACATGTATGTTTAAATTGATCCGTTGATATTTTATGAAGCTGAATAACTGCTAGGGTGTCTATATTGTGACTGCAATCCGCGCTGACCCCTCGGTATCCTCGAACCACATTACTTGGTGTGGCGGCGCGCAAGACTCGACCCTTCGCTTCACGAAAGAAAGTCTATATTGTGTTGTTGTTGAGGGTGGGAGCCGGCATGAATGGACAGGCTTGTGAATGAGCGGACTATGTCCCGCAGATAAGCGCTATCATCTCCGGGGCCAGCTGACGGGCTGTGTTGACAAACCCTGTGCTACTTTCGACGTGCCCGGCACCACTTGGGTTTATCGATCGAGTTATAGCCGCACTTGCGTCGACTTTGGTCTAACATGCGCATTTTCTTTATCACATACCTTTATTTAAGTACGTAAAAGACAATTCAATACTCCAACAAATCGTTATAAACAAAACGAAAAACCAACAGTCATAAATCGTCTAGTACAGCTTAGTAAGTACCTAGTCAAGAGTGATAATCGGAATCTTTCCGTTGTTTTTATGTCAAAATGTTGATAAACAATATCTGTAACTTTTAACGACAGGATCTTTACTTACTACTCGTAGTATCATTATAAATTGACCACTTTTTGTTCGAAGCTCGGCCATTCAGCGTTGGCTTTGCAAAACCACAGAAGAAACCAAAACCGCAAACGAATTCCATGAATTAGTATCGTTATATCAGTAACAGCTTGACTCAGGGCTTTTCTCAACTACGCTAATGGAACAACCATGGCAGCAGTCCAGGGCATGATCCAATTCTGCAAGAATCAAGGATAGCTCGAATAGACGCTAACAGGGAGAAATTGTAAGCATAACATGCATTGTTATGCGGACAATAGCATCGGCGATGCACAGTATACTGGTCGTCAAACACCTTACATGAAGAAAGTAAGAACAAACTAGTGTATGACGTTGAGGACTCGCTTGAGCAGGTCTCGGATTGGTGAGAACTGAATCTTGTTCAGTTTAACCCAACACAGGTTTGCGCATTCACTGCAAAAAATTGCACATTTGTTGCGACTCCTCGTTTCCAGAACATTTTTCTCAAGTTTTCGGAGAGTATCGGAATAATGGTCGTCGACATTTCTGCAAATGTACAGTTCCGCGGTCACATAGCCAGCAAAACCAAGCTCGCTTCAAAGAAACTTGGTGTGCTCACCAATGCAAAGCGGTACTTCTATCACGACGATTCAAAGGCTTTGCTTTACAAAGCGCATGTCTGTCCTCATATGGAGTACTGCTCACACTTTTGGAACGGAGTTCCCAAGTATCAACTTGAGCCTCTTGATGCATTATAGCGTAGAGCTGTTAGAATTATCAACGATCCCAAACTCATCGAACACCTAGAACCGCTCAACATGCGTAAAGTATGCATATGTATGCATGTATGCATGCGTGTGTATGTGTATCTTTTTATCACATTTTTAACGGGGAGTGAAGAAGTTCTGAAGAACTGTTTGATCTGATGCCGGCATCGCGATTTTATCATCGCACTATCCGCCACCACCTGGAAGTTCACATATGAAGAACATATCATAGATCAGTGAAAATCGCACACCGTTCGATTCACACGATCTTTCTTGCGCACATCTGCAAAATGTGGAATGAGTTACCTTTCCCGGTGTTTCCGAGAAGCTACAACATGGGGTTTTTCAAAAGGGCGAGTTAATAGATTCTCAAAGGGTCGGCAACGTCGTTGTGTTACCTCTGGTGTTACAAGTATCCATAGGCGGCGGTGACTGCTTACCATCAAGCAGCTCGTCTGCTTGTTTGCCACCTATGGCATAAATAATTGCAATACAGCCCATGCAAGCGCCCGGCAGTGCAATACTTCTCGCTCCCAAATCAAATAAGAATCTGTTGACAGCAGCGCGGTCACCATCTTTACAGCAGACTCCACTACGCCACTCTTCTCCAAATCCTGAGAGCAGGACTCCTCCAGAGAAAGAGAGAGGATTAATAATGTTTAAGGTTTAATAATTAAATATAAACTCATTTTTAAACACATACGAGTACCTGGGGCATCGCTCTTTTAACGGGTTGCAAAGGCTTGCAATGAAAACAGCCTGAATTTGTATATTAATGCCAAAACCCTTCTTACCGGTTTTAAACAAGTTATAACATTGAGTCTACATTATTAAAACATTAAAATCCTGGATGTCTACAAAATGAAATCATTTAAAAACTCCAAACACATTTTAAGAGCCACTCATACGTATCGCCATTGAATATTTTGAATTCCGAGTGTAGATAATAAAATACCAGTATCAGTACCAGCAGGTAGGTACTCAATACTTATGCACCTGGGATGTCGTCAACTTCACATACCTAGCTTGATATAATTAACTCAGTTACTCTGTCGACTTTATATTAATACACAATACTCTCCTAGATTTCCCAAAGCAAGGGTATCAAGTACAAGATAACTGGCCTAGAGCGTGTCGAGACACGCATTTGGTAGGGGTCCGTAACCAAAGCCATATAATTGTAGTTATCATCATAATCATCAGCCAGAAGACGTCCACTGCTGAACATATAGACCTCTCCTTTTAACCTCCACACTGAACGACATCCTGCCATCTGTATCCACTGGATGCTCGTGACTCTCACAATGTCGTCGGTCCATCTAGTGGGAGGCCTACCTATCAGAAATTTATAGTTATAGAAAAATTCGAACGATAGAAGCTCTGTGGAATTTCAGAGATGTACCATACCATCCCGACATAGCATATACGTTTTATGGTTTAACTATAGAGAAAACTGATTGAGAAACATTCTTTGTAAAGATCATTTTACTAAATCACCTTTGAGCTAGAACGCGTTGAATTTAGTACAAGGAAAAGTTTTCTTCTCATTGAGTCCTGCTTATCACAACTTAATGTTGTGATAAGCAGGACTTTTCCTTGTACTCTTCGTAAGCTTGAAACGCACCGAATTGTTCTGTTAGAACTGAACTGACAGCTGGCCACAGACAACCAAAATTGACGTTCCAAAACCGAAAGCCACAAACACTTTCCATCTAAGTAATATAAGCTCGCAAAGTATTCAAAAGGTTTTGCCTTATGACTGACGGTAGATGTATTCGGTAGACGTAGGGTAGACTGGGTAAGTGCTGCTTGTAATAATGACCAAACCTACAAAACTACCTAAGTGAAATAAATCAAATAAAGTAACAGGTGATAATAAAAGGAGCGTCTCTCAATCTGATCACGCATAGATACAAACGATGACCTGATGGCCGTTGCGGAAGAAAGGTTCTTGAGTGGAGACCACGAACCGGAAGACGCAGCGTAGGTAAGCCTCCCTCCCACTAGATGGACCGACGACATTGTCAGAGTCGCTGGCATCCAGTGGATGCAGATGGCAGGATGTCGTTCAGTGTGGAGGTTAAAAGGATAGGCCTATGTTCAGCAGTGGACGTCTTCTGGTTGATGATGATGATAGATACAAATACCTACATTGTACATGCTATAACAGATAATGAGTTCGTTTGGCTTGTCAATTAACTTTTACTTTACATTCTTAGAATTCATGCGATAAGATAACGCGTCATCTGCGTGAAATTTATCCATAAATACCTATACATACCTACCGCAAGTTACTAAATAATTGTTTCAAATAGTAAAATCATTATTTAATTACAACTGATTCTAATCTTGATCTTATAAAAATTTACACAAATTAAAATAGACAATTAAATAAACGTATTAACTAGAATCAATCTTTTTTTTATATATTATACTAGCTGTGTCCCCAGTTAGCCAGCCACCAACGCCACCTATGGTCCAAATGTGAATATAAACCATCAAGGAACACCCACACAAACACACAAAAAATAACATTAAAATCGGTCCAGCCGTTTAGGATAAGTTTCAGTGACAAACACATGTACAGAAGAATTATATATATATATGTCGCAGGTAAATCGTCAATTATTGATGAAATTATAACTTCACGGCATTGACAATTTACCTGCAACATATATAAAAATACCTAAACCCCGATGGCGTAGCTTTGAATCCTGCGTCTTCGGTAGTCACAAATGTTTGGAATGTATTAGACAGTCCAAATTGGTTAAAATCGTAGAACTGTACTTTAAAAAGTGCATCGTATTTTCATTAGAGTTATCAAATTTCAGTCGTCCGTCGCACTCCACTTCCCGCTTAGGTTTGAATACAGATTAAAATCTTGTAGTGGAACCCTATCGAAGCAGTAATTACCCCGGGTGGATTCTCTCACTGCTAACAAGGCAGCGATGGGCCGGCTGCGCCCGCGCACCTGCCGCGCGCACGCGCTCGCTCCCGCAAGCTGCGCTTTGCCCGCCTTTCAAAGTAGGTAACCACTTCATCACAGCAACTAACGACTGATGCTTTAACATCCTCATTCAAATACCTGTCTCAATCGCCATCCATAGCAGTGTATGATGAGTTGATGACAAACGATCATAAACGCATACTTGCCTACCTTGAGATGGATCTTTAAACCAAGCACTAAGTACTCGTACAGGCTAATTTGTTTTTTTATGCAAATACTAGCAGCGTCCCGCGCTTTCACCCGCGATCCTACAGGGGTCATATATATTTGTTGCGGTAAAAAGTACCTATATATCAATTCAAGGTACCTTCATACCAGATTTCATCCAAATCCATTCAGCTGCTACGGAGTCCCCACAAACTTTCGTATTTATAATATTAGTATCCTCGATTAGCTTTGCTGTCGGTTAATCTTCGTTCCAGAACAAATCTAAAGCCCTAAATACCGCTTATCTATAGGTTAGGTAGGTACTATGTCAATACCGTCCACTCATCCTGAACTTTATTCAGACCAGTTTTCAAGATTCAAATTATCAGCCTATCATGTTCACTCTGCTGGGCCTTCTCTCAGTGAGATAGAACAGGCCGTAATCCACCATGCTGACCCAGTGCATGTTAGTGAATGTAATACGCCTTTGAGGTTCTTGGACATACCAGTTTCCTTACGATGTTTTCCTTCGCCTGATGGCTTCGAAGCTGCACATAATTTATATAAGTACTAAATAAGTTGTAAATACGAGTAAGTCATTGGTACAGGGCTGAGGAACAATGTGTTGATTCTTATACAAAGAGTCGAAGTGTAAGGAGATATCCTCTCTGGGAAATTCCTCACTTTCATATCAATACATCTCGAAAACTGTTGCTGTGTCCAGTTTACCAACATTAGACTATTCCATAAAACTCCCACAATCAGATAATCTTCTAAACGCTTATCGTTACGCACAATCAGGTAAATTTCTAACAAATGGGCCAACAGACATCAGAACAGAAGACGTTTCTGCAGACTTAGTTCATGTCAGGTTCAACACAACAAAACACAATCAGAAGAACCCATCAAACAAACCTGACTTGGCTGATTTAGCTTTCAATGCGAAGTCACAAGTATGCCACAAAAACTAGCATTCTCGTACTAGATGACATCTTATTTGATGTTAGAGAAGCATATATCAGAGATCGCGCGGTCGCAGGTTCTTGGAGGCATCCGCATTCCACCAGAACATGTTCTTAATATCCAGCACTGTTTGAAACACCGTCATAAGCCATTTGCGATGGTGCACTACATTCATTATGTTTCTAGTAAACGTTGACACTTCATCAATCGCCTTTACTGCAAGTCACTGCTGATTGTCGCCACTCGGTCCATTTAATCGACGGCTTAATATGTACGATCTGTTGTCGATTCTGTGATTCATCGAATTGAGGTAATTATACCCACTATGGATGTACGGAAATAGCTAGAATTCTGTCGATTCGTTCCATAAAAGTTTTTAATTTGCATCTTTTAGTGTCGTATCAAACCAAATCCATGCGAATCAATGTATCATTCATTCGTACCTTGATCTTAGATCCGGCATTCCCGAGCAGATGGGATCGAACAGTGAGATTTAGTTGTAACATTTTGAAGTTAACTTTAGAGTTTAAAAGTTTATCCGGTTTTTTCCCGAAAGCCCAAAAAGGAGGGTACCAAACCTATTCCGTTTCGGATGTACGGATGTATATTATTACGTTTGTATATAACCTAAAAGATTGAATTTGATTTGCGAAGTTCCGTTAGATTTCTGTCTCTATTCGGAATATCATAGCCTATACATTTTGTTGTCAGGTTTTTTGTTAATGATCCACTTACAATGCTTAGGTTTCTTCTTGATTTTTCGCAAATAATCAATGTCGTTCAAACTGTATACTCTGCTTCAGCAGAGTATACTGGTGCATTGCATTGTTAACAAAGTTAAAAAGTAGTATGCAATAGACACTATTAGACACCTGTTAGAATCTGTTGTAGCGGGTGCATGTCGCACGCGCAGGCATGCGTACGTGCGATCCCCGTCCCGCTGCCCCGCGCTGCGTACACACACCCCTCCAACGTCTTGCCTTTGCGGTACTCACCATTTATCGGAATGCAGGACCAATATCTACTTGATCCATCGCTTTATCAATAGGTTTTTAGGTGTGTATTTTATATATTTACTTATGAAGCACATCAGTGAAAAGTGATTTGTCAGGAGTTATGATTTACGGGTAACCTTAACCCCTCCACCAAACCATATCCGTAAATTGTGTGCAACTTCCTAGTCGGAGTCCAGCATACTGAATTTCAATGTACGCATTCCGGATTACTAATGTATAAACTATGGTATTACTACTTAAGTACTACGAGTATTTGCACTTGAGAAGATATAGGGCAAACATCTGATCAGACATGATCTCATCACGATTGGACAGTGAGTAACACTGCCCTTCAAATACAGCGTTAGAGTCTAAAGTCGAACAGCAGCAACTTAACGTTTAAAAAGAGGAGGACGACGTACATTGCAGGTGCAGTGAAGAGTGTCAGGGCCCGGTATTTGTTTGCGGTGACGGTGTAGAGCGCGGCGGCTCCGGCAGCGGCAGGCAGTGGAGTTGTTTGCCGGAGAACGGGTGGCGACGCAGGCGCAGGGCACGAGGCATGCGAGGAATGCGCGGCCCTCGGCGCCGGTTTACAAATAGAAGGGCCGCTAGCGCGGACTGCACGTGTGATACATAGCCGCGATTAATCTGTTAGCGCTGATGCCTGCGCCGCTCACTACACGCGATCCTATCGCGCGACAATTATCTAATAATGGGACGGATACCCTTCGGAAAAATTAATAATATCGCGAATTCACTGGTGCTCTAGTGCGTGTGAAAATAAAAATGTATAAATATTGTTTAGTGATACGAGCCCTTAGCGGCTCCAGGTGTATACGTAGCGTCGGCGTTTCAATAAGGTGTCATAGAGAAGTGTCGATTGTCTGATAGGGAAGAGGCAAGGAATGACATCTCGGAGGGTCGTTTGTCGGGCACAAGAAAGCGATCGGTGGCCCTGCGTTCGCTGACCCCGGCCGGACGTCACGCCTCAGAGAAGACGAGTGCAGCACGCCCCGCGCCCGCGCCCGTAGCCCCTTCGCCCCGAGCTATACATCCCGGATCATATTAGAACAATTCTTATAAATCAAGCAATGAGGACCCTCCGTCTCCGGCGCGCTGAAGGGGTAAGGTTTGGGTGTTCAAGTCTCACGGTATTTGGGCATAGTCGATAACTCGTGTTATATCTTTACTAATCGTAGCGCGTTTCTGGTCGTAAGTAATTATTGGCAGTAAAGTTTACATATGTAATTTAATTTCCTGCAAGAGATAAATACAAAAAATAATTCTTTACTATTTCTTAAATTACAATTTGTAGCTAGGTTTTGAGCTAGAAAATGAGGTTTTTTGTTTTTATTCGCGTTAATGCAAATTGAGGGTAGGCTTAAATTTAAAATAAAATTTCAAAACAAAAGGTATATTTCAGGTGTAAGTGGGCACGGGTTTTTGATGATAATGAACATGGTAAATAATTAATTAGAATATAATAAAATGTATATATTTGTATACCCTCACTCGAAATTGAATTCAGAAGTACAACAACATACGATATGGGTAAATGGGCAGTCTAGCTGTTTTTGTAGTGTTAGCTTGTATTTTGTTTATTTAATAAAGGCACTAGCCAGTTTAAAAAAAATACATAAAATATACCACATACGTTTTCTTCGTGTTTCCTGAATCTTATGTTGGTAGCCTACCTACTCTACTTTTACCACCACCAATGCAGAGGCGTAGGCGGCGCGGTTATTCCCCGCGCAAGGCTACCAGTGCTCAAAACCAATTTTACCCACATGTGTTTCTTTACATGGAATTATTTGACATTTGGAATGTTACACCAGTTAGGATAAATTATTATGGAAAAAAACAGTTAGTTCAGAGCAGGAAAAAAAATTTTTTGTTAGATATTTTTTTAATGTCTTTAATTTCTAATAGAAAATATTTATTTGCTATTTTATTGATCTATTAATTGTTATAAAACAAACAGTATTATATATATCGTTAATTAATGAAATGAGATACAAATAACATTTATCTTAAATTACATGCACTTAGTGCATTGCATTAGCTATTAATTAATTAATTACCATAAGTTATAGTGCTTGGGTAATTTCTTTATGGTTATTTCGTAGATGTTTTTAGTTAGTATTTATAAATTTGAAGGTAAGTAGCAATATTAAATTGATAGATAATATCTGTAGGTATGTAATAAACTGGAAAAATATTTTATGAGATATAGTTTATTACTATACCTATATACGAGTAGTTATTCATATAAAATTTAAAATATATTCTTTAAGAATAGTAATATTTTTTTTTTTTTATTTCATCCACAAGTTGTTCACCTCAATAGCCCAGACTTTTTTAATCCTATACTGTAAAATAGTTTCATATTCAATTTTATACACAATCCATAATTATTGTATTTCTTAGATTCAACAGGGCCTCTTGGTGTTGGCTTTGGCTCCACCAATGCCCACCAAATGTCCGGGCTAGACCCGTTACTTGTAATAAATTAATTATTTTAATTTTATGCAAATCTCATAGATATATAAAAAGTTGCATATTGCTCATCATATACTAGACAGGCAACGGAATGTTTCATCTAAATTCTACTTGCACGTGTCTTTGTGTGTTCATGGCATCCCCAAAACAGGGTATTTTAGGAGGTATGACTGTGAAGCATTTTTTTTATTTATTTTTTATTTATTTATTGAGGTACACAAAACAGAATATAGTCATAATAAATCTAAATTAAGTGTGTTGACAATTGTGATCTAAACCATATCCCAAAACATGCGTACTCATCATGGTTATTATAAAAGCAGTAAGTTGATATGTTGAAGCATAATATATATTTAAATATATATTCTTTATCCAACCAGTAACGTGTTAAATTGAAATATATATTACTTTCTCAAAGAAGTAACGTTTTTATCTAGGAGTTAAAATGGGAGACCAAGATTAGATAGGCTCGGCCCTGCATTGATATCGGAATGGTATGTCGACCGACCTAAAACGCCCCACTTCGGCTGGCCTATCAAACTAGCATACCTACAGTCTATTTGAAAAGTTATTTTATTTTATCTCTTGAACCCTCTTTTTAACCGACTTCAAAAAAGGCGGAGGTTCTATGTTCCATTGTATTTTTTATTTTATTTTAATGTATGTTCACCGATATCTCCGCCAACTGTGGAGTGATGTCAAAAAAAATATCTTTTGTTCGATAGGGTGTGTACTTCTAATTTGGTCCCAATGTCACCAAGTCAGGATCTGATGTTGGGATCTCAGGGAAATCGAGGGCAACCCTCAAATTTTATAGACACTTATTACGTTTTTCAAATATTTTCGAAGTCGGTTTTTAATGTGATTTCTCATTCTGAAAACAATGTTGCTATTTTGGTTATAAAACTGTCTTTTTTTTCAACCTGTATCTTTGTTGCGAATTTGGCTAAAATTCTTATATTTGAAAAAGGTATATTTGAAAACATATTTTATAATATTCATAATGACATTTAATGCTTTAGGCATATAATATTTCAGTTTTCGAGGTTATCAGTCTTGCTTCAATCAGGGTTGCTATTTTAGTTACATAAATTCCATTAAAAAAATTAAAAAGTCTATTTGCCTTAGTCAAGTTACTGTAGGTGTAAATAACATTCTTTTTTTATTCATTTTTATCTCATTTACCCTCTGATACCTATTAGTATTAATTTTTTCTTTTCATTTTTCTTGAATTATAGTTTATCTTATTTTTATTTATTTTTAGAAGGGTTGTTTTGTTTTTCAGTCTAATTCATTGCAATAGTTCCCACTAAAATGACTATTACACTGTGTATTGACCAGAATTCTTTTTGTTTATGGATTTTACCATACATACCTTACTGCGCCGTAAAGTTGGTGGTTTTTTATCGCTAAATAAGCGATTCTATTGTCACTACTTAAAATAGTAAATTCTCTAAAACCTGAAGTTATTTTTTGTATGTATATTTTGAAATGGTATAGACAATTTCTTCACTACGACGAAAGGTTCATCTTGTTTTATTATCTGCTAATAAGCAAGGTAGTAGTAAATTTGATACCTAATAGTTCAGACTAAGCTATAGTTAATTCTACTACTGCTAATACTACATCCAGGAATATCAATTCAGTAGGTAAATAAACACAAAACAAATAGTTCACTAAAAATATGTTCATCAAGTTTTCTTTTGTTCCTTGTAGGTAGGTAAATGTTTTTTTTTAAATAAATGATGTTAGTGTTGCTATTTTACTACCAAAAACTATTTTTTTATAATATAGTTATAATCAATTTGTTTTAAAAATAACAATAACAGCGTACCTTGCTGACTATTTTGTTACTATTTTGGGTTAGGTAATGAATTTAGTACCACTTAAAAATATCTATACGATTTTGTGTAATTTCCTAAAAAACTATCTGTGGGTAGTCAAAAATATTTGAATAGGTAAACCTAAATGTTTTTAAATACAGAGCTACATAGCAGTTGTTTTCAAGTAAAAACCCGGAATTTGGGATTAAAAAAATTATTGTTAGATATGGTACATTACATTGATTTCTACAATTTTGGAAATATAAGTTGTGAGGTAAAACCCATATAAGTACCTACCTAGTACCTACTAACATATTTTCGAAATCGTAAACATGCATATTTCAAAGTAGATATATTTGCAAAAGTATAATGAATGTATCTAAAGAATATTTAAGATCTTAAATTGTTACTCATAATTATATCAGAATGTTTAAATAACATATCGAAAGTTCATAGTAAACGGTAGGCCAGTTAGGCAGCGCGTGGCAAAGCGACTCGCGCGCAACCTTACCGCGGCGAATGGCAACACCGCCACCCACTTCCTGCTCACTTTTTATGCATCTACCCTCTCCATGATTCAGCGCCTATGGGAAATTACTAAAAAAAGTAACATTTTTCAATTATTTATATATTTAAAACCTATTTTGTCGGACCTACCTACAGATTTTTTTTTTACGATTATTTAACTGTTCCTAGTCGTATATTTCATAAATTAATTTGATAAAAATTACAAAAACGCATGATTATGATTAAATATTCATTCATTTATTTTATTTATCAATAAAAAAGCACAAAATATTCAAAATATATACATTATAATCAAAAAACGTAGGTACTTACGATGTTATTTTATTTAGTAGGAAGATTCTTTATGCTATGTAGTTAAAACAAAAATGCATCTTTTTTAACACATGAAACAAAACGCATAAATACTTTATATAAATAATAATAATAATTAATGGCATATAAATATGTTTATTTTTAGTAAAATAACAATAATAAAAAAAATAGAGCTAGATATACTTAACTAATAAAGTTTGGTCAGAAAATAGATGATCATTATTTTCTTCTTGTTTTAAAATAAATCGTATTATTTACAATAAATATTTTTATGGCTTTCTAAAAATCAAAATTATCAAGTGTGTGTCGTGTCACGCTCATAGTAGGGTTCCGAAGTTTTGTTAGAAATATAAAACAATCATCAAAGGTCGAGATCATAGCATCCAATATTGTTTTGCTGTTTTCCGGAACATTTGTTTGACTCCACATATCAGGTATAGTTATATCGTCGGTTATATCGAGTGAATTATAAAAATCTCGTTACTCGTAATAAGTAATTATAAAATTAATTGCAATATTCTAGTCTTATACCTATAGTTTTTAGAAAAATGCTCATAGAGTCCGAACAAATGTGTTACCTGACAAAAAACTCAACCAAAATTGCCAATTCGGACTCAAAAATAAATAAATAGGAACGTTGTTTTTAAAAACATTTTTATGTACCTAAAAATGACGATCCCCTCTTAATCAGGTAGCTAAATAGGTAGGTTTTTTTATTTTATTTATCTTTTAGTAGATGAGTACCTACTATAAGGTATAATTGTCTATACGTGTACCTAAGCTAAGCTTTATATTCTTTATATACATTTAGTACGGGAATAAAATAACAATGTCATTCAGATGCGAAACTATACCAAGAGTCCCTTTCGTTCCGCTACGCTACGGAACCAGCAAAAAAATACTTAATATTTTGGCTTTAAGCTTTTGTTTGATACAATTTTTTATAATTTATTCGTATCTTATGTACATTTAACCTAAAAATTACTCGATGGTTAAAATAATATAAAAAGTTGCGGGTAGTTAACAATTACAATAAATCAGTTATTTGACTTTATTTATGAACTTATAAGATGAATAACATAGTTATGAACTTATAGGAACCCGGATTTTTTCGGCCGGGAGATTTTTTAAATAGATTTCTTATATGTAAGTATATTTTATAGTATAATTATACATAGTAACAAGTGAGTATAAAAATATAATATATTATTTAGAGCAGCTTTATGTAATAAAAATCAATCGTTCTCCTCATATGTATATAATATAATATTTATAATTTTTTAATGATATTCATATCTTTAATTAAAGTAATTAAATAATATATAATATCAGTGTAGGAATTCAACTGTAAAATAAATTACCTAATTCCCAAATTATATAGACCAGGTGCAATTTTTACAATATAATGATCAATAAAGATATTTTACATAATATTTATGAATTAGTTGTTAGTTTTATCACTCTAGTATTTTATGGATTTACATGTAACAAGTTGTTTGTTAGGGTTCCGTACTCAAAGGGTGTAAACGGGTCCCTATTACTTTTTTTTGACAAACTTAAATGGATAATAATTGGATACTTTTGTTTAATTAATTTATTAAGTACTTAATGTTACCTCACACAATACACATAATTATTTTTATTTAACTGTATTGCTAAAGTACCTATTACTAGTATTTCGGTACTTGCATGGTAGTTTTATTATGTTATTAAATTTATGACATATTATTACTATTATTTAGCTTAAAATTAACTTATACTCTTGAAAGAGTAAATAGTTGTTAAAATTTAAATGATAGATAGAATGTTAAAATAACTTAGATGTTTAAACTATATGAGCTGGTAAAATATAAAAAATATAATTGATATTTTAGATAATGTGCATGAATGTATAAAAGATAATAATTTATATCCCCACTAAAGTAAATACATGTGTAGGTAATGCAATCCAATTATAAAATATACTTTGAGTTCATATGGTAGGTAGTAATACTTAAGTAGGTATATATAAAATGAATAGGTACCTTTATTGGTAAGTAATTATTATTAGATTAAATAATTTGCTCAGAAGATATTATCGGTTGTAACATAGCCAGATAGTCAGTACCTAATCAAAGTATTATGCGGTAGGGAACTGACAGCTCAAATAATAACTGTTCATCGGAGTGATAGCGGTTTACACATTGGAATGTTACCAATATCTGTTAGAATGGCGTGACGTCGATCAGTTAAAGATCTTTACTTGATTCGTATCATAATTGTTGTGTAAAATTGGAATTGTGTGAGTGTGCATGTTGGAGCGATGATCCCGCGCCACGTGGCAGCGGGCGCGCCCGGCACAGTGACGGTGCATGTCAGGTTTCTGGAAAAATTGTCAAAGTAGCACATCAGCGGCGGCGGCGCGGCAATTCGCGAGTTTGCGCGCGTGTGTGGAGCTCGTTGCGACGCGATCAGCTCGCGCGCTCGTGTGCGTCGAGTGAAGGTCGAATATTTGTCCCTACTCCTCGGTCTATTGGTGTTCACGAGTCGGCACTGTGATAATGAGGAGCAGTGGTCCCGCTCGCTCTCGGCGCCGCGGTACATGCGCCGACAGGGACGGCCGGCGAGTGCGCGTGCGCCGGAGCCTCCGCCGGTGCCGGCGCGGCCTGCCCTCATCAGTCTTGGCCGCGCGGGGAAGCGGTTCGCGTGTGCAGCTCCGTCTCGGCTCCCGCTGCGTTTTGCGGCCGCTTTCCGTCGCAAACGAATATTTTTAGATAAGAGCGTAATTTATTCGCAAGGTAGTGATCGCGCGCACTTTTGCGGATATCGGTATCGAGGCATGCGGGCTCGTGCTGGGTGCGCGGCAGCGTCGGGCGCGGACGGAGACGTCCCGATAGGTAAGCTGCGCACTTCCTGCGCGCGCGCCGCCATGTTCGGTCGTCGCGTCACTTCCGCCGGGGCCGGAACCGGCGCCGGCTAGCGGGCCCGAGCTGGGAGCCCGCGGCGACAGCGGTGCCCGCCGCGCTCAATGGACGGGGCTCTCGATTCATAAAATGTCGGTCGCTCCATTCACGCCGCAGCGCGATGCTACACCGACCGTTCACTCGTGACCCTCGCGTCAACGAATATTCATGTCTCCCTCGATAACATCGTAACCTCTGACTTCTTTTTGTATTATCACGTTGTTTAGTGAACGCCGCTAGTCGGGAGCGGACTTCGTGCCAAGTGCTGGATACAAGTGTCCGTTCGACAATTACGCGAATCAACTGTGAAATGTGAACAGTGAACGAAACAGTGGATACCCTTTTGTTCCTACCTAATGGAGTGTACTTCTAATGTCGTAAGATTTAGATATAAAGTTTGCTTCTTTCTTTTCTTATGCTTAGCAATTTTTTCTATAGTTAATAATTTGCAATTTTCGCAAAATAATTCGCCAGTTTTCGCATATATCAGATTTTACTTCATTATATTTCTATTAAATAAAAGTGAGGGTAGTTTCAAATTAATATGAAGACTTATTCTTTCTAGAACACGTTTTCTGAAATAATGTGCTAATGTGGTGGTCTGATAGTAAACTGAAGACATCAGAATGATAATCAATATGTAATTGATGTCGGTTGTGTAGATAGTTGCGAACAATGGTGTGTAGCGGCGCGAGCGCCGATCGGACGCGGCGAGCACGGGACGTACGTCACCAGAGCATGACGTCTGGCGCGGCGTCCCGCTCGCTCGCGCCGCAGCCAGCAAGCGCCTGGTTATTGCCCTCAGTACTAGGTCTGCCCTACCCTCATTGCGCTTATTTAGATCGTTTACTTCAACCTCACTTGGCTCCGCAGTCCGTCTTTATTGATTGTGATTTATAAAATTAACTTTCTGTTAACATCGAGACTTTCCTGCTTAACTGAATGGTTAATAAAAAATATAATTCTCTATTAATCTTTTTGAAATAAAATAAATATATATGTATCTGTACTTGATATAATACAAGCTATATATTTACGTTTAGCATTTTACACTTAAAAGAAATACAACTATATTTATTTTATGTGAAGGTAATTTCAGTATAATACTAGGAAGACCACAGAATACATATAAGACTGGTAGTGGTGGTACTTAACGTAAAAAATAAAGATAATCGGTTAATGGCAAATACGGCCGAAGGCGAGTAATTATTGTTTATAATATAGACGGTATTTATAAAATAAAATTTAGCATTACAAGTGTAATGAACCAATGAATTGGATATGCAAGAATTGCTAAATTGTTAATTAATATCAATCAATTTTACTATTGGGTAGGTGGGTACACAATTCTAAGATTCTAGATATTTCTTTAGATAGGTACATTCATTTATTTTGTTAAATTATTGTACCTATACCTACTAAATTTTAAATGTTCATTGCCGATAAATGATAAACATACCCAGATCGTTCGAATCCTGCCAGTCGCCGAATTAGGTATTGAATTGTCTAAAACGTGTAAATAAATGTTTTCTTGTTTAAACCTAAGTGCGGTGCCTAATGTAGGTAGACTTGCATTGAATTAAGAACATTTAAATCCACAACTAATCTATTTTGTAAGGTATTTCACCAAAAACTAAGGTTTTCTAAAATTATATTCGAACATTGATATTATTTTTGTGACAATATGATATAAAATATCCAAATGCAATAAAATACCATTCATAAAATTTTGCTATGATTTCCGGGCATCTATTCGTTTCAAAGTACGTGTAGGTACTACGCCATAGTGTATACATAAGTAGTCGCAAGTAGATTGCACGCATGCGCATATGATGATCTTTCCCAGATTGGCGGTAGTGCGAGTGATGATGAGTCAGGTGTCCGTGACGTCAGCGACACGTGTGCGCTGACTCATAGCATCTCTGTGACGTAGCGGCGAGAAACTACTTCGCCCTTCCACTGTAACCTTTACTCTCATTTATCAAGATCTTATTTAGGTATATTCCGGCTTGCATTTGGAACCTCGCTGGTAGCACGACAAGTGTCACATATGCCGCGGCCGCCTACGACCCGCGTCCGAGTGGGTGCGTGGTGCGTCGCTTCCGGCGGCGTAGGCGCACATTTCATAAGCACTTCCTCCAGCGTTCTTCCTCCCACCGCAGGACGGAGGTACCCTCCGTACTCCAGGAATGGCCGCCGATCATAAACCGACTCATTCAAACATTGACACGATTGCGACACACGTCGCGGCCGCGTGTAGGACGAATCCGATTGCGATAAGCGAATGCCGCATTACTAAATTGGTCGGTCATTGTAATATCCGTAGTGTGCGCTGCGGCCATTCATGATCCCATCGACCGCGGCATTTCCGTCGCCGTACAATCGCTATAGTAAAATCTGTGATCGTCGATTTCCGCTAGAACATGTCGCGAGTCGCACCGAGCCGGGCAGAGCCGGTGTCCCGACACGTCTCCGTGACGCGATGGAATGCGATACCTCGTGCTTCCATCGTTTCTCAGACCCACAAAGCCGTTAAGGGTCGCGCTGCAAAAAAAATATTCATTATAAAAGATATAAAGCCTGCACTGGCGGCACCGAGCCTTCCCAGAACCGGGCCATTCTTATTTCGCGCTCCCGCCTTATTCACTGCCTTTTTGTACGATTTTGGTAATTTTTTTCACGGGTGCGGTTCTCCTGTGAGAAATTCAAGGAAACGGCTTACCGGGTTTGTATAGAATAGGACGTTATCTCGAGAGGAGATCGCCGCGGCGCCGGCGATCGGGGAGGGCATGGGAACAGCCGCGGCGCTCGCGCACTGTCACTACTGCATACTTAGCGCTAGATCTAACGCTTTTTCGTTACAAATGTAGACAGCGCTCCGCGCCCAATTTAACGCTCTTATTTTTTTTACTAATATTCCTCTTAATTGAAATGTCCTCATAGGTATAACTAATAAATCTATAGATTTACAGGTGATTTTTTTTAAACTAAGTAAATCATCTTATAGTTTATACTTTGTTTTCTATAATTTGCCGCTTTTTTCGAAAAGCATTCCAATCTGGCGCTTTTCAGGAGTTGACTCAGCGCGCTTTCTCTAAAGAGTGTTGGCAACACTGCGCACTGTTAGCTATATGCCGAGCGCCGCATACCGCTCGCTCCGCACCGGCTACGTCTGCGTCACATGACATCATCGTTGTCGCAGGACCACGCACGGCATCCCAGCATACTCAAAGCAATCATTTGCCGTTTTTAACTGCTGATCATAAACATATTTAGAAATTAAATGGCTAATCAAACCATCACACACAGCCATCACCTTGAAATTGGAGTTGATATTTCAATAAACAACATTTGACAGTACATTTTTACAGTTTGTTTTTAATGTCATCAAGTTTATTTGGCGTTGAAAGTATTTGATATTATGACCTACATTCAGAATGAAATAATACTGAATAGAGATAAAATAAATCTCGAATAGCTACTTTGAGCTTAATTAATTACAATCAAAACCTGTTGATATCGATATATTATGTACTTAATAGGTACCAAATAAAATAACTAAGTAAAATATTTCACAACATTAAACTAAAAAGTTAATATGGGTAACAAATTCACAGTGATTATGCCAATGGTTTAAAAAAAAACGACTATACGATTGTTTCTTCCATAAAGCTCGAATAAAACAACCACGTTACTTGACCTATTATAGAATAGTGTTTAATATAGTTTTTATCTCCTAATTAAATGTTACAAAAGAAAAATGTGATTAAGTATTTGAGCTCAATATTTTTCACAGAAACATTAAGTGCATTCGGAACGGAGCCAAGTGGAGTTTCCCACAAATTGTCTGAACCGTCGCTGGGAAACAATCCTAATTTTCTATAAGAAATAAATAAAGTTTATTGTTTATAATATTTTATCATTGATCTAGGCAAAACTTCGTGTGTTCAATATGGCTTTATTGTGTTTTTCAGGCGGTAGGAGCGTGTTCAAGGCTGAGACTCGACGCCAGCACTGGTGTTGCCTCTCTGGGACCTTCGGCAAGCAACCACTCACCCACTCGAACACTCAAAAAACAAGGTACGTTTTTATTGTAAGAAGCACTAGCGAATTTTTGACACCAACTTCACTATTTTGCAGTAATAGAATTTGCGATACTACAGTTATAATTAGATATAAACGTGTCTCAGAGTTTTTTGAGGGGTGTTTGTTCGGACATCTTTAATGATAATCTCTATTTCTGACCTATCGATAAAGGGTAGAAATATACCTATGAAGGTAACCAATAGATACAAAAATAAAAGTCGTAAAGTAAACGTTTCATAAACCAGGTGGCGCCATCTGTTGCAAACTTTGTACCATATTCATTGTAGAATTAGGTATATAATATGTAGTTCGCGTTGTATTTTTTGTTCATTTTATTCCCATACCACAGTATACATAATAGTACACAAATGCCCAGCTTGCTTGATAATCTTCGGAAACTGAAAACATATTGTTTTTTATCCTACGGTACAACATCTTTTAGAATTGACATATTATTTAGATTCTAGTTAGCATTATTAAGTGCAGCACTTTTCTTAGCAGACATTTTGGTATACATTACGCTTACAGTTCTTTTGCAGACAAAAACCAAACTACCAATTTAACTCACACATAAGTACTTCTTCAGTTATACAGTTATATTTACCTACACAACACTTTCAACTGTATACTGTACGTTCAATGTATTGCTCTATGAAAATGATGGAGTGTGTGCGTTACTTAGTCTTAGGCGTTCAGGGTTCACGGGCCCTTATTGAGGGCAAAGGGAAGTTATAAATCTGTCGGCGCGAACAATGGCGCGATAAGGGGCACCTTGCGCCTGCGCCGATAGCGCCCTCCCCCGCCTCTGTGCCCCCCTCGACCGCCGACAACACCATTGGCCAAAACACAAACAGCAATTAGGGATGTAGTAGGAGCTGAAGAAACGTCCTCACAAAACACAATCACTCTAATATTTTATATGTGAAAGTAACTCGAACCGATCTTGACGAATTTGTGCAAGGAAATATTGCATGATATGTGTTGTCATTTAAGGAAGGGCATAGGATACTATGGCCGACAAAACTGGAAAGCTGTAGTTTTCTTAGGTTTTTTTTTTAACTAACCATGATAAATAATTCCGTTTGTTTTAAACCCAGTTCTGGCAACCCAGAAATAAAAAAGACCGCTTTAACTTAACCCACTCTCGTAGTCGCACTCTTATGCCCACAAAACTTTTACCTCTAAATATTGCCTTAAATTTTTTGTACTCTCATTGAAAGAGTATTTAGTAAAATAGTTTCTTGTTTGATTCATTTGAATAGTTCAAAATTAGTGGACCTTTCTTAAAATGTAATCTTAATTAGAAATGTGTCAGTAGACGGTAGTTGGCAAAGGCCGCTGTTCCACAATAGATTCGGCGGCAATTTGGCACAGCGTTACTGTTGATAGGTCGACCGATCAGCGACAACACTGAGGTGAGGGGAAAAGAGAGGTCGGCGTGGCGCAAACCTTATCGGTCATTGACCTTCACCTAAACCGAGTTTCATATCTCGGCCTGTGCGCACACTCTACACAAATTTTCAGGGACCAACGAGCATTCAAATGCTAACGTATTTTGTCGAATTATTTACTTACAAAAATTCACATATTATAACTTAGGTAGTTCTCCGATTGCATATTTTATTTTCAAGGAAAATCTGGTAGCTACCTACCTAAAACCTACAGTCAGGTTTAGGTTTAAAGAATTTTCTTAGCACTAAGACAGATTTGTCACTTATGTGATAACATATTTTAATAAAACTATAAAATTCGTCGTCGCATGTTACGGAAAGTACCTACTCATAAAAACAGTATCTACACTAATATTATAAAGAGGAAAGATTTGTACCTATTTTTGTATGTTTGTATGTTTGTAATGAATAGGCTCCGAAACTACTGAACCGATTTGAAAAATTCTTTCACTGTTGGGAAGCTACGCTATCCCCGGGTGACATAGGCTATATTATATTTTGTAGCGAGGCCGAAGGCCGAGCTTACACTCGTGCGAAGCCGGGGCGGACGGCTAGTCTATGTATAAAGTAAAAAATAAAACATAAAACAACGGACCCACTTGACGCATTTTGTTGTTACAATGATTTAACTAAGATAATATGATCAGCTAATTGTTTTTTAAATGCGTGAAGTGAGTTTATTTTTTTTATTTTTGAGGGTATTTGGTTATATAGTTGCGCTCCTTCAAGAGTGAGCATTGTTTTACCGTGATTTGTACGATGCTTCGGTATGACGAGGAAGCTAGCTCGTCGAGTTCGGCGGTCAACAACATTTTTGCGTTTTAAGAATGTTAAGTTAGTGTGAATGTTTTTATTTAAGGTTTTTCGAATAAAAATGCATATGTTATATTTATATAGTCTTTTGATATTCATAATTTTTGTTTCATCGTATATTTTTTTAGTTGGTGTTAGGTAGTGATAGTTAAAGAGAATTTTAATTATTTTATTTTGTAATCTTTGAAGTTTATCTAATCTTGTTTTTGCAGCACATCCCCAAATTTCGATCAAGTATAAAAGATGCAGTTTAACTAAAGCATTATAAATTGTTTATCGTAATTTTCGCGGAATGCATCGAACAATGTTACGTAGTGCGCCACGGAGTGAAACTAATTTAGTTTTTAAATGTTCTAAGTGGGTATTCCAAGTGGGAGTCCATATACAAACCAAGGTATTTTTCATTAGTTTTCTGTTGTAGGGGTATATTATTAATTGTTAGATGAGTGTGCGGAGGTATTGGTTTATTTTTCGCTTTAAATAGAATGTAGCACGGCTAACAAGTTGAAAAATCAGTGAGTTCGGGTAGATAGGTATGAAAACGACAACGTTGGCTGTACTTATGGCGTACCGCAGGGAAGTACTCTAGGCCCAACACTTTTTCTTATTTATGTAAACGAACTTTATGCTAGCTCCTTCCCTGGTTTAGATCTACTCATGTTCGCGGATAACACCGTGTTACTCTGTCATGATAAATCCTGGCCTAAAGTGAAGCAGTTGGCGGAAACGTTTCTTGCAAACGTAACGCAATGGCTAGAGGCTATTTAATCTTTTAACCCTAAATGTAAACAAAACATAGTACTTGTGTTTCAGTAAAAGAATTACAGGAAGTCCTAGAAATAATTACGACATTAAAATACATACTTATCCATGTAACCGAAATACCTAAAAAGGTGGAAGGTGAAAGGTGGTGGGGGAGGTGAAAGGTGGTGGTTAAAGGTGGACACCTTTAACTAATCTATGTAGCTGCTCTAATTTATTGCGCGTTAATTTTATAAATACTTAGGGGTCCCCTAAATGTTATAAACTTACATGGCAAATACATATTAATTCCTTAGCATCCAGGATCAGAAAATTAATACATGTTTTCAAAACCCTTATGGCAGTTATGGACCTAAAGTTAATAGTACAAACCTGTAGAGCGTTGTGCGAGTGCCTTATTAGGTTTTGCATTTGCGTGTGGGGTAGCGCTGATAAAACCCACCTTATTACTATAGCAAGAGCTCAACGCGCTGTTCTCAATGTGATGATGTATCTATTTTTTAGACACCCTACTATTGAAGTGAACGAAGAATCAAATGTTTTGACGGTACGAAAACTTTTTATTCAAGAGTATACGGAGACCATAGAAACATTCCAACAAACCAATCAGTCAGCAACGGTAGAAGTAAAGTATGTCGTGCCTCTTTTTTCAACACCAGATACGCACAAAAACAATTCACGGTTGTCATACGACCATATCACAAAATAAACAAATCTGGCAAAGAGGACCAACTCACTGATAGAGAACTTAAAAATACTATTTTGAAATGGCTCAAGAAGTATGAGGGCATTGAGGATATGCCGGAGTGTTTTTATTTTGATTGCTTTTTAATTTGACACACACAAAAACTTACACGCACGCACACCTCTCCCACACACACCACGTACACACTCCAACACTACACATACACACACAAACATCACACATTCAAACAAACGGCGCATAGAATATCGCGGGCTATGTTGCATTTATTAGTATACAATTTTTTTTTTCTTTGTCTTCTTATGGGCATAGTAATCAAAATGTTATACAAATCATATGTTTTAAATTATTATTTGTTGCCTATTTTTTTTATGTTATATAATATTTCTGTTTTGGTATAATTAGTTGATACATAAATAGGAGAAACCATTGGCTCCCGTTACAGTCTCTGACTAGTTCGGGAGCCTCTGGGAGCGATACTATACCTCAACCATAAATTATGCCCGAATAAATGATTTGTGATTCGTTTCATCGTTCGGTTCGTTGGTGGCCTACATCAATTCTTTGTTTGTCGAAAGTAGGTTATTAAAATTGGGCGGCGACGGCAGGTAGGCGCCGGCGAGGCCTTGACCCCTTTACTGCGGAGGTGACGGCGACACCGCGACGCACAATGGACTATTCCGCGACATCGGACCCGACACCCGACACGCGACCGCCGCCCCCCGCTGCGACCCGTGCCCGCGCTTACTACTAACCGCATGTGCATTATCTACTATTTCACCAGCTAAGAAAAAAACATCCATTTCACGATTAACAGAAAGATGGGTGTTTCACACATAATTCACTTATAGACTTCTCATTTCATTATCGCTGCTCTAGGGCTCTACAAAAGAACAATGCTAGAGTGCGTATAAAGAACAAAGAGATTCGTCTGTTTCATACCCGGACGTTAGCCGGCAAGAAGACGGGGTTAGTGTTAGTATAAAAATAGCCGTCTATTCCTGAGTACGACGCGTACTGTCGCAATGCAAGTCGTTGACTTCAGCGATAATCGAAATAATCGTGACTTGGGAAAGTCGGTCATGATAGTATGTAATTAGAGACGTCTGACAAAATTCGGGGGGCGGCGCGGGTCGCGGCCCGCGCTGAATAATACATGCTGCGAGTGGCGCCGTCGGCGGCTCTAAAACAATACTGGAAACTAGGTCCGCGGCGCGACTCGCGCCCGCCCGCCCCGCTCCGCGTCCGCGCCCCGCCGCACCTGAAACATCACAGATAACCTGGAAAACTAGAAACCACATCCTCTGTCTTATTCAAATTAAAATTTCACCACACATTTTTACGACTTATCTCGAACCGACATGCGAAATTGAGAATTATGTAGTACACGAAATGAAATATGTACCTATAGTTCCTAGTCCTAGAAAAGTTATTTCTGCTGAGATTCTGCCCGTCTTATGATTTACGAGAATGTCCAGTCTGTGCAAATAAATTCAGTAAATACGCAAACGAATGCGATGTCTGCAACAAATTATGTATGTATGTGAAAGCACTTTTTGTCACGTTTGCCGACAATTTGTAGAAATACCTTGTCTAATATAAACACTTTTGTATTTGAAACGGTTTATTTTGAACAAAGAGAAGAATAAAAGCGAAAGTGAGCCTCTAGTCCAAAAGTTATGGTCTTTAAAACATGTTTTCGATTTCGTAGCACTTTCGTAGCACCGTCGTAGCAGTCTACGAAATTTGTACGACATACCTTGTTGCGTTGTCATGAAAGAATGGATGTTCTTTTCAAGAGGTTACTTATAGATATTCAAATAGAAAACTATGGTTCAGTTGACGTAAGCAGAAAAAGTTTAAATTATCACTTTATTATATGAGTTGCTGAAATAACACCGATTTTTACCGGTTGCCCTGAAGTTTTTAGTATGCAAAAGCTCTAGAAACTTCTTATCCGTCTCTCTGGAAACGTCTTATCAGTACCTAAATAACAATAGAACAACAAACAACATCTAATATCTCAGGGTGTCGAGGAGGTTTTGTCGTAAAAAAAATATGATTCGCATAAATATGCCCGGGGTGTGACGTATACACATATTTAGGCGAATAATACAACACACGAACAGTGAAGTGTGGCGCACTTGAGGGGCAGCTATAAGCGCGCTATCTATAAGGGATGTTAAATATGAAAACATCTCTTTTTTATTCTTATTTGTCTAGTTTTTAAAATTGTTCTATACTAATTGTTATGTTACTCTGAAGCTAATGAACAGTCAGATTCAGCTACAAAAAGTCACCAACATGCACTGGGTCATTATTTGTTGTTGTAGGCAATGTAGGCATTACCGTTTTCACATTAGAGCAAAAACAAAATAACGTTTAAAAAACGTTTCTACTATTTGACTTTATTATTATTTCTTAGTTAATTAGTTAATATAAAAAAATTAAATCGGTAAATAATAAAACTTTTGGTACACCCAAAGTTGTATAAAAACTAGGTGCTAGGTTAACGCCTAATTAGAGGATATCGATATGCGGGACACGTGCTCTAGGCACGTATTACCGATTAGCCGAGACGCTCGTGTTGTCAATCTAACTTATGGCACCTACACACCGGCCTGAATGCTAATGCCGGTCGGAGCGGAAACATATACATAGTTGAAATTCTTTAGAGATGTCAAAATTACATTTAGGAGCCGTGAGGAAATGCCAGCTTTAATTAGTTAACATCTTAATCATGTTACAGCATATAATCAGCGCTATATTAACGGTAGAATACGCTGTTAATGTAGAGCTAATTGCATGATATAATGAAACAAATACCAGCTTTCACTGCTGTTAACTCAGAATAATGAAGAGTCTGGTAATAATAACTTTTTAATTTTGCGTCTATGCTATAGTCACGCTTAACTTGGATGGGAAGAGAAAACATAACTTTAGTTCCTTTTTCTTACTTTGGCTTCACATAATATTTACATCTTATTTCGCATTGTAAAATTACCAATAATACCAACAGTTTTGGTTTTATTTGAAACAATTGTTTCTAGATTTGGTGATGGTTATAATAGGAACTATTTCGTAGCTATTATTTTTGTAGTCTGTCAAAAAAAGCACTTTTGCCAGAATTTTGCAGAGAGATCAGAAGAAATTACATGACAATGGCAAATGTAAGAGACGTGCGAACCCAAAATTCTCTAAAGATAAAAAACGCCAAATGACCTATGGTAGTATTACGTATTCTTTGTTGTCAATCAATTGTTCCAAAAGTGTGCAATTATTACTGTCTCAAAGTTTAGGGTAGTGTTTCTAATGGAAATAAACACTACGAGTTTTAATTGTTATCATCAGGTGATCGCACAGGAATTTGAAAATCAAAACTCTAGGTGGTGCCTTGCATACAACGAAATAATTTCGCTGCTTTCATGACTATTTTGTTTAGTCTAAATACACACTCTCTTGTCCGCCAATTCCATAAAAAAATACTATTGTATATTTTGTCCGATGTCTCGATAGCGACGTTGGACGCGAGGAATGTGGCGATGGTAAACAGCTGCGCGCGCAGAATCGTATACACGTGAAGTGTTCGGTTGCAGCGGACGCTTGGAATTAATAACCGAACTTGTTTACTCACTTTACACGTATTTGTTGATCTATTTCTACATTATTAGGGGCTGATGTCAACGACGAAACGAACTGCCTCGGCGATTTCAATAATCTCACATAAACCGAGTATCGTCATACTCACAGAAAAGTTTTTTTTTTTGTTTAAATTAAAACGGCTGTCAAGGCATTTTTGTAAGAAATTTATTGTAGTCACTTGCACCCATATAAACCCATAGCAACTGTGACGCGGAGTTCGACGCGTTGACATAAATAAGAATGTTCAATCAAGTATCTGTCACAATACCTGGCGACAGAGTTTCTTTCTCATTTCCGTTCTATTTACTTCTCTTTTCTGTGGTCATACTCAGACTCTTATCTGCAAATTTGCGCGGGTCCATTGGTTTGTTTTGACACGTAATTTTTATAACCCCAGGTCACTTCTGTCTATAGACCTATCGATAGATTTGCTGTGAAGCCGATGGGCTTCTCATTTCCGTTCTATTTACTTCTCTTTTCTGTGGTCATACTCAGACTCTTATCTGCAAATTTGCGCGGGTCCATTGGTTTGTTTTGACACGAAATTTTTATAACCCCAGGTCACTTCTGTCTATAGACCTATCGATAGATTTGCTGTGAAGCCCATCTTTCCAATGTCATAGCACTAAAAAGAGTTTTAAAGGTAGTCCTTACAAACAATCCCTAATTTTTTACTAAGACATTTAACCGGTAAAATCTGCATCTCCCAAGCATGTTTTTAAACAATATCTCAAGTAAACTACGATACAACGGCATACACTCGCGTTATGTTATGGCAAAGCATATAATGGATCCTCACGCTTTTTGATAAAGTGAATATTACATGTATTTATCGGAATATTAAAAAGATTTCATTGCTAACCGCCACACCCTAATTTTACTTACGCAAAGTCCCTTGAAATGCATCCCATCAAAAACATCTTTACCATGTGCTTTTATTCGTAAAAGAAAGTATTCAAGTGATGTTAATCTCGGTAGTTGCGAGTCCCGATTTGTGATTTTATTACGGTAACGCCGACGGACATAGTTATTATGGTATATTGTAGTAATTGAATAGGTACGCAACATGTATCTAATAACGTTCTGAAGCTACATAGAGCTAGGGTTACCATTCAGCCGCATATCTTAGATTAGTGCTGCGCATAACTTACTAGGATACATCGAGTCGGATACGCAAAAAGTGTAAAAATAATTAATATTTACAATGCCTTAGGTTTTGCTCGTATACCATAACCAAAGTCGAAGCAAAACAATAAGCTGATGGTCGTTTTGGTTATCTTGTATTCTGAAACAATTTAGGTAACCCTAGTAGTTACGGAACCCGTTGTATTTCGGTAATTGCCAGAGATGGTATCGCGGCGCACTTATTAATTATGAAGCTCAGAGCCGCGCATTTATTGACCTTATCTCCGGCTGGCCCTTGCGTTTTCTTCGCTGCTTATTCGTTAATGAGCGTCGTGCGCGACACCGGAACGAAACCTGATGAGAACCCCTCGCCTCGTCCGTTCGCCTCCAGATTAAGTTATTACTCGTTCTATAACGTATATCTTTCTTGATTCCGTTTGCTTTATTGCTATTGTTTACTAATACCTATATTGCAAACTAGTTTTTTTTCCCGCGACTTCGTACGCGTAGATTTTCATATAAACCTTCAATCATTTTTTCTTCTCTTAATCCGGCCCTTGCGCAAAATAACATAGCCTATACTTCAATCTGGTCATAGCTAAGCATATTCGTGAAAACCGCATTTAAATCCGTCCGCAGTTTCTTCGTTTAGGCGATGTGCGTGAACAAACAAACAAAAATTCTAAGAACTGCTTTAACATGTTCAGCTGCTTATTTTAAGTCGTCCTGTGTGATTTATTGATAGAAGCATAACAGTAAAAACACCGTCAACAGTTTTCAAATCAAAAAGATAATGTGACCACAGTGCAGAGCATGTTTTGAAGTTTTCTTTTTGTCTAAACCATAAAAAGTATATCATGTCATGTCGGGATGATACATCTCTGAAATTTGACTGTCCAGCTTAGCTCGTTCGATTTTTTCTATGACCATGCAATTTCTGAACTATATGAATACGACCACAAGTATGGCTTTGGCCACGGAACCCTGACATATGCTTGTCTTGCAAAATGCATTGGATTGAATCACCAAAGAGGTTGTAAGGGGTATGTTTTTATAACATGCTCGATCTACACGTTCATTCATCTAAGAAGGTTAAGGAACCTTCTTTAAATTTAAACTGATTATCTGAATGACAGTTGACAGTTTCAAATTTTTATAATGGCTATGTCAATAACATTCTCTTTACTTTGGACCTTCTTGCTTGAGACTATGTGACGATCCTCATACTACGTTTCGGGTAACGAAGAAAATAATCATTGATTTTTTAATTTCTTTTACGTAATAATAAAGAATTAAAATAAATGATTTAACATAGCCTATGTTTTAATCTGGTAATTTCTTAGCATATTCGTGAAAACCGCATTTAAATCCGTCCAGTGGTTTAGGAGATGTGCGCGGACAAACAAACAAACAGACAAAAATTCTAAAAACTGTCCTATCGTGTTCAGCTGCTTATTTTTTGTGTGTGTTTTTTTTTTGTTATC
This sequence comes from Agriopis leucophaearia, assembly GCA_949125355.1. Classification (NCBI taxonomy): domain Eukaryota; kingdom Metazoa; phylum Arthropoda; class Insecta; order Lepidoptera; family Geometridae; genus Agriopis; species Agriopis leucophaearia. The sequence continues at coordinate 7,175,300 of OX421273.1, read as the reverse complement.
TCGCAATTACAGATTTTTCTATCTCTACGTTTTTATTATATGTATAGATAGATGATATTTTTTGCGAGGAAAAGCACGTTTCAAAAAATATGGGGAGGCAGCAAACAGCTGTAGCAAAGTTGTCCTCCATGCAGAGAAAGTGGACTACATGCGGAGTAAAAAGGATTGATTCCGAAATAAGCTTATTACATCAGGCTCCCCAGTACGGCGGGCATCGAGTCGTGCCCTGCGGCGGTTATAAATAGGCGGCGGCGGTCCCTTAAGGCGCGGGCGCTTGCTTCCGGGCTGGAAGTGTGCCGCTTCCGCCGGCGGCGGTCGTTGACGCCGCATTGTCGCCGCGCATTCCCCGCCGGAGCGCCGCGCGCCCGTCGCCGACGACGTTTTTAAATAGAGGAGCGATTACGAGCGTCTGGCTGCGGCGGCGCGGGCGCCGGGCATATGACCGCGCGAAAGTGCAGCGCCCGCCGCGTCACGGGCTATTTGTGACACCGCGCCGTCGTCGCCGCATCCCCGCGCTCCGCGATCGCACGCCTCCGCTCGCGAGCAGACACCTACATTCGCACTCCTCAATCTCCTCGATCTCGATTGCTACATCGTGATAACGAATGCCAACCTATATACATTGACACATTTTCGAGTCACTAAATTAGTGACACGCGTTGATGTCTTTTGTACGCAACGTCCACACTGGAAAAAAACTGATTTTACTGACTCAGCAAGAAAGGTCATCAGTTCTTCTTTTTCAGTGCACTGACCGATAGGTACTATCCTCTACGACGGTGACTAAATGTCACTAAATTTATTCTAAGATATTATGAATCATCCAAACAAACTCGTATTCTTGAATCACGAAATCGTGCAAAATGTGTGAATGCAGCTGATGCTAGGTAGATAAGCGATGACGTGATACTCCCTGCATCCATCTTGCATGCAGGGCTGTGATCTGTGGCAGATGAGTCGAGAATGGCAGCGAACGCGAGCAGAGGCAGCCGGCGCGCGGAGTCGCGCAGCCAGCAGCGCCTCGAGTCGCGGCTGAATAAATTCGGAGGGAGGCGCGCTGGAATGCCCGCGGCGGCGGCGGTCGCGCGGGGGGCGGCGTGCGACTGGCGCGCGCGCCGCTGTCCCACGGTCGCGCGGCCCCGCGCCCCTCGCCCCTCACACTTTCTTTCGCGCCATAAAGGTCGTTTCAAATATTTCGGAATGCTGTTTGGTGACATTTCACCGGCGCAGGCGGCGGGGGAGAACATGACAGCCTCCAGCATTCGACTGGACGCTCAGCTCTCCGTTGGAACCCGCCGCTTACTGAGCGCACTACCGATGCCAAATTGCACCATAAACATGATCTATTGCAAATTAATATCGTGAGCCACGAAATGATGAACCACCTGATGAAAATTTTGTGTACTTACCTACAAAAAAAACACACATTGGACACAGCAATTGATGAGTTAGGTACCGTAATCTTGCCGACGGCTCCGTGGGCTAGTAGTCATGGCAGAGCATTCGCGCGGCGCTCCGCCGGAGGAAGGCTCGCGTCACGAAGGGCCTCGCATGTCTTTTCATATCCACAAGTCGGATAGTTAAAGCTCATCGTTCTACTTTCCACGCTCATGTGTGAACTGAGTTTCTCCAATTAATAGATTCGTTCCAATAGCAAACAGCGAGTCGGAGAAAGCAACGAGTGTGCGGGTCAACGTCCGGCGGAATTCACACCGCCCGACCGCTGCCGTGACGTTCACGAGCAAATGTGGCGTAACGCTCTAAAATTTCAAAAACCGCGCTTGATTTTCCATTCCGGGAAGGCTCAAGACGAGCTCCGGTCGAGTCGAACCCTCGCCGGTCGCTCGTCAAATCGCGCTAAGCTATGAATGGAATGCGGTGCGGAGGTTGCGCAAGCGACTAGCTTCACGGCGGTCGGCGGTATGCGGCGGGGAGCGCGCAGGCTGCGGGGCGCGCTGCAGCCTCCGTTGCATCTCGCGGCCATTCACGCCGCCCGCCGCCGCCGCGAAATAACTCACCGTTACACGGCTGGAATGCGCGCTCTATCTCTAATACCTGCTCCACACGGAGGATGGTTTATAGCCCACCGCACCGCGGCGCGCACCATTCCCACTTGCGGCACACATTACGCGACGGATCACTTTTATTATATTGTCCACCTTAAATATCTTTCTACAATTTGTAGGGCTTACTTAATATAATTAAGACACATTGAGCCAATTTCATAATCGATAGAACATAAAGCTCTCATTTAGTCGTAGACGAGTCTACGATGCGTAGATATATGCGATCTGCGAGCCGTTCACCTTCTAGAAAGTAGAACATTTTATTTTAGATAAGTACAGTATTTTTAGACCTATTTTGGTAGTCATCCTACAAACAAAATGCAGAAAGGAGTCAAATAAATAAACGAACTCTCGTTTTGTCTACTTATCTGCCACACCGTTTTTGCCACTTTTGATGGTTGTATATTCAAATGACTCTATATTGCAATTTGTTTAGTTGAATACGATCTGTGGTGGAACGTCTTCATCGAAGGATATTATAGGCAGTCGCATTGGCAGCCCGCAACGCGGCCGGCTAAGTGCGCCCGCGCGCCGCCCGCGCTCAGCCGCGCCGGGAGCTCGTTTCGTCATCTCGTGTGCTAAATTCCGTTTTTAAGTCCATTGTTCGTCGTCTGCGCGGGGCTCGCGACCCTCGCCCGCGTCGCCCTCGCATGACGTAATGATCCTCATGTTCTCACACTGCGACTCGATACGACAATGTTATGCCGCTGACCTAATGTTTATTATTGACACGATCCAATTCTGTCAAAAACGTTATAGTGTAACACTTCCGCTCGCTTCTCGCTGTTATTAGGGCGCCGGCGCCGGCGCCGCGCGCCCGCGCCACCTCGGCACACTGACCGTTTTATTTGGCTTTCGTAGTCATATTGTTTTACGTTGAAATAAAATAAGATTTATAACAGTAAGCCCACGGTTGTTGCTACGATAAAATGTCTAAGACGCCTCGTTCGTCATTATCACGAGTGTAAACACGGCCGGCGATAAAAAGTAACATATTTGCGCTATTTCCCATAGTTGTCAGCAATTAGAGCAGCATTTGTGGGTGCGGGTGTGTGTGGGGTGTGGGACGGGGGGAACTGTGACACGTGTGTCCTACATAGTGAGCGCCCATTGAGCGCCCGCGCCGGACGTGACGTCAGCGTCACCGCGCACCTGCGCCTGCGCCCATACCACCCGCCACCACCGACACCGGCGACCAAACATCACAACAATCGATATTTGTCATACCCGATGCCTTATACGCTAACCTTCTGTTTTATTGATTGCAGACGATTAACGCTTACAAGTACCCAATAAAAGAATGCATTGTATTTAAGAAGGTGAATGACTACGTTGAGCAGAAGTAGACGTACAGTTGTAATCCATAAACTATGGAATCGATTACATTGGCGCCGCCGCCGCCGAGGCCGCGTCGCACCATTTGTGGCCAGCCAGCGGTACCTCGCTGTACCTCTTACCTAATTAGCTCTCTATAGTGGGTGACTACCTCCGTCCGCAGGCCCGCCTTCATTTGTTGCTATTTTAGTTGAAATAAGTTTAATAATGAGACTAAAGAACTTGTCTGTCATAAGTCAACACCCACAGGAAAACCTTAAGACTAATAGTATAATTCGAGTATGATTGGAAATACCATAAAAGGCCATTTGACTTTTCACAGAGCGAATCGATTTCCAACTATGGGGTTGAATGTAGATGTTTCAAAAGGATTCTGACACTTTGTAGATGCTAAATGACACTTGGACCTTCATACTTACCTACTATAAGCAAATGCTCATATGGAAATATACTGAACACGGAGCATGAGCACTTCTAAAAAAAAAATCTTTGAACACTCTTTTGTGAAAAGAATCTAAGTCATCCTGATACATAGAAATTGGTAAAGTTCACATTAAGCATCAACGTCATCGAATTCTAAAGATTTCATACCTGGCTACTTATATTCATTGGTTTCTAATTTTCCACGTAACTTCTGCAGGATCTGCAGAATTACACTATACTTAGTCACTATACGTAAACATAAATTCCTGGTTACCAAGTACTCTTGGTAACCAGGAATTTATGTTTACGTATCAGTGAAATATTATGGTGATCGCCAGTGTGGAGTTTCAATATATCTAATTACCTGAAAGTCAGATGAACACACAGTTTAAATTTGGGGATTGAGCGATAAAGCTGCGTAGATCTGCTGCATCTTTTTCACCATTACCAACTCTAATAATGTCTTGGGACTTTGTTAATAAAGCCCTATAATCATATAGCTTTTATCATTATAGAGTAGAGCCTCTGTTCTATTAGTTTTAGTTCAGTTACAACTCAAGGGAGCAACTATATGAAAATTTGGCGTATCATAACATGTAATCATAATTTTACTAATAAAACGTTTTGTAAATTCCAGATGGCAAGTGGAAGAGGAAAAAGGCATTGTGTCGGCATGTGAGTCAGCATGATGTCATGTGCAGCTAATGGGAGCGTCCCGAGACGTCACGTCACATCCCATTCCCGAGTAGGAGCACCACGCTACGATCCTGCGGAAGAACTGACATTTCACACGAGGTTGATTGTATGCCTATTATGCACTTGCTTCTAATAGCTAGAAACTCGAAAAATGGAAAGGGGTAGTGTTTGGGGCGATTTAAGCCAGGTAAAAACTTTCGAAAAGTATACGTTAAAGTCCCATGAAAATTTGAACTTCCAAATTTAAATTTGTCTGGAATTCACTTTCGATTGTCGTTCGTACTTTGTGCTCAATTTATTGCCTCTTACTCACAATTAGTGTTGACCTTATTCCCACTCCATCAATCAATGAATACAAACGTCAAATTATAGTGAAAAGTTATCTTTTAAAATTAGCATTTATCCGACCTATAAATGATGACCTAAAAAATCCAGTTCCTAGAAATCCCACGCTTCTATTTCAATAGCGAAACGTTATTGCCAAAACTCGGGGTCTTTGCCCCCGAGTCCCGCTTTAGAAGAGTGTGTTGTGGTAACCCTATTCCCGCATACTTCATCCAATCGAGCGATGACAAATCCATTCATATTCCACATCGCCGCTAACTGTTCTGTTCGACGCCAAATTCTTGCAATTCCAACGTAATTAACGTTTATGATGACTTGTTTTATTGGGTATTTGTATATGTGAGCGGTGACTGGTTCTCTACTACGTATATAATAAAGTGGAAAGATTGACAATATACAGTTAATGTAAAGTACGGGTTAAGCAGTGTAAATAGAAACGAAGGGGGGCGGGGGAGGAGGATTTGCCTCCTGAGAATGAAAAGGACAAAACTTGGAAATCTGTTTTATATAATTTTCAGACCACACACACACACACATGCAATATATAGGTATATTTTGTATCCTGACCTAAATATATGTATTTATATTGTTTTGTAAAATTGTATTTGTAAGTTGGTAGTGCGTTCGACTAACCTATCTGTAGTCTGTGTAGAGGTGGCCGAATGAGAGAACTAAAAAATTTCAACGGATGGCTGTCAATTTTATTCAGATAAATACGATGGCGGCTCCTCTATTCAACTGTTGATTTATGTCTGTCGCACTGTATGCACTTAGGATACCGTTTAGTAGTTGTTAAAAGAATGTTGCATATCTACATATATTTTTAACCTATTTCAAAAATGGAGGAAGGTTCTCAACTCTGTCCGTTTTTTTATTATATTAAATATAAAACACAAAGCAGCTTTAACTTCCCTATGTACAATACCCAATATTTATGTTGTAATAAAGAACACCATGAAGAGAGAGAGGTCTTCGAAGTAACTCAACGAAGCACTGAAAACCGAAGAGTGAAGAAATCATCAAAGGAATTACGAAACTGGTTTTCATAATGATTTGACAGATTGTTCTATATTCTGAGATCATTGTGAAAGCTGATTTTGTTCCTAAGTCGACGGACACGGTTCGAGAGCAAGTCGGCAAGCCGCTTCTGGGCTGCGATTGGTGGAGCCTGGGACGTTGAATGTTTTATTCACTTGTACATTTTAGATAAAAATTTAGTATAAAAATAAAAATACATATGTAGGATATGTTCTAAAATGTGTGAAATATAACAAAAATTGAACTTTGGGGTTAGTACGAGAACTTGCGAAAAAGTTATCGTTACGTAAACGATAGCAAATTTATGAAAAATTCAGTTTCCTTTCACGTCCGATAGAGGCGCTGTTCAAGTTTTCATACAATTTGCTATCGTTTACGTAACGATAACTTTTTCGCAAGTGCTCGTACTAAGGCTACTGGCCTGTATGGAGTACTTAATTCGTTATTTTTAACGGAATGGAGGATACGTTTGAATTCGTTTAGGGGTGAGAAGTTGCTTGTGTGTGCAAAAAACAAATGTTCCCATTTATCTACAAACGGCAGGACGGATTTTGATTTAGTTTCTTTGCTTAATCGAGAGTGTTCTTAGCTGTGATCCAAAAAAAACTGATCAACCGTTAGAAGACCATCAGTCTTATTTCGCCCTTTTTCATATTTTTACTTATATTTTTGTAATTTTTAATGATGCGATACGTGCATCGTGGTGTGATGGTTAGTAGGTCACGACTTTGTACATGTAAATTTCTGACTTAAAGGCTCAGTAGTCCAATAGTCTGGAACACTGGACTATTGAGAGACAAAAAACTGTTATTGTTAGTCCGATGATCCATAGATCATCGGACTAACAATAACAATCGGACTAGGCCAAGGCCACAACATCTAATGTGAATGCTTAATTGTGATAAATTTGACGGAAGTGATGCTGGCAGAACTGTAGCATTTGCGCTTTACAACCTGACGGCACCCGGTGCGATCCTCAGCCCTGCACCACTGACTTATTTAGTAATATTATAAAGAGGAAAGATTTGATTGTTTGTTTGTTTGCATTGAATAGGCTCCGAAACTACTGAACCGATTTGAAAAATTCTTTCACTGTTGGGAAGCTACACTATCCCCGGGTGACATAGGCTATATTATATTTTGCGAAGCTGGGACGGTCGGCTAGTACTTAAATAAATTATGTGCAGTTTCGATGCCATCGCTCAAATATGGCGAAGGAAAACACTGTGAGGAAATCGATGTCCCAGAACATCAAAAGTTCATAGACATAATATATGACATTCAACAACATGCACTGGGCCAGCATGGTGGATAAGATTCCATCCTCTCCCTCTGAGACAAGGCCAATGTCCCAGCAGTGGGACCTTAATAGGCACATTAATGATAATAAATAAGTTAGAAATGCCTTTGTAATCACTTCAGCAGGCCTAGCACGGGCCATGGACAGATTGTCTTTCCATTGTTTTTATCCCGCTAGAAAGAGACAAACGTATCCATATTCTAGCCCTGTCGCGTCTACGCGCGGATAAAAACGGTGGAAAGACAATTTTTCCACGGCCTGTGTTAGGCCTGCTGGTCGATACAACACGCGGAAATGCTGACCTCTACTTTGCTTAAAGGGTGAGCGTTGCCATAATGGGGCCAGCATGTTGGGGAAAATAAGCACTGGTAGCGGTTAACTAGTTTTTTTAGATTGTAAATTTTTGTTTTTTTAGGATTTAATAAGATTTTTTTGTACATACTTTTCACTGTTAATACTAATCTATATATATGACGCAGGAAAATTGTCAATGCCGTAAAATTATAATTTCAGTAGGTTAGCGTTAATATGTGAAAAAAACCTGAAAAAAACTACCTTAAAATTATAATTTTATCAGTGAAATTTTAATTTCACGGCATTGACAATTTTAACTATATAATTTAATTATAACAAAGTCGGGTTAGTTACACTATTTATAACTCAATAACGGCTGGACCGATTTTCATTATCTTTTATTTGTTAGATTTCTCTCCGCCCCGAATAGTAGAATAAGTAATAAAACATCGGAAAATTTGTCAAAAAATATATAATATTATGAAGAAAAATCATTTTCCCATAAACTTTGTGTAGAAAATGAATTTTTGAACGGCAAAACTTAAACTCCATGGACTATGCATCCAGTTGCCAATAAAAAAAAACATTAACATGTTCCATCGTAGAAAAAAAAAAACATCGAAGTCAAAGGAGGTTGCTTATAACGCGGGTGAAACTGCGGGGCGCAGCTAGTGGTAAATAATAACTTGAATTGGTTTTAGCATTAATTTACACATTAAGAGGAGGAATCCAATTTTCGTTCTCTATTGTTCGCATACGATATTTTGAATGTGTTAAAATTACTAGTTAATAAAATTAATAACAAATTGAGAATTATTACACTTTATTGACACCACAAAAAGGACAAGCTAGAAAAATACATTCAAAAGAGCAGAAAGGGCAGTCTTATTGCTACAAGCGATCTCTTCCAGACTACCTTTGTATAATTAGATAAATATCATAGATAATTATGTTCATCTTCTATGTTATATTATATAATGTAATACCTAAATTTAAGTTGTCTTAAACGGTTTTTGCTATTTAGGATTACCGAAATAACCGACAAACACAACAATGATCAACTGAGTGCAGTTTTATTAATCAATATCTCAAGACTTTACAATTTTCAGTTTAATTGAAACACATATGTTCACACATTTTTTTAAAAGAAATGTTGTATAAAAATTTTAGTTTATCGCCATCAGAAACTTTATTATCGAAAATGTTGATTATGTGAGCTAGAGGGCGTGCAATGGTATGTGACTAGGGTAGCCAACTATAATATTTTACTGTTTTAGATCTACAACAAATACTGTTTACTGTTCAATAAAAAGAAATGTGCAAAATATTGTTGTTTTCATAATCACCTTTTTTAAATTTACTCTCGATGCGCCACGCGCGCGTTTTTTTTTTTGGCTGTATCATAGACAATTTGTCTATGGCCGTATAAAACGAAGTTTAGCGGTTTAAAAATTACCGCTGTAAAAAATAAAATAAAAAATCTGTGGAAACGCATCCTAAGGTTTGCACCTTTTCTAAAGTAATGAGAGGTTTTCTGACAGTTCTAGGAATTTCGTTCTGCAACCATCGATAGATGGCGCTGACGAGACATATTTTTTTTAATTTATTTTTTATTTGTTCAATGAAACCTACAATACGAGGAAGAGACATTTTATAACACGGCTAGGCAAGGCACATTAATGTACCTACTAATTTGTATTGAGTTAAACCACAAAATACTGTAGGTACTACGAAATAAAATAACACAAAACCTAGCATGGCAGACAGTGTCAGACAGTTTTGTAAAATCTTCATAACCATGTCTCGTGAACACCATCTATCGCATTTTTATAAACAAATTTTTATTTATTTTTGCAAATTCCCACCAATTTTTATTCTCTTTTAAATTCACTGGTCCTTTTACGTTTGTTTAGTATTTCAAAGTGCAGAGGTTTGATTATGTTTTTTGAAATGCTATAGGAATATTTTACACAATTTTGAGAAAACTTTTCTCAATTATTGAAATGAGTCAACTATTCTGAGAAAAGTTGTCTCATTTTCACTTTGGTCCTTAATGCTACGGTTAGCGGCCGGCTACAGTAATGTACCTACTAAGTAGGTACTAGGTGTAGGTAAATGTAAATTTTGTACAATAAAAAAATTAATTAGTATAATAATGGAATTAAACATTTTATAAATAGATGTCATCGTCAATTATTTTTTCGTCTCCAGTTAATATGTCGCCATTTCGTGTAGTACCTATTTTATGACGTCACCTATCCAGTGACTTTCCCTGAATCTACAAGAAACTATCGACAGTCATTCATCAAAGTCGATTTAGGCGTTTAGGCTATAGGTTGGGAACAAACAAGCTTACATACATACATACATACGTTAAACCCAATAACTTCTTTTGGCTTTGCGACGTCGGGTAAAAGGCACTGTTATTGTAGGATTTGTCAGAAAGGCCCAAGAAAAACATTATGGCTTGGTGTCAACCTACACCTTTTAAAAGTATTCTCCACCAACGTACCTATGATGCGTAAAAAGTCTCTTGCATTTAGCATTAAATTTCATACACATTTTTTAGTGATCATGGAGAAATCTTCTTAAGATACACTTGCTTGTATTGGGGAATGTATATAGGATTGAATCTCCACTATACTACCTTGTTCTCAATATAGGAACAAAAGGTGAGGGTTGATGCCAGAGAAACGCCCAAAAGCTCAAGCGATCAGTTATCGGTATGGATACATCCCGGAAAGTGAGCCAGTTGGAATGGCGTCCTTCTGGCGGAGAACAGACACGTCTGGGTCTTAGCGGCATTGGACTTGGCTGCAGTTTGGCATCGCCATATAAGGAAACTAATTTGGGCCTTTTCAAGGCGCGAGTGAATAGGCATCTTCTAAGTCTGCGAGCTTCATCTTTGACCACATCGTCGCTTACCAACAGGCGAGTTGGTGGTCAAACGCGGACTTATTCGAGATTTAAAAAAAACTGCCTTTAGAGACAAGTTCATGCGCGAGACCATGGCTTCTGATAGCCTGGATTTGTGGTCTGCTGGTTCGTGTGTTAGATGTATAGCTCTCTCAAAATTCTCCCTACAGGATTTTATTTTGCCAAGGATGAGATTCGCGCAGCACTGCGGGAAACAATATTGCACACCAAAACCTAAATAGCAGGGATTTCTTGTATTGAAATTTTCAGGCACTCTTCATAAATTGGGAGCTGTTCGGTGGTGGTGCCACAACTCTAGATAGGTATGTAGGTATACCTACTCGAACCTAATATCTACCTATGCCTTTATTGGTGACAGGAGGGGGCATATTCATGGTTATGGTGAGACTGCACCCGGCATCCTCTAAAACCCTCTCGCTGGTCAGCCTTTGTGCCAAACGGGGGGCACCGAATCTCCATAGGAATGCACCGGAACACCTACCTATACCTACACTTACTAATTGTGCTGTTCTTGAGCTGAAATTTACTAACTTCTGCTCGCTGCTAGTTATTCAGCGAGATACAGAAGAATTAGTAAAGACTTGTCTTATACATATTGTATACCTATCCAATTAAAGAGAAGTGCAATCAATACACCCATTTTGTTAAGTCGCCAATATTATGTCGAACATAATTTTAGGAACCTATTTCAATGACTGTTATATGTAGGTACATAACCGAATTAGGTACCTAAACCTATTTAATCAGTTTATATAACAATCGCACCTATATATATTATATATTGATAGTTATAATCTGCCCACATCACTATGTATTCAATAAGTAGGTACATAATAGATACATATAAGTATATACCTACCTACTGATTGTAACTATCTAGCTGATATTTATGGTAACGCCTATTAGGCAAAATACCTACCTAAACATTATATACTAGCCGTCCGCCCCGGCTTCGCACGAGTGTAAGCTCGGCCTTCGGCCTCGCTACAAAATATAATATAGCCTATGTCACCCCGGGATAGTGTAGCTTCCCAACAGTGAAAGAATTTTTCAAATCGGTTCAGTAGTTTCGGAGCCTATTCATTACAAACATACAAAAATAGGTACAAATCTTTCCTCTTTATAATATTAGTGTAGATGTGTAGCGTAGGTAGTAAGAGTTTCGGTCCCGAGTTCCCGTGACTGTTACTATTTTAGGCGTTTTCAAACTTCCCAATCCCAGGAAATTTACGTTAGGAATCCCGGGATCTCAAATTATAATTTGTAAGCCTTGTTATATAAGGTCGGGGAAAAAGTTTCTTCGTATTTTTTAAACAAATTCAAGACATATTTTTTTCAAGTTTAATTACATTTAATTATAATATATATGTGCCATTTTGTTCGATAACTTGTTGCCATCTTGTAGGTAGTGACATGATCCCGTTGCTGTAGAATTTTTGGGACTTCTGATCAAAAAAATGCAACAAGTAGTTTTGACAGTCCTCTCTTCCCTTTAATCTAACACTACCCAAAGAATTCTGAAGAGATCGAAACAGGTGGAAATCTGAGGGTGCAAGGTCTGGGCTATATGGTGGATGCATTAACACTTCCCAACCAAGCTCTCTAAATTTTTGCTGAGTGGCCAAAGATGTGTGCGGTCTGGCGTTATCATGATGAAAGACCACACTCTTTCTGTTGATCAATTCCGGCCGTTTTTTCTCAATTTCTTGTTTGAGTCCCTTCTGCTGTTGGCAGTAGAGATCCGAATCGATGGTTTTGCCCGGCGGTAAAAGCTCATAATGAACGATGCCCTGCCAATCCCACCATACACACAACATCACCTTATTACGTGTTAATCCGGGTTTCGCTACAGTCTGTGGTGCTTCACTGCCCTTTGACCATGATCTTTTGCGCACATTCTTGTCGTAGGTGATCCATTTTTCATCACCAGTGATCAATCTTTTCAAAAACGGTTCGGTTTCGTTACGTTTCAATAGAGAATCGCAAATGAGTACACGATTCATTTGGTTTCTTTCAGTGAGCTCGTGTGGCACCCAAATATCGAGTTTTTTGTATACCCAGTTTTTTCAAATGGGTCATAACTGTTTTGTGGTCAATCCCCAGTTCTTCAGCTACGTCGTAACTACTAATATGCCGATCTTGGTCCACTTTTTCAGAAATGGCATCGACTTTATCCGTAACAGGGCGACCAGAGCGAGCTGCATCTTTGACATCAAAATTCCCGGACTGAAAACGCTTGAACCAACATTGTGCTACTCTTGATGACACTGCATTAGGTCCATAAACGTCACAAATTTTATTCGCGGCTTGTGTCGCATTTTTGCCTTTTTTGTTATAAAATTTCACAATATATCGAATTTGTTCGTTAGATTCACTCATTTTATCGAACAAAAAAACAATTGAAAAATGGCGGGAAATTGCTTTTTACGTTTTGTATTCCTTTTTTAAAATGTCATCTTTTTAATGGTATCAAAACCAGCCAGATACAAACAGTACAACGGATAAGATTTTTACTACAACTTTATACATACAAAATACGAAAAGACTTTTTCCCCGACCTATTATTTGTACCTTGGGGTACCTACCCATTGACGTAGCTGCAGGTTTAAATTTACGGTGGGACAAACAAACAATCTGAAATAGGTAATGAAAATTTATATATTTAAATATGCTTTTAAGCTCTATGAATACAAAGAAGAAATGAATGAACGAAGAATAAACTGAAGAAAGGAAAACCATCCTATGAGTATGAAGTGCTAAATTTAAAAAAAAAATGGTCGCCCCAGATGCTAGGACAGCCAGGCCAGCCAAGATGCAGCAAGCACCCCATCCTGCCCCAACGTGGCTACGCCCATGGTACCTAGGTATACATGTTCAAGAGTGGATACCGCGAATCGGCAAACGAAGCTTAGGACCCTGATACTCGAAGAAGCGACGATATTCATAAGGCAGCTAGCATTGGTTGGACGTTGGAAAAGACGCTTACCAAGTATATTAACAGTAAAGGACCAAGGTATAGGTACTGATCATATCACAATGATGATTATTAATGCGAGTGTGAGTATTGAGCAAGTCCGTAATATAATGAGATGTAAAGTGTCTTTACGTGTTGTTTCCAAAATTTCGTAATTCCCTCTAGTATAGTCTCTACTAATATACTTGGGCATTCTTAAGACTGTATAATACCTCAGTTGAGTCAGTATGACCTTAATAGCTTAAGACTGCCCAGTAATGCGCAAAAAGAACAAAAAAATCGCAGCTTGCTGTCACTGTCCTCTTTGTAGGCAATTCATTGTCAATGACAATTAATGTTAGTCAAGTCAACTGCCAGACCAAGCAAACAGTGAAGTGTGAAGCAACCTAAAATGTTGTTCGTCGAGCGAGATTGAGGTTATGTTGATTAATGATTTGAATCGTAAACTCGTAAATATTTTTTATTAGCTTCCATTATATCTTAATACTGTAAGAGAAAACAAAGATATTCCGCAAACAGATTTTTAATAAACGGATTATTTCAACTTATCGTAATGGAAACTACAAAATTTGATGCCACTTTAGGTGGCACTGAAAAACTTCCACATTCGATAAACAGTTTGAAATTCGCAGCATCTAGAAGCGTAGAAATTGCCGCAATGACTGAAAGCATCCTTCGTCCCAGTAAGACTAAACTTGTATTTCAATCCTTGCCCGTACACATGCGACGACGAGTCATGAGCCACAACTGTAAAAGGTTACCGAGAAAACTTAGACAAGCCCATCTAGAGCAGTTAAAAAAGAGCGGCCTGCCTCCGAAACAAAAGAGACCTTCAAGAAAATATAGGCGTCGACCAGCTAACTTGCTAGAAGAGTACAATAGAAGAAAGAAACGAAATATTTGGCTCGAAACTCACATTTGGCATGCTAAACGATTTCATATGACCGAAAGATGGGGCCATCGCCTACCTGTAGCTCCTTGCGACAAAGCTTTTAGAGCTTGCTATCGAGCTAGCTCAGCACATTGTCTTATGCAAGACATGTCTTACTATACACCATTAAAAATAACAGGATCTGTTGAAAGCATTAAAGAGTTATTCCAAGCGGTAACAAGTCCTTCTTGTGGTCTCAGTGTTGGTGCCAAGGCCTACATGACTGGTAATAGAGAAGGAGATTTACACATGTATGAAGTGAATTCCTTTCCTTTTAATTATATAGGAAAAGTGTTATTTTTCTGGGAACCAAGTAAAAGCACATTGTGGCTTTTTGTCCATCCATCCTACTCAAAACAAGTAGAGTCAATGTTGGCAGATTTATTATCTTCAGTAGAAAAAAATGCAGATATTGAAGTTCCTGGGAAGAAACGAAAGATTAACAATTTCTCAAAAGAAATTCAAATTAATATTCAGCCACATTCTTTCAATCGCTTCCGTCTTACAGGACCAAACAGCCATGCCATTTTAGTGAAAAGTTTAAAATGTATAGGAGATTTGAAAAAAATCGAAAGCAACAAGTGGGTACAGAAATGCAAGTCCAGTCATGGATATTTTTTGGAAGAAAAGGAGGACTACTGGAAAAGCATCAGCTCTGTACCATCTCCATCACAACTGCCACCAAGAATTATAATTGGTTTGATTGTGAAAGATCCTCGCCTAATGAGGCCCTCTCACCGCACCAAAGCTAGGCTAGACCAAGACCAAGCAATAAAAAGAGAAACTTTGGCTAATACTCCACCTAATACATCTGTCTCTCCATTATGGGACACAGATCTACATAAAACAATTCAGAATAACATCATGACAAATGGCCAGTTCATTCAACATGTCACTAAATTGAACCTTGTGCCCGGTGAAGTTTTCGAAGATGACCCTAAACTGCAGAGCGTTCCAGTGGTTTTAATTCAAAGGCCTGGCTCACGAGACTCAAATTATAAGAAGCTTGGTAGGAAATTAAATCCCTGATAGGTACCGGTAAACGAGGTGAATAGAGTCGGATCTAAGTTTTTTTTTTTTACATATATTGTTACCTTGTAGCGTCTGTAACACAGATCTTCCTAGAACATCTCCTAACAAGAGACCTAAAGTAAGGTAATAAAATGAAAAAGTGTTTTTAGTGACATACTGATATTTAGAACCACCTAATTGGGTTAAAAAAGTTAGGAATTTTCTTGGCAAATAAATTAATCAATACCTAAAATAACAAAAATGTAGTACATTTGTTTTAATATCTATCGGGACTTATCACGCAATATTAAACACACACACATTTTCATTTGTAATTAGGTAGGTTTGGAAATTGTAGGGTAAAAACCTTTTCTCTATTTACCATGTTTTACCAGTACCTACTTATTTTTTTAGCTAAACTAATTAACTTTTAAGTAACTACTTTTTTGTAACATGATATTTTAGCCGATTGTATTAATGATTCTTTTTTAACCACTGACACACACGTGTATCTGTGTGTCTGTCTGTGGCACACGGCCAATCCAAACGGCTGAACCGATTATGATTTAGTTTTTTTTAAAGTACTCGCGCAAGCTACTGCTCATGGTCTGGCTTTAGAGTAAAAATAAATAAATATCTGGGACATTATTGCACACATGGTCATCGGACCCCAAACTAAGCAAAGCTTGTAATATGGCAGCCAGAGACTGATATACATACATATATATTTTTAAATACATACTTAAATAGATATTAACACCCAGACATAGAACAAACACAAATGTTTATCACACAAATGTTTGTCCTAGGTGGGAATCGAACCCACGCCCCCAAGCGCAGAAAGTAGGCTCACTACCAACTGAGCCCACGGGGTTAGTGGAAAATTAGGGGATGAATCTCAATTACTGAACTTCCCATGAAGTCTGTTGTTATTTTTTCATTGAAATGTATAAGGTCGGGGAAAAAGTTTCTTCGTATTTTTTAAACAAATTCAAGACATATTTTTTTCAAGTTTAATTACATTTAATTATAATATATAAGGTCGGGGAAAAAGTTTCTTCGTATTTTATAAGCAAATTCAAGACATATTTTTTTCAAATTTAATTACATTTAATTATAATATATATGTGCCATTTTGTTTGATAACTTGTTGCCATCTTGTAGGTAGTGACATGATCCCGTTGCTGTAGAATTTTTGGGACTTCTGATCAAAAAAATGCAACAAGTAGTTTTGACAGTCCTCTCTTGATGTTAATCTAACACTACCCAAAGAATTCTGAAGAGATCGAAACAG
This sequence comes from Agriopis leucophaearia, assembly GCA_949125355.1. Lineage (NCBI taxonomy): Eukaryota > Metazoa > Arthropoda > Insecta > Lepidoptera > Geometridae > Agriopis > Agriopis leucophaearia. The sequence continues at coordinate 7,158,656 of OX421273.1, read as the reverse complement.
GTGGAAATCTGAGGGTGCAAGGTCAGGGCTATATGGTGGATGCATTAACACTTCCCAACCAAGCTCTCTAAATTTTTGCTGAGTGGCCAAAGATGTGTGCGGTCTGGCGTTATCATGATGAAAGACCACACTCTTTCTGTTGATCAATTCCGGCCGTTTTTTCTCAATTTCTTGTTTGAGTCTCATCTGCTGTTGGCAGTAGAGATCCGAATCGATGGTTTTGCCCGGCGGTAAAAGCTCATAATGAACGATGCCCTGCCAATCCCACCATACACACAGCATCACCTTAGTACGTGTTAATCCGGGTTTCGCTACAGTCTGTGGTGCTTCACTGCCCTTTGACCATGATCGTTTGCGCACATTCTTGTCGTAGGTGATCCATTTTTCATCACCAGTGATCAATCTTTTCAAAAACGGTTCGGTTTCTTCACGTTTCAATAGAGAGTCGCAAATGAGTACACGATTCATTTGGTTTCTTTCAGTGAGCTTGTGTGGCACCCAAATATCGAGTTTTTTTGTATACCCAGTTTTTTTCAAATGGGTCAAAACTGTTTTGTGGTCAATCCCCAGTTCTTCAGCTACGTCGTAACTATTAATATGCCGATCTTGGTCCACTTTTTCAGAAATGGCATCTACTTTATCCGTAACAGGGCGACCAGAGCGAGCTGCATCTTTGACATCAAAATTCCCGGACTGAAAACGCTTGAACCAACATTGTGCTACTCTTGATGACACTGCATTAGGTCCATAAACGTCACAAATTTTTTTCGCGGCTTGTGTCGCAGTTTTCCCTTTTTTGTAATAAAATTTCACAATATATCGAATTTCTTCGTTAGATTCACTCATTTTATCAAACAAAAAAACAATTGAAAAATGGCGGGAAATTGCTTTTTACTTTTTGTATTCCTTTTTTAAAATGTCATATTTTTAATGGTATCAAAACCAGCCAGATACAAACAGTACAACGGATGAGATTTTTACTACAACCTTATACATACAAAATACGAAAAGACTTTTTCCCCGACCTATTATTAATAATAAATGTTTTAGTTATTATAAAACATTCAACTTTCGCAGGTTACGGAACTGGATGGGATGTTATATTTCCTGCAGGCTATGGCATACCATTCTGGCTTACATTTATCATGTTTGGTGCCAGGTCAGGTGGACTCCGTGAGACTGAGAGCTTAGCTTTTGAAATGGGCGAATGTTTTCTTCCACCGGATTCTGAAGCAGGAACACAAAATGAAAAGAGAATTGAATCGGAACTAAGAGAAAGATATTTCAAACTGCCTCCAAGTAAAAGGGTCAACTATGTGAAACTAGGAATCAATAGTCCCTTTATTTGTCCCTGGAAACTATTGCTAAAAGACTGGACTGACGAGAATGTGAATAATTTTTTTGTGTTAAGAGATTGGAAGTTATTGGAAGAACTTCAGGTAAAGCCTTGTAATACCCTCATAATTCTCAAAAACGCATTTGTTTTACCTGACTGCTCAGATGGGTTGTTTTTCTCCTGAATCATACACACAACACAGACACCACACGCACATGTGGCTACACACGCAGCACAGGTGGTTAGACAGATTTAGAAGTGCAGTGTCATTAAATTTGTATAATAATAAATATTAAAACAAATATCTGGGACATTATTGCACACATGGTCATCTGACCCCAAACTAAGCAAAACTTGTAAGCCAGAGACTGATATACATTCTTTTTTTTTTTAAATATATACTTAAATAGATATTAATACCCAGACATAGAACAAACACAAAATGTTCATCACACAAATGTTTAACACTGTTGTACACAAATGTTTGTTCTAGGTGGGAATCGAACCCACGCCCCCAAGCGCAGAAGGCAGGTTCACTACCAACTAAGCTAAGGGGCTGTCAATATATTATATACTGTGTATATATTTATCTCCAGTGTCATAGGGGTTTTGTTATTTTTATTTTTTTTCTAAATTGCTTGTCATTTTGTATAACCTCACATGGGAAAATGTAACCAAGCACATTTTAGCCAGGCAATAGACGAGTTAAGAATAAAAAGTTAATGTTATAACAATGTTCTTTTTTTTTTCTAATAATTTTGTGTGTAATTTTTTCAGGAATGCATCAAGAGAAAAAAGCAGTTGCCGCAAGTCAGCAATTCACATGTGTGTTTAGTAGCTGTTTATCTACATTTGCCAGTTGGTAGTTTACGAAGACATGCACTCATTTGCCTGCCGGAAGTTAAAGACATAGCCGATATAAAAAGTCTATACGAGCCTCACCACGACGATCCTAATGAAAAATTAAGAAAGAACAGAAAGCTAGAACATGTTGTAGCCCTGAAAAGGCTAAGAAGATCTAGAATAAAACTAAAAAAGAAAAATGTCAAAGTAAGATCTGTATGCCGATTGAAATATGGCATATATTAATTTGCTTATATTAAGATATTAATTTGCTTATATTAAAAATGACTTCAAAATTATTCGTATTACGACAACTTGGCCTAAATGAATGTTATTTTTATGGAACCATGTTGAGAGGTTCCTATATAATGAAAAAGAAGTTTGTATATTGTTTCATAAATATCGGAGTAATTGGCATACAAAAAAATTACATATTCAATTGACTCTTTTTTTTGGAGTTGATTTAAAATAGCGATATCGTTGTATTACTACTCTATGGTTTATTTTCTGACAAGACCAAAATAATCTCTTTTTATTTCAATTAGTGACATAAAGATGCCACCGTTTTATTTTTTACTTTCCAATAATTTCAAATATTTACAACATAATAATTATGTTCATGATTTTGCGAAGTCGACGGAATGAACCTTAAGGCAAAATAGCTGTCAACTTACATTTCTTATTCCTACTTTTTTTCTTACAGGCAATCATAACAAAAATACTCAAGAACCAAAGCGAGCCATCTGAGTATGTTAAACTAATGAGAGAACTATGGCTTCCATCAAACATAAATTCAGTGCGTTACGTCGGCTACAGAGAAACAATGGGCTATGTGGCACAGGGAGCTTTTAGCTTTACTGAGGCGCATTCCTGCGGCGTCGGGTACGTGACCTACAACTCACTAAACGCGCTGCTAGAGACTGGCCTAAACCAAGTACTAGTGAGAAACACGTCTTCAAGGAAATACAGGCTTGCCAAGATAGAAATAGTTAGAAATGTATAAAAACAAAAACATTTAGTTAAAAATTAATGTGTTTAATTTCATTGCTCAGCCATGTTTACATCTAATTCCCCATGAAACCTACAACAGGTTATCTTCAGTTTGTGATGAGACAAATGGATATTTTACATTGATCGTCCATATCAGTTACTCTGATGGAAAATCTAGATTTCCCATGTATACACATCAATGATTACACAAATCAATCAATAAATAGACAAAGGCCTGATGTATAATAATATTAAATTACTTGTCTTATGATTTTAAAACCTATACATAAGTATGACAGATAATACCATTGATGTAAATGCCTTTGTACGACTTCAATTCTGCCTAGTTTTATAATAATACAATAGCATTCCTACGATGCAATTAATTTCAAGAGTCAGCTGGAAAAAGCCACGCTATCTATTACAAAATTTTCACAGTACACGGTAATTATTAATCCTATATTTTAGAACGCTTCCTTGCTATAGCATCTTCTACAGCCTTCAATTGTTTTAATAGTTCTTCTCGCCTGGATACCGCTTTCTTTGCAGGACCAGAATCAACTGGTGAATCTGCTGCTCTCTTCTTACCGCCCGATTCTGAAATAGATACATACATGAGTATTTTCCATAGGAGTTCTAATAGAATCATTGGTAGATGGCCGCGTGAGGAAAAGATCTAAAATATACAGAATGGAGACAGTAAAGCTGCATATCCACCAGAGATATGCAAGGTAGATGAGCGATGCGCGGGGAAATAATCAACTAATAGGAGAGACGGAATGAATCAAACCTATTGGTAGATTTTTTCTCATGCACAGCTCATGTTTCTCGCACATTTCTGATGTTTCCTAAGGGCCGGGCCTACTTTAACAATAATAGATACATGAAAACCGTCTTAGAAGATGTTCCATGGATTTTTGCAAAATTGTGATAATTGTTAATTTTTTTGATTACACTTAGGTCAGATTCCATTTTCGTCAGAACAAATATTAGGCGAAAACAGAATTCCTTTTCTTCTACGTCAAGATTCCTTTTTATTAGGCTGTTCTTTTTCTGTCGAAAATGGAATTCTTCTTTAGTGTGAAGTCGGATGACAGCTGTCAAAGTGAAAAATTGTCTTTTTGTCATTTTTTTTATGCTGGATTTTCGGTTATTTGGATCAAGTCTCTGTGGACTAAAACGTTGCTTACAAGTACTAGAAACTTCAGAAATGGAAAAAAAACTTTCTCACACATTTCAGCAAAAAAAATATTTTCATGAAAGTTGGTGATATCATTCAATTTTTTTGCATAAAACTTATCTATACCTGGTGTAAGGGAAACGCTCCCAAACCGAAACGCTATTATTATTATTATTACGCGCGCAAGACAGCGCGGCGCAGATTGATCGTTGATATTTTATTTACATTACTTTGTGATTACAAAAAAAATAAGATTTTTTTGTTGTATCGTATCAGCCATTACCAAACTTAATTTTCGGGAGCATTTTATTAAACCCTGTATAACCAAGACCCACTTAGGTTACTACGGTTTACGGTACTGGAATAACATAATGATAGAACAATCGCTTTACTAATTCATACATACCTTTATCACTTGAGGATTCTTTCTTGCTCGCAATCGTCACTGCTGCCGCTAGGCCGGCGGCACTGGATTTTGCATTTAACCTGTAAGTTTTATATTTATTTATTTTTAAGTCATTAATGGTTTAGTTTAAAAACAAATGCGACTAAATATGTACCCTACTTTTCTCGAACATAGCAAGGTATGACCTACTATTCACGAAAACACCACAAGAAAACAGATAGATATGCGAATATATAACATGCGAACATATAAACATATTGACCTAGGCCTCGCGGCTGCGTTGAGTAGCCGCGCGTGTCTTGCGCGCCGTGCGCCCGAGCTGCCCGATGTAGACGAGGAATGGGAGTCGCTCTCTGATTCACTCGACGATGTTGATGATTCTAGAATAAAATAACATATATTATTTTAATTAAACTTTTTCGTATTTTTGATATTTTTCACAACAAAACCTTTCATTTGATAGCCATATCATGATAGTAGTTAACACAGAAAAGATTTTTTTTGTTTAAATTAGAACGGCTGTCAAGGCATTTTTGTAAGAAATTTATTGTAGCCAGTTGCACCCATATAAACTTATAACAACTGTCACAATACCTGGCGACAGAGTTTCCTTCGCATTTCCGTCCTATTTACTCTTTTCTGTGGTAGTTAAGAACAATTTGTCCGCCATCTTGTGGCGTCCGTCATATTGAATTTATCATCTAGGACCAAAGTACTTGGGAAGACAAATCCAATGAACTTAAACCCCAAGTCAAGTTACGTCGTTCGTTGGAGTTCCTATGGGCAGTTTTTGTCTCCATCATCAGACTAGCTCAATGGTATTATAACATTGCATTGTCACCGAAATTACATAAGCATATCAAATTTCAGCTCAATCAGTTGAGGATAACTGGGGCCTTACGCCCAACTCTAAACGCGGGCCCGAATAGGTGCAGTTTAAAATTCAGTTGCAAGATTTGTCCTACACTAACAGGGCAAGTTTAATAAAAGCTTGTAAAATACTTTGGATCTCACATGCGTCGTCGTTTACAGTGAAATCATGCGAACATTAACGCGCCGAGATACGGTTTGCGGTCGCGTGATTTTGCAAACTGCACCTATTCGGGCCCGCGTTTAGAGCTGCGTGTAAGGCTCCAGGTTGGTCTTAGTTGAGTGGCACAGTATGTACACTATGTTAACCCCTCGATGCAAACAGAATTTTGACATGTGTGACAGGGGTGTATCTGACTTTGGCATTGTAACTCTGAAATGGCTTATCCAATTTTGATTTAGTTATATTTGTTTAAAAGGTAACTTGATCGAGAGTGTTTTAGCTATGATTCGATAAAATATGTTAAGTCGATTGAAGATATTTAGCTCTTTTATCAGCATACTTGTCATGTATGGCAACTCCAGAGAGGCAAGTACCTATAAGGCTCACTTAGGGCTGCCATCACCTAAATTCCCCATTTGGTCCAAAATTTGAGACATGAAAATATTTGTGCTAACTATATTTCTGGTGGTAACATGACGTGTGTGGGGTGTCTAGGCGAAAGCTGGTTGAAATTTCTTGAGAACCTCTCCCTGGACTCCCTTTCATAAACTAAGATAAATCCTAATCAACCCGGATAGCTTGTCTGTAAGACAAACTGAGTTTAGGATTTTGCTATTGATGGTAGCAAAAATACGAGATGAGACAACACACCTGATCCTGATGATGACGATCTGGAATACTTCTTCCTGTCTCTGCTGTCTCTCGGAGGCTTGGTGCGGCCGTACTGGTCAAGTTCCTCCTGGAGCAAAACAATAGCATTTAGTCACTAAAAGCTATAACATAGTCCACTCTGTATGACATAAATCTATGAGAAAATTTCACGTAGTTCACACATTTCAAATTGGTTCACTCAATCAATCAGACTTTCGTTTCTTGCACAATCAGTCCAAGAGCTTGTAATAGACTATAGGGCCGTTGCATTGAATTTTTCTACATGAGTCGTGAAGGTAGCTAACACCCATTATTTACCTAGAGGGAAAACAATCGATTACTTTTAGATCTTCTACCTACACATTAGCGATTGTTCTCCACATTCCGGGATTATAAATATCACAATAATGCACAATACACCCCAAGGAAGATGTCAGTGCAGGATTTATAGCTCCCATCTCGAATAAGAACCTATGTCCTCCCATCGCTAAAGTTATGCCACCGCCGCTATAAGTGAGGAGACACTAGTTATGTGTGTAACTGACCTTGTGTCGGTGCGAGGCGGGCGGCGGCGGGTTGACGGCGAGCTGACGCGAGGCGGCGGGCGAGGGAGCACGGCGCCGCGGCGCTGGCGGGTTCATGGCGGTGGCGCGCGCGCTTGCCAGTCGCCTCTCGCGTACTATCACCGACGGTGACAACCTGTACATCAACACATTATTCTAAGTTTCAAATTTGAATTTGTAAGTTTTTTGCTTTTAAAAGCTTTTATTTAACTTGCCCTGTTGGTTAGTATGTATGTACGTACATAGGTGTAGGACAAAGCTTGCAACTGAATTTTAGACCCTTTATCTTCAACAGATTGAGTTGAAATTTGGCATAGTTATGTAATTTCAGTGACAATGCAATTTTATAGTACCATTGAGCTGGCCCAATGATGGAGACAGAAGGTGGCCATAGGAACTATTAAAGGAAACGACGACGTAACCCCGTCTAGTTTGGGTTCGTTGGGTTTGTCTTTCCAAGCACTTTGGTCCTAGCTGATGACCAGGATCCTGATGATGAAGCCGGAGGGTGGTATATCTAACTTCTTGATATGAGTATCAAATGAAAGGGTTTGCTGAGAAGAATACGATAAACTTGTTTTAAAACTTTTTTTAAAAGTATTTATTTATTATAATTTCAAGTTTTTGTCGTCACGTTGGCAAAGTTACGTTAATTCGAGCATGGAGTTATCATTTAAAAACCCGACTTCAAAATTTGTAAATACGCAATTTCGTTTACTTGAATGACGTACTTATTCCAGTTATTTTGTTTTAAAAACCAAACTACTGAACTGAGTTTGATGAAATTTCTATGGGACCAGAATTTCCCACATCCTTTTATATTCTGAGGCAACAAATACATATAAAAAAGTCGGTTAAAAATTCAAACTAAAATAATAAACATCTTAGGAATGTTTCTAACAATTTTATTTAGGGCCGATTTTTCAATCCTCGATTAAAGAATCAGATAGGATTTATTCCACTGCCAACATGATTTCGTTTTTTTTCAATAGTCAGTTTAGTTAGAGGATATCTGCGGAGTAAAGCCCGTAAATTTATTGGACAGATAAATTTGTTAACTATCTGACCATTTAACTGCAGGTAGAAAAATCGGCCCTTAATGATAAAAAAATCTGTAATGGAATAAAACACGACAAGTTTACACGTGCTCAGTGACAGTGCAAGCAACTTATCTGAAGTGTGCAATGAGGTCCACCATGGTCATATCGTATTTTCTAAACAAAACGGAAAACGCTCCCATTTAAAATCATAGTTTCCTCATATAACTCTAGAAATAAGTTGATCTGATAAACGTAGAGTTACGATCAAAACACACGCAAAGAGGTAGTCTTACCTTTGTCTAGAAGATGACGAGGCGCGTTGCTTGCGCCGAGAGCTCGGAGATCTCGAACTACGGGAACTGGAATTTGAAGAGCTGCGGGGTAAGAGGGACGCGAAGGAGGAAGGGGCACGCACACACACGCATGCCGACATACGCACATACGCAGTGAAACCCATGACACATCGAGATACGCATGCAGATATTAATGTTAATGTAGAGATGAAGTGAATCGAGTTGAACACCAGAAAAACCACGACGTTAAGTGTTATGAAAGCCAACCCATTTCCGGGGGAGGGGGGACAAAGCGAAGGGGAATTTCAAATTAGTGATGTTTTATAGTAGGTATATGATTAATTTTACATATTTATTCATGTACAATTATTGACATGATCTTATGGGGTACAAAGATAAAAAAAAAAAACATCTATCATAGCTATCCATCCATATTTAATTCTAATTCGAATCAACTGTTTCGCGATTTTAATTTGTATTACTCGTACACAAGGAATAATAAGGCTTTTATGCTCTCCTCCGTGACTGGTTTTGGAAAGGAAGAAATCCATTCATTGTGGATGTTGGTTTCTTTAATTCAAACTCAAAATAATCAGTCATGGGTTCACCATTCATAAATCTAAATGAAGTGCTAGTGTGATCACAGACTATAAAAATAGTTTTATATCCTTGAAACAAGGCAACACTAGGTGACAACAGAACTGACCAGTGGCTCCATCTATAAATTATTCAGCCTATTAATTATGTTGTGATGTGTTTCACTCGAATTAAAATTCGATAGAAAACCCAACACACATAATAATTATAACCAATTTAAAAAACCGATTTCAAAATAAGCAAAACTCTCAATTTTCGGTAACTTGGATGACACTGTTATGTCATCTATGGAAACGAATTTTCCAGTTAGGGGCGTTCATTAATTACGTGAGGTTTTAGGGGGGGGGGGGGTAAGTGTTACAAATAAATATGTAGATGTCGTTTATCACGACACACCTCACATAATTAATGGACGCCCCCATACTTTAATTTTGAAGCTCAACTACTGAACCGATTTTTATGAGATTTTATGCGAACAATCTGAAAGTATATCCTTTCAAATAAAAATAAATGAGAAAAATTGTTAATCCAATTTTTGTGGTCATTATAAAAATATTTAAACAAAAATTTGTTCTAAATATTTTCAAATATTAACTTCGCAAAATGACCGAAGCACATTTTTCAAAACTAGACAGTAATTCTATATTAAAAAAAAACATCAAATAGAGGCGCGCCATATTCTGGGCCTAAGGTACGTTTCAGCTATAGGGGGAAATTCACACACAATAATTACTCGCCCTAGATACAAGGACAAAAAACTGTATTAAAATTAGAATTTCCCGCCATATGTGAAACTTACAACCTTAATAAAAAGGCGGACCTGCGTTCAAACTGTGCTGTGTTTGGTCGGTGTAAGTCTTTATTGTGTTTTGTTTTGCTATAACACAGTGGTGAGAAAACTGTTGGTAGATTAGGGTGTATGTTGGTGGTGTTGTGGAGTGCGTACCTGGAGGAGGAGTAGGAGTCGTCGGAGGAAGGCGGCTTCCTGCGGCGCGCGGGCTCGGCGCGCATCCAGGGGTCGGCCCACTCGTCGCCGCGCGCCGACCGCTCGCGCCCCCGCGACCGCTCGCGCTCCACACGCAGCTCGCGCGGTATGGGCCTCTCGACCTGCTCTGCCCGCTGTACTATCACTTCCCGGGACGAACGCACTCGCCTCTGCACAGTAAAACAATACTCATAGTCTCTCCATTATATTTTTTTTCTTTCAACTACGTAGTAATGTTATCATTAATCACTACAAAACCGATCACAAAGGACATATTTTTTGGTTAGAACCAAAACAGTGAAGAAATTTTACATGACATCTCATGCTTGCATAGTTTTGCGTTAATGCAGTGTTTTTTATTTAAATATAAATTTACCACAGAGGTTTAATGTCTCCCCTTTAGTTTGATATAAAATGTATGCATTAGATCAAATAAACCAAACAAATACTAGAATAAATGTTCCAAGGAAATTTCATGAAATGCAAATTTCACTTTTAATAACTGCACATTTAATAATTGTAAGTTTTAAATGTTTGAGGAGAATATGAATTAAACTTTGTAGGTATATTTTATCACGGTAGGTAGATTGGTAGTTGAAAGAAAAGTAGATTACGCACCTTGTTAAATTAAGTAATTAATGCACTTGTGTTAATTTAGTTATGTTGGTGCCCCCCACATAACAATCATGCATTAACAACTCACTTTGAGCACGATGCAACAATCTACTATTATTTACTTATTTATTTATCATTTAAAAAGGAAAGTATACAAAATGTATAACAGCATTTACAAACCACCAACGTTTATTATTAAAATGTTAACCATAATAAATTTTTGACAGCTCATACAAAGTTGACGACATAACTTTGTAAAGTGTCTAGCAAATAATATCGTATACAAATAAATATGTTTACAACAGGATTAAACTACTTATGTCCAATGTTCGAAGGAATGTCTATACGGTGAACTTTAGTGCGAAAGACTAATGATGCTACAATCTTCTGTCGATCAGTACTTTGTAGCACCATCATTCATTCACACTAAAGTTCATCGTATAAACATTCCTTGGAACTTACTCTTCATCGCACATTAGTAGTTGGATCCTAGGTTACATGCTGGTTATTTCTGCCTAAAAGTATACTGTCTGTATGGAAAGTTTTATGTGTGTTATATGTGTAACTTTATGGAAAGACAGTAGGCGCGGTCCGAAATACGCTAACGAGAACCAAGAAACCACAAAGATATTTTCTTCGTTCCGTTGTGGTCCTCATTAGAACTGTTGGCATAATCTATTCGGTTTTTCCTTCAAAATATGACATCAATTGCTTCAAACAAAGACTGAATAGAGCTCAAAGGTAGGCTACGCACCGCCAATGCCCTGGGTATTGTAGGTGTCCATAGGCGACGGTGACTACTTACCGTTAGGTGGCCCGTTGCTTGTTTGTCTACGACGATTTTCCGACTGACATTTTCTGTAATGGTTGCGTTGCTTTGACAAATAATGAAGTCTGGTGACAGTGACTGACTTAACTTGATGGCAGTTGGCTATTCATTTTTTTCACTCATTGTTTACTAACGCCAGCTATTGGGACATTTTGTAAACTTTTTTTTTTAAATGACTGTCAGAAAATCCCTATTACATTTAAACAAAAAAAATACAGAAGAGCACCTAGTTACTTTGCATTAGATGGGCTGCCAATAAATTGCTTTTACCTTGTGGTACCCCATATCGTCGACGGGCGGCGCTCGTTCGTCGTAGTAAGGTGGGCGCTCGTAGACCCGCTCGCGCTCGAAAACGCGCTCGCGGTCGTAGAACCGCTCGCGGTCTTCACCGCCGCCAGGCCGGTACCCGCGCCCGCGGTACATGCCGCCGCCCGGCCCGAACGGAGGACTGAAAATAATATACCGTTTTATACACGACTGACAAAAATAGTAGATTATACAACGAGTGCATAAAACAATCCATTTTAGCCGAGACATTGACCTGCAAAGCCGTAATTTGGCAAGTCAATTCCTTATATATATTTTTTTTCACTAAGAAAGGGTTTTGTTATAGGGACAAATGTAGGTTCAAATTTTATACAAAAATCTACCCGTACGTCACAGGCAACAGCTAGTAAGACGTATGAACTAAAACTATTTAACAAGTATAAATTGAAAACGTTTAAGAACCCTCGATAAAAGAGCTGGTAATCTTTAGCTAAACCGGTTTTCTTAAATCGGCCATTCAAGCCACAATTCAAATAAATAAAAAATATCGTTTCAGTCATTTGGGAGCTACGATGCCACAGACAAACATACAGCTACCCACGTTTAACTTATAACACCCCTCTTGTTGCATCGGGGGTAAAAAAAACAGAATGCTCTAGTGTCAAAACGGTAATACGTAGAAGGGTCAAACTTGACATGATTATAGTACACACTCTAAAGTAAAACAACAAATAATAAACACCGGCCAAGTGCAATTCGGGCGCGCGCTAAAGATCCCGAACTGAATCAAAATTTGGCTGGTATTTATTAAAATGTTATTTGCATCTCTCGGGAACTCAAGATAATCTTGGACCGAGAATAGCAGACGTTACCTACTCACCGTCACCGTTGGGAGAGGCCTATGTCCAGCAGTGGACATAGGCCTGGATATAGCAGGCTGATGATGATGATGAACCTACTCACCGTGGGTAGTGTTGGTCGGGGTCGCGGGGGTGCGGGTGAGGGTCGAGCGCGCGCGGGGGGGACGCGCCCACGGCCGCGGCTGCGTATGCCAGCTCGGCGTCAGGGTCGTGCACGATGCCACCCACCGACAAGTGCAGCTTCTTCTCCTCAAAGTCCATGTCCTGCTCTTTGCGCTTGTTCGCTATTCGGACCATCTATTAAAATAGAATTCGATCTATGTTAAGGCGGAACGAGGTCCATACAAAAATCACACATGTTACTCAGGGATAATGTAGCATTGTAATGGTGAAAGATATTTTTTTATCAGTCCAGTAGTTTTTGAGTTAATACGTTACAAACATACAAAAATACAAATCTTTCCTCTTTATAATATTAGTGTAGATAACATTATAAATTATTAATAGTTATAAGCATATTTTTAGTATTTCTATTTTGCTTCCGAGCAAAATATAAATAAAAACCATCGTAACCACCACTCTGAAGTACGAACTGAATTAGTCTTTAAGCCTACGATGTTATGAACAATATTTTTTTCAACCAGTATCGGCTTGCTAAGTTTAGATCTCATGTCGTCTTAAGAGGTACCTCTTTAGCAGTTCTAAGTCCGCGCTCCCAGGCGGACTCGGGCGGCGCGGAGTCTCTAGCAGGCGCGGGCGGGTAGGGTCCCGGGGTGGAAGGCACGCCGCGCACCACGTCAAACATGTTGTAGTTACCCTTGTCCGTCACGCCGGGGTGGAGGAACCTGCAAAAAAAATACACCACCATAAAAGCAGTTGGCTTGGTCTCATTCCTCAGTACGACAGCAATGCAATCTCAGATCAGACAAACAAGGGAGATATGGTAAGGTGGCGTGGCGGGTACGAACGCAGCTGGCCTAAATCATGCTTGACTCCTTTAGTTGTACACATTCAGAAGATGAATTTGTCGCCTTTTTAACCGACTTTTAAAAAGGAGGAGGTTTTCAATTAGACTGTTTTTTTTATGTTTGTTACCTCAGAACTTTCGACTGGGTGAACAGATTTTGATGAAAAACTGTTTTTCTGATGACTTTCTAGTGTAATTCCGCTTCTACGTCGCTTTAATAAGAAATTTGGGATACATTTTCCCGGTAGATATTTGTTGATGAAGTTAATTTAATCAAGTTTAATTTTGCCTAACCTGAAGTAAATACGACTGCCCTGGTGGCTCAGTTTGTAGTGAACCTGCTTACTGCGCTTGAGAGCATGGGTTCGATTCCCATCTAGGACAAACATTTGTGTGATGAACATTTGTGTTTGTTCTATGTCTGGGTGTTAATATCTATTTAAGTATGTGTTTAAACATATATATGTATGTATATCAGTCTCTGGCAGCCATATTACAAGCTTTGCTTAGTTTGGGGTCAGATGACCATGTGTGCAATGATGTCCCAGATATTTATCTTATCTTATATCAGAACTTGAAATACGTAAATCATCGCTTAATGGTCAAAAGATCCACAAAGAGACTGTGGGTAGCCACTTTACAATTTCTACTATCTGACCTGCAGCTGACTCCCCAAGTACAAGCTCCTCTCGAGAAGAATCTGCAAACAGGTCTGGGCTCACTCTCCTCAGGACGTCGCTCCGCTTCGTCAGACACCTCGCCTTCTTCCAGCGATGAGCCTCGGGATCTCTTACCAGGCTTAATGTCTTCTGTAGAACAACGGTCAAATTACTATGGTATATAATAACAAATAATAATCAGCGATGTTTCAAATAAGACCACAATAAAATAGGTTATTTCTCTTCTCCCACAGTTCTTGGCCCCCTTCGCGTAGCACACATTTTTGCGCTTCAATTCAAGATGGCAGCTAGCTGCTCACACCCCGCTCGCTCGCATTGGTTTTTCATAATTAGCATACCTTAGCAATACATATTAAAACATTTTCTACTTCACCTTGTGTAGGGCAAAATTACCCATTGATTGGACTAATTAGTCTGTATCTGTTTGACAAGTAAAATTGTGTTTATTGAAAAGTACTTTGAATAGAGCAGTCGGGTCTAGCTGGTGTGAGAAACTCATTAATTGCTTTTCATTGTCATCATGCCGTGCACAATTGCACATTTTCGCCACTAGAGCAACTGTGCCAGCACCCCAGAGCCTCACTCCGATATTTCAAGAAGTTGGGTTGGCTCGGGTTGGTGCTGGTAGGGGGAAATGCACAATCCAAGCGGGACGACAGTGCAGGACTTATCACCCCCATCTCAAATAAGAATAAATAAGGTACTTGCCTGGTTCAGGTCCCTTGTCGTTGTCTCCATTAGCCTGCTCTACAGGTTTCGGTTCAACACATTCTCCTTCCTCAGCTTCAAAATCGAGTTGTTCTTCACCATCTTCAGTGTTGCTAGTCTTTTCTTGAGGTACCTATTATTACAAACATTTGCAATTGTTACTTGTGTGGGTTACTCAAACATCCAAAATAAAAACAAATTAACATAAAAAAATACGTTTTTTTAGTGTCATTAAAGATCTCAAGCCTGTTTAAAATGATTTCAATACTCAGTCAGTAGTACAGAAAGGAATCAAGTGTAAAAATTACTTTTAAACCCCAGTTAAAAGAGCTGATAATTTTCTAACGGCTGAACAGATTTTCATGAATCATAGCTAAGAACACCCTCGAAATTCACCTTGCAAACATTTTTTTTAAATTAAAATTGGTTCAGCCATTTGGGAGCTACGATTCCACAGACAGACACACAGATACACATGTCAAACTTCTCACGCCCTTATTTTTACATCAAAGGTTAAAAAGATTCATGAACATGGTAATCTATTTACAAAGTTATCAAAAGCTCAGCTCATGATTTATCAGTACATACATAAAGAGAAATGTGTTTACAAACCTTTTCCAATCTTGGTGGATCTGTCTTTACACTATCATTTGGAGACTTTGGTGAAGTGGATGTCTGCAAGCTTGTACCATTTACTTTTGTTTCTACTTTAGAATCTGGTGATGTAGGTGTTTTTGGCTGTAAATGTAAAGAAAATAACATAACAAATCTATTTATGTACTCCCCATTGAATAAAACCAGAAGTCCTTGTTACCTTAGCAACTTCTTTCTCTGTATCATCTTGACTCATAGAGTCCAGGTCTGAAACATCAGACAGATCTTCATGGCTTATGTTAATATCTTTTCTTTCACCCTTATCGCTAGCTACAGATTTACTCCTTGACTTATTGTCTTCTTGGTCTGACTCCATTTCTCCTGGGAATAATTACATTACATAAATTATATTTTATATTTATTGAGTTTTAGTCAATTTTAAAAAGACACCAGTTAAATATCTACCTTCAGATATTTCTTCTGTGGCGGGGTCTTTGTCGCGTTTATTATAAGAAGAACTCCTACTGGACTGACTCGACTCCGACCTACTACGTTCCCGGGGAATAGAAACCATTTTTTGCTCTGCCTTGGTGTGTCTTCTCCATTTCTCTTCTGGTCTCCACTGGTTTTGCTTTTCAGGAGATCTTGGTGGAGATCTAGCAGGTGACGAGGGTGAGGAATTTCTACCTGGAGATGGGCTTGATGATGGCGAACGTCGATTAGGGTTTCTAAACTGAGGTGACGATGCCGAAGCAGGCTGGGATGGTGAATCAGGAGATGCAGGCCGAGATCTACTCTCGGGAGATGCAGGCCGAGATCTAGTATCAGGCGAACCAGGTGGAGACTTAGCCGAACTTATCAGACTTTGAGGAGTTTTAGGACCTTCACCCACAGAAGGTGAGGCTGGTTCAAGATGTTCCGGTGTACCAACAATGGACCCAGCATCACTTGGTGACTTTGGTGCATCAGGGGATTTGGGCTCAGGTGGAGAAGCAGGCCCAGAGTTTTCAGGAGAGTTTATATCAGAATGTGCCTCAGTCAAGTTATCGGGGGAGGCAGGTTGTTTAATTTTGGGAGCTGTTGGAGATTGGGACCGACTCTCTGGTGATGGTGACCTCGGTCCTTCAGATCTTGGAGATGGGGGTGAACGAGGTCGTGTCTTGGCATCTTTTTTAGAAGTATCACTAGATGTTGAGCTTCGTCTACTTCGAGAGCTCGAGCTGCTACTACTCGATGATGATTGAGCATCTCCACTACCATCTCGAGATTCTTCTGAATCCATCCCTGGAAATAAGCGGCAGTATTCTATGAAAGGCATGTTAGTAATGTTGTACCCATCCCAAACAAGCACTCACTGTTTGTTATTCAGTTTACAGCACAACCAAATGTAATATATTTTAATAATTTTTTTACTGTTAGTATTCTCACTCTAGCGTAAATTCAAGCTAGATGTTATGCAGTAACCTATTTTGCTGATAAACCCCTGTTTTGACAATTGCATTAGCCCACCTATGAGTCAGAATCACAGAAAAATATAATTTACCTTTTATTGCCAAATAATAAAAAAATATTTAAAATGTTTTAAATATTACCCGCCCCTACTCAATACAGTGTAAACTCTATATTGTGAAGTCCAAGGAACTAAGTTTTTTTATTACTTAACAAAGTCTTTGCTAAATGGAGTGACAATCCTCTACTAGCATGTTTATCTACACTAATATTATAAAGAGGAAAGATTTGTACCTATTTTTGTATGTTTGTATGTTTGTAATGAATAGGCTCCGAAACTACTGAACCGATTTGAAAAATTCTTTCACTGTTGGGAAGCTACACTATCCCCGGGTGACATAGGCTATATTATATTTTGTAGCGAGGCCTAAGGCCGAGCTTACACTCGTGCGAAGCCGGGGCGGACGGCTAGTATATGTATAAAACCACTCACTCACTGACTCACTAATCCCTAAATCTCTAAAAATACTTGACCTTTGAAGGTGAAATGCCCATAAGTAAAGTATTAAGAAGTATGGAAATATAAAGTATGGGCATTTATTCTATCTATCCATTAAAATATTACATTTTGAAAGGTATGTTCAAGGGAATTAAATATATGTTGAAAAAACTAGTTTACTCAGAATCGAAGCGAAGATATTTAACAAAATCATAGCTTACCTTTTATCAAATATCTTTTTATCATCTACAAATCCCTGGTTCTACAAATCACGGTTGCCCGGAAGAGATCGCTTTAAGCGATAAGGCCACCTGTTAAAAGCCTAGATAATTACTGTAATTTATAATGTTATCCTTGTTTTTGTGGTTTTTAATAAAGAGTTATTGTATTGTAAAACCAAAGACGTTTAAATTAATTAAGGAGACAAATAGTTCCAAAAAACACTTAGGTCCACTATGGTGGCGGTGAAGATATTTGTCAAAATGTGGTTTGAAAGGAGTGTCTGTGAAATTCTACATAACAAATTGGCTACCACAAATGAAATTAATACATTTCGAAAGGCCTCAAGAAATAGTTGCCAAATCTCAAGCCAAAAAACTTGACATTGCGATAAATCTGATATCATCATTCCAAAATCCCTAAAATGCCTAATTTGCCATGCATAAAATAAAAATAAAATATTTTAAAAGAACTATAATGCACCAATGACTTTTTAAAACTATGTCTAACTATAACAGAGGCTCAGAAATTTGACAAAACATGACTAAAAATCTCTAGAATGGGTTATCTGTCACAAATGGAACTAACTATGCATTAGCTTTAAGAAATTACATGCAGTATATCAATTTCACATAATTCACATTCAAAAATCAACATCGCCTACAGATATCTGTAACACCATGGGCATCACAGATATGTTACCAACCTTTCAATACTCTATTATAAACCGTTTTGAATAAACCCATGTTATAATTACTCAAAAATGCCATAGGAGAGAGCTCATTCCACATATTGCATGTGTGAGAGCAATTTCTACAAACAAAACAAACAACACACAACAACAGTTCATATGCAAAACTGTTTTTTAGACACATCTCTAGTGAATTTCAAAGATCATTTAATAATTTTTTACTATACAGAACTTTGTTATTAATTCTGAAATATCTTAACCTATTCACACAGTGTCTATTCTGCAACATTATACAAACTACTGAAGAAATTTCTTCACTGAACGACATAATTTGCTTAAGAGTGGCTGTTATGAAGGATATTCAGGGTATCAAAACTGTTGCCACCATATCAAGTGTTTTTTTTATTCATGTAATAATAGGCTTGTGTTTGAGTGTCAACTCGCCTGATGAGCATGCTAATAATAATACTTTATTTTTTAATTACTGGATTGGTCTCATCCAATTACAAAAATGTTCATAACGATGGTACATATAGTTACACTTTTTAGCTAAGCTACACTTATTCTTATTACACTGTACAGGGTTGTATGGAGCAGTTACCACTGTTCCTTATAAAATTCAGTAACAATAATTATATGTCTGTAATAAGGTTAAGCAAACAAATTCATGTAGTGACTCTTTCTTTTTGTTTTTTACTAAATAGCTTCACGTTATATGGAGTTTACACTGTATTTTGTTATTGAAATTGTTTGTTGTAACAGTTGTTTAGATTCACATAATTATGATTGATGGACATTAGTTTGTTCAAAGAAATGATTTTAATGACCCTTTAGGCCTCTATTACCTAGGATTTTGCAGAAGAAAATGTGGGATACTTTTCTGTAAATCTGTATCAATGCCTACTCTTCCTACCTGATTAGTTTGAATGAACATACACACCTGTATATTTTTTTACGTCAAGGATTGCCTTGAGAACAAAGGCTTCTTTCTTTTGCAATATCTTTTTATTCTTAAATGAAAAAATGTAGTTTGCATGTAAACTTTACGATTGGCTACGTTTTGTGATGTTTATTGAAGACACATCCAGCCTTACCTTACAGATGACGCCTCGACGCCAGATTCGGTGGCACTTCGTAACACTTTTCATATTGCGAGACTTTTAAACTTTTATACGCACAACACAAACTAAACTTGGGTCTGTCACATATACTTGTGAACAACTTTAACTTTTTATATCGATTTACTTTCCAGAACTTAGAAAAATTCAACACTACATAAGTACTGCAACATGGCTGTGATACGGGAGGAATCAAGAACATAATAAATAATCACTTTTTAATACTTCCGTAGGGTTAACTTACGCCCTTACCTTAACTGAGATGTTTTAGACGGTAAATTTCTTGAAGAAATAGTTATTTTACAAAGAAAAATCCTTTATTTGCGCCGCAAGCAAGTCTCATCGAAGCGAAGTCATCAAAACCACAGACAATACACACAAGCAAGCACGCAAAGAAAAGTTAGAGACGAGACAAATAGAGACATCAAGCAAAAGAAAAAACCACAGAGAAGCAAAGCAAACGAAGTAAGCAAAACTTTTTTGTTTTATTCGTCTTGTGTGAGGCTAAAGTCCTAATGGGCATCCTCTTATAAGGCTCTTTTGCTTAATTATGTCCATTCATATATGAACTTTGGCCCTAGTACGAGCACTTGCGAAAAAGTATTCGTTCCGTAAACGATAGCAAAATGTATGAAAAATTCAAAAGCGCCTCTATTGGACGTAAAAGGAAACTGAATTTTCCGTACTAACCCCACTTATCGTTTGCTGTTGTGTGCCGCTCAACATAGAATTAGTAAGTATCTACAATACATAACCACACAATACCTTAATAGATTGGATTTAACTTATAGCCGTAACAGACGGGCCAGAATGGCTGACGTCAACCACCTCAACCAACGAGAGAAAAAGGGAAGGAAATAATGTTCTCACTCTTTCTCTCCGGTTGGTCAGACGGCGGTTCGTGGTTCGATGCGTCTGTTACGGCTATTAAAGTTGAGCTAGTGCTGAAAAAGGTCTGCCAATAACTGGGCCAGGAGCGAGGTAAACACGTATTGCACACCCTGACATATTCTACAACTCATATTAAATAATATTTGACCTAACTTCTACAAATGCACACTTCAATATTGAGTGACACACAACTGCAAACGATGTGCTCAAAATGTACATACGAATGGACGACCGAGGGTTGGGGGGGTGTAAGCATCGATCAAAAAAATACTATTCGTAGGGTGTAAGTGCTAAAAGGGAAACTGTAGGTATAACGCTTCCATATATATTTAAGACAGAATTAGGACTAGTCCTTATTCTGTGCGCTTTATATAGAGTTTTGCAGCTGAGCCCTTATTCCGCACGGGCAAACACACTCATAACGCGGCGCGTTAAGTTAACCTCAAAAAGTTGACCTTTATTTTCTAAGGAATAGAGTCCAACTTTTTGAGGTTAACGTGGCCACGTTAGCGCTAGTTTGGACGTGCAGAATACGGCCCTGATATTTAGATATAGCTCAGACCTGTGGCACGTCATTTTGCATATTTTTTTGTGACAATTGACAATTACTGTCAATTTAACATTAATGAGTTTCTACTATTTGTATGTATTTTATTTTTGTATCAAGCAACTTGCAGTTTGCGCATCTCTAATATCATAGACTAAAATGTATATTTTTCTTTGTCATTCATTTTGCGCGGCAAAATCAGTTTTATTAACTTTTCCAGTTTTACATTTGCTTGCATAAAACACACAAAACGTAAAACCAACGAAATCTTAACGTACCAAGAATAACAATTAGAAATGATTGAACAAGCTCTTGAAGCTAATGTTTCTGATAATGAGGAAGAGGAGAGTTTTTTTCAAGATGTAGATATATTGCAAAAACATGGCATCAACGTAGCAGATATAAAAAAACTGAAAGGCGCTGGAATTTGTACCATCAAGGGAATTCAAATGTCCACAAAGAAGAAGTTGTGTAACATAAAAGGTTTTTCAGATGCTAAAGTCGATAAAATAAAAGAAGCGTGCCAAAAAATTGTAACTCTTGGATTTATGACGGCGTTAGAAGTTAGTGATCGTCGCAAACATGTCTTTAAAATAAGTACCGGCAGTGTTGAATTAGAGTAAGTCCATCCACATCTAATAATCTACCATTATTCAACTCGTTAACTATTTATAAATAATAATATCCCATATAGGGGTTATAGACGATCACGTATATAACTCTAGATCTTATCATAATTCAAGAAAATAAGTTTGTTCAGTGTTTGAAGATATTAGAGAATCAGCTCTTTTATTGGAGGTTTAAAAAAACAATATACCTATCTATACTTGTTACTTACTAGAATTGTGACAAATATAACAATATGTAAAAAATAATGTAGGTACCTAAGTATATGGGTAATTTTTTTATTAGTTCGGTTTTCAGGCTACCATGTGTAGAAGATTGACTGAGGTGGCTCATTGAAGTACCTAACTGTATAGACTCGGTCCAAGTATTTTTTTTCTGACAGCTACAATAACATAGTAAAAGGCGGAATGAGTCTAAATAAAAAGTCTAAGGGCAAGGAATTTATATATAAATTCCTTGTCTACGGGTTATACATATTTAAAGCCGTAACAGACGTACGGACCACGTACCACGCACCGCCGTCTGTCCAACAGGAGGGAAAGAGAAAAAAAATTATTTCCCTCTTGTTGGTCAGGCGGTCTGTGGTGCGTGGTACTTTCGTCTGTTACGGCTTTTATAATACGATGGTGGCTCCCCCAGTCAACTCTACAGATAAGCTGTTGGTCAGACACTCAGACTGTAGATAGATAATTATAATGATTAATTTGTAATTTCTAGCAAACTACTTGCTGGTGGAATAGAGTCGATGGCCATCACAGAAGTGTTTGGAGAGTTCCGAACGGGCAAAACGCAACTCTCTCACACTTTATGTGTCACCACGCAAATACCGAACTCTTCGGGATACCAAGGCGGGAAAGTGATGTTCCTCGACACGGAACATACTTTGTATCCTTTTGAATACCTAGTTATATTACCTACTTATGAAATTTCAAGGTAGCTAGCTAAGTATATTATTATATCATCATCAGCCAGAAGATGTCCACTGCTGAACATAGGCCGCCCCCTTTAACCTCCATACTGAACGACATCCTGCCATCTGCATCCACTGGATGCCCGCGACTCTACATTTTTATACTCTATATTATTATAGCTACATTATTTTTATGGCGGGTGTAGATTAAGCTGAGAGATTAGGACATTCAGGACACGATCCTTTATACAGACAGACACTGCCAGTTCACATACCTAATATGGTACCTATGTCAGTAGCTCGCTAATGCCTTGATCGCACGTAGGTAGGGAGTGTAGGTACCGAGTAGATGGGCGAGACAGAAAAATAATAGGTACCTACTAGGCCAAGAGAGTTGGGTGGACGATAGAGGGTAGGCGTTTACACGTATTGTCAGTCTGTCAGTTCAATTTCAACGCTGCGGACATGGCAAAAATATAATTAAAAATTGTACGAAAATTTGCAAGAAAAAGAAGATTTTATATTTAAGTTCCATCATAATTTTTATTTCTGGTGTACACAATGAATTCTATCTATCTATCTTGTTCTAAGGTCCGGTATCGCAAATAATTTTTCTTAAACGTTAAATCAGCCGCCCTGACCGATTAAGGCCAATTGCAGACAGATTTAACTTGGACCAGAATGCAGTTCTAGACAACGTTCTTTACGCTCGAGCTTACACATCTGAGCACCAGGTACTACCTACGTAAATAATAACCAAAATTGAATATATTATTGAATATACCTATACTAGTTTCTAACTACTTTTGTTACCTGACTGCAGGGCCGTAGCTAGGGGACCGTATTGCGGCTTGATGGCTTGACAGTTTTGCGAACTGTCGATAGATTTGTTGTCAAGTCGGAAACATTATAGGCATTTTTTTTTATATATAACGTAACTACCTACCTTTGTGTATAATTTTATATAATATAGTTATTTAGTAATGTCCAATGTTTTCTACTATATTTAACTTTGATAAAATATACTAAGTCAATAGCACTTCCCTATAACACTTTACCACAATTTATTTCCAGTTCCCTTTTTTAATTATATTTTATCTAATGCCCACTGCCACTGCCCTACCCTTTAAAAATCTTAACATTTTTGTCTAGGCTGAGCTGCTAGATTTCGTAGCAGCAAAATTCCACGAAGAAGCGGGTGTGTTCAAGCTCCTCATCATAGATTCCATAATGGCATTATTCAGAGTTGACTTCTCAGGCCGCGGGGAGCTCGCTGACAGGCAGCAAAAACTTGCGCAAGTTCTATCGCGATTGCAGAAGGTAAAAAAACCTTAGGATTGTATTTACCTACCTATATAATATATTTTAGGCTTCGGGGAAACTGCTATCTCACAAGTAGGTACCAATTTTCGTAATTTTGCTTATCAACCGACTTCCAAAACGGAGGAGGTTCTCAATTCGACTGTTTTGTTTTATGTTTGTAGGTAAAGTAAAGTTTATTTCCAAAAAGGAATGCCAAGAGTTATTTAAACTATAATGCGTAAGTACATTGTATTGCCAGTGGACCCCAAACTCGGCTAGGCCGGTCTCTTGGTGGCCCTGGGAAGATTTTACAAAAAAGATAGATCGCGCGCGCTTAGGAGTTTCTACTACTTAGGACTAGTAAATTAAAATAAATCAAAGTATAAATTATAAAGCTGACAAAGAACAAGTAAAGTTAAATTATATTAGATAACAAAGCAGACAATTTATAGTTTGTTATCTCAGAATTTTCGACTGGGTGAACCGATTTTGATGATATTTTTTTTTTATTTGAAAGCTGGTGTTTCAATTCAATTTGGTTCAGTTCTGACACTTTTATGTAGTCGGATTTTTATATTGTAACTAGCGACGCGCCCCGGCTTCGCACAGGTGTAAGCTCGGCCTTCGGCCTCGCTACTATGACCCGTTCCAGGAAAACAAAATTTCATCATAATCGGTCCAGCTGTTTACTCACCGTTTAAACCTTCCCTGGACTACGACAAACATTTCATAACCAAAATCAGCTAAATCGGCCTAGCCGTTCTCGAGTTTTAGTGAGACTAACGAACAGCAAATGATTTTTATATACATACTAGCCGTCCGCCCCGGCTTCGCACGAGTGTAAGCTCGGCCTTCGGCCTCGCTACAAAATATAATATAGCCTATGTCACCCGGGGATAGTGTAGCTTCCCAACAGTGAAAGAATTTTTCAAATCGGTTCAGTAGTTTCGGAGCCTATTCATTACAAACATACAAAAATAGGTACAAATCTTTCCTCTTTATAATATTAGTGTAGATATAGATATAGATTATTTTTATGACTTTTAGTAGCCGCAAATAAAATCAGCTAACAAAGCTAAACAAATGCAATAATCAGAAAAAAAGAGTAGATAGAAATATAGAACCCTTTTGGTCAAATAAAATCAACAACTACGAGGTCATGATCATCGCATGTTGTATTATTGAGGCGTAACAATCAGTCGGCAGATAAACGTGTATCCGGCTTTGGTAAAGGATGGGGACAATAGGGTATTTGACTGATTTTACAAAACCATTTTAAATTGTTTATTACATTAAAATAAAGCAATCTTGTAATTTAATCCTCATAATTTTCAGTATTTGTGTTTTAAATGACGGATCAAAATTCAAATTATTAAACTACCGCGTAAACGCTACCTTTGACATTCATGGGGCCACGTGACATTAGTGACGTCACACATAAACAATCTAGTTATTCTCGCCATACAATTGATGCCTCTATTTACTTTCCTGTGACGACATAAGGACATTCGGCTAACATAGAGCGTTTGCAGTCAAGTCACGTGATCAGTGAAAAACATATTTTTATTATGTATTTTTCTAGAAATAGGGACTTAATTTTTTAATTTTTAGTCATTAAATACTTTTTGAAAATAATAATCTTCTAGGATTACATCAGTATTAATTATATTTTTAATATAGTCAAATACCCTAGAAATACCCTAGTATTTAGAATTATAGAAAAAATCTCAAACAGATTTTTCTGGACAATTGAGTGCGGAGATAAGCAAGTCATATCGTACTTATACCTCACTATCTGCCTCTGCCTGTAGAATAGACCTAAAAAATTTTTTTTGCACATTCTAAATCTATGGCCTGTAGCAATTGCGTTACGTATACGTACCCCCCAGTTTTCGTCACCTTATGAGAACTTCAAAATCCAGCGCAAAGAGAATATAATAGAAGAATCCAGCGTGTCATCATGACATTTCAGTTGATAAACCTGAAATCTTACTAAAATAAAAAAATACCTATGCAAGTGTATATAATTAACAATTAGTAAAAATGAAGTAGGTACCTTAATACAAACAAGCTTTAAGCTATTTTCAGACTACGGTATAATATAGTACCTACTACGCATATTAGTTCATAACACAACAATATCGCGCACCATACATTATTATGGACACACATCACATCATCAGTCAATTAACGTCCACTGTTGGACAAGGCCTCCCTCATAGAGAGGGGTGTTGCCATAATCCTCACGCTTGGCAGGCGGCTTGGGGATCGCAGTACGTTCACCGTGTACTATTAGGACGCTGCTGCCCATCCTCCGGTGGTTCTGATCGCAGTTTTAGGACACGTTCACACTTAACTGTACTATATTATTATTGGCTCCTAACTTATTTGCTTATACTATATAGCACAATAGTATAGCATAGTCCGAAATTAGCTTTATAATGCTGATTGATCATACTTATTTATAATTTAAAATCAATGAATTAAATTTACGTAGTAGGTACCTACATAATAAATAGATCGTTGTTTCAATTGCGGAATTTAATCCGATACCTACCTGTGTTAGGATAAAATATGCGTATTTTAGGTTTTGGGTTTCCCTTGCACTCGAATATGTACGTTACGTTATGAAAGAATACGTCAGATTTCCAATTTCCATTTATGTTCTCAAAATGCACGTTAGACTACTATTCCTTAACACATTGGAAAGCCTGATGAAACTTGTTCAATAAAGTAGCTTGCATTATTAATTCAAAACTATCGATCACTAAGCTTGTAACAACAGAACTAACTAGGTAAAAACAGTAGGTAGAAAAGTCATTACTTAAAAAATCAATATCTGAGACAGTAAGAACCTTAAGTTATATTATATGTCAGTCTATACCAATATTATTATCTTCAATTTTACTTGGTTACTCACAACGTCTAGGTATAGGTACCTACTTAATTACTTACCTACCTAGAACACGTTTTAATCATTAACTTCCATAAGTGAACTTAATGAATACCTATCTAAGTACCAGAAAAAATACCATAATAATGCACGTAAAGTGCACCGTAGGTAATTTTACAATAAAATGCTCTTACAAAAGCATAAAACGTAATAATAAAATAATAATAAATAATAAAAATTTATTGAGACAAAATAATACAATTCAGCAGTTATTGTAATGCGTCGTACTCCGGACAAGGAATCCTGATTCCCGGAGCCGACTTCTTCCTGCGGTAGGTAGGTACAATTAATTCTAATTCAAAACTATTGGAGGCTAATAAGTTGGTAATGTAAATTTCGTTCCACAGATTTCTGAGGAATACAACGTAGCAGTGTTTATCACAAATCAAATGACTTCCGATCCTGGAGCCACGTTGTCCTTCCAAGCGGACCCAAAGAAACCTATAGGTGGCAACATTCTTGCACATGCATCTACCACTAGAATATCCCTAAGAAAAGGCAGAGGCGAAAACAGGATCGCTAAAATTTATGACTCTCCCGACCTCCCTGAGAGTGAAGCGACGTTTTCTATTACTAACGGAGGAGTGGCCGATGCTAAAGATTAATAATATAAACAATTGTATGAGTAATTCTTAAATTTTTTTTTTTTTTTTCATTTGAATTACTTCTATCTAAGTAAGAGGTTTATTTATAAGCAATAGATTTTTCAATTCAGGAATATAAGTCGATATTATTCGATATACAAGTTTATTGGAACCATTATTTTACTTAATCCTTTTAGTACATCAATGCTTGGAACCGACTAATTCTACAAAACTAAGTACCTACCTAGGTTCTTATAACTTAGGTTAGGTACCTATGTGTTATTGGTACCTACCTATATATCTCAATTGAGATATTGCAAGTAGGTATTGCGAGGGCTATGCTCGGGGTTTCTCTACGAGATCGAATCAGAAATGAGGAGATCCGTAGACGAACTAAAGTCACGGGCATAGCCCACCGGATTAGCAAGTTGAAGTGGCAGTTGGCAGGGCACATAGCACGCAGAACAGATGGCCAATGGGGCCGAAAGGTTCTCGAGTAGAGACCACGGACCGGTAAGCGCAGCGTAGGAAGTCCACCCACAAAATGGACAGACGACCTAAAAGAGATTGCAGGAAAACGCTGGATGCAGGCCGCTTCCAACCGGTTCTTTTGGAAATCGATGGGGGAGGCCTATATCCAGCAGTGAACGTCCTATGGCTGAAATGATGATGAGGTAAGTATACGTATACGTTATGTAGGTAGGTATCTACCTACTACTAGTTTTCATATAATGTAACTTCCTTTACATAAGTCATTGACCTATAAAGTTGTAAGATTCCACATAGCATGCGATCGATAACTTATTAACCCTCGTTTCATGTCCCGTCTCACCACCAACCAATAGTCGGTAGCTGCAGACGCTGAATGCAAAGTCCAATCGTCGACAAAATCGTTCGTATTCGTCATTCAGAGTGGCGTGATTCCAGCGAACCAATTAAATTTCTTGTCGTGATTAGATAAACTATTTACAATACACGCACGATTTGAGATCCTTTATTGCATTCATAAGAAATGTTGAATACAATGATGCCACTTACGATAAAAAGGTACTCAGCTACGGATACGTAAGTATGGTATAGGGTAATATCTCAATAAAATTATTTAAATGAAGTAAAGTACTTAGCTACTAACTAGACATAATAGGTCCATAAATAATTACGTATGAAATGAACGGAGAAATCCTGTGTAAGTACCTACATACCTACCTAGGTAACTTCACCGTCTGGGAGGTAGGTAAAGGTTTGAAGCAGCTTTGACGCGTGATAACCGTTGAATACTAACTCGGCTCTTCTCGTCTCAGCCTGCAACATATTGAATTAGCATTTCGATATACGCTTCCGGGTAGGAAGATCACTTGAAACATCTGGGCCTAATCAGGCTTAATGCCTTTATTCTGAGTTTAGTCGAACTATGTCGAACTAAGATGGATCTCACCCAGCAGACGACCTTGTCGCTCTATTATTATTTTTTGCATGGCAGTTCATTGGTGTCGCTGTCCTGTCGCAGTGTCACTACAAATTTATTAGTGTGCGTGAAAAATGAGGTAAGCGAGCCGTACCTACTCTACCTACCTACTTACAGTTATAGCTTCAAGCGGTTTAGTGGTATACTGATCTAATGTATAGTATTTATTTTTATGACAAATGGAGATATTTGAACACGATAATTCATATTCTACTATGGCATATCTCCCGTGCACAGATCTACTATCTACTCCCGTGTATGTCTGAATCTATCGTTATCTGTAAGAAGTAAAAAATATGTAGGTATCTATTAAAGTAGGTAGAATTGCAGGTAAGCAAATGATTTTTGGAATAAAACGTACGCAATCACTGCTGTATTAGAGAACGCCGTATCGTCGTATCATCAGTTAATACAATAGAATACAACTGAAAATAAAATTATAATATCAATAATAATTATATCGCTTAAAATTGAGAAAATGCTGTGTGTCCACAGCCTAATGATGTGGAGTGCTTTGCTTGTGTGTGTGGTCACATGGTTTGACTGTGTGAGTTGTGATCACTGTGTAGACCTCTTTATTATTCTGTGGCTGGGACATTCCTAACGCCAAAGCGCGAGTGACACTGACAGCAGATTTTGACAAGAGGTAGTTTTGACGATTTGATTTGACGTCAGTGTCAGTCAGTCAAAATTCGAAATTCGAGTTGAATATTGTAGGTGTGCGGTCGTGTGTATTGTAACTGCGTTTTTTAATTTAATTACTAATTTTTAGTTAGGGTGTTGGTGTTTTGGTAGTAAATTAAATATAACGTGTTTGTAATTATGAGTGACAGCAATGGAGATAAAAAACAGATTCGCGTCTGGTGTGATGGCTGGTGAGTAATCGAAAACACCTATTTATATTTTTCTTATTTTCATCTTGCCTTTCCAAGCCTTTGTAATTTAGTACGGCGAGGAACATATTTAGAAAACTACCGATGGATGCGACAAATTTACCTCTCAAAAGTTGGTACATGAAAAACGTAAAACATGAAAAATATCCGGCGCGCAGCGGCCTCGGTTTCACATGACTGTCGCGTTCCATTGGATTTGCTGACTGATTTCAGGGAAGATGCGTGTTTAATCGATATTATAATTGCAGCTATGATATGGTACACTTCGGGCATGCGAATTCTCTAAGACAGGCGAAGGCCCTGGGAGATGTGTTAATAGTGGGAGTACACACTGATGAGGAGATATCTAAGCACAAGGGTCCGCCTGTATTCACACAAGAGGAGCGCTATAAGATGGTAAAAGCCATAAAATGGGTAGACCAAGTTGTAGAAGGTGCCCCTTATGTGACAACACTTGAAACGCTAGACAAGTACCAGTGTGACTTCTGTGTGCATGGAGGTGAAAATATTTTCTTTATCTGCTTAGTTACTTATGTACTTAAAACTAAAATTTTCCACAAATAGCAGGTTAAATTAAGTTTGCATCCAAGTGTTATTTGTGCAGCATGAATAAATAAATATAATTGTTCTTAAACTATAGAGAATATAAATTATTAATTTTATTTACAACGTTCTGTGCTAGTTATTTGTTTCTCATACTGCTACAAAGTCAATGTATCTCATTTCCATATCAAACTCATTATTACAATAATTATGTTTAATTTTAGTTAACTTGATAATATATAATTTATTTATTTTAATTTTTACATTATTTATTTTATTAGAGAATTTATGGGTATATTTAATGGAGTTTGCCAGCTTAGTAACATTTTACAGATAGATGAAGAAGCGATAAGATGGCGCTTGCATAGCTAGGACTTTTTTGTATTTTTTTTTCCAAAAAATTATCTCAAATGTCATAATAACAAATTTTCCACATTAAAAGGTACTATTAGCATAGACCCGTGAATATACTGATCATAAGATATTATGCATTACATGAATTAAAAGATAATTACAAAAAAATAATTGTCTAGTGAAAAAAGATTCTACCAATAATAAACTAAAACTATAATATACTGAGTTAGTCGGAAAGGGTGTACTAAGCCGACAGTGGTCCATAGTAGCTATCATTATGAACAACTTTTAGTATGGAAGCAACTCTGAAATCACGAAATGAATATCAGCTGTTCTATAGGAAAGAGTTATTCACTCACAACATAATGTATGGAATAGCCCTCATAACCCCAAGAGCGGTAACTCAAAAAAAATGAGATTTCTGTTTTTTCGCGCCCTTGATAGCTTACAAAATTTCGCACCAGGTGCAGTAAGCAAAATTATCGTATCTACATTGGAACATTGAAATAAAACACAATAAATATTTTTTTTCTTTCAAATCTCATGTTTAAAAACTATTAATTCTAAACGAAATGACGGTATCTCATAAAAAACACAAAAACAATAATATTGGGTTTTTAAACATATATTTAAGAAATATATTGGTCCTAACATAGGCACATAAGTGAAAATAAATTAAATTATATGTCATTAAGGTAACAAAAAATCAACTATCGAAAAAACTTGATTATCTCGAAATACACCTAGACTGAGATACTGCTCTTGGGCTTATGAGGGCAGTATTGGTCCCATAGTAAAATTTATTCATAATGATGTGGCTTTTACAACAAGACTTTTAAAGACGAAGACTTTTACAATTTTTTCGGCGTATTACACCCTTTCCGCGTAACCCTGTATTAAATTTCACTACAGTGCAGACAAATTCTTAGACAGCAGTAATTATATGTTTCTCTGTTCTAAGGAAAATTAAACTATTTGTGTTTTTTTTAAATTTTGTAGCTTACAATAACTGTAATATATTTGCAACACCCTAACAAAGTATAGCTTAACTTTTTTAAAGTATGCTTCAATTGTACAGGGGCATGGAATAAATGAATATGAATTAATGAAGTCATGTTTACTAATATACTCCTTGTTTACATTACAATAAATCTATTGTACCTATATAAATAAAATTACAAATTCAATTACCTAGCTTCTAATATAATTAAAACGACTGAAAAATATATAATTTGGTAATTTAAATAATAATATAGCGGGGCAAGTATATTAAGTGTTTTCTACTTATAATTTCTTAACCATGCCATCTTAATTAAAACAATATTTGCCATTTTCAATTTTAAAAAAAACCCTAATAGTTGCAATGACATTGACTTGTAAAAAGTTGAATGTAAATATTTTCTATTAATATTGCATGTAGATTACAATAATACATTCAAAAATTAGCAAAAGGGATCAGAAAATACTTTTCTCATTCAGATTTTCAAAATCTTCGACCATATTGTTGCTCACCAACAGGCGAGTTGGTGGTCAAACGCACTATGCGGTTTAAAAAATCTGTCGGAGTAAAAAAAAATATCGGGATAGATTAAATAAATAACCTAACAGCTAGCAAAATCACGGACACTAGGCGTTGCAGAACTGACCCCTGTTTCAAGAACCGGGTTTTCCACGGTTCCACTGCTCTTTTATTTCTTCTAAAAAATAAGTTAACAAATAATACAGAATTTGTATAATGACATTTTTCGTTTGAAAAAGTTAGAATAATTAATTAATACCTATTACTTAGTTTTAAATTAATAATGAGCCACTAATTGTTATTAATCATGCTGTTTGTATTCCAGTATACTTTAATAGTTTTTAACAAGTTTTACATTTTGCATTTGACTTGTATTGTGCTCTCAGAAAGTAGTGCTACAAAGAAGATTAATCATTAGCTTTTTTTGATAATCCATGGCTGATAGTTATTTGTTGGGAAAATCACAACATTAGCATGTTTTAGCGCCATCTAGAATATTGATTTCAAAAATACAATAAAATAACAGACATCAACAAAGGAAACCCAGTTCTGTGGAAAACAACAGTGCTACATGTAGGCTTACCAAAAAAAAAAAACTTGTCCCACACTAAAAGCTGTTCCATCTTCCAAGGAGAGTCATTCCGTCATTCCTCATTACTTCCATGATTGATTTTTGTGAAAGGTTGTTCATTTTCAAATGAGTCTTCAATATTAGTACAGTTATATTGGTAATATTGAATCAATTATTAAATGTTTGATTTCAACACTATACCTATTATAATTTACATTTAACTTTCAGATGATATTACCGTGACTGCAGATGGAATTGACACATATCATTTAGTGAAAGAAGCAGATAGATATAGGTGAGTTACAATTTCTTACATCTATATCAATAAATTATATCTTTTTCTTTATTTTTATTTCTGGTGTACACAATAAAGAGTTTCTATCTATCTATCTTACCACCACAATTTTTTTCCTACTTCCAGGATAAAAAAAAATATACTAAAAATTCAATTGCATTAAACGGTCCATCCGTTTCGGAGATATGAAGCCATGATAGACCAGGGTAGAAGCCTTTAAAAATAATAAAAAGTGAAAAAAAATAATAGTAGGATGAAACCCATTAGAAAAGGTGGAGGATATTATAAAAATGAAAGGAAAAATAAATTACGGGCGATCTGAGTTCGGGAAGTGGGGGGGAGGGGGGTTTAAGGGTAAAAAATGGTTTATCTCGATTTCCGGTAAAACTACAAGTCCTATGAAAAAAAGTTAAATGGAAAAGTTGTAGGTAATAAAAAGATCTAAAACTTCTGTGGATACACTTTTTTCATATAACCTCAAAATTTATGTGAAAAATTCAAAAAACCAAATTTTTGGTTTTTTATTTTTATCTTTTACAAAAAATTTGTTTTTTTCACGAAATTTGGTGAAAACTTACCTTTTTATGTCCCAAATACGCTGTAATTTATTTGATTAAAAATGTTTATTTTTTCACCTTATTTTGAATTAATATCGAAAAAGCACCCTAATTTTCAATCGAAAATTCACCCGTCAAAATATCAGCTTTTTTCAAAAAGTTGGTATGTCTTCTGTTTGTTGAAATCTCTACTTTCCGATGGTGAAAAAAATAATATATGTCACTATAGTAAATCTTCTCAGAAAATGCAATGCAAAAAACTCGAAAACGATTTTTTTTAATTATTATATACAATTTTGAGCTATTTATTAAAATTTACACTTTAATTACTCGAAAAACATGTAATCTTACGTTTTTCGAGTAATTAAAGTGTAAATTTTAATAAATAGCTCAAAATTGTATATAATAATTAAAAAAAATCGTTTTCGAGTTTGTTGCATTGCATTTTCTGAGAAGATTTACTATAGTGACATATATTATTTTTTTCACCATCGGAAAGTAGAGATTTCAACAAACAGAAAACATACCAACTTTTTGAAAAAAGCTGATATTTTGACGGGTGAATTTTCGATTGAAAATTAGGGTGCTTTTTCGATATTAATTCAAAATAAGGTGAAAAAATAAACATTTTTAATCAAATAAATTACAGCGTATTTGGGTCATAAAAAGGTAAGTTTTCACCAAATTTCATGAAAAAAACAAAATTTTTGTAAAAGATAAAAATAAAAAAACAAAAACTTGGTTTTTTGAATTTTTCACATAAATTTTGAGGTTATGTGAAAAAAGTGTATCCAAAGAAGTTTTAGATCTTTTTATTACCTACAACTTTGCCATTTAACTTTTTTTCATAGGACTTGTAGTTTTACCGGAAATCGAGATAAACCATTTTTTACCCTTAAACCCCCCTCCCCCCCACTTCCCGAACTCAGATCGCCCGTAATTTATTTTTCCTTTCATTTTTATAATATCCTCCTCCTTTTCTAATGGGTTTCATTCTACTATTATTTTTTTTGGTTTTAAAAATTATCGACCCTGGTCTATGAGCAGACAGACAGGCGTCAAAGTTATAACACCTCTCGTTTTTCGTCTTCAGGGGTTTCGACTTACCTAAGATGCTAGACTTTGCCCATGGTTTTAATTTGCCTGGAATTTTCACATAGACGGACAATTCCTGTAAAAAGCGCGCTACTATTAGTTGTGCTGAACTATGTAATGTGAGAGGCCAAGTTTTTAATACAAGATATTTTTATTACAGGGAAGTGATGAGGACAGCTGGTGTCTCGACCACAGACTTGGTTGGGAGGATGCTGCTGCTAACTAGAGAACATTTTAAGTAATGATAATTTTGGATTTATTTCTTTTGCAACACAGTATGAGGATCAGGAATACGATATATTGTGATACCATCTTTACATACTTGCCTATAGTGTATAGTATAATCTAAAGGCGGTATTACAATGGCCGGTCGCGCGCGTGACCTCAGGCTCGCACACGATTATCCGCTCTAAGCACCTGATATTATGGTAAGCATTCCGATCGCCATGTAGGCGCGACACGAGTCGTGTGGTATCGCTTGCACTTGGAATTCCATCTTATTATCAGTTGATTAGGATGGATATTCGCATGCAAGTAGAACAACCTTGGTCGTCTACATCAAAATAGCGCCTTTGTAGCAACTTATTATGGTGCAATTTTATTTTAATACAGAGCTATTTGATGTATAGTAAACGCATTATCATTTGAGTCGTCGGGTCATAAATCATTTGTCTGTCTATTTCGCTTGCACTCTTATGGTATGACGTTTATTGCTCGACGACTCGGTTGATAATGCGTTATTATAAAGAACATGATGTGGAAAACCCATGAGAACAGTAGGTGTCAAAAGTGCATAAAAATACACTTTAAGGTGATACGTTTCACGTATGGAGGGAAATTAAAATGTCAAACAGTTTTTTTGTCCTTGTAGCTAGGCCGGGTAATTATTGTGAAATGATACAATGTGTGCGAAAACTGTTGGTTGTTCTTTACATTATCATGTACAGCTATTAATCAGTAACTCACCATATTACTTACATTTGTCAATAAACCGTTTGAAAAAGCAAAAATTTGTTTATTGACAAATGTATGTCATAATGTGCATTGGAGATAAATAAATTTACGTGAGTTTGTAAAGAATAATAATCAATTTTCGCAAACATCATAATCGTTTACAATAATTACCCGGCCTGGCTACAAGAACAAAAAAACTTTCAAAATTGAATTTCCCGCCATACGTGAAACGTATCACCTTAATCTAATGTGACTTTTTAACTTTCGCGTTTTTGTTTTATCTAAGTATTCTAGCAACCCGCCCCGGCTTCGTACGGGTGCAATTTTTTTTTTTTTATGATACTGGTTGACGAGACGAGCGAAGTCGCTCGCCTGATGGCTCTTCACGCTTGCCCATAACAGCTCAACGCCACTCAGAATTTTGAACTTCAACAGTTCAAAACCCTGGATGGCAATGCACTGCGCTCGTCACCCCGAGATATAAGATGTCAAATCTCTGTGTGCCCTGTAATTTCGCACCCTGTAATTTTTTGTATTTTATATATAAACATTCATTGAAAAATTATCTAACTGATGGTGCAAACCGCATCAGAATCCATTGCGTGGTTTAGGAAGAGTTAGCGGATATACAGACAGACAGACGCGGAATGCGACTTTATACTATGTAAAGATATATGTTGAGAGAGACTGGGTGCAATGGTAGGTAGAAATAATACAATGATTATGTGGGCAGTTCAACATGTTGCTGTGAATAGAAAAAAGATAAAGAATTTCTCTAACATCGATAGACATAGAGCATTTCCGGTCTTATTGATAAACCCCTTTTAGAAAAAGCGAGCAAGTTAAATATGGGCTCCCTATACATACTTAAACGAGTTCTATACCCTATACGTTTTCATATAAACACAATTATTTTTTTGGTTAGTTTAAGCTGATAGTTGTGGTCAAATAGGGTGTGGAACCGTTTTGCTAGAAATCCAGCTCGGCTAGTTTTGAAAGGCGTGCTGAGGGAAATGCACAATACATCCCATCCAATCAGGATGTCCGTGCGGGATTTAACAACCCCACTTATAATTTTTTCGTTGGTTAAAAGTCCAATATTGATGTAAGTTACTTGAATAGTGAAATACACTGACTAAGTCATCACCAAATGTTGAAAACGACGACCTATGAAGCTGAAATTAGGAAAGGGCCCAGTAATTTGGTTAAATATTATATGAATGTCTACACGTACGAAGTCGCGGGCAAAAGCTAATAGGCATGATGACCAATATTTTTTATTACCTCATAAAAAAGCTGATCATCAATAGAGCCTATCAACGAAAACAAAATTTAAATTAGTTCAAAAATAAATAAGTTATAACCATTTTAATTTCATTCTAGACAGAGAGCGCACTATTCTGAGCTATGACGTCAAGCCTCAGGCGCGGCATACAAATGCTATACTAACACACGCTTTGCGAGAAAGGGATGGGGCATCCCCTCTTTATCCCCACCTAAAACTTTAAACGCTCATATCTCAGAGATTAATCAGCCGATTCAATTAATTTTTTCAGTATGTGTAATGTATTTAGTTATATTCATCGCTAAGCCTGTTATTTATAATAAATTAAACATTAGGCCATATACGATATCGTATATGGCCTAATGTTTAATGTTTCTAATCGTATATATCGTATATCATGAATTGATTTGTTCAAAACAGAAATAAAAGTTTTTGTACAACTTTAATTTAAAAAAAAAAAACAAGTCATTATTTGCTGCGATAAATATTGCAGATTTTATCTACACACACCAAGTTTCCCCAATTTTGGCTATTATTTCCCGAGAATATTAGTATCGTACGGAACGTACTCGTACAAAAACGGCTGAAATCGTGAATACTAGCCTCTCTATTAAAATATCCCAACAACTCCACTTAAGAGGCTTGATTTTCCAGGAGAGGTGACAAAGAGTACTCCGTAGCATTGGAGCACTCGTCAAACTTGGGCACCGACTCGACGGCGCGCTCTCCTTTCACCGGCTGCTCGCAGTTCCTGCCCACCACACAGAAAATCATACAGTTCAGCAGCGGCCTCTCGCCTAAACCCACTGACAAGGTATTTTTATTTATTTGAACTTGTGCACCGACTCGACGACGACTTGGGCACTAACTTGACGGTGCGATCTCCCTTCACCGGCTGCTGAATTCCTGCCTAAAACACAGAACATCATCATCGTCGGCCACAAGACGTCCACTGCTGAACGACTTCTCCCCTTTAACCTCCACACTGAACGACAACCTGCCATCTGCATCCACTGGTTACCCGCGACTCTCACGATGTCGTTGGTCCATCTAGTGGGAGGCCTAACTACGCTGCGTCTTTCGGTTAGTGGTCTCCACTCAAGAACCTTTCTTCCCCATCGTTTATCGGTTGATTCTTCGAGCGATGTGGCCTGCCCATTGCCACTTCAACTTGCAAATTTTAATAGCTATGACGGAAACTCCGAGCATAGCTCTCTCCATTGCCCGTTGTGTGACTCTTGAGCGTCTCCAAAAGGCCAATAGTTAAGGACCACGTGTCAGTACCATATGTCATCACTGGCAACACACATTGGTCAAAGACCCTTGTCTTTAGGCACTGAACAGAACATCATACAGTTCTCAAATTATGCCACTGACTCACCCAAACTTACTGACAAGGTATTTACTCAAAATTGGGCAACGACTCAACGGCGTCATGGGCAACGAATCGACGGTGACTTGCCGGCGCGCTTTCTTTTCACCGGCTTTTTGATAGTTCTTATCCATCACAAAGAATAAGGGCACTTTTGGCATCAGGGTACTCCACTACCGAACATATTTAAACAGGTAAATATCTTAGAGTAACCAAATACACAGTTCAGTACTGCGGGCTTTTGAATGTTGCGGTTCAAATTCCTGATGATAATATAACTGCTATGTGTGTGACGCGTAGTATTAGGCGAGCAATATTTGTCTCGCCATTTAGTTCTCTGAAATAACCTTCAATTTCATTTCACAATTAACTATTTACTTGGCGTTCTGTGAATAATGTACGGTTACAAATCAACACTCTGTATATATTTTAGATGCGATAATAAACAACAATAAACAACAAGTTAAAATGTATGAGATTAGATAGTCGTCACTACGTTTGAGCAAGAAACGTGTCTTCATTGATCATTGACCTTTAGCACAATTAATAATAGGTACGTTTTCGTTCAAAATCTTGATACGCCATACCATACCTCTTTCCATTCAAACTGCGTGTTTTATGAATCATTATGTTTGATTTGCATCAAAACTTCACAGTTCGAGATCTGGGGGGCATTCTGGTACGCTCGTGATTACCTCGGCCAATCTCTTGCCATCATCTATATAGCTGCAATAACATTGTAAAATGCTAAATAAAAATATTTATTCAATGATCGGAATTCGTGGTTTTCATAGAGTTTATTTACATCGTTTTTTTTAGCTGTCCGAGTCTCAGATCTATCAGGTGGTTTAGGTCTTAAACCACTCTGATCTGTGACATCTCCTAAACTTTAAGAGATGTGCGTCGACAAACAAACAAACAGACAAAAATTCTAAAAATTGTCTTAACGTGTTCAGCAGCTCATTTTAAGATGCCCTGTGTTTTTTTTAAATCTCTACTTTTTTATTATATGTATAGATATAGATGTATAGATTATCAAAGCGGATCGACGTGATTTTTTGCATAAAATTGATGAGAACTTTTATTCTTGAAAAAATTATGGTTCCTTAGAGAATATCTACGCGTGTGATGCCGCGGGGTGCAGCTAGTTTCTAATGACAGAGAGATACAGTAACAGAGATTATCTCGAGCGCATCAGAATATCCCCTTGTATGATCTTCGCGCTTGTGTTGCTTCATCGATGTATTAACAATAATATAAGTTACACAAAAACAATGAAGGTCAAATTGGTCGCACCACGTCGCACCATTATGAATAATTAATAATATGGTTCAATAATAACATCATGTATGTGTAGATAATAAACGATTTAAGAAATATAAAATAAATAATATAAATATCTTGGACATTTTTGCACACACGGTCATCTGACCCCAAACTAAGCAAAGCTTGTAATATGGCTGCCAGAGACTGATATACGTACATATATATTTATAAATACATACTTAAATAGATATTAACACCCAGACATAGAACAAACACAAATGTTTGTCCTAGATGGGAATCGAACCCAGAATTTAATTACTTTTATAACGTTCTACCTTAACTTTTGATGTAATAACCTGTTTTGCATAAACACTCCCGACTGCGCCCAAAATCCGATGGCGTGCCATCTCACTCACGCACGTGGTGCAAGTAAGTAAATGGAACGAGATGGCACGCGATCATGATCACAATCCCAATCACGAACGGAACACCCATAATATACCTGATGTTAGCTAAACATTGGTCCTTACTTAAAAACGTTACTCAAGTTGACATACGCTTAAATATGCTCCGTCTTGTTTTCGCGTGTGCCGTCAGCTAGAAGTTGAGAGCATTTTAAAACATAGATCAACTTTAGTAACGTTTTTAAGTAAGGCCATTTTTGTTAGTTTTTGATTTGTTAAGTCAGGTCTCTTGCGCCCAAAATCTAACAAAATAAATTAACAAAACATGTTAAGCTAACATTTGGCCTATTGCTGTGCTATTGTGGAGTTCGTTCGTGATTTGGATTGTGATCCAAATCACGATCGCGGCCATCCCGTACGAACGGACATCCATAACTAAATACATCACAATTTTTCATCTACCCGGGTGAAACCGCGGGGCGCAGCTAGTGTTATATAAAATGATCTTTTAACTTCTAACGAGCGAGACATATCTACATAAAACAGATTAGCATATTAAGTATTTTTGAATATAATTATCGATTTAAAAATTTGTGAATAGGTACGCAATTTCGTTTACTTGGATGACATATTATTTCCAGTTATTTTGATTTATAAAAAAACAAACTACTAAACCGATTTTGATGAAATTTCTATGAGACCAATTTGAAAGTATATCCTATCAATAGTTTTCCGAATCGGTTTTTATATGACGGAGTTCTGAGGCAACAAACTTAAAAAAAAGGAATATTATCTGTTTTTTTTTTTTTGGTGAAACTAGCATGATTTCAAGCATGACCGAGTGAAGGGAGGTCTCGGTTATACCGCAACAAATGTATGTATGTATGTTTGAGAGTTTGTTTGTTTTCATA
This sequence comes from Agriopis leucophaearia, assembly GCA_949125355.1. NCBI lineage: Eukaryota > Metazoa > Arthropoda > Insecta > Lepidoptera > Geometridae > Agriopis > Agriopis leucophaearia. The sequence goes on along the minus strand of OX421273.1, from coordinate 7,117,945 downwards.
TTTGTTCGACGATAACTTGCATACCTTTAATGCGATCTTCATTAAATTTTGTAGGCAAGTAGGTTATTCCGGTATAATTTTTGAGTTTTAATATGAGCAAAATCGGTTTAGAATTATCGAACATAAAGGGTCAACGCGAAGTCAACGTTCGAGGCAAGCAACTTGAATAAAATTGAGTTGACTAAATATTCCTAGAGATTTAAAAATAAAAATTGTAAAATCTATATCTATACTCCATATCTATCTATACATATAATAAAAACGTAGAGATAAAAAAAAACTGATTCCGAGATATCAAAAAAAAAGTACACAGGGCGTCTTAAAATAAGCAGCACGAACACGTTAAGACAGTTTAGAATTTTTGTCTGTTTCTTTGTTTTTCCACGCACATCTAAACCACTGGACGGATTTAAATGCGGTTTTCACGAATATGCTTAGCTATGACTAGATTGAAGTATAGGCTATGTTATTTTGTGCAAGGCCCGGACTAAGAGAGGAAAAAAGGGTTGAAAGTTTATATGAAAATCTACGCGTACGATGTCGCGGGTAACAGCACAAGTGTATTAAAAAAAAAAAAGCTTTATAATTCATTTACAAACATTTATATATTTAATTAATTAAAAGCGGCGCTGTTATAGAAACTGTCATTTTGAGGTATGACATTTTCCAAACAAAAAGCCCTTGACAAAGGTAACAAGCTACGTCAACTATAAACAGTTTCCACCCCATTATACGTTAACAGATGGTTACAGCCATAGAAATGTTGATAGACGTATGATTTATTCGTAAAATACACTTGTTCAAATATTTTGTTCAGGTACCTAAGTGCTTATTATTTATTGGTATGAAAAACAAGGTTTCGTTTGAGTTATGGCTGATTAGAATGTTTTAGAAATATTTAAATGAGAACCGGTTATTGTTATTGAGTTTATAAGTAACTAGCTGCCCATCCCGGCTTCGCATGGATGTTTTTTTTAAACATTCTAGTAATAAATATAGCCTTTGTTACTCAGGGATAATGTAGCATTCTAATGGTGAAAGAATTTTTTAAATCGGTCCATTAGTTTTTGAGTTAATTTGTTACAAAAATACAAATATTTCCTCTTTATAATATTAGTTTAGATTTATAAGATTAGTGTAGAATAAACTAAAGTTAGCCCCGCTGTGTTACCAGCAGTAAGCAATCTAACAGAACTTTACAATGAAAGTTGTCAAAATTGGAAAGCTATTTAAACGAGCGCTTACCCCCACTCTCCGGGGGGTCCCGAGTGACGTAGGCTACATTTTGCAGTCGAGTTTTAAATTTTTGACCTACATCAAAAAAGGAGGGCGGTTCTATATTTTACTGTATTTTTATATTTATTTTTATATATATGTTCACCGATTTCTCCGCCAACTGTTGATAGATTAAAAAAAAAACTTTTGTTCGTTAGGGTAGGTATACTTTCAATTTGATTCCATTGTCACCAAGTCAGGATCTGATGATGGGATTTTAGGGAAATCGAGGGCAACCCTCAAATTTTATAGGCACTTATTAAGTTTTTCATATATGTTTGAAGTCGGTTTTTAATGAGATCCACTTGTTGTTTTAAGAATATTACTTATGATGTCTGATGTATTGATGTATCGGCTGCTTTAACAATGTACTAATATTGTGGTGTTGACGACTAGGTGGTGTACGTGGCGGGCGCTTTCGACCTGTTCCACGTGGGGCACCTCGACTTCCTGGCGCAGGCGCACGCGCAGGGAGATTTCCTCATCGTAGGGCTTCACACGGACCTGGAGGTGAACCGCTACAAGGGCTCCAACTACCCCATCATGAACTTGCACGAGCGGGTGCTCTCTGTTCTAGCATGCAAGGTAAAGAAGACTCTAATTGTACTGATAGACATGCTCATTTCTAGGCCAAAAAGTTGTTACTAGCGAATGATACTTAGTAGCATGTGTGTACGGTACGGTAGTGTTGTTGTTGTGTAAAAACATTGCAGAAACATATTTTAGCATGCTACTTGAGGGGGGTGGATGGGGGTGTGCCATGAGTGCACCTGGACAGGGGCTTTATGGAGGCTCGAAACAACGCAGTGCAGAAAATCAGGCAAACGTGAACTATAACGCGCCGAGATACGGTTTCTAATCGCACAATTTTTTGCAATCACTTAAACAGAATCGCTAAAAACTGGTAGCCGTAAAGCCCCAGGTGTCTTTAAAACAAGCATGCTTATTTCATTGCTAACTTACCCGTGCTGCTTTGTGAGAAGCATTTTTAACGGACCACGAATCGGAAGACGCAGCGTAGGTAGGCCTCCCACTAGCTAGATGGACCGACGACATCGTGAGAGTCGCGGGCAACCAGTGGATGCAGATGGCAGGTTGTCGTTCAGTATGGAGGTTAAGGGGGAGGCCTATGTTCAGCAGTGGACGTCTTCTGGCTGATGATGATGATGATGATTTTTAACGGGATATTTACCGGTATGAGGTTGTTAATGGAGCTCCAGATATTTCGGCGTAGTCACATGTACCATGAACCCGTCCCCCGTGAAGTCCTCCCCGTGAACATGGTGCATCTAACTGCGCCGAAATATTGAAATAGAAATTTTAATTATAGCTGTAAAACAAGAGTATTTAACTTAACTTTATGGTCCTGTTTTCTGTTCAGGCGAGTTGGTCGCCAAACGTAGAACTATTTATATATATATTTATTTTGCCAGTTATTAAACCGCCAAGCAGTAGTGTTCAAACACTACTGTGTTCCGGATTGAAGGGCAATGTTTCCAGCGAAATTACAGGGCACACAGAGATTTGACGTCTTATATCTCAGGGTGACTAGCGCAGTGCATTGCCATCCAGGGTTTTGAACTGTTGAAGTTCAAAAATTCTGAGTGGCGTTGAGCTGTTATGGGCAAGCGTGAAGAGCCATCAGGCGAGCGACTTCGATCGTCTCGTCACTCAGTTTATAGTTACTCGCTGTTGCCCGCGACTTCGTACTTATGCGAAGACTTTCATTTGAACATTCAACCCCCTTGTGACCCCTTTAATTGGTCCCTGTCGTAAAATATTTCTTAGCGGATGTCTACATCACAAGAATCCGCCTAATTATAGCTTCATAGGTCAAGTAATTTTTAGATTTCTTAATTAGTGAGTGAATAAATGGCATTCCGCTTTTAATGGCATTACTAGTTGTTGTCCGCAACTTCGCGTAGACTTTCATCTAAACTTTCAACCCCTATTTGCGTCACTTAATTCGGCCTTTTCGCAAAATCGTTTCTTAGCGGACCTCTACAGTTTTACAAAAATGTATTTTTTTTTTATATAAAGAATCTACCTGCCTTTCTGCATCTTAAGTCAAGTAGTTTACGAGATATTGTCGGACAGTGAGTGAGTGAATGAGTGAGTAGTGTTTCGCTTTTATAAATACACATGTATGTATATATATATAAATATATTATTATTAAACATATCGGTTCCTTAATATTCAAATGTATGCGTGATTTTGGCCTTGAACCTATACCTAATCTGAACTTTTTGCCCAACGCATGTGTAAGAATTAATTATTCATGGTGATAATCATAAGATAGCAAATATTCGTTATTATCTTTACATTTTGATTATTTATCATATTACGTCAAAGTAAAGAATAATGGGCGTTTTCTGGCTGATGATGATGATGAAAGACATTTTAATTTTTTCAGACGAAAAATATAGTAAGGTTTTATTTTCAACCAATTTCCAAAAAAAAGTTTCACAGTTCGAATCAACTTCGATTCCTCGGCTGCCATAATAATGTCATCAAAGTAACAAAATTGTCCAGTCATTTTCATATAAAAGCCAAATTACTAAACCGATTTTGATGAAAATTCTTTGGGGCCAATCTGAAAGGATATCCTTTCAATTAAATAAATAATTTACAAAATCGGTTCATAAATGATGGAGTTCTAAGGTAACAACATATAAAACATATATGAAAAACGTAATAAGTGCCTATAAAATTTGAGGGTTGCTCTCGATATCCCTGGGATCCCATCATCAGATCCTGACTTGGTGGCAATGGCACCAAATTGGAAGTACCTGTACCCTACCGAACAAAAGAAAAAAACTGAAATCGTTCAACAGTTGGCGGAGGAATCGGTGAACAAAGATAAAAAAAAATATACAGTGGAATATAGATCCGTCCTTTTTTGAAGTTAAAAAGGCTCAATTTTGAGTGATTCCCGTTTAACAAAAAGCGTGAAAACCTTTTTTTTAAATGCTTTAAATGATTTCGTGTCCATGACTTATAACCAATTTGCCAATATACGAGCCAGTTTTTGCAAATGTGCATGTAACAGTCTAATCTAGTTTATACAAGTATGTTCAGTCACACTGTTATCATTTAATCGAGTACAGTACGAGGCCTATAGCATATCTTATCGTATCATTATGATGCCTTCTTGATTGATATCTACTATTATACATTTTTATTGATTAAAGAAACTTATCAGTAAATAAGAGAAATTAGATTAGATGGTGCGTTTAAATCGAAGTAATTGATAAAAATAATAATAACACTAAAACGAGTGTAATATTATTATACTAATACCACAGAATACGTACAAGTACAGAAGATTGACTCCGCAAAATCATTTAAATAAGTAGCGACTCTTGCTACTAACACAATAAAGTGCAATTCAGGACTTGCGAGGGCTAACTACCTACAGCTATAATATTAACCTAGAAGTTGCCTCTGTATATCGCGTAACTCTTGTCGCGTTATCTCTGTCTATCGCGCGGCAGTGGACACGGCAAGTCCGACAAAGACGACTACTTGTAGCTTCATACCTAAAGTGTGGGGTGCGCCAGGCCTGCTAATACTAGCGGACCCGGCAGACGTCGTCCTGCCAGCTACCGGGTCCAATTGTGTTTTCAAACCATCCAGGAACCCATTGCAATATACACAGAAAAATTTCATCCAAATCGGTCCAGTCGTTTAAGAGGAGTTAGGTGACAAACACACGTACATAAGAATTACATATATTAAGAAAATATAAGAAGGTATACCTTGTCTAGGCCTTGTCTAGATAATAAATACATTATCGATGTAAATGGCAGAGTAGATTTTCTTACTCACTATAGCTTCCGGATAAACCCGTTGTATAAAGGTTACTGGTAATCAGTTTGCATCCTCTTAAGGGCGGCAGTACATAAAAAAATACAACTTTGTTCTACGGCTTTTTAGAATTTGCCGAAATAAGTCTGCCTTTCCATACAAAAAAATCATACCTCCCGACAAATTATATGAAATAGTGATTATTTTTTCGCGATTTCAGGGTTGGTACTATCATAAAAGTTGTTTATAATGATGAGTAAAATGACCTCCTTTCGGCTTAGTACAGTCTATATGCATAACCTTGTATACAAGAACTTACCCACTTTATTTGAAAAGCTATTCCATTCATTCCAGTACGTTCACGAGGTGGTAATCGGCGCTCCGTACAGCGTGACCGCAGACCTCATGGATCACTTCAGAGTGAGCGTGGTATGCCACGGATACACTACCATCGCGTCTGACTGCGACGGCTCCGACCCTTACCAAGTGCCCAAAGAGCGAGGGTGCTTCAAGGTAAACAATGCATTTTCATGCTCCAAAAACATGATCGCAGACCTAATGGCAGAATTATAATAGGCTTGTCTAAATTTTTATTCACCTTCTACTCTTAGTATATTTTTTTATGACTTACGCTTTTGGACTCACTACACTGTTGGAGTACGCTGTACGGTCTCGACTGCTTGACCGCGCGGTTGGCGAACGCAGAGGGCGTTGGTCCTAACTCTATTTGGGGGGCGACTAGCTCAAGGGCACCTCGAATGTGCCACGAAGGACGAGCCTCGGCTTGGACCGTCGCCTGGAGTGAGGGATCAGTTTTGCCCTGGCACTGTGCCCTGGAGCCTTAACCGGTTATAGAACTTGGTGATTGGATATATATATTGCCGTGAAGTGGACGATATTTTATTTAAAAACCAAGTGAATGAATTTTTTTCCCATAAATGAATTAACAATAATTTAATTTAAAATACTCGCGGTCACATTTTTATTGGCACCCTGGTTGATATATATTCTCCTAATCATAAATAGTTTTTTAGTTTAAGCAAAGCGAGTTTTAAGCAAAAACTCTATGACCGAAGTAATTCTGCAGCCGGATCTTAGACTAAATGTATTTGATAAATGTGAAGTCACTTATTTATTTGTCAGAAAACTATATATATTTGGAAACATAATAAACTTACCTAAATTAAAATAAAGAATCGGAACTTAACTATTATAAATTAAAAATATTAAACTACGCTAATCTTAAAAACCGCTGCCTGTAGGCAACGTTCCCAAAATGCTAGCCGCATTGCCGAGTTGGATTGCAATGCTAACACGTTGCGCAAGATACCGACCAGGATTTTGGTCACGAGATGCTTCGAAGTCACTTGTTAAATAAGTCTATACACTCGATAAAGCGGAAATAGCCGCTTGGTAGTTATTTTACATGGCGTGATTGTTACGCTAATCAATTGCTAAACAATATCAGCGCGACCCAGTTGGCCTTTTGTTAGAAATGTATGATGATAACCGGAAAATACTGATATTGTTGTAAATCTTGCATGTTACACTAGCAGCGCCCCGCGGTTTCAACCGCTGTCCTATTGAACAGTGTTTCCCAGACACTGTTCTGCCATGGCCCGGTAATTTTCATTGAGCCAGTTCGTGACCCACTCAATAGTTATAACACCACATGTATCGTTACCTATTAGAAGTATATATAGGCTCAATGAAAATTACCGGGCCATGGCAGAACAGCCGGGGCGAGCGGCTACTATATATATATATATATATATATGAGCTCGGCCTTCGGCCTCGCTATAAAATAGTATTCTATGTCAGTCTCCTGGTTTTAAGCTACCTCCCCACCAATTTTCAGCCAAATCGGTTCAGTAGTTCTTGAGTTATAAATAGTGTAACTAACACGACTTTCTTTTATAAACATAATACTAGCTTACTCGCGGCTTCGTCCGCGATTTCTTCAGAAAAAAATAGCCTATGTCCGTTCTCATGATATATACTATTACCTCGCAAAATTTTATCGAGATCGGTTAAGCCGTTTAGCCGTGAATATGTAGCAAACAGACAGAGTTACTTTCGCATTTATAATGGATTATGAGATATGTATTACAATTCAAAATGTTTTATGGATTCGTCGATCAATAGTATTAATTAAAAAAAATAGGCGGGAATGCTGCGGCCCGGTATTTTATTTTGATGTCCCGGTACCGGGTCGCGACCTATCAAAAGGGAAACGCTGCCATAGAATCAGAATATTTTTTATTGATAGAAATTAGATATGTGTTATTCTAGGGTGTAAGCTATCTCCATACTGAATTACATTCAAATCAGTAAACCTGTTACGGAGTTTAGTGTGGAAAAACATACACACGTACATACAAAGTTTCGCAATTATAATAAGAAGAGCAAACAAAAGCTAAGAAGCGCAAAAAGCTGATGTGAAGCGCATATTGTTCTGAAGTGAAGCGCTCGTCATCACATCTCATTTGTTAATTTAATTAAGTATAATTTAGCCTAACCTACAATATTAATAATATTAATTACATAAAAGAGAAAATTAACCTAACCTGAAACATAATTAATTAATTCTGAAACAATTTTTTTTTAAATTTAATTGATATAAAAATGAAGTGAACAATTAAATTAATGAAGTAAATTTACCCTAACCTGAAATAAAATATTACTTATATAAAGAGAAAATTAACCGAACCTGATATAAAAATTTATTAATTCTGAAACAAAATATAATATAATTGAAATGCAAATGAAATAAACAGTTATACCCGTTCGCTTAGTGCAATTTGTGTTTTTACAGACATTGGACTCTGGCAACAACATGACTACAGATGACATCGTACAGCGAATAATCCACCATCGACTCGAATTCGAAGCGCGCAACACTAATAAGGAACAAAAAGAAATAGCTGTCATCAAATCTATACAGAAATTAAAGCTCAATGGCGAACACCAACAAAACGGCGAAGTGAAACAGAATGGCGAAGTGAAACAGAATGGCGAAATCAAACAAAACGGCAGTCATAAACAAAATGGCGAATGTGTTGAAGCGACCTAGTTTTATTTCCACATTTCGATTACAATATAAACCAAATAATTTTGTTAGTATATTTGTGCTATTTAAAAATTAGATAATTCCATATTATTATGCTATAAAATATGTGCTATGTATAGAGAATGTTCGATATTACTGCCTTTGAACTGTTGAAAAGTTATAAATCTCTTCATAGTTCGAGTGCGGGAATTAGTACTGTGAATCACAGATGACAATATTGTTTAAGAGGGCCTCGGACTTTAGTCATTTTCATACAAATGTACTAGGTACATTTTTCGGAATCTATTTGTCTGATTTTATGTTTAAATTGCCAATAATGTTTGTAACGATTGTGAATGATACATTTAATTTAACTATTTATATATTTTGGTTTTGCAAAGGAGTCGTCACAGGCATTAAGGCCAGGTTATTCCACATTTGAAGCATTTTTTTTTCTATCGGCAATCGGTCTAAAGCTGTATTAGATAGGGTCACATTTAGCGGAGCAAAAATATGGCGGTTACGCAGATTTGTCCGTGTCATGCTTCGATTTTTTAGGTTTATCTCAAATTACCCGAAAATTACCTAAGTTAACAATTTTTCAACCGTAGAAATTTCTCCAAAATATCTTTGTACATAATTTTTTATGTGACTATGTGCTGTATAAGTTACTTAGACTGATATTCATCTGTAATTTTTTGTCTTTAATTATAGTAGGTAATATGACTTAATAACATTTTTTTTTAATGGCAAGTGCCTTTATTAAATAAACAAAATACTAGCTAAAACTAACACTAAATAAACAGTTAGACTGTCCATAGACCGTTGAAGATCTAAAGACAATCCAAATGCTCAAACCCACTATCAGTTGGCAGCGTACCCAGCATGCTGGCTTAATAACATTATTTTGCAAGGGGAACTTTGGAATATCCTGGCTTTATCTCAATTATAAATACAGAGTTTCATAAAAATCGTACGAAGTTTCAGAAAAAAATAACTAGTATAATTAAGTCTGGGGCGCCGTTAAGAATTGATCATTTCTTCATGAAACAAGAAATTGGTGTGAAATACCGTGAAGGAATATGAAATATTCCATCGTGGGATGGAAATATGATCCCACAATAATATTTTAATAAAACATTTCCTCTAACAAATATGTTCGGTATATAATTTAGATGAACAATTTAGAAATCAAATTGTATAAAGTTAAGAATCATTTTCGAACACCGGTACCGATTCTAGCCGGGACGGTGTGCCATCTAAAATACAATTCATTTCCATATTTTACCGCCTATTCTTAAATTATAAACGGAATACATGATCAGGCCGTGATATAGTTTCTTCTTCGTCGCCCTAATGACCATGCGGATGAGAGTGACGGAGATAAAACTAATATGGCAAGCTCTGGAATAACCACTCGGGTGTTTTCATCTTTATTACGTTTTGGTTGGTATCTAATATGCCATTCAAGACGTTACTGGAGGTCCGGCCATTTTTCTACTTTTCATCCAGAGTACTTTTAGTTCAGTTTTTCAGAATTTTGATTCCATGTTATAATATTTAAATTAGCAATATGAATTTCTAGTAAGATTACCTTTTTTTGTAAAACCCAATATACAAGATTATTGGTAATAAGGTAGCATCCTTAAGCGGCTTCAATACGACAAGACAAACAACTTTTGTTCTACGACTTAAATATATCTGCTGTTTCATATCTGAGACAAATATTATTTTGTCGGGAGTGAATTATTTTTTGTATGGAAAAGCAGATATTTTTCCGACAATTTCGAATAGCCGTAGAACAAAAGTTGTTTATTTCGATGTACTGAGATCGCCCTCAAGAGGATGCTATATGATTACCAATAGCCCTGTATGTAAAACAGTTCAGGTTTTGAAAGAAGTAAATTCTATTAGAAATACAAATATTCAATTTTAATATACTTACCATGGTCCATTAAATTCGGATGAGTAGTATGAAAATGACCAAATGTCTGGAGTGCCGGAAAAATCATATTAAAAATAATAATTTTATATGTTTGATGTTTTTGCCACGGTATGGCCAACAAATATGCGACTCTTGCGCAATATTTTATTCATGGTTAGTGTTTAAATATATTATATTAGAAATTAAAATTAGTGAATCCAGTTTTTATTTATTGCATTCCTGTGGCATTAGGCCCACGGCTCGATGAAGGTAGATCATGAAAGTTATGGCCGATATAAAGAACCGATCAAGGAGATGAGATTTTGTTTCTTATATTACAAAATCTAACCCTGTTTCTAGTTGTCTTTCGGCTTTTTCAAGAAAGCCTTGAAAACTGGGCATGTGATGTGATATAATTCAGACACTAGCCTGTCGTAGTGTACTGCAGATAACTTATAAACTGACAGTCTTTCCTTTTTGTTTTAATTTTATGTTTATCCTAGCCTTTTGTTGCTAAATTTATTGGATAAATTGTAGCTTATTTTTTTTGTTATTTGTTATTTATGCATATTTAATAATAATAGTCAAATGCAAATAAAAATAGCTTTATTATATGTTTGTGAAACAATAATATGACTAATCGTTTAAAATGTTTAATTATTTCTTTGACTGAAGATTTTATTATGTGTATTAGAAGTCGTCTTTTTTTAAAACTAGGATGTAATTTTTTTTCTGCTCTCTGGCATCACACGTTCTGTTTTAATTTCATGTCATGTATCGTTTAAAATCGATGTATGTGTATCTGTTATAAAATCTATTTAAAAAATTATATATTTATGTCTTTAAATTCAATGAAATCTAGTAGTACTATATTGTGAGTTTAATGTCGATGTATTTCAATTTCAAATAAAATATTTTAAGCTATTTACGATGTTTATTAATTTTTTACCTACTTCAAAAAAAGATGGGATTCTCAATTCCTTTTTTTTTATGTTTGTCAACTAAGTCTCACTAATATTATAAATGTGAAAGTTTGGATGAATGGATTGATGTTTTGTTACTCAATCACGCCAGAACGGCTGAACGGATCTGGATGAAATTTGGCACAGAGATAAATTATAGTCTGGAATAGAACATATGCTACTTTAAAAACGGCTTGGCCGTTTTGGATGAAATTTTGTTCCTGGAGCGGGTCATAGTAGCAAGGCCGAAGACCGAGCTAACACCCGTGCGAAGCCGGGGCGGGTCGCTAGTATAAATTATTGCATCGTTATCAGTCCCTGATAAGTGTAAAATTTCAATTCGACGCGAAGTTTCGAAGTAGTTGAAAATCAAGTTCAAAGATTCCGTTACATAAAGCTTATAAAAACTTGTTAATAACTGGAAAATTCGGTTAATTTGATGATATAAATACATCCAACACACTTAAATAGCATATAAAAAAAAATATGCGAAGTTGGTTTTTTAAATTGATAATTATTATAAGTTGCAATGTGACGTAAATGACAATAACTTTGGCTTGTTATATGTATTCTCTGCTTTGGCTACAAATACGGAACCCTACCATATTCGTGTCTCGAGTCTCCACACGCTCTTGACTAGTTATTACATTAGAGCAAATACAAAAATACGTACGTTTGTTGTATGGGGACACCCCCCAGAGAGACAGTCAGAGTCACAAGTTTTTATTTTTCATTTCTGTGGGCTCAGCAATGGGGTATACCTTTGGGTACGGAACCCTAAAAACATGCCTTAGTGCATTATTTTCCTAAACTTGTGTATTTTCGAGTGATAATGCGTAATAATGGTGGATTAGTGTTTATTAAGTGTTCGTGGACGTATTCGAGTGTGGGTGGTGATGTAACGCGTATTTTCGTGTTGTTTCCAAAGCTTTAAGCGTCTTGTAAAGTCTTCGCACTTTATGAGGGCATGACTTGGACTTATCTATGACTTTGCTTGACTCTGACTGTGTCTGCATTGACTTGTTTTACTACATATCACGTATATTTCATCGAACTTGATAAATAATTTTATTACTTGACACTGGCAAACGCGCAAGAGTGCGAAGCCGAAATTCTCCAGAGGAAAGATTTAAAAAAAACTTGCTATTGGCATTACAGGTTCTATCTCTTTTTTTGCGTAGTATTGTTTTAGGTCTGTGCTAAGTAGGTACTATAGTTTTTTTAGCTCTTCTAGCTTCTAGCTAAAACGAACACTAAATAAACAGTTAGACTGTCCATAGACCGTTGATGGTCTAAAGACAATCCAAATGCTCAAGCCCACTATCAGTTGGCAGCGTACCCAGCATGCTGGCGGCATTACCACGTTGAATGGCAATGCTTATACGTTGAGCCAGATACACGCCAGCATTTTGGTCACGCGTCGCATTAACCAGACGCTACGTTTTAAGTATTTTGTTTAATTAATAAAGTCTCAGTTTAAAAAAAAATATCTATAGTTAGTTTTTTTTTGTTGACAATCTTAGAAAATATATATTCTAAGTTGACAAATTGCAAAATTAGTTTGGCAGTTCGATACTAGATGGCACCAAAAAGTATTTATTACTACTCCACCTTAGATGGCGCTTGTTGGCTTGTTTTTAATGGCTGATCCAGACGTTTGTAGTCAGAAGAAACTTGACATGACATGACATACAAGATTTTTTTATATGGCAACATAGGCATGTCGATTCTTCCTGAAAAAAATCGATTTTCGAATCGATTCGAATCGAAGTCCACTGAATCGATTCTCGATTAAATCGGCCTCTGGAAGATCGATCTTCGATTAATCGATTCGATTTTCAAAAAAAAAAGTCTTTTTTTTTTAACCGATTCGATCTTCTATTTGGTTAGATTCTCGAGGACAAATGTATGCCTACTATTCACTATTTAATTTTTTTTGTTTTTATTTGCAGAACAGATCGAATCGATATAGAAAACGATTTTTAAATTGCAAGAACTATTATGTACTAGTTTTCGGTGAAACAAAAATATCGATCAAGATACAATATATATATACACAATGCATACCTCCTCCTTTTTGGAAGTCGGTTAAAAATTATATTACGATTTAATGATAAAGAAGTTAATAATTAAATGGTCACCTGCTGGAAACATGCTTTAGCTCACTTTTTTACTTATAAATACAGAGCAAATAGAACACAAAACAAATGTAATGTACACTGTTCATAGAACACCATAAAGTACTTATAATAAAATTATTATACATTCCGGATACTTACGTTTTTGTTTTTGGGCTTATAACTTGGTATTCTAAAGCCATTGAGGCCATACTGACTCGTCTTACGTAGTTTAGCACAGAAGTGGGATTTTTTTAGGTTAGATTCCCTTCTATTTTTTTGTGTATTATTGTCATTCTGTCCCAATAAAGTGGTGGAAACTTTACTAGGGGCATCTATGGAGTTTTGAAAACAACATGGAAATACACGATCACAAATACTTCGAATAAAATCCACCATTATAATTTCACATTAACAGTCAAAATACAAAAATGAAAATAATACCATGAGGCAACATGTTTTCTTCGCGTTGGTGCCAAAACTCTCATTAAAACAAAGTATATAATAGAATATACTAGGTTATTAAGGATTTTTATTCGCGATTCTGATGGTGACAGTTGTCAACCTGTTCGCGCGCTTAGCGATGATAATGCCGTTACTTCTAACATAACTACCGTAATAAGCCGCGCAATTTGTGCATATTATAGTTCACACAGACTGCTTGACTATTGTTCGATAATTAAACTTTTACAGCATATAGATACTTTAACGATCTAGAAAACCGATTCCATAGATAATCCCGTGAAATATTATCGATTCTAGGTGGAATGCACTGCATTTCTACGATCTATATTAGCACCTCAATATCAACATCGTGAATCGGTCCGATTCTCAGGGTTCGAGAATCGATCTAGTGAATCGATCCACTCTGTCAGATCGATCTAAAAAATCGATTTTCTGACCTCAAAAAATCGATCTTCCGATTAATCGATTAAAAATCGACATGCCTATGGCAACATAACATTGTGAAAAAATGCAAAATGGCAGCAAAAGTCAAGTGTGGAAATGAGAATATTATTTATTTCTATGTTTGTGAAATAATAAAACGCAGTGACGTGGTGTAACGGACTTTTTATGCTATGAGACTGAATTTTCACGAGTTAATAAGCGAACAAAACCACCGAGTAAAGGATATTTTACTGCACTGAGGTAAGTTCGACGTAGCCGCCCACAGTTTGTATTCTTTTATTTCCGTCTGCTTTGTTTTAACTCGTAATTTTCTGTTTCCAATGATTTAGAGATCGATTAGGTGGTTTCAGAACAAGAAAGTCATCGTAAATTTCGGAGTAGAGCATGTGTTACAGCTGATATACAGTCGGTAATAGCAGTGATATCATTTGCAAATAGTCTGACTGTCACGAATTTTGTTCGGTAATCAGACACTACGCATTAGTAAGTTATTATTAACTCGTCTCATCGATCAGTCGTTTAATAAGCGGTCCTCGAGGGACAATCATGTCGGCAAACAGATAAAAATGGTACAGTTAGTCCAGTCCTGTTGAGTAGACTGCTTTTCTCTTTCACTGATTACGCCGGTAACTACCACATAAGCCAATACAATGATTTTATAGCTGCACTCCTAAGAGTACCAACAGCACAGGCTCATCTATAAAAAACGTAAAAAAACATACTGTTAAAAAACTCACTCTTTCACTCTCCACAATAGTTTTGAGGAGGCAAATCTCTTTTGCTTCTCGGACTTGATCACAGCTGTCATACCTAACTACAGCAGCCAAGTTAATTCTAAGATCCTTGAAAATGCTTCTACATTCAGCTATAACAATTTGTTTATGAAATAAAATCTCTATTAGATACTTGTAATATTTAAAGTAACCAATAAGAATTGGTAATGGACTTCAGATAGAAGTATGCAATTACCATAATAACTATTGAAGTTGTAAGGTTCTAAAGAGTTGAAATTGAAGAATTGAAGGACAGATTGAACAAAGTTATAAAGGTTCTACTATGAAACCTTAAAAGCAATCACAAAATGATCAAAATAATTTTGAATAAAAAACACCTAGAACCTATCAGCATAACAAGTATCAAGTTTCTATGTGTAATAGTTTAAAAATGCATGGGGGGTACAACTTTTTTGCCACTGGCCGACTATATTTCTCAAAGTACAATAACTTGATGAATAACTTGATAAATAAGACTGAGACTAGACACGCAAAAGCTTTCTACCCATCAATAGCTAAGAGCGTGACTAACATACTACTCAAGTTAACTAGGTTGGACCTTCCTCTAATGATAGGTACCTACCATCACAGATCACTGTGAGCTAAACAATCATTTGAACTAAATTGGACCTACAATCTTTTATATCAGTGACTTTTATCGTATATACAACGGGCAATGTTCTGAAGAACTGTTCGATCTGGTGCCGGCATCGCGGTTTTATCATCGCACCAGCCGCCACCGCCTGAAAGTTCATCCACATATCATAGATCGGTGGAAATCGCACACTGTGCGTTTTACACGTTCCTTTTTGCCTTACACCTACAATATGTGCAATGAGCTCCCTCCTACGGCATTTCCGAGTAGTCGAGTTCCGAGTAATATGGGGTTCTTCAAAAGGGCTGTTAATAGAGTTTTTAAGGGTCGGCAACGTATCTGTGATGCCCCTGGTGTTGCAGGTATCCATAGGCGACGGTGATCGCTTACCATCAGGCGGCCTGTTTGCTTGTTTGCCACCTGTGGCATAAAAAAAAACTTCTGAGACCTCAGATTGGAGTCCTCTATGCCGAGGCTGTCTACAGGAAAAGGAAACTGTGGAGCATGTACTACTATTTTTATTTATATTACACGGGAATTACTCACGTAAGATTAGTTCGGGTACTCCGACTATAGTTGTAACATGTACTAACTACATTGCAAGGCCACAGAAGACATACATTTAAAGTCGAGGCTCCTTGAAGAAACACAACAACAACAAGTCTCCAAACCGCAACGCCTGGCGAAATAGAGGTAGAACAGTTTAGTCAGCGACCCAAAGCTGTGCACCCCTAAATTTTTAAGGAGTTTGGCTGGTTTGTTTAGGCTGGCAGGGACAAACGCACAATACACCCCAAGCGGGATGTCAGTGTGCAGGTCTTATCACCCCTTCACTTTGAATGAGAATTAGACACATGATATAATTATAAATAGGCTTTAGTTACTCTTTGATTAAATAATAGGATCCCAAACTCAAGCAGTCACAATACTTGGTGATGGAGTCTGGAGGTGGATAGTGGAATTATTGGTATGTCAATCTTTAGAACACCACTCGCACCTTTGGGATGGATCAGCCAAGTACTAGCTTGAGACGTAAGAGTCTATTGAGAAACGTGTCAAGAGGCTCATCAGAAATGGATCCCTAATTTATTTATTTATTGAGGTACACAAAACAGAATATAGTCATAATAAAAACTAAATTAAGTGTGTTGTCAATTGTGAACTTAACCATATTCCTAAATATGCATACTGTATGTACTGTACATGTATGCGTTTAATTCTGACTAAGCTTCTTAGTCTTGAGCATCATTGCAAATTTGCTAGTCTATCAGTTTTTATCGGATACATTTCGGAGTGTGTGCATTGGATCTGCATCTTCCAATTCCTTCCTGCCCATTTTTCTATCGGACTGCCAGAGTGGGCATTAAAAGGGGTTACCACTTCATGGTTGATATTACCAAAACCTTTACCAGATGCTTTGATTCCATTTTTATTGAGTGAACTGCGATTATGTGGAAAATGCTGGAAGGGTGTTCTCCAATAGTAACTTACCACCACAAAATACAATAACTATCAATTAAAAAAACCAACTTCAAAATTAGTAAAATTACCAGTTACAACTTGGTAATGAACAGAAATATGTCACTGACTCGCACTTGGCCGATATTTATTATTGAATGAACACAGTTTACATTATTGCAACAGTAGGCAACAGGAGTGATGAAACATGAAAATATGGGTAAGACATAGTCGAGGCCAGCATACAATTGCAAGTTCATAGATGCCCACTTGCTTCCAAGATTATACTTTGTGTGGATTTACATGTAAAAACATACATATCACTATCACTATCACTACATAGTATAAAACAAAGTCGCTTTCCTCTGTCTGTCAGTCCTTATATATGCTTAGACCTTACGCAACAGATTTTGATGCAGTTTTCACTATCAGTTAGATAATTTTTCACGGAAGGTTTATATATATAATAAAACATATACCCGTGCGAAGCCGAGGCGGGTCGCTAGTATAAATATATGGGGGTTTTCACATTGCAATAAAAGATGCCTAGCAACCATCATTTAAAAAAGAATAGTTCAGATGGTTTGTACTATAATATAAACCAATCACAGGACACCAGTCGTTGACATCAGGAAGTTTAAATTATTTCTTGTCGGTAAATTCTAACTAATCTTTGCATCTGTACCCCTTTTTAGTGGAAAAACTTAATAAAACCTCTGCACAAAATTTTCTTGTAAATATTTTACGCAAAAGATATTTAAAGAGACAAAAATTTACCACCCATTAATTACTTAAGAAAAACAGTCTAAACTAAAGTCCAGTTTTGTTCAAAATGGGCTCTTCATATAATGTACATTACCATGTACATATGTACATATACCGTGTTTGTGAAAAAATAGGTTTAGTGTTTTGCTAGAGCTAAGTTGTTTTTAAATTATGCGATGTTAGTAGGTTGTTGATACAAAACAGGATACTGATAGGCAAACTGGTACAAAACAATAAGGTAAAAGGTATTTAAGTAAATTAGACAGACATACACAATGAACTAAAATACAGTATGAATACTAGAATAATTAATTAGCAACTCTAGGGTTAAACTGAACCAGTATACTAGCCAGAAGGAGCTCATATTACTAATCTTCATAAATATCTTTTAATATGAGAGCAATCTATAACAGTGCCTCAGACATTGTCATTTTTAGGATTCCGTACGCAAAGGGTCTAAACGGAACCCTATTACTAAGCCTATCTAGTCTGTCTGTCCATCTGTTACTACACCACCTTTTAACGGCAGTTTCTTTCGAAACGTAACATATAGCCACTTGAAATTTTTGCAGAATATTTAATGTTACGGCGGATTAACTAATCCATACTAATATTATAAATGCGAAAGTAACTCTGTCTGTTTGCTACATAATCACAGCTAAACGGCTTAACCGATCTCGATAAAATTTTGCGAGGTAATAGTATGTATCATGAGGACGGACATAGGCTATTCTTTTCATCATCATCATCATCACCGATTGTCATCACTACGCGGGTGAAACCGCGGGACGCAGCTAGTAAATAATAACAAAGTCAAAAAGTTAAAATTAAAGGGGTTAATAAATAAATTAACCCCCATACAACGAACGTTTATAGTACATAGATAGACACTAAAGTAAAAAGTAAATAATCAATAATGGCCAAGTGCGAGTCGGTGAAAAATTTCTGTTCACCACTGGTTCTCGTGGGATCACCGAAGTTAGGCAACTCCAGACGCAGTCGGTACTTCGATGGGTGATCGCCTGGGCGTTGATGGGATGTTGTCTTTGCACTACTTTTTGTACTTTAGTAGCTAACAAGTACGGAATGGAACCCTCTGTGCGCGAGCCCGACATGCACTTGGCCGGTTTTATTAACTTTTGTTAAAATACAAAAAAGCAGCTGATCCATACACCCCGACCTGATCACCGGAAGAGTCTTAAAAGTCCCAAAAAAAGTTAATCTGTAGAAAAATTTCATTCACACTAAACGAAACCAGCAGTTTTTTTCGCAATATCCGTACTGGTCCCAGTATAGTTTATAGTTATTGTTTTTAAGCGAATGTGAAATGTATACAAAAAAAGTAAAAAAAAAGTTGAGGTCGCGCGGTTCGCTGATCCGAACGCAAGCAAGCGGCCCGCAAGAGTGAGTTTTAAGCATAATCTTACATTCAGCTTTGCCTCGCTTTCTCGGCTAATGAGAGAGCAAGCCAAAATTCAATGTAAGGTTATTATAAAAATGTTTTTGAGGTTGTGGTAGCCCACCAGATGTATCTGATGATGTATGTATCCGAAAGAAAATGTAATAATTTTGGTATCATCGAACTGATCTGATGATGGAATCAGGAGGTGGATAGTAGAACTCGTCAATGGCTACTAGTAAACCCCTCGAGTTTGAGATCATTTGGTCGGTCTCAACGAGTCCCATACCACGTATTCCACTATCCACCTCCCTTGGCTTCAACATCAGACCTTCGCCACCAAGTGTTCGTCACTCCTCGAATTTGGACTCCTTTGGTTTATTTTAACGAGTCACTAAAGCGTGTTTCTTAAACTATAGTAATTATTAACTTTTACATTCATTCTGTCAGTGACACATGTTTCTCAAGTATCATGACTAAGATCACGTAATCCATTAACGTTCCCGAATATAAAATCTCGCATTTTTTCACGCCTTTTCACCATTTTTGCACATAATCCTGGAGAGAAATATTCATCTTGAAGTTTCTGTACTATGAGTTCAGAAGGTCGGGTTTATTAGTTGATAAGGCGTGTGGCCCTAGTCTGATGTAATGATCACTGATCGCTGTAGTGACGTGCGGTGGTGGTAATCTCTGGTCCTTATCGTCACGACACGAATGGGCAACCTATTCCCAAATCATGTCTATTGTTCTATCCATGTAGACGGTCTTCTAGACTTCGTAATAAATTTTAAGATGTATTGGTATGCTTTCATATGACCCAAGTGGTAGTAGTGATTGTTGAGTGGTCACTTGCCTGTCTAGAGTAAGTGGAGGATCGGTCGAGGTCGCAGGCTCCGACGCATCGCAGGAGAGCCTGGATGCGCGGGCGCCGCTCGCTGCGGGCAGCGCGAGCCGTGAGTCACAGCCGCCCAAAATAGCCTGGGAATGGGCGCCGCCTACCGGCCGGGGCGGGCGGCTGGATGGCTCATGGCTCAGTGGCAGCCGCGACGCCGCCGCCTCTGGAGTAGTGGTGTTAAACCGCGCGCGGCCCGCACTGTCGGTCGGGTGGTGGCTCCGGCGCGGAATGCGCCGCCATGCCGGTACGACACCGCGAACTCGGCGACGAGATCGCATCCCCGGAGCCGAAACGCTGCAGACACTGCGACGGTACGATAACACCTTACTATTGATCGCCGGTGCCGGCGCCGCGCGACCCTCAAGTTCACCAACAGTGTAACAAACAATCGCTAATCCCCTTCAGAACGTCTGTTAATCCTACCGATAAGTGTGTCTAGTTAATCAGGCTTGCTGACAGCTGTTGGTGAACTGGGGCTGTCACTATGTGATACTAACTCGTCCACTTGCTATTTACCCTAGAGGCTCCACTCCAGCTTGGACTAGGCTGCTAAGTCAACTGTACCTTTTAAGTTAGCTACGGTTTTTCGACATATCTCATTGACAATTCATTCAAGATCCTTATTTTTACCCACGATGGAATGGAGAAGGTATATGCGTTTGATGTGAGAGGTTGTGTGTTAGTGTGCTACCATTTTTCTTCGAAACAGCTGCGACGATTTGAAAGCAGGTATCATTGCGGTGGTTCTTAACTATGTTTGATCGAATTCGGTTCAGCCGTTTAAAAGTTTTAAGCTTTTTTCCGAATCGATCTGGGGGTTTCACTCAAGGTAGAGCAGACAATTTATCGCTATAGAAATATAGCAACGAGTTCCATAAAGGATACTTTCTATTTCGAGAGCTTTATTTTTTTAAGTTTATATTATAAGTATTTAGCAGCGAATGTATTTAGTCCATAATTATGTTCTGATTAATTGAAATTAATAATGAAGGATTTGTACGTACACATACATATACATTTTATGCATGTTTTTTCTAATTGTTCCTATGACGCAACACTGCAGTCAATACCTAATGTATAATTTTATTGTTTTTATTGTAAATCAATTTAATAATACCCATTCCATTTTGTAATAAAATTAGTATAGCCTAGTGCATGCATTTAACCTGGAACTTACAGCTTGTACACAAGTTCTATTTGAGTTTCTTTGGGATTCATGATGATGGAATCTTCATTCCCAACTTTTGTACGACTAGTTGATTGAATCAGGCGTTACTTTGCGGAAGTCCATTTTCAAAACTGTTTTAATGATGAATTTCTAGTGTAATTCCGCTTTGTAGAAGCGGAATTACACTAGAAATTCATCATTAAAACAGTTTTGTACGACTGCCAAAAAAAGTTTCACTATCACTTCTGACCATAAACGTATTGACGTTTGATGTGTGTGGTCAATATAATCATACAGTATTTTCATTTAAATACTGGGCATAAAGATTAACACTGTTTTAAACTATCACGGTTGTTCACTAAAGTTATATGATGAATATCGGGAGCTCCTTCCACAACCTTACCACGGTAAATATCCCGTAAATAATCATATAACTTTATAAAGATTAACATTTAATATCTGCGCGGGTGCATTGCTAAATTCTGCAAATAACAACTTTTAACAGTTCAAACTGTTAAAAGTTCTAAATTCTGGGTGGCACTGAACAGTTATGGGCATCGGACGAGCTACAGGCTCGACTCGTCACTCGGCAGTTTAAAAAAATTATGACCAGCTTATTTTTTTTATAATCTCATTCTTGTTCTTATCTGTTAAAAAAAACATAGCGTAACTGAAAATATAAACATGTATTCATATGTTGACATGCTTATGCTTATTAGATACAGTTTTTCTTCTCTATCAGACTTATTATGGTCTAATCTACCGTAATCTAATCTAAACTGTTGTTAACTAACTTTTATGACAGGATTCTTTAGCTACGTCTGTCAGAATGTTGTATTACTAATTCTGAATCTGTTTCTCATAACGCATTGGGTTCCTTCATCATCATCAGCCTTTTATTGTCCAGTGCTGGATATAGGCCTCTTTCCTAATGCACGCCCCTGAGCTCGGTGGGCAGTTCTTTGCATCCAGTCTTTACACGCCGTTTTACGCAGGTCGTCACTCCACCTGGCCTCAGGGTGTCCTACACTACGTTTGCTTAAACGTGGTCTCCACTCAAGAACTCGCCTACCCCATCGGTTATCGGGTTTTCGGACAATTTGGGCAAATTCCTTGTGTATGAAGTTCTTAATGACATGCAAGGAAAATGCCAAGGTTTTGAATGAATATCGAGAGAGAAGAGTAGGGCCTTTTACATACGTGTAAAATTTAACTAGAACATAGTTTAGAACCACCGCAATAAAACCTGGTTTCAAATAAGTAAGCCGCATCCAGATCGGTTCAGCTGTTTGGAGTAAAATGGTAAGACATAAAAATAATACACACACAACCTTAACCATCTGCCATCTAGCCACTTAACCAACCATCTTAACCACTCAATAATTTATCAATTTAAAAAACCAACTTCATAAAAATGTCACAACTGGACCAAATTGAAATGGGACCACACGGGAAACACCAGCTTGCAAATATAAAATAACCGGCCAAGTGCGAGTCGGACTCGCGCACGAAGGGTTCCGTACCATTATCTATAAAAACGGCAAAAAAACACGTTTTTTGTATGGGAGCCCCCTTAAATATTAATTTTATTACAATTTTATAATTTATTTTTAAAGTTAATATATAACTAAATATTCTGTGAATATTTCAAGCGTCTACCTCTTGCCGTTATCAATATCGAGCGAAAACGAGCAAAAAAAATTACGTTTGTTGTATGGGAGCCCCCTTAAATATTTATTTTATTATATATTTTAGTATTTTTTGTTATAGCGGCAACGATAATACATCATTTCAACTGTCTAACTGTCACGGTTCATGAGATACAGCCTGGTGACTGACTGACGGATAGCGGAGCCTTAGTAATAGGGTCCCGTTTTACCCTTTGGTTACGGAACCCTAAAAACCAACTTCATAAAAATTTCAGAACTAGACCAAACTGAAATGGGACCACACGGGAAGCACCAGCTTTCAAATAAATAAACATCAAACTCGGTTCACCCATTCGAAAGTTCCGAGGTAACAAACATTTAAAAAAAAAAAAAACCTGTCGAATTGAGAACCGCCTTCTTTTTGGTAGTCGGTTAAAAACGTCGTATGATAAAATTATTCTCAAAAATTTACTACCTATTGCTGAGTTTGTATCCACGGATCCCGGAATCAGACTGATTTCTTTTCATTCTTGTACCTTGGTTACCGCGGGAGTTTATTAACTGATTCAATTTAATTTATTATTGTCTAATATTTTATTTTTAACTGACTTAAAAAGGCGAGGGTACTCATTTCGGTTGTATTTATTTTGTTTTTTACCCCAAAACTCCGTCATTTATGAACTGATTTGGATAATTCTTAAAAGGATATAATTATGTACTATCAGATTGGTCCCATAAAAATGTCATTAAAATCGGTTCCTACTGAACTGATTTGGCTTGTAAATCAAAATAACTGGATAATTCGGTTACTTGGATGACATAAATAAGTAACCGAATATGAAATACGATATATGACTTCGAAATTGCGTATTGTACTAATTTTGAATTTGGTTTTTGAAATTGTGTATTATAAATCAAAATAACTGGAAAAAATATGTCTTCTAAGTAAACGAAATTACGTATTTACTAATTTTAAAGTCTGGTTTTTTACATTGATCATTATTTAAATTTTGATTGTTAATTTCTATACAAACAAACAGCCTATGCAAACTCATTATTCAAAGGAATAATGAGCCAAATCAAAGGTGCTTCTGAAATCTCCATGAAAATCCGGTCAATGATGGATTAGCCTGGAGAAAATTATCTTTAGCCCTCCCTTAGTCACTGGAGATGTGGGCCACAATGGCGGGAATGGAAAGTGCATATATAAATAGTAGTCCCGGTGTGCACTGGGCCAAATTCTTCGCCTTATGCAACCGTGCGCTCGTAAACAAACGTGCAGACAACGCACTTTCGTGTTAACAGCTCGTAACTGTCTTCGATATGCATAATTTTGCGGCATATCGATTCGACATCGCCGCCACGCAATTTCATGCGTTTGACTTTTAGTCGGGACCGTTTCTGAAGCTTGTCGCTTTTCCGACAGGTAAAATTTTTAAACAGGCTTTACGAGTCACGAGTCGTTTTCAGGCATTGCTAAGGGGTTTATTTAGGACTGTGGCATTGTAACTGTTGACGTCAGCGGTCGTTAACCGTTTAAACCTCAATTGATGATGTAATCTTGCGCTCGGTTTTACCCGCTATGTCATAGGTACCCCATTTTTTTGATGGTGGGAAATCTTTGAAAGGTACCCAGCTGTATTGGGGTGTAGCTGGGTTATATGAGATTGTAGCCACTTAAGCCCCATCCTATAGGTTCCTTATTTAGTATATGTGTTAATCCAGAACATGGGCTATCTTCATACCATATTTCATCCAAATCCTTTCAGCCGTTACAGAGTTGAGTGCGGGTAAACATACACACTTACAACCACGTTCGCATTCATAATGTTAGTGCGATAACGTTTATTTACGCCGTATTAGTATCGAGTCCAACCTCGTGTACAGCTACGGCTGTACACGTTGAACTTTTCATTACTTTTCACAACTTTTCATTTGAACTTAAATTAAATTATACAATTATTATGTGATAATGGAAGCGAACTAGATAAAGGTAATCTATGTTAAACTGCGTGTTTAATACAATATGTTACTCGCAGTGATTGTTAATATAGGAGAATTGAGTGGTTCAGTAATATTTTTAATCAATTAAAATGTAAAGAAGCTGAATACATTTGAATAATTTAATGCGAAGCGGATTTAAAATAATAGTTAGTAGAAGACTTAAAAATCAGTATCAGCCTATCATGTTCCCTCTGCTGGTACACAGGCCTTCTCTCAGAGAGAGGATGGGCCACAATCCACCATGCTGACCCAATGCATATTGGTAAATGTCAAATGTCTTTAAGAATGTCATAAGTCCAAGGGACAGAGTTACTCTACGTTTATTAATAGGGGTATTGAGATTTTTAGATATATCGGTTTCCCACGATAGTAATTTTTAAACTTTCGCGATTTGAACACATGTTTTTTATATTTATCGGGACTTATCGCGCAATATTAAATATAGGTAAAAATAGATACCTTTCGCTCGACGTTTCGACCATGTTACAATGGCCGTGGTCACGAGCTGACTGAAAACTGCGGGTGAGTCCGGCGAGAAGTGCGGGTATTTTGTTCTCCTACCCTCACTTGATCTTGAAAAATTGCAGGGCTTGAAAATTTGCTTGAAAATTCCTCACGATGTTTACATTCACCGTTTTTGAGCGATGGCATTAAAACTGCACATCTTTTATTTAAGTACTAAATAAGTAATTAGTGCCGGGCCGATATCGATCCGGGTTCCGTCAGATTATAAAGCTCACGTGCTACCGCTCGGCCACCATCGATCCTGAAATAAAGAAGAGCCTTAAATAACAAAGATCAATCATCAGGCTTTATATGGATATACTAGCTGCGCCCCGCAGTTTCACCCGCGTGGTGATGAAAATCGGTGATGATGATGATGAAAAGTAGTCTATGTGTTAATCCAGGACATAAGCAATGTATATTCCAAATTTCATCCAAATCCATCTACCCGTTACTGTGTTATTGAGTAACAAACATCCATACATCCAGCCAAGCTTTATAAACATACTAGCTGCGCCCCGCGGTTTCACCCGCGTAGTGATGAAAATTTGTGATGATGATGATGATGAAAAATAGCCTATGTGTTAATCCAGGACATAAGCTTTATATACTCTAAATTTCATCCGAATTCGTTAAGCCGTTTTAGCGTGAAGGAGTAACAAACATACACAGACACACTCACTCACACTCTTTCGCATTTATAATATTAGTGTGATTATAAAGCGTGATTAGGACTTAATTTGTCCTTTTATGGTGTGTTACTTCATTGGTAAACTTTGCGGTTAGGATTGGTCATTTGTAACGACGCTAACGTACAAGCAGAACAGCTGCTTATTGTGTCATAACATCAGGCGAGCTGACAAACAGCTATACAAAGTACTTTTGTAGTGGTATGACTCTTTTGCAGGGGTCCGCCTGGGGAAGTACCACACCTTTGCCAGTTATTCAACCGCCAAGCAGTAGTGTGCAAACACTACTGTGTTCCGGATTGAAGGGTAATGTTTCCAGCGAAATTACAGGGCACATAGAGATTTGACATCTTATATCTCGGGGTGACGAGCGCAGTGCTTTGCCATCCAGGGTTTTGAACTGTTGAAGTTCAAAATTCTGAGTGTCGTTGAGCTGTTATGGGCAAGCGTGAAGAGCCATCAGGCGAGCGACTTCGCTCGTCTCGTCACCCAGTATCATAAGTGAACAACCAGCCTACGGTATTTTTGGCGCATCATATTTCGCAAACGGTACCTGAACAAAAATTTATCACCTCATTTTCATTTTAAGATAAACGTTTCACCTATGGAAATTCAGTTTTCAAACAGGTTTTAGTCATTGTATCTAGGCCGGGTAATTATTGTAAATGATTACGGTGTTTGCGAAAATCGATGATTATTCTCTTTACAGTATCACGCAAAGCTCATGATAGGTACCGATAAATATATCAGTAACGCACCTTATTACTTTCATTTCTCCATTAACCGTTTGAAATAGTAAACATTTGTCATGGAGAAACGTAAGTAATAAGGTGTGTTACTGATGAATAGCTTTACACGTTATAACGAACGAATGAACAAATTGGTGTTCCCATGGTGTTCCCCGATTTTTACAATCTATTTCTTCAAGAGTCGCAAGAGAATCGGTTCCTTCTAGGCAAGCGTGCTTCATTGAAGACCTCATACAAGGTGGTGGTTAAGCGCAGGCCTATTATCCAATAACAATAAAAACGCGTTTTTCCCCCACTATAAGTAACTTTCAGACTTTCGCGATTTGAACAAATGTTTTGAATGTTTATCGAGACTTATCGCGCATTATTTAATTTAGGTAAAAATGTACCTTTCGCTTGACGTTTCGACCATGTTACAATGGCCGTGGACACGAGCTGCATGAAAACTGCGAGCGTGTCCGCCAAGAAGGGTGTTTTTTTCTTCTACCCTCACTTGATATAATAATTATGTGTCACATTCCAAATATTTGTGATAGTTTTGACGTCGGCCGCATTCGAACACCGACTGGAAGGTGTGACCGAACGTGGCTGTTATGACAGGTGTATCGTCACGCGCGTGACGCTGTCTCTGGTCACCTCTGGGCAGTCTGGTCAGCTCGATTAATTAGCGTCTGTGAGACGGCCCCAATGAAATCATCGATCATCATTACAACTCCAGCCAAAACACACACGTATTAAACCAGTGTTTTAATAATTAATCTTTGTACATTTGGACTGGTGCTATTAGAAAACTAATTGTAGAGAAGCGTATCAAGCATAGTTTATTTCTTTATTAGCATCATACAAAGTACGTAGTTGTAATAAATCACAATGCGTATTATTTATTGTGCTATTCTTATCTAAGCACCGGTATAAAGGGTGTTAAGGTGGCAACTCAGCAACAAATTTTCACACAACTTTGACTTAGACATAGACATATCGAGAATAAAACAAAAACGTATACTTTCAAGTTTGACGGATCAAAGTGTGTGTCAAAAGTAGGCACTAAGTTAAGCCCTTAAGTAAAACATTTACCGTCTTACCACAAAAAATATTTAAAACAACACCTGTTTAGCTAGACAGCGTCTAAAAGTTAAATACCGTTTTAACAGATGTTTTATTTCTTCTACCATAAAACCATGTTTAACATGTGTTTCCTTAAACACAGCCTAACTTGATGCATACTTTTTCGAATATGGCAACAATTAGAAACGTTTCATTTTATGCAGAACCGATTATGGGAAATCAATCCCTTTTGGTGTCTAATTTATTTTTATTATGAATAGGTTCATGTCTGACCTTCGTTTGACGACCAAATTATCATTATTTGGGGCTTATTTTGGACAATTTCCATTTCAATCGGCCGAGCATCGAGCAAAAACGTGTACGTCCTGTGGCATTATGATGGTAAAACTATAGGATGACCGGAACGTTATTGGTGTAGAAACTTTGACAAATTTATACGACGTTGAGAGTTCTGTTATTCTCTTGAACAAAGGACCCATAAAACACTTAAAACGTCCTTGGTTATTCTGTTTCTTAGGTTGTAACATAACATAGCTAACGTGATAAAAATATTAATTTGAAGTTATTTTATAGTTTTTGTGATTTGTAATGACATCAAAGCTAAATAAATTCGAAATGGACAAGAAGCACAGAGATCGCGGGAGCAATTGTCCATAAATTCTAAGTCCTACAAGTCGTTATCATGGATAAAACCAATAGGATCAATAAAATCCATTGTTTTAATAGATAAATTCACAAGCAAAATGATTAAAATGGACAAAACTGAGATAGACACGTCTTAAAACAAGGGTTGGGGGCTGTTTAAATTTAAACAATGGCTAAGGCATGTCTAACCTTAGACGAGTGCTAGACGTGGATTTGTGGTACGACATTTGTGAAACATCTGTTCAACACATGTCTAAAGTGTTCCTAAATCTTTTGTAGTAAGACGGTTATATTTTAACTTTGTTATTATTTACGAGCACAGTTATAATTGTAATATGAAGCAAAAAAAATACTACACAAAGAAAGCTGTTTGCAAGAATATACCTTCCTGAGATCTCTAACTAGAGATCTAATGTAGTGTAGGTACACTCTATTAAAACATTCCACTATCGTACGTAATGATTTCCCATTCAAACATCTATCACATTCTAGTCTACGAACATTGTGGCTAACGATGTGTTACGTTATAGGTATACTATTAGTTTTCGCGGACTAGGGCAGTTACGTTACGCGAGAGGCGCCCACATGTGCGCCAGCGCATTTCGCCCGCCCGCCCAAGCGCGCGCATAGCGCCCGCCCGCCAAACGGCCACTACAAACTTTCTACGCCAATAAATCAACTTAATTCCCTTACCTCGATCGATCTTAATACGTAACGACCGATACGATATTATGTTGCTTTGATTCATAGATCGTGCGATATCACTGATTTTGTCTGGCTGAAATATTTCACTATTGAAGTTTTATATTGTGATTCTAGTATTGACGTCACTCGTGCAGTCGTTTGTCACGTCATAAATATGGCATGACTTCATATTCTCTCAAATAAAATGGTGGATTTCCATCCAAGAAATGTGTCTATTTGTACACCGGGCGTCGGCGTTACGGTGCCGCCAGTGTTGTAGGTCGCACCGCACATAACAACGGAATGTTTTGTTTGGAGGAGTCGCAAACAAACTCGTAATTATTACTGAGAAGTGTAACTCGCTCACAATGTGTTGTTGAATCGACATCGTCTTTGAGGAAAGTCTCGATTTCGATCACATGATTTCTCTTTACTGCACGGATATTTGGTTTCATTTGGTGATCAAATTCAGAATGTCCCAGTTGTTTACATATAGCATTTTTTTTACTAAATATTTTTTTAATATAGAACTGAAAATTCGTTGTACTTTTGTTGATCGACTTTATTCTACAATGCAAATGGCATGTACTAATAATGACTAAACTTCTTAGCCTTGAACATCGGCGCAAAGTTGCTAGTCTATATCGGTTTTTTATCGGATACGTATCGGAGATATGCTTCAGATCTGCATGATCTAATTCCCGTCCATTTTTCTGCCAGTGTGGGCACGAAAAATCCTTTATGGTTTATATTTCTGAAAACCCGTACAAAGCGCTTTGATTCCTTCATTATTGCGTGGACTGCTAGTGTGTTGAATGCGCTGCCTGAATGGGTGTTCCCCTATAGTTACAATCTGGATGTTTCAAGTCGCGAGTGAATCGGTTTCTTCTAAGCAAACATGCTCCATCGTAGACCTCATCATCGCTTAACATCAGGCGAGGTGGCGGTCAAACGCAAGCAAATTATTGAACTTTTTTTTATAAATTCTTGATTTGTTGCTAGGTTGTGAAAATGAGTATCCTTCATTAGCTTGTCATTCTAAATGGTTTAATCTGATAATTCCTGGTGAACAGGAATAATAAACAATATGTGATCCGGTTGTAAATCGAAGCTGTTGTTTTAATGTTGTTTTGTTTGATAGTGTCGTTACGGTTCTCAGAGACAGTGGCTTCGACAGTTTATGGGTGGCAGTTAAATATACCCGACTCGGTTTGTCGTCACAAATAGAATTTTGGCACTGACTGGATGCGGTTGTGTAATTCACGTATAAACCACTTGTTGAATTGAAACTATCTGCTCACATTATACCATAGCTTGATGTATCGTATCTGATTATGACGTTATTCATTAACATTCCTCCGATATATCGATCGAATATGACATCCTGTAGTAGGTCTGGTGCCAACTCTAGTGTATTTTAGGAAAAGGCAGTAGGGACACACGTCTCGTCTAATTTCTCTCGACCTACTTAACGGTTTCCGGATAAGTGATATTCACAGTGGCTCGAGTAGACGACTAATTAGAAAAAACATATCTACGTGAAACGTCTGAATTTTAACGTGTGTGTCCATTTTACTCGCGTAGTCCGTTCTTTCATCTTTTCTATTTATGCCCCGAGAAAGGCCAACCTATTCACCACACGCATTTTATTTCTAAGAAAGATGTTTAGCAAAAAATACCGTGTCCCAAATCGATTGTCTCCATCGTCACCCTGGGGATATTTTCCATAGCATATGCGTATTGACATGGTGGGTGGGTAATTAGCGAAACCGTCCTCGTTCTAATTCCCCACCTTGACCTCGTTGTGGCGCTTTACGACCTGGCTAGTTTTAATACATTTTTTTCTTTGTACACTTTTTATCTTTAAAAAAACAGGTGGAAGTTTTACCAGAAAGTAATGATCGATATGATTGGCGATCACTTGTGAACTAGTGCGTAATTAACGGGTGATAAATAACGCTCAGTTAATTATCCAGGGCGGTCCACAGTGAAAGAGTAATGGGACGTTTTGTTCTCGAATGTATCGCATTCCAGTGCGTCGAATGCGAGTCCTGCTCTCGGCCGCTGCCAAATGCATTACCAATAATGACATGAACTTATAAGCGAGATATGAGTCGCGTTGGCTCCCACCGCAGGTTATGATTAACGTGGTGTGTCGCGATGTCATCGAACGCTATTACTGCTAGCACGTACTCCGGGCCTACATGGACCATATTACCATTATCTCCAGACAGTATCTTGGACCGGTTTCAATTGGACGTACCCAACGCACTTTCAGTTTCTTTATATGCCCCATTATCAGTCTGTGTTGCGGTTGTTTTCACACATCAATATGCGACTTCCCGACGTTCCTGCTATGATTCACAATGCTTTATTTGTTTGTCGAACGCTCCAACGCGTAACTACTTTGTTGTCTCCAACTACTGTCTCGATGTTGCAATCCTGCATTACGTAAAATAGTATAAGTTCAATTTTAAATGTCTCGATGTAAACAAAAACAGACGGGACGATTTATTTTATTTTCGGTTGCAGTCTTAAAATATGAACTGTGTTAATTTACAAGAACTGTGAGACGTCCATTAACTATGCCTCGTGGACTGGTTACGGCCGCATTTCAAAATAGTCCAAGTGGAATCTCCGGCGATATTTCTAAATTATATATTTTTCCATTCCCGAAAAGATGTTTCGGATATACTTTATTAACTGTTTAGTTGATACAATCACGAATGTTTTAATTTAGGTCCCCAAAAAGTTTTCAACATAATATATATATATATTGTCAATTCTTGACAAGAGTTCGTTTTCTTTAACCGACTTCCAAAAAGTAGGAGGTACTATGTTCGTCTGTATGTATTTTGTTTTGTTTGTTTTTAATTGCTTTTCTAATATCAGATAATAAATAACATACCATAAAATCTTTCATGTTCTATTTTATTTATGAAAGGCAGTCGAAGTTCTGAGTGGTCCTGCCTTTAACATCTTCCTAGCTAATTAACAAGAATTTCTCTTTTGCGACCGAGGGCGTCAAGGGATTTCATAAGACAAATACGTTAAATTAATGTGTTGCCCTGGCATCCAACATTCCCAAATATATTCCAAAATAAAGACTGCCTCAGACGATACGACATTGGGCTGGCCACTAATAGGATTAGTTTATCCGGTGCGTGTCGTGTCGCATACGTATCAAGGGTTATAAATTTTCTCGAATTTATAATTTAACAGTTTTATTATCTTTTTGAGTTTTATGTTCGTCAACTCGGATGATGTTCTTAATATTTTTAGATGGTTTCTTTCCATAAAGTTATTTTTCACGATGGAAATCGCGGAAACTGTAAAGATATTGTAAATCTTAAATTTATAGCCCATGGAACCGGAGTTTCGATACTCAATTACTCGTCAATAGGAAACGCAGGTGTCAGTAGAGTTTTTCTTTCAATAGAGAAATAAATTTATGTTTGACGTAACACTGCAAAGTAGTTCGCAACTACCAGCTTACCGTTTTGACGTCAATGTTTATAAAATGCAAGAGAAGACGCACGATCGTTCGCTTCATTCGGTGATTCATTGCATAAGAATTCGTTTTTTGCAATTTTCCTTCTAATTTCGCGTTCGAAAATCTCGTTTTGGCAAACGCGTAAATTCGGTCGTCACGGTGCCTATGCTAGTGCCCATAACTCATTCAACGGAATAATTTGCATGGAAATAGATGCTGCGAATTGTTGCCAATCTGTGCTCCGATGACAGCGGACATGCTAGATACTCGTCGAGACAGTGCATCCTAATCGCATCAGCCAGATACCGCAACTGTGCGAAACGTAAATAAATAACTGGTTTCAGCAGCTTGTTTGTCACCTCTGCCCTAATAAAAGCGATTTAATTCAAATTCGAAAAATATTCCTTTAATATAATTGAATATTTTTATAATTGAACGGGAGTGCAAGTGGTATTTTGTGATGTATGCGGTGCAGCTGCGGTCCAGCCGATTTTACGCATCATGTTAATTCCGTACAAATGAGTCAGGGGCGAAGAGCAGCCAAATTACGTAATAATACGCCCATTCATGGCGCATCACCGGGGTCGCCGCCAAGCGTGAAAGTACCCACACCCACGACGTAACCTGACTTATGGTCTTATGCAGTTCGTTTAGGGAATAATATTAATTGTGTCAGAGCACACGTGTCGGCGGAAATGCTTGGTTTGTTTAGCTTGCAGATTTATTTCTGGCTGCGCACCGTGTCATCTGGGGGCGTCATCCTCTGCAGCCCCGAACGGCACGCTTGGCGCTTGTCGGTGCAGATTTCGCAACCGCTCGTAGTGCCGGTGCTCGGTCATTACTTGATGATGGAAATAGGGGGAGCTATATCTATATAAGTGGTTCCGATTTAATAATTTGTTTAATCAGACATTCGCACCTGATGTGACATGGAATTTTTAGTCAAATATTAAAATCTTCAAACAATCATAAACCTAGGTTATTGCCCTGGCCTCCCCAATACACTACATATGTGACGATAATGTACAAGGAAATAAGATGTTAATTTTAAAATAATGATCCGCATCTGTCACACTTTCCGTCCAAGATCAACAGTGAATATAGCGCAACTATGAGTTACAACAATGTAATAAAACGGTTTTATGTGCGTCCTCGCGCCGGCTCGATAAAAAGTAGGAAGTTTTTCAGTCCATAACTATTTAATTAGTGCTATTTTCTTTATAATTTCTAAGCTGTTATTATTTGAGCGTGCAGTGTGGGTAGTTACAGTGAAGAAACTGCCGGACGAAAATCCAAGTTGGGTCTCGATATGCCCATTAGTTAGGGCAGCGATCGCGTTCCTTGGTACACCGCCAGATTGTACGATCCTTTTGGCTTGTAGATAGGCTGGTCGTAGCCCGCCGGCGAAAATAATGTCAGTTCAGAGATTAACGAACTTCAGACGCCTGACCTATAAAACTGTTGCAGGTAAATTCATAAGGTGCACGCTTCGTTGACTGCTATTTGGATGATAGGCCTACTTCATCACTGCCTTTCAGACATTCTGTCGTTTGTTGTCTCGTCTGGCATCTAGTAATGTTGCTATTTTATTATTGTCTGATTCATGGCATTTTTAGTCTCCATGAATCTAGTTTTATTTTCATCACTATTCCATTCATTCTTCTTCGACAAATTTCTGTTATTGCGATTGGTTTGCTATGTTTAGCGAGTCGGTTAGTAACAACGTTGTGATAATGTTTTCTTTAGGGTTCTTTTATGTAGCCGTTCTGTGCGTGGGAAGCAGGCGGTGCTGTCAAACTTGTTTACGAACTTTGTCTATTTGCGTGCCACCAATTACTGTTTTTTGACAAACGCATTCAGGCGCCAGCAAAACGGTATCACTTTTGCCAAAAGCTAATTTGCTTCATTGTATAGATTCGAGATTTACATTTTAAATTGTCCATTTCCTAATTCAGCTCTCTTTGATCTTTTTGCACATCTTCTAATTGAATTTGGAAGTAAGAAGACGAATAAAAAAAACTTTAAATGAAATTTAGAACTGTAAAATACTAGCTTAATAAAGTTTGACGCTAATACTAGCAGCGCTTAGCTTAGCAGCTTATTTTTCTCGTGACGTTCAAATCAAATTGACATTTCATTCTATTTCAGTGTACATTTTAACGTGGTTCACAGAACTTAGTAATTAATCTTGCTATTCCCAAAACTGATGTTTTATTACATTGCGTCGTATAAACAGTTTCGTAACGTTCACAATATGTTTATCAGTATAAAATATATTGCCAAGTTTTCTTATTTCACAGTTTTGAACGTGGTCGGTTTAGCGTTTGTTTACATATAATAAACATGTTCTTGTGCGGTTGTATTTGTTTCCACCAACTTGGCATATTGGCTTCTATATACTAATTGTATGTTTTATATTTTCAGGTAATTAACCTTCACATTCCTCAATTCTGAACGCCTAAATGTTTGGCAAATCCACAAAGTTTCGGTGAGTCTGCCCGGGGACAAACATTGGGTAATTAGCTACGTTCAAGATACTAAAATTATATTTTTGTTTATGGCATTCGTAAAACTAAAACCAAATGCATTAGTATACCTACTTTTGCTGCTTGTCAAAATAGAGAAAACGAAGACAGAAACATATTATGGCATAATTTTTAAATCTATGCTATCCATCTCTTTCCAAACAGTGTAATCGCCAGAATAACTGCCAGAAAACTAGTTATATCCAATTCCAAATAACTGGCCAAGAGTGTGTCGAGACACGCACATGGTAGGGTTCCGTAACCAAAACCTTAAAATAGTGGTCACATTCATAGTTCAGAAGTTTGTGGTTATAGTAAAATTCAAACGAACGAAGCCAAATTTCAGAGATATATCATCCCGACATAACATATACTTTTTATCGTATAGTTAAAAAGAAAACTACTTGGGAAACATTCTATGTTCAGATTATTTTCTAAAAAGGTCAATGACCTTTGCGCTGGAACTTCTTAAATTTATTACAGTTTTATCGCCATAACTCAAAAAGTTTTATTCATAAAATTATCACAATAATTTTGAATGAAGGTTTATATGACTTATCAGCATGCTAAGTTACAAATTTCTATGTTTAATAGAAATGCATCTTTTTGCCACAATGAAACCTTACCTTCATTTCAAAAGACCTATTCAACGATTCTCCCAACGATGTACCAGACCCCTGTACCAGAACCACTGATAAATTTCATTTTTAATACTTTTAAAATTTAGATAAGTAGGTATATGTTAAAATTTTAATTGTGCAAAGTTTCATGCACTTATCTTAATAACTATGGAAGTTAGAAGGTTCGAAATAATTAAGATAGATGACAGACAGACGGATGGACAGACGACAACGAACTTATAAGGGTTCCATGTAATACTACGGAACCCTAAAAAGCGAAGGCGTTAATATATGGGTCGTATTAATTAAACATAACTTTAGGAAGAAAACTTCGAAGCGCAAGATAAATTTAAGATGCATCCAGCATCTGCTACTTTGTAATTTTACAAAATCCACAGTTATTTCTTTTATCGCTCGAATTATATCCGTGGAGCTGTACAGAATGTAGAACGTTTTGCTTTATATATCTGGTCGCTAAGCGCAGTCACTTCACCCACGCTTGCACGTAAGCCAAATTCTGATTTTTACTTCGTTGATCATTTCTCACAGTGCATTTTCTACGTTTAAGATCCGTCGAGACGTGCTTCTTGCATTATTCATAGCATACATGTTTATGGCTAATCTACGGTGCTTACACTTTGGCTTTTGGGTCATGGTCTTTAGACGTTTCCAGTTTTGTTGCACGGCTGTTAAGAGATGTCTGTCTGAGAAAAGTCTTATAGTTGATCATTGAAATACGACTAAATACTCGTATTTGGTTCATATGTCGATACCGATAGTAAATGGTATATTTAAATGACCAACTATCATCGGTAACATCATGTCTATCTATTATTTATCTGAGCAATTTCTTCGTCATTAGAACAAATTGTTAGTTGTTAATCATACATATAGTAACGATCATTTTGTGTTTGTGTATTTCTTAAATTTAAAGCGCTAACTTAGATTAATTAGATAACTCTAGCATCTTTCAATTTAAATAGTACATTGAACTCTACCATACATATCAGAAAGTTCTAATTTGTATTCTTTCGTTTCCGCAGAGTGAGTTTATATTTTAAGCCTGTAAAAGCAGTGTTGCATGGGACTGCGCTTTTTATTAACGGTCTTGCTTTAGGCAGGTTATTACTCTTTCATGATTCCGTTTGCTTTGGCTATACCTATTGTAGTTAGTAAGGTGGTAAGTAATAACATAAAGTCAATTTAGTCTTGGCGTAAGTAGTAAATTGAATTTAGATTTTTACGCTTAGATTTCGACCTATGTAATTAATTTACCAATTTAATTGGTTATCAAATTGGCTGAATATATTTTCTTGGCAAGAAGAATAAGTTCTCTCTTGACTAAATCATAGTCCGCAGACGACACATTAATCTCCCCGGTAGAAGGTCCTTCGAAGATCATAAAATTTACAGATATATTGAACATGCTAATCATATTACGAAATCACGTTCGGTCGACTGCTATCAATTTATTTGAAATGAATCAGGTGTCTACAGATTTTTTAGTCATAAATAATAACAAGCACCCACCCAACATACACATTTAACGATGTAGTTTATTTTTTGTAACTGAGCGGGCGGCATATTTCGTACCGGCTTGTTTTTCGCGCAGCAGAAATAGACTAGTCCTCTACTTTGCTAAATAATAAGAAAAATTTCGGGATTGGCCGTGTACGAAATGACCATCCTCATCAATCAGCTGCTTGGAGCGAGTCCAAGATTTTTTCCACGTTTAGGATTCGTAGTTTAGTTTAATAATTCAACTGGTTTCTTGTCGCGCTTGCCGTTCGGAGCTATGCAACTGACGACTGGTCGCCATTGTGAACGTTGTATTTTTCGTGAGTAAAGTATATTACGCAACGGAACTATTTTATTATAGTCACGTGAAAAAGTTAATGGTTCAATAGTTTTGTAGGCGATGTCAGATTTTACTTTAGACATCGGTTTGGTTTCATTGTTTATCGCCTTGAAACCAGTGTCGCTTGCGGTTCAGATGCTGATTCTTTGAGTACGTTACTGGTTTGGTGTTTCTCATGAGCATTAATCTGTTTTTTGTCTTTCATTTTGACTCTTTTTTTTTTCTCTCCTAGATATGTTGAATGGTCTGTTCATAGTGTTCGCCCTCGCGTGATGTGAGCCAATGAATAGGACGAGATATTTTGAAAATGCCGAGCTATTTCTGACATTGTTGACAGACGATAATGGTATTTCTGTACTTTCGTTGTGAAAAGTTCTCAGAGACAGTTCGAATGAAGTGTTCACGACACCTTTACGCAATTCCTGTCTCACGCTTTAACGCTTGCCAAGGGGCTACGTCATGCGAGCTTCTACCCTACTGGCCAAAGGAAACTGCTCTTCCAGACATTTGACATTTAAAGTTATATTTGTATGCTAAAAGTTCACGCGTACGCGGGATCACAAATAAGCAACGATACAGGTGACATTATACTGCTACTTGTGCTGACCTATATAACGTCTTGATAGCAATTTACTTTTCATCAAATTGCGTCGGCAGTTGAAATGTTCTCGTTTACGACATATAAATTCACCTTTTTGGTTTACATTGGGTCAGTGTTATATCTAGACAGTAAGATAAGAAGGTGCAACATTTGCTGAAAATTCATTAACGAATTCCGTTTTCCATCTGTGGTCAAGAACATTTTATTTCCATATAATTTATTGTATATTCGTCGTACGACTGTCGTCTCATCGTAAAAAGTAGACACTTGTGACAAGACCCAAGCCTGATGTTTTTGGACGATTTCTTCCATGTCCGACGAGCAGGCCGTTGAACTTTTGCTCCTTATTTAGATTATAGAAGTGGAGACGACGACCGACGCAATCGGGCCGCCTGGCCTGCTCTGCGAAATAGGTACGAATGATCGCTTCCGCAATCTACTGCGAATCTGTGGTTTATGGTCTATTATAATATTATTTTATGTAAATTTCGTCCCGCCACGAGACCTATTTCGTACCTGTTCATTTGTAACTATTTAATTTTGTCACTTGGTCCAAGATCATCGTGATTAAAATTATGTGGCAATAGCATAACATTTTATCAAGCGGTCATTCATGTAAAGATATTCACGACCCTCATGGAAAAAAACGTCAAAAGTTCAGAAAATTGGATTGAGTGAATACTTGTACATTTATATTTTGGTATGAAAACCTGTTCTAATTCTTTTTAACTAGGCTGAAAATGGCTTTGCACGTTGCAAAAGTCGCAACAACAGTCAAGCGAAGGCAGTCCTCGTCGTTTAGATGCAGTTCAGAAATAGACCACGGAAGCGTCCGACCGACCCGTTTGGTATTTGTTCAACGTTGACCTAAAACAGTGCTCGCTTTGCTCGTTTGTTATTCGCGTGGCCGACTTGCCCGCCCCGACTATTTCGTCCGGCAACGGCATCCGCCTATTACAAGATGCTGAAACTCCAGCTGCTTCATGTACCGAATATTTGCCGAAAGGCACAGGTTTATATATGTATAGGTTGTTTATTGTCAACTCGGCGAGCGTACGGTCAGAATGGCAAGCTGATAAACAACATCTTTCATGTATGGAATAATTTCCATCAATTGTGGCGTGTTCTCGTCACGCGGCACATTGCCAGAGCGTGCAGAGCGTTTCACACGTGGAACATGACGGATGAATGGGCTCGTCACGTGAGGACATCACCGACACCGGTTCAGACGCCACTGTTTTTTCCCCCCAAGTTTCCCGTGTCTCGTAGTGCTCGGAAACTACTAAACTGACAACATTTTTATCAATCAATCTACAAATTATGTAGACACATTCAATGCTAAATGTCCTCATGATGGCCGGGGTATGTAATGTGTCTATAGTGAAATTCTATGTTAATTCTGATAAAATGTGTGCGTAAATTCAGTGACTATTTGCCCTCGGTATATTGCTTGGCGCTTTCAAAGACAGCCCCAGTCAAAAAGTCCAAGAAACTTATAAAGGGGTGCCTCAGGGTAGCCGTTCAATCGCCTGTGCCATTTCTACAAAATTAAGTTCATAGCTAATAAAGGCATTTTAGGACAAGAAAAGAGCTTCGTTAATGTAAAGTTATTTGGTACTTTAACTGCAACAATGGTTTTAGTTCTTACGCGGTTGAGTGCAGAGACTACAAATCAAGAAGCTGCTTCGGCTCTGACAGCAAATAATAAAATGAAACCCAATGAACGACTTGTTTGTTTGGCAGTAGTATTTGTCTAGAAAGACAAGATGCATTTGTCAATTCTCGGCACCTAATCTCTCTTTATATGTAAGAATAATTGTCAATATAAAAAAACCGACTTCAAAAATCACAGATCTGGACCAAATTGAAATGGGACCACACGGGAAGCACCAGCTTTCAAATAAAAAAATAATCATCAAAATTGGTTCACCCAGTCAAAAGTTCTGAGGTAACATACATAAAAATAAAAAATAAAACAGTCTAATTGCGACCCTCCTCCATTTTGGAAGTCTGTTAAAAAATACCCGACACGCGATTTTTCCAATTACCTTCCTTTGGCTAAGATAAAAATATCAGAACAATTGCTTCTGCATTAAACTTTTTTACAAATAAAAACTGATTAAAATAGTTTGGTAACGTCGAAAACTATTTGTTTGTCTTGTTTAAAAAATTCTTAGTTATAATAAAAAATCCAATTAAATTGCACGTGTGAGGAATCACCGTGATTAAGACACGACTATTAATTTGGCACTTTGTTTCATAGCAGTCATATTGTATCAGGGTACGACGCTGCCAAGGAAAGTTTATTTCCTACTGTCTCTAAGAGACAATTTAACAAGTGTTTCGGTTAATTGTTTAGTGAGAGTTGTGTTCTCTTGCCAATCCCTATAAATCTAGATGAATAAATAATCAGTCGACGCAGTTGTCTAGGTTGTAAAACTGGCGCACGCGTTTTGTCAAGGTTAGTTTGTAAACTTCAGTGTTATGATTTTACCCGTGCCGAAATTGCTGTACTCAAATATAAAGCTACATCGTTTTTTGAAATAAATATGTTTGCGAATATTCATACCTGGTTCTAAATCTAATACTGTTGACGTTTATAATTGACTAGCGATCTGACCCGTCCTCGCACGTGCTACAAATCTTCAATTCTTCATCTATTAGTAAAAGCTGCAAGTTTGTTGTTTTCTGTAATCTTAACCAGATATATTTTTTCGTGAAATGTGAATTATAAAGAAAATAACAGTAACAACACGGGAGCTATTGATGCGGAAGATGAAAATAAGGGCGTAGTTATAAACTCGTTCAATTAAAGCATTTTTATTAATAGCGTTAATGGATTAGAAAAAGTAGGTATTATAATTCTTCAGTATTTGCGCGATTAGTACTTAGTCACGTTTTTCAGAATAAAAAGAATTTCAAACCACTAGCGGACGGAATTAAATTTGTTCTATAATTTATGTGCAGAGATTTGCGTCAGCGGATAAACATTTTTAGATATTTTAGCCACCAATTCGTCTCTCTTTTATTTTCAAGAATGGAAATTAATGTTAGGCTAATATAGAAATTGATGGCGCGAAATGAAAAACTATATTTCGCATCCTCCGAATCTAAGGTCTTACTAAGAAACCGAACAATTTTTTTATGGTACTGAGTGACGAAACGAGAGAAGTCGCTCGCCTGATGGCTCTTCACGCTTGCCCATAACAGCTCACGCCACTCAGAATTTTGAATCAACAGTTCAAAACCCTGGATGGCAATGCACTGCGGTCTTCACCCCGAGATATAAGACGTCAAATCTCTGTGTGCCCTGTAATTTCGCTGGAAACATTGCCATTCAATCCGGTACACAGTAGTGTTTGCACACTACTGCTTGGCGGTTGAATAACTGGCAAAGGTGTGGTACTTCCCCAGGCAGACCCCTGCAAAAGAGTCCTACCACTACAAATCAAATCAAAGTGAATATTATTTTATTAGCCCATACACATACTTCAAATTTAAATATTACTACCTACATAAAAATCCAAGTTGTTAAATTCTAATGTAATGTTTTTCTATTATTATTCTTGGCAATTTTTTTGTTGGAAAGCGCCGTACATATACATACATTTTCTGACGTTTTTTTAATGGTTTGTGTGCGAGGAAATTTTTATATCTCCTGGGAGTGTAAATGTCGCCTATCTATAATGCTTATTGCGTAACGTTCTTCTTTTTGTGGGTGTCCACTTTTACATCTTCAGGTTTATTTTAATGCGAATTAAAATTTCTGGCATTCTCATACAGCGAGAGGTTACTTAAAATTGTCGTTTTATTGCTCTATTATTTTGTATCGTGGAATATTACTGTCTTTGAGCAAGTGGTGTGTCTCAAACTTTCTTTCGCCGAATAAAATTGCCTATTGGTTTTCGATCGTCAAAGTTTTATCGATAGTTGAATATGCCAATTTAAATCGACTTTATGCTTTTCTAAATTAAGTTATTAATTTGTCTATGGAATTGTTCCAAGATAACAGAGATGTTCTTGGAACAAGTAAAGTAGTTTTTTTCCTTGTTTTTAGGGTTCCGTACCCAAAGGGTGTCAATAGGACCCTGTAACTAAGCCTACGCTGTCTGTCCTACTTTTTAACGACTGTATCTACAGTACCAGCGGATTACCTAAAAATATATATATCTAAAAGTATAAAATACGAAAGGACCCATACAACAAACATATTTTTTTAACGTAATTTTGTCATTGAGAATAGTAATACGTACAAGTGTCGTACTTGGCATGATTGTATAGTACACGCTCTAATGTAAAACAACAAATAATAAACACCGGCCAAGTGTGAGTTGGGCGCTCGCTAAAGATCCCGAATTGAATGAAAGAAAACACATTTTTTCGCGAGTCCGTCTGGCACTTGGCCGGTGTTTAATTAGTGTTTCCGATTAAAAGCTCTGGTATAATTAAGCAGACGATTGACTAGATTTACGCGCTGTTTTGTTGTCGTCAGCGCGGGCTTGTGTTGTTACGTAACGGCTGGGGTGGTTACTGGCTATCATTGTGCGTTTATTGCGTTGTTCAGAAGTGGTGTAATTCGGCGTGTTTTTACAGCTGCATTTCGGCATAGTCCCAGTCTGGGTGTAGCTCTAACTGTACCCCGACGATAAACAGACGGCCGCTGTTGCCGACTAGCTGAAAACATCCTTTTACGTCATCGCCCCGCTATGGTTTCTGCCTTGAAACGATTCTACATCGCGCTACGTATGACTTTGTTTGGTCAAAAAAATGTAATTAGTTCCAAATTCCGATTTACTCAAGGCTATTTCAGTTTAGTTATACATTTTATTAGACGTTTTAGATTCCAATTTTAAGCACGACGTGAAATATTTCGAAAAATATATAAAAACATTTGTTAAAATTTCACTGAAGTTTACTTCTGGGTTCTCTTTTAGCTTCTGGGTTCTGGGTTTTCTTTTGGTGGTTTATTTGGGTTGAAGACATTCAAATCGCGAGTATATCGGGTTTCTTTTAGGCAAGTGTGCTCCCTCGTAGACGGCATCATCGCCGAGGTAAAGAAGGATGGCAACGCAATTTAAAAAAAACAAAAAACAATTGTTTTATCATTCGAGTTTCAAGGATTGGATCAAGCAACGGATTTACTCAATACCGGTACAACTGGTTTCAAAACGAGTGCAAATAATGATCTTTTATTTGCAACATCAGTATTTTAAGTTTTATCGTTGGACAATGTTCTCAGAAGCCGATATCTGTTGTTTAAAGGACCACAATGTACGCTTGTGTATGATTTTATGAGCGTCTAATAAACCTATTTAAATTGTATGGAATGTATTATGAACGATCCATAACTATGCTTGTAAACGATTTAATGTGAACAAAAACGAGCTTAGGTACTACTAAGATTGTGATTAGAATTTCTCGAAATAGTGGAAGTAAAGTTAAACCTTAAATCATGGTTAACCAGTTAACGTTAATTTTAACGTAAGTAAATTTTAGATCCGTTAAAAACAATTCCATTATATTTTTGACAAGTCTGCGTGTACATTACAATTTATCAACATTCGATAGCAAGCTTATTATTATAAGATAGCGAGGTATGGAGCCTCAGAATATTAATAAAGTTGGATGGAGCGCAGCATCTAAGGTGTCAAGCAAATAGACCGCATACGCAACAGTGACACAAATCGCTGAAGTACCACGGCCTACCACGTAAGTAGAATGTCGGACGAGCTGAGGGCTAGAACCACTACCGACTGGGCAGCATGCCATACGACCTCTCTTGAAAGGCCCAGAAAAAGATGGTGGGACGAGCTTGACTCCCACGCTAAAGACTGGTCCACCATAGCACAGAACAGAGGAGTGCAAGGAAGGAAGGGAGCCCTTCTGCA
This sequence comes from Agriopis leucophaearia, assembly GCA_949125355.1. Classification (NCBI taxonomy): domain Eukaryota; kingdom Metazoa; phylum Arthropoda; class Insecta; order Lepidoptera; family Geometridae; genus Agriopis; species Agriopis leucophaearia. Next base: position 7,073,871 of record OX421273.1, on the reverse strand, counting down.
ACGGGACGACAACGGATGAAACAATATAAAAAATATTCGATATTACACTTCTTGTTATCTCAGTACTTCGAACGCTAACTGAACTCGACAGATGTTCGATGCTTGGTTAAATCATAGCAGATTAACGCAGGTAAAGTGGGCACGCGAATACATCGTGCATCATCGTAGAACACCGAGCGGTCTTGTCCGTCAACAAGTACCGGAGGAACTTCTTTCAACGTCTTACGAAAGTCAATTGAAAATCTGAATTTAGCCTAGTTGAGGCTCGGCAAGCCAAACTCAAATGAATTGTGCAAGTCTTTGCAAAACATTGTGTTATCAAATTTGATTTAATACATATTTCTTCTCGTAAATTGTCTTTAAGAGTCGAGTTGATGAAAATGCTGTTTATTCTTTTCTACACCACAACAGCCTGAACCTGATGTGGTGAAACATGCTCACCTTCAAGCCTTTTTGGGGTTCCGTTACTCAAAGGGTGTCAACGGGACCCGATTTCACACTATTAATAATCCTACTCTGTCTGTCCTGCTTTATCTTTTGAACCGTAATAGACAGCCAGTTAAAATAAACGCCGGCAAAGTGCGAGTCGGGCTCGCGCTATAGATCTCGAACCGAAATAAATAAAATACACTTGGGTGCGGAACCCTCGGTGCGCGAGTCCGTCTCGCACTTGGCTGGTTTAACTTGAACCAAATCGGTTTGGTACAAATATTTCATTGCCTACGGCAAACAGAGGAATTGATATCGCTATGAGAAATATTTATGTAATACGCCTCGTTCGTTGTTTCGCATAAACATAATACCTCTGATAGTTGATTTTTGTTGAAATGCGTTCCGTTGCCTGTCCATTTTAACTCTAACAATGAGTCATGCTTTAGAGTTGAGTCTTTCCTTGGAAGATTCCGGTGTAGCTGATCTTAACTCGACGACAAGATAACAAACATATAGTAGAGTCCATTAGTGAGTAGGAAAATATCTTAGCTGACAATCTCTAAAGCATCCCCTTCTGCCAAGACGCCCTTCACAAGAGTTAGGCGTAAGGTCTCTTGGCGCTCTACAAGATCGTAATGATTACGCACGGTGACTGCCTTCTAATTAACTTTAATGCGTAGCTGTTTTTTTTTTAAATCTTTACTGGTACAACTGTTTTCTTATTTTTCCTTAAAAATGTTAAGCAATTTATCCGCATCAAAAGTCGAAGAATGGTACACGCTTTGAGTTCAGATAACAAACTTACAATGGTTACGGTTAACCTTTTATCTCACGGTGAAGAATGTTAAGTGGCCTTCGCCACTTTCCATGTTTTTGTAAGTTCCGTGGCATGTTTAACACAAGAAGGGCGGACCTGGTGAGCGTGATGGAAGACAGAACGGGGTCAGTCACTATCTCACCACTCCACTTTGTCGCCGCCAGCTCGGGCTCGGACGATGCGTCCCACAAATCATATTTAGCCTAGCACTATGGAGAATTGCGACTATTGCTGTTTATCTTGGAATAGACGCGTTAATGAAAGCAGGCATCTGATACACGACACGTCTGTCTGGGGCTGACCTAAATTTTTAGACCGAAGCAGATTTGCCAAGTTGATTGTCACCTGTTTTTTCCTCTGAAGTGTGGATCAAAAACTTTCCGCAATATAAATTCAGTTCTGCGAATTGACTCGTCATATCACTATTGCATTTGGAAGTATTTCCAAGGTGGTCATAATTTACGCCTTGTACGAAAATTAACCAGTCTTCGCCCTGATTGCGGTTGCAGCTGCTTTTTATTTTTCGGTCTGCGCGCTCGTAAAGCTTTGACTAGCACGGAACATAATCATAGAGCTCTATCTAATGGAATCTAATTAAAAGAACATTAAAGCGTTCGTCGTCATCTGTAGTTGATAAACAAAGCGGCGTGGGTGGAGGGAGACAGGTGGCTGCGCCCACGCGGGGCCCAGGGCCGTGTGCACACCTGACGTCACCTCCACAGCCTCCAATGACGCGGACCCTTGCGGAACCCGTCCGCGTCGCCGCCGCACAAAGAACATTTCGTAGGCTGCGGTTACGACTTCCTGTATCTCGTTTACTTTTACTGCCTTTGTGGAATTGACATTAAAATTTAGGCCATTAGGCAAAAAAAAAACTTCTTTAACATTTTGAAAGTATTCCAGACAAAACGTGGAACTTGCAATGGAAACGAGCGCCTGCGCATCCGTTGACATGTTGATTGACGTGTTTCGCTACGCTACGCGCATCACGCGTGTGACCAAGTTAATGTGTGTAGTTTTATTTTATTTTGTCGTAATTCTCCACTTAACAGCTTGTCGACAGACTTCAAAGGAGCAACCCTGACCCACATGCGCGATGCAAATCAAAGTTTTAAATCATAATCTGAAAAAATAGATCGTCTCGTAGCTAATTTTGATAAAGAAGATAAAATTCAAAATTGCGCTTCCTGCGAGTTGTACAAAAATTATTATATTGAAATGGATAGGATGCTTATGGAGTGCCGGAAATCGTAAACAATGTCGTTCTATAGTTTTTTTATTTTACAGCTAGCCGCCCGCCCCGGCTTCGCACGGATGTAAGCTCGGCCTTCGGCCTCGCTACAAAATATAATATGTCCTATGTCACCCGGGGATAGTGTAGCTTCCCAACAGTGAAAGAATTTTTCAAATCGGTTCAGTAGTTTCGGAGCCTATTCAATGCAAACAAACAAACAATCAAATGTTTCCTCTTTATATATTGGTATAGATTATAAACTGTTCTAGAAAAGTACCTACTGACCGATTGACTAAGTAACCGAGTGGTGTCGTGTGGTACCAAATTATGATACAGCTGAGAGTGTGGGCGTCGAAGACACGAGACAAATCCGACTGCGCTGACTACAGCGCGGTAATAATAGAAAAACACCTAATAAATATGCACCTACCTGCTATTTACGTCCGCTTTTATAACAGCGATAGGAATTTCTATCTTATTTTGCTATATGAAATGTGACGTGATATTTTTCCACTCTTACCACGCATTTTAGACTCAAAATATGATCCACCGTCGTGATCAGCAAACATAGTGTGGATGGATTATAATTTTGCGGCGAAGATTACGCTACAGTTTAAATCAACATCAAAGCAATCTAATTTTTTACCGACTTGGAGGAGGTTATCAATTCGACTGCTTTTTTTGTATGTTTGTTACGCGGTTACTCCGCAAATCATGAATTGATTTTGATAAATATTTATTTGCTTGGTAGGCCATAATTTAAAGGTGGTCCCATATAAATGTTAACAAAATAATTTGTTCAGCGCTTTTGGAATAATCAACAAAAACACCTATAGTCCTTTTTCTGAGATATACACAGATAAACTTTTAGTTTGTGGTTCTTTCTCCCTTCAGCCAAAGTTTTGATGAGAACTGTCAATCTCTGTTTTAACTGTCATCACAGAAACATTAGCCAATAGAACAAAAAATATTGTATAACATGTATTTTAAGTAAAGGGAGTAATAATTATTAATTAAACTACTTAGTTGTTGGAAAGCTTACGCAAGCGTGTCATTTCTGTTAAGGCTTTCTCATCGTGGGAACGTTTTAAAAGTCTGCTTTATCTGCTTTTAGTTTAAGTTTGTACATTATAGTATTGAAGTCAATTTTTTTTTTCAAAAAAATTAACTTTTTCTCTTAAAAATTAAATTTTCTTTATCGAACATGAAAGAACAAGTGATCTTTTCTTAGCCTTGAATTAGTCAACAATTTCTGTGTAAAGAATAAGTCCTGTTATTGCGAGGTTTTCATTGATCTTTTTGTACATCTGCCGCTATTATTCGAGGCGTGCATAATCTGTTGTGATTCACCGCACGCACGTGCTTCACTTTGTTTACAATATTCGGTAACATTATTGAGTAATGGCTAACAGGTTTAAATTAACTGTGTGTGCCCTTTGGCTCGCAAAATAAATATGGAATTAGATTTTAACTATGTTAGGGAATTGCGCGACTTCTTAGCATGCTTTTATTAGCTTCGTATCTATGTTACGTAATCTTTGAACGTAATTTTCATCCCTTTAAAAACCACGGTTTGATTTGAAATTTTGCACACTTATCAAGAACCGACGACAATGCAATAATTTTCGCTGCCAGGATCTTAAGGATTAGCGATTTTAAAGCGTGTTTTTTTGTAGCTTTTTAAACTGAGAATTATTCATTATTTTATAGAAAGCTGAGCCAGAGGGTTTATAAAAAAAAACCTTACTTGAGTGACTAACAGGGCTAGCATGCGCACCGCGACAAAATCTTATTGTCAGTGTGTCGTGCGAGAACACAACTAGGTGCCTACTATTTCATATACTCCTGTCTCGCTTTGGCACAATAAAGAGAGTCTGCATGCTAGCCCTGCAGGTCTCTCATATGGTAACAACATTAGAAGAGTTCAATTTCTAGAAATATTCGAAACTAGATTTCCACTATAATAAGGGACGTAATTGATTTGGAAATTATGATACGGATTTGTAAATTGAATAAGAGTTAACTTAGGGGAGGTTTTTTTTATGTATGTACAATTGTACACCTATTACTCTGATATGTGGGGATCAATTTACGTGATTCTTTTTTTATTATGTAGAGGAAGCTTTCGAGGTGGTCCCAAAAATGACGTTTTTTCATCAGTTAGAGCCAATTTTGCTAGAGTGCTGACTAATTTAGAAATCTGTTTTTATATTGAGAATTATAATACGGTGCCATGCTTTCAAATTTTTGCGATAATGTCAAACACCCCCATACAATAAATAAATTAGGTTGCGTAGAATTAGAGAATCCCCAGTAATCTGTACTTTTCAAGCGTAACCGAGGCTCAATTTTATTTATTTCTTCTTCTTGTTTATACCCGGATTGATAAAGTGTTCTCTTTCGGAGGATGATGGCTCTGAATATTGGCGGCTTCCAAATCGGTAAACATCGTTGGGAAATATCATAAACAATATCGCCCCATATTTCACTGGCATACGCATTTTAACTTGCATTCTTGTGTGAATTGAAATAAAAATGTGCGTTCCTAATTTCTAATACATAAGTTTTTTATTGAAAAATATCTTTTTCAAACCAAACTTTTAAGAAATTAGTGATCGGAACGGTTTGCTGATCACAATGAGCCCAAACACTGCCAGTCTACTATTAACCATCGAGGAGTGTCCACCGTCACCATCATCAAACCAGCTCGCTGTCACCATAATATTGTATTGTCATCGGAACTTGACATGCACGCCAAATTTCAGCTCAATCGAACACCGGGAAGTGGGTCAATTTTACTGGCAAGATTTGATTACAGGCAGATACCGGGACAGGTGAAACTATATAAATACAAGCTTGTAAAAAGAGTTATTTCTAAACAGGTACATTAGTTTGTCCGAGTATTTTTGCTAACAGAAATGCATGCTTGTTTTATTGTAGGTACTAGCTAAACATAGCAGCGACCTTGTACTGCCGTATGCTATTACTATCGATATGCAGTTCCTATAGCAATCTACCGAATTACGTTTTTAAAGTCTGCATTTGTTTACCTTACTTTTAGTTTTATAATGTGAGTGAGTCACGGACAGATGTTTTATTTCCAGCTCGTATTTTCTTTCCTCCGTATACCAAGCTTTATGGAAGCTCCGAACGTTACATAATACTTCCCATCTCTCCTCGCCTATGGAAATTGTTAAAACGTTCTAAATTTCGCATATAGCAATCCTTTCGATTTATAGTTTTGAGGTTAGAGCCATTTTTCATGCTCTGTTAACTGAAAATAAACTATAATTTATTTGTTATTGGAGTACAGTGAGACGTCAATTGCTTTAGGTATTGTTGTTGGAACAAACAGAATCTGTAAACCTTTTTACAACCCTGGGCAGAAATAACTAAAGTAGTTCTTTACTGATATAATAATTTCATAGACTGGTTTCAGATTAAAATTGGGGCTGGAGTGTTAGACTGAAGGATATTGTGATTTTTGTGTATAGGCCGGGATATATCCACAGAATACTATAGAAACTATCACTCACTTATCCTCCGGTTTATTCACTCATTGGTCAGCGTACGTGATGCTCCCTATCCTGAGATAGATGGTGATAAATCTGCTTCTAGTGGGATAATTTGTGACATTATAAGGGCTCCTATTTTAAATCTCAATAACCTTCCAGCGGTATTAAAATAACAGTGGTTCAAATTTAGGAAATCGGTCGTTTCTGATGATCGTAAAACGGACCTGCATAATAGAGTTCTCACGTACTGCACAATGAATCAAAGTTCCGTGGGCTTTACATTTAATGTACTCTCGTACGTAACCTAAACACGTTCAAGGCCACAAAACAATCAGGGCGAAGTGAATGATCACACTGTGCTTGATCGCGGTGCCTCGCCTATGCCATAACATCAATATCGGTTCGGCCAAACTCAGTATGGTCAGTACAGAAAGTTGGACATGTTTCTCAGGTGCTGTTCTTTATTTTACTCGTAAATAGGATTGCGTTTGATCACCATCTCGCCCGATATTAAGTGATGATGGGGGTCTACGACGAAGCACGCTTGTTTAGAAGAAACCGATCCACTTGCAACTTACAGACACCCATATTGTAACCATAAGAGAATACTCACTCTGACAACACGCACATCCTAGTTTGTACAACTAAAGTAAAATCAAAGCGCTTCGTTCAAGTTTTAAGAATGTCATGGAACGATGTCGTTCTTTCGTGCCCGCCCAGGCCGTTACAAAGGCAGGAGGGAATTAAATCATGCAGATCAGATGGACACTCTCCGAAATGTTTGCAATGCTTCTATTATTACAGCGCGTCCTAAAAATATGTAAAGCAATCATGCTTTCCAATGGTGGAAGCGACGCGATACTGCAGTGCATGGCCGACACAACAATAGAAATCTGGGTGAATCTTCCGTACTGTCGCTTGAAATGTGTTGCTCAATACCATAAACAGCCCGCGCCTTTTTTTGTAATGTGTACGCACTTCCGATTTGCGTCGGTCTGTCATTCTCCTTCATTTAGTCCTACGTTACGGTGCGTGATTTATCTTTAAATTCTATAAAAAACGAATCAAATCAAATAACTGAAAACAGGGATGTGACTTTGAGGAAATGGGAAGACACTCTCACCTACAAGGAAACTTTATAGTACATATGCCATTACGTGTTTGCGGTCAAATTTTGTGGCTTTATGTAATGTGAATGAATACAATTGCTGCAAGATGAAATTCGTTCCACGTGTGTTCAACTAGGCTTCTTTCGCGGAAGGCCGTTTATTACATTCCCGATAAGGAGTCCATCATGATTGATTAGAGTGATGGCCAAGTTACAATGGGTGCGGCGTGTATTGTAGTTTAATTGCTAGATATGATAAACAACGTGACGCGACCGCTAGCGTCCTGTCGGTGCTACTAGCGGTCATGTCACCATCTCGTCCTCACTATTCACATCGTGCCAACACCCCGTTGTCGTCGCAGTCACGCCCGCTGTGCCCGCTTGACCATGACTGACGTGAGACGTGTTGGTGTTTCAGAAAGCCGTTCGCCTTGCGGTGGCGACGGCGACTCGTCAGGCTCGTCAGGTCGAGCGTCGTGGCGCGTGACGCTCGACCACGACCTGGTGGAGACGCTGAGCGCCATCTACCCCGAGTGGTTCAAGCCACAGCACAGGCGCGAGCGCAGCCGGCCCGGCTCGCCCGCCTCGCCTGGCTCGCCGCCGCGCACGCCGCACACTCCGCCTTCGGACGACACCTTCAGGTAACCACCTCTATTATTGACATCATCAGCCATAGTCCTATTTATTCTACTACTGGGTATATGCTTCTGTCTTACTGTGCCATATGCCTCGGTCAAACGCCAATCGGGTCCAGGTTGCTTCCGGATGATCGACGTTCTAATTCATATTCAGACTAATTCCAAAAGAAAATTGTCCGCCCCAAAGCCTAAAATCCAAATACAGATCAACCAATATTTATCAGTAAAATTGAACGAATATTTTCTATGATCGTTGTCAGTTTCAAGCTTGCGCGTTTCGTTCAGAATTTACGATGGTGGTTCTTCATCCAATTGTTCAGATAAGTTGTTCGCACTGTACTATTATTTATTGATTTCAGAAATAAGCAAAATACTACTCAATCATTTACTAACTAATCACGATATCCGCTTGGACTACGAATCTGAAATTTGGCAAACAGATTTCTTTTGAGGTGTAGAGCTCAACAAATTAACTTTGCAGTAATAAACGAAGTAAATGAATGGGGGCAAAATGCGCCTGGAAGTTTATATGGAAATTTATGCGTTACGAAGTCACGGGCAAAAGGTATAGTTACACTACAAAAAAGTTACAAATGCGAAAAGTTGTGAGTGTGTCTGTATGTTTGTTTTAATCCGGCGGTCCTTTTACTCTGGATTAAAAAGTTATAGTCATAATAGTCATAGTTTTTTTATTGATAACAAATTACAGTTACACGTCATAAAACATAAAAAATCAATGAAATCATAGTTTGCAGGTACAACCATAGCACCAACCACTATGCTAACAATAAAATGATTAAAATAATATAAAAATAAAATGGATATACATTAAAAACAAACAAAACAGAATAATAATTATAAATAGTCAAAAAATTAAATAGGTATGTATTCAAATTAGTTGGCTTTTATTTTTGTCGTGTCATCAAATTTATAGAATGCCTGTTCGACAAGTCAATTTTAAAGTTTTCGTATGAAGGATTCTACCTCACCTATCTAAGGTTACTTATTCCCCCCCGGAAAATAGTTATTTCTTGTAAGATAGCGGAAAAAACCGCTAGACACAGCTAGTAATAAATAGGTAGGTAAATAAAATCCAAAAGGACCGGTTAGAAGCGGCCTGCATCCAGCGTTTACCTGCGGTCTCTTTTAGGTTGTCTATCCATCTTGTCGGTGGACGTCCTACGGCTGAAATGATGATGAAATAAAATCTGTGAAAATGGTCCAATAAACCGCTTTTAATAAATTCTAATTTTGTAGCGTTGATTTATGAAATGTTTTAGGCTGGTTAATGTTGCCTGGAAGATATCGCTTATACAAGGCCGCCAACTGTTTCACTAGTTTTAAGATATTTTTGTCATATGTATGTAATTTCTGGTGTGAACAATAGAGTTATCTGTTCTATAGATCGAGATACAATACCTATAGAGTCACAATTGTGCCAAAAAAATTCCGAACCAAAACTCGGCGCACGCTACACATTGCGCCATCTTTTTGGTTAGTTGTAAGGCAGCCGCGATCCGAACACAACGCCGCGCGATGCCAGTGCTACGATGCCTTAGCGGACAAGCGACGTTGAACACTATGCAAGTGACATAACGTCTAAATTGAAGTAAATGTGGCATTGTGAACTATATAATTGATGTCTAGGTATGTACAACGATGCTCGGACGTTTTTCGACTGTTTTCACTTCGAGATAGTGTCATATACCTATATAATTATATAGGTATCTCGATGTTTCTATTCTATGTTTAGGTTTAGATTAAATGGGATGACTAACGCATCAGGTTTGTCGTGGACATGACAAATGAACGCTACATTGTCGTCTCGTGTTGATAGCCAACTAGGTCGTATCCAACCCCAATTAGTAAGCTTGGTCAATACAAACTCACTCCCCCAGCTACTACTAACTACGCTATGTACAGGGTTATGCATATAGACTGTACTAAGGCGGGAGGAGGTCATTGTACTCATAATTATAAACAACTTTTACTATGGGACTAACCCTGAAATCGCGATAAAAACATCAGCAGTTCCATAGAAAACGTTCATTGACACTTGACAAAATGTCAGTTTCTTTTTTTCCGCGATTTCCAAAAATCATCGCCATTAAATCACAGGCAATGTGAATCATAGACCACTTTTGCCCAGTCTCCTATGTCATAAAAATAGCATACAATCATATTTCTAAAAAATATGTGAGAAAACTGCAAGGAAACGGCAAAACATTAGTGTAAAATAATAATCAACATAAAAAACAGACTTTATTAAAATGACAGAACTTGACCAAATTGAAATGAGACTACACAGGAAGCACCAGCTTTCAAATAAAAAAAAACATCAAAATAGGTTCACCCAGTCAAAAGTTCTGAAGGTAACAAACAAAGAATAAATAAAAAAAATACAGTCGAATTGAGAACCTCCTCCTTTTTGGAAGTCGGTTAAAAGTACTAGTTATTGCTACGAAAAGAATCGGCACTCGCACCCTTCCGGCAATTTATCGTGGCCCGCAGCGTAGCAGTTCGACTAGCAGTACTCCGACGTCACTCGGTTGCCACCGTTCAGAGCAGTTTGAATCAGAGCTATTTTACGTATAGTGTTGTCCTTGTACCGTTGATTTGGCTAGCTCAGCGGTTAGCCCTACAATAAAAGTTAACGTGCGGAGAGGCTGGTGCGCTGGTAGTAGATAGTTTGCGAGTGTCGGGGGTGTGTAATGTGATGTAATGTTCTGTTTTCAGTTCTGGTGCGGAGGAAATGGCTGGCCGCCAGGCTGGCAGCAGCGGCGCCAGCGAGCCCTCGAGCTCGCCGCGCGTCTCCCCACCCAAGGTGATCGTCGACGACAGCCCGCTGCAACCCGCCATGGGCAAGCACAAAGAATGTAAGTGCACCTTATAATAATAATAAATAGATAGATACATAAACCTGTTTATTAAAAACCACAAAAACAAGGTTAACATTATATACAATACAGTAATTATCTACGCTCTTAACCGGTTGCCCTTTCGCTTCATGCGATCTCTTCCAGGCAACCCTGTATATAAATAATGCTTTACACTCATATCTCCCCACTAGGAGTCACTTTGTCAGGGATGCCATTGAACGCTCACACGCAAAGACACAGACAGCTGACAGCCAGAGCAGAGTTTTTAAATTCATCATTTAAACATCTGCCCGGCCGGGAATCAAACACGGGACCTCCTGCTCATGAGGCAGACGTGCTACCACTGAACTGAATCGGGCGACATGCTTTATAACACGCAGAAAGTTCCAATATGTATAACCACATGCTGTTTCGACCTCCAGATATGTGGCTGTGGCTGGGTCAGGAGTTACTTCTAAGAAGTATATCTCTCTTAATTTTGAAATAATCTTTATTGAAACTTGTCAAAACCTTAAGATAAATACGATAGGTTAAACTTCAAAATAATTAGGTTCGTTTTGATTTCGAGCTCCTAAATGTGAACATTCTGTTTTTTTTTGTTAGGGGAACAATCGGTATCATGCTTTCTGGAGGTATCAAGAATTATCTTGATACGAAAAGATTACTCAAGGGGTAAATTTATACAACCGATGGTTCCCTGAGACCCGATGGAGTGACGATGTACGTAAGGCAGTTAGCAGTGACTGGTAACGAAAAGTGCAAATTCGCGGGTTGAGTGGCGGCGTGCTCTATGCCCAACAGTGGACTAAAACAGGCTGATCATAATGATGGTTCGATGATATAGTCAACATCGCAGATCCAACCTAATGGACTCCGTTACCACAGGACTGTAGATATAAGGCATAACAACAGCGAGACATCGTACACATGACACATCAGTGAGGCAAGGAAGACTAAACGTTGGTTTCATAGTGATTGATAATACTTTACATATTGGGCAAGCCCATTATACTGATACGCTTGTCAAACAATGCTAGTGGGATCAGACGGGCAGTGCCCCAAGCTCTTTACGTCTGGATCAGGCATTAGTATGCAAAGACGTGTTCGCTCTTCCGGCGATGTTTGTGTCGTTCGCAATCGCTGCATCATCACGTCGCGAATAAACAACTCTAAACTTGTTCTCAGAGTAGATCGTATTTACAAGATTCCAACCAATTTTTTTTGGGAATATTATTTGTGGCTAAATAGTATTTCTGTGGCGAGAATTCCAAAAGTAAAATATGTCTTAATTACCTGAATGAAGTTTGTAATATGCATAGCAAGGACGCTGAATAGGTCCAGGTGGTATGAGTGCAGGCTCGCGCTAGGCGCCCAGTAACCCACAATATTCGGCCCACTGGTAGTGAATGTTTCGTCTGTATTACGGTCGCGGCATAACACTAGTTTCCTTGTGCAGTGTTTATTTATGTTGGCGGCGCGCCAGCGTTGTCCGCTCATCGCTCGGGCCGCGTCTACTCGCAAACAAGAATATAGCAGCCAGCGCCTACGCCTCTACCGTCTTTTATCGATATTATTCTTCTGATATCGATCGACGTATCGATCGCGTCGGCGCCCGACCGCGATGCTACGTCAATGTCCGTCACCTGGCGTCATAACACAGTTCAACGCGACATACCGGCTATTCAATCACTACTCATTGTTGGATGGAAAAGGTAGTCCAATAGCACTCTAATGTCGAAGTCGTGCCTCATGGAATGGTTATTTATAACTTGTAAGAGGAAATGTGCACTAAGGAAACTTTATTCAGTGTACATAACTCATATTAGAATAATAACACATGTACCGTTTGTTTACAGCTTTAAAAGTGAAGCTGATGATGCGGCGTCCCATCAACCAGCTCGTGGCGCAAGGAATTATGCCTCGTAAGTGTTAAAACATACTTTCGGACCACTTAGTGAGAAAATTGCAATAAGTGTCGAGTATGATATGTATGTGTGTGTAACTCGGGTGACGTTCGTCTCTCAACTAGTCGCGTGGGTGAAAGAATGTTATTTACGATCTAAATGTTCATGACTAATGAGAATATTTATCTAAACAATACAAAAGACACGATTTTTTACGAGACATTTTGAATAACACAGTGAACTTAAGTGTATTTTTATCTTTTTTTCAGCATCTAAAACGCCGCCGGCATATTTTGAACAATGCAAGCAGCTAGAGAGAGCAAAGACTGGAGATTTGCTGAAGGCGAAAATACAAAGGCGGCCAGACCGCCAGGAATTAGAACGTAGACATATCTTGGAACAGGTGTGTACCTCGTCTAACTTTACTAAACCTTTGAAGTAACTAAACTCCACGTTGTACTATTCTGCCCTACTAATTCCACTTGCAGTCATCGACATTTTTGGGTCACGTTTTATGCAGAAATTGTATCCCAAGGGATAATCTATGCCCAAAAAATAATTTTGATCTTGTTCTTTAGATACACTTAAAAAGTTATAAAACATAGACATGTTGTTTATATATCCGAAAAATACGTTTTCCGCATTTTTCTCGAAACCGCCATTTGCAAGTACTGCATTTGTTATAAGGAGGGCAGTATTCTTTATAACTTAGCCATGTGACCTTACAGCCTGCTAGTCTAGAAGAACTTTTTTTTACTAACAGACTATAATGGTATGTCGAAGACTAACAAATGATTATTAGAAGGGTCCCAAATGAACTCTTTCAATAGGGTCTCTAGCTGGTCTTTGTATTAGTGAAAACTTCTTTTTAGCTTTTGTGTAACTGTTTATGTCATTTCTACTGCGTTGGTTACCAGCTGTTTATTATCCATTAAAATAAATTTAAATAATGAAACATCCAAATTTTAGTATAGAGTCAAGTAAATAAAACCTCTGAACACCGTAAGACCTCTATACTGCATACATAGGAGGTTATAAATGTTTTAATTACAAACCATTAGCGGTACTTGTGTAAATTTTATAAACATTTCTATAGATATCCGTCATCTAGTCTACCTGTGACCATGGACTCTGCGAAGTGTTCGAAACGAAGTAATGTAAATAGACGATAATAAATGTGTTAATTTCAATACTTTTGTATTTGCCAGGAGAGCCATGTGGACCCGAGCCTGGCTGAGAAGCAGCGCATGCTCAAAAAGGCGCGCCTCGCCGACCAGCTCAATGACCAGCTGTCGCACCGACCCGGCCCACTCGAGCTCATCAAGAAGAATATACTGCACACGGAGGAAACCATCGAAACCGCGGTCAAGAGCGGATCGCTCGCCTTCAAGGCGACCAGCGAGGGCGCGTCCGGGCGGCCAGAGCACCCGTCGTCTTACTGCGGCCCGCCCGAGGAAGTGTCTCCCTCCCCCTCGCCGCCCTCGACCCTCTCCCCGGTGAGTGTGCACTCGCCACCGCAGCACCCAGCCCCCGGCAAGGAGAAGCCCCGCAAGAAAAGCTGCAAGAAACAACAGACACCCAAAGCGCGGTTCAAGTTCCACGAGTACAAGGGTCCACCGAACGCGCGCGCCGCGTCCACCCCGCCCGGCTCCGTGGAGACGCCGTACGAGCTTCTGCTGCAACAGCAGCAACTGCTCCTGCAGTTGATGCTGCCCGCGTCCCCCGCGCCTTCCTCAGTGACGTCGGACTCGTCGGACGCTTACCCCGCGCCGCCACCGCCGCCCCCGCCGCCCGCGCCCGCCTACTCGGGCGCGCGCTTCGAGGACATGAAGGTGTCAGACCTGCGCGCCGAGTGCAAGCGGCGCAACCTCCGCGTCTCCGGCCCCAAGCCGCAGCTGATCGACCGGCTGCGGCAGGAGGAGCGGCCCAAGTCGCCGGCTTCCGTCGCGTCGGTCGCGTCCTGCGGCTCGCCCGACGCGCGCTCCGAGTGCGACCAGTCGGAGGACATAGTGCGCTCGCAGCAGCGTCAGATCGAGGAGCTGGAGCGCAAGCTAGAGGCGTCGCGCCACCAGCTAGAGGCGGTGCGGCGCGACGCGGCCGGCGCCAGCGACCAGAGCCGCCGGCTGCTGCAAGCACACCTGTGCGTGTCGCAGCTGCGCGCGCAACTCGACGCGCTGCAGCAGTCGCCGGCGCAGCACCACCCGCACCCACAGCCGCGCCACCAGTACGTGCTGGCCGCGCCTGCGCCCGACGCCGCGCCCGACCGCCTCGTGCGCCTCTTCACAGTCGCCTCGCCCGCGCCGCAGCAGGAACACGCCGCCGACGCTGCACAGGTGAAACCGACCAACAACGCCTACATCCTAAACGGCGTGAAGGTGGTGCCGATCGCGATCCTGCCGACGACCGCGCACTACGAGCCGGAACGCGTGCCTCCGCCCCCGCCCCCTCCGCCACCGCCACCGCCGATGCCAGAGCCGGTGTTACCGACGATCGTGCGCGACTCCTCCGAAGAAAGCCAGATCATGGATGATGTACTCGAGATCCTGGTTGAGAACGGTGAGCTGCCGCCGTCGGCCGTGGAGCACGGGGAGGCGGCCGCGGCGCCGCCGGAGGCGGTGTTCTCGCCGGCGGATGTGCTCGGCGAGAGTCCGCTGGGCGCGACGCACGCACGCGACTCGCTCGCTGCCGACGAGCTGCAGCGAGAGCTTGACGACATCCAGAATGAGATCATGAGCCACGCGGACATGCAGGCGGGCGCGCGCCCCGGCCCTGACCTTGACCCCGACCTCAGCATGGACCTGCTTTCCAACGGAGACTTCCACGCTGAATTCGCGCATGACACTAGCGCGCCCGACGGAGACGACTTCTTTGAGCGGTTTCTGTCCGGACACGAGCGCGATGAGCGCCGCTCCCCCATCGCGATGGACATCGGCGACGAACCAGATCGGCTACCGATGACTCCGCTCACCAACGGCGATTTGCTAGAGCATTCGCGCCACGGGTTCGACTACATCGACGACCTGTCGCTGCCCTCTTTCCAGAGCGAAGAGACTCGTCACGGCCCATTTGACGATCGGGGCGAGTTCGACCCGCGGGAGTCGGGGAGCGATCTAGTGTCCATGAACGTGGACGGCGACGGTTACGATCTGATGGAGACGGATTTATTTCCAAACATGTTCGGACGCGGGCACGTGCCGCAGTGCGACCCACTGCTGGGCGGCGTGCTGGCGCGCCCGCCGCCGCGCCCCGCGCTCAAACACTACTCGTGGGACAAGATCGAGTTCGACGCCACCTGACCCGCGCCCGCGCACCCCACTCCCGCTATGATCTCTCGCGTCGACCGCCGCGCCGCCCCGCACGAGGCTCTCTCTCTAAGCGCATTGCTCGTATGACGAGCTGACGAGTGCTACTTCGCGCGGCGGTTCCGAACGTAACTCGGCCGACCACTCAGTGGCTGACCGAGCGACAAAGCTAGTCTAATCTTCAGTGACTCGGTCTACCGACATAGTGACATTGATTTAGTGATACGCATAATTATATCGGAAACACCGAGTGTTCGATGGACGACATGGTTTAAATTATAATGTAACTTTGTACTTAACTTTTGGTACAGAAATATTTGTGTCGCTAGTTGATAATTTAATATAGTATAATATCAGTGATGGTTTCATTAGTGAGTGCAGGGACGCCACGGCTCACGTATCGACTCCATTTTATTTACTATGTATAGATATTATCTACTTATGTATATATTGCAAGTTTAATACTCAACATAGTTGTGGATTTCTGCATTCCGCCCGATGACTAAAACTTAGGGGAAAATTTATATCATAGGAAAAAGTTGTTTTTGTATGACACGTACGAACTCTGACGCATCACGCGCGAGCATAGTTAATTTTGAGGATACTCTAAAATGAGGGCTGATGTCGTGTCAATTATAACTTCGCGTACCGTCGTCTCAGACGCAAGAATAGCCTTTCCCAAATCAATAAGTGACATTCCAGTCTTGTTGAAGTGCAAATTGGGGCACAGAGCGCTCGTCTCTCGCACTATATGAAACTATATTGACCAAAATTATGAAATGAGTTTCC
This sequence comes from Agriopis leucophaearia, assembly GCA_949125355.1. NCBI lineage: Eukaryota > Metazoa > Arthropoda > Insecta > Lepidoptera > Geometridae > Agriopis > Agriopis leucophaearia. The sequence goes on along the minus strand of OX421273.1, from coordinate 7,057,253 downwards.
ATGTAAATGTGTGTAGTGCTGAGAGCGAGTTGCTAATTCACAAGCCATCGTCATGGGTAGGACCAGCTTGGGAACAATGTTAGATAATGGTTCATTTAGGTAACGTAGGGAGCCGGCTCCTGCCACTCAAGCAATTATGCAAACAATATAGTAATTAACTCACTTGTTTAAATGAACACTCAACTATTATAGACTACTTGGTACTTGGCGACGGCTCTATGGTAATTGAATGTAGTGTATACTATGTATACGACTGCTATGTTATTGTTTTATTTGAAGTAAAAAATTTCCTATAAGAATAATTATAAACAACATAACATTCTTTAAAATGTATCATTCCATTGTATTGTCTAAAGTGTAGGATAGGTGCACCATTATCAATAAGCTGAACTTATTTATTTTATTCTCCCTAGTGCCTGTAGAGTGATAACTATTTATGAATGCGATTCAATTCTAGTCTGTTTGCATAATTGTTTGAATGCATATTATTTTATGAATTTATTTATTTTTCTCTTCCATTTGTACTTACAGTCTTGTTTGTTTAATATATTTTATTAATTATGTGTGTGTTTTTCACTAATGTATTAGTATAGTATTACCAAGTGTTATTTATATTTAGGTTACCATTGCTTCGACAGAGAAAGCTAATAGAGCGAGAATTTGTGAAATCAAGTTTTGTATTGCCATTATTTGCATTTACGTTTTATTTAATGTTTGAATACTTGTTGCAACAACGAAATATTACCGGCTTCACTGCCCTGCATATGCCAATACATTTATTTAAACTACTCAACGGGAGAGTGCATAAATATTTATTACAGTAAATCGAAATTATACTACGTTTTCTCTGACGACTATATTTGAATGTTGAAGTGTGTTATAGGTCGACAAAATCTCATGGCTTAAAAAAACACTATGATTATGACATATTTAAAAAGCCATTTAAGTCGAAAGAATTTAGTGCCATGGGATTATGGTTGAATCTTAGGAAAGGTGTATGTGATAGTACTTTAAAATCGAACACATTTTGAAGTACAATCACATAAGGATTGGTGCTATTATTTAAAGTAAGATGTATAGTGGACTCTAACAATGAAATTAATATTGGTAATTGGAAATGCGTGGCTATAATGTAAAATCCTTACATTACTGTAAAATTAACGTTTTTGTGTAATAATTTTGTCACCAACTTTAACCGGCCACATGAAAAAATACATTCAAATTAAAACAGGGCTGATTAGGAAAATATATTTGCTTCTTAATTTAAGTAATATTCCATTAAATTATATTAAACCTTTAGATTTAAATATTTATTTTAAAAAAAACTATTTGCTCATTATTCGAAATTGTACTCATATTAACTGATTTATTGAGACGCCATTCGAGATGTTTTTTTCTTGATATTGTAATCAATTTTTTTAACAAGTCTAAATAATCAACAACTGTGTACTGGCAACTAGTTGCTACTCAGATTAATATGTACTTTATCTTGTGGTTCAGAAAGCACACATAACAGTGGAACCCACAGATCTTTATTAAGTTTGAAGCCGCAAGCACGTATAATGTAATAAAAACTCAGCTTGCCGCATTTTTTGTTTTACCACGAGTAATTTAGTGGTAGTTTAACTCCATTCGCAAAACCAGCTGCTTTCGAAAAGTTTTAACAGCTAACTATGGCACAATTCAACATTTTTGAATTGACATCTGATGTGCTACTGCCAAGACGACGGAGATCGAACTGAATTATAAATCTAGGACATTATTGCACCCATGGTCATCTGACCCCAAACTAATTAAGTTGGAGCACTGATCCAACTAAAGAACAAAAACACGCAAAGTACGAGAACTCGCGGCATCCAAACTGATAAAGATTTGCAGTCGAACCATAAGGTTTTCTTCATGGTGCCATCACTTGGTTTTCATGTCACTCCACTATTGTTCACAAGTTTCCTCTTTGTTACTAATAAGAATAACAGAGCATGTTGCAGCCTATACTTCCAGGGCCGGATTATCCATAAGGCGGATTAGGCAACTGCCTAGGGGCCCCGCACCGACTAAGGGCCTACGGGGGCCAAGTCGATGCGGGCCACGCACCAAGAAAAAAAAACCGTTTCATTCGTAACATTCCCCATTATTTACATCCGCTAATGTTGCCATGGAAAAAATGATTTTACTTACTGTAAAAAGCGTCATCTAACGGTATTTGGTAGAACGTGGAAGTATTCTATCGAAACATAAAAAAGGGGGCCCGAGAATTGCTTTGCCTAGGGGCCCCGATAGGGTTAATCCGGCCCTGTATACTTCGTCAAGTTTTGTATCTCTCAGCTGTAGTAGATAGTGAAAAGCAAAATGAAAAAAAAAAAAATCTTTTGTATTTTATCTCTAGGTATCGGCTCCCAGCTATTAAGTTAAAAAGCAAAAGGGATCAGAATTTCAGCTTTTTGCTTTTCACTATCAGAACAAAACAAAACTTGGTTCTAGTAAAGTACACCTTGTACAATGCAAGATTTCCCCGAACCATACTGGATAGGGGAAAGTAGCTTTGTTGTTGTTAACTAGGCATTCAGCTAATCTCGTGTATAACAGGCCTATGTGGTGCTTAGCTTTGTATTTGCTCCTCCAGAGTTAGCATATATATATATATATAAAGTATTTAACAAGATATTAAGTGAGATTATAATGTTTTCAAATAGAATATTCTACTTATATGCATATTTGTTACTTTACTGTTATATATTATTTTAGGAGAGTTCTAATATTTGTTTTTTACTTAAGTTAATAAAATCCGAAGTTAAATACTTGTATGCTGGATTTTACGTAAACATTATTGTAATAATAACCTGTGCTCTCTGCAAATGAGTATTTATTCCTATTGGCTTCTGACACTTATTTAGACCTACTGCATTTTATTCTAAGCATATATTTTCAATGAAGATACGTAAGTAAAGTGTGTGTAATCTATTATGCACCTCAGATCAAATAGAAAATACAAATGGATTGCGGGGTAGGTACTGCCAAAGTGAAGTCAAAATCTTTTCCAAAACTACGTGGATTCCTAGTATAAATAAACGGACTCACGCACACATACGCACTCAAAACTACGTGAATTTCATACTCTAAACGTCAAATGACTACGTGCACATGTTTCAAAAAGTGGCTTCACTTTTTGTGTTCGCCGTAATTCACCTGGCTATTTTTATTTGATCTGAGTTATGCACCTTATGTTATATTAGCTATAGCTGCAGTTACAATGTTGATGGCTATAAGCCCGTGGTCTGTTGCAGAGCCAAGTATTCAATAACAATTGTATGGATGTGATACATAGGAGTTGTTTATCATTAGTATAACTGGATAGTTTTTTTACCTTGCCCTGTAATTAAAGCCTTGTAAATATTTACCAAGCCTTTATTTAGCTTAAGAAAAGAATGTTGAATAAAAAGTTTTTGACAAAATCTTGTTTCATTTCATTTTCATCATTTGGAACTTTACTACAGCTCATGAGTTATACCCGGCATATCAAAGTCGTTATCGTCGTCTTAGAGTGAAAAACTCATAAGTGAAAAAGAGATAACTTTACAGGAAGAAAAAACTACCTCCCATAAAAAATATGTACCATACTACATATTTTTAAATTCATACAAATTGAATGAGTTTTCATATTATTCCATAATATATAAATTAGGGCATGTTTTGCGAGGTTTTCTTCCCAGAAAAGTAATAATAAGAAAATGACCAAAATTGCATTCCCGAGGTTTTCACTAGGCGACGTTATTGTTATCCACTGAACAAATATGGTACATTAAAATATGTGGAGCGAAGATGTGGATAGGTACTACCAAAGTGATAGTATTAGAGGGTGGTATATAATCAATGACGATATAACAAAATAGTTCTGTGCTTTATTGAAGTCCTCCCAGTTTCAGATTTTTAGTGTCATGTGGAGTGGAGCCTTAGTTCAGTGTTGAGCTGCCAGGGACAAAGCACCAAGGAGCATATTACTCACAAGGAGCAAAGCACAGAGGACAAAGATGGGAGACATCTGAACTCAAACGCTACAAACTATTTTATATTCTAGGCCACAGACTAGGTATAGCTGTTATAGAAAGTCTTTGTTCTAGGCATACAATTTCAATTTGTCACGTTAGTAATTAGGTACTTACTAAGGTTGTCTTGTCAGCTACACTTCCAAAAAGTAATTATTAATCTTTGGTGATTGTCTTTTCAGTACCTGGCCTGTGGGGGGCTAGTACGAGAACTTGCGAAAAAGTAATCGTTCCGTAAACGATAGCAAATGTATGAAAAATTCAGTTTCCGTTTACGTCCGATAGAGGCACTGTTCAATTTTTCATACATTTTGCTATCGTTTACGGAACGAAACGAATACTTTTTCGCAAGTGCTCGTACTAGGGCCACTGTAGTTTTTTTAGGATTGTTTTTATCATAATTCGGGCTTCAGTGGTTCCTGAATGAATCAATAATAAATACTGTATGGCACCTACGACGACGCCTCAACCCGCCTTTGCTTTGATATTTTATTTGAGTTTCTGGCGGATTTGAGGAAGTTTAATATCTTCGTACCTAAGTAATGGTCCGATTTGGATAATTCAAAAAGATATATTATTCTTATGTCATGAAGAATAAAGTGAGTAGGTACTAATTCTATTGAATTTGCTATTACTTTACTGATCCTCATTTGGGTATAATGTTTTTCTTTTTGTAACGGGAGGCCACTCTGTGCGGGAGGCTTATGTACGACACAGATAATGTACGGCATGATATTTTACGGCATGATAATACACAGCATGTTAATTGGTGTACATGTACATATTGTACATTGAATATCATGTTGTGCAATATCATGCCGTACATTATCGGCCCGGCTCAATAATGCACACCCCGATTTTTTACATCATGATAATTGGTGTACATGTATATCGAATATCATGCTGTGCATTATCGTGCCGTGCAATATCATGCCGTACATTATCGGCTCGGTTCAATAATACTCACCCCGATAATGTACAGCATGATAATTGATGACCATGAAAACGCGCATAATGAGAGACAGATCTGGCACACAGAGCAGTTCAGATCACCCTGACTTCAGTAGGTTAGGTTTGAAATGGGTCACAGAACTGACACAGAGCACCCCGACTCCACCTAGTCTTGTGGTCCATACCCCTAGAGTGTATATAAAAAGCACGGTAGCCAGAAGCTCAACGGAGGTCCTGAGTGAGAGGGAGCCATACGAGACCGAGTGGTAGCGTACTCCGTAGCGTAGCGAAGGTCGAGTGTGGCGAAGCGACACTCAGGGGCGACTGCAAGAGCTTCTGGCGGGAGCCCACCTGGAGTCAGACTTGAGTTGGTTAGGTTTGAAATACACTACAATACTGGCTGTGCTTTCCTTGGTGTACTTTATAGACACGAGCTGACAATTGACGGCCAGTATTGTACGACATGGATTGTATTCAGATTGCAGCATGATATTCGATGTATATGTACACCAATTATCATGATGTACATTATTATGCCGTACAATATCGTGTCGGCAAATATCATGTTGTATATTATAGACACCCTTTTCTTACAGAAATCAGAAACTAATAAAATAGTTTCAATTGCGCTGATTGTGATTTATACTAACTACTTGAATTACTAGACTTCATATCATATCATAGTTACTAAAGATACCATGTAAATAAAATGCTGTAAATGTAGTAGAACGTAATTCCTTGTAAAAATACCCACCTACTAAGGGCAGTCTTAGTTGCAAATCCACCTACTATCTCGTTTTAGTTATGATATTAGCCGAATCAGTGTTGTTTGCACTATCATTGATCGATAGCGGTGCAATATTATTTCTTCTAGTGTATTATATCATTACATTGTCCGATTTGGAGTGCGATTATTTAAATGCTCAAGAGTGTTGTGCGAAACTGAACTATTGGTTGCTCCCGAAGTACATCGCTCACTCGTTCATCACATTCCTGCTAGTTCTACATGGACAAGTTCTTATGTTCATACTCAATGTGCCTATGTTTGCATGGTTGACTTTTGAATACTTCACCATACCGAGAGGCAATTTAGGCGCCTACGATCCTGCTGAAATTCTAAATCGAGGCCAGTTAAAGAAGCACCTACGAGATGTAATGATCTATGTTGGTTATTATCTTATATTCTTCTTCATCTATCTGTACTGCTTTATACTATCTCTATTGAAGGGTAACCCTATACCACCACATTCTGATGAGTATGTGACATCAATGTATTAAAGAATATTCGAGCATAAAAATGTCATCACACAGTGATAGTGATGCTTCGGCCGAAGTGCTACCGACAGGCACTGATTCTGATCATTCAGACTCATCAGCATCATCAGATGTCAGACATCTCGTATGTACCGTAAGAAAAAGGACATGCAAAAATTCTATGACAGTGAAACGTCTATGTATGAAGCTAACATTACCGGAGTACCTGGCAGCGCACATGGAATCCCGAGAGCTAGATCGGTACTTCGAGCCTATTCAATGCAGTGAAGAAATTATTGACAAGGTCTTTGGCAATTATCTTATACTTAAGAATATCATCAGTCATTTGCGATGGCAAGAGAAGCAGATTTGCAAAGATGTTAGTCCACTTTGGAACAGTGCTGTAAACAGACTGCAGTTAGAGCAGTTAGGACCAGTAGATTTTACAATTGATGCAGGTTCTAAAGAGGGAAGAGACTATGTAGAAATGTTGAAATCCTCTGAGTTTTACACAGAGCCAATGGTGATATTCACATTCTCCAGTGCTATGGCATATAATGTGTGCTCGATTAGTTGTCAAACCATTAAGCCTGCCACTTGCTCACAGCCCTGTATGTTCGAGGAACACAGTGGTAAGTTACCAAAAGTTTATAAGCATTATTTGAAATATTTACCTACAGACAACAATTATTTATTTCCCACTTTCAGTTTTAGACATCATTCACCACGAGACTACTGCACCAAGAGATTGTATGTACACAGTGAAAGCAACCAGCATGTCGTACATGCCGTTACCACACTCCCTAACTGTAGGGTACACTGTAGAAAAACCAACAAACAGCAGTTGCGCAGCTTCCTTTGGAATATACATCCCTCAAATACCAGGCTTGGAGTTTAAAACTATTAATGTCAATTGTTCAAATGGTATGCAACAAGACTTAATGCCGGAGATAAAGACGATAACTGATAACTTTATCGTTAAAGGTGTAGTTGCTTGTTTAACGGAAACCTACTTGTTGTATGTCGATGAGAATAATGCAGAATGCTTAGCATTCCTTAATGCAATGTAAGTATGATCCTTTATTAGCAAAATTAAAAACTTTACTACAGTAGAATCCGGTAATAGCTATCTATGACCATAGTACCGTTTATTTTTCGACTATATATTAGGTTATGGAAACATTACCGGAATCAGCAGGTACAATTTTAATTGATTTATTTGAAGGAATTGGATCCTGGTATCAGTGGATATACCAATACAATATCTGTTTATTACACACCGAAAATAAATATACGGCAGTATAATGGGCGGCCTTAGAGCTATTTCTTCCAGGCAAGCTTTTCTTAACCCAACTCCGGGATCAGTGGCTAATTCAGTCTTATCCCGGGATCTGTGGATACAAACCCGCCTGAATGGGTGTTCCTCATAATTACAATGTGGGTGTTTTTATTTTACAAGTGAATTGGTTTCTTGCAAGTATGGTCCATTGTAAACTGCATCATCATAAGATCAGGCGAGATGTTGGTCAAGTGCAAGCCTATTTATCAATAGAAAAAAGGAAATACATTTACCCAGGAGAGGAATAGCATAAATTAACAAAAAAAAAGTATTTGGTTGGTATGAAGACAAAACTTGTGTTTACATCATTTCATTATAAGCTTAGTTCCTCATAAGTTGTTTATATTAGACTAGCCGCTCGCCCTGGCTTCACACGGGTGTAAGCTCGGCCTTCGGTCTCGCTACAAAATATTATCCTATGTCCGTTTCCTGGTTCTAAGCTACCTCCCCACCGATATTCAGCTTAATCGGTTCAGCCGTTCTTCAGTTATGGCGGCTCTACATTAGTGCCGTAAATTCAGGCGCGAATTCACAGCGTGAATTCTCGGCACAAGTCGTGCCCTCCACATTCACGGGATGTTCACAGTCGTTCGTGAAACCCGCCGCGAAATGGACGTAGAATCTGCTGCTGCAATAACTTTATTTGCTGTGGCAACATATTACTATTTAGACGTCCAAAACAAGAAAGTTATTAAAAAGCGTTGGAAAAAAAAGAAGGTGGTAGATGACGTCCGTAAGCCTTTATAGACCGGAGTAAACAAGAAGTAAACTGGCGCGGGGCCGTGAATGTGGATGTGTACGCGTGAACTCCGCGCGAAGGGGGCGCGAACCCTTTGTCGCGGGACAAAATACCGACTCTGATCGGGGAATAGGCGTGAACGCGCGTGAACCCCGCGAAAACCCTCCACATTCACGTTCACGCTTGTTCTCGGAGCTTCACGGCACTAATGTGGAGCCGCCATTATAAATAGTGTAACTAACACGACTTTCTTTTATATATATAATATAGATATACTGTTTTTAATAATATATTCTTAAGTACACATATAATAAATTATTCTAATTCTTTCCTTACATAAAAAGACGAGTTTTGTTTCTCATCAGATAACAGACACACCTCTTGAACTTTTTATCCATGATGGAATATTTATGACTTAATTATAAATTGTTCAGAGTTTAGGATATAAAATTATGTTTTCAGGCAACCTGATATACCATTCGCATTTGGAGGTTGTCTCGTCGAAGACACAGCTACTAATGCTCTAGACATACTTGGTATCATTGATAGCATGAACAAAAGCAAGGAGTATGTAAGTGGCAATATAATGTCACTTGGTATGTTCCTGCTACCAAAATATGATAACTCGTCATCAGTTAATGACACCAAATACAATTTCGAAGCATATTCCTTTGTTTTGGAATCATCAGAGTGGACAAAGTTGAAGATATCGCAGGCTATACAAGAGGTATGAATTTTCTGAAATCTATCTAAAGAATGGTTTTAGTCTTAGAGCTTCAAAGTATTGTAACAGAAGTGAATTGGTGCAGATTAAACACAGAAAAACATAATTTGTAACACAAAAAACAATATATATAATTGTATATAATACTAGCGGACCCGGCAGACGTCGTCCTGCCAACCATCAAACCATTTAGGAATCCATTGCATTATACACACAAAATTTCATCCAAATCAGTCCAGCCTTTTAAGAGGAGAACTATAATACTGCAATCACAAGTGAGATTTAGCAGTTTCCAATGCTTAGCTGAGGATCAATTTGACTCCTTGCTCTGCTTTTAACCTTCTTTCGTTATGAAAAAGCATTTACAAAAAAACCTCTGAAATATTGAATCTTCGCATATCTAATATATAGTACACCAGCTGTAGCCCATGACACATACGACTTTTATTGAAACATTTAACCCCCTTTTGCCCCGTTTAATTTGGCCCTTTCACAAAATCCATTCTTAGCAGATCTCTACGTCTACACCCCATAAAAAATGTTACCTGGTCTGCTAAATTTTAGCTTCGAAGGTTAAGTAGTATCAAGATTTCGTGATAAGTCACTCAGTGAGTGAGTGAGTGGTATTTCGCTTTTATATAAAATAGATAATGTAGCGGCAGGCAATGGAAGCATTTATGGACGAACTTGGAAACGTGGGCTAAGACCAGCATATGTGGCGACTGAGCAAAGATTGTTGTTTCAGAAAATATATAAGCCTTGTAAGACTTGTATAGTACTTTCCTGGTTGCATTACATTGCATAAAAATTCACTTAAAAATATGCATGAATATATTGGGATGACTTTCATATTTCATTAAAATCTTGCCTAGCAACTAAACTCCACAAGATGGACTGACAACGTAAAAGAGATCGCAGGGAAACGCTGGATGCAGGCCACTTCCAACCGGTCCTATTGGAAATCAATGGGGAGGCCTATGTCTAGCAGTGCACGTCCTATGGCTGAAATAATGATGATGATGAACCAAACTTCGAATTAAACAAAAAAAAATCTGATGGCATATACTATCGAGTCAATTCGAGTCAATTCCAGGACACCACCTGGAAAAGTATTAAGTATTTGGTGATGTAAATTCTAACACAACCTCCATGCAATTGTCTCTATTTAGTGGAAGAAAAGTAATCAAACCTCTGCACAATAATATATTGTAAGCATGTATAAGATTTGAGAGGAGACAAAAGTTCTTCACAAATTCCTTACAAGGCCTTAAAGTCCATTGTTCCCAGAAGTTTCTTCAAACTACGCACATATTAAATACGATGTCTTTGTGGTGTGAACTCTCAGACAATGTCACACTTGTTCGCGTGTGCAGCGTGCTCTACAACCTGCACACTAGGCGACCTCAATGAAGCCACGGAGAGTGCCATTGCAGTGGCAAAATTTTGGTCCAAAAAAAAGAAGAATACCATGTTACAGAAAAACTTATAATTGTTTCAGTTCTCAGAAAGCGTGCCGCGTTTCGAGCACAGCGTAGCTCTCAAGTTCTCCTGCATGGGTCGCACACACAAGCACGACGCGGAGCAGCGTTGCTTCCGTCTGTACTTCCCCAACACGCGATTCGTCGGGTGCTTCGGTAATGGCGAGCTGGGGGTGAACCACCCGCGACGGCAACCACGAACAACCACCTCCAAAGCTAAACACTCTGCTAAACGTCCTAGGGAATATCTTGCGTACGAAAAAGTTCATTCGTACTCGACCGTTTTCTTTTATATTGGCTGGGGGAAGATTATCGAAGAGGCTGAACGTAATGACTGAGATTGGGACTGCGGCGTTTATTAAGAGCTTAACTCAGCGCTTAATTTTTAGGTATTTTTTCTTCATACACTGGAAAAGTATATCTTTAATCAATTATGAGAATCTGAGCTATTTATTATATCTAGACTCAAAAACAAACATTCTTATTGATTACTAGATATTATAATTTAACTATGGCTAGCTACTATTGTGCCTTTGTAAATGTCGGAGAAAATCTTCCCATACTTTCAGCTGTTTTTCCAGCTTTCAAATGTTTTCGTAGAGTACTTTCTTTCAGTCAGCACTCAGCTTTGAGATACTTACAGCTTTTTGATTACATGCACCCATTGAAATTAATAGTTTGGCAGTTCCTAGCTGATCGTGAGTAACGAGACTTACGTGTGTATATGGAGCGCATGCGCACACTTACAAGACAAGCGTTTGCGCACATTTAACCCAAATAGTCAAAGCGGGAGTCGATCAAAATTGCTCATGATTGCGTCATCACAACAATTCAAACATAGCCAATAGCCAAACTAGATAATTACGTGGCGCCCGTTATATATATCAAATTTTCAAAAATATTACAAAAGTTTACACGCCAAACTATTATAAAATATTGTAATAAATTCAGCAAAAAAAAAAATCGGCTGGCATCGCCGCTCAGTGACACAAGTGCGCTTCGTACAACGTCACGTGAGGGTCACGCCCTGAGGAGGGCGAATGCTGTTCCTTAACTATAATTGACTGCCCCGGTGGCTCAGTTGGTAGTGAACCTACTTTCTGCGCTTGGGGGCGTGGGTTCGATTCCCATCTAGGACAAACATTTGTGTGATGAACATTTGTGTTTGTTCTATGTCTGGGTGTTAATATCTATTTAAGTATGTATTTAAAAATATATATGTATGTATATCAGTCTCTGGCAGCCATATTACAAGCTTTGCTTAGTTTGGGGTCAGATGACCATGTGTGCAATAATGTCCCACATATTTATTTATTTATTTATTTATAAACAGTTTTCGAGATACTTATTACTTAGCATGCGCACACTTACTCGCTGCGCACACTTGTCCCACATGACTATGTATGAAATTATTGCGTGAGAGCTAAGCATATGATGCTGGAAATTATTGCTATTACATGTTTTAGTAATGGATTACTCGTTTAGGATGTTCCTTTAAAAAATAAGAAATAATAGTATTGTTTTAAGAAATCTGCAAGACTCGATGCATTTTTGCTCATTTGGACACACTTCACGTATGCTGTAAAATATTACCTGTTCTATCTGTATGGTTAGTCTCAGTTGTGTCTCTAATAATAGAGATTAAAAACTGTACGGAGACTAAAATTACACTAAACACCATTGATGTATAATTACATGGATGTTGGGTCTAATACAAAATTTACGTAATAAGTGTCCTGAGTTTACCTAAATTAGATACATTTTAGATATACCGACAAACTAATAACTACTAAAATAAATTGTATGTCATTAAACCGATTTCTAATTTAACTTGCAACAAATAGACTAAATGCACAGATTACCTTAATTGTTAGTATGGTTTTACTTCTGATTTGGTAATTTTTGAGTGCTGACCCAATATCCATAGTTTTGGATATCTTTGCTAATAATTATAGTTCACATTAAAGTTAGATTTAAATTACATGATATGTAAACATAGTTTTTATAATTTTTACCATTTGCTTGTTAATCAGTGCACGGTGATCAATATTAATATATCTTATTGTAATAGTAAAATCTATTATTATTTTGCTTCGACCAAAATAAAATGAATGGACGGGCCCAGTAGAAGCGCATTTTTGAAGATTACAAAATGAGCGCCAGCGCTCACTTCGTTTCAGTCGGTCTCTAGCCGTAGGAAGTGAAACACGAGTCTATTGTTACGCGATAACGAAACATCTGACAAAATTATGAATTCGTATGCTTTACCGAAGTGTAAATACACAAATAAAACCGATATCTATTTTTTGTAACAAATGTACTGTACATTTTTATAATTAGGTGTTGAAGTTTTTTTTTAAATGGCAAGTGTCTTTATTAAATAAACAAAATACTAGCTAAAACTAACACTAAATAAACAGTTAGACTGTCCATAGACCGTTGAAGATCTAAAGACAATCCAAATGCTCAAACCCACTATCAGTCGGCAGCGTACCCAGCATGCTGGCGGCATTACCACGTTGAATGGCAATGCTTATACGTTGAGCCAGATACACGCCAGCATTTTGGTCACGCGTCGCGTTAATCAGACGCTCTGAAAGATTTTTTAAAATGAGGTGAGCTCCCGGTCCCCAAGGGCCCAATGTCTCGACACCAAACGCCTCAAATATGTGAAGGTGTTGAAGTATATGTCCGACGGTTTTGACTCGTTTTTACTGATCAAGTTCAATGGTTAGGGCCCGTCCATTCATTTTATTTTGGTCGAAGATTATTTTGTACCCATAAAGAATAAGAGATATAAGAAAATGTAGTGTTTCAAGATGACTGCAAGACAAAGCATTTTTTACGTATGTTGTAAAATGTTACCAATAGCTGTGTATTGTATGTGTTTGCCACGATTTCCAATAATCTAGATTTAAAAAAAAAACTAGTTTTCTTCACTCAAGCACTAATATTTTAACAGTTAAACTAATTGTTGTAGATTAAGGATATTATAAGTTGAATCGAATTTTGTATATTAGCCCTTAGGGCAGTGCCGGATTTACCAGCAGGCTGAGTAGGCTAGAGCCTAGGGCGGCAAATTTTAGGGGCGGCATTTTTTACAGAATTTAATTCATTATTTATATTCCTATTATGTAATTACCCTAAAACTACTTTTGTGCAATCGTTTGGGTTTTAAAAATAATCTAATAACTTACACATCGATCCCCTAGTTTCAAAAAGGTGGTTTAATTAGGACGATAGTGCACAAATCATAGTTTCGATTTCACTGTTTATTTTTTACTAATGAATAATTGATGTTGGTAGGGGCGGCAAAATTTGAATAGCCTACTGGCGGCAAATGTGTAAATCCGCCACTGCCTTAAGGATTACACATTGATGTAATATAGAGCGATAGACACTGAAGTGGTTTTTACACATGTTTTTAGAATACGGTAAAACCAAGTGAGATGACGACGACGCCCCCATTTAAAAGAGACAACCGAATGAAGTTTCACTATGGTCGGAGTAACCGGCCTAATCTTGCGTAATTCCTGTGTAAAAGTGCTAAGAGATGTGTGGATTTAGGTGACCTCGACCATCGTCTGGCCCACGGGAGAGAAAGAGAAGGAAATATGTTATTCTCTCTTTCTCTCCCGTTGGATGGACTGCGGTCCGTCAACCAAATCTACACCATTGTTAGGCTTGATTCAGGGGCGTAGATATCGCCGTATCAAAAATACGGGGCCCGCGGGCTACAGGGGCCCCCAAACGTGTGTAAGCAAAGATTCGTAAAAATAACTAGCTTTTGTTTGGGCCCACAACTAATTTTGATACAGGGCCCGCCTATGGCAAGCTACGCCACTGGCTTGGTTGCACCATAGTAGTAGAAGTAAAGGTTTATGACAAATTTGACAATAACAGGAACACTGATTTTAGTTAGCAGTTACTGTGAAATGCGATGCACCAGCGTATATCAGGCGAACGTGAACCTTAACGCGCCGTGATACGATTTGCGGTCGCGCAACTATTAGCATCAGCTAAACAAAATAGCTTTAAACAGGTAGCCTAGCTGTTCTTAGTATATGTATGTTCGGTTATATCTTGGCAATATAATTCGACGTTATGTCTTGCCACATGATACGATGTATATAAATTTTGAGTTTTGTAGCATTAATTTATATTGATCAAAATGTATTTCGACTTTCGCATACATTTTAATAGCAATAATGATCTTATTAAATTTGTTTACGTCTCATTTATACAGGGCTGTTTTCAATGTACCAAATACATATCGGAAACGAGAACCGGAAGACGCAGCGTAGGTAGGCCTCCCACTAGATGGACCGACGACATTGTGAGCGTCGCGGGCATCCAGTGGATGCAGATGGCAGGATGTCGTTCAGTGTGGAGGTTAAAGGGGGAGGCCTATGTTCAACAGTGGACGTCTTCTGGCTGATGATGAAATACATATCGCAAACACCTTTCCTTAATAACTTTTAATCCATGACATAATTATAAGTCGTATATTTTGTTCCATATAAAATCAGTCATAAACATCTACACTAATATTATAAAGAGGAAAGATTGATTCATGATTGATTGAAAGATTGTATTTTTGGATGTTTGTTAGAATTAAGTCAAAAACTAATGGACCGATTTAAAAAAAATCGTTCACCATTAGTATGCTACATTATCCTTGAGTAACATAGGCTATATTTATTACTAGAATGTAAAAAAAAACTCCACCCATGCGATGCCGGGACGCGCGGCAAGAATTTAAAAAAGGGCTACTTATTGATGGAAATTATTTAACACAGTCTCAAATGAGAAGAAACGCGGGGGCTTGGGCGAAGATTAGGAGCCGACTTGCACTTAAAAATGCTAAGCTTTCTAGCTCTCTAAAAATCTTAAAGAGAGTTTTTTGTGCGAACTGCTAGTATGTGGAATCAAGAACGATTAGTGGAATGCACTGCCTGAATGGGTGTTCCCCGATAGTTATAATCTGGTTGTTTTCAAGTCAAAAGTGAATCGGTTTCTTCTAGGCAAGCGTGATCCATCGTAAGCCGCATCATCGCTTAACATTAGGCGAGTTGGCAGCCAAGCGCAAGCCAATCTTACAATAAAATAAAATAAAACATTTTCATACAAACTACGGTTTTAGGTTTAACTTTTGTGAAAAGTCATGGATCAATAGTAAGTAGATATGCCGAAGAAAAGTGGTCTGCGATAGGTTTTTAGAACGTTAAAGCCCAGGGGCCTTACCTACCTGTTATAAACGATTCAGTTTAGGTGATTGCGAAAATTTGCGCGACCACAATCCGTATCTCGGCGCGTTAAGGTTCGCGTTCGTGTCATTTTGCAAGCTGCTAGAGAGTTAGGTGTAAGGCCCCAGGATATGGCGCGCTGCTATCTCACTCCCACATTTTGCGAAGGTTTTTTTTTACAGTGACCATAAATATGGGATAAACAGTTTTCCCCATTTATTATGGTAATTATTAAAAAAAAAAACCTTTATATTTTGAAATATTAACGCTGTAAAATGACCGAAGCACATTTTTCAAAAGTAGACAGTTATTTTATAACTTAAAAAAACATTAAATGCGCGAGCGAGATCGCTGCAACGGTATTGTGGCCGTTGAAAATAACCCTGTATAGCATGCCACATGATGTCACCTAGGTATAATCGCACTATTATTTATGTTATACTATTTACTTTATAGTTTTAGATAGATTATTTTAAATTTGATTTAATAAGTGAAATATTTCATTATGTTTATTCCTCAAGTTTTTAGTTTTATGTATTTAATTTAACTCTTGTTTAAATTTACCGGTAATTTAAAGTAGCGTACGACGCCCTGAGACTCGTTGGAGTGACGATATATTTAAGGCAGCTGGCAGTGGCTGAAAGAAAAGAAAAAGTAGAATATCGGGTTGAGTGGCAGCCTTGGGAGAGGCCTATTTCCAGCAGTGGACTAGTAAAGGCTGATTATGATGATGATATTATTAAATCTGAAAGCAGTATTAGTATCTATTCTGGGACCTTACCGTCACCTGTTTTAAGCGATTCTGTTTAGGTGATTGCGAAAGTTGCGCGACCGCAAATCGTATCTCGGCACGTAAGGTCCACGTTCGCGTGACTTCCCGCAATCGCCTAAACTGAATCGCTTAAAACAGGTGACGGTACGGCCCTTTTTAGTGAAATAAGTAGGTACTAATGATGTATATATTTGAAAACACTTTTTTTGTTGACGTTGAGTGCAACTTAATATTACTTTAAGCCTAGAACACAACGGTTTATCATACCTAAGTACAATATTTATAAGAATTATGATTTGTAGGTACCATCGAGATACAATACTTATACGGTCACAAACGTGCAAAAAAATTGTCCGTACGAAACTCTGCGCACGCTTCGCATTGCGCCGACTTTTGGGTTAGTTGTAACGCAACCGCGATTCGACTACAACGCCGCGCAATGCCAGTGCTACGACCACAGAAAAGAGAAGTAAATAGAACGGAAATAAGAAGGAAACTCTGTCGCTAGGAATTGTGACAGATACTTGATTGAACATTCTTATTTATGCCAACGCGTAGAACTTCACGTCACAGTTGCTAACACAGTTGCTATGGGTTTACATGGGTGCAACTGGCTACAACAAATTTCTTACAAAAATGCCTTGACAGCCGATCAAATTTAATAAACTTTTTTTCTTTTCTGTGGCTACGATGACATAGCGGACAAGCGACGTTGAAGAATATGGAAACGATATAAAGAATAAATTGGTGTAAATGTGGCATTGTGTCGAGGTATGTACATTGTAAATCTACGCTCGGACAATTTTTAACTGTTTACACTTACAGATTATGACTACGTATTGTATATCGATATAAAGTGCCTACTATTTTATCACAACGCGTATTTAATGTTTTGTGATAAATAGAGTGTGATCAATAATGTGTGATTTATAAGTAATTTATTTTAGGACCCTCCCTGTTAGCCTTAGCACTACTGTTGACTCAAAACTAATCAAGAAAATATAATTATCAATTTAAAAACCGACTTCGAAACTAGTAAATACGCAATTTCGGTTACTTGTTTTTTTTTTTTTTTTTTTTATTGTAAAATAATAATAATAATAATATTTTATGGCGAGCCGTCGGTGAGTGGCGACACCGCGTACCCTGATTCCATGGGGCTAAATGAGACCCCTGCCCCCTGGCTTGCCTTAACCGGCCGTCCAGGGGTGGAAACCGCAAGAGCTAAGAACCTAAGCTCCAGGGTGGAAGTGTTAAAGGGCATAACGCCGCGAGTAGCTCTTAGTGAAAGTGCAGCACACCTCTCTACACCCTAAGCCACCCACGCCGATGTTGCCCTTCCGGTGCCAAGATACGGCAGCCTTTATGGGGGGCCCATTCAGTGGGTGGCAAGTTATCACCTGCCTAAATATATTTTGAGATGAGACAGGATAAGGCAGGTGCCGTTTCTCATTCTATAGATCTGTTATTCCATCCACAAGTTGTTCACCTCAATAGCCCAGACTTTTTTAATCCTATACTGTACAATAGTTTCATATTCCTTTTTATACATATTCCATGATTGTATTTTTTATATTCAACAGGGCCTCTTGGTGTTGGTTTCGGCTCCACCAATGCCTACCAAATGTCCGGGCTAGACCCGAGAATGTAATAAAATAAAGTGTCATAATAATAATAATATAAAACAAACGCAGGGGCGGCTTTATGGCGAGCCGTCGGTGAGTGGCGACACCGCGTACCCCGATTCCATGGGGCTAAATGAGACCCCTGACCCCTGGCTTGCCTTAACCGGCCGTCCAGGGGTGGAAACCGCAAGAGCTAAAAACCTAAGCTCCAGGGTGGAAGTGTTAAAGGGCATAACGCCGCGAGTAGCTCTTAGTGAAAGTGCAGCACACCTCTCTACACCCTAAGCCACCCACGCCGATGTTGCCCCTCCGGTGCCAAGATACGGCAGCCTTTATGGGGGGCCCATTCAGTGGGTGGCAAGTCATCACCTGCCTAAATATATTTTGAGATGAGACAGGATAAGGCAGGTGCCGTTTCTCATTCTATAGATCTGTTATTCCATCCACAAGTTGTTCACCTCAATAGCCCAGACTTTTTTAATCCTATACTGTACAATAGTTTCTTATTCCTTTTTATACATATTCCATAATTGTATTTTTTATATTCAACAGGGCCTCTTGGTGTTGGCTTCGGCTCCACCAATGCCTACCAAATGTCCGGGCTAGACCCGAGAATGTAATAAAATAAAGTGTCATAATAATATGACATAAAGCTATGACGCCGTTCAGCGAACCTCCGTTAGTTTAATTTTTCTCCGGTGAAAAATTCGCCGAGTCCGTAAACGCTCCCTTGTAGATTGTAGACCGAAAGATTCCAAAATTTGCATTATATAGTGAAAAGATCAATCGAAGCGTGATAATTGCGTGATAATGTCAGACAGCAGAATAGCAGTGATGCATGTGATCAATAAATTCAAAGTAAAAAATCAAAAGCAGGCGTTCCGGTGCATCATGATTTATCAGGACCTAGATACGGGTTTCTGCTTTGTTAGACCACTCCTCTACAAGATAGACCTGGAGATTGTCATGGAACTCTTCAAAATGTTTACATCGTACGGGCCTCCAGATGAATTGCATGTGAACTCGTGCACTAAAGCGATGGTGGACAACATGGACGCATGCATGAGAACTCTGTGTCCCATGTTCAATATTACCTTTTTAAAGAAAAACGCTGACAATAATGATACAGCTATGAAGGTAGTCTCAAAATTGCATTCATGGATGGAAGTGAACTGTAAAGAAGAGTGGGAGATAGGTTGCGCAGTTGTGCAGCGAGAAATGAACACAGCTGTCTCTGCTGGAACTTTTCTATCTCCTCACGAACGATTCTTCAAAGAATTAGGAAAAGCTAATACATTTACAGTTGTCTCAAAGTGTTCAAGTACATTTACAGAAATTGTGCAGGATCAAAATAGATCTAATGTTACACAAAAACAAAATATTAGGCCAAACGCTGAACAGGAACAAAATGTTGATGTTAATTTTACTTTAGAAAAAAGTTCGGGAAATTTATTAAATGATTCTCTAGACACTATGAAGATAAAAAAAGAAATTGTAGATACTGATGAAGATATTAGTAGTATCAGTAACCGTATGCAAGTTTTTGAAGGTGGATTGATATTGCCATGTTTAAAGGAAGAAAACATACAAAGTGTAGAAGTTAAAATGGAAAGACTTGATAGAAAAGAATATTAGAAAAATAATAATAATAATATAAACGCAGGGGCGGCTTTATGGCGAGCCGTCGGTGAGTGGCGACACCGCGTACCCCGATTCCATGGGGCTAAATGAGACCCCTGACCCCTGGCTTGCCTTAACCGGCCGTCCAGGGGTGGAAACCGCAAGAGCTAAAAACCTAAGCTCCAGGGTGGAAGTGTTAAAGGGCATAACGCCGCGAGTAGCTCTTAGTGAAAGTGCAGCACACCTCTCTACACCCTAAGCCACCCACGCCGATGTTGCCCCTCCGGTGCCAAGATACGGCAGCCTTTATGGGGGGCCCATTCAGTGGGTGGCAAGTCATCACCTGCCTAAATATATTTTGAGATGAGACAGGATAAGGCAGGTGCCGTTTCTCATTCTATAGATCTGTTATTCCATCCACAAGTTGTTCACCTCAATAGCCCAGACTTTTTTAATCCTATACTGTACAATAGTTTCTTATTCCTTTTTATACATATTCCATAATTGTATTTTTTATATTCAACAGGGCCTCTTGGTGTTGGCTTCGGCTCCACCAATGCCTACCAAATGTCCGGGCTAGACCCGAGAATGTAATAAAATAAAGTGTCATAATAATAATAATATAAAACAAACGCAGGGGCGGCTTTATGGCGAGCCGTCGGTGAGTGGCGACACCGCGTACCCCGATTCCATGGGGCTAAATGAGACCCCTGACCCCTGGCTTGCCTTAACCGGCCGTCCAGGGGTGGAAACCGCAAGAGCTAAAAACCTAAGCTCCAGGGTGGAAGTGTTAAAGGGCATAACGCCGCGAGTAGCTCTTAGTGAAAGTGCAGCACACCTCTCTACACCCTAAGCCACCCACGCCGATGTTGCCCCTCCGGTGCCAAGATACGGCAGCCTTTATGGGGGGCCCATTCAGTGGGTGGCAAGTCATCACCTGCCTAAATATATTTTGAGATGAGACAGGATAAGGCAGGTGCCGTTTCTCATTCTATAGATCTGTTATTCCATCCACAAGTTGTTCACCTCAATAGCCCAGACTTTTTTAATCCTATACTGTACAATAGTTTCTTATTCCTTTTTATACATATTCCATAATTGTATTTTTTATATTCAACAGGGCCTCTTGGTGTTGGCTTCGGCTCCACCAATGCCTACCAAATGTCCGGGCTAGACCCGAGAATGTAATAAAATAAAGTGTCATAATAATATGACATAAAGCTATGACGCCGTTCAGCGAACCTCCGTTAGTTTAATTTTTCTCCGGTGAAAAATTCGCCGAGTCCGTAAACGCTCCCTTGTAGATTGTAGACCGAAAGATTCCAAAATTTGCATTATATAGTGAAAAGATCAATCGAAGCGTGATAATTGCGTGATAATGTCAGACAGCAGAATAGCAGTGATGCATGTGATCAATAAATTCAAAGTAAAAAATCAAAAGCAGGCGTTCCGGTGCATCATGATTTATCAGGACCTAGATACGGGTTTCTGCTTTGTTAGACCACTCCTCTACAAGATAGACCTGGAGATTGTCATGGAACTCTTCAAAATGTTTACATCGTACGGGCCTCCAGATGAATTGCATGTGAACTCGTGCACTAAAGCGATGGTGGACAACATGGACGCATGCATGAGAACTCTGTGTCCCATGTTCAATATTACCTTTTTAAAGAAAAACGCTGACAATAATGATACAGCTATGAAGGTAGTCTCAAAATTGCATTCATGGATGGAAGTGAACTGTAAAGAAGAGTGGGAGATAGGTTGCGCAGTTGTGCAGCGAGAAATGAACACAGCTGTCTCTGCTGGAACTTTTCTATCTCCTCACGAACGATTCTTCAAAGAATTAGGAAAAGCTAATACATTTACAGTTGTCTCAAAGTGTTCAAGTACATTTACAGAAATTGTGCAGGATCAAAATAGATCTAATGTTACACAAAAACAAAATATTAGGCCAAACGCTGAACAGGAACAAAATGTTGATGTTAATTTTACTTTAGAAAAAAGTTCGGGAAATTTATTAAATGATTCTCTAGACACTATGAAGATAAAAAAAGAAATTGTAGATACTGATGAAGATATTAGTAGTATCAGTAACCGTATGCAAGTTTTTGAAGGTGGATTGATATTGCCATGTTTAAAGGAAGAAAACATACAAAGTGTAGAAGTTAAAATGGAAAGACTTGATAGAAAAGAATATTAGAAAAATAATAATAATATAAACGCAGGGGCGGCTTTATGGCGAGCCGTCGGTGAGTGGCGACACCGCGTACCCCGATTCCATGGGGCTAAATGAGACCCCTGACCCCTGGCTTGCCTTAACCGGCCGTCCAGGGGTGGAAACCGCAAGAGCTAAAACCCTAAGCTCCAGGGTGGAAGTGTTAAAGGGCATAACGCCGCGAGTAGCTCTTAGTGAAAGTGCAGCACACCTCTCTACACCCTAAGCCACCCACGCCGATGTTGCCCCTCCGGTGCCAAGATACGGCAGCCTTTATGGGGGGCCCATTCAGTGGGTGGCAAGTCATCACCTGCCTAAATATATTTTGAGATGAGACAGGATAAGGCAGGTGCCGTTTCTCATTCTATAGATCTGTTATTCCATCCACAAGTTGTTCACCTCAATAGCCCAGACTTTTTTAATCCTATACTGTACAATAGTTTCTTATTCCTTTTTATACATATTCCATAATTGTATTTTTTATATTCAACAGGGCCTCTTGGTGTTGGCTTCGGCTCCACCAATGCCTACCAAATGTCCGGGCTAGACCCGAGAATGTAATAAAATAAAGTGTCATAATAATAACCGGCCGTCCAGGGGTGGAAACCGCAAGAGCTAAAAACCTAAGCTCCAGGGTGGAAGTGTTAAAGGGCATAACGCCGCGAGTAGCTCTTAGTGAAAGTGCAGCACACCTCTCTACACCCTAAGCCACCCACGCCGATGTTGCCCCTCCGGTGCCAAGATACGGCAGCCTTTATGGGGGGCCCATTCAGTGGGTGGCAAGTCATCACCTGCCTAAATATATTTTGAGATGAGACAGGATAAGGCAGGTGCCGTTTCTCATTCTATAGATCTGTTATTCCATCCACAAGTTGTTCACCTCAATAGCCCAGACTTTTTTAATCCTATACTGTACAATAGTTTCTTATTCCTTTTTATACATATTCCATAATTGTATTTTTTATATTCAACAGGGCCTCTTGGTGTTGGCTTCGGCTCCACCAATGCCTACCAAATGTCCGGGCTAGACCCGAGAATGTAATAAAATAAAGTGTCATAATAATAATAATTTATTTGCACAAAAAACACGAGTAAATACATTTAAAGAAAACACAATCACAATTTATATATTAAAAAATAGGTTAGTAGAAATATACATGTGTTGGTTAAATGTGGTGTGTTAGCACCCGAACTAGACAATCTGTATCTCGGGTGCTAACGTCTTCCTGCTGTACAATTTGTGAACAATGAGCCAAAAAAAAAATAGGCTTGCGCTTGGCCGCCAACTCGCCTGATGTTAAGCGATGATGCGGCCTACGATGGATCACGCTTGCCTAGAAGAAACCTTTTCACTTTTGACTTGAAAACACCCAGATTGTAACTATCGGGGAACACCCATGGTTGACAATATTATGCCACCCAAGTGTAAAAAACTTTCCAGTTATTTTGATTTAGAAACCAAACTACTGAGCCGATTTTGATGAAATTTCTGTGGGACCAATCTAAAAGTATATTCTTTTTTTTTATCTCTTTATTAATGAAATTAATAAAAAAAATACACCGAATTGGGAACCCCCCTTTTTTGAAATTGGTTTAAAATAATTGTGTCCTCATACAAAATGACCGATCACGTAATTAATTTTCTTTGAGTGTACCATATTTAACCGACTTCAAAAAAGGAGGAGGTCACAATTCGTTTTTTTATGTTTAATAAGTACTTCAGAACTCCGTCATTTATAAACAGATTAAAAAAAAAGAAGTTTTATTTGAAAATATATATTTTCAGATTAGTTCCACAGTGCATAATTTAATCAAAATTGGTTCAGTAGTTTGGTTTCTCAATCATAATAACCGGAAAAATATGTTATTATCTATTTTTTTGTTTAACGTACATAAACGAAATTGCGTATTTAGTAATTTTGAAGTCGATTTTTTTAATAGTTAATTTTTTTGTCTCGAATTTGGCAAACTTACGTACAAGTTGTTCGCTTTGATGGTTAGATCAATCATTAAGTATCACTTTTCTGTAACACCCCTTATGTGTACACCTTGTTACATAAGTAGGTATCTATTCTAATATTAAGTACATACTAGTAAGTACGTTTAATTTATAAAATAAATGTAAATTTTAAAATAATCTAGTTCCTTTTTTTTTAATGTTACCTACTGAGTGACGAGACGAACGAAGTCGCTCGCCTGATAGCTCTTCATGCTTGCCCATAACAGCTCAACGCCACTCAGAATTTTGAATTTCGAAACAGTTCAAAACCCTGGCAGTCTAGCACGGGCCGTGGAAAAATTGTCTTTCCACCGTTTTTATCCTCGCGTAGACGCGACAGAGCTAGAATATGGATACGTTTGTCTCTTTCTAGCGGGATAAAAACGGTGGAAAGACAATCTGTCCACGGCCCGTGCTAGGCCTGCTGGATGGTAATGCACTGCGCTCGTCACCCCGAGATATAAGATGTCAAATCTCTGTGGTGCCCTGTAATTTCGCTGGAAACATTGCCCTTCAATCCGGAACACAGTAGTGTTTGCACACTACTGCTTGGCGGTTGAATAACTGGCAAAGGTGTGGTACTTCCCCAGGCAGACCCCTGCAAAAGATTCCTACCACTACAGCGGAAATACACTAGAAATTTCGCTAAAGAAACAGTCTAGGTTCTTATAATAGGCTAGAATCTAGATGACTGTTTTTTTTTTTAAATTATCATATTAAAATGTAGCCCATAAATATACTCGTAGCTGATTAATGAAAACAAAATGAAAATCTGATCAAAATAAGTAACTCGATAAGTATTTTAATATAATGCTAGACAGAGAGCGCGAAACAGCAAATTATGACGTCACTTCTCTGTACGCCATATAAATTCTATTCTGACAAGTATGGCGCACAAGGCGTGACGTCATTTTTTGTTTTGTGGGAAACGGAAAATTTTCTCTACCAAAAACATTAAACGCTTATACTCGTACATATCAGAACATTCTCTTCGCTAGTACTGTTCACCTAAAATTTTTTCACGTACACTAAGAAACTTGTACCGACATCATAGCTCACATGTAAAAAAGTGCGACCTGGGGCCTTACCCCTAGCTTCACTTGCGAGCCAACTTTTAGTAGGTACCTGGTAGGTACCTAAAATGACCAACTCATTTAAGATGCATCGTTTAAAAGCGTCTAACTTGAATGGACGTAAATCCGTTTGACTGTGCGTGTGTGCGTGAAAATAGCAAAGCTTGGCGGCTATTACCGCTTATCATAGTTGATGGTACCGTTTAGACAAATAACACCTATGCGGGTCAACTTTTCGAGCTAGGGGTAAGGTCGTCTGCTGGGTAAGTTAGACTCAAGCCTCATTAAGGCCAGATGTGTTCGCACCCATGTTTGTTTGATCTAAGGATTTCGCGAAAATAAAGATTGAAAGTATCAAGATAAATTCTAGCTCTCAGTACGATTTCCATTTCCACATACGAGCCTAGCCTAGCCGTAAACGGCATCTGATTCTTAGCTATGCAAATGGCATCGATCAGTTGAGATTCTGTCCACAGATCTTTATGAAGATAGACAACGCGAGTTCACCTATTTTGTGTAGCCTGTTTTAACCTTTAATTGCCGAGGTGGTGTCACCGTGACACCGCGCAAGTTGAAACAGGAATATTTTAACAACCAATAGGGTTATATACCTGTCTCTTTCAGTAGCTGCTTGATTTGACTTGATATTTCGTTAGTCGGTCGTGCACACGCGGCACGTTCACAGGTGTGCCCGCAATCGGACCTCTGGTGTCACCGTGACGTAAGGTCGGTGTTAATGTTACTATTTTATGATTTTATGTTTTTATGAAAACCTTGATTACACGCTTATTTTGTCTAAATTTTTTAGATGGCGCAAGCATGTACATCAGGAATCGAGCGTAAGAGAAAAAGACAACTGGATTTGAATAACCCTAATGATGTAAAGGTTCTAGAGAGCTGGTTAGACGAAGAGTTGCAAGAATTTAGTGACTGTGATGATGAGTTGGTTGACCCGGATTTTCACCTACTCAGCGAGCATGATACAGACACAGAGCAATCTGAGGAAGAAGAACCATTGCCTGAGTTGCAAAATCAACCGGAAATACATACAGAAACTTCAGGTGTTAGTGAGATATCGTCGCAAGATTCATCTTCGAACAATGAACCACGACAAAGAACAGGAAAATCATATTACGGTAAAAATGGATACAAGTGGAGTTCTTGTATGCATATGTAATCTATACATCATGTACAAATGCACCACCGATTGAACGAGGGGGATTCTTGCAAAGTCTTGCCAGAGAGTTGGTTGTGCCGCATTTGAATCAACGTGTCTATAACACTCACTTGCCAAGGGAGCTGACACTTACAATAAAGCGTATTCTTGGTAAAGATTTGACAACCAAAGAACCAGAAGACCATGAAGAAGTCGTAATGAGTCAAAATAGGAAGTTATGTAAGATTTGTCCATCCAAGCTCAAAAGGAAGACCCCTCATCAGTGCATCGGCTGCAAAATATACATATGTTTACAATGCGCCCAAAAAGTTTGCCAGAATTGTGCCTCAAATTATTAGATCTTTAAAATATTCACTGTAACTTGATGATTGGAGTTTATTTTTGTTGATTATAATAAGAAAAGTTAATTTTGTTAATTATTTTTTAGATTAACTTAGATTTTTCCAAAGACTCTGAACTATGTTCCTAAAAATGTGTCATTTTTGTATTTCTGCTATTAAAAGTTAATAAAATTTATTTTTGTTGTTTTTATGATTTCATCCCAATATTTATTAGGTAATCATTCAGATTACATATAATTTTAGCAGATTTTTAATATAGATTTGAGTAAAAACGTCACTTCAAATAGGGTGTCACCATGACCTAACCTCGGCAATTAAGTGCTGAAAATGAGGGTCGGTAATTGAAGGTTAAGTTGGATCAATTGTCAAACTTTATTCAGATCGATCTTCGTCGTTTTGGCACGTCATATGTCAATATAAAAATGAAAAATCGCATTAAGTATAGTAAACTGTAAAAACTCTTTGGTAGAGGTTGGCTGTACGAATGAAGTTAAACTAGCATTGAATTACCCTGGTGAACGTTACACAAAAAAAATCCACACGCTGGGCTTTCATGCAAATTGGCTGTGCTTTGTACCAATCTCTAATTGTCTATGGATAATGTTATAACAATGCAATCTTGTGATTTAATCCACATAATTTTCAGTATTTGTATTATAGGCACATGGATAATATAATCAAATTAATATTATACTACCACGTAAACTCTCCCTTTAACATTTATAGGGCCACGTGACTTCAGTGACGTCACAAGCAAGCAAACATTTCTTACTCGGCATGCAATTGTTGCCTCTGTTACAGTTATACTTGCCTGTGACCTCGTAAGGACATTCAAGATACATGGAGCATTTGCAGTCAAGTCACGTGATCAAGGAAAAAAGATTTTTATTTATAATTTTTCTGAAAATCAGGACATTTCATGGGTTTTAGTATTTTTTTTTAAATAATAATCTAGGTTTACACCTGTATGAACTATATTTTTGGTACAGTCAAATACCCTATTTCACGTATTCGGGGCACCTAGCCTGATAAAGGTCTGTGATTTTGTCACTTTCTCCGTTCCGTAGTCATATCGAGCGTTGACTACTAGATGAGATCTAAACTTTGATTTTAAATTGTATAATAGGCATATGTTTGACCGCCACCTCGCTTTTTTGTTGCTTTCGATGATGTGGTCTATGACGGAGCACGCTTGCTTAGTAGGTAGAAACTGAAACTCGCGGCTTGAAGAAACCCAGATTGTAACGATCGGGAACACTCCATTCAGACAGCGCATTCCACCACAGTTTCACAGTTTACAATAGTACATTGTTAGCTTAGGGGTGAAAGTAACTTATTTAGTCCCAAGACGGAGTTTGGCACCCGAACCCTCCAACTATTAGCACCCTCGCTACGCTCGGGCGCCAAACTCCGTCTCGGGACTAAATAAGTCTTTTACCCCGAGGTAAACACTGCTTTTCATTACTAATACAAGAAAGTAAAAATAAAAACATGATCTGACTAAAGAAAATATGAGTGAATTTTATTTTGCACTGGCAAATGCACGAGAAGTGCGGGACCATAATCCTCTGAGAAAAACAAATTGGAACATGATTCCATACAAATGTGAAAGTGTTTTTTAAATAATTTGTGTGGCTGTCAGTTGAAAGTTATTCTCTCTAGGGCTGAAATGTATTAGGTACTTTCAACCCGCTCCTCAGGCAAGTTCAGACCTACTTTCCGAGTATGAGTAATGAAAAATTAGTTGCTTTACTGCTGGATAGAAAGGTCTTAAGTATTAAAGTACCTGTGCCTGCCTACAATTTTTTTTTGTGAAAATGTATCCATGGAAGCCAGTAAAAAAATTCTACGACCAGTGGGATTGAATCCCACAACACTTTGGTTTTAGCGCCTTTCTCTCAAGCTAGAGCTAACTAATAGAGCTGTGGTCGCGTCCAACTGGCTTCGATAAATTATTAAAAATGTCTAAAATCTATCTATTTATCTAAACTAAAATTAAATGCAGTTCGTTCGTAAAAGCATTTATTGAGAACGGTTGGACTGATTTGACAATTTTTTTGTTTTAAAATGTTCGTAATTGTCCAAGTTAAGTTTTTATGGAATGAAAAATTTGAAAACTTTCTCAACAAAAAATCTAATTCAGTTTAAACTGAACGTACTTTATTCAATGGGATTTTTGTATAAACCATAACTCGGTCGAACAAATTGAGGCAGTACGTCTGTTAGGTCAGCTAGTTGTTAATAAAATGGGCATAATGTTACCTATCAGTATCAAATTAGCAAGACTGAAATAAGGCTCTAGGCGGTCTCCCGCATCAAACGAGAAAATAATAGGAAAATTGTCTTGTTAGCGTGATGATTTAGGAATGTGAAAAGTGTTTTATAATGTTGATTCGTAACTTGTACCGACAGTTCTTGCAGCTAGAGTTCTCTGGATGTGATGATTTTATCACTCATTAGTAACTAACAACTTCTATTTAACCGACTTCCAAAAAGGAGGAGGTTTTTAATTCGACTGTTTTGTTTTTTATAATGTTTGTTACCTCAAACCTTCAACTGGGAGAACCGATTTTGGTCCAGTTCTGACATTTTTATGAAGTCGGTTTTTTTATATTGATAATTATTTACCTACCTAAGTAAATAATAGGTCGGGGAAAAAGTCTTTTCGTATTTTGTATGTATAAAGTTGTAGTAAAAATCTTATCCGTTGTACTGTTTGTATCTGGCTGGTTTTGATACCATTAAAAAGATGACATTTTAAAAAAGGAATACAAAACGTAAAAAGCAATTTCCCGCCATTTTTCAATTGTTTTTTTGTTCGATAAAATGAGTGAATCTAACGAACAAATTCGATATATTGTGAAATTTTATAACAAAAAAGGGAAAAATGCGACACAAGCCGCGAATAAAATTTGTGACGTTTATGGACCTAATGCAGTGTCATCAAGAGTAGCACAATGTTGGTTCAAGCGTTTTCAGTCCGGGAATTTTGATGTCAAAGATGCAGCTCGCTCTGGTCGCCCTGTTACGGATAAAGTCGATGCCATTTCTGAAAAAGTGGACCAAGATCGGCATATTAGTAGTTACGACGTAGCTGAAGAACTGGGGATTGACCACAAAACAGTTTTGACCCATTTGAAAAAAACTGGGTATACAAAAAACTCGATATTTGGGTGCCACACGAGCTCACTGAAAGAAACCAAATGAATCGTGTACTCATTTGCGATTCTCTATTGAAACGTAACGAAACCGAACCGTTTTTGAAAAGATTGATCACTGGTGATGAAAAATGGATCACCTACGACAAGAATGTGCGCAAAAGATCATGGTCAAAGGGCAGTGAAGCACCACAGACTGTAGCGAAACCCGGATTAACACGTAATAAGGTGATGTTGTGTGTATGGTGGGATTGGCAGGGCATCGTTCATTATGAGCTTTTACCGCCGGGCAAAACCATCGATTCGGATCTCTACTGCCAACAGCAGATGAGACTCAAACAAGAAATTGAGAAAAAACGGCCGGAATTGATCAACAGAAAGAGTGTGGTCTTTCATCATGATAACGCCAGACCGCACACATCTTTGGCCACTCAGCAAAAATTTAGAGAGCTTGGTTGGGAAGTGTTAATGCATCCACCATATAGCCCAGACCTTGAACCCTCAGATTTCCACCTGTTTCGATCTCTTCAGAATTCTTTGGGTAGTGTTAGATTAACATCAAGAGAGGACTGTCAAAACTACTTGTTGCATTTTTTTTATCAGAAGTCCCAAAAATTCTACAGCAACGGGATCATGTCACTACCTACAAGATGGCAACAAGTTATCGAACAAAATGGCACATATATATTATAATTAAATGTAATTAAACTTGAAAAAAATATGTCTTGAATTTGTTAAAAAAATACGAAGAAACTTTTTCCCCGACCTTATATATACCTACATGAAAGGATTCTTTAGACATTGTACACTTTCTATACTGTACAAGTTATGTTTGATTACGGGATCCGTGTACACAAACCCGTTTCAACAATAAGTGCACACAGTTTTATTTGATTTTGAAGATTGCCGCATGTTTCTTTTGTTTCGTTACAGCTTAATTACGGAATGGAAATGGCAATCAGCGTAAATTAATAGTTTTTTAAGCGGTTTGAAGATCGCACCGTGGAACTGTTACAGCCAACGGTTCGTCTGCACAATACATACGGGTTGGTGGCGGTTCGTCTGTTAATTTGTTTTTATGGATCATTTGTCAGGAATCGCGTGTCGTAGCGCACGCAATGCGTTTGTAAAAACGTTGCACGTCGCATCGTGTCTCGATCGGGCTGTTGCGCGATGTTGTAGTAGGCTCTAATTTATCAACGGCAATGGCCGAGATCAAACGCGGCTATTTCTCTCGCGCGTTTTAACATTTTTAAGATATAAAATGTGTGAGAATAAAAAAAACGAAAGACTATTTTTAACCGACTTCCAAGAAGGAGGAGGTAATCAATTCGATTTTTTTTTTTAAATATGTTTGTTGCCGCATAACTTTTGACTGGATGAACCGATTTTGATGATTCTTTTTTATTTGAAAGCTGATGCTTCCCATTTGGTCCCATTTCAATTTGCTCCAGTTCTGAAGAAGTTGATTTTTTATATTGAGAATTATGTTCATTTAAACATTACAAATATTTTAAACACAAAGTTTTATAATAATATAGTAAACAACAATTACAACAATTTAAACAAAAAAATTGCTATTTGAAAATGGTGAATTGGAGCCGGACAGACGCGCGCTTTTAACTGCTATGCTACGTGCTCTAGGACGTCCTGAGTCTAGGTAGAGTGACGATGTACGTAAGGCAGCTAGTAGTGGCGAAAGCGAAAAGACGAAGTTCTAGCTCAGTGGCTTGCCTTGGTCCATGTCCAGCAGTCCATAGCGAATTTTTTATCTTTAAAATGTAGAAAAATCTGCGAAAAAGTTAGCTCTGGCCAGTGTACGCCGCCTAACTTTCCATTTGCCGGAATATTGGTTAAAAGTCATCGGTTGAATAATTTCTCCTTTCAGAAACTTGATTTTTTCAGCCGTTTCATCCCAAAGAGATCGGTCGAGTGTCAAGGCGTGAGCTCTCTCCGGGAGACGAGACGCACAACAGACCACAGTTGACTTCACTGCTTCACTTCAGTATTCCTCCGCATGGCAGCGAGTTCGCACGCTTCCCGTCCGAGCGCGCACACTCCGAACGCACGCACGCGGTAGAAAGTCGCGCCGCCACTTTAATACCAAACATTTTACAAATAAAACAATTATTCAACGTGTTTTGTGATTGGAAAATTTTCTTACAATTTTATATTATAACCAGGTAAAAACAAACAGGTTTGCATCAAACAGAACTCCCTGAAATTCAGGGCTAGAGTGTAGTAAATACGGTGCAGATTGCTTATTTTTTATATCGAATGTGCAATGCGTGATGGTTTGAATGATTATTCATTCATAAAAAGTAATTACTATAACAATGTCAGTGCGAGTATTTTTATATATAAATAGGGCTCTCATGCGTCACGCGTATTTCAAAGTGTACCTAATAAAGCTTCTGTTACACGCATCACATTACGCAGAAAAAATAATTAACATTCCATTCGTTTCTATAAGATTTACATAATGGTATCATATTACGCTGGGGCTTTTTAAACGTGTCAGTGAAAGCTCTGTAGCCACTTCATAAATTACCACTGTAATACAATTTCGCCAAAGTAGTTTTATGAAAACGTGAATGAGTCTGCGAAACATAAAAAAATGCGCACGCTATTGTTATTAAGCTCTGACAGCTATTAATGCTAATGTAGCGTACAGTTTGCGCCGGCGCATCTCGCGTTCACTTTCTCCACGCAAATTTAACCGCTGCCAAAATAAATGTACATAAGGTTAATTAATTAACATCATGGCATCTTCATAGGCTTTTGTGTACACTTTTTATGTGTTTTAATAATTGCTAAGAACGGTTGATGAATGCCATGTATGAGGTAGTCAAGCTCATAAATCTTTGGGATACTTGTGTAACTCTGCTTAGACAATGGAACGCTTTTGAAAAATTTAAGTGAACGTTTTGAAAGTCATCGAAAGTCGTCAGCTAATTCATTTTGCTTGAAATTTGAGACAAATTGCTTTCCGGTTCAAATTAAGAAATAACGTTGCCTTTGCTATTTACATAATTAGCTAGCAGGTTAAGTTTTCTAAAAAACAAAAACACTTGAGAGTTAATTAGACAATTTTTTTATGGCACTATTATTCTAGGAATAAGAAAAATCCCTGTAACGTCTAAAAGTTTAAGTGGACTGATGTGGACCAAGTGAAGCTGTGGACAATACAGCACATCCAGATTGAGTGAAAGTTTACTGTGGGACTAAAATTGGAAAGACAAAGAAGAGACTAGAACAATGGATCACCTGTTTCGTCAACGTCGGATAAGCGTGCCGAAGAGGTAAGCACATTTTATAGCTCTTATAACAAAATATTGCTTAATAGTATAGGTAACTATTTTAGTATTAAAGCTATTGCTATGATTTTGGTGATAAAATACCGATGCATGCTTTTGGAATACGTACGTATTTCAATTTAGGAAAATACATGTTAAACTCTCAAAAATAGCGTACCTGTTAATAAAAAAAAAAAGAGAACTATAAAGCCTTTCACACGAACCTTTCTCCTTTCTAAACTATAACAGGGAATGTTTCCTATACGCCTTTCTCACTTGATGCGTGTGTTTTATACAGTTTGTAACCAAGATTCTTCCAGCATATTTACAGCTACTAGTCTATTGCAAAGCCAGAACTACTTGTGATCCTAAAAAGTAATTTTGCTTATAAAGTGTTCCACTCTTAACGATTCATATTTAAATGTGATAGACAATTCAAAAAGATAGCGGTTCTGTAGATGTTTATGTTTGTGTGGGTAGACTGACAGTAACTTATACACAAACTCAAGTCACATACACCTTTACCCTTTTAACACACACGCTACACACTAAACATTGTGTACTTTTAACCGACATCAAAAAAGGAGGAGGGTTCTATGTTCCACTATATATATAAATATTTTATGTTTTTTTTTTCTTATTGTAAAATAGGCTTGCGCTTGGCCGCCAACTCGCCTGAAGTTAAGCGATGATGCGGCCTACGCTAGATCACGCTTGCCTAGAAGAAACCGATTCACTTTTGTCTTGAAAACATCCAGATTGTAACTATCGGGGAACACCATTCAGGCAGCGCATTCCACATTACTAGCATTTCGCACAATAAAAGTGGAATCAAAGCGCTTCGTACGGGCTCATGTATGTTCATTGTTCACCGATTTCCCGTCAACTGCTGACCAATTTAAAAAAAATTATTCTATTCGGTAGGATATTCTTCCAATTTAATCACATTGTCACCAAGTCAGGATCTCAGAGAAATCGAGGGCAACCCTCAAATTTTTCCTCACTTATTATGTTTTTCATATATTTTTGTAGTCGGTTTTTAATATTATAACAAGTGTGTTATGCATGTGTATTAAAAACACTAAGCGCGTGCGTGCGTACCTACAAACTATATGGAAACACTCCAGTAAAGATTCAATTCACAGTCAGATATGTACGTTTAGATACAACCATAATAT
The DNA here is from genome assembly GCA_949125355.1 of Agriopis leucophaearia. Taxonomy (NCBI): domain Eukaryota; kingdom Metazoa; phylum Arthropoda; class Insecta; order Lepidoptera; family Geometridae; genus Agriopis; species Agriopis leucophaearia. The sequence goes on along the minus strand of OX421273.1, from coordinate 7,023,022 downwards.
TATGATGATCTCGCTATTCAAAACACAAGCTTTGTTCGGTAATGCTGGACTCGTTCGTATGATTTATGTCTCCCGTCTTGGGAAAAGATATGAATGCGGATACAAAACATGCAGACTAATCCTACTTACAATTTATACTAGACTTGGGCAGTTGTGTAAGCATATTACTGTGTTTATTGTGAAAGAAATAGCTTTCATTCGCTTTAGTTTTTTTGGCTTAATTTTTGTTAGAGTGTATAATTCTTCTAAGTCTGCGTTTTGGCGTCAACCATCGCTTACCAACAGGCGAGTTGGTGGATAACCGCAGAAACACGATAAAAAGCTTTTTTAACTCCCCCTCGACGGAAACAAAAGGTGTTAAGTTTAACGTGTGTCTGTCTGTGGCATCGTAGCTCCCAAATGGCTGAACCGATTTTGATTTCGTTTTTTGTTTGTTTGAGTGCATGGCGACTTGATCGGGAGTAAGAAAATATGTTTAGTTTGAAGATTAAATAATACTTGCGAAACTGAAACTTCGACATATCAGGTAAAATTGTATTTATGTAGGTACTCAAAATAAATAGAGGAAAAAATATTAAATTACTGTAATTTCTTGCCAGAAACAGCTTTTTGTATAAGTTTACCTACTAAATAACTCGTACGTACTTACACAACACATATGTCACAGGTTAACGCTTTTCTAAGTAATTTTGAAGTGAAATGTTAGATTCTAAAATCATAATAAGCTAGCTGTCTCGTGGTTTCGCTCACGTGGACATTCCCTCAGGAGTTATGTCAATGTGCACATGTATATACACATAAACATTCGCATTATTAATATTAGTTGGTTTCTAACAAAAGAGCATTACTTAAACTGTTTTTTTTTTCTAACAGGTAAATACCGATTGTATTTACCTCATACCCAAATTTTTCGGTTTCCATAAAAATATCACCCTGTATACTCACCTTGAAATGGAAACATAATAGTCAGTAATAATAGAGAAGATTGACTAAATTACTTGCTACTTATCACTTCAAACAAGAATGCATGAATACCTTGTCGGCAAAGGGCTCGGTCAATAGGAGCGTACGCTGGTTGAAAGCTTCTCGTGCATTAACAATAGATAGATAGTCAATAGACGTAGCTTCTGAGTAGAACTTGTGAGTAGAAAGTCACGTTGTTGCTAATTCAGCAAGCGCACAGGCTAATCTGTTTTTATGTTCTGTTTAGTATTAATGTACGCTCGATATGCAGAATATATACTCGTAAGAGGACATAGTCTGGACGACTTTTATGCACCTTTGAATAAAAAAGTAATTACAAAAAAAAAATGCCTAGTACTGCCAGGAAGTGGATGAAATTCCCCTATTTTTCCGCCCTTAAAGTTTCCTATTGCCTATTTTCCTAATTTTTTTGTGTATTTTTGGTAGGTCTGAGAATAGGTTGTAAAGTATTTTTCATCACCATCATCATCATCAACACAATTTTTCATCACCACGCGGGTGAAACCATGGGGCGCAGCTAGTTCTAATATAATTTTATGTTCTTCAGTTGTGCTGTATTATTATTAATAATCTATCAAACTTATTGTTACATTTTATAATACCTATGTGTATAATATAAATAAGATAAAAGTACGATATTTTTTTAGGTTTGACCCATTGACGATATTATACGTTTGCACTTAAGTACCTATTGTACTTAGTCTACATTTTCCTACTTGTGATATTCAGGCTGTCACCAGTGCCGGATTTACCAGCAGGCTGAGTAGGCTAGAGCCTAAGGCGGCAATTTTAGGGGTGGCATTTTTTTTTTTTTTTTTTTTTTTTTTTTTTTTTTTTTTTTTATGGTTTACAGATTTTAATTCATTATTTATATACCTATTATGTAATTACCCTAAAACTACTTTTGTGCAATCGTTTGGGTTTTAAAAATAATCTAATAACTTACACATCGATCCCCTAGTTTCAAAAAAGGTGGTTTAATTAGGACGATAGTGCACAAATCATAGTTTCGATTTCATTGTTTATTTTTTACTAATGAATAATTGATGTTGGTAGGGGCGGCAAAATTTGAATAGCCTACTGGCGGCAAATGTGTAAATCCGCCACTGGCTGTCACCATAACATAAGACGGAACTAACACAAGTCACTTTTCTACTAAAATAAACTCTATCTTTACGGACGTATACGAAAGACGTGGGTTAACGCAATCATTCAGAACAAAGCACGGACATGCGGAACCGTAGATTTTTGCTGTTACATCCAGTTTTATATCGATTATAATTGGTGATGTAAACAGCGATTCCCTCAGGGTGAACGACACTGCCACAGACGCTGCACGTTTTTGCAGATATCTCGATTGTTAGCTGACAATGGCGTCAACTCAGATCCGTGCTAACCACCTGCTCGTATTTGAGTTATGATTGTGGAACGCTTTCTTTGTGACTAGCTTGGCAGTATTCCACTTTTGGTCATGTGTTCTATGTCATGTTTCAATGGAAATAAACAAGACTGAATGGAAAATGGAGAAACATTATTTACTATGCAAATATTGAACTATGCATTAATTAGATCCTACAATGGTGTAAAAGTTTTTTAGTTGTACAATACCTGCTTATCACAATCATAAATATTGACTTAAGTTTATGTTTGTGTGTTCCCCCACACGCATGTCTATAACGGCTGAACGATTTTGGGGAGAAATTGGTATGGGAGTAGGTCACACCCTGGTTAACACATACAATACAACAGCCATTGATTTTTTTCGCTCCTTTCTTCCGTTGACCTGCAAGGTGTGAAATGTCCTTTCTCCAAAAGTCTTCCCACCGTTTCCACTCTTGCCTATCGTGGGCCAGGCGCGTCCAATTGACTCCGGCTGTGATGTCGTCCGCCCAGTGTCGGCGTCGGCGCGGGAAGTACCAGTAGAGCACCCTCTTGCTCCAGCGGTTGTCCTGCCCCTGTTCTTGTTAACACATAGGTTACCTTTATCCTGGAAAAATAAACGGTTATTTTAGGATACTGCTAGTTCATGCAATACAATATTTAATTTCTTTATATACGAAATTGTAGAGCACAGTGGAGAAGAAAATTAAGGAAGTAGAGAGACAGAGTACACAGAATTGTTCGAAGCCAAACAACCAAACGCTTTTAACTAAAACGGTTGAAAGTGTGTGTTTAAATTCCGATGTAGGTATTTCGTTGTATTTAATCATACTCGTAAAATGTTATGAACGAGCTACTAGACAAAGCTTATTTGCATCTTAGACCATTTCATTTTGAGCACCTTGTTAGCTTTTCACATTAACTCTACCATTTTATTACTCTCAGTAAGTTTATAAGGCAGCTTTTAATAGCTTCAGTGCAACGTTTCTTAGAAATAATTACTGTCATTAGCTTTCGAGGAAATATTATTTATTGCATATTTGTGTTCTTCATTTCTTTTCTCAGTAAATTCCCCGTCGACGTCGTGTTGATTGTTTGCTAAATTGTCGCTATTAAATAATGCTAACTGACAAGTTTTAATTAATTCAGATGTGTTAACGGAAGTTCGTTGTAATTGACGTTTTTGTACATAACAGTTAACGCAATAATTAGTGCTGACAACACTTGTTATAACTAGCTACCTAAATAATTTTAAGATAATAATGGGTGACTGGTTAGACAGTGGAAATATTCGGGACATCATTGAACTCATCATTATAAATAACGAACCAAACATGAAATTGCGAAAAAAACAGGTGTTCCAGACATTTCGTTAATATGTCAATGTCATTTTTATACGAAACAGCTGTTTTTTTGCTATTTCCGGGCTAGTCCCATAATAAAAGTTATTCATAATGATGAGTACAATGATATCTCCGATCATTTCTAGTGTCTATCGACTCGTAGATTTCGTAAGCTTTTCGTTAAAAATAATTAATTAGGGAGAGCGTTGTAAGCGTATAATCGATAAATCGTTTCAATCGAGTGGATCAGACGCGGTAAGTACTGTCTCTAGAAATTGTGTTCATGCTCTAGTTCTACCTATAGCTGCGTTTGAAGTTGCATCTTCTTTTACGTCCATCATTCGTATAATGCACTGATCTATAACAGGATAGACAAAGCACGTCAAATTGTATGAAAACTCAGCGTGCTACATTTTTATACCTATACTATGAAGTCATGAGAGCAATTTAGTGCAGTTTAACTCCATTCGCGCGACTAACTGCTTTCGAATAGTTTTTATATATACCTACTATGGCCTAAATTGTCATTCTTGTATTGACGTGTGATATACTGCTAAGACGACTGAGATAGAACTGAAGTATTCGGCGTGCTAGTCGGAGCATTGATTAAACTTAAGGCGTTCTTTCCATCCGCAGTTCTTTCGTTCGTACATTTTCATATTATTGAATAACATATAAAATCATTGAGTGAGATTTTTTATTTGATATATTTTAATTTGGCGGAGTAAAATGGTACTTAACATATAATTTTTGCTTGTACGTACTACTTGTTTGACAAATCAAAAGAAATCGAGAAAAAAATTGTTTGTTGGTTATGTTATTTAAAAAAAAACTTGATATTGACACTTTTTTGCATATTCAGACTGTGATTTTATAGCTTCAATAATGTAAAAATGCATGAGAGAGCTGTAGACGGGAACAGGCGCCTTAAGAGCAGCACTATTAAAAAATGCTTAGTTTAATTCTAAGTATCTAGATTTTAGGGCATAAAAAGGCGGGAACAGGCGCCTTAAGAGCAGCACTATTAAAAAATGCTTAGTTTAATTCTAAGTATCTAGATTTTAGGGCATAAAACGAATAAATAAAGCCATAACTAAAAAAAAATGAAATAGGTAAATCATAACATTATAATTATTAATTTTATGTCAGAAATTTAACGAAATCCACCTTTAAACATTCCCTCGGAGGGTAAAAAAACTAATTATGTAATTAAGAAGTTATAGTGAGGTTAGAAAGTAGTAGTAAGATGTTGGGTTTCTCCAATATTTGAAGGAGTAATTTTCAAAACAAAATACATACACTATTTATTACAGAACTTTAATTTTCTTTACAACTTTCTATGTGAATATAGAATCAGAACGCCAAAAATACAGTTTTCGTTACTTTTTTCGTCAAAAAATGTGAGAGGGCTCAACAGATATGCAATGTAGGTGAACTCGCGGGGTCTATCTTGATAAAGGTGTGGTACAACGAGAGATGTGCACATCGTGCAGCCTCGTTCCGCTCTCTGCTCGACACTCGAATAAATAATATAGACTGCCGTCTTCACAGACAGCTGTCCACAAAATCTAATGCAACTTTCTCCGAAACCATTATGTCATGTTACGACGAAATTTCGATAGCAAATTATGCATCTACGTCTCTACGACGAGTTTAGAAGTGATTGATACATGGTTATTACGCATATGACTCGGTTACATAACTTCCACAAGTTCCACATTCGTTTATTCGCGTGATACCGCTGCAGCTAACGTTCCTCTCTATTCTAACTGAACGATTTGGTATGGTAGACCTGATTCTACGAATTGGGCAGTAAGTATTTGGTTAAGTTGAATTAAGATTCTGGTAACTGTCATTATCTCGGATGTGGCTAGCGAGGTCTAGGTTGTCGCTTGGTGTCCGAGTGTGAGCGGACAGTTATCGACGCGCTACGCTTCACTTCCTACCCTCAGTAACGGGAGTACTGAATCTCATCAATAATTACTCTACTATGCAACATACTCTAAGCAGATTATTCGTTCATTTGCAATTTCACGTTCAAATTAGCATTGAAATTTGCATCCCCTATATATGTATAATTTTTGTTACAATGTTTCTCACGAATAAAAATGCAGTTTATTTTGCGCGGCATTTTTTATCACACAATACATCATTTTCAAGTAAATTGATAAAAAGTCTGCATTGTGTTCTTTGTATTGCATCATGTAACAAGGATAATTCCTTTGTATTAGGTTCAGCAATGCGAAACTTAAAAGTCCATTCATGTCATTACAACAACGCTCGTATGCCGGCCGGCATACCTACATATTATAGTTAACCAACTTAGCAGACTTGCAACAATGGAATTGCTTGGATGGATAGAAAATCGCTTAGAGTACTCGCTTCCAATACTCAACCCAGAAAGTTTAAAGCTGTTGATCTCATTTTAACACGTCGGAAATTTAAATTTGAGTTCTTGCCGTTGTAATGTGTGCTTTTGTTAGAAACATACGTGCACTGAGTCCGAAAATTTTGTAACGAACAGTTAGATAATTTCATTCTCCAGGTCAGTACATGAATCGTGTTATTGTTACCACGAGAGTTACCGTTCGATATCCAAATGCTATCTGCCGGTTATGATGTCTGTTTATCTGTAATTGTCTTCACATCTACGTATAACTCGGCTAATGGGTCAACGAGATTACCACTTCCGTTCTGGGAATACTTAGGTGTTAAAGTAAATGACTCAATAGACCTCTCTGGTCACAATTCATAGTCACCGGAACTCATCATTTTTATAAAGTCGTTATGGTTTTCTATCTGGTCAAAAAAGCGGTTAAACCGTGAGAAAGTAAAATAAAGTTCGAATATGTACGAATCTTGTATGGGTTGATTGTATCGGTAAAGTGAGGCAGCAGGACATTGCTGTTGTCACGCACAAGAAAGTTTTGATTTTTATTGCGTTTACCTGCTAGTAACTGTATACTTACGTGAAATTTTTGCAGAAGTGAGAGTGCTGACCGTCAAGCTGATGTGGGTTAATACTTAGTACCTATATCTCTTATTAAAATTCAGGTTGTTAAACGTAATTGCTATACAAAATTTTATAATTGTCAATTACTTTAACGTATAAGAGATAAAAGACAATTTACTTAAACACCCCATTATTTCTGTTAGTAAAAAGCTAAAAATAGCAATTTTACAAGCAAACAGTTGTAGTTACCTTTCTTAACACTTTCATACTAACGAGTTTCACGCCAATCGGTTTAAGTCAATGTGAATAATAAAATCCTACTAGCTCGAAGAAAGTAGCGCAAGTTTTTATTTTTATTTTTTAGCCACCGAAGACTCTAGGTCAGGAATAGTTTCCCGTGAAAGTTCACGATTCTGTAACAGATCTTTTGATATGGAAAATTTGTTTTTTTAGTTCGCCGGTCACCGGTCAGCGACAAAAGGCGAGCATTTGTAAAAAGCAATGATACGGCTTTTAAAAAGTAGATTGTGCTGATGAGCCGGATAGGGGCCGTTATGATTCAAGTATCCGTAGATAATGAGAACCATTATTGGAGTCTAAAGTAGCGATCTGTGATCATTTATCGATTTCAGAAAAATCAGAGTTAAAATCAAATGCATCGTGAGAGGCGGAAGAGGGTGGAGATTCATTAGTTGAAGATAAATTAATGTGTGTGGAACTTAGTTCTTTTCCTTAGCTTATATATATATATATATATATATGTGTGTGTACCTTTAAGTTTAGCAAGTCTAAGTCAGTTGATAGAGCACTATATCAATGTCATAGGGGTCCCCATTATCGTAATGTGCCCAGGGCCTCCAATGGGCTCAGGACGATCCTGGGGCTCTTTGCATCTGGAGTTAAAAATTAATTTTATTTAAACAAATTTACAAGCTTATGAGGTAGATACAAAGTGACTTATATGGAGTTAGGACTAAGGAACTTTTTTATGAGCCGTTTGTAGTGAGTAGTTAGTATGTGATCAGTTATAGTTACAAACTTCATTATAGTGACATCTGAATCACACACTCACTCTCGGCCTTGTGTCATGTGATTCAGTCACAGTCTATAAGCACCTGTTACATCAATAGTCTTTTGTTTTGTGTGAAAATTGTATCTATGTTTGTTATACTGTTGTTATATCCGAGACGACAAATATAGACGATCCCATAACAATGACATATATCTAGGATAACCGTGCAACACAATGGCATTCAGCAGAAACTGCAGCGGACCGTCACGACGTCTGTCTTCACTTATATTACACCTTATTTCTTTACAACTGAAGATTAACTAGTTACTTAAAAAAATTTGCTATCAACAAGTAGTACGATTTCATTTCGCGTGACAAAATCCTAGCCCTAGTTAAGCGTTCGTCTTAGCATTGTTAACTATCCAATTACCGGCATTATTTCACATGCCTAGTTTGATAGATATCTAACTCTATTATAAAGTAGGTAAAGATGAAAACTGCGTGTGTGGTAATCAGAGCATCTCAAGTGCATTCACAGTGCATCGGAAGGTTGCGTCGAATATTTTAATTAGTTATATTTTACAGTCTAGAAAAGGATTCTGTTGTTGCAATTATTAGGATGGTCGTATTTTCTATGGAAACGACAACAATAAAATATCCATTAAGTTAATATTACTAGTATAATAAATGCGAAAGTGTGGGTGTGTTCCCAGAAAGATACAATCTGGAGGTCTTCAATACACGAGTGAAGCAAAAACAACAGGCACAGTCGCGGTCAAAGGCAAGACTAATATAAAATATATAATTACGATAAGTTTAATTTCCTGATGATGCTAACCTGACATCTGTGACGTATTTAGAAATCTCGAGGATGTTTATCACTTTCTGGTGTATAGTGCGTTTCACCAAAGAGTTCCCTTGCCGTAATGTTGGTTCCCCTGCACTTCCCTGCTTCCTCACAGGGAACTCTTTGTTGAAACGCACTATCATGATATCTAGTAGTAGGTATCATGCGTACTATAGTAACCAAGGACGCAGTCTGTCAGATCTGTCAGCTGTCTATGCTATTAATTTGTCAATGACGCATGGAATTTGTAAAAATATATTTATAATAGTAATAAATAAATATCTGGGAAATTTTTGCACACACGCTCATCTGACCCCAAACTAAATAAAGCTTGTAATATGGCTGATATATGTACATATATATATTTAAATACATACCTAAATAGATATTAATACCCAGACATAGATCAAACACAAATGTTTATCACATGAATGTTTGCCCTAGATGGGAATCGAACCCACGCCCCTAAGCGCAGAAGGTAGGTTCACTACCAACTGAGCCACCGGGGCAGTCAAAATATCTCCACTGTAGCATGTAAGTGAGAGAAAGAACAGGAATAGCCCACTAGTGGGTGTAAAAGTGCTCGTGGAGGGAAAAAGTAGAACTAGGTTATATATTTTTAATATAAAATATTTTTTGTTTTGAGCGAGTGCGTTGATGTCTTTTGTATGGGAGCCGTGCGAGGCGTAGCGCTGATGTAGCGTATGTAGCGAGCTGTTATTAGTAGTGGTAAATTAAATTAAATCAAAATACCAATATTATTACATTGTATTCAACGCAGCAATGCAGCCAGCATCTTGGGTGCGATGCCTACTGGCAGCTGTTTCTGAGATGTACACACTGGTTAAACCGCAGGGCGTATCCACCAATCTGGCCACTTTTTCTTTCACCGGCGCTTTTAAATTCCTTCTTTTTTTACTATAGAGTATTTATTTTGGAGTAGTTTTAGTTCAGTAATAATTAGTTTTTCTATGTGTATACATCATATTTTTTTTGGCCAATAAACTCATAAAAAAAGCAAAAAAGAACTTGCTAAAAAACAATACAGACACTTGCACTAAAATTAAAACAAAATGACAAATATAAATTTTTTAATAAATAAGAACACAGACACACAGTCAAGTCCTTAACATGTTCTTTTTCCTTTTCATTTATTATTCCTAGATTTCTTTCGAATTCAATACCGGTAAACACAGGAATCTGTATAGACATGCTTGGGTTAATGGTATCAGGGAACCGTTTCCTTATAGTAATATTCCCATAAATGTAAAACTAATTACTTACCCTGTAAAAGGAATACGTTGCTAGGAGTAAGATAATAGATTTAGAAACACATGGATATTGAGTCTAGTATAAATTCACGAAAAAAGTCATACTCAAATAATATATTTTTTTATTTAGGTAAGTTCGATCTGATTCCAATAATTTATTATTTAGAATAATTAATATATTATTTTGGAAATTGACGGGGTTTTCACACATTTTATTTATATTACACGGGAAATACTCACGTATGAAAAGAACGCCTTGAAAAAGACCGCTGAATGTGGTTGAATCTAAAGTCAGAGCAACCTTTTTAATCATTCGTGAGTAATTCCCGTGTATCTAATATAAATAAATTTATTATTTCCTATAGATTGAATAGTAAAAAAAACTCAAGTTACTTGTCGTCTTGGAAGCACGTTTAACAGAGTATATTATACGCAATTTTTCAAATCTATTTGTAATATTAAGTAAATGTAAACAATAGGATTTGCCTATTTAATTACGTAATAATGGTAGTAACAATGTTTATATTAATTTTACTAAATGTCACTAAATCATTTAATTTATATGTGAAATAATAATTTATAAATAACAGGAATAACAAATATAATAATTGATAATGTCAATAACTAATGAATATACAAAATTATTAGTAATATCCAAATAATTTTAATATGCGAGTTTGTCTGTTGAATGTTTGTCCACAATTAAATCCGTAACAGTTAAATGGATTTGAAAGATATCTGGTACGAAGGTCTATAATATCTTATAAGCTTGTATAAAAAATAGAGGAAGTTTAGTTCCGAAAAAAAAAACTGTGGAATAGCGGGCGGGTAACCACGAGACGTAGTCAGCTTATTGTGGTTACTTAAATACTCGTAAATTTAGATACATTTTAGACATACCAATAACTAATTTTAATCCTATATTATCGTAACAACCGTTAACAACTGTTTTAGTCTGTGGTTCGGGCATTTTTGTGCCCTGACCAATATCCATACTTTGAAATACCTTTGGGAAAGAGTAATAAAACCAAAACACAGAAGTAAATTTCCTTTACGGCAGTGTAGGAATGCTGTGGATTTAAATTTCAAATTAAATGATAGTGTACTTAGTGAACATCGACTGGAATACTGATGTTACATATAATGAACCAATAGATGTGAGTAGAAAAGGCCTCCTACAAACAAGTCATTAATTAAAATTACTGATCAGACGTACGGCGCACTTTCTACTGCACAGGTATTTATTAACGTAAATGAACTGGGTTTATTAGTGGTTATTCACGCAGTCTTGAGACTTTTTATTTGTGAGATGAGTTATGCAAAGCATAGTCAAGTAATTTGGAAGTAATTTACTATTGTAATTTTTCTAAATTATTACTATTATCAAAAAGATAAATAGGAATATTGTGTAGACCAATCTGACTTATGCCTATATTTTTAAAGATAGCTTTACAAGCATCTCATGATTTTTAACCGACTTCAAAACAGGAGGAAGGTTCTCAATTCGGTCTGTATTTATTTTTTCTTATTTCATTTATATATTTACTTTCAGCTCATGCAGATTATGTTGAGGTTACATAACATTAAGTGCAACCTCTTTAGAAACTTTCTTTACTCAAAATAAAAACTTCAGAATAATCTTTAGTCTTTCTACTAAGATAAAAACAAAGTTGTTGTGAAAATGTCTGTCATAAAATGAATAAGTACTATACATAAATTTTTTATGTAAAAAAAATTCTGATGGTGAGCTTTAAACACTGATATTCGAAATAATATAATCACTAACCGTCTTACTTAAAAATCTTCACAATAATCCTCTCGCAAACCTCTCTCAATTGCGAGGCGTTTTAAGACTTGATCCAGGATCAACTTTCGAGGCGTTTTAAGACTTGATCCAGGATCAACTTTTTTTCACCCATATATCTGCATAAACCTATTTTATCCCTCTCTCAGATAAAATACCCACAGAGAAACAAAAATCATTCAGTTGGCGCAGACTATAGCAAAAAAAATCGACTAAAATTCTTGTTGAACGAATAATGTATGAAAATTTTGATTTTTACGTCAGTGGTAATATGAATGTCAATGTCAGGTGTCAAATTTGACGGTACTCAGAGCACGCGTGTGTCAATCTGGGTTAAATTTTTGCGCATTTTCTGTATAAATAAATAATATTTTAACTTGTGTTAGTGAAAACAAGCCGATTTCAACAGTGAACAGTTTCGATTTCAGCATTCAGTAGCGAAAACACTCTGCTGGAGCCGAAATTTAAGGATAAAAAGGATTAGAAATGGAGCTCGTAAAAAAAAATCGCTTCATAAATTGGAGTGAACAGGAAAAGGTAATTACCAAGTTTTAGTTGTATGCTGACCCTTAAAAATGCACGAATTAACATGATCTATTATAAAAGAGGTCCAAGAGTTTTGGATTGCAGGCCACGCACCATTCCTTGTTTCAAATTCGATTCATTATGCCAAGGCGTTATTCTAACATGACCCATGATCTTTCCTCTGTTTGCCAACCACAACTACTTGGAATATGGCCTGCCAGAGGTCTAAGAACACCACAGGTAATATTTATGGCCAAATACAACCTACAATTCCTCCAAAACCTTGGTTCTTCAAATAAATAAAAAATAGATAAACATGTTACTTCTACCATCTGTTGCTTGTACTTCAGTGTTCCTCGCGACAATTAGAATCCGAGACCACTCCCTCTGTGTATTTTTAAATGCATACTTAAATGGATATTAATACCTAGACATGGAACAAACACAATTGTTCATCACATGAAAGTTTGTTGTAGGTGGGACTCGAACCCGCGCCAATAAGCGCAGAAGGAAGGTTCACTAGCAATTGAGCCACTGGGGCAGTCTAATCTGCCTCGGTGGCTCAGTTGGTAGTGATCCTACTTTCTGTGCTTGGGGGCGTGGGTTCGATTCCCATCTAGGACAAACATTTGTGTGATGAACATTTGTGTTTGTTCTATGTCTGGGTGTTAATATCTATTTAAGTATGTATTTAAAAATATATATGTATGTATATCAGTCTCTGGCAGCCATATTACAAGCTTTGCTTAGTTTGGGGTCAGATGACCATGTGTGCAATAATGTCCCACATATTTATTTATTTATTTTATTTATTTATTTAATAATTGCTCGTTTAGTTAAATATTCAATAAATTAAGCATTTAGTTAGTTTGTGCACGTGCCGTGTGGTACGTTCGTGCGTGAAGTCACCTGCCGGCCCAACGGAAGACCAGCGTCGGTTGTTTACAACCGGCATCATGCTGAGTTGGAGCCGGATTGTGACAAAAAAAATATGATAAGATTTAATTAAGGCGTGCCGAAGTCTTTACCCACAGCTATAGTGGTTCGCAAATTGATCCTGCTTGCCATATACTTGTGCAATCAGGTAGGAAGTCAAAACTCTGTCATGTGTTCTAATGTTATTATGTTTTTTTTAGGTGCTGTCGAGCTTTCTACACGAAAACGAGTCCATGTAGCATGTACTATTGCAAGGCCACAGAAGACATGATTCAAGTCGAGATTCCTTGAAGAAAATCAACAACCACAAGTCTCCAATACCAAAACACCTGGCAAAATAGGGATAGAATAGTTTAGGCAGCGACCCAAAGCCTTGCTCTGTTATCTTAGGAGCTTGGCTGGTTTATGTAAATGTGTTTAGCTAAATGCACAATACACCCCAGCCAGTGTCAGTGCAGGTCTTGTCACCCTAACTTTGAATTAGAATTAGGGACTCTTGGGGTTGGCTTCAGCTCCACCAATGCCTATCAAATATCCGGGCTAGACCTCGAGAGTAAAGTTAATCAAAAATACATACCTATTTAATATAATTATAAAAATACTATGAGAGAATTAGTACTGAAAATATGTTTAGTATTTGATTACATATTTAAAATCTATGCTCTTATGTAAGATTTTTAATTAAAATACATGTTTAGTTTTTGTGTAAGTGTAATATATTTTATAATAAATTATTTTCCATAAAAATGCTTTGACTTATTCGGCCAACGTCATCATCGATAATGTCCTCGTTGTTTGTCATTTCTTCATGTTAAAGTTGTGCTGTATCTGAGGAAATAAATAATCAATTAAAAAAACCGACTTCAAAATTAGTAAATACGCAGTTTTGTTTACTTGGATGACATATTTTTTTCAGTGAGTAGTAGTAGTTTCATTTAAAAACCAAACTACTTAACTGATTTTGATGAAATTTATATGGGACCACCTCTGAAGTAAGACCTACCAAACAAAAAAGGAATCATCAAAATCAATTCATAATTGGTGGAGAAATCGGTGAACATACATAATAAAATACAGTAGAACCTCCTCCGTTTTTGAAGTCGGTTAAAAAAAGGAGATTGTCATATTCAATGCACTACAATGTCCCTATATCTAGTCATTTGAGAGTGGAGATTCTGAGAAATGTTAATGAATTAATAGAAAAATAAATAGCCAGACATTTAAAACTTATTTTGGTGGGACAACGGGTGGATACAATTATGTCCACTGTCACACAAAGCACCCTGAGACTACCAGTGGGATGAAGCAGTAGATTTAACAGAATGTAACCCTTTCTCCAGTAACGAGCCCAGGTGTTGTTTGTTATTTACACCTGAGCTCATTACACTAAAAAAAACTGAAGAACAAAGAAATCCCAATGCCTTCCAAGCGTAAAGTGTACAACATGTGTATTCTACCAATACTTACCTATGGGTGCCAAACCTGGAGCCTGACAAGGGCTCGCACCCAAAAACTCAAGGTATGTCAACAAGGAATGGAGAGAAGCATGTTGCCCATTAAGCTGAAGGACAAGTGAAGACTGACCAGAATATGGAAGGCCACATGCGTGACAGATGTCTCACAGAAAATCAAGTGACTAAAATGGCATTGGATAGGACATGTAGTCAGACCCCCTAAACAAAAATGGATCAAAGAGGTCATATTGTGGTTCCCCGGAGATGGGAAGAGATCATGGGGACGACCACATAGAAGGTGGGAGGCTGACCTACCAAAAGGGTGGCGCATAATAGCCAGAGATAGGGAGAAATGGCCACTTCTAGAGGAGGCCTATGTCCAGTGAGGACAACCTGATTCTGAAACTGGTATTACAAACAATTTTTTTTAGAATTAAGTATTGTTTTTTTTTTAATTAAGTAGTAAGTATAACTAGTATATAATTGTGTAATTGGATCAGAGAATAAAGGCTATTTTTATTTTAACCCTCTCTCCGATCCTCTTCGAACAAAAAGCTGAGATGCTAGATGCAAAGCTAATAAAAAAAAGAGTAACTCACCTAGTTCTTTGTAAAGAATCGCCAAATTGTGCAGAACAGCACTATCGTAGTTTTGATATTGGCATAGTTACCCCTCATCAATTTCAGCAATATCAGAAATCGCTGCTTCAAGACACTGAAGTACCTTTCAACAACATTGCGGGTTCGGATATGCCGGTTGTTAAAACGCATCATGTGTGCTGCCTCCAGTGCCACGATGTCACATATTTTAAGGTCAGCATCACAGACAACCTGAAAATCGTTTTTTACATTTAAAAATTATTTACTGATAACTAGCTGCACCCAGCAGTGTCAGTGACTCATGTGATTTATCATAATACCTATAAACATGAGTTCCCACTGCTGGGACTTGACCTTGTCTTCCTAACACAGTAGCAGTGTGCGGCAGGGTTAGAAAGCTATGCGTGACTATAAAATCTTGCATGCCGTTCTACGAATACCGACATGGATTATAATATACAAGCTGGAATGGCATTGCGCAAGATATGTACTTACTTGGGTATTGATAGAGAAATGTCTCTTTCTGTTGATGTGATACGGGCGTAGACGGAGGAACCAAAAGAGTAGGAAATGTGATTGCGTCTATTGTTTTCTCTGTCTACGGATACGGGCCAACGTCTCCTTCATTATTTCTAGGTGCATGCAATCTATTGCACCCATAATCCCTTGAAGGCCGCAAATAGCTTCAAACTTGCTGATAGTGTTGGCTTTTTCCATCATATTCAAAGGCATTTTTATGTACCTACTGTGAACTTTTGGGAGCCAACGCTATTGCTACTTTGCGGGCCACACGTGACAGCGTCTGCTGGCTCAATCCGCGCAGTCTTCTTGGATCTAAAAATAAAACATAACTTTCTTACTTATCTTGGATTCACATACATACTGCATAACACGAAACTTGAACAAAATAAGTATTTTTTATCTACCTCATGGTGGCCCCAATATCTGATTACTGCCATTACTTGCAGTTCCACAGGGATGCCGCCACCTCGCAGATTCACCTGTAGAATAGTGTTCCGTGGTCTGCCCTCAGCAAGTCAGAAATCCGGCGGATATTTTCATTGCTGGAACGGTACCTCAGCCGAAATTCAACATCCGATAAATCATATATACCATGTATCGGATCACGCCTTAATTCTCTGGCGTATCCTTCTTTTCAACGCGGGAGCTCTAAATTGGCGTAACATGTCCACATCCCTTCGGAAATTGCACAAATCCATGATAAATAACCACAAAACTTAGCCAAACAACAAAAAAACAACCTAAAAGAATGTGATTCAATCAGCTAAATGCTGATTGGCCGATATATACTGTGATCTATGCTGATTGGTTAAAAAGCCGCCATATTGCCTCGCAAAGGTCTCTTAACAACGTCCGGCCAGTGGTAAAATTTTGACAGCTATTGAGAGCGCTTTCAAAGCCCTCGCAACTTTTTTTTTGGTTTTAGGTAAGAATTTCGCTTGATCCGCAGATCAAAGGTCTCTCAAGAATGTAAAAAGATTTTTAAGTTAATTGTCTAACGAAAGTCATTGCTCTCTTATTTCCCACATAGACAAAACTTGACGAATTAACTCAATAAATAGGCAGATAAAATAACTATGGTATGTTAAAAAGGATTAAGCTAGTCTACATGATGGATGGATAGTTATAACGGTAAGGAGGTATCAAAGAGGAGTTGCTCATGTTTATCTCAAAGACAGGATTTTTTTATTGTCTATTATCTGTCAGTTTATATCAGTGGATAATGTTTTGAAGGCTCCATTTGTATTGGCATTCATTTTAAGCTATAAGCCGTTTGTACACTAGGTGACGCAGATACTGGTTGATTCGAGTCACAAACGATGCGCGGTACATGCGCAAGTAGCACTCGCGCCAGACTGCGCATCGTCAGCGACGCGTGCATTGCGCTTGAATGGAACTTCGTAAACTCGGTCCATATTTATTAGTTCCCACACCTGAAGTAGATTATAAAAAGATATTTTTGCTAGGTTTTGAAACTTCGGATTGTAGCAGGTAGCCGATATACTATAGTTAAATATTTAAATACAAATATTTTAATCAGCTTTTTAATATTTTTGCTGTTGTCAGGGCTGAAGAAAACTAAGAACGAGTAAAATCAACAAAAATGTCTGCTCCGAAGTATAAGTACAGTCATCGCCTTATATACGAACGGTGTCATGTCACTGTCAGGGACCAGCAAAAACTGGCAAATAAATCGATTAATGTTCGTATGATACCGATAATTGTGGCACTAACCTGTCATTATTGAACTCATCTAATCGATTTCAAATCGTTTCACAGCTGAGTACACGAACAAGCTGTGTTTTGACTCGGTGCGGACAGATACTGTTCGATTGTTTTCTTATGCAGACCTAGCACGACCCACGATACAATTTTGTCCAATAATTTTTTCCCGCGTGATAAATCTGACGCATACATATTCTAGATTTGTCACGTTTACGCTTGAAGGATGGGCAACATTTAATCCCGGCGCGTGAACGAAGGTTGGCTAGACCTGTCGATTTTTTTTCTTTGACAAATAAACAACAAAGTTTGTATCTATTTATCAATGACGATAATTTATTAACAGACAAAGGTTTGTATTTCTTGAAAAAAGGAGGAAGATCGTTCTCTAGACGATGCATATTTTTAAAATGGTTTTTTTTTTAATATCAATGTTTTCGTGTGAAATATGACGGTGAAATTATTCTTAATAAGGCAGGTAACAAAAAGTCAGAGAGCTTTATAAAAAAGTATTCTTATAATCATAAAAAGTGTGTTTGGTCAGGGTCTTAAAAAAATTTGCTAGTCGTAAAAGTTTGTTAATTTAAAGTAACCATTCAAATGTAAGTAATTAAGTTTAGATTACATTATTATCTCATTTATGCGCATCCCAAGTTTGCGGTTAGTCGTTTATTAAACTATCATTAATAATTCCCGTGATTGATGGATAAGTATTCGAACACATAATTATGCTTAACTAGTAATTTATAATATAGCCGTTAATTTTGATAGCATTTGTTGAAGTAATTGCTATATTGTTTTTAATAATTATTTTCTAAGAAACAAGCTATTTGTGATTGGATGTAGGTATATAAAACTTAAATTAATCGTTTTTTTTTAACAAGAAAATAGCTTTTAAAAATAAAAGGCAATATGCTATTATAATAGATTGTACTGGTCGTTCTTTAATAAGACTGTAACAAAAGTAAGTAGGCGGGCGAGTGCCGGTAAAAAAAGTACAAACAACAAGTTGATTAATTTGAGCAGTTGTGTGTGTAATTGAGTGTGGCAAGATATAAAGATATCAGTGATACGATCTCCTTTGGATGGGATTCCGATGAGCTAACAATTTGTTTATGTCGGACTCAAACGGGCCGCTCAAGGGAAAAAAAACAGGCGTTAAAATTAAATGTCAATTCGTCACGGGGCCACAGGTTAATAAACAGTCGGCTAGCTTACTTACTTCACGCTTTCGTATGGACATAGATACTTGTCTATGGTACCAGTAAATGGACAACCGTTAGAACAAGTATTTCAGGACAGAGTTTTTGGCGCCAAGGCGATAAAATATTGTCACTAGTCTGTCTGTATTAATTTCCTAAACTTGTGTGTGTTTCATGTGTAATAGTGGTATAATTATTATTTATTAAGTATTATATAATGATATAGTTGTTTTAAAGTTCGTCTTAAACGCTGGCTTATCGCATAAACTTTTTACGATTTCGACATTTTTAAAGAAGCTCAAATTTAATAATAATAAAAAATACATAATTATCTATGTAAAAAACAATTACTTATATTTATTTGACATTCTTTGTACTTACATGACAATGAATACTATTTTTATATGATTTTATTACTATTACTACTTTAATTTTGTGTTTTTTATTATTTTTTAATAGTATTAGATAAGTATTTTAATTTTTGTTGATGGTATTAATTATTTAAATTTTTCATGTTTTTTCTAAATTATTATAATGTTATTATATACTAAATTAATAATTTAAAGCAATAATTATCATAAGTTAATAATAATCTGTATGTGACATGTATCTTTCTGATATGAATAAATTAACTATGAACTATAGTGTGGGCAAGTGATAAAAAGAGGTGAAACATGTCTTTTCGTGTTGTTTCCTAAACTCCGTAGAAGACTCTCCTAGTTTCCACTAATTTACTGGGGCTTGACTTGGACTTAACCGTGATTATGCTTGACTTTGACTATTACTTGTTTGGTTATCTGAAACTTGAAATTATCGACTACTTGAAAATTCTATTATATCTACCTACTTTACACTGACTACATAAGCACGATGTCTAGAGCCAAAACTTAAAGAGAGAAAAAAATACAGTAATCTTTTAAAAATCACACTCGCCAGTTATAAAGCAGCTAAGAACAGTATCTGAAAATGTTCTCACATAAAGTAAATTCTTATGTCGTGAATTTATCATATTTACGCGAGGAAAATATCTGCAGGTCATTGTATTGAGAGACACAGAGAGGTTTTATTTTTATACTTCTACGTATTTAGCTATTGAAATAATTGTGTACTTATCGTCAGTAATTTTGAAATTAAATACTGTAGCGTTTCATTTTCTGAAATCATAGCATGTATAGATGTTCTCGTAATTACAAAAAAAAAACATACGAGTAAAAACATGCAGCTTCTATCATAATAACAGGTTAAGAATGTAATACACGGAAATTAAGAGTAAATATCCATAAAATTCTATGCGTAATGTCAGTTTCCCTCTGAATTACAGGGACCTAAGTCCAACATGTTATTATAAACGCCGCATTTGTTATTTAATTTTATTACCTTGCCCTTAGAAACTCGACTTGGGCGGAGAAGGTTCGTGACAGAATTATTAAGCGTTCTATTTTATTCTAGAATTGCCTTGTCCGCTTAGTGCTAGATGTTATATGAGTCCGTCTATTTCAAACCAGTTTTTATAAGTCAAATGCATGTGTATTTCAATCAAACAGGTATTTTTTGCTCATGCTTCGGACTAGACCTCTTTTTAGCTGGCATTCCTAGCTTTCGTGTACAGTTTTAAGGTCAATTATGGGTTTATTGTAACGGGATAGTCTAGTTATTGAAGGATCATTTGTACAAATAAATTGCAGATTCTTTCCACCGGAAACAAGCTCGTAATTGTTATTATTGGAGCCGGCGTGGCTGCAAATATGTGGTTTGTTACCGCACTGCGTGAACACACAATAGTAATTGGGTATAAATTACAGTTTTGCGAATGAGGTTCTAAATTTTTTATCTATTTATTTATGCTGTAATTAGAGGGATTCATATTTGTGTCTCGCCATAGCTAGCGTGCAAGCATATTTTTTTTAGTAAAAAAAATCAGTAATTAATATATTACTATACTACTATTTATATGTTAAAGAGAACTGAATACCTTTGTAAAATTAATTTCGCCAAGCAGGAATTTAAAATTTAATTATATCGTTTGCAATGTTATTCTAAACTCGATGCCCGATTGTTTTTTTCAATTCAAATTGCTATTTATTATCTCTAAAAATGTTGAAAGATAAGTCTTGGCTGGAAGTGCGCCCTTACTGTTTAGATTATCGCATGTGTCTATAGTTGTGTGCTGCCTAAGTAAAATGGTGTTTGGATGTAAGTATAATGTACTAACTAATAGACCCACTTGCAAGTTGTATTCGTGTCTGTATTGCATCAAAGCGACCAGTTCTTTCATATTCCAGGTCAAGAGGTTTTTATAAAGAGGCTTTATTCGAAGTATCTATGCCTCAACTGATTTATAATTTGTCATTAGTGAAATCACGATTCATTTGTTTTTTCCATTGTTATACCTACTATTGCATCTCATTAGACACACGCATGCTGTTCAAGTCTATTCAAGTACTTGCTCTGAAATTCTGGGACATCTGGGACATTATCTGGGACATTATTGCACACACGGTCATCTGACCCCAAACTAAGCAAAGCTTGTAATATGGCTGCCAGAGACTGATATACGTACATATATATTTTTAAATACATACTTAAATAGATAGAGCACCCAGACATAGAACAAACACAACTGTTCATCACACAAATGTTTGTCCTACATAGGAATCGAACCCACGCCCCTAAGCGCAGAAAGCAGGTACACTACCAACTGAGCTAACGAGGCTGTCAGATTCTGGCTGTCAGAAGGCTGTCAGAAATTAGTCACCTGTCTTCATAGTTTTCAACAAAGCAACTGTGTCAGTAAACAGGTGGATTCTTAACACTGCGCTCACCGGCCAAAACTAGCTCTTACGCATGATTACAACATTTTTGAAGATAAAAAAATCACTAAGTGAGAATTTCAAAAACCGGTTGGGCATTGTATCTTTATATTGCAAATAATATTAGCATTTTATTTTTTTTATTTTTTCAAGTCATTATTGTGTTAATTAATCTTTATTTTTAATGTGTATTATAATTTTTATAAACTATGGATGCAAATCGGGACATTAAACTATTTCATTTCATTTCATTAGCCTACTTTCGTGTTAATATTTTATAGTATGGCGGAGTAAAAGCGAAAACGATTTCTTTTTCTATCTCCTCTGTCGTCATAATAATACAAAATCAACACAAAAATTACTTTATACTATTTGCAATATCATTGAAAAATACTTAATGCCCAATTTATAAAATTGGTTTTATAACATTTTCACTCAGTGATTTTTATCCTCAAAAATATTAAAAACTTTCGTGAGCGTTAGTGAGATAGCCACGCGCCTTTATCTGCCCCTTAAATATCCCATGATCGTTGAGCGTTGCTTACAAATGATGTTGCCTACCTACCTAGCGCTAAGAGACAACAAAAAAGAACAATGTAAATATAAATGTTACTGTTTCGGGCCAGATCAAGTCTTATGAATTTACATGATGACAACTCAGGTTTTGTGTGGAAATTCGGAAAATTCAACACAAACCCCTAAATCTGTCAAAATTCAAAATATAACTGTTTTTAGGGTTCCGTAGTGTGCTACAAGAAACCCTTATGAGTTTGTTCTGTCCGTCTGTCTGAATGTCCACAGGTCCGACCGTCTGCCTTCCTAATTTTTTAGATCCTTCTAACTTTTATAGTCATTAAGAAAAGTACATGAATCTGCACATATTAGTATTGATCTCAATTTTAAAACTATTGCATTTTAGGGGTACTACTGTGGCTGTGGTACTACTGATGGTTCATATCCCTGAACTATAAACCTGACAACACAATTGATACAATTATATGGCTTTCAATACGGAACCCTACCATATGCTTAAGCGAAAAACCATTTTTATTTATTTATTCAGTTCACTGTTTCTCTTCAAATATGGGAAACCAGTAGGATGACAAAAAAAACACAAATTACGGGACAACTTTGTCTGGAAATAAAGAGCTGAGAAAAAAGATAACAAAAAAATCAAAAATAATATATATTATAACTAGCTAGTAGTAGCTTATGGAGCTAGTTATAATCTTCGACCAAAATAAAAGAATGGACGGGCCCTAACCATTGAACTTGATCAGTAAAAACGAGTCAAAACCATCGGACATATACTTCAACACCTAATTATAAAAATGTACAGTATATTTGTTACAAAAAATAGATATCGGTTTTATTTGTGTATTTACACTTCGGTAAAGCATACGAATTCATAATTTTGTCAGATGTTTCGTTATCGCGTAACAATAGACTCGTGTTTCACTTCCTACGGCTAGAGACCGACTGAAACGAAATGAGAGCTGGCGCTCATTTTGTAATCTTCAAAAATGCTCTTCTACTGGGCCCGTCCATTCATTTTATTTTGGTCGAAGGTTATAATTATATAACTAGCTACATAATATTATATCATTTCCATACATATAAAATTATTTTCTTGATGATGTTGCATATGGCTCTATAATCTGGCCGATTCATTGTCAACAAAACAGAAAACTGACAGTTTGACAATGCCCCCGACTTATGTTAGGGAAAGTGTTTAAAAGGAGCTGAGAAAGTTAAGATGCATAAAATAACTATCGTATGAAGTCATAGAGATATATATAAACCTGTTAGGTTAAGAAACTTGCTTACGTTTGTACAATAATTATATGGTACGCTTATTTCATCATGAGATGGCAAATTAATTCCAATATCATCGTCTAAGCAACAGGAACATTGCACAATAACTTTCCAAGTTATTTATTAAAAGTTCACCACTTATTCGGTCATAATCAAAAGTGACATCGTTTCAATGCACCGCTCGTCCATATGATGTCATATTGTGTTTACTTATTCGCTTGAGAAGCTGATGAAAGTAAAAGTGGTTAGATTGGGCGCTCGGTTCCTCAATAGAAATCATAAAGGCGGTTATGTGTCCCACGGACAGAAGAAAGTGAGAGGACGAGCGACGTAAAAATTATGATCCAACACCACAGAGCTTAAAATGAAGATTACCAGCCTGATGTTATCTATATCAGGTTTAGAAAGCTGATTGTGCAATGGACTGGAATTTGAGATCTGGTGCTTTTGGGGTTGAATATCTATCTAGATGTTGAAGAGCCCGGCTAGGCTTTACGATCTGCATTTTATTGTTGTATGCAAAGTATTGCGTGGGATTATAAATGAAAGCTGATTTTATGTAACACAATGTTATATCGCAAATATTTAAGATCTGTATACGAACGCGAAAATAAAATAACTAAATTGTTCTAAAGTGAAGCTGACTGATTTGGGAAAACGAAAGCTACATGCGACAGCACGATGGGTCAATGACTTTTGAATCTGAAAAGAATAGGTACCAATGAGATTGTTTCTAATCAAAACAAAAGGTTTCTTATCGGATACATTTTGGAGAGTGCGCATCAGATCTGCATGATTTAATTCCCTCCTGATGCCCTTTTTTCTATCGGACTGCCAAAGTGGGCACGAAAAATCGACACCGCTTTATGGTTGACATTCCGAAAACCCGTACGAAGCGCTTTGATTCCACTTTCATTGTGCAAACTGCTAGTATGTGGAATGAGCTGCCTGAATGGGTGTTCCCCGATAGTTACAATCTGGGTGTTTTCAAGTCAAAAGTGAATCGGTTTCTTCTAGGCAAGTGTGATCCATCGTAGGCCGCATCATAGCTTAACATCAGGCGAGTTGGCGGCCAAGCGCAAGTCTATTTTACAATAAAAAAAGAGGTTATGACAAAAGACTTTACTTTTTTTTACTGGTATTAGACAGTAGAAATATTCGGGGATATCATTGTACCGATCGATATGAACAACTTTTACTATAAGACCAAGCCGGACATCGCGAGAAAAAAAATCAGCTGTTCCATACAAAAAGTACATTGACACGACGAAATGTATGGAACAGTTTTTTTTTTTCGTGATTAGGTTGGTCCAATTGTAAAATTTGTTTATAAAGATGGGTACAACCTTATTTATGTTTATTTACACTTTACCAGTCACCTGGTATATGTTTTCGTTTACTGGAAATTGAATAATATTATAAATAATGTAATATGTTAAAGAAAAGTAGTTAATCAATTAAATACGTAAAAAATACAAAGTTGCAAATTACAATAAAAAAAAACTGAACTACTTCCCAGTTAGATAATAATTATCAATTAAAAAAACCAACTTCAAAATTAGTAAATACATAATTACGTTAACATGGATGACATAAATATATTTTTAAGTTATTTTGATTTAAAAACCAAAATACTAAACCGATTTTAATGAAATGTATATGGTACATATTATTATAACCTAGCAAACAAAAAAGGAATATTCAAAATCAATTCATAAATGGAGGAGAAATCGCTGAACCATACATAAAAATAACAGTGGAACATAGAACGTCCGCCTTTTTTGAAGTCGGTTAAAAACTGAACTACTTAGATACTAGTAAGCAGCACCAAAATGAACATTTCAACAGCTTTGACAAAGCACAGGACGCCTTTTCTGTACAAAGTCGATTTATACACAACTAGCTGTAACCGCGACTTCGTCCGCGATTTCTTCAGAAAAAAATAGCCTATGTCCGTCCTCATGATACAAACTATTACCACGCAAATTTTTTAACGAGACCAGTTAAACCGTTTAGCCGTGATTATGTAGCAAATAGACAGACGGACAGAGTTACTTTCGCATATATAATATAAGTGTGGATTGTCAAATGATAGTCACCACATGTTTGTGCTTATTTTGTCACTGATACACAAAATGGAACACGGAACAGTGGTGCTAAGCTGAGAAAAGGTAACTGTACTCATCATTACGATTTTATTACTATGGCACGGACCCTGAAATCGTGGAAAAATATCAACTGGTTCATTTTGCCGAGTATGAAATACATTTTTCAATGAAACCGCAGATTTTTGAGTGAAATCTCAAAAATCTGCGGTTCCATTCATCAGTGTTTGATCACATAGTATAATTTATTCAACATGTAAAGTACAATGACCTCCTTTCTGCTTAGTATCACTGTTCCGTGTAACCATGTATATCCGATAGCGGATGCGTGATTAATGAATGGCGGGTAATTAGCTCGTCCAAGTTGCAGTGCAGCTTGCACGAGCTAATTACAGCTGTTTAACAAATAGCACAGCGTTGTACTAAATCAATTTTGTATGTACAAGGAAAACGAACTAAACTTGGTCCAAGCATATCCAAAACCACAAACAATGATCACTTTCGCTAGGTTTTTGAATGTAAGAATGTATGTAGCAGGTACCCAATAACTACAGTGAAATATTAAAACAAAATGTTTTTTTAATTTATTAGCAACTGTTAGAAGAAATAAACCGACCATAAAGTTATACAAATAAATTTCAATTTCATTGTAAATTCTTTGAAAAGAAAAGGTTTTTTTTTCGAGTTTATAACATTAATTTGACTACTGGAACAGTCTGCGATTTGAGCTGTAGTTTTCCGCGTTTACCAGAAGAAAAGTGATAATGAAAAATATATCTATTAACATAAACATTGGGTTACATAAGTTATTTATTAGATCAGTTAAAGTGTGTAATAAGACAAAACTATATATTTAAATTAAGGATATAAACTGTAATAAGTTATACCTAAATAAACAATTAATGGATTTTATCGCTTGTAATCTACACTAATATTATAAAGAGGAAAGATTTGTACCTATTTTTGTATGTTTGTAATGAATAGGCTCCGAAACTACTGAACCGATTTGAAAAATTCTTTCACTGTTGGGAAGCTACACTATCCCCGGGTGACATAGGCTATATTATATTTTGTAGCGAGGCCGAAGGCCGAGCTTACACTCGTGCGAAGCCGGGGCGGACGGCTAGTATACAATATTTTAATTCCTGATGTTTAGAACACAGAATAGCTAAACGAAAAAATTCTCACTTCAGTGGTTTAGAACACTGTGTAGTATCTGTGGTCTCAGGTAGACTAGATGACAGATGTCTATAGAAATGTTTTGAAATTATTTACAAGGACCTATCGTCAATGATTTTTAGTGAAAACATTATAATGTACGAGTAGTTGCTCACGGAGTTCAGAGAAAAACGAATGCGGTCTCAAATGAGAAGGAAAGCCACCGAACGAATCAAAGGGGACGACCTTCACCTACAAAATACAATAGAAAATAAATCATAACATTTTTTAAAATAAATATTGTGAACAGCCATGGACCAAAAGTTATTAAGAGTCGTATTAAGTATAAAATGCATGGTCCCGTTATATAAGATAAATAGATAGATAACTCTTTATTGTTTACACCAAAAATTACATCGTACATAGTAACATAAAAACCAACTTAAAAACTAGTGTAACAATTGGCGGCCTTATCGCTATAAGCGATCACTTCCAGGCAACCTTAGTATGGAGAGGACATACAGAAGAGGTAAGGGACGGGGTGTGATGTAATAATGGAATAACTAGTATATAAAGCACTAGCCGTCCGCCCCGGCTTCGCACGAGTGTAAGCTTGGCCTTCGGCCTCGCTACAAAATATAATATAGCCTATGTCACCCGGGGATAGTGTAGCTTCCCAGCAGTGAAAGAATTTTTCAAATCGGTTCAGTAGTTTCGGAGCCTATTCATTACAAACATACAAACATACAAAAATAGGTACAAATCTTTCCTCTTTATAATATTAGTGTAGATAGACATACATTATAATAATACACTAGTACCTACTGAAACAATATATACAATAAGTATCAGTATGTACCTTGATTTTTGAGCATAAAACGAAAAAAGAAAGCCGTAAAAGACTAATATAAAACAAATAGACCATAAAATACTTTATTTTGATAATTTAACAAAATCCACTATCAAACTTTCTCTCCGTTTACGTTTTACGATAAACTACATATGAATATTGGAGATAATAAGTTGATATACTTATAGAGTTTTCATAAAAAAAACTACAGATCTATATACAGATCTATATTTTTTGCTGGCTGCACTAATTTTTAATTCTCTTCCAGGAGAAGTGGTAGATCTCCCGTATAAGCGTTTTTGTACTGAGTTGAGGAAGTGGTTGGTAAAGGAGTGCTTCTATGAAGTGGAAGAATTCCTAAAGAAAATGGCATGTCGTTTTTATTCTTATGATTTTGGTTGTTGATAAATTATTATTAAAATAAATTAATGTAATTATTTTGACATATTTATAAACTAATTTAACTTTGCACGCCCTTACGGTTGTTAATGGATGGACATTTTATATTTTAAGACCTTGTATACCCATTGGCCTGCAAATAAAAACTTAGACTTTGACTTTTTATTCAGAAATCAAATCAGAAAAATCAGATCTATTTATTACAGAGTTGAACTTTATACATAGATCTTTCTATTTTATACAATCAAAACGCCAAAAATCCAGTTTTCGTTGCATTTTCAGTCCAAAGACAGAACTTCTTAAGTATGATGCAGGGTAGCTGTGGGTGATTTTTAGAAGTTTTAATTGATACCTATATGTGTAAACTGGTGATAGCAATGCATCGGGTTCAGAAAGTAGGTATGGCCATTTGAGTGAGCTCAGAACAACATCAGCTAAGTGCTTTTAGAAGAAAAATAAAACATGTTACATGCTTAACTGGCATCTTTACTGCCTACCTAATTAAATGACGATCCAATAAAAGTTTTATGACGCGGGCTTTACGTGTACCTCTTAACGCCAGCTGGAAACAGCGCAGTGCGGAAAATCACGCGAACATGTATCTTAACTTACCAAGATACGGTTTGCGGTTGCGCAACTTTTCGCAGTAACCTAAACAGAATCGCTTAAAACAAGTATCCTTAATGCATCAGATTAGTTTCTTACTAATTACCTATTAGAAGACAATAATAAATAAATGTAATAAAACTCTTTTATTACATTTCAAAGTCGATCTTTGTTAAACGTAAACGCAATACATTATGTTGATTGTGTAATTAAAAGAGGAAAGAAACTTTTAATTACATAAAAAGTAAAGTTTGCGAGTATGCTAATTTTCCTTCGCGAATAATATTTATTAGCTTATTATCACAGATTATTATACATTGGTCCCACCCATCATATATATCAATATTAATAAATACGAAATTGTGTTGGTGGTAATGCCGCCAGCATGCTGGGTACGCTGCCAACTGATAGTGGGTTTGAGCATTTGGATTGTCTTTAGATCTTCAACGGTCTATGGACAGTCTAACTGTTTATTTAGTGTTAGTTTTAGCTAGTATTTTGTTTATTTAATAAAGATTGATAATGACATCATTAAAAAAAAAAACAGAAATTTGTCAATGATGTTAATTTAACCTAATACAAAAATTCGTTATATCTGAAACTCATTTTTAATTTCAGATGAGTATATAAATTGTGTTTGTTTTAGGGTCACTGTTTTTTTTACGCGGCAACAGTGCAACTGTTCGACGTGATTTTTGCCATTGGAATAGTTAGAGGGCCAGAGAGCGACATATGATACTTTTTATCTCGGAAACATGAAATTGAAAAAATATTAAAAGGGAATGCCCATTGCCCATGCGAGTGAGCCGCTAAAAGCAGCTAGTCTTTCATAAATATAAAATGCGACATGTGTATGGACACCAAAACAGCTTGACCGATTTTGACGGGACTTTCACTGGTAGATTGCTGATGATATAAGGAGACAAACACGCGGGCGAAACCGCGGAGCGCAGCTAGTTATCAATAAAAGTGAAGTAGCCTCGGAAATAGGTACTGTCTTTTGTCTTTTTTGATCGTGTTCCAAATTTGAATGAAGTAAAAAGACAAACACTGATTTACTATTATACTCTTAGCACAAGTTTTGATAGTTTTCGAAATCTTTCTTCGTTTTCGTTTTGTTCCAAACATTTCTGGGCTGAAAGCTATTCGAAACCTTTTTACGTATTTGAGTGAAGCATCCTAAGATTATATATGTACAGTATAAGTATGAAATCTTTGGAAGCAACCTATACTGCCGATTACTACCGATTTTAGTTCTTCCGCGTTTCCGCTGGAGGCGCTTTATGGAACAATACGAAAGCGAAAAAAGTTTTCGAAAACTATCAAAACTTGTACTAAGCGTAAGGACTTCCAAATAATACTAATAAAAGAGCGAACAAGCGTTTATTAATAAAGATAGTTTTGAAATGTAGAGCAAGATGCTCAAGGATGCACCTTAGATTAAAGTTAACCGTCTGCATATTATGAAAGCGTGATGTTAATCCACGATTTCTCGTGACATTCAGTACTTGCAACTGCTCTCACACAAGCACCAAGTGGTTATTGTCCAATAAAAAGCTTAAAGCCGTTAGTTGTACATTTGACCTTACACTAGTTAACGCTTTCGTTTGCCCATTACTGACTGCCGGTTATTAAAGTGGCTAATTCGTTCGGCACTATAGATAAATAAATAATCCTAAAAGTAAGAGATTAAATTTTATTATGCTCTAGATAGATAGACAAACTCTTTATTGTTGACATTACAAATTACATACACAAGACACGATAAAACAGCTTAAAAACTAGTGCAACAATCGGCGGTCTTATCGCTAAGAGCGATCTCTTCCAGGCAACCTTAGGATGGCGAGGATACATAAAAGATGTAGAAGGCAGGGCGTGAAATATTGAATGTGCTCTAGCTATCCACATATTTTGTTTGATTTTTTTTTCCGGCAAATCATAATAACGTAATAATCATTATGAAGATGTTAACGAAAAAAATATTTCAATTCCTATTCAACTCCAGAAAAGCTCAGCAGATTTGTACGACATTTGATATGAAAGTATCTTATTACTTTTTACTAGGCCCCTTTTTCGTAACGAAAACGGTTTGACATCGATAAATTACAAATTTTGACACTGCTGTCAAAATGTATGCTGTCAAAAACAGCTGTAGTAAAGCTATCAAAAACCCTCATGACAAGTTTTTTTTTGCGCGGGTTTTTGCGCCAACGTAGAAAAAGCATGTCGCCTCGATAAATTATTTTCCTATACTTGTGTATTTTCGATTGTTCATGTATAATAATGTCGGATTATTATTTATTAAGTGTTCATGAATGTGTTAGAGTGTGGGCAAGTGATATAATGGGGTAAAACCTGTGTGTGGGTGTGTTTTCATGTCAATTCCAAAACTGCATTGGAGCTTCTAGTAAAGTTTCCACTACATACCTACGTTTCTGAAGCATATTTATGACAGTAAAGTACGGAAGACGAAACGGTATGGCCTCAAAGCAAGTAAAATATAACAAATAATCTCCTGTACGTAAAATAACGTAGTTCCCACACCTTCCTATCAACTAACGTCAAACATTTTACGTTTTCTCAACGTGCTAGTCAACTATGATTATATTATATCTATTAGGGACAATGTGCATACATGATGGCTTCTCTGATATCAGAAAGCGCAGCATTGAAAGCCGGCGGGTTGCGGCGCAACCCGTTAGCTGCACCCAACTTTCCAAACGCATCTAGATGGCTGTACGCCTGTCTCGATTTATCGAGAGCTTTCTACGTTTGGTTGCTTTATTAGGTACGATTTTCGAGAATTTAGGGTGCATTGTACGCCTTTACGGGAATTCCACAATGTAATGCCTGTGTCACAGACTTAATTTCAAAAATTTGCCTGTATCTACTTGATCTAGGTATCTTTTCTGAGTACCTACACCAAATTTTTTTATTTTAATATAACGGCTGTCAAGGCATTTTTGTAAGAAATTTGTTGTAGCAAGTTGCACTATACATATAACGTCAATCATTCGAAATCAGTTAGCAACTGTGACGCGGAGTTCGACGCGTTGATCTAAATAACAATGTCCAATCAAGGTTCTGTCACAATACCTGGCATTTTCCTTGTCATTTCCGTTCTATTTACTTCTCTTTTCTGAGTACCTACATGATTTTTTTCGGCGAGTGCCGTTTAAAACTGATCCCTCTCTCTCCGTACTCTCGTCTCTGTACTCTCTGTACATTTTTGCAGCAATTAAATAGTACAATGCCTTTAAATGCATTTACTGAAGTTGAAAATAAAAAATTGCGTTTAGTGACTAGAACTATCGTTACTGTGTATCTACTAGAAATTATTTTCAAAACTTTTTACTGCGAGTTGCATTTACAATTGAGTGCTACCGTAGATCAGATGACATTGAAGGCGTTTACTAACTAGGGTAGCGGGGTAAACAAAAGTGGATCTTGGCTAACACAATTAAGACGGAAATCAACCGCAGCTATGTGGAGCTCGGCAGTTGACATTTTTGGCAAATAAGTCTCCGAAAGTCAAAGCACCGTATCGAGTAATTTTCATACAAATGTAATATTTAAATTTGTCAGACTGCTCGTTCGATTTGGATGAAATTAGGTAAGAATATTAAAATTGGCAATATGAATGTTTAATATAAACATTACATTTAAAAACTCAATAAACGGTTTAATTATTTTCAGTTAAAAAAATAATGTTTGAAAAAGCTTTAATTTTTTTTTAAGACCAATCGATTTGAGAACCTTCTTCCTTTTTACAAACGGTTAAACATTACACAACCTTTGGTGCCTCATTAAGCTTCAAAATATATCGTTTGTGTTTTGTTTCATTGTTTATTTGCTTGGCTTTTATTCTCACCCTTATATCGTTCTTCGCGGTATTGTGTTTTCCGATATATACTGTGATCTATGGTACTGATGTGCAACAGGTATGGTAATATTTTTTTGGTGAATTTTTACCCTTCGTACCAGTTTCCTCGCTTAGACCCCACAACGAAAGAAGACATCAATCCTTTCTACTTACCCGACGCCTACTGCATCTAATCATGAGATAATCTTGCTTCGTGCAAGTAAATTCAGATCTAACTATACATTATCGACCAATTGAATACGCCCACAGTCCAGGGGCGCCATTAGGGCGGCTCCACATTAGTGCCGTGAAGCTCCGAGAACAAGCGTGAACGTGAATGTGGAGGGTTTTCGCGGGGTTCACGCGCGTTCACGCCTGTTCCCCGATCAGAGTCGGTATTTTGTCCCGCAACAAAGGGTTCGCGCCCCGTTCGCGCGGCGTTCACGCGTACACATCCACATTCACGGCCCCGCGCCAGTTTACTCCGGACTATAAAGGCGGACGTCCGGACGGACGTCATCCGCCATCCTACCACCATCTTCTTTTTTCCAACGCTTTTTAATCACTTTCTTGTTTTGGACGTCTAAATAGTAATATGTTGCCACAGCAAACAAAGTTATTGCAGCAGCAGATTCTACGTCCATTTCGCGGCGGGTTTCAAGAACGACTGTGAACATCCCGTGAATGTGGAGGGCACGACTTGTGCCGAGAATTCACGCCGAGAATTCGCGCGTGAATTCACGGCACTAATGTGGAGCCGCCATTACGGCTACCTGTTATAAACTGAATCAGTTTAGGTGATTGCGAAAAGTTGGGTGACCGCAAACCGGTGCATTATCTCGGTGCATTAAGGTTCTCGTTCGCGTGTTTTACGAACTGTGCTGTTTCGAGCCCGCTTAAAACAGCTGTAAGGCCCCAGTACTCTCATTTGAATCTCATAATCAGTTGAGTTAGAACTTACTTATCGTTTGCAGATTTCGTGGTTCGTCTACAAAACGACCGTGTTACAAAAAAATATATTTATAAATATCTACATATTTTACTGTTATTATGTTCAAATTTTCTTTATCTTGAAATTTTAGGAATTTTGGTAGTATATAATTGAAATACCACTTACATTAAGTGATGAACTTGAGGATGATGAAAAAAAAACTTACCTTCACATAAATTTTTTGGAGTTGTTTTTTATAGCAAAAATTTACGCACGACAAGCATAATACAAAATACAAAAAATTATAAAACATAATATAATAATATATAATTGTAGCTTTCTTCGTAGTCATATGTGTAATAAATACCCACTAATACACATATTATGACGTTGTTATATAGGGCTAGTAATTCGATACCGTGACGAAGGCACTTGGGAATATAATACTCTTATGTTATAGAGTACTTACTACACACACTATTTTAGCTATTTTTTAAATGAGTGTTGATATTTTAGAGAAGTAAGTATAAGACTTAACAAAATCGTATTTTTCTATAAATTAAATTTTGTACATGGACATGTTTGACCTTATTCGACTGTTGGTTTGTGCCACAGACAAGAAAAAAAGTTTTTGCGAAGATATGCCGTGAAATAATAATGATACCATAATAACGCGTCAAAAACTACGATCGAAGTCTATTGCAGTTTGTTGTATTATAATAATAATACTAATTTATCTTGGAAGCAAGTAAGTAAAACTTTTCTAAATCCATGTTGTTTAACGAGGTGCCAAGCTGTGAATTTGCAACCTTGAAAAACTTCGTGCGTGACATTTCAGCTACCGACAAAATGAGCTTTTTGCGCGTGCGACGACACCGAGCAAAAAATGTACATCAATATACCGAATTGGTGTCTCTAGCTCAAACGTACCTAGCTTCTCGTAGATAAGTAGGCAGGTAGGTATATCTATTACGTGGTAGATATAAATTTGCTGAAGCGTAGCAAAGATCCCGTGGTGTCTTATAATTTGAGACATAGCTTTTTGTCTGCTAGTCCGCTTAACCAGAAACTGGCGGGATTTCACTCAAAACAGCATTTTTAAGTTTAGTTACAATTTGTTTTATTTGATGCTGTCTTTTTTGAAGCAACCGTTACTGGTACAGTAGAGCACCATAAAAAAAATTGCCAGTCATCGTAAAAAAATTGGGACTGCCGACAGAAGTGAAAATTTAAAACTCAGTTTGGCGCAACGCGTTACATTATAGCATGTTGCTGACGCGGACACATATGTTTTGCCCTGTATAACAGCATAATTTTACACGTAACATCAAGTCCAGTGGAACCGCTGTTGTTCAAACTTTGTCGTTAGAATTTGTGCTGTACGTTTTATGATATGGGTTCACAGTTCCGCGGCAGAGATGTGCTACTCGCGTTATAAGTAGAATCAATGACGGTTTCAAACCGTAGAACATATATGTAAGTTCGCTAATTATTTTAATGGAAAGTACACGTGAATGACACGTGATGCGCAGACGTAAGGATAGAATTATGCAACAATAAGTCATCGATTACGCGCTGTACGTGCATTAATAAACTCGATTATATGATTTATTCATCCATTACTATAATCTACTTCAAAGTTTCTCAAACTAAGGAGAATATAGGGATATGAAGGAACCTTTCTTAAGCGACCGTCCAACCGGATCTTTTTCTTGTTATAGATTCTTATGTAGGAGCACTAGAAAGATAATTACCAATATAAAAAAACCGACTTCACAAAAATGTCAGAACTGGACCAAATCGGTTCACCCAGTAAAAAAGTTCTGAGGTGACGAACATTAAAAAAAAACTATCGAATTGCCTCCTCTTGTTAGGACGTCGGTTAAAAAAGAGACGGCTGATACTTTAATTCATCTACATTACCTTAATGTAGATCAAATAAACATATATTATGAGCAAATAAAAATCTTAACTATTTTTTATGACAAAAAATGCTAAATTGTATCATGTTATTGCAAGCTGCCATTTTTCACCCAGAAATTCCAGTTAAAATAGACCCGTCTATTTTTGCCCCGGTTTTGGGCTAGAGAAGATGCCTTTAGATGCCTAACAAAATATTTAAGCTATTTATTCAGGGGTCAGCAGTAAAAAGATTAAGAAAAGACGATCTACTCAAATGAATGCATCTCTCGCGGTGAGATTGATCTTTTGGTATAAACTATAAATACACTAACGGAAATATGTTAGGCTGACTGTATAATTCACTTTCCGGTATGATAAAATTTTATGCAAGTACCTAGTTACTTACTAGTTAGATAATAGGTATTCAAGAGTCGACATTGTTTTATGATTTTTACGGTGAAAGGATCCTTTGGTTGAAATTAAACACACACACATCACACGTCATCAGCCAATTAACGTCCACTGTTGGACAAGGCCTTCCTCCGGTGCTGGCAGGCAGCTTGGGGATCGCAATACGTTCACCGTGTACTATTAGGACGCTGCTACCCATCCTCCGGTGGTTCTGGTCGCAGTTTTAGGACATACCCGGGTGAAATTAATCACTTTTGACATATTCTATTGCGTGTATTGTTTGTGTGTTTTTAGTATCACTGTTTAAATCATTATACCCTGAGATCAAACCAACAAGGGAGATATGGTTAGGTGGCGTGGCGGGTGCGAATGCATCTGGGGCTCAATTTTTTAATCGTTCGAATAATATTTCGCACGAAAATATCATG
The DNA here is from genome assembly GCA_949125355.1 of Agriopis leucophaearia. NCBI lineage: Eukaryota > Metazoa > Arthropoda > Insecta > Lepidoptera > Geometridae > Agriopis > Agriopis leucophaearia. The sequence goes on along the minus strand of OX421273.1, from coordinate 6,987,191 downwards.
CGAAATGACTGACTTTCGAACGAAATCCCAAACAAAAGTCGCATTTTTGTAATAATCATTATCACTCGCTAACGCAACGTGTGGTTTGAAATTCGAAATTGCGTTCTATCAATAGAAAATATTTCATTTCGCTTGATATTTTTGTGAGAAATCGTACGAGCGATTCAAAAATCAAGCCTGGCCTTTGGCGGACTTTTTTTATGAATGAGGAATATTAGTTAGTTCATTGGTATCGCTACAAATTTCTTGGTGTACGTGAAAGATGAGTAAGTATTTGTAGTGTTTTTTTTAAATGAAATATGGAGACGTTTGAACACGAACGATAATTGTACTAAGGCATATCTCCCTTGGTTGTTTGATCTGAGATTATACCATGGTTATGCATCATGTTATACATAAATAGAGCGTAGCCAATACACAAAGTATAACGATTATTCAACTTCGAAAGTAAATATTTATTTTGTTGTAAGTATTCATCATAATGTTCACTGATTAGGTTTTTTTTTCCTTGGGTGCATAAAACACGCAAACTTGGTTGGTAAGTATACTAACTGAATTGTATTGATCACACGCAACTTTTGCGTAAGTTAGGTTCAATTATGCTTATCATACTGTAATTTTAATGCGAAAGAGTTTTTGTTTGTTCCGCTTTTGCAGCAACGACGTGATTTTTTGCTTAGAGAGTAGGAGTGCCGGAAAGTGACACATGATACTTTTTATCCGGATAAACGTACGGTTCCTAAAGGAAAGGCCACGCGGGTGAAACCGCGAGGCGAAGGTAGTGATTTGTAATTTGTCTATTTTAACCTAATTTAGGTATGGTGCATTAGGAAATATCGATAGGGCCGAGACTTTTAGGGTCATGGACGTCGGCCATATGGTCGGTCTATATGATTTACTTTGGGACATGCCAATCTGGTGAATGCTGGCGCCTACTTTGTCCAAACCTTAGCATTGCTATCCAGCGAAGCTGCTAGCATTCTTTCCTCATTACCCTCTACTTACAACGTGATATTTTTGGATTTCCCTCCACCAAGGGGCTTTTAGAAACCGATTCACACGCGACTAACCCAGATGAAGATACGCAGATTGTAACCATTGGGGAACATTCAGTCTGTGTAACCCTGTATGATATTTTCTAGTAAATAAAATTATCTCACTACCTAATAATACTATCCAGTTCTGTGTAACCCTGTATGATATTTTTTCTAGTAAATAAAATTATCTCACTACCTACTAACCTAACTTCATAATTTATGATAATCCCGAGAATCCATAATGGATTTTACTTATCTGCTTGAAATATTGACACTAGAACTGGTTGCTTATAAAATAAATGTACTGGTGAGCTGCTAATATTATTTAAAGTAGTATAAATAACAAACTAATATGTTTTACGACCATATCGACAATATTACGGCAATAAAAACGAAATTGTAAATGATAATACGCCCATGAGGTTTTTGTGTCAAGTTAACATGTAGGTCAGTTCTGTTCCGAGCTTCTTTATTGAGGCACCTTTCGAAATAGAGTCACGGATGATGCTTAGTCCGTAAATCGCAATTTACTTTTTGGATCACGCACCCTACGTCGTGAAACCACTTTCTATTTTATTTCCTCGTCTCTACTTGTAAGGAATATATATCTGGTTATGTAGCAGGATCGCCTCATATGGTTATGGAATTTTCCCTTTAGCTTGTTAGTCAGATAAAGTAGGTATTATTTTTTTATAAAAATAAATTAAAACCAACTTCACAAAATAAATAATAATACTGTTTTAAACTATCACGGTTGTTCACTAAAGTTAAATGATTATTTAACTTTAAATAATAATAATTCAGTAAAAAGGATTAATCCCCTAATTTTTTACCCTTGTAGTGAAAAGTTAATAAAACGTCCTTATCCCATAATCCCATTAAAAAGCCTGTACCTATATAAAGATGTAGCCATTGTATATAAAGATTAATCCTTGTACCAATTAGGTATATGATGCAAAAAGGTTTGTTGTACAACGATTCCGACCCGTGTTAGAGGAGATTAAAATAAAGTAATATTAATATTTAAAAAAAAAAACAAAAAAAAAACATAACAAGCTTTTAGCTCTATCATGAAAAAATCCGTATAATTATGTAATCCGCCATGTTATTGTGACTCTTATAATATCATAATTGAATATATACATTTCATGTCACCGAAACTGAACCAACATGTATAAATTCAAATCCGTAGGTTAAAAGGAAGTGATTATAATTCAACTTGCAAGATTTGACCTAAACAAACACACATACAAACATTGCAAGTATAAAATATTGTAATTTTTTTTTATCGGTTTGGACTTCGTTCGGAAGTGGATTAAATAAAATAAACGAGATCGATTTTAGTTTCGGCAAGTTCGTTATGATTTCAAATATGTATAATATTCTTGAGTTAATTAATACATTCTACTGCTTAATTTTAATAACGATCTTTATGAACGTGATTAATGCGCCCTTCATTTTCCACGCTTATAGGTATAATATTGTTTTCAAATAGACCATCCACGATGTATAGTTATATAAGCCTATCTAATAAAAAAATAATCACTAAATAAGTTTACAATCGGCGAAGGTATCGCGTAACATTCGATACAAGGCGATTAAAAATGTACATACTCTTCTGGCAGTTTTGACTGATCAAACAATATAGATGGAAGTTACTCCGAATATAATTAGTCTATTAAACACGAAGAAACAATAGCTTTTCTTTACCGCTAAAATTTGCTGAAAACGTAGTCGTAAAAATTTATAAACTCATTCGCATATGCAATTATGTGAGATTGCCCAATGCCCATTAATATTTAAATCATTTGACCTAAATATGCAACTGGTAGGTGTGCAGTGGAGATGAGTCTATAAGTATTTAAATATACATAGAAAGTAGAGCCAAATAAGTACCTAATTAAATATTTATGTGGACAACGTAACGGGAATACGACAGTTGTAAATGATAATTTTATTCTAAAAAAAATAGTATATTTAATGAAACGAGTATATGTACCTAGTAACCTAAATAAGTATTTTTAGATGACTATAAGTAGCATTTAAGGTACTCTGCACTTTTATTTAACGCAGTTTCATCTTTAGGTACGTATACATCACTGGCGTTAGGCGATTAAGGCATTTATGGACGAACCTGAAATAGTGGGCCAGGGGCTCTATTTTTGAATCGCTCGTAATCACCGGTGATTTCAAAAGCGAGTGATCCTAATTTTTGGTATTTTTGATTCGCTCGAATTCTGGGTTGCTGTAGTTATGTCAGACTTTCTATCGATAGAAAGCAAATTTGAATGATATAAACCACTCGTAGAGTTACGAGTGATATGACTTTTGGGATTTCGTTCGCAAGTAAATAACATCGCATGAAAAAAGTCCTACGAGCGTCCTACGTCCTACATACTTCAAAAATAGAGCCCCACGTCGTAGCTGACGCCAGCATACGTGAACCCATACATGCCCAGCCCAGCACCTTTTTACTTTTCTCAAATATTTTGTGGTCGTTCCTTCAGTATCACAGCCTTTCATATTCGCACAGCTGGGTCACAGGCCTTTTCTCAGAGAGAAAGGATGAGCCCTAATCCACCATGCTGGCCCAGTGCATATTGGTGATTATCATATTATTTCTTTGAACTTTATGTGGTTCTTGGACATACCGGTTTCCTCACGATGTGTTCACCGTGTTTGAGCGATGGCTTTGAAACTGCACATAATTTAACTAAGTACTAAATAAGACTCCGGTGCCGGGCCGAGGATCAAACCGGGTGCCGTCAGATCCTGCTACCGCTTGACCACCATCGGCGTTATGTATACCATCGTCATTACATGTCACTACGTATATTTTGTGGATACATGTAAAAATAAACACACATATTTTAGAGAGATATTCACATTTAATTAAAATGTTCCTTAACTTCCTTAGCAATGAAATTTAGAAAAAAAAATGGCTATAGCTTGTACACGTACTATGAGGCAATCAAAGGATTTCAGCTGTAACAATCTAGAATGATAATTATATTTTTGTTTGTTAATTCTAAAATAACTTATGTGTATGTCTTTGCTCAGAATCACGAGTTAATATCGCGTTTGAAGGGAAAGTGTTTGAAAGCAAAGGCCTAAAGTCAACTAAAACAGTGATAGAAAGGTTTATCACTGTTTTAGCTACCTTGTCAACTACTGTGTTTTAATTAAATCATCCATGCATGAATTTTGCATGTTGTATAGGCATAAATCCAGGCAAACGATAAACATCAGACTTTACGATTGAGGCATTTGTCATACTAAAAAAGACGGATCGTATAAATAAAGAAACACTTATCTTATACCACATTACGGCAAAAGGACGGTTATGAGTTTAACAGTATATGTATATATGTATGTATGTCAGAGATTAGAGGGAAAACATGAACATATCATGTTTTCCCTCTAATCTCCTGTACTTCTTATCATATTTTGACCAAACAGGTGTCTATCGACGCGTCGTTTCATAGGCTATATGACGTCACACTAGAAGAGAATATAACATTAATATTACATCGCCTAACATCAGGCGAGCTGGTGGACAAACGCAAGGCAATTACAAAAAAAAAACCACGAAGTATTACATTCTCGCTACCTACAATTTCAAAATTGAGTACATCGTCCGATTTTCTACAAGCATTGGATTATTTTGCGGTTATTTTGACTTTCCTCATAGCCACTGGATACGGTCATATTCGAAAATCGTCACACTTCATAGGTCAAATCATCCATTAATTTGACATTTATAGTGCTCGTTGCGCAACTACCTATTTGTAGAATGTGACATTTCTATTCGTTTCCGTTACACTATAACTTGTTTTATACGATCAGAGATTTTTCACACGCTTACTTCCTTCTTGAGTGCTAACATACTCTACAATTAGCGACATATTTTTAGTTATGAACCATTTGAAGCATGTTTAAATGCGATAACCGATGGGGAAGAAAGGTTCTTGAGTGGAGACCACGAACCGACAGACACAGTGTAGGTAGGCTTCTCACTAGGTGGACCGACGACATCGTGAGAGTCGCGGGCATTCAGTGGATGCGGATTGCATGCTGTCGTTCAATGAGTAAATCAAAGGGAGAGGCTTATGTTCAGCAGTGGACGTCTTCTGCATGAGATGATGATGATTTAAGAGCGGGCCTAATGGCAGGATAAATTCTGATTTCCCCCGCGCATCTCGCCAAACCCAGCGCATGTACGGATAACAAACACGGGCGGCGCGACGACGCGCGGAACCAAGCTTGCGTACTCGACGTCTGAACTGACATGGACTACCCGTCTCAACAGAGCGATGGTAACTGATCGGTGCAACAAACCGATGCCTCAATCTTGTGTCACGCGAGACGAAAGACAGCGTATTGCGCGGATTAAAAATGTTGTAAGCGCCAAGTGCTTTCTACTCTCATAGCTTATAGAATAGACAATATTTTTAAAAATTGCTAGGGTCAGCTCTACATACATGAGTGATGTAGTAGTGATGTAGTAGTAGTGATGTACATCACTCATACATGAGTGATAATATTTACATAATTTATTGTTCAATAATATGTACCAAAACAGAATGCAAACCAAAAATGTTGAAAATTAGAGGTAAATTTGTGATGGTTTTCTATCGAGAAAATTTTATCCTACCATGTTTTCGTCAGGGTCGACCTTTACTTATATATTGAAGTTTCCTAACGTATTTTTTTTTTTCGATTTTGGACATGATTTACTACTGTGAAAATCTAATCAAAGATTGAAGATTTTGCTTTAGGCCCAATCTTAAAAAGGTTTATTATGAACATAAAAATAACTTCCACCAAAGACTAGGAAGAAAATGGTCGGTGAAGTGAAAGGATAAATGTAGCTCTTACCTATAATTTTCTTTAAAGGGAAAGGCGAAAATTTACAATAACACAGCTTTCGGACAATTAGAAAGGGCTTTTGTAAGCGTGTACAAAAAGTTCACTACAAAAGACTGCATTTTGTCAAAGAACTAAAACCAAACAAAAACTAAAAACGTCACGTGCCGTTAGTTGACATGGAGATGACACATTTTTTTTCCTGTAAGAAAGCATAATAAAACCCCTTTATCTGTAGGCACGTCCGGAAACAATAGTTTTTGTTTTCGTCTTAGTGGCGCTGGAAAAGGCATACTCTATCTTTTTCATTTATTAGGAAATAGTTGCGGCGAGCGGCTTTACCGAAGATCGTTTTACAGATCGGGTTACAGAAAAGTTTTTTTTTTCGAGATAAAACAATACACAAGCAGCCTTCACATCAAATTCCATCCAAACCAGTTCAGCTAATTCAGAGATAAATGAGAACAAACATACTTTCCACTGAAACTTTTGCATATAATTATGTAATATTAGTGTAATAATTGCCTGTTTTGTCCTCCTGGGGTCAAATTTGAATTGTTTTACTACTATTTATTTATTTGATTTTAAATTGTTCATTTGGTGAAACATGATATTTAAGATTTGTATATAGTCATAAAATTATATTTTTAAAAGAAAAAATAAGTACAAAGAAAAACATTAACCTAAACGACTAAAATTACATCAAAACACGAATGTGGTAAATGTTAGTGGTAATTGTTCCCAAAATTCTGGTCCTATTACCACGTTGTGTGGCAATGATCATCCTTTGTGCACAGTAAAACTTAAAAGCCAGAATTTTGGCCACGTGTTGCACCGACCAGACGTCATGACATAGATTAAAAACATTTTCGGCTCCCAGTCTCCGCAACCCAAGAAGCTAAAAAATACAATTGCAATAATTTTCAAATTGTTTGTTACAGAACAAGCGAGCTGGTCGCTCTGGTAGCGGTGTCGTGCACGTTGTTCCTGTTTCTTCACACTCGGGAGTTGAGCACGAAGCTGCGGCGCATGCAGCGGCACGAGGACGAGACGGGACCCAACCACCTCGCTGACAGTGAGTGTAACTTTTTAACCCCGGACGTAAAAAGAGGGGTGTTATAATTATAGTGTGTCTGTTTATGTCATCGTAGCTCCTTAACGGATGAAGCGATTTTGATTTAGGTTTTTTGTTTGTAAGATGACTTAATCGAAAACGTTCTTAGATATGTTACAAGAAAATCTGTGCAGCCGTTTGTAGATTATCAGGATTTTAATTTATTTATACTTGTTTATGGTGATACTGTTGTCCGCGAGTTCGTATGCTCCGCTTTTCATATAACCGTTGAATACCTGTTTTGATCCTCATGATTCGTCCCGGTCTTAAAAATATTTCTTAGCAGATTTCTACACCATGAAATATACCTACTGAACTTCAGCTTCCTAGATCAAGTTGTTCCGATTTTATTTATTCGATAACAATTCTTTGCCGACTTGTCCTCTACGATGGAGCACGCTTTCCTAGAAGTAACCGATTCACTCGCGCTTTGAAGACACCCAGATTGTAACTACGGGGGAACACTCATTCAGACAGCGTATTTCAGTTATTGTTTTGTTTTGTAATCATCAATCTCATAAAAAACTTAAGAATCTAGTTGTTTTTTTATATCTATCACTAGCCTCCCGCCCCGGCTTCGCACGGGTGTAAGCTCGGCCTTCGGCCTCGCTACAAAATATAACGTAGCCTATGTCACCCGGGGATAGTGTAGCTTCCCAACAGTGAAAGAATTTTAAATCGGTTAAGTAGTTTTTGAGTTATTTATTAATATCAGTATATATTTAAATTATAATTATAGAATAGTTCTAAGGGCTAGGCTAGCTCTAGATGTCGCTAACAAGCTTCAGGCTAGATTGAAGTTTATTTCAGTGCGCGTGTCATGTCAATTGTGTTCTATTTCACAGCTCTACCTACGACGTAAATATTAGCAGGTAATGCCGTTTTCATAATTAAAATAAAAAAATATCTGGGACATTATTGCACACATGGTCATCTGACCCCAAACTAAGCAAAGCTTGTAATATGGCTGCCAGAGACTGATATACATACATATATATTTTTAAATACATACTTAAATAGATATTAATACCCAGACATAGAACAAACACAAAATGTTCATCACACAAATGTTTATCATAGATGGGAATCGAACCCACGCCCCCAAGCACAGAAAGTAGGATCACTACCAACTGAGCCACCGAGGCAGTCAAGTCATTAAGTGGGCTTCATAAATCTTACGGCTTCCACTGGCCCGGCTAGACATCACCATTACTCTGATGAGGCTACACGATGTAGCGCCTTCTTACATACACACGTCTTAATCTACAGTGATCATGTGTAATGGATATTAGCAGTTTAATGAACGGTTAGCACTTTACGTAATATCATATTATTATTACGTAGTGATTTATAATACCCATCACGTGCGTAGTAGTTACCTTCGCCCGTGGTACCGCTCATGATGAGTTCTTTGACTTGTACTGATTTGTCGTGCATTAATCAGTGTTTTTTTCGGAATTGTTGATCCCCTACTCTCTCCAAACCACACTTGTTATTTTTCGTACCTTTTTTTGAGTAACGCATTGTTGACATTACGAACGCATCCGCAAAACAGTTTTGAGTGTATTTTGTACAATTCTCAACCTTATCTCAACATGCTACCTAAGATCTGAGTGAATTTCATAATATGCAATTAATTATTGAGTATTGAATAGCATTCACGTTCTCTTAAAAGCAAACACACAATTGACTAAGTGTGCACTTTACGGTTAAAATACACAACGTTAAATACGCAACGTGAGAGAGAGACAAATCGGCTTACGATCAAACAAATGAGATCTTAAGGAAGATTGAAAGAAAGTCAAGAATCAAATAAACTCAATAAGCAGAACGACTGCGTCTGTAATGTGAACGGGGCCTATTGTGACCCCTTAACCGAAACGAACTCTATAACTATTAACTGCTGTTATATTACTCATTATCACATAGATTTCTTAATGTACACTTTTTATCAACAAGTTCTAATTACATAAATTATGTTTTAGTATGCCTAGTATATACGAGTAGCAGAATTTGTACTTCGGAAATTATATACTTTTAAGTATTTAAAATGGTTAGTTTTGAACGGGTGTCACATATTTTTTCTATTGAAAACGAATATAACAAAATATCATAATGTTTGAAAATCCAGTAGAGCGTGAAATTAATAACAACAAAAACTAATGTTCGGATAGGTTTAATTAATAACAACATCGGTGTTGTCTGAAGCTATTGTTATTATGGCTAAAATACAATTACATTTCAGTACTATGTCAAAATAAATTTTTATAATCTTTCATATTGAACATGTTCATGAGCCATAGTGAAGTTCTTATTGCAACAAAGGTGTATCAATAGACACCAAGTTTATCTACGTGACTCGGTGATTTCGTTTAATTGAGTGGAAAATAAAAACTGACCGCACCATCTTCGACCTTTTTTTGGAAAGACATTAAGATTCAACGAGGAACTCACTCGAGCTACCGGTTAATAACTTGATAATGACATCTTATGAAGTGCAGCCGAAATAATAAAAAACGTAAAATAATGACCGTACTTGAATTACCAACTGTATTCCGGTTTGAAAGCCGGTGGGTACGCTAGGGAAATTTGACCTGAAGGATAAGAATTTGCTCTCTCGTATTGACTGCTAAAACTGCTTATTGCGGCAGATCTACCCGATGCAAATTCATAAAGAAAAATATATTAGTCCTACGATAAATTAGAAAACAATGACCATCAAAACACAATGACACACAAAACGAAACTGGAGTACCTAACTCGAAAATTGTCGTTAAAGTTGCGTGACAGCACTTCATTACCGACGCTGCCCATTGTCTGTGCGTGCATCTCGGCATCACGGGACTCTAAACTTTCACTCAATAAAAAAAAAGGAAAAAATTGTATGGCGTCTCAGTTCCACGGTTTACTGTGACACTATCCGTTCACTGCCTTCCTTTTATTTTTCAAGCCGTTCCTGTGCTGTGGTTTAAGATAGAGTTTTAGTTAGATCAAGCGATAAGAGAAGCAGTTTTATGTTTTCTTGGCTCGAAGGGAGTGTCCGCCGTAGGAGGAACCATTAGCTAAATTTCAACGTGCGTTATAAAAGTAGGAACCAAAATAATCAATGCGACGATATACCGAAGGCTATGACAGGATAATAAATACTGAGGATAGTGCAGTGAAGATGGAAGATGCCTTGGGAGGAATTAGCTTATGTCCTCAGATGAGACAAACAAGGGAATAGTAGTAACTTATGTAGATGATGATCCGAAAACAAACTGTACCTAAATTAAAAGAAAGTTCCAATTACTTATGCTAGCTTTTCTTTAACATCCAACTTGATACTCTTTTTGACTGGACTAGAGATTAAAACCATCTTCACAAGTCCAACATCCACCGTCGTAACTATTCACTATTATTTGCACGCCTGATTTCTATCACATCGTCCGAATGCTTTTCATCCGTTGCGGTATGGCCGCGAGTAATCGATTAAATCGCCCGGTATCGTTCCGTATCGATGAGTTATTCGATACAATTAAACGAATTGCATTTATCAGATTCATATAACTTTCTTCGAAACGTAAAATAAGTTCTGTGGTATCGTTCTTGAAAATTGTAGAGCATGAGGCAATGGTTGAGAAAAACAATTGTGCGCCCATAGCGTACGTCTATAGAGCTTGCGGTGAGCACAGGAGTTCGTGCATAACCTATGTGGTCAGTCTGTAAGATTCCGTTCACTATGCCAAATATATTTTATATTAGTAGGTTACCATAGTAACCGCATGCATGTTTTGCAGTGAAGATCTGTTATGGAGTTAGTCTCAGATCAGACAAGCAAGGGAAATATGCTTTGTTCAAATGTTTCTTATTTATTCAAATGTCTTATTATAAAAAAATGTATTATACCGCTAAACCGCTGAACGCAAAAACTGTAAGTAGGTACTCTTACTTGCTCGCTTTTCACACACTAAGAAACTTGTAGCCACACCAATGAACTAATTGTCCGCAAACAAAATAAGGACGACAAGGTGGTCTGCTGGTGAATTCGACTAAAGGTATCAAGCCTGATTTAGGCCAGATGTGTTCGCGCCCACCACGCTACTATATCTCCCTTGTGTGTCCGATTTAAAGAGTTAGGAGACCAATTTTTGTACTTCGATGATAAAATTGTTTTTTAATACTTTTGCGTGCAACGTTATCTCGATACATCAACAACTTATCTTTCGGAATGGAACTTTAACGTGGAGGTGGAACATTCATACACGCAAATTTTTTGTATAAATATTTGGTGTTGGTCAGTGTTTTAATTAATCCGTATCATGTGAAAGTATCCCGCCTGAAATATATCCTCGCTAACGTTCCGTTAACACTGGCTAAAGCTTTAACTCAATGCGTAATCACAAAACTTTTACCTGGCAAAACTCAAAGAGTATATTTTTTTTTGTGAAATTTTGCTAGTCGACTTTAGTAAATACATTATCAACTGAGTCGTCGAGCAATAAACGTCACACCATAAGACCGCGAGTGTAAGTGATTTAGTGGTTCCGTATACCCAAAGGGTAAAAAAACGGGAACCTATTAACTGTGTTTGTTTTATTTTTTTATACAGCTAGTTTCACATAATTATAGAAACTTATATATGTTATGTGCTTGTAAAAGGCCCCCCAAATTAAATTAAAATCTAGCCTTATGTTAAGCTTATTGGTAATTTAATTCTATCTTAAATTTCTACATTTTTAAAAGTTTTTTTGAGTAGGTGGCGTTATGTCGACACCGTTGTTTTAATGTTAAGAAGTATATCTAATCTATGTCTGTTTTATCATAAAATTATTATAAATATGCAAAAGTGTTCGTTTCTTGGTTTGTTTGTTCCTCTTTCAGAACAACGGATCGACAATATTTTTTGGCATATAGAGAATATGGGGAGACCATACATCAGTTGTGTAATTTTGCAACTGACCATTAGACAAACAGTAGCAGAAAAACAAACAGAAGAAAATAATTTCGTAAAAGCATGTACAGTAACCTTTTCGGCGAGTTCCCACGTGGTCTGGCGACCGCAGGTTGCAGCGGAGCGGCGCAGGCGCAGCGCAGGGCACGTTTCACGTCGCCACTTCCTTATTGGGCGCTCAACGCTCCAGATTGAGACTATTACGTAAAATTGCCAATTGTGGGCATCTGTAATTGCATCTTTTCAAATATGTGCTTACGGAAGAATGTTTGGATAGAATATGTACATATAAGGTCGGGGAAAAAGTTTCTTCGTATTTTATAAACAAATTCAAGACATATTTTTTTCAAGTTTAATTACATTTAATTATAATATATATGTGCCATTTTGTTCGATAACTTGTTGCCATCTTGTAGGTAGTGACATGATCTCGTTGCTGTAGAAATTTTGGGACTTCTGATCAAAAAAATGCAACAAGTAGTTTTGACAGTCCTCTCTGGATGTTAATCTAACACTACCCAAAGAATTCTGAAGAGACCGAAACAGGTGGAAATCTGAGGGTGCAAGGTCAGGGCTATATGGTGGATGCATTAACACTTCCCAACCAAGCTCTCTCAATTGTTACTGAGTGGCCAAAGATGTGTGCGGTCTGGCGTTATCATGATGAAATACCACGCCCTTTCTGTTGATCAATTCCGGCCGTTTTTTCTCAATTTCTTGTTTGAGTCTCATCAATTGTTGGCAGTAGAGATCCGAATCGATGGTTTTGCCCGGCGGTAAAAGCTCATAATGAACGATGCCCTTCCAATCCCACCATACACACAGCATCACCTTATTACGTGTTAATCCGGGTTTCGCTACAGTCTGTGGTGCTTCACTGCCCTTTGACCATGATCGTTTGCGCACATTCTTGTCGTAGGTGATCCATTTTTCATCACCAGTGATCAATCTTTTCAAAAACGGTTCGGTTTCGTTACGTTTTAACAGAGAATCGCAAATGAGCACACGATTCATTTGGTTTCTTTCAGTGAGCTCGTGTGGCACCCAAATATCGAGTTTTTTTTTATACCCAGACTTTTTCAAATGGGTCAAAACTGTTTTGTGGTCGATCCCTAGTTCTTCAGCTACGTCGTAACTACTAATATGCCGATCTTGCTCCACTTTTTCAGAAATGGCATCGACTTTATCCGTAACAGGGCGACCAGAGCGAGCTGCATCTTTGACATCAAAATTCCCGGACTGAAAACGCTTGAACCAACATTGTGCTACTCTTGATGACACTGCATTAGGTCCATAAACGTCACATATTTTATTCGCGGCTTGTGTCGCATTTTTCCCTTTTTTGTAATAAAACTTCAAAATATATCGAATTTCTTCGTCAGATTCACTCATTTTATCGAACAAAAAAACAATTGAAAAATGGCGGGAAATTGCTTTTTACTTTTTGTATTCCTTTTTTAAAATGTCATATTTTTAATAATATCAAAACCAGCCAGATACAAACAGTACAACCGATGAGATTTTACTACAACTTTATACATACAAAATACGAAAAGACTTTTTCCCCGACCTATTATTTAGACCGTATTTACAAGCAGTTGGACACCAGCCTAGCGAGTCCCTTTAACTGCTACAGAAGTCAAATATTTAGTCAATTCAAAACGTGAGCTGGCTGATTTAATGAAAATATTTTTTTTTTCTGCTTTATTAACTAAACAAAATACAAGCAAACTATAACTAAATCTCTACTTATGATTACTAACTTACTGAACTGAAAAACCCCTGGATATCGTAAGCGACTACGCACATAGGATACGTTTCGCTTGAAAATAATTGGCGCCACTTGTAACTTGTAAATTTCATCACAATTCTATAGACATCAGTCATCTATTCTGCCTGTGACTACAGACACTGCAAAGTGTTCGAAACGTCAGAAATCAAAATAACGTATATTTTACGCGATAATAAGCGTTTTTTTTTACTTTCAATGTTTGATAATCGCGAATACCTAATAAATCATTACTCAGTATATACTCAGTAGCGGATCCAGGGGGAGGGGGGGGGGGGACTAAGAGGCTTAAGACCCCCAAAGTATCTGGGTTACGTCTTCTCATACATAACTCAAAATTCTCAAGCCCACTACCCGTTACCATCGTACCTCAGCATGCTTGCGGCATTACGCTGAATAGTAATGTTTATACGTTTATAAAAGCTAACATTTTGGTCCCGCATCAAAATAGCTAATAGACGTTATCCCAAGATTGTGTCAGCCTGTCGTGCGTTTAAATACTCGTATGTACATTTGTTCCAACACTTATCATAACTAAAGCGAATACTTGCGATTTTTTGCTCTAATCGCTTACATTTAAAAAAGCTCTTGTCATAATATCTTCTGCACAGATTGTATCAACTGTAACTTTTTGTTTACCATACATACGGCACAAAAACTACTAGATAATCGGCCGCTAAACTGTCAGACTATCAAATTATTTTATACCCGACAGTTATCGCATAAGCGCTACAATTATCGTGTTATGATTGATAGGTTAACTTCAGTGAGAACTAATTACATCTAGTACGTTACTAGCGGCGCCCAGCAATCACATATTTTCCATTTAAATTATGTATTATGAATTACCAAAATATTTCTCATATGATTTTCCAGTTTTACGATATTTTGTCAGTCATAATAAAAAGTAAGCCTCCGCGTTTTAACACAACCTGACTTACCTATACAACTAAATAAAAAAAAAGGATAGTTGAGTGAGTATGTGTGTGAGTGTGTGTGGAAGGTTTACATGTGTAGGGAACGGGGTGTAGCAAATCTGGGTGTAGTAAATTTTACGATTCCTAAATACAGGATTAGGCGGAACGGGCATACATACTAAGCTGACACTTTCGGCTCTGTCATCCTTTTTATTTTATTGAATGATAAGTTTTCCTTTGACCGCCATATGATGCGATCTAAGTTGATGCTTACCTAGAAGAAACCAATTCACTCGCGACTTGAAGACACCCAAATTATTATACCTCATCATTATGAACAAGTTATACTATTGGACCAACCCTAAAATCGCTAATCTGTCGAGTGTGAATAACCGGTTTCTTGGAATAGTTGATATTTTTTTCGCAATTTCAGGATGGCTTCTTTAGGCTTCAAAAACAAAAAAAACTTTTCCTAAAAACAGTGTGCGTTTTTACAATGTCATTCCAGAACAGAGGTCTCAGCGAAAATAAATTAAAAAATACCATTAAGAACTATTTAATGAGCCAAGCATACTACTCTGAAGATGTGATTATGAAAGACAGAGTAGGTACAATGGAAAAAATCTATATCAAAACAATTACAGAAGAATTTGGCTATTAAAAACACAATAATAACCCGAATTAGTTTTTTTTTCCAATTATTATTAGGCTGACAAAGCTGCAACATTATTGACAAGGCCATTTTACAGCCGCTAATCTGTACGTCTATCTATACTAATATTATACAGAGGAAAGATTTGTATATTTGGATGTTTGTAACGAAATAACTCAAAACCTACTAAACCGATTTTAAAAATTATTTCACTGTTGGGAAGGTACTATATCCCCGGGTGACATAGACTATATAATATTTTGCAGCGAGGCCGAAGGCTAAGCTTACACCCGCGCAAAGCCTAGGCGGGCGGCTAGTAATGTATAATTGCGTCACGTTAATATTAAATTGTGATTTTTATTCTGTAAATGACGTCGTCAAGTGTAAATTAGTTATACCTAAGACCAGAAATAAATGAACTGAATTGAATTGGACCCCTTTCGACGTAATTGTATACATAAGTACATACTCAACCAAATAAGTAAGTATACTTATATTCAGTGAGAAAACTCATGTGTAAAGTGGTGTTCTAGTTCTTGCAATGGCTACTCTATGATCAGTTACATAACCCGGGTCATTACGGTAATGCTGCGTTATGAACTGTGAAAGGTTTGTTTACGCTGAGAACTAACAAACGTGTTATTAAATAAACACTGGTTTAGGCTCTATCTTATTTACGTAATCATCAGGTACAATAAAGATGCTAAGGTTTATGCTAATTAAGAGAGCCCGGTGAAAGCCACCAACCATTTTGATAGAACGGAAAAATAGAACTTTTATTTCCGTTGGTATATCTCTGATCAGGAAAATACAGATGTATTCAAGACTCCAGAATTATATTGAACGCGTAATAACAACGCATTACAGTTTAAAACTTAAAAACACACACTACACAGTTACAGTTTTTGCGCTCTGAAGTTGTAAAAAATGATGTGAGCCACTCCCTGTCCCTAAGGGCCCAATGTATTAATGTCTTAGTTTGTTAGCTAAAGTTGCAAGCGAAGCTAATTTATAGCGTGTAAAAATGCTACCCATCTTGAGCTGCATAGTTTTGCATCAGGCGAGATAGCGGTTAATTGCAATTCTGTTTACTTGCTTTTAACAGAAAAAAACTCATTTAGCAGGTAAAATAAAACAGTGTTTTCTCGGATTAAAAAAGATCAGTCACGTCAGAACTGAAAACTTAAGCAGTAATTCACCTATTCTACAAGAGATGGTGCTGTACAAAAAAAAACAAGATACATACCTATATCTGAGTGTGACGGTCACGCGAGGCTCAGGGGCCTTACGCCCAACTCTAAACGCGGGTCCAAATAGGTGCAGTTTCCAAAATTACGCGACCGCAGACCGTATCTCGGCACGTTAAGGTTCGCGTGATTTTGCAAACTGCACCTGTTCGGGCCCACGTTTAGAGTTGGGCGTAAGGCCCCAGGTGGGTTACCCTTATAATAATCTTACATTGAATTTTGTCTTGCTCTCTCATTAGCCCAGAGAGCAAGACAAAGCCCAAAGTAAGGTATTATTAGAATGTTTTTGAGATTATGGTAACCCATCTGTGCTTTTTACCCATCCCAAAAAGTCCCCAACGTGCCGAAAGAAGTTTTCACTTCAAAAAGAAAACTCTATAATTTTGCATTGAAAACATAACTTAACTTCTTTTTTTTTAAAAGAGCAAGTGCCTTTATTCACTATACAAAACACAAGCTATATAACTAACACTAAATAAACAGTTAGGCTGTCCATAGATCGTTGAAGGTCTAAAGACAATCCAAATGCCACTATCAGTTGGCAGCGTACCCAGCATGCTGGCGGCATTACCACGTTGAATGGCAATGCTTATATATATATAATTATATACGTTGACGTAGATTTTTTTTGCAGCATTTTGGTCACGCGTTGCTTTAACCCAGGCGCTCTGAAAGATTTTACTTAACTCAGCGCTTAATTTTCACACAACTTTAACCCGTCAAAACATTAAAAGCATAGGTACATATTTTTGTTTTTTTATTCTACTAGCTTCACATACATGTATGTCGTAAGGTATTTTACTAATTTTCGATTAACTGTTATTAACTTAGTCAGTTAACTAAGTTAGATTAGATATAAGATTAACTGTTTGTGAACGAATGTGTAAATAAATAATCAAATTTGCCCCACTTAGAGCGTTGTTCCATAGATTGTTAAATGATCTAATATAAAAGTTATACGCTATAAAAGCCACTGTAGATTGCGGTTTACTGTTAAAAGACAGCCTTTTCCATGCTAATATGTATCATTCCGGCAAATGTGTTTGCTATTACTGTTATAATAGTGTTCTAACTTGGTCATAAAGCCTCTTCTATTTACTTTTGATATAAATAAAGCAAACGATACACCTACAAAGCTGTTACGTGTTAAAAATCCAACGTAGTACTCTCTGGTTGCGCCCAACAGCCAGAGCTTTTTGGCTCATTTACAATAAGTACATACCTACATAATATATTTAAAAATAAAAAGAAGTAACAGAGTAGAAATACAAAAAAAATATTATTTTTAGAACAATATTGCAATCATTTAAATGCAAATATAATAAACTTAAACACACAACATAATATAAAAAAAAAGGTTTTGCATTTAATTCTATTTTTATGGAAAACGAACAGCCGCAAACCAATATGGTAGATAGGTATGAGATAAATTGTTACACAAAAGCCAAAAAGAAGTTATCACGAATACAAATTTGTATAGTGTAAATGCCCCATTGCAACACCGACTTGGGCCTGGATAGATAAATAGATAAGATAGATTAATAGATATTTTAATGTATTTTTGATGCTCATATGTTTTATTTCGGCGGAAGATATTGGAAAAACCAATGAAAAACTATGTAATCGAGGTTTTTTCGATCTTATCCGCCATTCTTTATAATATCAAAACGAATTGCTTTATACCTTTTGCAATGTTATTCTAAAGAGTATACCTAATGGGTTTTTTTTTAAATTCTTACTAAGTATTTTTTTTGTAATGTGCGAAAGTGATGGTTGTACTGGTGAGCGTGTTCTTTAAGAGCTCTATGAAAGCGTCAAATTGAATCAACGTAGGGTGTCCATTTGTGATATAATTAGCGTCCGTGGCTATTGTAGAGTCCCGTTAAATACGTGTTACGCGTTCTACATCAGAATTTATTGCCTTTGTGCGTTATAAAGCGATTACTCGCCCTTTATACGTGTTTCGTTTGTAACGGATAAATAGGTAGGTATGTTCGATACGAACCAACATAAGAATGCCGATGAAAGTTGCATTCATTATTATCAGCCTTTCATGTTCCCAGTGCTGGGACATAGATAGATGAACTCTTTATTGTTCACACCAAAAATTATATACATATGACAAAAACAATATAAAATTAGTGAAACAATTGGCGGCCTTATCGCTATAAGCGATCTCTTCTAGGCACGTTATAGGCAAAGCCTTCTCTCAGAGCATGGGATGGCAAAGGATGGGTCCTAATTAGGGAATGCAATCTCGACTCGAGATCGCAAATTCGAGATCTCACAAGATTAGAAGTTACAATCTCGCGAGATCCCGGCATTTTCGAGATATTGATACTTTAAAAAAAAAAACTATCGTTAAATTCGAAATGCCTAAAAAGCGATGAAAAATGTTTGGTTGTGCGCTTGTGATTATACTGCTTTCTTGAAGTACCTTCATACCGGCAAGCGACTGTTAAACTCTACGTACGCTTGATCTGGATTATTAGTAGATATTTTTAGGTATTATAATAAGCTTATGGTTGTAATAATCCAAAATTATGATTATTTAACTCACTAAAGCGCGTATATACCTAAAGATAATATTACTCCAGTTATTCTACAGACTGGCTTTTATTTGAAAAATTATACTCAAAGTTATACTAAGTCATAATTGCGGGATATACCTAATGTTAGATTGTGCAAAGCGGCATTCTCTACATCACTGATATGCAAGTAACTTTCGAGTCATAATTTCTTTATTTTTAGCCTTCTCTTTCTGGTTCTGATTAATTAAATTTGCATATTGGGAGCAGGATAATTTTCGAATAATTTACACTAAACTCACGTACCGTGTACTTCTCACGTGTGTTCATTTATAAGATATCAACTGGATAAAATGCATTGCAAAAGATAAAATAAACTTGTTATTTCTGCTAAAAGCAATACATATTCTATAAAATGTTATTTTGCGCTCAGCATGACATTAATCAAGATTAAACGAGGCAGTCAAACGCGAGCCTATTTTACAGTAAAAGAAAAAGAGTAACTGGGTAAGAGACAACCAAATTTCAGAGGTGCATCATACCAACATAACATATACTTTTCATAGTTTAGTCAAAAAGAAAATTACTTGAGAAACATTCTTTATTAAGACAATTTTAGAAAAAGGTAGAACGTCTTGAATATATTTCGGTTTTATCACTATAACTCAAAAAGTTAGAACCAGAAAATATTCGAAATAATTTTGAATGAAGGTTTTTTAATATGACCTATCAGCATGGTAAGTTACAAGTTTCTATGTCTAACAGTGTAGCAATGCAGGGAGTGTAGAATTTATAAGGGTTCCTTGTCGGGCTACGGAACCCTAAAAACAGATACCTGAAAAAAGGAGTACAATTTTGTTTGCAATTATGGTTTTGCAAATTTTTAATTCTTATTCAATTAATGGCATGACCTTAATTGATTGCATGCAATTATATTACTTGAATAATCGTATATTTTCGATTCTTTTGCAGGGTCAAAAATGTATGCATATTAGTAGTTGGGTTGCAACCTTAAACACAAATATTAAGGGCAGTACGTTATACGCAGATGCCCTTCCGTTCATTCATCATCTCTCAGCTCTCACTACCATTCCCTCAATAAAAATAACGCTCATTCGAACACTTTTAATATTAAGATCGGCTCATACACTAATCGACTTTATAATAATGACGATTGATCTCCGGATGCATATAAAGAGCACCAAGCCACAGATAACCACAAAGTTAATATAGAATTAGACACAGATAAAGGTATACTTATTAAGGGATCTGCCACGGAAGAAGCTTTAGTTACTGATACTATGTAGAGTTTTCGAGATTAGGTACTTTATGTTGGTATATTTCTATACCAACATAAAGTACCTAATAAATGGAGCGATCGCTTTCTAGTCAAGCATCATCTGATATCGGTGAATGACTGCCTTTCAGTGGCGAGTAATATGATTAGCGCAGACGTCTGTAGGGCAAGGTATCGCAGCCACAAGTTATACAGTACAGGCTAATTCTATGTGATTACGAAGAGCAATGGTTTAAACTATGCATTCAACATCGACGCGCCAAAACCAGCATCGAAATGCATTGCTTAAATAAAATAAATAAATATATCTGGGACATTATTACACACATGGTCATCTGACCCCAAACTAAGCAAAGCTTGTAATATGGCTGCCAGAGACTGATATACATACATATATATTTTTAAATACATACTTAAATAGATATTAACACCCAGACATAGAACAAACACAAATGTTCATCACACAAATGTTTGTCCTAGATGGGAATCGAACCCACGCCCCCAAGCACAGAAAGTAGGATCACTACCAACTGAGCCACCGAGGCAGTCAAAATAGGCGGGACATCATTAGCAGTCGTGTAGAAATAACGTATATTGTTTGGTTTTTTGATCGTATAGTAATAAGGTTGCTTGGAATAGATTATGACTCTTAGCAATGAGGCCGTCAATTGTTGCACTAGTTTTTCAAAGTATTTTAACCCGTGTATGTAATTTCCGGTGTTAATAATAGAGGGCTTATCTATGTTTTATTATCTATCCATGGTTTGTTTATAGTCGAGTATATGAAAATTATTCAACAATTTGCGTACGGTTTTATTGATTATCTTGAATATATAGTTTTAAATGACTTTGATGTCGAGATTGCGGTTGATAAATGTAATAATTGCAAAGACAAAATCCTGCTATAGTCAATCAAGGCATTCATTTCTTTCCGATGTTTATCATTATTTCATTTATAAGTCGTAGTTTAGGTATCGAGAGAAGAAGATTGATCATAAAATAAATAGGTACCTAGGTCACTGGAACTTGCTCTGTTTTATTACATATACTATTACAAAGTAAAAAGAAAAAGAAAGAAGGTATAATAATAGATGTATTATGTAAGTGAAAATGGGGTCCCATTTTTATGCCGGAAATTGGACGTTTCAGAATCAGAAAGATGTAGGTAGTAATAATCTACAACTTTCTGATCTGAAAAAAAAAACTACATCTCAGAAACAAATATGACATGTAAATTGGTTTTATTCACTTTCTTTGGCCCTACAACTATCAATATGCAAGCGCGTCGATCCGTTGCTCTGTTGCTGAAAAACAACAACATTTTCGAATCACACTTCACACTAATATTATTATATTATATATTGTTTGCTACATATTCACGGCTAAACGGCTTAACGGACCTCGATTAAATTTTGCAAGGCAATGGTATGTATCATGAGGACAGACATAGGCTATTTTTTTCTTTAGAAATCGCGGGCGACGTCGCGGATACAGCTAGTTTATTATAATAGAAGCATGATTATGACTATGAAATAGCACAATTTGCTGTATTTACAGTACAATCTACAAATTTATATTCGACATACTAACATTGTTACAATATTTAAAAGTTCATCAAAACTCGTCCACATTTTGCAAGTATTAGTTATAGGCACGTTCAGAAAATATATATCTTCTACTCGCAGATACCTAATGATATCTTATGTGTGGGACTTTGAGTCATAAATTATTAAATTTTACATGGAGAAAGTCAAGAAGTCAATAAATAATACAATCAACCCACAAATCATGCCCTAGGAGTAAGATTTGCAAGGGTGTTGAGAATGAGATTTTGTAGTGATGAATGGAGGGAGCGAAGCACTGAATTATGCCTGCCCGCCCACAAAGCAGTTATTTGCTATAGAATCTGTGCTTATTTTCGATGAGCACAACAAATAGTTTCTCTCAATTTATTCTATATTATTTTGTCTATCTATCTATAATGAAATTGACCAAACAATATTTTTGAAGGACCAAAATGATTGAATGTGCAAAATTGCACATGCAAGTGCAAAAATACACGAATAAAATACAAATCTTTAGTAAAATTTTAATTTAATACAATACAAAGGTTTCATTCAAATCTCAGTGTGATACTAGGCCTAAGTTTAGATGTCGCTCAACTTCTCAAAGCTCAGGCAGCTTTAAAAAGTCGGCAAACGCGACATCAAACAAGTGCACGAAACAAAATGTTTCGTGGTATTTACTGTAGTACCCTTTATCACGATGTAGCCGTGCTTGAACTATACCTACAGCAAATTATGATGTCAGATATCCTGCGCGACCTTCATTTCATATTATTAAAGTTCAGCAACCTTCTAAAGCCCCAGAGTATCCGCTCTATCCAGCCCGGAGTCCGGGAAGCCGACACGGTCGTGACTCCTTTATCGACCCCCGAGGCACAGACATTGTCTTGTCGACCACACCTTATAAGACTAACGTTTGAAACCCAACACCATATTCGTACTACCAGATTGACAGAGGAAGTCTTCCCGATTGACTTCTGTTTGTTTTACGTCCTTTAGTGGAGATCGATCTGATGAAGACGTTGCGAAGTATGGAAATTTTGTTCGTAAAACCTGTCACGATGCTCGTTTTATGTCGCTGTCGTGCACTGATGAAGAGATTTGTTGAATTAATTTTGAGTTTACGTAATGCAGTTTAGTATCGGATTTAGCTTTTCTATAAAGCTAAGCATCAGTTGAGAAAAAATGTTCTGAGCTTTTACACTTAGAGTGCATACTTTATACGAATTATCGGCGTTTGCAATGTTCAAAGTGGCCCTTTTGTTATGGAGATTTTATCATTAAGACTTAATTGAGACTTGTCTATGGCAATTGATATTTTCCACATAAAAAATATATAAAAAGGTTTCTGTACAAAGAAAAAACATAGCTTATTGTTTTTAGTTTAGTTAGGTTAGTTTTACAAACGACCAAATTAAAAATATAAGCAAATACACACGCATAAATATATAGATACCTTTAAAAACGTACTCGTTTCTTTTTCTAAATCTTTGACTTCTTTATGTATTATTCGTGAACTTTGCCACTATTAGGACTCCTTAATTGTCACGGATTTAGCATCGTTGAGAACAGGAAACAGTATTAACACTGTCCTGTAAAGCAGGACGGTATAAATCGTGCCAATTTGAGCAGGCGATAAATCGTGCTGAAACATTCTGTAACGTTTGGCCGTGAACCGTACCGCTGTATCTGGCAGCGCGGAGTCACGCTTCTATAATGTCATTACCATGGAACTGTGAGCCAGGGATGGAGTAAGACTTTACAAGCTCTTTATAATTGTATCGTTTTTTTTCGACTTCATAATTATAGATATTATTTTGGTTCAGAGAATTACACCTAGCATTACTAATGAAAATCGGCAACGTAACTGTGATTCCCCTGGTGTTGCAGGTATCCATAGGTGATGGTGACCGCTTACCATCAGACAACCCGTCTGCTTGTTTGTCAGCTATGGCATAAAAAAATTTTGAGTACTTATTTATATAATTACAAGTTATTAATTGCCGCCAATTGTTTCACTAGTTTTTTAAGTTGTTTTTTATGTACGTTTATGATTTTTGGTGTGAACAATAAAGAGTTTTCTATCTATCTATCTATCTAATCGCTGAAAATGAAATTCGCCGCAAGATCCTTACGGCGTGATTACATTTTTTACATGAATTTCCTGGTATTATCTGATTTTTATATACTACAATGATACTTGTTAACCGACTTCAAAAAAGGAGGGGGTTCTCAATTAGTTTTTTTTAATGTTTGTTACCCCAGAACACCGTCATTTATGAACCGATTTGATATTATTATTTTTTTAAAGGATTGGTCCCATAGAAATTTCATCTAAATCGGTTCTGTAGTTTGACTTTTAAATCAAAATAACTGCTTAACTGCTGGGTACGCTGCCAACAGATAATGAGCTTGAGCTTTTGTATTATCTTTAGACCTTCAACGGTCTGTGGGCATTTTAACTGTTATATATAGTATTGTTAGCTTGTATTTTGTTTAGTTAATAAAGGCACTTGCCCTCAAAAAATAACGAACATTTTTGTTACTTTGATAATATTATTATGGCATGCGATGAACCAAAATTGCATATTTTACTAATTTTGTGAAGTCGTTTTTTTATTGATAATAAAACTAATACTAATAATAACTCACTTTACAATACAAAGCTGCTCCATGACGAGACGAGTGAATGTGTCTCTGTTCACTTCAACGTCGTCTCGTTTGTAGGTACGTGATGCGCACTGGTCCCGGAAATTACGCGCTTTATCTCGGCTGATACAAGTTTATGCACGTCGCACCTATCTGCTGACGACCGGTTTCTTCGCATCTGAGATCGCATGTAGAGATAGATATGTGAAAAAATTACAGTAACTAATGTATAGCGTACATAAAGCCTGGCTAAGTGTGTAAGTACTGTATTTTATCATCATCATCACCCTTTAACAGTCCGCTCCTGGACATAGGCCTCTCCCAATTCACGCCACTGAACTCGGTCGGCAGTTCTTTGCATCAAGTTTTCCACTCCACCTTGCAGCAAGACCTCCTACACTAAGTTTGCCTTAACGTGCTTTCAACTCCATAACACGTCTACCCCATCGGTTATCGGTTCTTCGGGCAATGTGGCCGGCCCACTGTCACTTCTGCTTACTAATCCTTTGAGCTATGTCGGTAACTTTAATTCTATGTCGATTTACTTCGTTCCTAATTTTGTCCCGTATAGAAACTCCGAGCATACATTTACCTATAGCTCGTATTTTATAATATTGTACGGAATTAAAGGGTCCTATGCCGAAATGGTTCCATAATATCCATCATTATAAACAACTTTTACTATAGGGACAAACTTAAAATTCAAATACAGGTGTTCCATAGAAAATGGTCATTTACACTCGACAAAATTTATCAGTAGCGGTCAAACGCAAGCCTTTTATAAAATTTAGAAAATAGTTGTTCATAAATAATGATGACGGATTTTTTCCGGCTTAGCACATCCTTTTCGCGTAACCCCGTATGTGCAAAAGCTTGTGTCTAAGAGCGTATAAATGCGTTATTCTACTCAAGTCTACCATTCGTAAAATATGTACAACCGTTACAGGTTGAACAGATTTAAATGAAACTTGGTATCGAGGCCGTGATCCGACGCCTTTTGGTAGCTTACATCCTGGATTAACACATAGAATTATCCCGACATTATAAACCGGAAAAATTTAGTAGCCTGTCCTGTAGTATAGCGTATGAAATAGCAAGGCACGATTTCATCCTACAAACTGCATAAATTAAAAGTAGTAAACATAATAGGTCGGGGAAAAAGTCTTTTCGTATTTTGTATGTATAAAGTTGTAGTAAAAATCTCATGGGTTGTACTGTTTGTATCTGGCTGGTTTTGATACCATTAAAAATATGACATTTTAAATAAGGAATATAAAAAGTAAAAAGCAATTTCCCGCCATTTTTCAATTGTTTTTTTGTTCGATAAAATGAGTGAATCTAACGAAGAAATTCGATATATTGTGAAATTTTATTACAAAAAACTGAAAAATGCGACACAAGCCGCGAATAAAATTTGTGACGTTTATGGACCTAATGCAGTGTCATCAAGAGTAGCACAATGTTGGTTCAAGCGTTTTCAGTCCGGGAATTTTGATGTCAAAGATGCAGCTCGCTCTGGTCGCCCTGTTACGGATAAAGTCGATGCCATTTCTGAAAAAGTGGACCAAGATCGGCATATTAGTAGTTACGACGTAGCTGAAGACCTGGGGATTGACCACAAAACAGTTTTGACCCATTTGAAAATAACTGGGTATACAAAAAAACTCGATATTTGGGTGCCACACCAGCTCACTGAAAGAAACCAAATGAATCGTGTACTCATTTGCGATTCTCTATTGAAACTTAAAGAAACCGAACCGTTTTTGAAAAGATTGATCACTGGTGATGCAAAATGGATCACCTACGACAAGAATGTGCGCAAACGATCATGGTCAAAGGGCAGTGAAGCACCACAGACTGTAGCGAAACCCAGATTAACACGTAATAAGGTGATGCTGTGTGTATGATGGGATTGGAAGGGCATCGTTCATTATGAGCATTTACCGCCGGGCAAAACCATCGATTCGGATCTCTACTGCCAACAGCAGATGAGACTCAAACAAGAAATTGAGAAAAAACGGCCGGAATTGATCAACATAAAGAGTGTGGTCTTTCATCATGATAACGCCAGACCGCACACATCTTTGGCCACTCAGCAAAAATTTAGAGAGCTTGGTTAGGAAGTGTTAATGCATCCACCACATAGCCCTGACCTTGCACCCTCAGATTTCCACCTGTTTCGATCTCTTCAGAATTCTTTGGGTAGTGTTAGATTAACATCAAGAGAGGACTGTCAAAACTACTTGTTGCATTTTATTGATCAGAATTCCCAAAATTTCTACAGCAACGGGGTCATGTCACTACCTAAAAGATGGCAACAAGTTATCGAACAAAATGGTACATATATATTATAATTAAATGTAATTAAACTTGAAAAAAAAAATGTCTTGAATTTGTTTATAAAATACGAAGAAACTTTTTCCCCGACCTTATATGTTGTTACTGTTATTATGGGTATTTCTCTACATTCGAGTCTAATAAGGGTTTGATACTTAGTATAAATACCTTCCCGTGCACGGTTGCTTGGAAGAGATCGCTGCGATAAGGCCGTCTGTTAAAAACGTAGATAATAGTTTCATATATTTATCTGTTATCCTTGTTCTTGTGGTTTTTTTATAGAGTTAACATATTTCTTGATAGAAATTAGGTAACATGATTCCCCTTAAGGTATCTCTTGTCCGTTATGACCTTTAGCAATATCAGGCCCTGTAATAAGGGCCGAATTAAAGCGACGCAATGTAAACGTCCTCGTAAATCCGGGGTTGGATAGGTTAACTGATACAAGGCCGGTTAACGAGGTACAAGGCCCTGAAGAGAGCTCTGTCGTGATCCATTGTTAGCATTAGGAGCTAAAGCATACAAGCGGCTTTCAGTAGCATTGCGCCACAGAATAAATAATAGTATGTTCGCACAAAAATTTGATAACTTTAACGTGTGTATCTGTGTCTGTGTGTCTGGTCGTCCTTGGTATCTGTATGTCTATCTGTGGCATCGTAGCTGCCAAAAGGCTGAACCTTTTTTTGATTTTGTTTGAAAGGTCGAAAATGTTTTCAGCTTTGATTCATGAAAATCGGTTCAGCCGTTTGAAGCTTATCAACTCTTTTACCGAGGGTTTAAAAAAACTATTTATACTTGTTAGTTACTGATCTTTAACAACAACATATGAATAAATTATTTAAATGTTTTATTTAGGTATTTACAGTAGAATTTGGTGGCCATAGTTGGCATTTTTAGATATTGCAGAGCAACAAAAAAACACTAAAACAAAAAATAAACTAAAAGCTACTTAATTTACTTAGTTTTTCACTAACCTTAGTATTAAGTCTTATGTATGTACTAACCAAATGTGATCTTTATTGTCATGAAATAAAATTGTGAATTGAATCGAATAAAGTATGTTTATAAGAAATAAAGTAATTAGTTTACTGACACAGTCCACGGTTCAGTCAATTTGGTATACCCCCAAAGACTTTCTATAACTAGACATTTAATGCAGGGCGAACATGTTTATTTCATCAGTTGACCACTACTGATATAAAAAATATGCCCTCTGATTCCACTGAACCTCACGTCATTTCCGACCAATACCGCAGGTACGCCATCACGATGCCTTGTTTACATTTTCAACTGACGTTGAATTGTCCAATTAGCATTTAGTAACCCCTCACCGCCCCTCAGGTATTGGACTGAATTGTTTTCATTGAAAATAATCGTAACTATAAGTCTGGGCTGCGTAGTAGCTATTCCTAGTCTGTGTATACCCCCCTTCGACTCGTTACGGCTTGGTACACTTTTTCCGTATGTGTGATATTGGTGTGATAATACTAGCAGCCCATCAGTTTAACGCGCCAAGTGCGAAACTCTTCGCGTTATATCATCAAGTCATGTGATTTTGAATAGCCAGCCGAACTAGTTTTGCTTGTGTTTTCCCATGACAAGTTGAAACATTTTATGGCTATGAAAGTAAGAAAGAATCACATTAACATACGGATTCTACTGTTGAGATAACACGATTCCAGTTTTAATTAAAATTCATGCGAAGATACGGAAGAAGAGTATATCCTGTTTACATAATTTGTACAAATACTTTCATATAAAAATGTCTAATATGCTGTGGAAATATCCAACATATTTTCCAGTGTTTGGGTTTGTTTAGGTTGATGGTATTGATGATTAATCATTAAAGTCAAAGTCATTTATTGAAAAACATATGAATTATATCATTATCGTTGTTAACGAAGATTGAATGGAGTCCTCAAAGGTAGGCAACGCACTGTCTATGCCCAGAGGATTGTAGGTATCCAGGCGGCGGTAATTATATTTAAAATCAGCTGGCCCGTCGCTTGTTTGTCTATTATTAGATACATAAATAATTGGCCAAGAGCGTGTCGAGACACGCGTATGGTAGGGTTCCGTAACTAAAGCCATATAATTGTAGTCATAGTTCAGAAATTGATAGTTATAGACAAACTAGCTGTACCCGCAACTTCGTTTGCGTGAACCTTAAATTGTCCCAAGAGATGAAGTTATAAATATTTTAATTTAATTATTTATTTTTAAAGTGAATATATAATTAAATATTCTGTGAATATTTCATGCGTCTACCTGTTGCCGTTATCAATATCGAGCAAAAGCGAGCAAAAAGTCACGTTTGTTGTGTGGGAACCCCATGAAATATTTACTTAATTCAGTTTTTTTTATTTTTTATTATTGGTTCACCAAACTGGTCATACACTCTTATCTTAGGAATAAATACATTTGCGATGTTAAATGCGATGAATGCACAACCTTCTAGAGGTAAACACAGCATGCTACAAATAATATAACACTCATAACGATATAATATATACATATTTTGACTAAAATAAACTAAAGATTAACTAATAAAAAATATTAAACTAAAGATTATGATGAATAAAATTTTGTTTGAAACAGTTGATGTTGTCACCGAAAATGTCAAAGTCATGGCATATGTTATTGTAGGCTGAGCACATCCGGTGTAACGGAGAGTGCTGGCCATAATTCGTGCGACATAATTCGTGTTTTTTAGTATTTGTTGTTCTAGTGGCAACAGAAATAAATCATCTGTGAAAATTTCAACTGTCTAACTGTCACGGTTCATGAGATACAGCCTGGTGACGGACAGACAGTCAGACAGACAGACAGACGGACGGACGGACAGCGGAGTCTTAGTATTAGATGGTATTAGGGTCCCATTTTACCCTTTGGGTACGGAACCCTAATTATGACTAGTGAAATTGACAAATAACTTACAGGCAATGAATTCATATAATATATATCGAATATCAAATGAATTCATATAGAGTAGATATAGATCGTTGCTTACGGGTAATGAGTCTATCGCACCATGCCCATGATTTGAGCTGCTAGAGCACATACTTAAATTTATGTACAATACTTAATGTAATTACAGTGGACACGTTTTAATGCATATTTCAGATGTCCAATTAGAATACAAGGTTCTCGAATGGAGACCACGGACCGGTAAGCGCAGCGTAGGATATCCACCCACATGATGGACAGACGACCTAAAAGAGTCCGCAGGAAAACGCTGCATGCAGGCTGCTTCCAATCGGCCCGTTTGGAAATCGATGGGCCTCCTATGTCTAGCAGTGGACGTCCTATGGCTGAAATGTTGATTATAAATTAGAATACATATTACCCGTGAATTGACTTTACCAAAACGTCTAAAATTCCAAGAATACTAAGCACTGTGCATTTTTAGGAAACAGAACAATCTTCATAGTTACCCGACCATTCATTTTGTTGTACTATAAGAACATTAAAATGTCGTTACTAAAATTACACTTTTTATAAGCTTGTTGAGATAAATGGTTTCCTTATCGTGTTTTAAAATACAATTATTTACAGTAACTAGGTAAGTTAAGACGTTATGATTCTTCAAAGGTTTGGCATAGGTTAGGTTATTGTTAGTACAACAATTTGGACCCAAATATAAGAATAATAGGCGTACAGTACGCTCGTCAGGGGCCTTACGCCCAACCCTAAACGTGGGCCCGAATAGGTGCAGTTTGCAAAATCTCGCGAACGCGAACCTAACGCGCCGATAAACGGTTCGGGTTCGCATGACTTTGCAAACTGCACCTATTCGGGCCCGTGTTTAGAGTTGGGCGTAAGGCCCCAGTTTCTAATAACAGGAAAGGATTTAGGCGTCCCACATTTGCCCGTGTTAAATAGGTGTTAAGTATTAAAATATTTTAAGTTTTATTGCATGTATCCAAACAAGTGTTATTTACAGTAAGACACGGTCAAGTTCAATTCATACCGTAGTAAAATGGCTTTTATGGAATTTAGGAAATATCACGAAATACGTGTTTCACTTTGTTAAAGCACTTGTTTACCCTCGAGGACGTTCTCATATAATCTACTGTAGACAATAACACAAATATACCACCAGTCACAGTCACCATCAGAAAAAAATTAATGAAAGTGTTTATACCTACAGTGTCCCCTTTAGCTCTTACACTCATTTTTTCTTCCATTTGATCATCTCGTTTGCAGTTTTCTTTTTAATTTTTTTTTTTTTCGGTACATCGATCCACGAGTATATGATCAAAGCAGCCACCAGTATATTCTGTCCATGGACGTAGCAGTTATTACGTCCATGATTTTGATATAATGCCATTTTTTTTTCTATTGTTATTGTTAAACAAAAAAAAAAAAATGCCAAATTATTTGATAGAGACATTTCTTGTTTGTCATCCATTTTTTTTTCTTGTGACAAAGTAGCAACGCAAGCAATTCATATACCTATATTACCCTAAGTTCGATCTCACATTTAGATCTCACTTCTTTTGTCGTTGAATTCCACAACCAATGCTATATCATAATATTGACTTGGCTCTCATTTCACATTTATGTTTTTGATGGGATATCATTACTTTTTGTACAGAAATTATTAGTAGGTACTTATTCATAATAAAATTAATACGCACTGCTGTAGCCACTTAAATCTTCCCAGTTACGACATACATACTCTACTAGTCTCACGCAACCAATAGGGTGATAGGGTATTAGGCGTACAGCTTCGGTGCTCTTACAATTCTGTCAGGCGTTAGTCGACCCTGTGTCGGTTGGTGCTTGACGCCTGTACAACTATAATACTCTTGGTTATAAGTACTAAGACTGATATTGTTTTAAACTATCACAGTTGTTCACTACAGTTATATGATTATTTACGGAATATTTACCATGGTAAGGTTGTGGAAGGACCTCCCGATATTTTGACGGTTCCCGTGAACATGGTGCATCAAGCGAATTGGCGGTCAAACGCAAGCCTATCTATGCATAAAAAATTGAGGTTTTGGTGTTTGAAGGGAAGGGAACAAAATTTTTTTTCGAGATTTGGAGGTTTTCAACTTATCGAAGTTCGGCTTAACGAGGTTCTACTGTATATATGCCAAATTTTACATGTTTATGTGAAAGGGGCAAAAAAGGCTCCAAATAGTTCGTGTAATATTACACACGGTACCGCTCGAGACTTGGCTTTGACGCGCTGCCGCGCGTCTAGATTTTTTTGAAACATGGAAATAAATGTGATTATTTATTGTAGAACATACGTTGTAGGCCTTGGCCGTTGCTAAAATAATAAGTGTTGGCAAGTTTTGGTCTGATTCCGTTTTTCCAATAAAAAGAGACGAAAGCATAGAGGCACTATCTTTGATTATTTACAATATCAAAGTGCACTATGTAACATCAGGTAGGTATTTATTTTGGATTTGGAGAAAAAATTACAGCCTAAAAAATCTGATTTGACTGAACCAATTACAAGTTTTCGCCAGTAGATTTTTTTACTAAGCATTAAAACTGCTTCTTTTTTAGATTGATGGAACTTTTCAATGTATCGTAATGACAATGAAAAAAAGGTTCAGTCATGGTGACCAAAGAGAATACAATAGAAGAATGGTGACGTTTTTATAACGTCCTTGCGTTGAACAGTTTAACACATTATCAAAGAATTAATATTAGTTTTTTCGCATATTACATTATGGCATGGTCCAGTTCACTAACCTAAGCATTACATAAATTTTTTGTTCTCGCTATTATTAATGTGAAAAGTAGTATTAACGTCACATTGAGCATAATTTATGTCGAATCAATAAATTTTAAAAAGCAAATACGTAAGTAGAAGTGTGATAAAAAGCTGAAGTGCTTACTATGGCTCGTCTTTAATGCAAGTAGGTTGTTACGCAGTAAAAAGTGCGCAAATTGCTCGCACTTTTCTACTCTTATTCCAAAGATCTCAAAAATAAGGATATGCACATCCGAAAATTTGCGGCCTATACGTGTAGCACTTAAAAAAATACGCAAACTATCAACATTTCTATTAACTATGTCGCAACGCCTTCAAGAACAGAAAATAATTGTATATATCCATCCCATTCATCATATATACATTCAATAGCACCAAGCATTTGCTTTCCTCTTTCTTAATCAGAACGGCAAAACAATAGAACACCTTACTTCTGTCTTTGTTTCCGCAGCTTTATAATCTTGGAGTGTTCAAGGCTAGGTTATAACTAGGCAACGTGCTCTATTTTCAACCACATTACCGCTTTCCATCAGGTGAGATTGCGGACAAAGTTTAGCCTAGTCCGATGTAAAATATATACGTATCGTGCGTCTATTGGTGCCATTGAAGTTTCACTGGGCCTGTCCTTACGAAGTAATGCCTACTATTTATAAGTCAATGTGTTATCTAAAGAAGTTGATAGAGCCCGCGGCATTAGGCACTTTACTGACAGATTCATATGTGATATAAAGCTCTAGGGGAGCTCAGGAAATGTTTATCTTTTTGTAGACTCGTTCTGAGGGCCTTATATTTAGCTGCTAGCAAGAGGACTACAATTATGGCAGTATCAGCTTGGTTATAAAGATAATTTAAGATTATGTTCAACTCATAAATAAACCTAGGTAGGTATATATATATATATAAAAGTGAAATACCTATCACTGACTAATTTCGAGGACCACTAAATGGCCAGTTGGAAACGGCCTGCATCCAGCCTTTCCTTGCGGTCTCTTATAGGTCTTCTGTCGATCTTGTGGGTGGATGTCCTTCGCTGCGCTTACCGGTCCGTGGTCTCAATTCAAAAAACTGTTTTGCGTGCTATGTGTCTTGGCCACTTCCACTTCAACTTGCTAATCTGGTGGGCTATGTCGGTAACTTTCGTTAGTCTACGGATCTCATTTCTGATATGATCTCGTAGGATATTTAATTTAATGGATCAATTTTAATTTACCTACGAGAATTCCAGGATATTTTATCGGACACTTGGTTGGCACGGCATAAAGCAGTAAACCCATTTCATCAGGAACTCTAGGGTTTTCGAGCAAGCTATTTCAATTTAAGATAATATAAATAGTTCACCATAAAATACCAAAGGCACGTTGCACGGTATCGCAACATAAGTTAGTTCAATACTGAGAGACTGTTGAACCTCGCGTATAAATAATGTTCGCTTGAGATAGGTACGCCATTACCCTGAAGCGATGCAGCGCCTTCGTGCCGAAACGAATTTTGCTTTGAATAAAACTTTAATGCAATATTCGAATTAGTCGTTTTTTTATATTGGTGCCGTGAAGGGCTAATGCAACGCAATAAATGCAAATCTACCTACCTAATTTATTATATCTGTATATAGGTATGGATTAATTCCCGAGTTCCGAGCAACTATCCTATTGCTCGATGTTCCCGAAGCAGGATAAGCGGAGTGTTTGCTATCCGGCAGCGAACGAACGGTATTGGTGTAAACCTGGACATAACAAGAGAGAGGCTCTACCAGCAGTGGGAGAGAAGACTGTTGATGATGACGAAGAGTCTTTACCACTGCATAGCATTTTAGTCGCATCTTGTACAAACGAAAAAATTATCAATATAAAAAACCGACCTCATAAAAATGTTAGATCTGGACCAAATTGAAACGGGACCACACGGGAAACAAATAAAAAAATCATCAAAATTGGTTCCCCAGTCGAAAGTTCTGAGGTAACAAACATTAAAAAAAACAGTCGACTTGAGAACCTCCTTCCTATTGGAAGTCGGTTAAAAACAGTACACTGCGATTTATTGCTAGGACAATGAAATTAAGTAAATTTTCAAAATCAAAGCCACAAGATCCCTCAGACAAGTAAAATATTTTCTAGTAAAACCGAAGATAAATTGCTTCAATACAGTGCTGAGAAATATAGAGGGAACGAGAACATTCGTAGTATTTCTCAAGCTTGATTTACTTCTGTTCGGTTGCATTCGTTCACTTCAAAAGTAATTGCAATTATAATGCCAGTAGTCACATGTTTTTGCGAGCTTTTAAACAATTTGCTCTGTTATTAGTTAGTATGTGTGGACCAAATTTTGCAACTGAATTTTAAATCAGTTATGCCCAACCGATTGAGCTAAAATTTGGCATAAAACACATTTCGTTTGGATGACAATGCATTAATAGTTACGGCGGACTCTCAAAGACGAAATAACAGGTTTTTTTTTATGTACCCTATGATATGGATATCAAATGAAAGGGTTTGCTGAGAATACGAAAAATAAAATGACGTCCACTAAATTCAATATGGAGGACGTCCAATGATGGCGGACAACATTTTTTTTTATCTACCATCATGATATGGGTATCATATGAAAGGGTTTGCCGAGAAGAATATAAAAATAAAACTTGTTATTAAAAACAATCTGTTTTAAATAATAATTTTATTCTTTCTATATTAAGTTTCTTTGTAAAACCTAATCTTTGTGCACTAAAGTGATATGCCCTAGCTATTCTGTCTAAAACGCATCTTGCATATGTTTGCGTCTACCTGTTTATTTAAGTAAAACCAATCTTTTATAAGTAATAATTATCAATATAAAAAACCGACTTGATAAAAATATCAGAACTGACCAAATCGAAATAGGCTTCAAATAAAAATCATCAGAATCGGTTCACCCAGTCGAAAGATATAAGGTATAACTGACACATAAAAAAAACTCTCGAATTGAGAATTTCCTCCTTTTTGGAAGTCAGTTAAAAAACCACTACACGATAGGATAGACTGGAATGGCGAGACAGGCAATCTAAAGAACTATAGCACTGCCGCTAAGGATCAAAAGTGTCGCTGTTCATTTTATTGATGATAATGGCTACAAATTGTAACTAACTATTCCGATTATAGCTCGATGCTGCAAAGAAGATACAATTAAGAAAGCCTAGCAGCCGGGTTTCAATTAAAACATAAAAACTCGACTCTAACATCCTGTGAAGACAGAGTACTTACTTAGCTACAGAACCCACTGGTGGAAGTATGTAGTTTTTCCGGAAAACTACCATGATACTGTAAACAAGACGCAGACAACCTTTTTGCACAAGTGACGTACCTACCATTGAAGTATTTAGTCTAAGAGCCCACGTCACTAATCCTAGTTCGATAAGACTATGTATAATTAGTCACGTCATTAATGGGGGAACATGAAATGGCGATGCTGCAATGCAATAAACCTAGCAGCGCTGTAAAAAAACAAACTATTTTTAGTATGATAAGACTCCCAAGTTTCGTTTGTTCCTCGAAACAGGGGAGGGGTAGGAGTATAGGATAATGCAATGCTGCAAGCCCCCCTGATTGGCCTTATCAGTGGCAGCATGATAAGCGACGCCTCGTACCTAGGTATCTATAGTATGATCGATCTCCTCAAAAAACTAAAGCTCATCCGAAAGATCATCAATTTCTCTGTAAGAAGTACTGCTGCATTTTCCAAACAGCGGAGAAAGTGAATTGAAACGCTGAACGCAGCTGCGCGGTGGGCGAGCTTCAATCGCTGCAGCAAACACTTTTCAAAGCGACCAGGGGGGCTTGCAGCACTTTTTTTTAAATTGCTCGGCCATGTTTTTTGCATTGCAGTATCGCCATTTCGTGTTCCCCCATTAATGACGCGACTAATTCATCTGGTAGTCTTATCGAACTAGGTTTAGTGTCGTGGGCTCTCGTACTATTTAGCAATTGTGATTGATATTTGTATATACGTATCAACTATTGCTGTAAAGATCTGACTGGTCATTAAAAAAAAAATCTCACTTCGCGTGATCACTCTCATTAATGAGGAGTTGACAGATAATTGAGCATGAAAATCTATTACTTAAAATTAAGTTTAAACTATAATAGATATTGACGCTCATAGTCCATACTTAAAATTAAATGTTTTTATGGATGAAAATTCATTAAAAACCTGTATCCTGCGCGAAAATGTCTTTTCCGCGTTTTTAGCTTAAAATTATCAAACTTCAATTAAAAAAAACTGCCATTTAACTTTCTTACAGGTCTTTTATTTATTAGTTTCTTAACTTTAGGTACTTATAAACCTAAGTCTATATTGCAATTTCCACGTTTCTAACTTCAAACAAGTAGTTCATATTAAAAACCGACTTCAAAAATGTATGAAAAACTTAATAAGTGCCTATAAAATTTGAGGGTTGCCTCCCTGCCCTCAATATCCCTGGGATCCCATCATCATTTCCTGACTTGGTGACAATGGGATCAAATTGGAAGTATATACCGAACAAAAGTTTTTTTTTTGATATCGGTCTACAGTTGGCGGATAAATCGGTGAACATACATAAAACATATAGGTATATAATAAACAGTGGAACATAGACCTCCGCCTTTTTTTAAGTCCGTTAAAAAGACAAACTTCAATACAAACTTATTTAACCTCATGATTTTTTATAAATCCTTCTCTAGTACCCACCACTTGTGCAAAATTTCACGCTTCTAGACCCAGCGGCTTGGCTGCATGTTGGTGTGTTGAATAAATGAATGAATCTAAGATTTTTGATAGGGAAATGTCCTTTTGTTTGGTACTTATGTCAGCAGAGAAAAACTATATGTATTACTAAAGCTTCATCGTGTATACATGATATTACATATATTATTTAATACACAGCGAAATGCAACGAATACAGCTGAAATGTCCCAGCACCATTTAATTTCCCTTGCATCCTGAAGTGTGAACGCTTCGGTTTAATGCGGTCATGACTAACCTTTCTCTAACTTAGAAAAGATACCTACTTTATGAATAAACCCATGTTTCTGTAATTATGAAAAAAAAAGTCAAAAACTTATTTTAATTCCATTTCAGTTTGTAAACAAACAAAATAAATATACCAACCTCTCTGACTTTAATTAAGTTTGTACAAGATCTTGGCGACTCCAACGTCTTGTGTGGCCTGATTTCTTAGATACAAACCATAAAATTTGGATTGGATACAAATAGTAAATACCTACTATTACATGTAATTACTGGAGATAAACTTATACTTCTCTAAATGTAGCTCGTAATTACAAGCTCTTAGGCTTCAATTTAGTTTTATGGTCTCATATTTATTTTAAATATTTTCTCGTTGTGCAAAAAGTGTGGTCAGTAAGAGTAGATGATGTTTGTGATAGATGAAAAAGGTTCTACCTATTTAGATGCTTATTGACTTGTGGTATATATAAACGATCTAAGCTTGTGGCAGGCGATTTGTGATCGTATAGTTGGCGGTAACATTAAAAGAGCCAAATGATAATAATTATTGTTGAACAAATTCAAATTTAATCTGAATAAAGTTTTTAAATTTAGTAAAGTCGATAACGGTGTATTGATGTGAATGATAAACTACGCACTTAAATTAGCAAACTACACTTAAATAAAAGCAATGAACAATCATCCCATATTATTAGAACTATAATTATAAATATTAAATGCGTCATTATATTCTAGACTAGACGTACTTAACTTACCTACTAGTAAGTTTGAGATTCAAAATGAAAGTAGTTTATGTAGCTTAAGTTTAATAACCTCTTGAAAATCATTAATAGTACGTGTATTGCCTAGGAAGAAATAGTAAACTAAATAAGCCCGAGGGTGATGGTGATTGCCGCGCACGCGTTCATAATTTGATGACTATTGGCATGCCATGCTCATTCGAGTTCATGACGTCGTATAATACAATTCTCCAACTGATTAATTTATTTCCTTGTATTTCATTATTGCGCATTGCATTTTTTATAGATAAAACTAACAATTAAAAAAGTATATAATAGCAAGCAGGTTAAAACCTATTTACTTAGTGAGGCCTCATTTGGCGAAGATATTTTGAAAAAGTTTCATACTAGATCAAATTTACCAACAAGGATCATGTTAAAACGTGCAGCGATGATAGCTCAGTGGTTGGTATGATTGACTTCAACTATGCAGGTTTGGGTTCAAATCCCATTAATGAGCTGTCAGTAAAGATAAAGATAATGTATTTGCACAAAACACGAGTAAGTCATACACACATTTAAAACGCAAGCACAATAAGGTGCTTAAAGAATAATAGTCACTTTGTATTATGTTTTGCCTAAAAGGCGTACAAATATAGAGTATATGTATTCTGTGGAGATGGTATTAAATACCGTAAATATTACAGGAAAATATCGTACAGAAACCATAGCATAGTCGTACACTTTGTAGTGTTCTTGCTAGCTAGCTACCACTCTCAAGTTTAAAATCAAAGATCGGAACGCGGCGGTGATGGAGGCCTTGGGCCGGGAGGAGGCGATTGTAATGTAAAAATAGGGTTTGAAATGTAAAAAAAAAACCGATTAGAAATAGGGATTGTGTGTATGCCTCGAGCATTCATGCTCACCATCGAAGGCACCTTCTTGCGGCGGCGTCGTGTGTCGGGTCGCTCTCTTCCCTCAAATATGGTTTGGAGGGCGATGGCTGGCATATGAGTCATACTCGTGATCGGGTGCTGCTTGCGGGTCGCTGGTCTGCTCGCGGTAAACACATAAATAAACTACTAATAACATGACTAAATTGTTTTAACCTTAGATTAAGATATAACTAACTTCCTCTCCCTGTATTGTATAAAGTAAATTCGTTAAAGTTAACAAAATAGTAGTAAAGTATAACAAAAGTCACGGACCCCGGTGTTTGTGGAGTAATATTTTAATTATAAAAAAAAAGTTTTAAATCTGTCGACAAGCAACTAACGGGGTGTCTGGTTGCTTTAAATGAGAGCTAGTTTGCATTCCAGATTTAAACAGTTACTTAATGTCAGATGAGATGTGATCAAACACCTAGCCTAACAAAAAATAGCGTTGATTCCAGTTCAGTTCCAGATTCCAGTGTGTGCTAAATCTAACACTCTCTATACGTCACGCTATATACATTTTGTATGATCATCATGATCAATCATAAGACTAACTACTAACAACTACAATAAAATTGCTGGGTCAAGAATAATAAGTCCGGATTGAGTGACGCTGCAGTTGGGCGCTTGGACTTGTTACCCACGGCTTGTATCGAGTTTTGTCACAAAAGTGTCAGAGATAAACTAATTATGATACACCTCTAAAGCTACAATTGACTTATTACTTTTTCACTCTGAATAAATAAATAGAAATATTGCTGATAGGATTTATTACTTTTTACCATGGCATAGAGTATACTTTTTTGAAACCAAATCAGTAAAAAACTATGTTAAGAAAAATTAGACTTATTATTGTTTACCTCACAGCTACAGATAATTAGATAGATAGAGAGAAACAGAAATTTCTGAATTCTTCACCAGAAATACCAAGAGAACTTTTGTTCTATGTACATACATAGTACAAAAAAACTGGCGGACTTATCATTGTAAGCAATCTCTTCCAGATAACCCACTAAATAAAGAAAGATAAAATACATTTCATCACAAAAAGAGGAAACTTACTAAGTATGAACATATCTTAGTAAAACAAATCCTTTAAGACTAATTTAGGATTTTATGTAAGACACGTTGTGTAATTTAGTGGGTGCATGTGTATAGGATTATAATAACATTTTAGTTATTATAAAATCTTAAAATTATCGCTTAAAATCAGGCGAGGTGGCGGTCAAACGCAAGCCTATTATTTAATCAAACATAAATAAATAAGCTTTACGTTATTGTAGCTGAATGTTAAAAAATAAAGAAACATTCAGAGGGCCGTCCCCAATGATCTGGGAAATGCCACGAAAAAGTACAGAACAGAGAAAGAACTGAAGATGATTATTTTAATGTACCAATCGATCAAAAACAGATCGCTCTGATTTGCGCGTGCGCTCAAGCCTTTTATATTGTCATGCATGATACGAGTATAATTATAGAAACTAGATTACGCGTCGGTTTACAACGTGACGAAGAACGAAACTGATTGCAGTGATTTGCAAATCAGAACTTTTTGCCTTGATCGAGTTACATATAATTTTATAGTCAATGGAACTTGGGATTCTTAATGCTTATTATCTTTTATGAGCTGGTACAGTATGTGCTAGCTATTTATTGGTTTTATACGCTTATTATTGTATTCTCGGTTTTTTTTTACATAATCACACATCCAGTAGATTAATATTATTTGATGCCAATTTGTTTAGCCAATTGTGGTTAAAAATTTGGAG
The DNA here is from genome assembly GCA_949125355.1 of Agriopis leucophaearia. Classification (NCBI taxonomy): domain Eukaryota; kingdom Metazoa; phylum Arthropoda; class Insecta; order Lepidoptera; family Geometridae; genus Agriopis; species Agriopis leucophaearia. Next base: position 6,946,123 of record OX421273.1, on the reverse strand, counting down.
GACTTCACAAAACGTTATCCATTCTTCAATTTAGGACGACCGGTTTAATTCAGTGGTAGCACGTCTGTCTCATGTACAAAAAGTTTTGGGTTCGATTCCAGGCCGGGCAGATGTTTGATTGATTAATTTAAATATCTGCTCTGACCTGAATCCAGCCCTAACCTCTGGATTGAATTGCGTAACTCTAAAATCCTGTCCACCGAGCGCTACATACCAAGGCTGGTAACGGAAACTATTGAGATCTCTAAATTTCAATCGAGATGATGGTTCTCAACACGCCAGGTCGTGGGATACACTATTAGGTTGCCTTAAATATGAAATTACTCGTCCAAAATGTGTTCAAAATACCATACGCAGTGATAAGTCTAGTGATAACCGTAACAAAAGACTAAGAAAGAGGGTAGATCGTTTAGTCTGCACCTAACTTTAAAATTTTCGACCATCCACCAGCATTCTCCAGTCTTCCCTTGAACATGGTGCATCTAACTGCGCCGAAATATCCATCCACAACCTTATCACAGTATTATAACTGTAAGTTATTAAACATAATATAAATTATGGAAATTACCGTTCGTAGTTTTAATACAAAAAAATATTTTTCTAAACATTTATAATATAAAAAAAAAATATGGATATAAATTTATCCTGAAGTTAACAATAAGAAGTTTATCAATATATTATTCCTGTCGACATTTCATCAAAAACATTTTAATTGTTTGATGACTAATTACTTCCTTAAATTAAATTAGTTTTTAGACAAGTTTATTAACAACATGTCCATCACCGAATTGGCAGCGTTCTGGCACGTTATTATAGTAAAACAAAACCACGTCAAGTAACGCTGACTTATTTAGGACAAATCATTCGAACAAATTAACCCGTTAATTTCGGTTAAGCATTAGCGCTCTTCATTTCTAGTTAAATCGTGACCTCACGACATCGGCGCCCTCGCCGGATGCACTCGCGATCTCTCATCTATCCGCTACACTTAATTCATTATTCTTCTACCTTTTTTACTTTGTCAAACCATTATTCACATATCAAAGCTGCCGTCTTATTTATTTTCCCATTCGCCGTTATTATTCGGAATGAAGATGTAGTTTTTGCGGTTCACGCAGTTTATTAGTATAGTTCACGGTCTAATGGTAATCAAATGGCTTTTATTCGGCTTCTTATTGCTATCTGCCGTTAGATAATGGTGTCTTAAAATATGAACAAAGTAAATAATGATGTGCACCAGCTATTTAACTTTCTACTTTATGTGTGTGTGATGATAATTTATAGGTTTCGTTTCTACGTTCTTCGTTGAATTTTTTTTGCATTTTTTTTTCAAACGTAGGCCAATTGATTTACAAAGACATGGCTTAGTACAAAATTCACGAAAAAAGTGTTTTAAGGTATATATAAGGTAAGGTAGGTTTGGTGTTGTAGGTATATAATTTAAGATTCTTTTAGAGCCTGTCTCGCCCTACTGCTGGGGAAACCACTTCCTTCCACGCATATGTATCCTCCGCCAAGCTCGGCCAAAGGGTTTGGGCGCGAAGATCGTTACGCCACCTCGTTCGAGGACTACAAGGGGGTCGATGGCCATCTGTAGGCTCTCATTGAGTTTTGAAATAACGACTAACTAATTTAAATTCTATGTTCCTATTTAATCTATTCTTTTCTACCTAATTCCATAATTTAACTTGCAATAAAATAACGCACAGATTACCTAATACCAAGTTAGTATAGAAAAGTCTTTGTACTTTTGGTGTGGCACTGCTCTATGTCCATAGTTTGAATATCTTTGCGTAGACCCCAATATTTTCTGTAAAAGAAGGAAAATAACGGTGCTCGTATCTTAGCTAACAACAGTCAAAAATCTAAGAAATGTTTTATCAGACAAGTCGTGAATAACAAAGTAATTTTTCTTTGTCAACTGTTGTAAAGTTATACAATTGTGTATTAAACGTAGCGGTTTATAGCTATCTTTTCGTAAATCGGAATTTTATATCTATCTTCATGATCTCTACACTCGAGAATGTAGCTTATTTTCTCGTTTCAACTATAAAGTGACTATATGCGACTATAAATCTAGAAAGAAACAACAAAGTTGTAATGTAATGTAACAGATGATAATCGTCATTGTCACGTGAAGGCCAGCTTTAAAATGTTGGCACGTGATTCGATAATTGCTGATACTATCCGTGCAATTGTTATTTTATCTGTGATTTTATTAGATGCTATCGGATCGCTTCATTCACCTTGTTTCGTTTGACGTTGTGAACGAATACACAGAAGTAACGTATTTAATTGCGTGTATGGTTTTAAATACAAAAGGTCATTAAAGTAACGTCGCGTATCGAACGGGATCATCAACAGTTGGTTCCGGAGAAAGCAGCCGGAATTCACACCGATATCTTGCGTTTCTCGCGTAATGTCCGTACTCGACAATACTGCTCCATTGCACTGCAAATGTAGATACATTAGCCCAGTTTACACGCACGATCTTCGCACTTCGGTAGTTGTAGAGAATTATAACTACTACTTAACTTCAAGTAAAATTTGAATCCTTTTTAAGAGCACGTTCTTCGGTCACAGTAATGTCTTCCAAACATTACCAAAAACAAGGAAAAAAGAAAGAAAAATACAGCAAGAGTTTAATAAAACCGATTGGAAGTTATTTCTACAATTACTGCAATTAAATGGCTTCAAAATATTTCAAATGTTTTGAAATAATTTACATGTTGATTGAAATGTTGATATTTGATGTTTTGGCGGAGGAGAAATAATAAAGAAGTCAATACATGTACTTCAAATAGTTTTTGTGTATCTCCTTCGCCAAAATAAAATAAATGGCCAAGAGCGTGTCGAGACACGCATATGTTAGGGTTCCGTAACTAAAGCCATATAATTGTAGTCGTAGTTCTGAAATTGATAGTTATAGACAAACTAGCTGTACCCGCTGTAACTTCGTTTGCGTGAACATTAAATTGTCCCAAGAGATGAAGGCGCCGGAAATTGCAGTAATATGTTCCTAACAATATTTTTAGTTAAATTTCCTGGAGCGTACACAAATAAATTTTTGTCATCGTTCACTCTAGACAGGGCCGTACAGCTGGCCGTGACTGAAGCAACTGGTAGAGAGATCCACGCCCGCAGTTTGCAGCATGGCGAAACTAAAGCGCACAGGGAACTGCACATGCTTCAAGCAGCACGGGAAGTTGTTGGGTATTAGCGGTATCCTAGGAATGAGGAGGAATCCGTGGGCTCAGTCAGGTTCAGGTCATCGCTTTATGGTTGACATTCTAAAAACCCGTACGAAGCGCTTTGATTCCACTTTTATTGTGCAAACTGTTAGTCTGTGGAATGCGTTGCCTGAATAGTTACAATCTGGGTGTTTTCGAGTCAAAACTGAATTGGTTTCTTCTAGGCAAGCGTGATTCATCATAAGCCGCATCATTGCTTAACATCAGGCGAGTGGGCGGCCAAGCGCAAGCCTATTTTATAATAATAATAAAAAAAGTTGCCCAACAGAATGATTGGTAGGTACTTCAACTTTTAGTTGTATATTGTGCACCGTAAGCCCAGAAGCAGACAAAGCATTTAAAAATTCAACCGGGTAGGTAGTGGCTTCGTCTTGATCCATAACCCAGTTGATGGTGCTGTACACAATAATTTCGCCAATGATACGCGTTAATAAAACTCCGTTAATTTTAGCAGCTTGGTCGTTGCGTGGAGTAAATTTATGGCTCTCTCACAGAGCCAAGAGTTCTTTCGATTTGTTATTCTTTCTACTTCAACGGAAACACATGAAAGAAGGCCCAGAAGCTGTCAAATAAGAAGCCAGTCTTACTTTTACTTATTTTTTTGGGAACATGACATCTTCCCCAATTTTGAGTAACAAATCCTATCCTAACAAATCCGCAATCTCGTAGGCATTTGGATTACCGCCTTTGTGCCCACCTGTTGATGGGCACAAAGAGTTCTAATGCAGCCATGTGACGATGGGTCAGAGACAAACTTTTGAGACAGGCGTTTACTTCGGCGAGGCAGTGTCTGTCTGAAATCTCTGCTAAACAGCACCGTAATGCCTCCTTTTGGTCGTTTATTTAGCCGTACGTCTTGTATCGTCCTATATTAGTTCTCTTTTCTTTGCCTTCATTTTAAAAGACCTTTTCAACGATACCCCACACGAGTCAGTGGAGTGAAAAAAAAAAACATCCCCATTTCACATGTACGAGTGCCACCCCTAAAATGCAATATAATATATTTTTTATACTTTTAAAATTGAGATCTATATTATTACTGTTATTATGTAAAATTTCATTCTATTATCTTAATAATCATAGAAGTTAGGTTTTAAAAAATTCGGACGGACGGACAGACACAGACAGACAGACGGACGGACAGAACGAATCTATAAGGGTTCCTTGTCGGGCTACGGAACCCTAAAAAGGTTAACATGAAATGAAAATTACTTGAAACATTTGCTAAATCACTTGTTTTTTTGTTCTTGTTCTACTGGTGATTATTATAAATTTCATAATTTTTAAAAATATGCGAGCGTTATAACTTCAATATCCGGAACCGGGCTCTTAAGTAAGTGAAGAAGTAGGTATACTTTCTTCCATGTACACGACATTTTTGTGTATCATGTGATGATCTTCATTTCTCTTAAATCCTTATGGTCTTGTAGTCATTTACAGGCTCCTTACAAATCCTTTTAGAAATTAAAAGCATATTCACTTTTCCACTTGAGTTTACTTTTTTAATTTCATAATACTCCTAAATACGCGCATTACGATAAACGCAAAAACGTAATTAAATTAATTTGCATCTTACTTTTTTCAAAAAATATTTACCTAGATACCTTTTTTATATGAGAAGACTGTATTTACTACCGACAATGCAACCTCCATTGTTAAAATCTAAAAAGAAGACCTTGTTTTGTAAGTTGGTTCTTTTAGTATATTTTTTTTTTCAAATCCATCAACTAGTACCGTATTGTGGTCAATTTGTTTCATTTTTGATCTATTGTCATCCGATCAAAATCTGTGAGAGATCGTCAAGGTGCGGTAGTCGTGCACTCTACAATTAACTTCCCAGGAATTTGTAGACATTCAGTGAAGCACCCTGAGATAAAATGAAGCATAAATTAAATTAACTGACAGAGTCTTAGAAATCTTCAAAGAAATAGTCCTTAGTTCTGATAGTTACCGGTTTTAGAAAAAAACGTATTATAATAAATGCGTAACATTTAGCCGCCGCTTTAAACTCTCGATAGGCACTGCTCTACAGAGTTTATTGTTTTTTTTTTTTCAATTGCAAGTAATATCGCTTAGTTTGCTCATTCGTAAAAAAAATTATTAAGTAACCTATAATATCACACTTATATTATAAATGCGGAAGTTTGTGTGTAAGTGTGTATGTTTGTCCGCACTTAATAACTCCATATATAGCTATTAAATGGATTGACTGAAAGATGATCTTCTCTTTTTTGGTTTTTTGTTACAAATTTGGAGATGATACAGAAAATATAACGAATTGTTGATGAATTGTGAAATAATTCTCAACAGATAAACAAAAAAGCAAAGCATTTATTATCTCTATATATTAGCGATCCACCCTTAGGATCGCTTAATATTTCAATACTTGACACTGACAAATCGTCGTACAAGACGTTTTATTGTACTAAAAACCTCCTAGGAAAAAAAATACGATCATAGAAAAAAAATGGCGTTTCCTTATTTGATTACCTTATTACCGCAGAGATCTGTGTTATATCATGAATAAATAAATGTCTTGCTTTTTATTTTTATCGTAAAAGCTCTAAAAATCTTCAATTTAAATTATAATTCTACCATTATAGAGCGCGATACAGATCACTAAGACAAAGCCTCATAAAAAAACATGTCTTTAGCATGGAAGTAGCTTCACAGGCTTCTTATTTCGAACAAATTCATGGTTCATGTAGGTTCGCGTGAAACTGTGGGGTGCTGCTAATTATACAATAAAGCATTTTATTCCTACTTACTGAAATAAACAAACCAAATATAAAATCGTTGTAACCACTACGTACACACCGCTAATATGGTCAACGCAGTCTAGTGCACGACAACCACAAAAGATGTTACTAGGCACAGTTATGTCATGTAAAGCACAATAAATGCGTATTACCGATTCGTAAAAGACAATTTATAGTAAGTAGAGGTCCCAGTGGTATAAGAGTCTCATGATTACTATTAAATAAATCTACCTCTCTACCTTTGCCCTAACATGTGCCTCGCATAGCCGTGCGCCCTTACCGCATGCCTAACTGTACCTTCCTATTGTGAACAAACCTTATTAGCCCAACTTCAACGCAAGATAACTTGGCGATGGACATAAATGATAGCCTATTCTACTCTGCTTAGATATTAAACAGTAAATAGCTAACGAGCTTATATTTAGCAGCAATATAGAACTCAGAAGGAGAAGGTATCGTGATGTTATGTTATTGTCAAATTCAAATGGTAATTTTTTTTTCATCTATACTTTCTTTCTACGGCATGATTGCATATACTTTTTTCTACACATGTCAGAGACATTTGTTCGTCCGGACAACGTATAGACTAACAATGGTTAGACCAAAAATTATTCCTATATATTATGTTCATAAGATACACTAATACATAAATGCAAATTGTATGGTCAATCATGTATTATTTACAGAGGAGAGTTTAAATTAGAAGGAACCTACTGAAACATACTCTAACATGCTTAGCATTATGCGAGAGACTTGCTCGACTCTTGACTTAGATGCTTAAAAAACAATGTACCTAGAATAAAACACATTATTAATTTAAAAACTGACTTCATAATTGGTAGATACGCAATTTCGTTTAATTGGATAACATATTTGTTCAGTTATTTTGATTTCAAAAACCATTTAAATAAACCGATTTTGATTAAAAGGGCCTAGGTACTGGAAAAAATAATCATCAAAATCCATTCATAATTGGCGTAGAAATCGGTAAACATACATAAAAAAAACTACAGTGGAACATAGAACCTCCTCCTTTTTTGAAGTCGGTTAAAAAGTAAATGCTACGAAAGTCTAATAAATAATAATGGGGGTATAAATAAATAATGAGGGTAATGGGGATATAAGAAATAATGGGGGTATAAATAATTAGGTAAAACAATTACTATTGATACAGATAATGCTTACCTACTGAAACAATATTTGAGCTGCTGACTTTATAGTTAGCCATAATATAATCCACAAAGAAACCACTTTTAGGTAGAAGCAGCACCGCTCAAGTTTTCGAATGATTAAGTGCTAAGATTTAACTGGTCACTTTATTGCTCGATTAGTTCTAGAGTCATCAGCCTTTGACCATTACGTTTTTATAGAAACAGCACATTTTTCAACGCAAATTACGTTTTAAGCGGTATGCATCCAAACTCTGTAAAGAATGTACGTACTTACAATTAAATAAGCAAATTGCTGTACCTTTTGCTTTTATGATGCTCGTTTATCGAGTAAAATACTGTTAACGGCGCAAAAGATTTGTTTTCAAAGAAATATAAAATAAAGCCATCATATTGTGGGTATGTATATTGTTTATACTGGCCGCAAAAATATACAAACGAAAAGAAGAAAAAGAAAAGAAGTTTTTTTATAAGAAAAAACATTCGAAAGTTTTTGTTTCAAGCTTAATATTCTTTTTTCCTTTCACATTCAAAAAAGTATTTTAATCTTCTCAGAGACTTTTTAACATGAGTTGTAAATGAAAGTATTTTTCATTTCTGTGTATTTTATAAAATCTTCAGTGATCCTACTGAGGTTCTTAGTACATTCAAAGTTGTTTTAACTTTGACGGTGCTAGTACAAATTTTGTGAAAATTATCTTCAGACCTTCACTACTGAGGAGAATATTACGTGCTAAGATTTTATATACGTAGTATAGTATGAAATCTTTGATTCCTTGCCTAATTCATTTTATAAAAGCTGATAATATAATTTCCGCTTGTTTCAGGAACTGAGCGAACGGAGCACAGCTACGTGTCTGCATTAGAATACAAAGAAGGCCTCGACGCGATACGAAGGAACACGGGAGTGGTAAGATAAATCCTATCATGTTTCTTGTTTTATGGCAACAATTAGTGCCGTGTTTAGTGTACTTAATATTGTTTTATACTGCTGTTGAAGATTTGACATCTTATATCTCGGGGTGACGAGCGCAGTGCATTGCCATCCAGGGTTTTGAACTGTTTAAATTCAAAATTCTGAGTGGCGTTGAGCTGTTATGGGCAAGCGTGAAGCGCAATCAGGCGAACGACTTCGCTCGTCTCGTCACTCAATATCATAAAAATATGAAATTCACAATCAATCATTTTTAAATCGTTCTTATTATAAGTTCCTTATTTAATTTATGAACCAAAAAAATTGATGGCAAATTTTCATAAGACCCGTAACAGACACGTCAACTTGGCTGACGAACCGCCGTCCCACCAACGGGAGAGAAAGAGAAAATTTTCTCTTTCTACAGTTTTACGGCTATAAAGTTGGTAGTATTGCAAGCGCAAACCTAAAGTTATACTGTGATCAGAGTACGAATATTCGATCCGTAAAACACCTATTCACCATTTGTATGGAATTCGATACGTATTTTACGAATCGAATATTCCTACTTTCACTGCGAATTATTTTTTTTCTTAGCATATTATGGTCTTTTATTCCTTTTGCAAAGAAAATCTACAATGTTGCTTTTGGGCACTTACAAGACGAGTGTAAATAATTTCTGAAATGGGCTTACCATTTCAATTTGAAATCACCAGGAGCGAAACAAACCTCAACGCACATTAGAAGCGGAGCCTGAAGAAGCGCAAGAGGAGTCTGAACAGGGCTACCTGGACGAGCTGCTGGTACCAGAGCCATGGGAGCTGAACAACACTGCCCGGGCCGGGATCGATGTCTTGTTCTTCAACAGGGTGCCGAAGGTCGGCAGCCAGACTTTCATGGAGCTGCTGCGGCGGCTCGCCATCAGGAACCAGTTTGGTAAGCATTTATTAACACGGTTTTTTAACTTCTCTTGTGACTAACTACATAATCAAGTATAGGAAGTCAAGTAAAAAACATTGAAATTAATCACTTATGTACATTATTTTATGAAGATTTGATCAACGATATAACAAATATACATACATATTATTTTGGTCGAAGCATACATACATAGAAACGCCGACATGTTCTATTAGAATGTGAGATCTATCTTCGCTCGGTCAATCAAAGCATATCTAGCTAGTCAACATACGTTATGTCTGATAATAAGCACCTAGCCACGTAGACCTCCGAGTGGCATAAAACTATTATAAAAAATATAAAACTTTAGGGCTAGCCACTGCATATACAAACTTACTAGGAATAAGTACTATATTTTTATAAAAACCTGTACCAACTTATATGCAAAAGCTTATTTTTCTGACGATAATTTATCTACATATTATCATCGCGATGATATTACTAAAATCATAGATAACTACCGTTAAAATGTATAGCTACTGATTTAGTATATTTTTATTAATTACTTTCCTTGGAAATAATATTAATTTACAATAAATTTCTAATGCAATAGTAATTTTATTTTTAATGCAACTTTTATATATATTAATGATATTAATATATATATAAAAATCGATGTGTGTGTTTATGTTCCCCATGGACTCCAAAGCAATTGGACCGATTTCGACGGAACTTTCACTGGCAGATGATGTTATAAGGAGTAATCCACGCGGGAAATAATAAGCTAGTAATATCGTAGGAACAATCAGAAGAATCAGAAGATAGTTACAAACTACAATCTGGGTGTCATAAAACCGCGAATGAATGAGTGAATCGGGTATTTTTAAGCAACCGTGCTCCATCGAAGACCGCTTTATGGAGAAGGTAGTCATGCGCATTGCGCAAGCCAACAAAAAAAAGTATATTTACATAGAGTTATTTTATCAACATATTTCAATCACTTGCTAGGTACGCAATGTGTAAACTCTTTATAATGTCGTTCGTTATAACGACGTTATAATTTCCTATAACGTAGAAATTAGGTGAGTTTGCCTTAAAACACATACCTACATTGATACAGTCTTTAAAGCGCAACAGCCATTCTCTATTACAAAGAAATACATTCATATTTAGACGTTAGTAAATATTTACAGTAAGTATTATCAGTATATATCTACCAAGCCATAACGTTATATGAGGGTAATAGCTGTATTTAAACCACCACAGAGTAATAGAACTTTTATAATAACAAAACACTCGTAAGTATCACAACCGCAAATTATAGTTAGCACAGCAATGGAGCTTGAAACATACGCCACCGTCATTATTTACACCACAATTATCATTAAAGCATATTAAATTCCTGAAATTATGTCTCACGCTCCCAAGTATGCGTAGATTATCTCTAACAGAATTAATTAAATAGTAGCACGTATTACGGTACCACATAGTTCCATGTGTACCGCAATTTTGCGGAAAAATCCCGCAACGTTTTTTTATGCCCGTGTGGGGGACATAAATTACTTTGGCCAGATTTGCAAACAAGGCAGTTAATTGTGATTAACTAGAAGTCTAGATCTGATGAATGGATTAGATCGCGGCCAAAGAAGGGAAAAGGAAATGGTTTTCTACATAATTTTGTAAGATTGTGCTTCTTTTAATAGATAAACATCAAAATGTGAAGTGTGAAACGATGTCATTGTCAATATGAAGCTTAGGAATGTATGACAATTTATAATGAGGCAAATGAATTGATACCATTTATCTTTGATTTATCTATTAGTCTCAGGTTCTCAATATGACAATTTGCAATGTGAAATCATATATATTTTTAACGGCCTGTCAGATCGTTCAAATATCTGTTGATCGATAAAGCCGATCATGTTAATCGATCGGACGCAATCTGCAAGAACTCGATCAGCCTGTCTGACAATTTTTTGATAAAATCGTATGTATTTGTGATATGTTGTCATTCTTTAGATACATGCTAGACCGTGAAATTGAGGCTGATTGAATAATAACCACTCTTAATTACTGCTAGGTAGTAAGTAGTACTTCTCCTTGAAGGTCTGTTAGTAAAACTGAGCATAAATAAATCTTCTCTATTCTACTCTTGTATTAGAAGGACATGGGCTTTGAAAATATAATTCACGAATTCTTGGGATCTGTAGCGGCTCTTGAAAATCACCGGAAATGACACTACAAATCAAGAGCGCGTTTCGAATCACGCCAACAGTGCCAATGAGGCCAACAGCGCTATTGAGCACCAACATAAAACATAATGAACTTTTCTGCGTGCCGCGCTAGTTCTTATTAGCGATGTTGACGCCGTTGGCGTGATTTGAAAAGCGCCCTAAACAACTGCTGGTAGTTCGTAATGATCTTATCATGTTTTAGGTTTCCACCGCGACGCGGTGCAGCGTGTGGAGACGATCCGGCTGGCGCCTGCCGACCAGCAAGTGCTCGCGGGGCTGGTGACCGCGCACACCCCGCCCGCCTCTTACATCAAGCACGTCTGCTACACTAATTTTACTAGGTAAACCATGCTGCAGCTATTACGAAACTTCTACTATAACTTTATTTTTTATTGACATTTCATTTAATTTTAAGTCTCTGATTAGAAATTTGTTCCAAGTAAAAAAAACTAGATGTAGATCTGTATTGAGACTCCCTACTTGTTTTTTTTTTTACAACGGACTAGGCATGCTTTTGATTACAATCTCACCAAATGGGAAGCGACTAAGTGGTCGAATCAAGCACGCTTACCTAGGAGCAGCCTAGGAGAAACATATCAACTTTTTTCATATATTTTTGGTGAAGGGGCAATCTCTACAAGATACCCGGCATTTTGGGTGCTGAATCAGGGTGAGCCCTAGTGAATGGAATTATATCCACTAAACTAAAACACTTATTTTCCGGCAACAGAGCCAAATTCAATACAATTTCTTGTTATACTTATCACCATCCCAATGAGTAGAATGTACTTAAAAAGTGCAAAAGACGAAACATTAGCAGGTAGCAATAATTCTACGATGTGTTATACATCAACTTGACATCACTACTTATATTGCTCGCTCAGTCCATTAGTACGTAAGTAGAGTACATAGGTGCTGAATAAACCATCAATATGATTAGCGCAAGTCTTCGATCAAAACAGATTATGAGAGGCTAATACTCTATTAGGTACATTGACTTATTTAGTTCTAATATTAGCCAACAGGATGCCGATTAACAACCAGTAATTTTTCTACTCAGTTTTAAATTCTTGATTCTGTTTTTACGTGCTTCCCATCAAAATATGCAATCTGCAAGGCTAAAAGCACTATTAAAAGCGTTAAATTAATAACATAATTTAGAATAGCAGTACCCAATAATCGATCCAGTGAATCACCGATGTTATTCGCAGTTCACATTCGCTTCTAGTATTTGGCGTTTCTCTTTCCTTTACACCAGTCATTAATCTATGAACATTATCGTGCATCGCAGCTCATCAATTAAAACTAGGTTTCATTAATAACCTACCTATCTTTAGAGTTAAGATAAAAGAAGCCGACCATCAAGAACCGAGTGCAATTTGTCTACTCACAGCATTTTATTGCTCCTATTTGTTTTAACCTACTTACCTTTGGGAAAGGTGATATAGGTTTCCAATGACGATCAATCAAAAAAAGGTAGGGCTGTCTCGACAATAATTTTACATTATGAATTGGGAACTCATGTATAGTTTGTCGTTAGAAACGCTGCTTTTCCTCTTATGTTGTATACCTACTTATTATTTGTTTAATGCATGGCGTCACGAAAAATACAGTTTTTATATCTCATATTTGATTTAGTTGATCATTACACCGCAAAAATATCTCGATAAAAAATCAATTTTTAAATAGAGTTTCCAAAATATATGAAAAGTAATTTGATTGTTACCAAATATATTTTAGAGACAGTTTTTTTTTGGGTGATGTCAATTTATTTCTAACTTTGGCTGCATGCGTTTTGTCTAATTTGCCTGTAACTACTTAACTAGTTAAATATTAATATTTTAGTTTCCTCACAATTAAACTATTTAACTCGGGAGAAACCTATCTAATCTATTTTAAATAAATAAAACCAGGGTAAACAATATTTTTAGTCGGTTAAGGTAAGGTTTAGTTTCACGTCAATACGTGAGGAATATTTGACTTGGCAACCCTGATTACTCTAACTTTACAGACTAATGAAGAGTTACGTATCGACCTTACGTGATTAATGTATCAACACATTAACCGTAAGGCGCTATCAAGTATCCCTTGTTACCTGTAATTATAGCAGCAATACCTGCACCTGTAAAAACTGTGTTAATTGCACCATTGTCTAGTCAGATAAACTTAGATTGTAAGCCGATAATTATGGGATTAGAAATACGTTTTGGAGTAGAAATAAATTATTATTTTACGTTCTATTGTTTATATAAACATTTGAAGATTACAGAAATTAAAACAGCAGAAAGAAAGGGAAACGCTTTTTCTTACATTATGCTGTGGTTATTCACAATCTTGCAACAATGTTTTGGTTCTGTGAGAACTTACTGGTATCTTAATAGATCGTAAGTTTACTTTTACAAATGATGTATCTTTTCTTTGTTATATTTTCACTTACTAAAATATGTTTACTACCCCAACCACAGACCTATTTTTTTAAATCTATGACGCCAACAGTTCAAAACTTACCCCCTTATACATATACGGTCGATAAAAATATAATCTGTTCCTTAAAATGATCCGTCAATATCGCTGTCAATAAGTGTCACGCGTGCAAGTGTGACTACATTATTCGTAAGAGGGTTAATTCGCAGTGAGGGTAAGTCGCGGTTTTACCATCGCACTAGCCGCCAACGCCTGAAAGTTCATCCACACAATAATAAATCAGAAACAAACGCACACTGTGCGATTCAAACGATCTTTCTTGCCTTATACCAGCAAAATGTGGAAAGAGCTACCTTCCGCGGTGTTTCCGAGAATCCACAACATAAAAAAAGTAGTAGTTCAAAATTCTGAATGGCGTTGAGCTGTAATGGGTAAACGTGAAGAGCCATCAGGCGAGCGACTTCACTCGTCTCGTCATCCAGTAACATAAAAAAATAAGGTTCTTCAAAAGGCGTTAATAAAGGTCAGCAATGTATTTGTGATGCCACTTGTGACGGTTCAAAATGACCTCGTTGACATTCACAAATATTATGAAACTAAAGTATAGGTTTCTACAGTATTTATTTAAGACTGCGACTTGAGATTGTATAGTTTTCCGGTTTAACTATTAACAATAAAATGATTGAGGGACATTATATAAATAACTTTGACTTGGAAAGTTATTGTCTCATACTTTATTGTAATAACAAAGTAACGGAACATATCCTTTACATTATACACATATCTAACTGTTTCTAAAGTATGAGTAATCCTTCAAAGACACTCTTTTGTATCGTATTACATTTAGGATAAGTTTACCTTAATTAGTTCAGCTTACTGCTTACATTAGATTTCTATACTCAAGCAAAGAGAAATTCACTGAAGTATGACTCTTCCGGACAGCAGGCATCGTTCAGTCTTGACTTTGGGATCTGGGGACGAACTGGAGAAAAGACATCAATTGAATCTCCTCGGTGAAACAGAAGTGTCCATGCAGCCTGGAAATTAAGAAGTTTAAGTATTACAATGGGAAAGATACCAATTCTATTTGTATGATTATGCGCAGAGATCGGACACAACAAAAGTATTGGAGTAGTTGAAAATTGTGCTTAGAGGGAGATTTTATTATGAAAATATGTATTAACCAATATTTGAACAAGAGACAAGTATAAAAACAACTTTACGGTAACAATGAGCGAACATTGTCATTCTATGCACGGAAACTGAAGACATCTGGAGGCTTATTGTTAATTGTAGCTGTATTTTAGTGATTTATTATTATGAAAGATGTACTGGTTGCTAGCTGACTAGCAAGACTTTGTTTTTGTCATGGTGTTAAGAAAGTATAGGTACATTTTCATCTAAATTACAAACTTTCTTTTCTTTATATTATTAACAGTAGAGATTTTAGTCTTACCTTATTTTGAAGTATTAAATGTAGTCCTTTTGAAATATTTGATGTAAATCTTGCGGATTCCGACATGGTGTGTTGATATAAGCTTTTAACAATTGAAATGTAAAACTTAAATCCATTGTATTTCATAGCTCAAAGCTTTCAATTTCTGTATATAATTGGGTACATTTGAATCCAATTCAGAGTACCAGAGGTCCTTGATTAGCCTGGAAACCATAGGGATAAAATTAAACATTTAGAAAAACACTAAATTGGTTCGTAGACATAGTTTTGGGTTTCACTTAGATGTTGACATGGAGGTTAGTAATGATTTGACAATGAAATTACACAAACTCTGACAAAAGCGATGACTTTTTGGCTAAAATATGTTTACTAAAGATTATCTAATCCAAATGTAGTTTTATCAAATTGTTGTAGATTTGTATTGACGGTAATTTTACGACAAAAGCTCAAGTAAAAACACTAAAACTATCAAATTATGTTTGTTATTTTATAAAACACACCGTTCACTCGTATTTAATAATATTACATGAAACTTACAGGATATAATCTCAAGTATTGCACAAAATCATTTAAAACAGATAACATGTCTAACTGAGTTCTTTCATTAATAGGTAGATAGGTACGTAACTACGTAGGTACTTAGCGGATGAGTCTCGAGAGTCGGGAACGTCCCGAAAGCGATTTTCGGAACTCTCGGGCGACTCCGGCGATTCCAGCGATTCCGTCTTCTCCGCGTATTCCGGCGTTTCGAGACGCATTTGAAGGAGGGGCGCGGGAAGGGAAGTATTATACCTATGAGTCGGGAACGTCCCGAAATGGGTTTTTCCAGCGATTCCGTCGACTCCGGCGATTCCAGCTTCTCCGCGTACTCCGGCGTTTCGAGCATTTCGAGACGCATTTGAGGAAAGGGTAGAGGGAGGAGAGGAAAAACTATATAAGGATCGTGTAGGCAGGCATCGGAAGAGATACTTGTTTACTACGGCACTCGGAGCGCGAAGGTGGGGTTTTTAGCTTTTGTTCCGCGGTTGTTCAATATATTTTATTTTTACGCAGAAACTCTGTCCGACTGAAAATTAATTTCAATACATGTTGGCAGTGTTAAATAACTTCTAGTTTTGAGTAATCATTAGTGTTTAGAGCTCGGCTACAAGTGTCAGGGGCATTTTCCATGATATTGATTGGAAGTCGTTGCCTTGTATGTTTTTGAGCATAATGTAAATAAAATAGTAAAGTCACCTTTTTAATTAAAATATTGGACAATTGCGTTCGTCTTGACATGGTTTAAGACAGTGGTAGTTCCTGGATCTAAAACTCTTGTGGAGCTGTCATTAAGTAAAGTACCAGTTAGGGGGGACTTGGGAACTTGAGACGAACCCAAGGTCGATTTTAGCCCTTAAATGAGGCATCGATACAGTCTTCAGATTATATGGATAAATCCAATTGAAATATGTGGTCAAGAATAGCCTCTGGAATCACCTTAACAGGTTTTGATACTAAATCCTAGCGGGCCCTTTGTTCATTTGCGACAGTCTTGGACCCGATTTCAGTTACCATAATAAACTGTCCTTACGTTAGGGAAAGGATCACAAACTCAATCCCCAAGAGTTGTTTTGTTCGTTTTAGGACGAATAGCACTCTCGAGTTTGCCTTTGTAGGGTTTTCTAGGTAGGAACCAGTTAGGCGTTCGAGGGCTGGTAACCCATGTTAGGGTTCGCAAGCTATAGCCAGAGTTTCACATCGGACATGGAGCACCCCGATAAACTCTGTTGGTTAAGTTGGGTTTTTTTTTGTGTATAGTTAAATATAGGACCCGCGTGTCCTTTGCTAAGCTTTGGTGTATTTTAGACTAGGGAGTTAGGGATTATGTGTAGGAAAGTAGGGAGATCTTGGAGTTCTAATTTGATCATGGAATGAGAACTTGTTAGAAAGCCAAGACATAGAATTTTAGTAGGGATTTTTATTTTCAGGTTGTTTAATTTAACTTTACTGGAATCAGTTCCAGTCAAGAAGGTGTTTAATCTAGATCAATAAATATTTTTAGTTGGGTTTCATAGTTACAATTCATATTTGGTTAAATCTTTGTTTAACTGATCATTTAGTATCAATCTCAAATCTCACGTAAAGTCATTTAAGAATATAAAGGTTGCACCTACCTACTAAATGACTGACGCAATTTTATCTCTTAGTAATTTGAGATATGTTGTTCAATTAAGAAAACGATTAGAGTTGATTAACCATTTAAAATCTTTCAGTCAAAATATCTATTCAGCTATCTAATGGAGAGACTAACTCATAGCCTCTCGTAGCCAAGTAAATAATACTGGTAACTGATAGCCTCTTTTATTCGAGTCAATAACCCAGCTAAATTAATCTACTGATCTAATTCGGAAGTTGGTAAAACCCGAAATTATCTATAAGGACTATGTTCACGATACTATAAAGAGTTGGAAAGTGATTCGATTAATGTTCG
This sequence comes from Agriopis leucophaearia, assembly GCA_949125355.1. Classification (NCBI taxonomy): domain Eukaryota; kingdom Metazoa; phylum Arthropoda; class Insecta; order Lepidoptera; family Geometridae; genus Agriopis; species Agriopis leucophaearia. The sequence continues at coordinate 6,928,547 of OX421273.1, read as the reverse complement.
AACAATGTAAAATCATTAAATAAGCGTTTCCCATGAAGTTGTATTCAGACTTTGTTGACTTCTAAATTAAAAACTAGATAGTTTTTCAGTTGGCTATAGAAAGCTTAATTTTCTGTAAATAGGACTATGGGCCAAGCAATGCAGAGCCAGTCAAAGTTTCTACTAAAACAGGGAAACTAGACCTTCGACATAGATTTTATTTACTAGAAAGTTGTAAATTCTATTGTACATTTCTACTTACTCTATTTACCGAACTGAGTCTGGCTATGAACTTGGTATCAGACGTTTGTATTCTGTAATGAACTTACCTTTAACTAATTAATTACTTGCGGTCGCTTTCCTTCTTTTATTGTTTTGTTAAGAGTTAGTGAGGTGATGTTGATACGTTAAGAATTACGCTTGTGTACACCATATAGGACTACTTTTAAGGATAAGGTTTCTTTTAAGTTAGGATAGTTTAACGTAGGATTAGTTTAAGATAGGGAAGCACGTTATCTATTTATATATATTTATTTATATTGCCCGATAGAGTACCCCTGGGATTTATGAATTTAAGTCCTGTGGGTTCTCGCAAGTAAACAAATGGGCTCGCAAACAAATTGAAGGTATTCTACCTCACCAACCTGCCACTTCCACACTGGTAGTGAAAGTTAGATGACTCAGGAACAAACAGACATATTAGACTTTAGACTAGCCAAAAGATAATGTCCTCTTGTCCCTAATCCAAACTGTTTTCTCCCCCTAAATGTGGAAGAGGACCGTCCAAGTTCAAGGTTGAAGTCCATTTTTCCAAGCGAGAGGAGGGGCTTTGAAACAGCATAAGCTAGCCACATGGGAGAAAACTAAAACAATACAACTTAGTTTATTTAGTTTGCAACAAAAACGTTAAAATCAACTTATAAGAAATTGCCCTGTATAGATAACGTGTATCCTTATAGTTAGTCTGGTAGTAGTTTCAATCTAAGGTTACGGAACTAATTCAGTCGCAAAAAGGTACTCTTTAGGAACATAATAGCTTAATACTAGATTAATTTAAGTCTAGCATAATCTGTAGGTAAAGATCTTAACTAGTCAAATTTTGTATGAAGTCGTTAGAGCAGAAGTTAAAATAGGAATTCATCTCAATCTGTTTGGGTTATTATAGGTCACAACATAGGTCCTATCTAGACGATCACTTGGCCAATACAAAGTACTAGATTTAAGTTCAGGTAGATAAGTAACGGATAGCTGTCTTAATTTATTAAGATAGAACTTATAAATATTTCATTATAAGGATAGGGTCTCTCAAAAGTTAGGTATTAAGCGCACCAAATTAATATTAAATAAGTTATTTCTTTTAAAATATATATAGGGGGGGGGGGGGGGGTTACAAAATGGTGAAGCCGTGACTCAGGATATGAACTTTAGTTATTTCAACGGGTTTTAATGATACATTTTGGTCAACCGACCAAAATATAGAATCTAAATTGTCATATAGTTAAACAGGTTAGCGTCATATAGTTAGTCTCTTATTGATAAGGTAGGAAAATTATTATGTAATCCAGGTTCTCCTGGACAAATTGCTGCCGTGGGAGCGATCGAATAAGATTGAGATGATAAATAATACTTAAGAATGGTTAGATAAATCAATTATTAGGTAGACAAAGTATAAAGGTGAATCAAGGTTCTAAAGATAAAAGGTTAGGAGGCTGGTTTGTATAAATCAACGATTTAGGATACATATAGTAGAAATTAAATCAAAATTGAGTATCTGAACGTATTTCATCGCTTACTTGAAAGAAGTTTTCCATCGTTGTAGGTGAAACTTTCAAATTTCATATCGGTAAACACCAGGTTAAATTAGGAGTATTTTACCCAACTATTCAGAAGGAAAGGTTATTGTTTAATGCACACTTGCACAGGTATATATAGCATAAAAGCTAACAACATTCAGTTGTCTAGGTAGATTCGAACTATCTGTTAAGAGGAATTATGAGAATTTTTACCAATATTACATGCCTATATCTGCCTAGGTCTTTACAGTTAAAACAAAACTAAAGAACTGTTTATTTCATAAGTACGTTACATATAAGATGAGACAACAATAGCATTACAATTGTAAAGAGCTTTGTAGTTGATTTAGCGGAGAAGGAGACATCTTTAACAGGAACGGTGTCAGGCATTTCATAGGAGAATATCTGAAATCATAAAATACTTTTAAAATCTGACAAGAATTTAGGAGTACGTAACAAAACTGTGTGAGATTTTAGTTGAGTGAGTTAGGTATTAGTTAGTTAACCAGAATCATTTACAATGTATTGTATTTAAGTTGCATAGATTGTCATTTACAAAATGCAGTAGGGTCCGTTTGTAGTAACTTCACTGGTAAATAACAAACACGTTCTACTAAGCGAACGTCATGCAAAGCATTTTGTAGAAACTAAACAAATTCTTGCTTTGTACGTATCTATTTTAATAGAGAGAAACAATGCGTGACCTTCAATTACTAATTTCCACTAAGGTTCCAAAAGATAACTTATTAAAATTAACTATAAATAATAGATGAAAAACAAATTTCGCTATGTAATCACTTCATTTGAACAATTAATATAGTTAGAGCCATGATGACTGTATTTGTGTTGACAAGACAATATAGGAGATTATTGTGTATAAAACTTGAGCAGGAGAATTGAGTTAGCTGGTCATATTAATTATTGGTATCTAGTTATCGTCAACAGTATTAGGGTCTTGAGAAGTTGCGAGGATGATAGACTGGAGTTTGGATACATACCAGGTTGCGGAGTTCTTCATCATTATTTTAGCGTTAGGACGGGAAATATTTCTTAGCTTGGGTAGAGATTTTAAATGTTTCCATCAAGGTTTGTGTATTTAGATAGATTCCAGACAAATTCTCAACAGGTGGTCCTGAAAAATGTTCATTAATTTCGTTAAAAATTGTAAGGCCTTTACCTAAGGTATAGTAGAAGAATCGATGAGTTTTTTAGGTAGAATTTTGCTATTCTTAAGTGAGGTGCAGAGGTAATTACTTGTAAGAGACATATTTGGGTTAGTAAATAAGTAAAAAGATTTGTTAACGTACCTCAGTTAAAAATTGAATGCGAAGCGTAATTGCTATGTAAAACAATAAAACCAGAGTTAGAATTCTTGACATCTTTTTGGTATAGCGAATTTTATGTATAGTTTTCAATTTTCCAGTTAGGTGATAGAAATTTATCAAAATTAATTTAATATCGTATGTAAGCAAACTTAAACTCTATTTATAGATAATGACAGCCATAGGATGTCATAGACAATTTATTATATTTTTCGTTCGAGGATTTCACTCATGATGGGCAGGCTAGAGCTATTAGGGATATACCGCCTAGTCAACTGTACTTTACTATAGGCTCTTCTTTAGGAGTTTTATTGAGGTTAGATGAATGCTTTAAGGATGCTTAGAATTAAAATATAGGTACACATTTGTAAATAAGAGACTTAGTAGGTTAAACATTTAAGAGTTAAAATTTTTGGGTTTTATTAAAGTAAAGCATAGTAGAATAAGCGAAAGGAGTATATAATTAGGGTTTATAATTGAGAGAAAATTTAGGTTCAATATGATCGATTAAAGGATTTGGGAAAGTTGACGACGAAAGGTTTAGGGTAAAAGATGGCTGAAGGACGAGACACTGGATGTATGACCAAAGAAAGTAGGAGAAGAACTAGGAATAGGATGTATTCGGTTATGTCATGTTCGAATGGGTAAAATATGGTATGGTTGGGTTTTGGTAAAATGGTTTAGTTCGATATAAAATTGTATACGGCTGTTTGTATACGTGAAGCTGCGGACATTTATTGGCTATAATTTTCTACGTGTTATGATTTCTATGTATACTTTTCAGAGGCGATGCAGTAGACAGCAAGATTGTATGGTATTATTAGTTAAGAATTGATCAATTATCTCGTGTAAACAGGAATGGTAGAAGTAAATAATACTTTAAGGTTAGCTTAGATCAATTTGCAATGTAAATAGTTCGTGGTCGAATATCTGCGAACCCTGATGTTAATTACTTTAGTTATTATACAAGGAATTCAAATGTTTAATTAGAAATAATCTGAGAGCGGTATGGGTAAAAAATGTGTGGGCTTAGAGGCTTTAGCCTACCCGAGGAAGAAATACGAGAAAGAAAAGAAAAATTAAACAAGGAGATGTTCCGGAACACTAAAAGAGAGTTGTATATAAGTTTAGCATGTCATGATGTTTTGGAATGTTTATTATTCTTAAGAAGAAGGCGGAAACTATTTAAATTTAAAATTGCAAACTAAATTTAGGTTATAATTGTGTAATTAATTAGAAAGTATGTAGGTTGCTTCTTGGTTTTAAATTATTTCACAAAACATAAGTAAGTAGCCAGTTGAGTTAGCAGTCTAGATAAGGCTAGCATTATAGGTAGTCTTCAGTTTAGATGGTGGTAATCTTAATTAATATTATAAAAATGGAAGTAACTGACATAAGTATAGATTTAGGACAGTTTTAGAGTTCCGTACCCGAGGGGTGAAGTGGAACCTTATTGCTAGGGCTCCGTCTGTCTGTCCGTTTGTCATCAAGCAAATTCGAGAGCTGTGAAGGTTGGTAGGTTGAGGTCTTCGCGGATGGTGTATTTCTGGTGACGGTAGAACAATAACAGGTACTAGGAAGTAGAATGGAATGGATATTTTTTATAGGTGGCGATACGGAGCTGTTCGTGCGCGGGTTCGACTCTCGCTCGGCCATTTATGTTTAGTAAGGGAGTGTAAGATAGGCAGAAAAATCTTTGGTGGCGCCACGGAATTCGGCTGGTATTAAATATATGAAAAATTTTGAACTTAGTTACAAATGAGAGCCGAATAACATTCAGTTAGATGGTATTTATCTGTACTTATTATTTAAGAACAAGAGACAGTTAAGTTTGACAAATTCTTCTATAAGTTTAATGTGGAAGTTTGTAGGTACATACGTATGGGTGTTTGTTTACTTTGGTTCGTGGGTTGTTAGAGCGGAATGTTAAAATCAAAAGTAGAGATGGGGAAAATGTACCGATTTATTTCACAGTAGAGGTAATTTTTATTATGTAGTAGGTATTTTCTTAAGTTTGGACAGGCAAAACCGTGGGGTAACACTTGTGTTTCCTAACTAACTTTTCTGAGTATAGGGACAATTTGATTAGTGTTGTGTTTAAGAGTTGTAAGTTGTTAATAGGTTATGAAAAGGTAATTAAATATTTGAATCTGTATATTTAGGTAGAATTGTAATTTCAAATTAGGTTAAATTTTAATTCGGCAAAGCAACACAAGCGGCGCGAATATGCTAACCTCGGCAGTGGTTACATATTTGAGACGTTTGGGGTCGAGACATTGGGCTTTGCGGATCGGGAACTATCTAGTACTACTATCTAGCTCAACGTGTGAGCATTGCCATTCAACGTGGTAATGCCTCCGGCATGTTGGGTACGCTGTCAGCTGATGGTGGACTTGAGCATTTGGATTGTCTTTGGACTTTCAACAGTCTAAGGACAGTCTAACTGTTTGTGTAGTTTTAGTGTAAGCTAGTATTTTTGTTTAGTTTTAAGGTATTTTAGAAAAGAGTAAATTCTATTTCAAGAAAGTCAACAACTAGTACACATATTGTACAGTTTGGTAGTTCGTTAATAGATTTTATTGTTAAACTCATTTTAGATAGTGTAGAAAAATAATTATGTGTTTGATTAATTTTGTTGCGTAATTGGTTATTCTTTTTGTTTCAAGTTTGGCTCCATTATTCTGAGTTATTTTGCCATCGGCAAATGTTACAACTTAGGTGTCATCAAATCGCGAGTGAATCGGTTTCTTCTGGGTAGGCGTGCTCCATCGTGGACCGCGTCATCGTTTGATGTCGGGCGAGTTGGTGGTCGAACGCAAACCTACTTACTTATGCATTAATAAAAAATAAATAAATAATGTTATCGAAAGAATAATAATGATTAAAGGAGCAATGCTTGTATTAGCTTAGTTAACTAATATCTTTGTACGAAATTTAGAGGTAAATTTTTAAATCGAAAAAAAAAAAAAAAAAACATTTTTTTTTTTTAACATTTCAGCATTCAGTTTTTTTTATGAAGTATAGAAGATTTATGATGTAGCGTTATTTTATGTTGTATATATTCGATTTAGGTGAGTTTGAAAATGTTCGAACAGTTGTCATACAGTGTGAACCAGCTGTAACTAAGTTAAGATTATATTAGTTTGAGATAAAGGGGTCGATTTGTTATTCTGGTGTGATAAGTAGTTAAAATTATAGAGAATGTTTGTGTTAATTTAGTTATGATACTCATTGTTAAAATTTATTATCTATATGTATGTATATATGTGTAAGGCAACGTGTGTATGTTCTCTGGAACGGCTGGGCCGATTTTAACGGGATTTTCACTGGCAAATACCTGATGTTTTAGGGAGTGAAATAGGCTGTTGTATCATCATCATCACTAATTATCTTTTATCGCCGTGCAATTGAAGCCGTGGGGCAAAGCAAGCTATCTGTAAATGATTTTTAGATTATTATAGATTGGGGGTCGGTGGAGATTAACTACTTATAGTTAATAAGTAAAACTGTTAGTATTACGTTTAAATTAGAATTTAGGATACTTTTATTTTGTAATTTCTGTCATATAGGATACTAAATTTTTTCTTAGAATTGTACAGATGTTAATTACTTGTAACAAAATGGGAACATACTAATGTCATCATTTTGAAGGATTTCTTTTATGTTCTTTTTGTATAATGATTAACTTGTTACTTTGAGTTAATTATATGAAACTAAATATTTTTGAGTACTCTTGTAAAATAAAAATTTTGCATTGTGAGTTTTTATATAGTAAAGGTTTATAAGGTAAATTGGTTAGTTGACTTATTTAGATGGTAAAATATTTATAAATTTTTGACAAATCTTCTGTTATGAGTATCTTTGTTATTATTAGGATATTTAGTATATATATTTTAGTATAATATTTGGTATAACTTTATAATACTAATGAGAATTATTGAATTGTTTTAAAGACGTAAGAATTATAATTGTTTTCAAATTATTATATTAGATTAGTATTGGTTAACTTTGGAGATTTATTGTATTTAATAGAAGAACTAAAATAATCTTTGTAAATGGAAGCAGGTCCTTCAGTTAATTTTGAGGTTATGCAAATCAAGGGAGGGAGAATGTGCAAAATGTTTGTGTCAAATTTAATGAGTAGTGCTAGCTTCTTAAATCAGCGTGTAAGGCGTGTTAAAGTCGTGCGGTGCAAGAGATGAATGTTATACTCCGTTAATTTTAAAATAGTGAAAGATAGAATAAAATTGAGAGTGATATAGCGAGATTATGTAAGAGTTTAATTCTTTTAAAAGGGATTTAAGGTGTTATCATTATTACAATTTGAGACAGTTTTTCAGAATCTGGGTTTTAGCAAACATCACTACAATTGATCTTTTCGAAGGAGAAATTTGGTGTTAGGGTTAATTTATAATATCATCAACAAACGTTGATTTCGAAAAGGTCCTAACTCTACAAGAAGCTAATTGAAATCTTCCACACTTCACAATTTCCGACCATTAATAATAAGAAATTATCTTTTATTAGACTTTTAGTGGAATATAGCGTCTATACGGAATTTTTTCTTCTTCAACATTGGATTCGCCTGATTTTGGAAGGAGTGCGTAAACTTTGCTTTCTAGTGAATCAGGGAGTGTTCACGTAGGAAAGGGAATTTACGTGGTTTCACTAGGATTGAATTTGTCCCACAAACAAATTTTCTTTGCAAATGAAAGGGTTTACTGGGGAAGGGACAATTTTCTTTATAGTCAATGTATTAACAAACTGAAAGTCTGAGGGTTTTTGACGATTATTTTTGCGTTGGTTTAAAAACACTTTAACATATTGTAATAGGGAAACACACACATTCGTTTACTCATAATTTATTGTTAGAAAACGGATTTTGAAAAATTTAATTTTGCACTTGCAAATAAAGTAGAATGATTAGAAAATATTTGTGAATTTAATTTATTATTGGAAAAATTTACTCCGATTAAGAAATAAGCATCTGCGTAATATTTTTGGGGTCGCTGTGACGGTTCAAAATGACCTCGTTGACATTCACAAATATTATGAAACTAAAGTATAGGTTTCTACAGTATTTATTTAAGACTGCGACTTGAGATTGTATAGTTTTCCGGTTTAACTATTAACAATAAAATGATTGAGGGACATTATATAAATAACTTTGACTTGGAAAGTTATTGTCTCATACTTTATTGTAATAACAAAGTAACGGAACATATCCTTTACATTATACACATATCTAACTGTTTCTAAAGTATGAGTAATCCTTCAAAGACACTCTTTTGTATCGTATTACATTTAGGATAAGTTTACCTTAATTAGTTCAGCTTACTGCTTACATTAGATTTCTATACTCAAGCAAAGAGAAATTCACTGAAGTATGACTCTTCCGGACAGCAGGCATCGTTCAGTCTTGACTTTGGGATCTGGGGACGAACTGGAGAAAAGACATCAATTGAATCTCCTCGGTGAAACAGAAGTGTCCATGCAGCCTGGAAATTAAGAAGTTTAAGTATTACAATGGGAAAGATACCAATTCTATTTGTATGATTATGCGCAGAGATCGGACACAACAAAAGTATTGGAGTAGTTGAAAATTGTGCTTAGAGGGAGATTTTATTATGAAAATATGTATTAACCAATATTTGAACAAGAGACAAGTATAAAAACAACTTTACGGTAACAATGAGCGAACATTGTCATTCTATGCACGGAAACTGAAGACATCTGGAGGCTTATTGTTAATTGTAGCTGTATTTTAGTGATTTATTATTATGAAAGATGTACTGGTTGCTAGCTGACTAGCAAGACTTTGTTTTTGTCATGGTGTTAAGAAAGTATAGGTACATTTTCATCTAAATTACAAACTTTCTTTTCTTTATATTATTAACAGTAGAGATTTTAGTCTTACCTTATTTTGAAGTATTAAATGTAGTCCTTTTGAAATATTTGATGTAAATCTTGCGGATTCCGACATGGTGTGTTGATATAAGCTTTTAACAATTGAAATGTAAAACTTAAATCCATTGTATTTCATAGCTCAAAGCTTTCAATTTCTGTATATAATTGGGTACATTTGAATCCAATTCAGAGTACCAGAGGTCCTTGATTAGCCTGGAAACCATAGGGATAAAATTAAACATTTAGAAAAACACTAAATTGGTTCGTAGACATAGTTTTGGGTTTCACTTAGATGTTGACATGGAGGTTAGTAATGATTTGACAATGAAATTACACAAACTCTGACAAAAGCGATGACTTTTTGGCTAAAATATGTTTACTAAAGATTATCTAATCCAAATGTAGTTTTATCAAATTGTTGTAGATTTGTATTGACGGTAATTTTACGACAAAAGCTCAAGTAAAAACACTAAAACTATCAAATTATGTTTGTTATTTTATAAAACACACCGTTCACTCGTATTTAATAATATTACATGAAACTTACAGGATATAATCTCAAGTATTGCACAAAATCATTTAAAACAGATAACATGTCTAACTGAGTTCTTTCATTAATAGGTAGATAGGTACGTAACTACGTAGGTACTTAGCGGATGAGTCTCGAGAGTCGGGAACGTCCCGAAAGCGATTTTCGGAACTCTCGGGCGACTCCGGCGATTCCAGCGATTCCGTCTTCTCCGCGTATTCCGGCGTTTCGAGACGCATTTGAAGGAGGGGCGCGGGAAGGGAAGTATTATACCTATGAGTCGGGAACGTCCCGAAATGGGTTTTTCCAGCGATTCCGTCGACTCCGGCGATTCCAGCTTCTCCGCGTACTCCGGCGTTTCGAGCATTTCGAGACGCATTTGAGGAAAGGGTAGAGGGAGGAGAGGAAAAACTATATAAGGATCGTGTAGGCAGGCATCGGAAGAGATACTTGTTTACTACGGCACTCGGAGCGCGAAGGTGGGGTTTTTAGCTTTTGTTCCGCGGTTGTTCAATATATTTTATTTTTACGCAGAAACTCTGTCCGACTGAAAATTAATTTCAATACATGTTGGCAGTGTTAAATAACTTCTAGTTTTGAGTAATCATTAGTGTTTAGAGCTCGGCTACAAGTGTCAGGGGCATTTTCCATGATATTGATTGGAAGTCGTTGCCTTGTATGTTTTTGAGCATAATGTAAATAAAATAGTAAAGTCACCTTTTTAATTAAAATATTGGACAATTGCGTTCGTCTTGACATGGTTTAAGACAGTGGTAGTTCCTGGATCTAAAACTCTTGTGGAGCTGTCATTAAGTAAAGTACCAGTTAGGGGGGACTTGGGAACTTGAGACGAACCCAAGGTCGATTTTAGCCCTTAAATGAGGCATCGATACAGTCTTCAGATTATATGGATAAATCCAATTGAAATATGTGGTCAAGAATAGCCTCTGGAATCACCTTAACAGGTTTTGATACTAAATCCTAGCGGGCCCTTTGTTCATTTGCGACAGTCTTGGACCCGATTTCAGTTACCATAATAAACTGTCCTTACGTTAGGGAAAGGATCACAAACTCAATCCCCAAGAGTTGTTTTGTTCGTTTTAGGACGAATAGCACTCTCGAGTTTGCCTTTGTAGGGTTTTCTAGGTAGGAACCAGTTAGGCGTTCGAGGGCTGGTAACCCATGTTAGGGTTCGCAAGCTATAGCCAGAGTTTCACATCGGACATGGAGCACCCCGATAAACTCTGTTGGTTAAGTTGGGTTTTTTTTTGTGTATAGTTAAATATAGGACCCGCGTGTCCTTTGCTAAGCTTTGGTGTATTTTAGACTAGGGAGTTAGGGATTATGTGTAGGAAAGTAGGGAGATCTTGGAGTTCTAATTTGATCATGGAATGAGAACTTGTTAGAAAGCCAAGACATAGAATTTTAGTAGGGATTTTTATTTTCAGGTTGTTTAATTTAACTTTACTGGAATCAGTTCCAGTCAAGAAGGTGTTTAATCTAGATCAATAAATATTTTTAGTTGGGTTTCATAGTTACAATTCATATTTGGTTAAATCTTTGTTTAACTGATCATTTAGTATCAATCTCAAATCTCACGTAAAGTCATTTAAGAATATAAAGGTTGCACCTACCTACTAAATGACTGACGCAATTTTATCTCTTAGTAATTTGAGATATGTTGTTCAATTAAGAAAACGATTAGAGTTGATTAACCATTTAAAATCTTTCAGTCAAAATATCTATTCAGCTATCTAATGGAGAGACTAACTCATAGCCTCTCGTAGCCAAGTAAATAATACTGGTAACTGATAGCCTCTTTTATTCGAGTCAATAACCCAGCTAAATTAATCTACTGATCTAATTCGGAAGTTGGTAAAACCCGAAATTATCTATAAGGACTATGTTCACGATACTATAAAGAGTTGGAAAGTGATTCGATTAATGTTCGAACAATGTAAAATCATTAAATAAGCGTTTCCCATGAAGTTGTATTCAGACTTTGTTGACTTCTAAATTAAAAACTAGATAGTTTTTCAGTTGGCTATAGAAAGCTTAATTTTCTGTAAATAGGACTATGGGCCAAGCAATGCAGAGCCAGTCAAAGTTTCTACTAAAACAGGGAAACTAGACCTTCGACATAGATTTTATTTACTAGAAAGTTGTAAATTCTATTGTACATTTCTACTTACTCTATTTACCGAACTGAGTCTGGCTATGAACTTGGTATCAGACGTTTGTATTCTGTAATGAACTTACCTTTAACTAATTAATTACTTGCGGTCGCTTTCCTTCTTTTATTGTTTTGTTAAGAGTTAGTGAGGTGATGTTGATACGTTAAGAATTACGCTTGTGTACACCATATAGGACTACTTTTAAGGATAAGGTTTCTTTTAAGTTAGGATAGTTTAACGTAGGATTAGTTTAAGATAGGGAAGCACGTTATCTATTTATATATATTTATTTATATTGCCCGATAGAGTACCCCTGGGATTTATGAATTTAAGTCCTGTGGGTTCTCGCAAGTAAACAAATGGGCTCGCAAACAAATTGAAGGTATTCTACCTCACCAACCTGCCACTTCCACACTGGTAGTGAAAGTTAGATGACTCAGGAACAAACAGACATATTAGACTTTAGACTAGCCAAAAGATAATGTCCTCTTGTCCCTAATCCAAACTGTTTTCTCCCCCTAAATGTGGAAGAGGACCGTCCAAGTTCAAGGTTGAAGTCCATTTTTCCAAGCGAGAGGAGGGGCTTTGAAACAGCATAAGCTAGCCACATGGGAGAAAACTAAAACAATACAACTTAGTTTATTTAGTTTGCAACAAAAACGTTAAAATCAACTTATAAGAAATTGCCCTGTATAGATAACGTGTATCCTTATAGTTAGTCTGGTAGTAGTTTCAATCTAAGGTTACGGAACTAATTCAGTCGCAAAAAGGTACTCTTTAGGAACATAATAGCTTAATACTAGATTAATTTAAGTCTAGCATAATCTGTAGGTAAAGATCTTAACTAGTCAAATTTTGTATGAAGTCGTTAGAGCAGAAGTTAAAATAGGAATTCATCTCAATCTGTTTGGGTTATTATAGGTCACAACATAGGTCCTATCTAGACGATCACTTGGCCAATACAAAGTACTAGATTTAAGTTCAGGTAGATAAGTAACGGATAGCTGTCTTAATTTATTAAGATAGAACTTATAAATATTTCATTATAAGGATAGGGTCTCTCAAAAGTTAGGTATTAAGCGCACCAAATTAATATTAAATAAGTTATTTCTTTTAAAATATATATAGGGGGGGGGGGGGGGGGTTACACACTGGTGTTACAAGTATCCATAGGCGACGGTGACTGCTTACCATCAGGCGGCCCATCTGCTTGTTTGCCACTTATGGCATAAAAAAAATAGGCCATTTGTCATGTCATATTTAATTTGTTCCTCATTGAAGTAAAAATATTTAATTTAAGTATACCTATTATCTAACTAAATAAAACAGAACTTCTATCTTGTATCAGGTTTTGTAGGAGTCATCTGATGTCCTTTGTTGACACGATTAGCGAAGGAAAACCCGCTACCAACCCAGAATAGTGCCTCCGTAAGGCACGAGTCAGCTCCTGCAACCGACCCCTGCACCAAGCTTAGTGAGGGAGGAGTGACTAGCACTCCTCCCACAGGAGGTCTCAGTAGTTTCTCGACCCCCTGCCGGCTAGGCCGAATACTTGAGTTCTGGGCATGCCTGCGTTATATAAATCACATCCCAGTCGATGTACGGACATTGACAAAAAATGTGACTATATTTGTGGCTCCCAAATAGGCTTATTTAGCCATGAGCACAGATGTATTTCGAACATACAACATCTCTTGTAGATGGAAATAGGCCAATAATGAATATGTAACCATTACTTTCTTCCCATCAGACAGAATAACTTTGTTATATTAATTTCTTACACTATTTTCCTGTGTTTTCAGATTCGGGTACCCAACTCCGATCTACGTGAATGTGGTCCGCGACCCTGTGGAGCGCGTGATCTCGTGGTACTACTACGTACGAGCGCCGTGGTACTACGTGGAGAGGAAGCGAGCTTTCCCCGACCTGCCGCTGCCGGACCCAGCCTGGCTCAAGAAGGTAATCATCAGTGATATCTATCTAACTCGTCTACAGCATTCATTCGGTTACGCGGTGCTACGCGGAGAGGAAGTGAGCGTTCTTCTAACAAATCCACACTGGCTCAAGGTAAACTATCAATGCTATTCAGTCTAACTAGTCCACTGTATTAATTCGGTTACGTGGTGTCACGTGGAGGGGAAACGAGCCTTATTCTGATGAACGTAGACTGGCTCAAGAAGGTTAATTGTCATTAATATTTTGACATACTCGTCCAGTACAATTATTTGGTTACCCGGCTACGATATACGTGAACAAGCAAGCCAGCTTTTCTCGAACGAACCATGTCTAGCTCAAGACAACACTCAAGATACGTAAGATAACGTCGATGACGTAAGGGTTACCAGTTCTAGTAATAAATTGCTTCAATATGACGATGGTGCCGTCGAATTTTGGCCCAGACACAAACAGACACAGGAAATCGGGTAACTTTTCTTTGTTAATAATGTATTTAAAAGTATCGTACGGACCAAATTTTTATAAAATATTGATGTATAATTATTGCATTGCAATTGCATAAACATCAAAATAAATGAATTGCACCACAGGGACTGATATTAATGAGATTGCAGCGCACGAAACGCAAGTGATACGACTATCTTGAATAGCGTTTTATTGCTAATAAAATATTTTATTGTGTCTGCGAGAAATGCAGAAACAGCTGATAAATAAAGATCTCATCTCAAAGTGCTCCATGTTCATTCAGCGCAAGTACCGGTTATTATTTCCTGATCTTTTCGCAAACGAGTAATTCAAATTCTAAAGCGTTACAAAATTGTGAACACTTTTTAAATACAGAGGAAGTACCTAATTTTCAAGGGAAACATCGAATCGAAGATGCTTAAAAGTAACTTGTTTCGAGTTTATTTAAGGTAAGATGGATGGTATAGGAAGTCATGGGTCAGCTATCAGCCGTCAATTTATAATGAAAAGTACACAATGGTCACGTGCTGAATAGAAGAAAAAACTAAAAGAAAAAAAGTATTGCGTGACGATAGTATTATTGCATAGGATTTATTTACCGATAACTAATACTTATCGCTGCATCTCTTACATCAACGTAATTGGAAAATCTCCGCTTCATTGTGGTCGCTAAAAAATAACTTGATTGGAAGCAGTGTAGCGTGTTTTTGCTCATCTTTAAAACTAGCTTAGCTTACTTCAGTATTTTTTCGGCTAAGTTAAAATATTTCCTGCTACGGAAGTTTTGCTCTTGTGAAAAGTTAGGCTGATTCGTGTAATCAATAACAATAATCTGACAAACCGACGGAGTAGTCCATAATTGATTTCAACTTGACCTACATTTGAAAATCCCACAATTTTGCAAATAACTTGAACGGTCACGGACGGTCGGAACGGACCGGATTGTGTTGATCGATTCCCATCGACTTCGTTTCGGCAGCTCGATTTTGGAAACCGAGTGTGACACGTCCCGTTATAGCGCCATGCTATGCTTCCATGGCTCTACTGACTATTATCAAAACTTAATTGTTCCAAATTGGTTTAACTATCAGGTTATCTGTGGCTCCATGGTGGATACTACACGGTCAAGGGTTCAGATTAGCGAGTCACGAAACACGATTGTGATTCTGACGCGCCACGATTCAAGTTAGCGATCACGATCATCGACAGATAATAAGATGAGAATGGAGGCAGATTAGATTCCCGATTGATGTGGTTAAACAGTTTTTGTGGAGCAGCTACTTTTTATACTTGACCTTAGCAGGTCGACTCGTAATCGGCGCAGTGCTTTGAGAAGGTATTTTTTTACGATTACAACTTTACGCTTAATAGTTTAGTTAAATTAAGACACCGACTACAAGAGTGTAATGATTGTAATATATGTATTTACGCTTTCCTGGACAGTAGGTTAATTTGCAGTCTGGTTTAATTTGTGTTGTATCAGATACAACACGAACGACAGGCGTCTTGAAGCTTGCATGCAGTAACGCGCACGCGACGCTGCCGCCGCTCCGATGATGGAGTTACTTGGTTTTGTATGAAATCAAGCAGGCACTACGCGCACTTTATATGCGTAAAATTACGAATACGTCTTTAAAGCGACCGATACGCCTTCGCGAACGAGCCTAAGTTTACAAGAAATCATTTTACGCCGCGTTTTCTTACTGATTTATGTATCTACAAGTAGCGACTAGGCATTCTGTTTAGTCACATCACTAGATTTTCGTTTAAATTCACATAGAACAAGGAATTTTCAAATTGATTTTACTTTAGACTCTTAAATATTCAACTATATAAAACTTCCAGTTAACAAGTAGTTTAATAGTTTAATGTAATTTTGTTTTACCGATAGATCCGACATCGGCTTATTAAGTGAATTAATTATAGCTTGCGCAGAGTTGGCACAGATTTTCCTTCTATTGTTCTATCAGTGCGAATACTAATTAGGCGATTAACTGTTAATTAAATAGAAGATTAATTCTACTTAACCTAGGAGAGTAACTCATGTTAACTAGGTAGGTGTGTACTTTGAGACATATGCGGATAACCAACAAAATGTTACGAATGTAATATGTAATCACTCTACATATTTTATACAAATAAATAAATAAATCTCTGGGACATTATTGCACACATGGTCATCTGACCCCAAACTAAGTAAAGCTTGTAATATGGCTGCCAGAGACTGATATACATACATATATATTTATAAATACATACTTAAATAGATATTAACACCCAACATGAAATGTTTTATCAAAGGTAATATGTATCTTCTCTGCGGAATGATTGGTTTATCCTAGGCTCGATCATTGCCTTTACGCAAATTCTGGTCTTATTTGACTGATGTATTTTTAGTCAAACCAAGGAGTAGCTAAACTTTTTAGTCAAACGTTGAAATTAAAATAATCTTTCGGCCTTTGCGGATATCTTGGTAGATATATTCCTTTTTTCCATGTAAGGAATTCATCTGCCCAGATATATGGATCCGATATTTTACAAGGACAAATTAAGAGGGTCACATGGGGGTTGAAAGTTTATAGGTATGAAAAGTTTACTTGTAGGTACATCAGACGAGTTGGCGGTCAAACGCTAGCCTATTACACAGTTACAACAGTGTAGGTATATATGTAAGCGAAAAGCAGGAGCTCTAATAATACAATCGCGGGCGCAATCTTGTGATGAGTAATACTGATATAAATGATCTTGCATCTTCTTAATAGCCTACTGAAATAAGATATTAAAATAAGGACATGTGATTGGTACTTACCTATGTATCTGCCTACACACTCCCCTATATACTCAGCCGACGCCTCGCCTTATGAATCTAGTTGCTCTCACACGCAAAAAATAAATTAGCTTTATGGTAACAAAAACGTTGACGTTATAATTAGTTTCTGGCAAAAACCCACCCTGTTTAACAACGTTTAGTGGGATCGGCCACTCGATAAACATTCCTCGGGTACCTCTTGGAACAACTTGCAGCTGTAATGGGCTTCTAATAGATAAATTGCGTGACGGTGCGATGAGTTGATTGAACTGATTAAATAAACCGTCGATCAAGGCCTGTTGTGCGCATCAAATCAACGCTCATGATGTTCTGGTGTGATTAACCGAGCTCAGTCAATATAGCGCAGAAATACCGAAGAAATCTGGGTTATGACTACATTTACTTAGTGGTATCGCAGACTTTTCCAAGAAAATTAAGGAGAATATATGATTATTCAAGCTATGTATACTTACATTTTACTCGTATATAGAAATGCGTTTGACCTACCTTACTCTCAGAACAGATAAACAAGGGAGACATGCCTTAGTACAATTATTATCGTTCGCGTTTAAATTCCTCCTTTTTCATCTAAATTTTTTACTCAAAAACTGTAAGTATGGCACACTCACTAATTTTTCACGCACACTGAGAAATTTTCAGCGACACCAATGAAGTACTAAGTAATAGTCCACATGCAAATAAAGGCAGCAAGGCTGTCTACAGGGTAAGTTCGACTAAATATATCAAGCCTGATTTAGGCCTAATCCTTGTTTGTCTGATCTGAGATCTTGCCCTATGTGTACTTAGTAGATACGTTAGTCTAGAAGGTATTGTCTATGTGATATTTTTTTTTTATAACCCCCGAACAATTTGGCAAACAGCTCATAATTTGTAAGCCGTTGACCAGATTTTGATGAAACATTGTTAAAACCTCAATGAAACCAGATTCTAATTAGAATTCTAGAGATTCTAATGAAAAAATTGATTCAGCCGATTTGGAAAGAAATGGTAACACACAAAAAAATTGTGCGTGGAGTCCCTCCGCGCGGAAGAAGTGAAACTTCGTAATGTGATAGCGTTAAACGTTTAACGCAACCTTGTTGGAAGTCGCATAAGAAGTTTCATTTCAAAAAATACACACTGACACAACTTCTTACCAGAAAAGAAATATAATACCTCCTCCATTCTGTCTCGGATAGTAACAATAAGAAGAATTTAGCTATGCTAATTTGATGATCAATGCAAGACTTTTTAGTTCTACTTTTTGATTAATTTTCTGCATCTGTCAGACAACTTATTGGTAAGATGTGCATGTAAAAATTGTGGTTTTTTGGTTGTCAGCGGGTAAAATTTTGAAAGCTTCAGAAGAACGCAGGTCTCATTAAAAATTTAGCTGTATACCTAAGAACATATAAACTGAGTATATCATGTGCTACTATTAAAAAGATTTCCAAATATTTTGACTGAAATACATCAAAATATCGAGCGATGGTGGCTGACCGGTAGCATATGCGCTTTACAATCTGACGGCACCCGGTTCTATCCTCGGCCCTGCACCAATGACTTACCTAAATAAATTATGATGTTTCGATGCCATCACTCAAAAACGGTGAAGGAAAACATCGTGAGGAAATCTGTATGACCAAGAACCTCAAAACTTCAAAGACATAATAATATGACTTTCACCAACATGCGCTGGGCTAGCATGGTGGATTAGGGCCCATCCTCTCTCTCTCTCTCTGTCTCTGAGAGATGGCCTGTGTCCCAGCAGTGGGACCATGATAGCCTGAAATTACGAATGATGGTCACAGTAAAAAAAGTATTGATACTTATTCATAATTGTAGTAACCTCCTGTGTGGATGTTCCAGGACTTCGAGACGTGCGTGCTGAGCGGAGACCGCGAGTGCCGCTACATCGAGGGCGAGACGCACGAGGGCATTGGAGACCACCGCCGGCAGACGCTCTTCTTCTGCGGTCACGAACCCAACTGCACGTAAGGAAGCACCTTTTGAAAATTGCTTGAGACTCTGACTTAAGTGACTGACTGTCACTCCTGGATCGAAGCAACTCATCACCAAAATATTTTTATTGGGTTGCGTGGGTTACCTAAGCTTGGTATTGAATGTATTCAACATTCTGGAACCGATGATGCGTGATTATATAGCAGTTTGTTAAAATAGAATCAGACTATTACCAAATCACATTAAGCTGTTGTATTATGTGTATAAGTAGACGATACAGAATATACATAATGGTGCTGACATGGTCGCAAAGCGACTCCAGCACAGCACCGAAACAAATGTAGATAAAAAAGTTTTTGATTAAATAAAGTTTTGGAGCCTGATATATTTTTTAAAGCAAGGTGTAAAATTCTCTTGCTATATTACTCGTGACAGGTTCAGTTATAGTTTTTATCTGTTTGAATCATAGATTTAGGATGAAAAAAAATGTAGGTCTATGGTTTGAATTATATTCCTTGTATTAAAATTCGAGTGGACGGTGAAGATTTGCATTGGGTAACGTACCTGTCTGAATCTATTTTATTCTAATCTTCATTTAAAAAAAATTGTGAAGCTTCTAAGCTAATTGTGAAGCATAGATAGCAGCTCTTTGTGTGAAGCTCTTGAGCCTGCTAACAGCTCACACTTAGCCAGCCTCACAGAGGGTTCTGATGACCTGATGCTCATCTATTCCAGGCCGTTCAACACCGTGGAAGCGCTGCAGCGTGCCAAGCGCGTGGTGGAGGAGCAGTACGCGGTGGTAGGCGTGCTTGAAGATATGAATGCGACACTTGCCGCGCTCGAGCGGTACGTGCCAAGGTTCTTCAACGGCGCCAGCAGTCTCTACTGGGGTATGTCCTGTCATACTTTAGTCTCCAAAGCCATGGTACAAATCAAGAAATAGAAAAAAAAATAGAATATGGCACCGGTATCGGTGTCTGTAGTAAGAGGCTACTGAAAGGGATCTCTGGCTACGGAAGGGGGCTGGTCAGAGGTGGGGCTCTGAAAGTTCAAGCAAGCGAGCCCTAGGAGAGGACAGCAAGCAACGTTGTTTGATCTGTTCGATGTTGTCGTGGGCGGAGGATCGGAGAAGACGCAGTTGTTTCGGGAGGGGAGGATGTGCTGAGGACTCTGGGATGTTTCTCTGGAGATCTCGGAGCCCTCGTCTTGTCAAGCGCTAAGGCTGGTCAAGGGGGAGGAAGTCTGAGGTTGTCATAATACATAACATCAACTTGCAGGGCTGTTTGGTAGTTTGATAGAAAGCTGTAAGGAGATGACAGTTTAAGCCATTTAGCGAATTTTTATACATTTTTGTCTTTAACGGAGTCAGATATTATTTTCTTTTGGGGAACTCGAACGATTGTAACATCCAAATAATCTAAATCATCTATCAAATCAACACCTAACAGGATTAATTACACTTCACCCAGCTATTAAACTTATATACCTTATGATTATATCCACCTTTTGCAGCACAAGTAACGAAACGCATACCCACGTACTCTATATTTATACAACTTCAATTCATCTTCATCATTTCCATTTTCAGACGAGCTAAACAACTTCAACCGAATCAACCGTAACGCGTTCAAGCCACCTGTCTCCGAGGCGGTGAAACAAATAGTCCGCGCGAACTTCACGCGCGAGATTGAATTCTACGAGTTCTGTCGACAAAGGCTGCACCTGCAGCTGCGAGCTTTGAGGGACCCCACCGTCACGATACCGACCGTCCGGAGCGCGAGGAGACGACGAGCGCAGAGGAGACTCGGGAGGGTTTAGCAGTAACGTAGCCTTAGGACCTTTGTAAAGATAGCTACAACTCGGTAGCCATACTATTTTTTGGTTAAAACAGCTACATCTCTGGGTCTTTTGGTATCCTACAGTGAAGATACTCGTAGTGTAACAAAAAGAAGTGAAATCGCGCGTGCAGAGGTATGCGAGATTGTGTAAAAGTAATGTAGTGTAGCTAGGTGTATAAGAGTTTTGTAAAGACCTGTAATGTAACAAGTAGAAAAAGTTTTGGTAAGTGACATCCCTATGTTTTTGGTTTCCTGCAATACAACATACTAAAAGAGTCATGCGTAGCGGACTTGAAGGAGGAATTTTTGTTTTTCTGCAAGGTTTTTCTTAATTACGTTATGGGCTAGCAGGACGATTAGAGGAGCATTAGGTGAACGAAGTAGTGCTCGTTTCGTTACTCAGTCGCATGAAAATAGCTGCTATTGAAACTGTAAACATCACACATAACATTTTACTACGGTGCACAATATCTACTCCCGATAGAGAGGTTATGATGAGCGCAAAGAAAGTTATAAAGAATTCCAGGCTGAAATTCATGAATACGTGATTTCAGTGCGCGCGTTCACCTTGGAAAAGAACACCGAATGCGTATGAAAATATAGTCGGAGTAACTTAGTTAATCTTACGCGAATAATTCTGGCATGACATACCCAAATGGACTGAAGACTCTCCTCCGTTATGGTGTGTGGTGCAAATTAGGGGCTCAGAATGCGTAGTTTTAAAGCGGAAAATCTTTACCCTCTGCTGTATTGTAGAGTGGCTACGTAAGGACGTAAAGACAACTTTATAAATTTTCAAAGTCATGTGTGCTGATATAGTCGATTCAGAAATGATTACGCCCTGTCTAAAGAAAAAAAAGCAGCTAAGTACCTTCTCCAAAGATGTGCTAACTAAAGATGTTTTGCAGTGACTGTAGCCAAAGTAGAGCGTTGAAAGTACCTAATGAAAGGTTGATGAATAGAAAGTTTGCAAGTTATCTGCTGTGTAGAGATGTAGCTAGTTGTAGAAGCTTTGTAAATATATGTAACTTATACTTACCTTTTTATTGTTATAGCTATAACAGATATATCAACTTGGCTGACGACTTTTAGAGTACACATCTAATATCTATTTAGGATTAACGTGAGAGTTGATAATCACCTTTTGAAAGAAGTGTCACTTTGTCTTAGCGTTAGCCCATTGACTTACGTTAGCCCATTGACTTATAATAAGAACGGGCGAATGAACTTTTCCAAAGGTACCAACTCAGTGGTGCTAACAATATTACGCACCAGTGAGAAGTCAGTCGCTCGTCAACTTCATCATATCAAGTCATATTGTGACACAATGTTCGAATCATGCTCTCTTGATATTTAACTTCATGCGATAGCCATAGGAATCAATTCACATCTTAGTAATGTTCCATTGTCATAATTTCTTGAACTGTGAAGTATATATTACCTACTTCTGATAAAAATGTAGATAATTTGTAATGTAAAATAAAATTAGGTAGGTATCTATATAAAACAGTAAGTTACTATGTAGGCTTAACCCTAACTTAGGTAAGTAGTAGGTACTTATGTAATTCCGGCGAGCAATATTTTTTTGTAAGTAGGTAGGTACCTATTGTCTAATAATAAGGTAGACTTAAATAATTTTTACTTAGTAATAATTAAATTATTTGTTAATTATTGTTGAATAATTGTCATATTGTGATAATTTATCGCTTAATGAAGCGGTAACGATATACCTAGACGAAAACTAAATAAAACAAACTTTATTATATAAACTTTGTTTTCTATCAACTTTCTTGACGATGTTTTTGATATCGTCACCTCATCATCATCAGCCAGAAGACGTCCACTGCTGAACATAGGCCTCCCCCATTAACCTCAACTCTGAACGACATCCTGCCATCTGCATCCACTGGATGCACCTACCCGCTTTTTATACATATTGCGTTTTTAAATAGGCTCTATGGACTATTTACTCCTGGACCTGGTCATTTGACGAGTCATTCTTCCAAGACAAGCCAAAAGCCATCCATGTAATAGTTAATTTTCTTAATTATCTTTATTTACAGAACGCCAATAATGGCTTGGCTTAGTAAAATGGCTCTTCAAGACGATTATCATAACTAACCATGTAATGGGTAGTCTTTATTTACAAAACGCCAATAATGGCTTGGCTTAATAGAGTGGCCCATCGAGGTAATTGCCGTTGCCAAATATGTATTAGGCTGACTTCATTTACAAAACGCCAATAATGGCTTGGCTTAGTAGAATGGCTCGTCGAGCTAACTGCCGTTGTCAGCCATGTATTAGGCTTTCTTTATTTACACAACGCCAATAATGCATTGACTTATAAAGAATGGCTCTTCAATCAACTTGGTTGGTATGAATGGTTAATTTACAATAGTTAATAAGTTGGCATCTTGAGTTGATATTATGTCCTTACTGCAAAATAAAAATCAATTCACCTTCACGTTCATTGTGCCCTAAAGATCAGACTACATTTGTTAATGATTTAGAATTGATCAGCATTTCATATTGGACTATAGACCGAAATGGTTCAATATCAAATGCGTCCGTCAGACTCCGACGATAAATACGTAGATCAACTAAATTCGATTGCCTAAGTATATTTTAGTCAAAATATCATTATATAAGCACTTTACCTAGTATTTTTCCACATTGATAAAGCTTTGTAGACAGTCTTATTATAATTTAATGGACTGGTCGATTACAGTATAGTAATTATTGTCAATTTGCATTATCTTGATCTCTGACTTAACTTGACCCATATAATTTGTACACTATCCACTTTTTTTCGATAATGCTCATATCAGGTGAGTAGATAACTTGCAAGAGGTTAAAATTAATTATCCAGAAATGGCTACCGAGAAATCCCCTTTAGTGATGCTACCTGGCCAGGAACCTTACGGCTACCTGTTATAAACGATTCAGTATAGGTGATTGCGAAAAGTTGCGCGACCGCAAACCGTATTTTGGTGCGTTAAGGTTCGCATTTGCGTGATTATGCAAACTGCGCGATTTCGAGCCCGCGGTTAGAGTTAAGCGAAAGGCCCCAGGTTCTAAACCTACTTACTAGTAAACAAAGACTTTTTGTGTCATGAACCTACCAATATTTAAAATATTCCATAAGAGCCCTCTTACATTTTTTGGCGACAATAGCAACAAAAACTGGGATTTTAGCGTTCGCATTCTATCATGTAGAAAAGATCTATAAAAAAAAACAATATCTGTAACAAATTGATGAATTTTTCATTGAGAGTGTTCCAAACTGTTCCAAATTTTAGAAACACTCATTATATTATCTAATTATTACCTACCTCTTTACAAAAGTATATTTTCAAAAGTATATTTCGTAGAACACTAAGAGTGGATGATGTTAAATTGCTGACGTAAAATAAACAACTTTAATGTTATAGTTTACTTGTTTTATGTTCTTCTTGACAATTACGGCTTTATTTTTAACCGACTTCCAAAAAGGAGGAGGTTCTCAATTTGACTGTTTTTTTAATGTTTGTTAGTTCATAACTTTCGACTGGGTGAACCTATTTTAATGATTCTTTTTTTATTTGAAAGCTTCCTGTGTTTTCAATTTTCTCCAGTTCTGACATTTTTACTGACTTCTGTGGGGCTAGTAAGAGCACTTGCGAAAAAGTATTCGTTCCGTAAACGATAGCAAAATGTATGAAAAATTGAACAGCGCCTCTATTGGACGTAAAAGGAAACTGAATTTTTCATACATTTGCTATCGTTTACATATCGATAACTTTTTCGCAAGTTCTCGTACTAACCCCACTGATATGGCTCTTGGGTAAACTTTTCTTGAATATGAACTTTCCGCTATATAATGAATTTTCCTAGATTTACTTCAAACAATAATATCCAAATATACTAAAATAGCTAAATAAATACCTAACTAAATTAAACTGAATACCTACCCTGATCTATCCAAAACTATAGATAAAAAACTGCATTAAGGTCACTGTCTAGCTTTTTAGGCACCCTACCCGAAGCAGGGTGCCTAAAAAGCTAGCGGCATTACCACGTTGAATGGCCAAACTTATTCTTTGGACGAGGTAAGCGCCAGCTCTTTGACCGGACCTCACGGTCCCAAGGTAAGTAAGTAATAAGTAAATATAAAAAATACAGGTACATACTGCTCATTAATTTATTATTATGTAGGTACAATAGTATTTAATAAAATCAGGCGTCATTAATAGGAGTAATAATAATATTCTATAGGACAGCAGCGATATCGCGTACAGTGGTAAAATTAATATGGCCACATTTCAAGAATTCAGGTACATACAAAATAAAAAACGGCCTAATAAATTACATTTACATTATTGCTTAAATGTTAGAAATAATTTAACTTCGTAATTTCTAATAGTCTCATGTAATAAATTTTCAAAACCAAACGATTCACTAATTTATCAGTTCTGTATGTCATGACTTCGTGATCACTTATACAAAAATATAAAATATATTATTTATTTTCAATTCATAACGATTATATAATTAAATTTTAATATGTAATAGTTTAGTAATATACACTATTTATATTTTTATATATTTTTTCTCAATTATCACCTCAGAGGCTCAGATCGACACTCGTTACACTTAAGGCTTTATATTATGTCTGATGATCAGACAGACATTACGATACAACACTATAACAATTGAAGAAACTCTATTAATAAATCTAACAAGATGATATTTAGTCATCACAAATACTATAAATCTATCAGTATAATATTATTTATCTACAGTTGAATTTTATAACGTATTTCTACCTACATAAATGATGTAATCTAAACTCTAAACCTAACTATAAATAAGTGATGTTTTCGTTCATACTTTTAACATAACGACTATTACATAAAGGCCAATAGTGTCAGTAAAAGTCGTATTAAAATATTAATATCATTCAGAACTTGTATCTCTCCATATTTACAACAGAGGGAGGTTCGACCGGGCCGCAGCACAGTGGCCCCACATCACTCACAATCACAATTTTGAGTCCTACAGGACAAGCTACCGAACAATATTATATAGTAGGTAGACACAAGATTAAAATTCGATTTAAAATTATTTCAAAGTCGATATTGCAAATGGCACTCTGAGAACGAGCGTTCGGCTCGTTTTATTTATCTTACAACTAGGCTATAGTTTATATCACAAGACGCTCAACAACCGTAAAGCCTCAACGATTCGGGACGCCACTGCGCCATCTCTACCCGTGCTCATGCTCATCTATCGCTGTCTCCCGATCGCGGTCGGCGCGGGCACAGGAATGTGAGTGCGTGCAGGCGCGGGTGTCAGCCACTGTGCGCCTCTGCCACGACCGCTCTTCGATCCGAAACCAACGCTTGCGTCTCTCAGCCGCCTCAGTAGAACGAGGGGTGCCAGTCTACCGTAGGGTGCAGAGGCCCGTTGGACGCCGGCGACGCGGCTGCTGGCGCTGCACCCAACGCCAAGCAGTCGAAGCAGTAGTTCGCTCCGTTGTTGTTATCCCATAACTGTTGGCCTTTACATTGGAAACGGACGGCGATCTCAAGCCTCTGACCGGACGATATCGCCGGCGCATACAGCACGAACTGAAACCTATCGGAGAAACCGTCACACGAGCCCGGCACGTAGTTAGCCTGCAAGTCTGTATAAGTCTTCCACCTGTTCATTGTATAGCGGACGTGCACTGTTTTATGGAAGTCTAGGTTGCGGACTCGCACTGACCCGCACACTGTGACGTGCACGCCATCGCAAACACGGGCACTCTCCAAGCAACAGTTGAACTTCTCCAGCTTGCTGGTGAGGTCTGTCGGCAGCTGGAACAGCGGCACCAATGTGAGCGCGCCGAGCCTCGGCGCTGCGCGCACAGGCGGGGAACTCTGCACGTCGCATCCGGTGAGATCATCGTAAGCAGATTTAGGAATGACGGGAATTTCATCCATGAATGTTTTGACATCTGCCAAATCAAGCCCTAGCACGTCCGCAAAACGTACGATCTTCTTCCGCCCTGGAGTACCTGGTGGTGTTTTGCCTGTTTTTAATGAAGAACAACGACGAACACGTTGCGGAAAATCATCTTCTACTTCGATCTGCTCTGTTTCTTTTTCCTCTGTTACTTCAGCGTTCTCAGCGCTCGAACTCTCTTTCTCAGCGTTCAAAACTGTTGAATTTATTTCTGTCGTTGCATATTCTGCTGTAACACTCGTAGTACTTTCCGTCTCGACAAGAACATCACTGGTTTTTACTGGTTCTTGTTCGTCTTTTTCAGTTTCTAAGGATTTGCATGGCACTTGTTCTTCAACCGCTACTTCGTTTTCTTCGTCCAGTACAGGTTCAACTTCTGAAAGTGATATATGCTCTGAGCTGGGCATTATTTCTTCTTCGAGATTATTTTCAATTTGGAAGATTTCATCATTAACATCGGAGGGATCGCTTTTTGCGGATTCAAACTCTGAATCACTGTCCCCAGTCGACACGCAACTCGCTAAAGGAAGACACAAACGTTCATTATCAAGTACTGGGGACGGCCTTGCTATACAACAGTCTATTTCATCTTGACTATTTTGTCGCGCACAACCTTCAAACGTCATAGCAGAATACAGGCTTTTATCCGCATGACCATTTTCTCTCGGCGCTGGCTGTAGTTTTACCGGTGAGTCCGTATAAAAGGCCGTAGAAAATCTGAAGCCATTTTTCGTTTTGTCCGGATGCTGAAGGAGGAGTTTGGCTCGCTCTTTGACGTCCGTTTCCGAGTCGACATCGTAGAAAGGCGGTTCCTGATCATCTGTGGGTGATCGTTCAGAGAAGGTGTGGTCGATTTCGTCGACGGGGCTAGAGGGGCTCTCGCACTCGAGCTCAAAATCGTAGAAGGTGTCGAGGTCACGTTGGTTGGTGGAGGTGGTGGGCCGGTGCGCGAGCGGTGGCACGGCGTTGTCGCGCGCCAGCCAGCTGCTCTCCGTATCGTCGTCGTGCGTGGTGCCGAGGTTGCGCAGGCGGCTGTGCAAGTCGCGCGCGAACGCCGCCGCGCGCCCGCGACACGACATAGGCAGCAGCGACGTCAGTCCACACTGTGGCCCCGTGCGCTCACCGTTCATCTGCGTCTGCAACGTAAAATAATATCACATTAGACAGTGGTAATTTTATTCTTTCTTACTGCTGGACAAATGTCTTCCCCTTTCCCTTCCAAATTGCTTTATCTTTTGATGACAAATTTGGTTCAGTGGTAGCACGTATGTCTAATGAGCTGGAGGTTCCGGGTTCGATTCCCGGCCGGGCAGATGTTTTAATTTTACTTTTAAATATCTGTTCTAGATTTGGGTGTTAGTTGTTCTTGCGGTTTGTTTGTGTTCCGTGGTATCCCTGACACAGGGAAACGTAGGGGGAGCTATTTTTATTTATTTATTTCTCCCGCTCTACGAAGCCGGGACCAGTCACGACGAAACGCACTTAAGTCGTCTCGCCAACGCTATCGGGGCCTTCTTGTGGGTCTGGTTCCGTTCAAGCACCCAAAGCGTGAGGAGTTGAGGACCTTTGCCCACCTTTCCGGGTGCATTCAACAGACGTGACCCCGCCTATTACCTCTTCGGACAATGTTATGAATTAATATATTTTGACTGTACTAGAAGGCCGTGAATATATTGATCATCATTGAAGACAGAATTTGTCTTCTTATCTTTGATAATAATATGCTTTGACGTACAACGAATTTAGGTTAAGCTATGCATTTTGAAACTGAGTTTACTATTCATTGTAGTTGCAACGCTCAAAGTCAAGAGTGAACGACCTCGATAAGATAGCTAAATTACATGTCCGTTACTCTATTATCATAATATCACACCACTATTCAAGATAATGCTACAACAATACTAGGTATTATTAATACTATCACTCAAAAGTGGGTAAGTATATAAAACCTGATAAACAGATTTTTTCAGAAAAAAAGTATTGTATTTATATAGATAAGTACCTATTTTTTATTTGAGGAGTTCATTAATGAATTTATATTTGAAACAGCAACAGTTATCTCATTTTAATAACATTAGATACTTTGTCATTATACCCAGCTAGCAAATTAAGTTTGTAATCTCGAGTGCATCGGTTTCTTCTGGGCAAGCGTGGTCCATCGTAGACCGCATCGCGCTTAACATCGGGAGAGTTGGCGGTCAAACGCAAACCTATTTCTGAATTAAAAAAAAGTTAGTTTGTATAAGCTGAGACCAGGGGGCTTACTCTCGAATCCAGTTCCAATCTCAATCCAATTTTCAATCCGAATCATTTTCAATCCCAATTGACAGTTATTTGGCACTCTTGAACAAAATCGAGATTGAAATTGAAATCGAGAACGCGATCGACTTAGCATTATGACTCAAAAAGAACAACACTATGTAGGTGTGGCCATACACAACGCAACAAAAAATAATAATTTGAAATTACCCTAAATGTCCTTATTATTTCAACATTTTTGACTAATGATTATTATTTTCCATATTTCTATCATGTGTTATGATTTTTAGTCATTAAAGGTAATTAAAAGCGTTAGTAAAATACAGAAGACGAGACAGTATGGTCTTAATGGCTTTAGCCTGCTCAGCAACGGGCGAAAAACAAAAAAAAATGCTTAGGAGTTATAAAAAAAACTTTTTTGTTTTTCGCCGGTTGCTGAGCAGGCTAAAGCCATTAAGACCATACTGTCTCGTCTTCTGTATTTTCAGTTAGATAATTTTTCATCTTACTTATATTCTCTTTGATTTTTCACGGAAGCTTTGTATAATATACTTACACCCACCAACTGTACAAAACCGTACAATAAAAATTGAGTTTGCTTACTTACTTACACCCGTGCGGTAAAGATCAAGATCAAGGTAAATTTGTAACTTTTCTATATTTTGAGAATCCCAGTAAATGTTTAATAAATGTTTCATCTTTATTATCAGGGTATATAAATAATGAGTAGGCCAACCTACCACCAGCTGGAGGCTCTTGCCGATTTCCTGGTGGAAAATCCGGGGATAGCCAAAGGTCTCTTGCGTTCTGCCCACGGAAAGCAAGAGACCAAAAGGAAATGGGAAGAATTTGCCGTTTGTGTAAATGCGCTAGGCGGTGCACAAAAAGATGGGAAAGGTTGGGCAAAGGTATCGTCGATGATAATAATTTCGTAAGAATATCTTTTAATAAAAGCAAAGTTTATATAAAAGTTCTTTTTTTTTGTACTGGGCTGACAAGAAATGCGCCCTCAAAAATTCGCCATTCTTCTCATGTTTCGCCTTTGCCTTAGGTTTACTCCAGGAGCATTGTCCAAAATACGAAACATTAGAGCCAAACGTGCCATTTTTTCTTTGATAATCACTTTAAACAACAAACTCGAACGCAAAAAAGTTAACCTATGAAAACTGTGTAGCTTCTATCGCAAACTCTATTCCAATTCAATCTTGTAACGTCAAAATCGTGTCAAGAGTACTGAAAATTATGACAGCATCGAGTTGAGTCGATTTTATTTAGTTCCATAAAATTCCACCATTATCGGTTCCAATCGTGCGCTAGTTTAGAATTCAAGAGTACCAAATGACACAATTTCGATCCCAATCCCAAATTACGATTGAAATCGAGTGTCAAGGGTAAGCCCGCTGCCCTGATGTCGGAGGTTTTAGGGTTCTGTACCCTAAGGGTGTAAACGGGTCCCTATTACTATACTATATTACTTATGCCTGCGCTGTCTGTCTCTCTGTCCGTCCGTCTGTCCTACCTTTTAACGGCTGTATCTTTCGAATCGTAATAGATAACCCGTTGAAATGATCACAGAATATGTAATATTACGGCACATTAACTAAGAAATAATAATGTAGTCAAAAAGCGACAAACTAACGAGGGATCCATACGACATACAACAAACGTGTCTTTAAACGTATTTTTGTATTTGCTCTAGTGTAAAAACGGTAATACGTACATTGTACAAGCGTCAAATTTGGCATGATTATTGATTATATTGCGCACTCTAAAGTAAAACAATAAACAATAAATACTGGCCAAGTGAGAGTTGGTGACAAATTTCTATTTACCACCGGTTCATGTAAGATCACCGAAGTTAAGCAACGTCGGGAGCGGTCGGTACTTGGATGGGTGACTAGGCATGATTTCTTTTTGCACTTGGTTTTGGCACTAACGTTGTGTCATCCATGTCAATCACGGGCACCCATCCAAAGACTGACTGGATCGTCCGTTGCTTATGTGGTGGTGTTTTCGGTAAACCTAGTTATTCTACGCCACGACTGGTACTAGGTTTGTAAAAAAGTATATATAGTTGAAGAAACAGTACAATAATCACTTCTAAAATATTTCAGAAATCCATAACGTCACATGACTGACGACGAGGACTTGGCACAGAACGTATGAACCTACGCACACCTCAACCATGAATGCAATCTAAAAATATTCATAATTATTAAGATTTATGTTTGAAAGACGCCGCGGTTTTTGTAAGCGCCGCTTGTCACACCAGGCGGCTGTCACCTCACGCACGGTGTCGCGAATTGTTGAAGGTCGGAGCCTGACCTATTTCGAAGGTTTGCACAAACTATGTCGTCTGGATTCGACCTCGCTGTACTCGTGTGCATATAGAAAAACATTCTATCTATATATACAAAATACGTGTATGTATGTATGTTCACTATGAACTCAGAAATGGCTGGACCAATTTTGATGGAACTTTGACTGGCAGATAGTTGATGTTATAAGAAGTAATCCCGCAGCTAGTCTAGAATATTCAGGACAATGTAGTAAAAAATAATTTTGTATGGAGAAGTTGCAGAAGTCCATTTCTAACATACGAGTAGGTATAGGTTAGAATAAATAGTATACCTTGTCTGTGTAGCTATACCTAGTCTGTGGTTAGAATGGATAAAATGTATAATCACCAAAAAAACTCACTCGCACCATCGTAAGATTTTCCGAATTGTTTACAAAATGCAAATTTAGCACAATGCATTTAACTGCCAGCCGCCTGAATTTCAGTACTGCCCGCATACCAACAGAGGTCAGATATTTCAAGACAGACATCTTCACAAATGTTGATACTTGATGATACGCCAACGTTGTTGTGAAACCTAACGTGTTTATGTTTACGAGCTCTAAAATTGATCTAAATTAGTTGAGTACCAACAATAGAGGAAACTAAATGGATGGCACGTGACAACCTACGTTTCTTATAAAACAAAGATCGAGAGATTTCGACTGATTCTTTATTCTGTCGTTCTCCTTTTTACGTCTACCGTAACACCATGTCTATGACGAATTCGCGACGTACATCTATAGATGCCATTACATAAATAGTGAACGAGAGCCAAAAACAACGTCATAGGACGTAACGGAGGCGAGTCCAGAAGCATCCAACCATTTAGATGATTTGGTTATGATGGATATAGTAGGTATACATATGGTATTATACCGTGGTCAATAAATATCATGGTGTCCTACTGTCCGTTTATCAACTGGTCTCACTAAAGATTTCGTAACAATATATGATGGTTACGAAACTTGCCTTGTTATAAAGGCTTCACGACGCCTGGGTCAGATAGGTTAATGTAATCTGAAGGTCTAACCCAGTGCCAGCTTTAAGGGGTAGGCGACCTGGTTGACCGTCTAAGGCGCCAAACCTGGATAGGTGCCGAAGGGGAAGGTACTGATTTTCCTATAAAGCGAGCTTGGGCTTTGTAAGTGCCATACCAAATAACATGATTCCAAATGCCTTGATGATTTCTTTCAGGGGCTAAAAAGATTCATTATAATAAGGTCTTTAACATGAAAGGGAAAAACTTGAAACATTTTCCTTTTAAAGAAATAGAATGCAGAAGCAAGGCTCTTCCAAATCTTGCCCAGAGCGCCGGTAGTGTTAAAGCCGGCACTGGTCGTAGCTTAGTAGATAAATATAGTTCGGCCCTACATCCTACATTATCCAATCTGTAGCGGTCATCGCTCCAGCTACAACACTCGTTATTGTTCATAAATAATTCGAGGCCGCTCCTCATGTGTTATTACGAAACGATTTGCGAGTTGCTGCACCGCCAACGTCCGCTGATACCGACTTATTTTACTTGTGAGATCATGCATCTTATAAAACTTCTCTGTTTAAAATATGGTCTACTACGTCAAATTGGAATGGGAGGTTTTCTGACAGCTCTAGGAACATAGTTCTACTACCATCGATAGATGGCGCTGACGAGACATGGTTTTATTTTTTTCGCATTTGTTCAATGAAACCTACAATACAAGGGAGAGGAGACATGTATTATTATAACACGGCTAGGCAAGGCACACTTATGTACCTACTAATTTGTGTTGAGTTGTGGAAAAACGAGTACTTTGTTAGCAAACAATAACCACTAAATACTATAACTACAATATAAAATAACACAAAAACAAGCATGACAGTACCATATGTCATCACATCATATGTATTACTATTAAAATCTGCAAGTTGAAGTGGCAATGGGCAGGCCACATCGCTCGAAGAACTGTTAACCGATGGGGAAGAAAGGATCTTGAGTGGAGACCGCGAACCGGACGACGCAGCGTAGGTAGGCCTCCCACTAGATGGACCGACGACATTGTGAGAGTCGCGGGCATCCAGTGGATGCAGATGGCAGGATGTCGTTCAGTGTGGAGGTTAAAGGGAGAGGCCTATGTTCAGCAGTGGACGTCTTCTGGCTGATGATGATGATGATAATGATGAAGCATGACAGACAAACAGATATTTTATCGGGAGCTCCTTCCATAACCTTACCACGGTAAATATCCCGTAAATAATCATATAACTGTAGATATTGTCTGTCTATGATAATAAGCAAGTTTTTTTTATTTACCATGCTTCGTCTGTAGTTTTGCAAAATCTTCATGTACATGTCTCGTCAACGCATGTTTTTTTTTTTTTGCTATTTGGGAAACCTCCCATTATATAAGTGTTCCGAATGACAAAGCAGAAGTTAATATTTATGTTGTAGAAAATTGCGATGAGAGTTTCGGTATGCATCCATATCGGATTCCTTATCAGGACGACAAACGCATTATTTATAATTACATTATAATCATTGACACTGATATGTCAAAAACATGAGTTATTGGTGAAATGTATTCAATAACAAAGTACCTATATTTTTTTATAATATTTTTATTACATCACGAAAGATGCAGTTTGTAAACACTAGGGCGATGCCTTTCAAGTCTGATTGATATCCAAGGTGACTCGGTAGAAGTAAAGAAAATACTCATCACTAGTTATCATAAAATTAACCAAACAAACATTTTGTAATACAATTAAATAACAATGTAATTTGTTTTTTTATTTTGCATTGAAGTAGTACATATAATATATCAATGGGTTTTAACGACCGATATAAAGAAGAAAGAAAGAAAATAATACAAATACCTTCCCGGCCGGTTGATGAATAGGTCTTTTCTGGGTCGTACGATATTTCACACGAAAATATCACTCGAAATTACTTTCGAAAGCATTTTTTAAACAATCATACGCAACGAAAGGTTTGATTCATTTGAGTTTGCTTTGATGAGCCTCTGTGTGTTAGTTGTCCGTGTCCTTATGTTTCGACACCGGGAATCCTGGTGGGGCTACATATGGTGATGTAGCAATTTTTATACATATTATATTATTGACCGAGCAAAGAGAGGTCTCAAATTCTACCAGAACAAGTCAGCGTTTGTTTATTTGAATATTAAATTTGTATGTTTGTATATTATTGTTCGACGATTACTTACGCCCCGTTGATCCCATCGTCATGAATCATCTGAATTTTGTAGGCAAGTAGTTCATTTCAATACAATTTTAAGCCCGAATATGCTATCGGTTCATGGGTAGCGAAAAATATATAAAGCCGCGAGGCGAACTACTAAACTCGGTCCAAGTATTTATTGCAGCTGTCAGGGAAAATAAATGGTTGGACCGAATTTAGCTTCTAATCACATCACACTAATATAATTTATATGTGAAAGTTTTGATGGATGTATGGATGTTTGTTACTCAATACCGCAGAAACGGGTGGATGGATTTGGATGAAATTTGGAATGTACATTGCTTATGTCCTGGATTTTCATCACCACGCGGGTGAAACCGAGGGCGCAGCTAGTACTAAATAAACTACGTAGGTAGTACGTACTATATTCCTGGTGCCTAATAAATAAAAGTGTGACCCCGTTGACGACACGACACTTATCATACAATCAGACGATGTGACGTTAATAGATAAGGGGAGCAAGGATAAAAACTACGAGTATGTAACTTTCTACTTGATATCTAATGATAAACATTTTATATTGGTGTACAATATAAATACCTTATGATTATACAAAGCAAAACTTTTTCGAGTTAAAATGATAGCAATACCGAAAAAGGTAAAGTTATACTCTAATTTTAGAAAATATTGGAAAAAGGAAAACATATCAGTCTCTGGCAGCCATATTACAAGCTTTGCTTAGTTTGGGGTCAGATGACCGTGTGTGCAAAAATGTCCCAGATATTTTATTTATTTATTATATATACTTAATTTACTGTTTGTAGGCAAGTTTGTAAATAATAATACACTGAAGAATTAGACTGCATACGTCACAAGGAGCTCAATGAAGGAGCTTGATAAGGCGGTCAGTGAACTGGTAGATAACGCGAAATTGCTTGCTGATATTAATAAGCAACATTTCAATATTAGCAATTATGTGAGTGGAATCGTTCTATCAAGGATTTTATTAGTTGTAGCGTGAGTGGACATTTTCTATGCTTTGTATAGTGTGGGAAAGGAAAATGTCATAAACCACTCACTCACTCGAAAACACTCTAGAAGTATACTTGGTCCAAATTTTGTTTGCCCATTAAACCACAGTAGTTTTTAGAAGCTGAATGAAAATTGCAAATATTTATCACTCGCTTAAGTCACGGTTTTTCAATATTTTATTTCAACATCAGCCAGAAGACGTCCACTGCTGAACATAGGCAACATTTTTCCCTTTAACCTCCACACTGAACGACATCCTGCCATCTGCATCCACTGGATGCCCGCGACGCTCACAATGTCGTCGGTCCATCTAGTGGGACCCCTACCTACGCTGCGTCTTCCGGTTCGCGGTCTCCACTCAAGAACCTTTCTTCCTCATCGGTTATCAGTTCCTCGAGCGACTTCCATTGCCACTTCAACTTGCAAATTTTAATAGCTATGTCGGTGACTCTGGTTCTCTAGCGAAAATCTATGTTCCGAATTTTATCGCGTAGAGAAACTCCGAGCATAGATAGCTCTCTCCATATCTATCCATATCTCATATTTTATTTACATCGTCGTAAAACATTGTAAACTGAGACAAAAACATTATTTATATATATATATATATATTAGTTATAAAATGAGTATGTGTTCAAACCACAGACCTCAATTTTTTTTGGCTAACTCTTTTCGATAGCCTGAATACATAGGTTTTCCGTACACATTTAGTTCGAATGTATTTTATGCAAAGAGTCTGACATCTAACTCCTCCGCCTAGCTCAGCAGCCGTATTATAGTGGTTTATATTTTATTTGGCTCAGCAGCAATGTTACATGTAACAAGAAAACAACTCAATTATTGTTATGCGATTATGTTTATTGAGAAATACCCAGGGAGGACTATTTTTGGTTAATCAATAAAAAAAAATGTACCTACATTTCACAACACTAATTTACTCACGTATGTGCAAATGCTTTATTGTCACGTTTTCAAATTTCCATAGGCCATCGCACTGATATATTTTTTTTCGTTTAGTTCTTTTCTGTGGGCATCTATGGTTCAAACTGGGAATGTTTAAAAGTTACATTTGCTCCACTTTAAAGTAATATTGTAACATAATATAGCCGATATAGTAACTATATCGGCTGAAATCCTAACTAATATTATAAAATGAAAGTAACTCTGACTCTCTGTCTCTCGGGCTGTTTGTTCGCTTTTCACGACTAAACGGCTAATCCAATCTTAACGAAATTTGGCAAAATGATAGTGTAGATCATAAGAACGGACATAGGCCACTTCTCCTCCCAGAAAATGCGGTAAATCGCAGGAACCAGCTAGTATCAAATAAAAATGTTTTACTAACTTTTTTACAATGATATTGCAGTTGTCAGACCTAAATTGACCGAGTATAGTACCCGGTCTAAGTTTATATTATCATTTTAGAAAACAATGGTATTAGAGAAATGTGATTGCAATGCTGGTTTATACGTCCAATCGCAGCATCTTTGTTTTATGACTTTCGTCTCAAATGGTTTCGAGCTCGGGATTCTAACTTTATTATATAAAAAAATGTCTAGACAACTTTATGGCAAATAAAATAAAATAATAGGTGATACTTAGTCATAAAGTTCAGCTACACATTAAACTTATTATGAGATGTTATTATGAATGTTTGTATCAGGTAGATCCAAATGGTTTAGCAAGTAGGTATCAGAATTAAATACAGCAATGTTGTTGTTCAAGGAAAGTAACCTTGACTGGTAGGTACATGTCTGGAAAATAACATATCAGTATACCCGTTGTAGCCGATATCTACACTATTTACCTATGTATTATCAGTTACTACCAGCGCTTCGCGGTTTCATCTGCGATCCAACAGGAACCTGTTGTTTTTTCGGGAAAAAATGTTAATCTAGGCCATAGAGTGTAAGCTACTTCCACATTAAATTTGAATTCAAATCCATGAGTTGAGTGCGGACAATAGCGCTTACACATAAACTTTCGTATTTGTAATGTTATTGTGATTTGGCAAGTAGGTACTGTTTTCTACATGACTTTGAAATGAAACGTTTATTATAAGCTGATTTAGGGATTAGATAGATAGATTATTGAACCTATGTACCTTCCAACATAGTTATGTAACGCACGCACAGTTTTTAAATTTTTGAAGATAAATATCACTGTATGAGGATAAATAAACCGATTGGGCGATATTTAAAATTATATTGTAAATGTTTTAAAGCAATTTCCATGTTGTTAGTTTTTATTTTGGAATTGAATAAAAAAACATATAACGTTTTTGTTCCGTGTTGTATGTTCTTGCGCTGGTGACGATTTGCACCGTATACAACCTATATATGCGTTTTTCTAATATACCACACAATCAAGATGGAATCACTTTCTAAAGCTATATATACCTTCTAAAGCTACCATACTAGTAAAGTACATATAGGACAGGAATCAGTCAAAATAAGAGCCAAATAACCAATAACCAACTCTATTTAAAATTCATAGCTTCCACGTGTTCATTAGGTTAATGACAGCTAACGCAATTCACGAGCCTGTTTCACCAAATTTTTTTTGCATGGAGACGATGTTCTCAGAGGACGTATAGCGGTCATTCATGTTTACGCCGCCGTCTCAACGAAGTGGTACCTACATCGCAGCGAGTTGCATTGTGCGAACACGTTCCGCCTCTCAATGAATCTACACACAATTGCTGATGTTTAAAGTAAGCCACCGATTTGCATTATTCTTTAAAACTCAGGCGTTGCTACAATATACGTGTACATAGCAAACTTGGTCCAAAATTGGAAACCATTTGAACACAAGACAAAAATTGCGGTCGTGAGAGCATTCTTTGTCGACGACATTCCTTCCACCTTCCACAGCACTCCAGTGGCAATCGATCAATACCATCACATGATTTCCAATCCAACATTGAGTCGATCATACGACAGACCACAATGTACCTTAAAATTGTCTCAGTGAAAGATACTGTGTTTTCAAATGCATACATACCAATATAATTAAAAATATGTTAATGAGTAATAAACCCTTACGAGACAGTAAAAAATGCTAAAAGTATTATCAGATTCCAAATGAGCTATTTGAGTCATGACTTTCACTGTGTGCTCTAAAATAATCCGCAGACAAATCCAGATGTAGTTAGGTAAAAATAAATGATGATAACGCACTTGGCACCAACGCCTTGATTCCTCGAGCTGAACCTTCCCACACAGGACACGGTGGGAAGTTATCATGTAAACAAAAGTTACGTGCAAATATTATCTGTGATTAGCGATATGGCATGCCGCTGTTATCAGAACATGCAGACTTTTATATAAATAGCGTGCTAATTTTATTTCAGTTCCAGATGCAGATGCAAGGCCAAAATATAACAATTAACTTGTTATTTTATTAATGTGCCTTTGGCTCGTGTCAGGGTCTTGGGGCACGAAGGCCGTGACTGAAGCTAGGCCGCGGTGCATCGGAGTCTTCCTAGTGTTTGTGTACTGTACCACGAGCAATTTGATACTATGAAGGCAATTTATTTACAACCGTGATGCGACAACTGCCCGAGTGATTGAAGTCACGGTGTGCTTGTATCTTAGGTCTTTCCTTTAATTATTAACGTGATATTTACCGTGATATGGTTGTGGATGGAGTTTCGATATGTCAGCGCAGTTATATGCACCATGTTCATGGGAAGATTGAAGAATGCACTGGTTGGCAAAAAAATCAGAGTTACGATCTACCCCTTTTCATGGTAAATATCCTGTTAATGATCATATTATAACCAATGTTCTATTTCAAAACAATGTTATAGGCTATTAATTCATACTCATATTTTTCCATATCATTTGTTATATTTTTAAATGGTTACTTGTTTGAAAGTGACCATAATGTCATTTTTTGCTGTTGGAATTGGAGTGGGGAAAAGTTTATCGATTAATAATGAATATATAGACTAGTGAGTTCAATAGTAGTCAGCAACTCTTAGTACAAGATTTGACAGTTTTCGAAAACTTTTTTCGTTTTAAATACTAAAAGCGGAACGAAGCTTTTAGAAAACAATTTTTCAATAAATAAATGAAATTACAGACGTCGGATTTTGTAACTCGATTCTAGTATGTCTCGAATCTGACAATGCAATTTTTTTTTATAATTTAGGCCGTAATGAATAATATTATTATTTGTTTTGTATTAGTTTTAATAATGTAGTTGTTTATCAGTTATTTGCACTGAATAACAGGGCGATGTGGTCGCTAAGCGACAAAGCCCATTATATAAATTAAAAAAAAAATAGCTTTCAGCCCAGAAATGTATGAAAAACGAAAAAGTTTTCGAAAACTATCAAATCTTGTAATAAGGGTACAGGTTGATATTTGTGTCATGTTTCCACATTGCCAACATGGTAGAAGTCGATTGTCAGAGTCCGACCGGTTCCGTAGAAAACTCAGTGCGCTTTCACAACGCGACATTTGGTGTCGCCAGAGTTTCCCGCCAGGTATCTCGATAATAGAATACCCATATCGTGATCAACTATGTCGGTATGTCGATCAACTATGTCAATCACGATACTTTTATAATAAAAGAATAAGATACTGCTATTAAATCGCATAGGGACGGAGCCACTCGTTTATCTTCGACTTTCTTTATTCAATTAGCTGAAGCGGCCATGTTGGAATATCCAAACGAACTTAATTGAAAATCATTGGGCAATATCAAGCAGTACAGACCAATAAATCGTATTTTAGGTATCGGTAGGTACCGCTCGGTGCTGCGTATTTAAATATTTGATCGGTTCGAGTGTTCGACGCGCGCCCGATTGTGAATGCACACAGAGATCGCGGGGCTCCTTTCTGTTGTGTATATAAACAGTTATTGAAAGTCTTACACTCGACACTTATCAATGTTGATGTCTCGAAAATATTCCCTGTCACATAATGCATCTATAGTCAACCATTTTATCGGTTTATTTATCATTCTGCACAAGAGCGAACTTTCAAATGCTCAATTATTAAAAAGAACAGTAAATCAGCTTTCTTAGCGAATTCCCTTTTAGTAATATTCCTGTTTATTTTATTCTTAATATAACACCTCGATGAGATAATTTTAAGTAGATGTTCCAGTGTCACTCTGTGGTCGTCATTGATTTTAGCAGGAAAAGTAAATAATAAACTCGGTCTAAGTATCTATTCGTCATGACAGCTAGCATAACATTGCAAAAAATCAGATGAAAACTACGTATTCTGGTCACTTTCGATAGGTTTTTGAACGTAAGATCAAACGTAGCAGGTACCCTATAATACTTCAGTGAAATATTATAAAAGAAAATGTTTTTGTACAGCTTCTTACAAAGTTATTACAGCTGTCAGTCAGTGAAAATCGCGCACTGTCCGATTCACATGGCATGAACGTGTTGAATGAACTATCTTTTGCGGTGTTTCCGAGAAGCTACATTGCCTCTGGAGTTACAGATATCCATAGGCGACGGTGATCGATTACCATCAGGCTGCACATCTGCTAGTTTTCCATCTGGACCATGGAAATAGTGTAGATATTTTTTTATCTAAGTATATAATTATACAAACATTATCTGGGTACGATCTGGATACATTATCATGTATGATCAGTCCCGGATCAGTAAAATAACTTTTATATTGGTAATGGACGTCATAGGTACGCGATAGGTAGTTAATTTAATATTGCACATTAATTTTTATTTTATAGTTGACTTCCGAATGAATTTGCGTCAAGTAAATTTTGCCAGCATTCCGGCGAGCATGTAGGAACCCAGATGTTTATTACCCGACGTGTGATGTAAGGGAGAACCAAACTAGTCCTGAGACGGCGCATAATACAAGAGCCGGCGCCCTTGACAACTACCTGCATTCCATATAGGGTTGCAGATCGGCTAGCGGAATTTCCGGGACAAAAAAAAACTTATTAACTACAGGTCACATATTTATATAAGCAGTAAGAAGCTTTTTCTTGTTTACTGTTTAGGAGGATATCCTGAAGACATGTCTGAAAAAAAAACTATTTGCACCAGGACCGAAGGACGGGGAACGGCCGACGCATGGCAAGGTCACAGACCAAATAATATTTCTTGACTTGATATCTTTGATATTGATACGGTGTGTTGACCAGCGCGCCACTGAGACGAACGAAATTGAAACCATTGCCTAGCGGAAGTAATAATATATTTAATGCTATTTTTAAATTTTCGGGTAATTTTTGGCAATTTCGGGACCAATGGTCTCGCATTCCGGGATAATCCTGGTGGGTCTCGGCCATCTGGCAAACCCAAATTTTCCGTATTATCTTATTTATTTTTATTTTAACTTCAAAAATAATTTTTTCTTTGTGTATATGATAAGCACAGAAAATATTTTTTTAAGCGATATCTTCGCTGCATTTTTTTTATTTAAAACCTGTTAATTCTTGCTTCCCGTAAAGTAGTTTTTTTTTATAATAGGGTATATTTTTAGACGACGGAAATATTTAATGATTGCATTGATTGTACTTTTTTTTTTATTACAAAAAGGCCTGCCTGGCCGCCAACTCGCCTGATGTTAAGCGACGATGTGGCCTACGGTGGATCACGCTTGCCTAGAAGAAACCGATTCACTCTTGACTTGAAGACACCCAGATACTGACTGACAGTACAGTGTACTGACTGTACTCACCATTATAATTAAAAGGTTTTACTTTGAGACCAACCCTAATATCGCTGAAAAATATCTGTTGTTCCATAGGAAGTGTTTGAACACTCAACGAAGTGTTTTTAACTACATATTTTTTTCGCGATTGCAGTGTTTATCCAAAGTAAAAATGGTTTATGATGAGTACAACGATATCCTTGAATGTGTTGTGGAAGGAGCTCCCGATATTTCGGCGCAGTTACATGCACCATGTTCACGGGAAGACAAACATCTCCCCGTCGTTTTCGTTGTCTTCCCGTGAACATGGTGCATGTAACTGCGCCGAAATATCGGGAGCTCCTTCCACAACCTTACCACGGTAAATATCCCGTAAATAATCATATAACTTTAGTGAACAACCGTGATAGTTTAAAACAATCCTTGAATATGTTCATCATCTAGAGATACACCCGATATATGTATTATAGTATTTTGCTTCTACGTTATCAGCGCGATGTTTGGTCTGTCTTATCAATGACAATGGATTCTGAATCAGACATCTCAAGTTCTTTGATAGCATCACTAGCATTGACGACTTTGGGTGGGTGTTTAAACCACAAAAAAGAGAAGTAAATAGAACGGAAATGAGAAGGAAACTCTGTAGCCAGGTATTGTGACAGATATGTGATTGAACATTCTTATTTATGTCAACGCATCAAACTCCGCGTCACAGTTGCTAACAGAGTTGCTTTAGGTTTATGGGTGCAAGTGGTTACAACAAATTTCTTACAAAAATTCCTTGACAGCCGTTGTAGTTTAAAAAAAACTGTGGCTTAAACGACATAAATGAGAAAAATTAAATAATTATAATTTAAACAACGATATTTTTTGTTTTGTTGTTGCGTGAAATCTTCTCGTCCAAGATACCACAGTGCCTAAAGAAAAGGCTCTTTAACCAATGTGTGTTGCCAGTGATGACATATGGTACTGAGACGTGGTCCTTAACTGTTTGCCTTTTGGAGAAACTCAGAGTCACACAACGAGCAATGGAGAGAGCTAAGCTCGGAGTTTCTTTGCGCGATCGAATCCGAAACGTGGATATTCGACAAAGAACCAGAGTCATCGACATAGCTATTAAAATTTTCAAGTTGAAGTGGCAATGGGCAGGCCACATCGCTCGAAGAACCGATAACCGATGGGGAAGAAAGGTTCCTGAGTGGAGACCACGGGCAGCGGGTGAAGGCGCAGCGTACGTAGGCCTCCCACTAGATCAGGGTTTCTTAAAGTGGGGTCCATGGACCCCTATGGGGTCAATGACGCGAGTGCTGGGGGTCCACATTCCGGAGGTTTATTTACTAGAATTCGTTTGAAGTATGCAGTTCTGTTATTTAAATAAACAAAACCAAAAATCAAGTAATTGTCAAGAAACACTGTTTTCTTATCTTAAAATTCACTTTGCAAGGGGTCCGTAGTGTTACTGAAACATTGAAAGTGGTCCATGGCTACAAAAAGTTTAAGAACCATTGAACTAGATGGACCGACGACATCGTGAGAGTCGCAGGCATCCAGTGGATGCAGATGGCAGGTTGTCGTTCAGTGTGGAGGTTAAAGGG
Source organism: Agriopis leucophaearia (assembly GCA_949125355.1). Classification (NCBI taxonomy): domain Eukaryota; kingdom Metazoa; phylum Arthropoda; class Insecta; order Lepidoptera; family Geometridae; genus Agriopis; species Agriopis leucophaearia. The sequence continues at coordinate 6,884,776 of OX421273.1, read as the reverse complement.
GGAGGCCTATGTTCAGCAGTGGACGTCTTATGGCTGATGATGACTTTTTGTAAACAAGAAATATTCCATGTATTGTATAATGTTTCAGTTTATATGATAAAATATTAATTAACGAGTAAATCGAGCGTAGGTTTATGCTAAATAATAACACAGTCTCCTGCGCACAAAAAGACTTCATTTAGATATTCATACGGTTAATTTGTAGTCAGTAAGTAATTCGAAAAGTTCTGTACCTTTTTTTCACCTGGTACACCTATCCCTACGGTTTGTTTGTGTGTAACTTCGTTTGTACTTTGTGCATTGTCTCATACGTGCTTCAAACACTATTTTGAAAATAACGTGCGAATGTCAGCTCAGGTTAAATTATATTTATAAATAAACAGATTAAGCTACTTATAATGAATGATATCTTCCTAAATAAAATTTTCAAGGAATACGTAGGTATGAGACTTACTAGGTAAAGGTGTAGTCCAGGTAAAGTCCCAATTACTATGTTGTTATCTGTCTATAAATGTTGTATAATTTAAGATAAGTAGACACACTTTCCTCCAGTGTTTATTTAGAGTTATCTATTTGAGCCTCCTGTCCTCGGAGTAATAATCAGAACACACCACCTTTTAAACAACAAAAGTATAGGCTCTATGTACCTTTACCTACAGGGTGATTCTCGGATGCAAATCCAAAAAGACGGGGTGTTATGACAACGGAGTGAACGCAAACTCAAGTAGTTGAATAGAGACGAAACAGAAAGGGCTTTTATCGTAATTTTTCTAGACAAACGAAATGCATAATATATACCAATTTTTTGTAATAAATATTTTTATCATTTTGAAATAAGTACTTAAGTCTGAAAATGTATACGTAAAAGACCATTCTAAGTTTGAGAATAAGTAGTTTATATATTTACCCCGTTTTACGACACTTATTATTTTGACCAATGTTTTTCTACAGACCCAAGCCTGAAATTGCGAAAACAAAATAATAGTTCCATCCACAGACCTAAAAAAAAATACTACCATTGACGCGACTGACTGACAAACAGCTAAAAAAGCGCATTTTCTTAAATTAATTACGCCCAATTTAAATATATATTTTTTCAGTAACAAAAACCGACACAGTGCTATACATGTACAAACTTAAACTAAACAGTAGAAAAATGACAGTTAAAACAGTGATTAAAATTTCTCAAGGGAACCACAAACAAAACGTCATCTGTGTATATATTATTTGTTGTTGATTTTGTCAAAAATCGCTGAATCAATTTCCATAGAATTTATGTGGGACCTCTAAAGTATGACCTAGGTACCAAACAAAAAAAACATCAAAATCAATTCATAAAATTGGCGGAATAATCGCGTAACAAAAATACAAAAAAATACAGTCGAATTAAGAACCTCGTCAATTTTCGAAGTCTGTTAAAAATAATAACATTAGAATTGATTTCTGTATCAAAACATATTTAAGACGAAGCTGGTTATGACATGATCACGATGTGACAGACGGCATAGATAACACGCAGGGCACCCGGCCAGAGGGAACCGACGTGATCGTGTTGTTGTCAATTTTGTTATTATTGCATTAACTAACTGCATCAAACACATCGTAGATCCGGATTCATTTTAATTACCATCAGGTAACTCTACCAAAAAAACTGCATAGAAATGCGGTTTCCAGCGAAATTACAGGGCACACAGAGATTTGACATCTGATATCTCGGGGTGACGAGCGCAGTGCATTGCCATCCAGGGTTTTGAACTGTTGAAGTTCAAAATTCTTGTGTGGCGCTGAGCTGTTATGGGCAAGCGTGAAGAGCCATCAGGCGAGCGACTTCGCTCGTCTCGTCACCCAGTATCATAAAAAAGGTAAAAAAGATTCAAGATTGATTTCGCATTCAACATTATAATAATTAAACAGATTAACAATGTTGTCTACATTGTATGTATTAATTACATCACATTCATGTATAACAATGAATAATTATTTATTTACAAAAAGAGGTGTAACCAATTTAATTTGTTTTAAAGTTTTACATAATATGATAGGGTTTTCCCGTAAATGGCGTGACCATTGATTACAAAGTATCTTAATAAAAGGTTTTTTTTTGTTTTTGAAAAATGTCAAATGTCAACGTTTCCATAACAAAAGGTAACCTACCCTCAGAATAATACCAATAGGTATTGTTCTGAGGGTAGGTATCTTTACTAGCACTACTTTAACAAATGCCAATCAAATAAAAAAACTATAGACGAGAAATGAAAACCTCATTCTTATTTTCTTGTCGATTAATTTTGAACTTCCCTAACCATTAATGACTGAGAAGAATAAAAAAGTTAACACTTTTGGTACAACAAAATATTTCAATGGCTTGCTGCGCAGAGAAGTGGCCTGTCCCAGCAGTGGGACGAATATAAACCGACGTTACCGACAATATACCGATAGAAAATATTTTAGCCACAGAGCAAACTATTTCTAGATAGGTGAACGACCGCGGGGATCTCTTCCACACAATGTGACTCTTCAAATGTTACAATTGACATTAACATTGGACTACTGACATTTTAAAATTGTTTAATTAGAGCAGTTGCATAATCTAGTCTAATTTACTTTATTACAGGTACAATCATATGGAAAATAGTTCACACTCTTGTAAGTAGTGGTGTTAAGAAAGAACTGGTCTGTTGAAATTGGTCAGAAAAGTATTTTTACAAGATTTAAAACATAAGAGACAAGGAAAAGAACGAAAGATGATGTAAATAAAACGAGCCGTACAATCATTTACATACGAGCAAAATATTATGTGGGTACTTAAAACGCGTTTTCCCAATTATTACAACCAAAGACTGTTCATTCTTTCCAACCAAAGACAGGTCTTTACACAATTTAGAACGATTTACACACTGTTACATAGCGAAAATGTGCAATTATGTAGATGGCTTCGTCGCATCCTGTTTTAGTACTAGCGAATACCCGTGAGCCATTTTGTGAGGATGATTACATGCAGGCGGTAACCCACCCTACCGTCCTCAATTATAGACCATAATAACTAGACTATAGTCTCGTAACTCAGTGAAGGGCATCTTATAATTTACAGGATAGCCCTGGAACCGGCGCGGTTCCAAAGAACTCAGTTCTGCATACAAAGTTGCGACGCTTGTAAACCAGCCATGAAATTACAATTTTATGATAATCGATTCACGTTCAATGGTGAACAAGAACATGCGTAGATATTTTCACACGCAATGACTACACAATTTCTATTCGGTTATTTGCTCTATCAGCTGCAAAAACATTATAAAAAGCTGAATAAAAATCACGAATTCTGATCACTTTCGCGAGGGATTTGAACATAAGACTGTCGCAGGCACCCAATATACATCAGTTAAATATTAAAAGAAAATGTTTTTATTTCAATTTTTAGAATGTTATTGCAGCTGTCAGATCAAAAAACCGAATGGAAATAGTGTAAGGACCGGTATCCACTGACGCTCAGCCGAGCGGATCTATAGGTCTAAAAGAAAAGACGAACACTGTTTTTTTTTCCTTAAACATTTTTACAATAATTCACCACCCACCATCAAATCCGAGCTCCGTCCAACTCAACTAAATACCGCCCCTAAAACGTTTAACAGTAAGTGCAAGTTCTCTAAAGCAAGTTTAAGCAGGAAATAATTTTTATAGTAAGATTTTTTTTTTACCCCGGGAAGTGAAGTAGAACGACAAGAAAACGTACGTTTTCATAACATGCAGTGAAAAGAAAAGAAATTTGATTCCAATATTTTCAAACAATATGAAATTCAAATACCTAGTTCCAACGGAAACGAAGTAAAGATTTTTTTACACGTTCTGAGCTTTTTGTGATGGGCCTGATTCATAGTATATTTTTTGGATGGCAGTGGATGATATGACGAGGAATTAGTTGGACAATTTACTAGGAAACAGTTCACTAGAAAATAGCGTGGGTGCAGCAAATTGCAAGATTTATACCGACAAGTTTGTCCACAGAAGCAGGAACCTAAGCGTTACGTTTGCGTTGCTGCGCTTGCGTTGCGTTTAGCCCCCGCTAAACCAATCAGTGACTATGTTGCTAAACTGTTAACTATTATGCGATGAAAATGTAAATAAACTTTATAGACAAGTTGTTAATTTGCCGGAAAGTCTTGACTTGCTTCAGGTTTTTATTGAATATTAATCACTGAATACGAGTAAACATTTTAAAATAAATTGAGGTGAGTTAGTTAGTAATGTAAGTTGGTTGTCATGGAAATATCATCCGGCTTAAATGCTAAATTTATTGTATTTGCTAAAAACGTAAGGAGTATAGCTTTTTAAAACTAAATTTGTTTTTTTTCGGCCATTAACTTATGAACTAGTTGTTTTCAAAATTACCTTCTTTATCAAGACAGGAATCTGGCGCTCCAATGACATTTCAAACTCGGAGGAACTCATGTGTATTCTGTCACTGGCCACTCAGTTCATCAATCACACCTCGGGGTCCGATCGCGTTCCACTTACAACGATATAGTTTATTTATTATACGATTATGTTTATTGTTATTTATGAACACGCTTCAGATAACTGTCACTCGTCCACGGTGTGATATTTTACATTTGTTTATATTGTATTTTAATTTGTATTTATTTACGTTTGACGGTGGTGGTGAGCATGTATCGCGTCGCGCAGCCACTCAGCGCATGCGCTCGAAGCGAATGAGCGGCGCGGCGCGGGCGCAGGCGCGCAAGAGTGGTGCGCGCAGCCCGGACTAGCTCCACTAACTCCCTGCACCATCAATTCCAGATACAATAATTATGCACCACTGTCACACATAATTAACTTCTGTTTGTGTACATTATAGTAGAGATAAGTCGGCCGATGGAGCGATAAACTATCATTTACCTACTCGGATTTACAGTAATATTTACATGGAGTATAAATAAAGCGCACGATGGCGCCGCGTGACGATCACGCGCGGGCGGGTGGCGCGCGCCCTCGGAGCCACCGGCGGCGGCGCCGCCAACTATGTGAACGCGACAAATAAAGTTTTTATAAAATCAAAAGCATTGCAACACCACAAAGAGGTTCGACAGGCTTGGTAAGACTTCACGGAAAGAGCACCTGATTTTAATATCTGCTTTTTGCAACAATCTCGTCAGAAATCAGAAGATTGATACAAATATACAAACACACTAACTTTCTCGTTGTTATGCCTACTTACCTACTAGAAATTTAATAAAAAACAACCATCACCTACTTAGTAATTATTAGCAAAATTATGTTAAATAATTTTCGTAGTTTAGTAAAACACGCTTTAAAATCGCTCATCCTGAAAATCCTGGTAAGGATAATGGGACAAACTATTTAAATTATTGCATTATCATCGGTCGTTGATAAGTGTGCAATTTTTTTGACGTTTCGAAAGTGGTGAAAATCACGTTCAAAGATTCCGTTACATAGATTCATAACAAACTAAGCTAATAAAAGAATGTTAATAAAAAACAAGTACGTGGGCATTATCTACTTTGAGTATACATTTCATAGGTACCTAATATATCTATACTCAAAGATGTTGAGAATGATCAATTGATGATCGATAATTCTAAAATGTACTGTTTATATTAAGATGCACAAAGTAAATGAGTCATACCAACTTTTGAAGAATTAAATTACTTATAACTATTAGTAAAACATGAACCAATCAGTAAAACGTTCAAGACTGTTAATAGTAAAGAGGATGTAAGCTACGATCTCAAATGTCACCTAGGAATCATCCAGACAATCCAAACATTGGTATTATACTTGTATCAGTTCGCCGACAGCATTGCCACGTTGAATGGGATGCAAATTTTTTGCAAAGTAGGCGCCATCATTCCGGTCAGCAGTGGCCTCCATCAAACGTTAGGCCAATTCCCTATACAAAAAAAACTATTACCTTATTTCGCACTAAAATAAATACATATCGGCTGATTTATACAAATCATCTGAGTGTATTCAACCTACAGCTGGTAGGTATTCCGTATATTTAAACTCTGTGAAAGTACATTTATGCCGGACTCTTTATTTTTAAATTTAATTACCTCGTTGACCACGAATCGACATATTGGTGATAAATTCAGTCTTGAATAATTAAAAAAAAAAATTGGTTTCTTAAACATCAGTGCCGATGGGGCCGAAAGGTTCTCGAATGGAGACCACGGACCGGTAAGCGCAGCGTAGGACGTCCACGCACAAGATGGACAGACAACCTAAAATCTAAATAACTCGCATGAAGTATGAAATGGGAACTGGCTTTTAGTGAAGTTGCCGGAATACACCGTTAGGTGCATTGCAGTTTGTCAAATCGTAGACCGCATCATCGCTTAACTACAGGCGAGTTGGCGGTCAAACACAAGCCAATTTAACGGTAACCAAATAGAACGGTAATTTCATCAAAATCGGTTCAGTAGTTTGGCTTTGAAATCAAAATAACTGTATATTTTTGTTACGTCGATGACAATATGATCATCCAAGTAACCGAATTTGACCATTTTATACTTTGTGAAGTCGGTTTTTAAAATTTTCATTAATTAGTAGTTTAAAACTTTAGAATAGTTTTGTTCAAACAGTTAGTTCAACAGGAATAAATACGATCATCTAAACGGTTACAATGTTTTTTTCTAAACTCTTAGATCAATCGAATTAGGTAGTAATCTTTGGATTGGAACAAACTAGTTTTCAGGGTAATAGCTAGCCAGTCGAGCACTAGAAAGAAAGTGACCTCTCATCATACTACGGTTTACTTCACCGGCTGCTCAAAACGCATGGTTTAGAACCCACGCCTACGGTGTCGAAGTAAAACGCACCAACCACTGAGCCATCATCGTTAAATTTGACTAATCTTTAAAATAACATTTCCGGATTTTAAGGCAAAAGACTAGTTTTACTATAGTATAGTTTATAAACAACACAAGATATATTTAACTGTCTTCAAAGAACTGTCAAACTCTTGGTATGAGAGCTTGACACTTGCAACTTTCCCATCACTGTCGTTTTTAGGTCTCCGGTGCATTATTTTTAGCATCGAGTTGGGAGCATTGTACTGCAACTGACTTTTCTTTCCTGACAAATAAATTGACACCATTTTGTGCAGGTTTTAGACTTTGGACTGATGTTTACATGAAATCAGAGAACGCGTGATCGATCAATGAGATTTTAATTGATCATTTTAGTAAGAAAACAAATAAAAAGTACTTATTAGGTACGTAACGCATACTCGTCAGCTTATTTCAACTCGGAATTATTATAGAGATACCTGTACGATACACATGTAATACCTATCGTACCTACCTAGCCTACTATGTCTTTAATGAGATTAGATAGATAGATAGAAACTCTTTTTGTGTACACCAGATATAAAAATTACAAACAGAAAACACTTACGAGCTAGTGCCACAAGTAGCGGCCTTATCGCTTAAAGCGATCTCATTCAGGCAACCATTGGATGGAAAGAATTTACAATTTACTGATCTCTTATTAGATTAAGTGGAATTGTCTGAGAATTTCTAACACCTACCTACCCTGGTATTTTTTTAGTACTGTTACACAATGATATTAATTTGATGTTTATAAAAAGTTGCATCCCTAGGCTACGCAATTTTTTTATAGTTTAGGTGAAACAAAGCAGGGCAGAAGGCTTAAGAGATTAAAAAATAATTATTTCAAGTTATTTTTAGTAGTTATAGTAGTAGTATAGTTATAGTAGTTATTTAAGTACACCCTTTCCGTGTAACCCTGTATAAAATGTCAACATGCAAATTGCTATAAAACTTCTGCAATTGTTATTCTAAAGATCAATTCCCTATCGCATTTTGTTTATATTATACGAGAATTACTCACGTATGATTAAGTCAGTTAATCCGACTATAGTTTCAACTGCATTCGGTAGTCTTTTTCAAGGTGAGTACGCGCGCGCGACTCTTTCCCGCTTTGCATTTAATGTTTAAAAGCTACGTCCGTTTATTTGTTTTGTATTCCTACAACTTTTTTATTTAAAAAAATGTGGAAAATGTGCGAAAGATAGCTTCGGCCAAAAAGTGGGCTCTTAAAATGGTAACTCAGTGAATTAAACCACACTCTACCTTACATTAAAATGACTTCCAATACACCACTATGACTACGAGTTTGTAAGTAAAACGTAAAACACCAATGACCAACTCATAAATTTACAGGTATTCAAAAATGCCTCACAAAATATCAAAGGAATGCGCCAGCATCGCCTCCCCACCGCTTCTCTGTCGACCACAACATCTCTTTTTATTATACTGTCAATAGTTCTGACGCATAATGCATCACTAAACTATCATAATTTAAATAAGAAATATTAAAAATATGTTTAGGTAATTTACTCATATCTACTCATACCTTCTCGAAGAGGATAAACTAATCAACTACGTCACAATTTTGTTCATAATTTTTCTGTAAAAAAACATAAATAACAGAGAGCGTATAGAGACAGATTGGGACCATTTTTTGTTCTCTTACAAGAATAGTGACGTCTTGGACAAATCTCAGTCCCGTAGTGACAGATGAATGCATCGTTGGGTGCGTAAGCGCAGCAACTGCGCCGGATATCGATCACTAAATTATTCATAGAATTTAAAGCTCGTCAATTCCAACTCGGTCGAGTTACTTTGTCTACAATAACGGTGTGGGACGGTACAGACTCGTCGACACACACAGTTTACGACCCACTTGGGGTTATTACCATAAACCAAATAAATATACCTACTTTAGACGATGAAAGTAAATGGCTAGTCAAAAACTCAACTAAGTATTCTTCTAAACTGTTTCTTAGACGAATATCTAGTGTATTTCCGCTTTAATGTCGTATGCAGTACAATAAGGAATAAAGGATCAATTATTTATTTTTCACTTATTAAAAATTGTAGTTATCATTACCAAAAACCATTTAGATATTAATCTGTAATTATAAAATCTATATAATAATTGACCACTTGAATAAGGAAGCAAAAATTTGGCCAATCCCTTATGGAGTTCAGTTAGAGGACCTCCAAGAAATCATTTTGCGAAAAAGGTGAATTAAGGGAAGCAAAAGGGTATAGAAAGTTTTTATGAAAATCTACCTGTACGAAGTCGCAGGCAACAGCTAGTAATCTATCTATACATATAATAAAAACGTAGGTTAAGTTTGACTATACTTATCTGTCTGTGGTCTGGTTTTGTGACCAGCCACTACATAAGTCATTGCTTTGCACCCTTTATGCAGGGTATATAAACTTAGCTTCTAGAAGAAGAAAGTGTATATTTTGCAATAAGAATAAAGAAAGAATGTTATTTTACTGTGATATTTTAACAGATAAATAGAATAGTTCCATTTCATGGCTTTTTAATCAAGGTATACATACAAATGCACGCGAAATAAGAAATAACTAGCCAAGAGCGTGTCAAGACAAGCATAATTCAGGGTTCCGTGGCCAAAGCCATATACTTGAGGTCGTATTCATAGTTCAGAAATTGCATGGTCATAGAAAAATTCAAACGAGCGAAGCTGGACAGTCAAATTTCAGAGATGTTTCATCCCGACATGACATGATATACTTTTTATGGTTTAGACAAAAAGAAAACTTCAAAACATGCTCTGCACTGTGGTCACATTATCTTTTTGATTTGAAAGCTGTTGACGGTGTTTTTACTTTATGCTTCTATCAATACTTCACACAGGGTGACTTAAAATAAGCAGCTGAATATGTTAAGGCAGTTTTTAGAATTTTTTTTTGTTTGTTCACGCACATTTCCAAACCCCTGGAAGAAAATGCGGACGGATTTAAATGATGTTTTCACGAATATGCTTAGCTATGACCAGATTGAAGTATAGGCTATGTTATTTTGCGCAAGGCCGGATTAAGGGAAGAAAAAAGGATTGAAGGTTTATATGAATATCTACGCGTACGAAGTCGCGGGCAAAAAAACTAGTTAAATAATAAAAACTATGAAATATAACAAAAATTAATAAGTATATAAAAATAATAAAAAATATGGAATTACAATGGAAGCGGAAATACACCATGTTTTAGAAACAGTTTTGAAGATAAACTAGCCTGATTCAATCAAGTATTCTTCTTGTAGGCAAAGTGGAAAACATTCATACACTACATCATCGTACACATCGTAGATAGCTTATGCGTTTAACTGATAAGTACATACTAGTACTTCGTACTTATTTGTGTTTAAGATAGAGCCTATCTGTTGGCTCTACCTATAGCAGGAAACTGACCACTTGATCATTAAAATAGATCAGTGCTACAGTAAATATTTTTTTTAATTTTAATGTAAAGTTAATTGTATATTTAAAGACTGAAGTATTATATTCCACAGTCATAAAATGTTATTTTACATGTTAAATTATAATTATATCTACTAATTAATTCTAATTTAAAATAAATAAATAAAAACTAGCCTAACCAAACAGCCCGCCCCGGACCGTGCCTGGTGCAAAAGTGTCCATAACGCTGGCAGCATTCCCACGCTGAATTGCAATGGCCAATCTTTGCACCAGGAACGAGCCAGAGCGGGCATTATATTTAAAGTGTAAATGTTAAATATAAATATTAAATGTACTTAAATGTTAAATATTGATGTTGATGTGTAATGTAAATGTTGTAGGTATGCTAAATGAAAATGGAAATGTTTATTACTTAAAATGAATATTATTACTTAATTCATAATAAAATAAGACCCGTAACAGACACGTCAGCATGGCTGACGTAAACCGCGTCGGCCGACGAGAGAGGGAGAGAAGAGATATATTCTCACTCTTTCTCTCCTGTTGGTCAGACGGCGGTTCGTCAGCCAAGTTCGATACGTCTGTTACGGCTAAAATGATTATTGTGTAAAATGTATCGGCTCGACATATCGAATGAGGGAATGTTATATAAAAATATAACTAGGCACTAAGTATTGCACGTCCGCCAGGACAAACTGTTGATTCTAAAACACACTAAAACATCTATGTACACAGTTCTAAGCAATAAAATTATTCTATTCTATTATTCTATTCATTTTCAGTTTTCGTTTTTATTCTTTTACACTAATTTATGTAGCAGTATTTCAATGTAGCTTAGTAAATTGTTTCATAAGTTCATAAAATTATAAGTAAGAAGCGTAAATAATTTTATAACACTATACCTGCGGCGGAAAACTTTGAGAAACTACGGATTATAGCCATTGGCAACGTTTTAATTCCCGATAACATTGTATAGTCATAGAGTGTCATAATTATAAGTTACGATGAAACTTTCTAATGCTACAAAATAGATCAAGAAGTATCCAAGTATGATTTGCTAGATTCCAGATCTTTGAAATTACGACGACGTCTTTATAAAAACGTTATTAGCATTTTTCGAGTGGAGACAAATGGACTATCCATCTAGGTACTTATCTACTTTGAGCATCCTTTAACTAACTCTATAAATCTCCCTCGCTTTCTCTCTTTCTCTCAATCTCTATCTATTACTTAATCGATCTCTATGTATCTCTCTATCTTTTTATAGCTTTCTTTTTCTAAAAAGTACTCACTCTCTCTCTCCCTCTTTCTACCACGCTCCTTCTCTCAGGACGGTTAAAAGAACCATGAAGGTTTATACCTAAAATTATAAAACTTCCTGTTTCCATAAAATAAACCAACCATTATTGTCCAAACCAGCTAAAACGACGTTGTTGTAAACATATTTAAACCAATCCCAAAAAAACTCTGGAACATATGCGTACTTGCGTATTGAAATTATTAAGTGACAACAACCCAAACAAATATCCCAATATCTTTGCCAAATGTATTTCCAGAACAACAGACGAGCGTGGGTATCTCTAAAGATAACGTTTCATAACATTCTCGTTTCTATCCTAACCAACCAGGGTATTATAAAACGTGGCTTTTACAAAATTAAAGAAATAAACAGTCCCTTGATTCCTTCCTGGGCCCGTACCGTAAGCTCTGCAAGGCGATTAAATTTAGGTGACTGTGACAAATTAAGTTAACGTGAACCTTAACGCACCGAGATACGGTTTGCGGTCGCGTAACTTGTCACAGTCAGACTGACAAATTAAGTTAACGTGAACCTTAACGCACCGAGATACGGTTTGCGGTCGCGTAACTTGCCACATTCACCTAAAGTAAAACGCGTGTAAGAGTTCACTGTACGGGCCCTGATCGTTAACTCAGACACATTCATTTATGATGTGATTAAGCGACTATTCTAATAGATCCAATAAGATTTCATATTATGCCTAAAATTTCAGAATAATAAATTGGCTTTAACTTCGGGCAATACATTAATGAACGGTACTCATTAAGTTATTAATGTTGTTTTGGTTAATAACGAGGTTATGGAGTCAAATTAACATTGTATTAAATTGAGGGTTCTATACTCATTCAACTCATTAGCACCACTTGGAAATGATGCGAGCGCATAATAAGTTTACTAATTTATCCTCAGATCAGAGAAATAAGGGAGAGATATGCCTAAGTACAATTATCATTCGTGTGAAAATGTCAGTCAGTAATTTCACTATACCGTAAAACTGTAACTTATCATCATTATCAGCCTATCATGTTCCCACTGCTGGGACACAAGCAGGGCTCTCAGAAATACAGGATGGGCCATAATTCACCTTGCTGGCCCAGTGCATGTTGGGGAACATCACATTTCATTGATGTTTTAAGGTTCTTGGATATAATCATACCGGTTTCCTCACGATGTTTTCTATTACCGTTTTTGAGAGACGGAATCGAAACTGCGCCTTATTTATTTAAATACATACAAAATAAGTTATTGGTGCCTGGCCAAGGACCGAACCGGATGCCGTCAGATCGTAAGACGCACATGCAGTAGCATGTGCGCCTTACGATCTGCTTCCATCGCCCCGAAACTGTAAGTAAGTCACACTTACTAATTTTTCACGTACACCAAAAAACTACCAGCGACACCAATGAACTAACTTATAGTCCACAAGCAAAAAAGGGCTGCAAGGTCGTTTGCAGGGTGAGTTCAACGAAAGGCTTCAAGCCTGATTTAAGCCTGATGCGTTCACACCCGCTACGCCACCTTACCATATCTCCCTTGTCTCACTATCAGACGAGATTGTGTTCATACGCCTAGCCAGTCAGTGGTGAACACCTTTCAAGATTGAAGTAACAACCAATATTCGCAGCGAAGTTCATCACTTTGACCATTGCAATACAAAGATAAAATTAAAATTTCTAATACATGCACTAATTAGCGATTTATTAGAATGAAAACTGAGTAGAGTACATATACGCTAATGTAATTTCTTGAACGGATTGTGTAACACAAATATTGCGATTACATCAACACCAGAACATCGTATGGACATGTGCGTCAAAGTTCTTTAAATAGCTCTTGCAAAAGACTTCAACGCGCGCTCTGCATCTGAATCTAAATGTACCTACTCGTGCTAATTAAATTAATTACCTGGTTCCAAGGGACTGCTGGTCTATTTACATTACGTCAAAATGAGTTCCAAAATGCTTTTCTGTGAGTTGTTAATACTATTTTATTTTATTTATTTTATTGGCCTACGAATACGAACAGTCAGAGAGACGGAAGACCTAATCGTGCACATTAAGTGAATTACTATCGTTGCGTGCCCTATTCGAGGCTGGTGCTGCACAGCGTCGCACTAAACACACGGACTTATTCACACTCCAGTCTCACAAAATAGTGTTTCAACCCGCATATTCTGCCACATGGGCAAGTCCCTCCGCCTTAATCCCTCTTCCTATTTCCTAAAATACCTTTGTAAACTAAATTAAGAGTCAACCAATTCAATTTGTCATAACAGGGTTGATTTAAATTAATCGGTAATGTCTATATAGTTATCCAACGGACTCAATAGCACAGGCTTAGCCTAGTTTGGGGCCCACAGTTAAATCTATGTACACATCTATTAATAGAGAAATTATGTTGGCTATTCTTAGTAAGTAAAGTACAGTAACAAGTTTTTTTGAAATAAAATAAAGATTATTTTTATGTTACTTCCGATTTCATCCCCACGCGTAGATAAATAAACGGATACGGGAGTCACAGATGTGACATATCCGGCAAGTTTGGCAGACACAAGAATTCTGAGTACGCCACTACGATATAAATTGCACGCAGACCGTTCGCCCAAGGCTTGTAATCAACTGAAAGTGACTAACATAAGCTATACAAGGATCCATGAATTTAGTTGTCACGGCACCGACAAAGAACAAGGCCTGCGCTTGCGGTCGGACTGAAATAGGCTGAGATCAAACGCGACTGTTGCCGAGCTAGATCGGGGGAAAGGCTTCTTCAGATAATGCTATTAGGGCGGAACCGGAGGTCGGGATACATTTCATTCAAACGTACGTATTATTTTTATTTAGGAACCACTTCACGATTTTGAAACTTGGTAAAGATAATATAATTTATTTGCTGAAAACATAAACACATTTAAAAATACTTGTAGAGATTCCATAATATTCGTACCTGTCGTAACTGTTACATAATTAAATCTAGATTTAAATTATCAAAATAATTTTAATAAAAAAATATCATGTTAGTCTACTTAAATCTGGTAATTAGATTAAAACTGTAAATACGGCAAGAGACCCAACGCCGATGGAATGACGATCATCTCCTAGAAGATGGGGCGGCCTCTGGCGACTGTGGGGGCCGGTCGCTCTCGAATTAAATAGGAACCTGGCCAAACGTTTGATGGAGGCGACTGGTAACCTGTATATTGGCACTTTGGCAAATGAGCTTTGCCATGAATGCTAAAGGGTTTTTAGATTAGTTCTTCATATAAATCATATTATAATATATATATATAGGTTTATATACTTCAAGTATTTTTAATTTGACAATATGAATGTCTAAATTTCAAATAAAAAATACTTGCCAAGTATAATAGAAAAATTGCATTTTTACTATACTTACCGAAATGTATAGAACAACAGCAGATATTTTCATAATTTCAGAATTGATCTCATTGTAAAAGTTGTTCATAATGATGCACTCATCATGATCAATGAACTTCTTTTGACGCAATTTTACCGTTCCGAGTAACCCTGTATAACGCGGGGCAGGCGAGAATAGTGAGGGAAAAGCGAACAAGCTATGACACGACATATACGAATAGTTATTTATTCGTGAGACGCGAAGTAATGTAGTCGGAAACTATGAACATGGCTTATAGCTACGAGTTGGTTCAGTTTCTACTATCATCTGTTCTATGGCACAGATAAGACTGGTAAAATGCTTGTATCGATAGTCAATACTTAGCTTACATATTTTACTAGCAATTGCCCGCGACTTTATGCGCGTAGGTAATGCAATCCCCTTTTGACCCCTTTAATTCTGTTGTAAAATCCTTGCTTAGCGGATGTCTATATATACTTTATAAAAAATATACTGTAACTGTACTGTACCTACTGTAAACTAGCTGCGCCCCACGATTTCACCCGCGTTGTTATGAAAAATACTTATAACATCAGCTGTCTGCCAGTAAAAGTCTCGTCAAATCGGTCCAGCCGTACATACATACATACAACACCTATTATAAAATAAGATGAAGAAGAATTTACTCGATGCTCGGTTACATGCTAATTTTTGCGTTTCGATTAAAAAGTCACCTGATACATAGATTTCTATGATCGCCACTCTACTATTGCACACCGGCGCCGTTTACTCAACAGTGAAATGATAAGTTGTTGATAGCTCCAAAACCTGTTATAGCTAATGCAATTGTCTTTTGCACAGTTATTGACGTATCTTGTTTACTATTCAGATTTCAGCGTAACGGTTGCGTTCCGCGTTTCGAAATACTTTAACTGCAATGTCTTAGTTTCACAGACAAATGTTATTTCTAAAAGCACTCAGACCTATCTGTAAGGAATGCTAATGGTATAGTTTGCTAAAACTAATTTGACGTTTAATTATTCCAGACTAAGGCAGCTAAGGCTGGTAGTTAATGACCAGTAAATTCCTAAACGAATTTAATTACAAGCACTTGGTTAGAACTTTAGGACTTTATATACGGACATATACCTAAACGGGTTTGAATTAGTTTTGTAATACATAGTAAATATCAATTGTACTCATAACTGAATCAAACCCGAAATCTAAAAAATAGATGAAAAAAAATTGTTTTAGCAATTTCTGGGTTGGTGCGACAAAAAAGTTTGACAATGATACAATGCCTTTATTGGTCTGTGAAACTAGGTAATAGGTATCCAAACAGTAGCCTCTAGTTTCCTAGAAATGGTATATAGACATCATCAGAAGTTGTGTAAAAGATGATTACAATGTTCCCCTTTCGGGTTTATACTTTACGGATCACACTACTGGGTTACGCGGAAAGGGTACTATGCCCTAAGCAGTTCATAGTACCCATCATTATGACCAACTTTTCCTATGGGAGCAACTCGGAAATCGCGAAGAAAATATCAGCTGTTCCATAGACGATTATAAAAAAATTTAATTCACAAAATTTGTTAAATATGCAATTTCGGTTCCTCGGATGACATAATATTGCCATCAAAGTAACTAAATGTTCCGGTTATTTCTATTTAAAAGCCTACTACTGAAAACTACTGCACCAATTTTGATGAAATTGCTATGGGGTCAATATAAAAGACGTCCTTTTAATTTAAAAAAAACTTTCCAAATCGGTTCTGAGTGAGAATAAATGACTGAGTTCTGAGGTAGCAAACATTAAATGAAACAACCGATTTAAAAACAGTATATGATTATTTACGGGATATTTACCGTGGTAAGGTTGTGGAAGGAGCTCCCGATATTTCGGTGCAGTTACGATACATGCACAATGTTCACGTGAAGACTGAAGAATGCGGGTGGTTGGTCGAACAGTTCAAAGTTAGGTGCAGACAAAACGATCTACCCTCTTTCTCAGTCTTAAAACGGTGTTTCGATTTGAAAACCCCTCCTTTTTTGAAGTCGGTTAAAAATAGTCATTCACACTCGATAAAATGTATGGAACAGCTCATATTTTTATGCGATTTGAGTGTTGCTCCCATAGTAAAAGTTGTTCATAATGACTACCCTTTACTATGGACCCCTTTCAGCTTAGTGCACTCTTTCCACGTAATCCTGTATAATATCTACTGAAGTATAAGGAATGTGTTTCTGCAAGAAGCAGTTAGGAACACTTCGAGCCAGGCGGTCTCGGCTGGTATGCGTCGGGAACCGGTCGCTACACGCACCCTCCCCTGACACCTGAATGTACTCTTGAATAACTTTACTATGAACCTATCCACGTAGGGCTACCAGTTAGTCAATGTTAGTTCTAGGCCAAGAAATTTGCTATCTAATCTAAATAATCAAAATTAAAATCAAAGCGAAATACCACTCACTCATTTGCTGACTGGCTGACTCATCACGAAATCTCGAAACTACTTAACCTACGAAGATGGTAGGTAAATTTCTTGTGAAGTATAGAGGTCCGCTAAGGATTTTGCTGCGTAAAAGTTCACTTGATAGATTACGTGTACAAAGTCGC
This sequence comes from Agriopis leucophaearia, assembly GCA_949125355.1. Taxonomy (NCBI): domain Eukaryota; kingdom Metazoa; phylum Arthropoda; class Insecta; order Lepidoptera; family Geometridae; genus Agriopis; species Agriopis leucophaearia. The sequence goes on along the minus strand of OX421273.1, from coordinate 6,867,226 downwards.
GAGTTAACAGCTATTAAGCAATAAATACGTTAGGTACCTAATTGTTATATAATCGACAGTACTACGTGCCACAACTTCGAAGCTCGCTAAAAGAGAACGAATAAGGATACTTACTGATTCTCTTTCAGGTAGTCTCTTCAGATTCGGATAAATAAGAATGAACTACGCTTACAGGTTAGCTAGTTTAGTCACTAGTTAAGACCACGGTCAGCAGCCAGATATTTACAACCATTTTAAAGAAAAAAAAAACACTGAGTAAGAATTTTAAAAACCTATTGGACATTATCTTTGGAATAACACTGCAAATGATATAAATCGATTGCATACATTGCATGTGTTGCACAGAACGTTGGCGGGTTTGATTCTCGGTCGGCCACATAATAAAATTTGAATTTATATCTCGGGTTGCGGTATTAGTTGTGTCTATCTGTGTATGCGCGTGTGTGTTGCATCAGTTGCTTGGAATTCAGAATCAGGGAACCCAATGAGTATGATAGGTATGTAAGGTTATTTATTAGTACCCCACGCATTGGCAGTGAAAATATAGGAAAAATAAATCGATTTCAGAAAACATACAAAAACGTGATCTTTATGTGCTAATCCATAAAACGGATCCTGTGATGCACTGACGCAACAAGATAGATAAAATTATAGGAAAGGAAATCACGTCATCCGAGCATTTGCGGGCAAATAAAACTCGAAAAACTAATAAATCGGCCAAATGTTTACAAGACCAGCTAGCGGCGAGCTTGTTGCGTGATACTGCGAAAAACATTTCTAATACCATGTCAAACTGAATAAATGCACACTAATGCCGCACTATTGATCTTTCCCACATTTTTCACCAAATTCAAAAAGCCGGAGGTTCTATGATATGTTCCACTGTTTTTACTGTATGTTCACCGATTTCTCCGCCAATTATGAATTGATTTTGATGATTTTTTTTTTGTTTGGTAGGCCATACTTCAGAGGAGGTCCTATGTAAATTTCATCAAAATCGGTTCAGTAGTTTGATTTTTAATCAAAATAACTGAAAAAAACCATCGACCGTCCAAGTAAACGAAATTGGGTATTTAGGTACTAATTTTGAAGTCGGATTATAATGTGATGCACTTGTTAATATTTTTCATGAAGGATATCACTGTCGGTTTAAATATATTTAAAAAATCCGACTGTTCGTTATTTTCAGCAATTTTCGATATATAAAAGATCTTCCGCCAAAATAAAAAATAACAACGTAATTTTAAAACATGCGCAATCTCTTTCTATACAGAAAATCCAACCTTTTTTAAAACTCCTACTAAGCGAATTAAAAAAAAAAGGTGAAAATATGCGGAAGATAGAATTATATATTGTGACATTTTGCTTTGTGTACAACTACTACAAATAGGTAACATATACATACTTGTAATTTGTTCGTGTTAGAAGTTCGTTATATAAATTCGTGGTTGTTAAAAATTGAACTGTGGCATATTGATTGAGTTAAATGTAAATTATCCCGTTTCATTAGTATGTAAGTGCTAAATTTGCATGTCGAAAGGCAGTAATGGCGAACTATTATTTTCTGTATTCCACCAGTGGGCGAAGTACGAGTGTTCGATACGTTAAATACGCATCAAATTACATATTAATTTCAATTTCTAAAATTAAAAATTTGTATTAAATTCGATACATAGTTTATGCATTGAATAATATTCGTACTTCGCTCATTGTATCTATTTATAAACCTATTATACTCAAAAAATATATACAATTACAATTATTTTACTATCCATCATTTGCCAAAACTATAAAACAACACCAAAAAACATTCATGAAATACGAAATCCTACAACGGATGCTATTACTGACTGTCGAATTTCCGACATCGTGAACTAAATATTTTATGCCCGTATCAGATTCTTAGTCCAACCAAACTTGGCTGTTTGGCTCCAGGTGTTTGGCTATCAATGCACGCGTGCCCTAGGGCGCGGGACCCAACGTTACTTATGGACCTACCGCGACTGTGCAGTGTTACCATAAACATTAACCAGATAATAATAGTTAAATAATGTATCTACATTCGATAATAATGTTATATGATTATTTACGGGATATTTACCGTGGTAAGGTTGTGGAAGGAGCTCCCGATATTTCAGCGCAGTTACATTCACCATGTTCACGGGAAGACAGTGAGTTTAAACCGTAGACAGAGAAAACAATAGACGCAATCACATTTCCTACTCTTTTACTCCGCAGCGAAACAGCCATATGAAAAAATAGCATGCGTGAAAAAGAAGGATCTATGCTTTTTGCCTCTTTGTCGTTGTAACCGGTTGACTCCAAGCTCTAATTGACAGTATGGTGACAAACATTGAGAGATTTTTGTGTTTTTTCGGAAATAAATCATCTAAATTCAATTCGTTATCCTTAAATTATTATCCTCGTGTGGTCAAGAGTATTGGATTTCGTCACAATGGTGCAGTGTTGTGTTTTGGGTTGTCGGAACAGAACAGAACAAGGTTTATCTGATGTTACATTTCACAGGTTTGTAATGGCCGTTTTTATTTACAATATATCGTCTAAAATCAATAAAAATAATAAATATGATGTATTGATGCAGGGGCAACATATTTAGATGTGAAGTTTTACTGCAAAATTACAAATTATACAAAAGCAAAGAAGAACGTAACCTCAAAGATATTGAGTTAGGGCTGCCATAATGTAGCTTTCAATTTTTCCCTAGTTTTCTAAATGTTTACCGACGATGTATTGAATTTGACAGATTTATTTTATGCGCTCAAATAAGATGCCATTACTGTATTATCGGTTTTGTATAGCAGCGTTTTTTTTTAACGAAAAATGATTTTTTGTTTGTACTAAACTAATAGTAGAGTCGGAATCTATGTTATCTGTAATCACAGAATTTACCATATACTTAAATTTCCTAATATTTATTTACAGATTTCCATCGAATGCAGGACCGGTAGAGATTTGGATACAAGCATGTGGTAGATATGATTGGAGACCAACACGAAATTCCAGAATTTGTTCCAAACATTTTAAGAATGATTTATAAAGCGTGGAGAAAAAAACTATCTGAAACCAGGTGCTCTGCCAACTAATGATATTTATGTGAGTAACCAGAACCACTAACTATGACCAGTAAAAAAAACAACTCATAAGTTTTCCACCAACGAGAATTATAACTTTAGTGAACAACATATAACTTCAGTGAACAACCGTGATAGTTTAAAACAAAAAACTGTTGTTGTAGACCTTTTTTCCGATTTTATTATTATTTGTTATTGAATCCGCCGTAATTCTTACTCCTTACAAAAGCGAATGTAACTCTGTCTCTCTGTCTGGATGTTTGTTCGCTTTTCACGACTAAACCGATCTTAACGAAATTTGGCAGGAAGGTAGTATGCATCATGAAGACGGACATAGGGTACTTTCCCTCAAAATTTGTTGTCAAAAACTGCTTGGTTATAATTTTTATGGTTTCGTAATATTGAAAATAGCTGATTTGAGGGTGTATATGTGTAATGAGTAATTCCCGTGTCATATTACTAAAATAAGGTACATTCATTTTGCCGTGCCCTAATTTGCTAATTTTATTTTACAGACTTCTGATCTTACTTCGAAACCAGGGGGTTCAGATTCAACTGGTCAATCGAAATTTTCAGGAAAACGACCTGAAACGCTAGATTTAGAAATGACAAGAAAACATGAGGCTTTATAATCGTAACTTGGCTATTATGTATTGATTTTGTTCTTATTTCTGTTAATTTAACTTAATATATCTTCATGTAAATACTAATTATCAACTATCTTACCTACTGTCTAAATTCTACCTATCTATGCAGGCCTATGTTGGTGTTGCAACGAGGCATTTACACAATTTTAGTTTATATTAGTGAAAACTTTTTTCTGGCTTTTGTGTAACTATTCATTGTATATCTACCGTGTTTGTTAGCAGCTGTTTGTTTTCCTTGTAAAATAAAATAAAATATAACCTGAAGTTTTACTGTTTTTTATTTTATTACAATAGTAATAAAACCCACCCTAACTTCCCTATCTTCTATGGAGCCATAATAAAGTGGCAACACTCTTAGAAAATATCGCTATCTCTTATCCGGTTACAGCGTACTTGTGTCCATTGGTTCCTCCGTCTACGGTTTAAACAGTGTTCGATAATAATGTATTTACACCTCGTCCGTAAATATGTTTTTTCTTGATTTTTTGACACTCATGAAAGTTCGAGATGGCGAGTTTGGCATATTTGAATTAAGAATTACGAACTTATTTGCTCAAGAAATAGTGACGTCCCAAACTATCAAATGTGCAGTTTATCAATGCTATATTGAAATTATCGATACCGTTAGGAAAGAATGGACCCGAGTCACCTCGTCTTGATGATGAGATCCGAATAGGGATAGGACAAAAAATTACAACGTCGTTCTAGAAATTTCACAAATTTAATGGTCTTTGAGATAGAACTTTTTAATAATAAACAATGTTATTTTACTGTTGGCTGCGTCCTAATGCGCCATAAAAAAAAATGTATAACGCTGTTGATAATACAAACAAACACTAAGACAAAGAATTAAAAACGGCACACTTTTAATTGTAGATGTAAACTTTTTATTTAAATTAATAAAAGATGTTGCATGGGGTATAAACAAAACTAAAATTTAAATCAGATATCAGTTCAGCGTAAGTTTGTTATCAATCGTTGTACGGATTTAGACGCCCTACATAATTATACAAACTTCTAACTGGTCTGTTACGTGATGGTATAATAGTAATTACGACACCGATCTAATTCAGTCCCTAAAATTATAAATAAGGACACAAGGAAGCCTAATATAATAAGACGAATATAGTGAGACGAGAATACGAAACAAACCAACCGAGCCTGCTATATATTTATACTTATTAGGAATACTTATAATATAACTACCTGAAACCTTTCCCGATCTTCGAACACTGAATCGCATAAGCCCTGACGAAAATATTAACCTATGTTAGAAGTAAGAGTAGGTGTACTGAAGGTTCCATCAAAAAACAGTAGGGCATTTGGCAATTGACATTAATTTACAAGCGCATATTGATGTTCTAGGCCATATTACATTTCAATTTATAATATGGCCTAGAAAATTAATATGCGATAGCACAGGTATTTTTGAAAGCTTTCAAGACTAGTTAGAATAAAAGTATTTGAGTAGCATTACAGTCCATAAAGAAATTAAATCTTTATCTAATTGCCACACTTAAATAAAATAAAAAAGCTTTTATTTGTTCCTTATACAAATTTTAAACATTTTAAAAAAGAGCCTTATCATCTATGTTAATGTGTTAGTAGATATTTATTTACAATTATATTAGTTTCCTATTTTTTTTTATTAATCTTCTATTGATTCGGTATAAGGACCGCCTGTAGCGGTAAAAGCCTCCTCCAATTTTTTCCATTCTTCTCTATTTCTGGCAGTTCTGGACCAAAGTTTACCGCGACTTTTACTATATCGTCGTGCCATCTTTGGAAAGGTCTACCTTGCTTACGTTTTCTGTCTCTAGGTACCCAGTTTGTAAAACAATCTTTGCCCTCCTATCTATATATATTACGATTCTACCCGTTGGATGTGACCGGTCCACTTCCACTTGAGTTTTCGGTTTTCTCTTATCTCTCTCTAGCTTTTGTCTTTTTCCTAATCAGCGTGTTATGTACTCGGTCTCTTGCCACACTTAATTTCTTCTAATTACTCATAAATAAAATCATTATCGTGGAACTCGATTCAATTATCGAATGCTCGTAAAATTCACACATATTATTATATATGTACTTCTGGATTTCAAACTGTTTACGACTATAAACATTTTATTGGCGTCTTATCTCTAAAAAATGTAAACAACTTTCAATTATTATTTATTCATTTTGTACCTACTAAAAACAAAGTGTTATTTATTTTCAGTGCTCTGTAAACATTCCGTATTTGGTTAAAGAAAACGCTCGGTGAATTCTTGTGCTTAATTGGGCGGGGTCGTTGACCTGTTAACGGGCTTGTTATTCGGTGGGCGGGCGGCGCGGCGCGGCGCGCGCGCACCGCGTATGACCTTCGACGACACCCGCCAATATAAACTGAGGATTACGACTTTCATATCTCATTTTATTTTAACAACTTTTTGTATTTTATTTTGTCTGATGTTGTAAAATATCTCCTACTTACTTTTTTGTAAAGATAAATGCATAGAATTTATGGTAAGTGGGTACGGAAAGTTATATCTATAGAATCACGGGTAAATTTGACAATGAGCAATGCAAAAAAAGCAATTTTGGTCACAGAGATGGGTTTTAGACTTTGGCTGGAACTGCGGATTGTATCTAGAATACAGTAAACTCGTATTGTAGAATAGTGGGGCAAAAATGGATGCGATCGAGGGTTATACGTGGCCATCTCAGTGCATTCGTGACGCGGCATCACGCAGCGTGACGGTGCGGACGCAGCCAGCGTGACATAGCTGGTCCTTGCTCGACACACTTACACAATACTTGAATGGGGACTGACACTAAGTAAACGATTCTTTCTTACGAGTATTTAGAGTACCATAACTGAATGCAATAACAAAGATCTTTAGAGACCACTCATAGGAAAATCTTCAAAGGGGTTCTAATAAATTTTGCTATATTATGTTATGTTAGCTAAGTAGGAAAACTTATTTGTATCCATATGAAAATTTTACTGAACATTGTTTACAACCAATGTTCAACACTGTATTTTTTTCTGTATTAGTACAGTTTAGATTATATCAAAGATTTCTCGGGTTTTTTTAGGTCTGTGGATTATTTTAAGTACATTCTTATATAAGTACGTACATTCACTATTTTTTTATCTTCAATAATATTGATACGCTCGAGCGAGATATAGTGGACGCACGAAACACTGTATCTTTTGCTGTTTATCATAACTTACAAACCAAGTAATTTTCGTTTAAATGACAAACTAAATTGGTAACAACTGATTGCTTGTTATCATTCTGCTCTATGAAATGAAAGATACCGTAACTATTTTGTTTTGTTATGATAGATTTCTTGATTTTTAAACCGTCTACGCAAACATGGTTTTAAAGTTTAACGTGTATCGTTTATTTAACTATCTGTCTGTAGCTCCCAAAGCCTGAACCGCTTATGATATAAGGTCAAATTTTTTTTGACAAAAAAAACATTTAAAACTGGATTTTTAGCGTTCTGATTCTATCAAATGTTATATCTATAGAAAATTCAGTTTTTGTATGAAATAGATCTGTATTTTTATTGAAAATAACGGTTTCAAATTTTGGAAAAACTCAACATATCATCAACTTAATACTTCCAATTTACAAAAGTAATTTTTCGTAAAACTTTTTGAAGTTTGAGAGTGGATTTCGTTTAATTACTGACTCAAAATAAACAATTTTAATGCGATGGTTTACTTGTTTTATATTAGTCTTGACAATTAAGGCTTTATTTTTCGTTTTATGCCCGAAAATCCAAATAGGTACCTAAAATAGAACGGTACATTTTGTAATACAGCCCTTAAGTAGTTTTTTTGTTTGAAAAGTGACTTGAAAGTGAGTTATGGATCAAGAAAATATATTCAGCCGAAGATTATCTGTTCTATTGTAGGTATAAAAAAATATATTTTGACATGTATATCTTAAAATAAATGATAATGTGTGAGCGAGAGAGCTGCGGACGGAAAGAGTGAAATTTTCATTCTGTTAGAATAAATTTATTTTACCTTTTTTTTCAAATTTTCAAACAAAATCAACAACTATATCGTGAGACTTTTTCACCTTTAGCAAGTCGCTTCAGGCCATATAAAGCCTATACGATAATTAAGCGCTATCACCACGCGCGATCTCTGAAGCACGAATGTCACTGCAGATAATTCGGACAGATATGGCAACACCACCTCTCCCAATCCAGGACACAGAGTTGACTGCTTAGCGGGACCATATTTGGCTTTATTGCCTGGTATCGTAACTGCGGTGAATGCTGTAAACGCGCCAAGTGCATAACACGGTTAGACATACATAAACTTAACAGCACCGGCAAGCAATTTAACTGAGCATACTTTTTGATGAATCTTAAACTCATATAAAATATATATTAATTAAATATTTTAACGATGTAGAAAAAAATTAAAAAATAAGAGTATTTACAAAATATCTAGCTGTTGCCCGCGACTCGTACACGTATACAGGGAGGGCTAGGCATATACCTTGTACCCTGTACCCGGCAAGAGCATTTATTCACTAAAAAAATACAAACTAACACTACAAAAACATTTATAGACTGTTAAAGGTCTAAAGACAATGCAAATTCTCAAGGCCACTACATAAAGACGGCTTTAATTCAATATGGAACGGCCGATTTTTTAAAGCGAATTTTGAAAAGTCGTAGAACAAAAGTTGTTTGTTTTGATGTACTAAGGTGCCCTTAAGAGGATGCTAACTGATTACCAGTAGCCCTGTATATAATAAACTTACGAAGCTTTTTATGCGGTCCAAAACAGTCGTGGATCTGGGCAGACAGGACAAGGGGCCAACTCCCATTCAAATCCTCCCTGGAACCGCAAAGTTACTAGGTATTAAATACACATACATTCAGAAGATTTTAATCATATAGGTAGTCAGACTGCTATTGTGCATGCGTGTTTAAATGTTGTTTATTCGTATTTTCTGCAAATAAATTTTTAACTTACGAGGGACACAGGATATTTTTTATCCCGGAACATGTACGGTTTCCGAGGGAATGTTTTCGTGGGTGAAACCGTAGGGCATAGCTAGTAATAAACAATCTTGAATTAAAGATATTTAGGTAAGTATTATAAATTGAAACTCGGGCACAAGATCAAATTCAAACTCGCAAAATTGGTAAGTTTATTGCGATAGTCTGAAGGATGAATCAGTCTTCCCGTGAATGCCCGTGCATGTAACTGCGCCGAAATATGGGGAGATCCATCCACAGCCTTATTACGATAAATATCCTGTGAATAATCACAACTATATTATGTAGTTTAAAACAGTGTTTTACAAACATCCGTTGCACAACAGTTGTCCCGACATCATTCATGACCCATACTATATTTATCGTTTCCCGGGAAGCATTCGTGACTAATTAAATAGGTCTGTGTATTCGTAATGGTAAAATTGCATCGAGTATATCGGCTTTCGCCGAGAATAACAGGGCGTTTATCATCTGCAATGGAAATAAGGGCCCGTTCTAACGAGCGTTATCTTAGGAGAGATGTCGCACAGTTGCCGGCTTGCTACTGCTTGTCCCCTTTGCCACAGATTAAGTAATAGAACATCGGAAATTAAAGAACTAGAAACTAAAATATGTATGTGAAAGAGGATATCGTTCATACACTTATTTAGAGTTTCTAGTTCACTGGCTTTCTTTAGAATTTGACGAAATGGTTAGAAGATCGTTAGGTTAGGTTAGGTAAGAATCTTGCGATAGTTTTATCAAATGCTACCGTTTATATGTCGTACGATAACCATTTCATGTCGGGCCAGAAAGTACATTGTTGTCGATACCGTAAAGCTTTGGTCTCTTGATCTGAACGCACAAATTTGCGGTAAGCGGTTCCAAGCTCCAACGCAGTGTAAAGTTTTGCTTCATACCGATGACGCATGCTTAGACAGAGCAACATAATATTCTAGAGGTTTTACATACATTCATATGCGCTTAACGCTTACGCGGTATGCGTCATCGGAAACTGACTTCGAGAGCCTAGTCCGAGTTTTTCTAATTAAATAGTGTTTACCTATTCGAACGCGTTTACTACGATTTATATGAAATATTAGAACTAGCAAACAAATTATAGCTATCACAATCTAGATGGCGCTGCTCTTATTTCATACAAATCGTAGCGATCGAATGGTAAATTCAATTGGAAAAACTCGCACTAGGCACTCAGATGCGTACCCTTTTATTTTCCAGATGCTGTAGGTCTACTAAACGTAACATCTAACATGTGATGTAATAAAATTTACGTTGTACTTCATGATATTTTTTTATGTAACTGAGTGACGAGTCGAGCAAGTCGTTTGCTGGATTATGTGTTACCAAAATGCCGTAAGCATAAAAATAATTTATTTTGAATTGATCCCATATTTATCCTTTGACCACTAGGCACTTCTATAGCAAATTTCATCAACATTACAGCGTTTAGTCCTGAAATCAGTGATATATTATGTACCGCCTATGCCTAAAATGGAAAGGCCCTGAATGAATGAAGGCACTGATATAAACAAGGAAATTTCGCACCATCATTCTAATAGTATAAATTCGAAAAAGTGTTCGTTTGCTTGTTTCTCTTTCACGTAGCAACAAAACAATGGATCAACCTGATTCTTTATACAAAGAGATAGTTGGAGGGCTAGATATAGGAAAAAAAACCGCAAAAATATACGATGCCTCACGAAGGAGGTCCACATAGGTGAAATCGCGAGGCACAGCTAGGTCATAACATGTGCGAAATGTGATTCTGACACAATTTAAATCGCAATACACGTACGAGTGTATATGTACAGGCCGATCTGAGAGATCACACGGTGACCCGCAGGTCGGGTCGCATGAGCCCGCTATTTGCTAATGTGCTTCGGAGACAGATAGCAGTGTTGGTTAGGTAAACAACACTGTATGATAAATGTGTGATAGTATGACTATGGCATCCTCGATATACCAATAATCCTGGAGTCGCAGAACTGTCGAGAGAAATTAGCACTCTAATATATCGGTCATGTTTATCCCAATATATTATTTAAAACTATGGATCAGGTCAGTGATCAAAAAGGTTAGATCCAAAAGTCGACTAAAGCCATACTAAGTATTAAGGTTTTATTATGTTTTAACGGATTTTATCGCGTGTCTATAGAAATGTTCGCTTATAGCGATAAGGCCGCCAATTGTTTCACTAGTTTTTTAAGTTGTTTTTATCTTTTAACGTTTATAATTTTTGGTGTGAACAATAAAGAGTTTTCCATCTATCTATCTAATGTTATGAAATTATTTACAAGTTTATTATTTTATTGTGCAAACTGCTAGTCTGTAGAATGCGTTTACTGAATGGGTGTCCCCCGATAGTTACAATCTTAAAATCGTAAGTGAATCTGTTTCTTTTACGCAATTGTGCTCCATAGTAGACCGCGTCATTGTTTAACATCAGGCGAGGTGGCGGAATAACGTAAAATTATTAATTAATATATAAAAAAGCACCGCCAATAATTTTTAACCAAACGTTATAATATGTGAGCAGTAGTCGGTATCCAGATGTCTTGCAGTTCTACGCCGAGCTTGATGACAATAAAACTACCTATCCTTGGCCTTGACCTTGCAAAAGTTATTTATTTTCAAAAAAATATCTGCTAAGCTGTACATAATGTAACCTATGTGTTTTTTTTATGCAAACGTAATTATTCTTCCCGCCAAATAATGTGTTGGTTAGTGTATAGTTTTGTTCAGTATTTTCGAAAATTTAATTATCGTCTTTCCGAGCGAATAATAAAATTATTATTCACGCTTGCAAGACCGGTTTTATCAATGGCTAGATTAATTAAGAATGTTCACACATCGATGCTCTACATAGATGATATTAATATCGTATCCAGATACCCTCATTTTAAATTAACAATTACAAATTATATTTGTTATCTCTGCGTACCACATCATGTACACCAGTACACCTCATAAATAAAGCTATATAGTTATTATTATCTTCAACTATTTTTGCGTGTATAGAGGAGCGTACCTCAGAGAGAAGAGATAATTACAAATGCTAAAAATATATAATTTATGATAACCTTACTTGTAAATCCATCTCATGGCATGACACACACATGCACACAACACGATACGTTTATTGTCGTGATAAGTAAATACGAGACGGTTTATCAGTGTGTTTACAGGAGTAACGGTGAGTGCACGACCGATAGAGGCGGGTGCGCAGGAGTGCGTCGCGAATGGACTGTCGTTTCTCGCAGGACCTAGAAGGACACCGAAGAAAGCGCGTCACGGTGATCTTGGTCTCTTCACGTAAACATTCTGGCTGTCAACCTATTACTTTCTCTTTCCTTCTTGTGGACTTTAAGTAAACACGAAAAAGACAGATCTCGTGGACATTTATTGATTAATTAGATTTAATTAAAACGACAAAAATAGAATGACGGCCACAGTAATGTAAACAAACCCTCTAAGGTCGTAAACTGTGCACTGTACCACAAATACTGGAGCAAACCATATCTTCCACAAACACTTTGATATGAGGAAAGTTATATTAAAATAAATAAACTACAATGAAATTTAACACTTTTAACGGATTTTATTACTATCTTTTAAAAACTTTGTAGTGTCCATCAGGTCACAGGTAATCCGTTACTTAAAAGTGTTTAAATTTAATGTTTAATAATCGCTAAAATCTACAATAATCCAAGCAAAGCATTGCATTGCACTAAGCTCCAGCATAGGTGCAGGTAGGACATTCAATGAGCAAAAAACCATAGTTTACAACGGGGTTGTTAAAAAACTTTTTACACAATGGTGTACCTACCTTTTTACATAAGGTAGTATGTAGTACCTTTTTGTTTTATTTTTTTAGCTTAGTACGCCCTTTGGACGTAGCCTGTATAAGGGCTCCATTTGCTACAGGCCCTAAAATAGATGAATGTGGTGCGATAATATTTCTTTATGATTCTGTACAACATGAGATAATGTATGACCGGGACACGTAGGAAACCTAGCTGACGTACTGCGAGAGCGGACAAGCAGCTCTCTACTTATCACGCTGGGGTTAACGATTTTCGCATGGAAAAGTACTAGTAAGATTACGTGTACCAGTGGCCCTAGTCTGGCGCGCTCGAGATTATATCGGTCACTGTCTTTCTAATCAAAAATGTCACTAGAGTGAGAATGACCGAGATAATCGCGTTTGCGAGAGATGAGCGCGCGAGAATAGGGCTTCTGCATTATACAAGTAGGTAGAGCAAATAAAGAATGTCACATTTTATCTATTAATAGTAGGTCGGTGCAGGATGCGCGGCGCGGGCGGCGGCCCTCGATGCGCGTGCGCTGAAATTTGGCACACAACACCATGTCTTGTGTTTTTACTCGCGTCTAAAATTGACTGACACAATTTAATAACCAATAATAACTGCAGGCGATGCAGATGGCTCTGGAAAACATTGACGTCATACCCGAGGCCTCGTATATTAAAAACATCGTATAATTATTGACATCCAATCATTAAAATTATAATAATTCATATATTTTATTAAAAAAAATAATAGCAACACTCTTTACGGCAAGTTCAATCAACGGGATTCATCCACTAGTTTTCCATCCTTAGAGGGTAAAATTATTTCTCCAAATGTTAATGGGACTACCCGCGAGATGATGGCCTAATAGGAATAATTAAAATTGGCGCTGTAATATACATAATAATATACGCGCGTTACATAATAATATACACACGATATATACGCATATACGAGTACTTAGGCATTTTGTGCGGGTGATGACTGAGTAGGACAAATATTATTTCTCACTCAGTCATTATTAGTGCAGAAGTTCCTAAGGTGCGGAAATATTTTTGTATAAATATTTTTCCTATAAATAAGGCTTCTTGAGAAATAATAATAATAATATTAATTATCTAATTTTTATAAGCTTTTATTTAACTTGCCCTGTTAGTATATCTATATGTATGTATCTATGTGTGGGACAAATCTTGCAACTGAATTTTAAACATTATTATCAACCGATGGAGCTTCAATTTAGCACACACGTTTAGTTTGGATGATAATGCATGATTAGTTAAGTGACGTCATTCTAAATTCTATATGGCGGACTCCCAAAGATGGCGGACCAGTTATTTTTTATGCACCCTCATGATATGGGTATCCAATGAAAGGGTTTGCTGAGAAGAATACGAAAAATTAAATGACGTCACACGAGATTCAATATGGCGGACGCCCCATGATAGCGGACAACATTTTCTTATCTACCATCATGATATGGGTATCAAATGAAAGTATGTATATTGTATATAAGTATATTGTATATAGGTATTACGCTTCCTTAAAATAATTTCATGCTGAGTAGAATTAAAAAAAAGCTTGTTTTATAAGTTTTTTTAAATTTATTTATTTTATTAATTTCTTATCTAACAATAGTTTTAGGTTATATTTTATTTAGTATTTGAATACACAAAAAAACATAGTAAAATTGAGAACCTCTTTTTGAAGTCTGGTTAAAAAAAATTGATGCATTTTCTCTTCATGCGAAAGAGAACTGTTGCTGTGACGAATTTGTTAGGTACAGTAAATGCGTAGGATAATCGATTTCTAACTGGGGCTGAAGCTGAATTTTAACCGATATTATATTTACGGATTCTTACTAAAGGATGATTTACACCTAAATATTTCAATGTGGTAAAGGAGTCTTAGGTTCTCAAATTTGATCAGCGAAATGCGTGCGAAGACCCAGGATTCAAGATTGATTTATAACAACTTATTCCAAGGACATAGACTTCACAGCAGGACAAAACTTCTTTAAAACAAGCATTTAAAAAATGCTGGCCTATATTTGGGTCAGAAAGTTAGCCTCGCCATCCAGCGAGGCAACGTGGCCAGCATTTTGGGCACTCTACCTGAAATTAATTATCATTTAGGACTACTTAATTAACTCTATTTTAATAATAATTGTTTTAATTTGACAGAACAAACACAAATGTCTAACTGTCTGTAAATGTCGTAACCTGTTAGTTTAATTGTATTACTGTGTAACAGCATTTAAAGCTTTTTCTTTAAATTTATATAGGTACCTATTAGTCTGACTTGTTTTTCCCAATTATTATTTATATTGATAAATTATTATGGCTCGTCGCTTCCGTTGTTCAAACTTTGATATTTATTTAAATTTTATTTATATCTAGGTATTGTTTGATTCTGATAATCACAGAACTTCTTTATTTGTGACATTTGTTATTTAATTTTTTTGCTATGTTACTTTTTTGCTACGTTTTGAGGTTGTTTATTTTCCGCAAACAAATAAATAAGTTCCATTGAAATATGAACTTTTACTACTATGTACACTTATTGCATTGTAAAACACGCTGGGACGCTCGCTGAATCCCGCATATCATTTCAGTGGGGTCACATAGATAAATGAAACTGTACCTTTTAAAGAATGCACGACTAGAATAGTTGACGAGCCGCATTACTATTTTTTGTTAGGTATATATCTATTATGAAAACTGATGTGGCTGAAAACGGTTGGAACGCGGTTGAAACTATAGTCGGAATCAGAATCAGAAATAATTTGTTGTAAGAACTGTGTACAAAAGATGGTAAAACATAGTGGTATAGGTAGTGGTGTCCCTTTACGAGCGTACAATCATATAATGTAAGTATTATGCTTCCTTAAAACTACTGGTGTTTATAGGTATTCAAATTATATACTAACAATAAAATTGAAATTTAGTCATCAAAATATTCCTTCACTGTGTTATCTTTTGGAAATAAGCCCTAATTTTAATTTAGTTTTGAATTTGTTATCGTTTAACATTTTTATCTCAATAGTTAACTTCGGAGTAACTGGCATACTCTACGCGAGTAGGTACAATTCCCGTTTGTTAAAAACAAAAAGGTATCAGTGTCCTAAAGAGGTACATAAGACCTAAAGAAGGATCACTACCAGTCGACCTCGTTGCAGGATCACAAAAAGCAACATGATTACGTATTCCATTACCTACATACATTTGAATTCGCGAGAAACTGCATGTAGTCTCTAATCCCAAGAATACAAAAACCACTTGAAATGTGTGCACAGACTTGCAAACACTGGACTGGTGCAAATATTGACTAGCATTGCACTGGAGGTGCCAAATGCTGCAGAGAAACATGAGAATTAGAATACCATCTTAAATGAAGAGAAATTTGAGCGCGTAACTGAGTACTTCTCAGATAACTGCACTCAGAATTCTGGAGTCAATAACTAGTTTTTAAGGCAATAAGTGGTATTTTTTTTTCGATGTTCATAGAAGAGTTATCATTACATAATCAGCCTATACTAGTCCACTGCTGGCCTCTCCCAAGGCATACCATTCAGCCCGATCGTTGGCTTTTCGCTTTCAGCCACTGTCAGTTGCCTTACGTATATCGTCCCTCCATCGATTCTCTACATTTACCGATTATTGGTCTCCACTCTCCACTCTAGAACACCCCAACGGTTATCGGTTCTGCTGCAATATTATCTGCCGTCCATTGCCACTTCAGCTTGCTAATGAGCTATGACGGTGACTGGTTCTCTGGCAAATTCCTTCGTACCAGATACGATCCCTCGGAGAATTCCGAGCCTAGTTCTTTCCATAGGTCGCTGAGTGATTTTGAACTTGCACACCACTCCTGCTGTAAGTGTCTACGTTTCTGTAAAACGCCCAGTGCGAAGACTTTCGTCTTAAGACTTTGGTCGATCTAAGTGTGACAAAGTCTGTAGAGTTTATGCCGAAAATTCTTGGAAACCAAAGAACTTTTCATAGACCCTAAATAATATAATAAGACTGTACTGAAGGCCACGTCTATTTGTGGAACAAGATAATGTGAACAAATTCTAATCAATATTTTCAAGCCTGTACAAGTAAAATCATAGGATTGTAATGAAGTCGCGATGCAAGTCGAACCCGAGTAGTGTGGTCAACCGCACTTTGCCTTATACCGGCAAAACATGATACCACTTCACATCCCTGTATCTATCTGCCTTTGTCTGTCCGCAGTCTATCTTAGGATTAGCTCTACTATTGATATAACTCATTGTAGAAATACATAGCAAAGATTCTTTATTATAGGGATGGGAAACACGGTTACATGATGTGCGATACGTTGATTGCTTAAAATAGCGTATATCACTGATATGTTTATTGTTTATGACAAATAACATAAGGTATGCCAACGTGATGTAAGGATATACCATATAATGTAATTTTGTGGTGCGTCCATTCTATCCTTGGTCCATAGACACGGTACAGCTAATACCCAGGTACTTGGTGACAATAGGTTAAGAGTAAATAAGTTAGACCCTCTGCCTTCCGTAGTTGAGACAGTCTGAGTTGAGTCAGTAAAATAAATAAGTATAGTGTGTATGATGACAATCAAATCGATATCATTTGTAAATACACTTATATTTACCACAAAGTATGTGAGAGTATAGATCTCGCCTTTCTCAATTTACCTACTTCTAGCTACTACATTATTAATAGTACAAAACTATCTAACAAAACGATTTAAATGGTAGAATACAAATCATTCGCATGATTCTTGATTTATTTATATGATCACAACAACACCATATCTCAAATCGCAATAACACATACTTACCTAACAATTTCAATCGCGTTGGTTTTCAACTCGCCTGTGCGTGGAATCCAGTATCCTTAAAATAAAAATAACGCGACTAAAATGTGTTCAAAATATCATATACACGCTGTGACACAGTCAAGACTTAGGTTCAAGCATAAACGTAGGTACGTTGCATGCTCGAACCTAAGTCTTGAGTCGAACCTAAGATATATATTTATAATAAGGTATATTACGTCCATGGGTTTGTGTTAGAGTTCCAGTGATAACCACAGCAAAAGACTTAGGAAGAGGGTAGATCGTATTTTCTGCACCTAACTTTTATTTTTTTGTCAACCACTCGCATTTATCATTCTGCCCGTGAACATGGTGTATGTGACAGCGACGAAATCTCAAAACTTCCATCCACTACCTAATCAAGGTAAATATATCCCGTTAATAATCAAATAATAGGCTAGTTAGATGAAACATCATCAAGTTATTACCTAAGTATGATATATAAAAATCAGCTTTTATACTATAACATAAGTAGAATTATAATTTCATGAACATTAGGGGTGTCTGGCAAGGGGTTGCCACGATGTTAAGTGTCTGGCAACCAATAACGTGATTTTTAATAATATTCTGAAGGTAATACCAAAAAATCACACTTTATTATATGATGAATTTAGATCGGTATTTTACACACCTTTAGTACCGTTTACCTGCCAAAGCCACGGTAACCCAAACTTCATAATGGTCCATCGTTCTTACCTGTGTTGGAAGCATGCGCTGACAAACTTTCAGCTTTTATAAAATAACGAAGGTCTGGGGTTCACGGGCTCTTAGACTATTAGGATATGTACATGGTACAGAATCAATCAGAGGCAGCAAAATGCTTTAGTCCTTTTTCTAAGCAGCAATAATAGAAGAAATGTCAGTCTGGCTTAAGGTCTGCCCACAGAAAAGCTAAAAAAACTCACTTCAGTGGTCTGCGCCTGTCTATATTCTGTCAAAAAGAATACAATAGAAGATATTCTGTCATATTTCGTCTTTTGCGTCTTACATTTCAAGAAGAAATGCTACACTTTAATATTTCACTCACATTCATATTTGGTGTGTATTCTCCTCAAATACCTTTATAAATAGGTAACACAAACAATGCAACCAAGACGGTCACAAGGTTCCACAAGGCAACAACCAGGTACCACAACGCCAACGCAACCCAACCTGATATCAACGAAAGCTGAACGTATAAAAAGCGTTATAATAGTACCAAGTAGACCGAACAGAGCTGAAGATGTAGATCTAGAAGATGGAGAAGAAACTGAAATTGCAGCTCAGATTACACTTCCACAAGAAGGAGGGTGGGGTTGGGTAGTTGTGGTCGCCGCATTTTGTAGCATCTTTATACTAGACGGCGTTGTATACACTTTTGGAAGCGTTTTCCTGCCAATCACAGAAGAACTTCAAATGGAGCAATCATTAATTGGTTTGATAAATTCCATGGCGGTATCACTGTATTGTAGTTGTGGTCCGTTTGCATCAGCATTAATCAATCGCTTTGGATTCCGAGCTGTAGTTATGTCTGGAGCAGTAATCGTTTCATTTGCCCTGTTCTGTTCATACTTTTGTAAAAGTTATCCTACGTTGTGTATATTTTACGGTGGATTTGCTGGAGTGGGGTACTGCTTTATCAATATGGCTTCCGGATTAGTGGTCGGATTTTACTTCGAAAGACTTCGGTCGCTAGCTTTAGCTATTGCAACAACTGGGTCGAGCGTTGGAGTTATGATAATGTTTCCATTAAATACGTATTTGGTCAAATTATCCAGTTGGCGCACACTCACTTTACTGCATTCCGGATTATTTGGAATAGTATACTTCTTGGGAATGACGTTTAAACCAATCCTGTCTCTAACTGTGACAAAAACTACGGATGATCCCACGCGGACCGTAACTTATTTGCCGAATGTGTCTACACAAACAGTAAGACCAGCACCATCACGGATACGAGGCGATGGCCTTACACCAACTGCTACCGAAAAATTATTCAGCGCGGTGTCAAATTACAATTTCCCGACAGCAGCAGCCGTCGTTGACGAGGGTATATCAAGCCATCAGGCAGGAGTACCGGGACCATCGACATCGCCACCACCTGTATCTAGACTGACGCTAACAGCTCGTGGTCCTAAAGGTGGTATGAGCCAACGACAACTAAAGCAGGTACAATCCATTATATCTAGATCGAGTGTACACGATAAAAGTAAAAGAAACATAGAACTGACAATTGATGCAGAAGAACCTAGAAAGAAAGTAAGTTGCTGGGGAAGACTTTGTCATTGGGAGCAACACATTCCACAATCTCGCCCAATGTACAGAGATGACGTTTTTTTCGATGGAAAAATGGAAACACTTTCGGTTTATCAAAAAAGTAGAATGGATACATCTTCTGAGCAGAAAACTGGTCTGGAATATCAATTAGCTGTATCTCGCGCAGTAACAGCAGCAGATTTGCAGGAAAAAAAGGGAATGTGCACTACAGCAGCTCGAAGGATTCTTGTTACCATGATGGACCCTAAACTTTTAAAGAAATGTTCATTTTTATTGTTCGTTGCCAGTGGATTTCTGGTCTGCTTAGGTTATCTAGTACCATATATTTTTATACAAGATCGCAATAGAGCCGCCGGCATTGATGAGAAGCACTGTATGTGGTTCGTAAGTGCAATTGGATTTTCAAATGCAATAGGTCGATTAGTACTTGGGGCATTGGCATGTAAAATAGACCCATTAAAATTATTATCAGTTTCATGTTGTATATCTGGAATTATAACAGCATTGTCTAATTTATCTTTTAATGTATACTATCAATACTTATGTTGCTCTATTTTTGGGTTTTTTATAGCCAGTATAGTATGTCTCCGTAGTATGGTTTTAGTACAGTTATACGGGTTGGAAAAATTAACAAACGCAACAGGTATGCTGTTATTGTTCCTAGGAATAGCATGTTGTATAAGTACTCCAGCAGCAAGTGTGGTGAAAACTACTTTTGGTTATTCTTATACATTCTATATAGCAGGGTTATTTATGTTTTTAAGTGGTGTATGTCTTATGCCTATAAAAACTATTTGTAAGAAAGAAGAAAAGACCGAACAAGAATTGAAAAACCTAATAGGACCTCAAAATCAGCAGGCTCTTGCGCCTGCAGCCGTAAGAAGACGTACAAACTAATATAAAATAAAGAGCAATTTTTACCATTAAATAAATGTGCCTTATACTAATTACCTAAGTATATCTTTGTACCTAAAATAATAGGGTATTAAACTGCACCTAACCATGTCATGGTTCGCTCGTAGAATAGGCATAATAAAGAGGTGAGTAAATGCCTAAGTAATTCTGGCATTGCCGTTAAATGCTTAACGTTTCTCGATTTGGTCGGTAAGTTTTGATCATAATTAGGTATATAGCAGAGTCATAGGGTCCACAATTATTCAAATGAATAATAGGTAAAATTAATTGGGAAGGTATGTACTTGCAATTTCATTTTAAAAAAAACATTGGCTTTGCCTAAACCTCATCACTGTTCCCCTCTACCATTTTGTATAAAAAGTGCCATGAGCGCCATCACTGGCACATATTGAAACTAGCTTACGATCGGGCCAAGTGTTTCGTTCACCAGTTATATTTTGTACATAGGATGGCGCAGGAGAAAAAAAAAACGAAATAATATTTTTATTTAAATTTTCTCCGCTAAAATACCAACAATAATTATGCAATATTATTTTAAAAGCTTGCCCAATTGTTTTTTATTTATTTGTCTTTATTAACTACTTAGAGAATTTTTATCTTCAAAGTAAAAAATATGCGAAAGCGAAAGATCTCACCGGTGAGCGCAGTTTCTTGAATTGAAGCGGACAAGAGTTGGGTTAGAAATATCGATGAGTCCATTAAACAGGCATAATATAATACCAACAGATAACAGAAATCCCATAGAAATGAAATTTATTCACAAAAAATTGGGTTATACACTGGTATTAGGTATTTTATACTTAGTTCTCCTATTACTCCGTTATTCGGCATGTGAATTTAGAAGTAGGTTTAGGTTTAGAATCTTTATTTTCGTATATAATTATATTTTTGTATTTTTTGCTACCTATAAGTGTTAAGGCGGGATCGGCCGGGTCAATTTTATATTTCTTAAATGTGATTTTTTAGAACGATGGTATGGTTATGGCGGGGCGGTAGCTTTTGCGCTTTAGAATCTGACGGCACCTCGGCCCTGCCACCAATGATTTATTTAGTTCTTAAATGAATAACGTGCAGTTTCGATTGCATCGATCAACAACGGTGAAGGAAAACATCGTCAGGAAACCAGTATGTCCAAGAAGCTCAAAAGTTCGAAGACATACCTATTAATGACATTCACCAACATGCACTTGGCCAACATGGTGAATTAGGGCCCATCTCTGTCGTAGAGAACGCCTGAGCTCCAGTAGTGGGAATATGATAGGCTGATAATGATGATGATAATGTATTATTTTTTTGCACCAACTTATCCGATTTTGATGAAACTTTGTAACCAGAAAGATACACTTACCCCGTAAATAATCATATAACTGTAATGAACAACCGTGATAGTTTAAAACAGAGTTTCAGAAAGAAACAGAACCACAATCATAGTAATTATCAATCAATATATATATAAAAGGCTTCATTCCTGAGTGACTAACTGACAGACAACGCACATCCTAAACCACAGAAAAGTTTTTTTTTGTTGAAATTAGATCGGCTGTCAAGGCATTTTTGTAAGAAATTTAAACGAAAAAATTCTCACTTCAGTGGTTGTAGCCACTTGCACCCATATAAACCCTCAGCAACTGCAACGCAGTGTTCGACGCGTTGACATAAATAAGAATGTTCAATCAAGTATCTGTCACAATACCTGGCGACAGAGTATTCTTCTCATTTTCATTCTTCAGTGAATGAATGTTTTTTTTATGTAGGTATTCCTTTTTTTATCGACTTCAAAAAGAACAGCTCAGGGGGTTCTCAATTCGATTGTAATTTTTATTTTATTTTTTTACGTCAGAACCGTCATTAGGAAAATTCTCAATGATCATCCAAATAACCAAATTGGCCGATTTTATATCTATACTAATTTTGTGAAGTCGTTTTTTTTTATTAATAATAAAAAAGTAAATTATATTAATTGGTAATTAAATCTATTGGGGGTTTCAAAAATTTAATCAACAGAAATTCATATTGCCAATATAAATACAGGTTTAGGTAAATACTTACGAAGTTAGTCTTATCAAAATCGGGCAGTAGTTTTCGAACAAATGAAGTTAGTACGTTTGTTTGAAAACTATGGAGATGATCCGGTGTAGGCGACGCGCGCTGAAACTAGAAAATCGCAGCCAAACCGCAGGTGCTGATGCGGATGATCCAACGAACGTGACTGTGGTTCGTATGTAACACACACCACATAATATACAGGGCTACGCAGAAAGGGTATGTTAAGCCGGAAGGGGTCCATAGTAACCATCATTATGAACAGCTTTTACTACGAGACCAACCCACAGACCGATCTTAGGTTTGTGGACCAATCCGAAGATCTATAAGTCCGGTCATGTCCGGAGAAATCCAGACGGATGGCAACCATACTGACTGCCCCGGTGGCTCAGTTGGTTGTGAACCTAACTTCTGCGCTTGGGGGCGTGGGTTCGATTCCCATGTAGGACAAACATTTGTGTGATGAACATTTGTGTTTGTTCTATGTCTGGGTGTTAATATCTATTTAAGTATGTATTTAAAAATATATATGTATGTATATCAGTCTCTGTCAGCCATATTACAAGCTTTGCTTAGGTTGGGGGTCAGATGACCGTGTGTGCAAAATATTTTATTTAGATATTTATACACTCGATAAAATGTATGGAACAGAGCAGCTGTTTTTTTGTGATATCCGAGTTGCATCTGTAGTAAAAGTTATTCATAATAATGGGTACAATATGGACCCCTTTCGGCTTAGTACACCCTTTCCGCGTAACGCAGTATGGCACTCTGGTCTCTTATAGTTCTTATACAATCAACTGAGAATACCTATACAATTGTCAGGCGACGACATACTTGGCAGGTCAACCAGCATGGGCCTGCCAAGGTTCACGCTTCCGATCTGAAGATAAGGGTAAACAGGGCGTGTAGTTCGCCAACAATAGATACACGCCCACTTAGAACCTTTCTTATACAGGGTTACGCATATACCCTGTACTAAGCCGAAAGGAGGTCATTGTACTCATCATTATGAACAACTTTTACTACAGGACCAACGCAGAAATCGCGAATAATAATAAACCAAATATACAAGTTACGAGACGAAATCTTTTTGATGACTATTCCCGAAAATGTCCCAAGACATCGTAAACGCCCGTTTTTTTAATGATCATTAATTTGGCTTTAACTTTAGCGTAACTATAAAAGTTTCCTCGCCTTTCTTTGGACCTGAGCCAACAACATTTTACGGATTTCGCACATACATCTATATTTACAAAATTTCTCTGACACTGTTTAACACATCGCACAGCCAGAGAATAAAAAAAGGAGAACCTTTACAGGCTTAAACTGAGCCTGTCGTTTTTTTTCTGTAATCCCGTTACCCCGTGAAGATTGTACGATTATTTATTGGTACCTTTTTATACATCTCTGAGATTTGGCTAAGTCCAAAGAGCTTCGTTCGTTCGAATTTTTCTATAGCCATCAATTTCTAAACTCAGACTACAATTAAGTGTATGGCTTTGGTTACTAAACCCTACCATATGCGTGTCTCGACACGCTCTTGGCCAGTTATTTTTAACCAAACAGAAACCAATGAAAAACTTCTTTTGCCCAGCAGCTTGTACTACACCCCGTGACTCAGCCTCGATTCTTCAGTCGGCGTTAAAATAACTTTTAAAGTGCCATGTAGCACTAGCCACCTCAGCCAGCGCTTAGTTGTCAGATGAAGCATTAAAAAAAGCATTACAAAAAGCATTTAAGCTCAGTTTTATAGGATAGTGATGGGCGTGAAATTGGACCTATGCAAGTGTGCGTTTCATCGAGCCCAATGGCACGGCCGTCTCTTGCGCACCACCTGCCCGTAAGCACGAGTTAAATTACTTAATGTGCACGTTCACACAAGTATCACAGAAATAGCTTCACTCTTGAATCATACTATATAATATTATAAACGCGAAATAGTGGGTGTTTGTTGGCTAGTCGGTTTGTTTGTTTCTCTTTAACGCAGGAACACAGAAATAGATCGACATGATTTTCTAGAAGAGAGATGAGATGGATATGGAAGGCCGGAGAGTTACATAGGATCCTTACATCTTGAGAGGATGTCAACCTAGCAGAGGCACCAACATGCACTGGGCCACCATGGTGGATAAGGGCCCATCCTCTCTTTCTTAGAGAAGGCCTGAGCTCCAGCAATGGGAACATGATAGGCTTATAATGATGATGATAATGAATCTTTTTGTAAACGACTTATCCGATTTTGATGAAACTTGGTAACCAGAAAGAACCAGAACCATTAGCAATCATCAATCAATATATATATAAAAAAAGCTTTTTCCTGAGTGACAGACAACGCACAGCCTATACCACTGGGTAGAAGCGATGGGCCCTAATCCACCGCATGGTGTCGTTGATTGACGTGTCGTTGACCCGTGGTTTCACCCGCGTGGTGATGAAAATCGGTGATGATGGTGATGATTATTGAAAGTAGCCTATGTGTTAATCCAGAACATTAGCAATATATATTCCAAATTTCATCCAAATCCATCCAGCCGTTTCTGCGGTATTAAGTAACAAACTTCCATCCATCCAAACTTTCACATATATGATATTAGTGAGCTGAGATGATAAAACAAAAAAATAAATAACATAAAAGTAATGGAGCATAAGTTGTGTTGGGAAACTGCTTGCGTGAGGTTTTTGATACATAAAAAAAGAAACCTGTATATTTATTTACCTATTAATGAGTACAAGTCACATTTTCATATTTTAAACAGGTCTCGTAGATGCATATTCTCGGATAGTTAAAATTTTCCAGTCTTCAAGTTGCGAGTGAAGTGAGACGGTTTCTTCTAGGCAAAGATAATGTGGTTTTATTGTAATTGCTTCTATGCAAACGTGTTCTAAACGTGATCGCATCATCGCAGGTGGCGGTGAAAAAAATTGCACTTGAAAATTCAAATAGAAAGTACCTATACTTACCTACTTTCTATTTTAATTTTCAATTAAGTGCACAACTGCACTGCACGTTAATTCGTATCGGAATAATGCTTTAGGCCTTCAAGGTTCAATCATAAACCAAATGGCCGTGCACTTGAAACGCACTTTAATTGATTTCGTTGATAGCTGCCCGTAAATAAACGTTATTGCGCAACACATACAAGATTATTGCTATTAACTACATACAGTTGTTCCTTTCACTAAATGATCTTTCTGCTTTTACTTATAGCTGTGATCCTTTTTAACTGACTTCAAATAATTATCATTATAAAAAACCCACTTTATAAAAAAGTTCAGAACTGGACCAAAATTAAATGGGACTACACGGGAAGCACCAGCTTTCAAATAAAAAAATAATCATCAAAATCGGTTCACCCAGTCGAAAGTTCTGAGGTAACAAACAATAAATAAAAAAAATACAGTCGAATTGATAACCTCTTCCTTTTTGGAAGTCTATTAAAAAGGCAGAGGTTCTATGTTCCACTGTATTTTTTTTTTTTTTTATGTATGTTCAACCACAGAAAATATTTTTTTCTTTTCTGTGTGTTCACCGATATCTCCGCCAACTGTAGACCGATATCAAAAAAAATATTTTGTTCGGTACTTAGAGTACTTTCAATTTGATCCCATTGTCACGCAAGTCAGGATCTGATCATGGGATCCTAGGAAAATCGAGGATAACCCTCAAATTTTATAAGCACTTATTATAATTTTTTTTTTATTGTAGAATAAAAAGCTTGCGCTTGGCCGCCAACTCGCCTGATATTAAGGGATGATGCGGCCTACGGTGGATCACGCTTGCCTAGAAGAAACCGATTCACTCTTGACTTGAAGAAACCCAGATTGTAACAATCGCGGAACACCCATTCAGGCAGCGCATTCCACAAACTAGCAGTTCGCACAATAAAAGTGGAATCAAAGCGCTTCGTACGGGTTTTCGGAATGTCAACCATAAAGCGGTGTCGATTTTTTGTGCCCGCTCTGGCAGTCCGATAGAAAAAAGGGCAGGAGGGAATTAAATCATGCAGATCTGATGCACACTCTCCAAAATGTATCCGATAAACTGATAGATGTTGTATTGTATGTTTTTCATATAGTTTGTAAAGCTGTTTTCTAAAGTATTTGCGTCTGATAAATCATCATTTCATATGGATGAACTGATGATGAAGCTGCGGTCTCGAGGCCAAGACAAACTCACAGTTGAATTTAGGTAACAGCGACAAGTTAAGCGACCGCTTTATTTTATTCGCCTAACTTATATCGCGTGGAGAGGTCACGGGACGGGCCAAGTGGGTTATTCCACAACCGACTATATTAGTTTTGTCGCCGTCACTCTCATTTGGATTGACAACCGAGTAAATGCAGCGGGGACAAAAACAATATCGCATGCACAAGAATAGCCGGCCAGACTAGCCCTTTGACTCGAGTTAACTCGAGCTCAGGTTATTTCAAGTCAACTCTAGTTAGGGCTCGTTACAATTCGATTTGGTTAACTCGAGTGAACTGAACAAACGTCTCTTCAATTCAAATGGATGCTCAAACCGGGCAGACCAGTAGATTTGTTTGTCAAGTCAACTCGAGTTGGCTAACTTGAGTTAACTCGAACAAGCGTCTTCTCAATTCAAATGGATTCTCAAACCGGGCAGACTTTATAGTAGATTTCATCGTCCAATCAACTCGAGTTACTCATAATATTTCTACTCGAGTAAACTCGGTTTGGATTAAACCCGAGTTCGCCCATCTCTACTTTGAGCAAATAAGGCCCAACGCTAAATGTAGAGTCGAAGCACACAAACGGCCGTGAAAAGAGCTAGGTACTATTATTTTCGGTGTACGCGATGTTCAAAATTATACCTAATGTAAGTATTAGAGTTTAGAACCGTGGAGACATGACGGGGAGGCGCGACAAGTTTGACCTACGGTAATCTGGGAAGAGTTGACTTTCCATGGCAGCTTGTAGGCCGATTTTGGCGTTGCACGTCTTTTGCATTTGCCAGTTGCATTGTAATATTTAGTTTTTCTTGAGGTAACTTTCGAAGTTAACCTCCGGTGAAATTTGGTATGTAAAAGCTTTAGGCACGATCTTTGTAAAAATTGTTTGGTTGTATTTTTATTGAGAGTGCAATTAACAAAATCTAAGATCATTCAAGGGAATTGCTAGTCATAAAACTCAGACCTTTGAGTTTACTACAGCACAGAGAGTGGGTAGCTATAGCATAAGAGGTTCCAGACAAGGTCATTGCACTCTTAGCAGACAACAACTATGAAGTCGTCGTTCACAGATAGACATACCTGGGTATACCTATCGAGTAGGGCGTTCTTAAATTACTCCATGGTTTATATAGCAAGAGCAACTACTTACGTATGATAAGCTTTATATCTGTCTGTGTCTATAGCAGATAGTTGGATAAAAGTCGCAACAAATCAAAAAGATGTAAGCTGCGCCCCACGATTTTACCCGCTTAAACATTTACTCAGGAACCGCAGGTAAATTTTTCCGGGATAGTGTCCTCAATCTCTCCGGCCCTCTATATCCATGCAAGTACCTACCTCCTTTCAGCTAAGTGCGAGTTCCGTGTTACCCTGCATTTATACCTCACAATTCACACATTTTGTAGGGATGGTTATAGGTAAGTAGATACATTTACACAAACGATGAATTCGCTAAGTAGGAATATAAATAACCGGCCAAGTGCGAGTCGGACTCACGCACACATTATCTATAAAAACGGCAAAAAACACGTATGTTGTATGGGAGCCCCCTTAAATATTTATTTTATTCTGTTTTTTAGTATTTGTTGTTATAGCGGCAACAAAAATACATCATCTGTGAATATTTCAACTGTCTCACGGTTCATGAGATACAGCCTGGCGACAGACGGACAGACGGACAGCGGAGCCTTAGTAATAGGGTCCCGTTTTACCCTTTGGGTACGAAAACCTAAAAACGATTGGGCATTATTATTAGAATAACATTTTGCAATGTTAAACCTTTTAAAGTGTTATTAAGTTGATATTATGATTTATTTTGGCGGAGATCGAAAAATACTATTTTTCAGTTTTTTTATTTTTAATTTCGCCCCCATCCAATAAATTAACCACACGAAAAATGCTTTCTACACCATTCACCAAATTTTACTAAGATAATGCCCAATCGGGTTTTTTTTATTTTAACTCGCTTATATCTAATATATTATTATTTTATCTTTAAAAATATTGAAAACTAGCTACCCGCGGTTTCACTCGCGTGGATTACGCCTTATATCGTCAGCTATCTGCCAGTGAAAATCCCGTCAAAATTGGACCAGACGTTTTGGAGTCCAAAGGAAACATATATATTACATACATACACACATCGCCTTTTATATATAAGAATAAAAAGATGTGCGAAATAGATAGCTCTGGCCGGTAAGCGCATGTCATCATCATCATCAGCCATAAGACGTCCACTGCTGAACATAGGCCTCCCCCTTTAACCTCCACACTGAACGACAACCTGCCATCTGCATCCACTGCATGCCCGCGACTCTCACGCTGTCGTCGGTCTATCTAGTGCAATGATTCTTTAACTTTTTGTAGACACGGACCACTTTCAAAATATTAGAAATACTACGGATCCCTTGCGACGAAAATTTTCGAATAAGAAAAGTGTTTTTTGAAGATTATTTTATTTGTGATTTTGTTTTTATAAATAACTGCGTAATTCTAATAAACTCCAAGGTCTATGGACCCCTGGTACTCGCGTCATGGACCCCAAAGGGGTCCATGGACCCCACTTTAAGAAACCCTGATCTAGTGGGAGGCCTACCTACGCTGCGTCTTCCGGCATGCAAGCGCATGTGACTAGCCTTAAAGAAGAGATTTTATAAAGCTATTTGAAGTATTAGTTAAGTACCTATATCATACACTTATTAAACCAAACGTTACTTAGTGTGCAGACAATTGAAACTTCAATTTACGATAACTGAACAGACAATTCGATACCCATTGCCCACACAATGTACGGTACCTAGTCGTTGGCTAACTGGCAACCCCAACTGCATCTTTGATTATAATTTATGATGTGAATGTTCCTCTTCTCGTTTACTAAATAGGAACAGCAATCACGATTGCAATTCGTTTGATTCGTTGATAAATTGTATCATTCTCCGTTACAAACAGATGGTGATTGGTGACATCCATATCCATACTATAATACTAAGTAAATACTATAATAATATTATAAATGCGAAAGTATATCTGTCTATTTGCTACATAATCACGGCTAAACGGATTAAACGAATCTCGATAAAATTTTGCGAGTAATAGTATGTATCATGAGGACGGGCGCCCCGCGGTTTCACCCGTGTGAATTACTCCTTATATAACTATCTGCCAGTGAAAGTCCCGTCACAATCGGTCCAGCCGATTTGGAGTCACACATCGATTTTTATACATATATGTATATATATATAAATATATATATATACAAGAAGGAGTGGGGACAAAACGCATAAAAACAAAAGACGAACAGTTTGTAGCTCAGAATAATAAGTTCTTCTGAGGTTCGTAGCAAAAATAATTCTCGCTGTTAAAAAAACTAAAAAACACGCTATAAATCGCTTATCCTGAAGATAATGGCACAAAAGTGAGCATAATTTCAATGTTATTCGACGTACTGAAGTACCTAGTTGAAAATCAAGTTCATTACATAAGTACATACATACCAAGCTAATAAAAGCATATAAAAAATGCGAGGTCTCTGGTTTTTGACAAATAATATAAATTAAAACTTCTTAGTGGCATGTGGTCAGTAGGTAGGTACGAGGCATGCCTTTTAAGTTTTGTCGTTTGAAGAAAAAAACAACTACAACCTAATAGTACTTTTTATTGTTTTTCAAAGTATTCACCACGTAGCTTTATACACTTTTCCATTCGCTCAAACCAGTTATTATAACATTTATTCCACTCTAAAGTGGGGGTGTTCAAAATGGCTGACTTGAAAGCGTCGACTGCTTCTTCACCGGACTGGAATTTTGACCACGAAGACTTTTCTTAATTTTAGGAAATGCAAAGAAATCGTTAGGGCTTAGGTCAGGACTGTATGGAGGATGGTCAAGAATTTCTACTTTTTCCTGCTTCAAATACTCAATCGTTTGACGAGCGCGGTGTGAGCTTGCGTTGTCGTGGTGCAGGATGAAGCGTCGCTTTGAGTTAGATTTCCGAAGTTTGGCGATGACTTGTGGTAAACAAACTGTGGTATACCACTCTGCGTTAACCGTTCTACGATCTTCAAGTGCAATAGTCGCAACATGGCCGGTTTTTCCGAACGTGGCCACCAACTTCTTTGAAGTGCTTCGAGAACAAACAACTTTAGTCGGCTTTGGCTCGTCTTGAAAGATCCAGATTGCAGATTGTTGTTTGGAATCAGGATCGTAGGCATAGATCTAAGATTCGTCACCACTGATGATGTCGTAGACGTGATTTGACTCTCCTCGGTTGAACCTTTGCAGAGTTTTCTTACACCATCTGACGCGGGCCGCCTTGTGATCGTCGGAAAGCAGATGCGGTATCCAACGGCAAACTACCTCTCTCACACCAAGCGCTTCATGCAAGATCTTCTGAATGGTTGTCCCCGAGATGCCTAATAGAGCCTCTATCTCTCGATACGTCACATGACGATCTTCGAGAATTAGTTGTCTCACAGCAATGATGTTATCTTCAGTGAAGGCGAATTTTGGGCGTCCTTCGCGAGATTTGTCACTAACACTAGTATGTCCACGCTGGAATTCTAAATACCAGCGTTCGACAGTCCGCAGACATGGAGCTTCATCACTGAACACAGATGTTAGCTCTTCAAAACACTGAAGCCGTATCAGGCCTCTTCTAAAGTTGTAGAAAATTATTGCACGAACATTTTCCTTAGAAAGATTCATTTTCGTACGTAACCAGACAGATTCCAATCGACGCTGTAACTAAACAATAGCATTAATTCTAATACTTTTTACTGTTTTGAGATTCAAAATTTAAACACATTCGAATATAGAAGTTCCAAATTCAAAATTGCTGGGAAATATGGAAACGACAGAACTTAAAAGGCATGCCTCGTAACTACACCCATAGAAAATTAGTACCTATGAAAACTTCAACGTAACAAAAAAATACTATAATCCAGAATATACTTACCTACCCTCAGAGCAAATAAAAATAGCCTATCTACTATACAATAAGTAGTAAGGAGGAAAGAAAAAACTACTTATACAGTTCAACCGATGGGGAAGAAAGGTTCTTGAGTGGAGAATTAAAACATCAAAGATCATCGCTTCTTTGATGTGAAACAAGGTCATCGATGTAAGGAATTTTTTCTCTCAAAATATTTTTGTCTTTATTTGAAGATACTTGTTGTCGTATAGAACCTAATTAGGTAGGCCTCCCCAGTGTCGGATTTATATTTTTTACGAGTGTAGGCCACTTTATTTCCGCCGCCCCATATACCTTTCTAAAATAATAATTTTTAAGCTTCCTCCAAAATTTGCCGCCCCTAGGACGCTGCCGCCCCTAGGCCGCGGCCTTTATGGCCTATTGACAAATCCAGGACTGGGCTTCCCACTAGATGGACCGACGACATTTTGAGAGTTGCGGGCAACCCACTGGTTCAGATGGCAGGATGTCGTTCAGTGTGGAGGTTAAAGGGGGAGGCCTATGTTCAGCAGTGGACGTCTTCTGGCTGATGATGATGACAGTGCAACTCGATTATTCTTAAATATGTGTAAGTACCTAATACCTACTTAGTTGATCACTTGCCTTAAAAGAGGTTGAGACTATGGAAGGTAAACCCAACTAGGTATTAATTACAATATTAACCGCCTCACCTTGTGCTCATTACCGGAGTTACAAATTATTTCCTATAACATTTTATTACATTTAACGAGGACGTTAGTCATTTTACAATAACAGACTAGGGAAGAGATTGAGCAGGCAAGACAAGGTAATCTTGTGCTACATCTCATTAAATAGATAGATAAAAACTATGTGACACCAGTGGCCCTAGTACGAGCACTTTGCGAAAAAGTATTCGTTCCGTAAACGATAGATGTAGGTATGAAAAATTGAACAGCGCCTCTATCGGACGTAAAGGGAAACTGAATTTTTCATACATTTGCTATCGTTTACGGAACGAATACCTACTTTTTCGCAAAGTGCTCGTACTAGGGCCCACTGAATTAAAAATTACAACAGAAAACACTTAGGTACGAACGAGCTAGTTGCACAAATGGCAGCCTTATCGCTGAAAGCGATCTTTTCCAGGCAACACTAAGCTATATCTCGAAAGATGGAAATAAATGAACGCATAGGGATGTATAGGTAATGTGCGATTTTTGTTGTTTTTTTAAGCTCGCTCATTGTTGCGAGTATGGTTTTTAAAGCCATACCACGCCGGCTTGTCTTACGTATTTTTCTGACGTATGAATGCTCTAATAAAATAGTGCAGAATATAATTTAATTAAATTTTTTCTCGCTCTCTCGGCTAACGACAGAGCAAGACAGAAATCAATGTAAAGTTATATTATAAGAATGTTTTTAGATTATGGTTAGTAAGGCTTTTAGGATAGTCAAAACAAAAACAGGAATTATTAGTTTAAAAAAACCAATGAATTGAATTCAGAAATACCTACTTATTTAATGTAATTTTTCTAAATAAGTAGGTATTAACCAAAACAGACTTAAATGAGCAACTGAAACAATAATAAGAAGGTAAGTACAAACTCAGGTAGGTATTCATTTTTTTGGATAATAGGTACCTACACAACTTACACAAGCATTTTATACACAATTTCAAATTGCATCCTATCTTTCTAATTCTAATCAAGCGATCTCTTCTTGACCTTTCCGGACAATGACCTATAGCAGGGTCAAGGTCGCGACATCAAAATAGATCAAATCAAACGTGACTGTGCAAGTCTCGATCACAATTAGATTTAATCGAAATAGCATGAGTTTATTGTTTTAGTGTATGATTGTGATTTGGATAGATTCTTGCGTAGTTACGGCAAGTAGGTATATGTTATGTTTTGTTTTGTAATGTTTGACAATAACAAACCTGTTTTTTCGCCAGTACGTGTTCGTTGCACTACACACTGATCCCGGCGCACATGACCACCACACTTCACGTTAATTCTACACTATTGCGGATGCGAGTTCGAAAGCGAAAGTGTTCCGTTTCAGTTTTATAAAAATGTTTATTTGTTACATGCGTGGCGAGTCGGCGAGCGCCGTGGACTGGCGACGCGACTCGGTGAGGACGCGGGAAGGTCGCCGCGCGACGCATCACGCATGCGCGCTGACGACCACACTGCAGCTGCCAACCCTACGACCTCACTCAAACTTTCTATATCCGCTTATCACCGGTTACTATCTAGGTAGGTATAATCCAAAATTCATAGATTGCAGCACAGATAAGAGATAAGACTCAGGGTGTCCACTCTAAATGCAATCAAAAAAACCTTGACAATTCACTGACTTTCCCTGACCAGTTTGTCACTACTTTACACGAAGGAAATGAAGGTAAGGTTTCATAACAATTTTTTTTTTTAATTATGCGTAATAATTATCAATACATAAAACCGACTTCATAAAATATGTCAGACCAAATTGAAACAGGACCACACGGGAAGGACCAGCTTACAAATAAAAAAGAATCAACAAAATCGGTCCACCCAGTCGAAAGTTCTAAAGTAACAAACATAAAAAAACAGTTGAATTGATAACCTCCTCCTTTTTGGAAGTCGGTTAAAAAAATAGGGCCCGCCATAGTGTCAAATAGTTGGACCCTGCATTTCTAAACTATTAGACATGGAAACTTATAACTGGCCATGCTGACAGGTCATAAAAAATTACTAAAATCCTTCATTAAAAATTCTTTAAGAGCTTTGTTCGTACAATTTTTTTGTGTAAAAATCATGAATGTGATCACAATTCAGGGGTGTAGCTACCGCCGTATCAAAAATACGGGGGCCTCGAACATAATTATGTAAGCACAAATTCTGTAAAAAAAAATACCCTTGTTTTGGGCCCCAATCAATTTTGATACAGGGAGCATGCTGTCCAAGCTATAAATAACCTTAATTATTTACACATGCAAGTACCTAGGTGATCTTTTACACCCTCAAAACAATGGGCATGATGACTAATATTTTTTTATTACCTCATAAAAAAGCTGATCATCAATAGAGCCTATCAACGAACACAAAATTTAAATTAGTTCAAAAATAAATAAGTTATAAGTATTTTAATTTCATGCTAGACAGGGAGCGCACTATACTGAGCTATGACGTCAAGCCTCAGGCGCGGCATACAAATGCTATACTAACACACGCTTTGCGAAAAAGGGACAGAGCATCCCCTCTCTATCCCCACCTAAAACTTTAAACACTTATCAATCTCGGAGATTAATCAGCCAATTCAATATATTTTTTATGTATGTGTAATGTATTCAGTTGTATTCATCGATAAGCCTGTTATTTGTAATAAATTAAACATAAGGCCACATGCCTATTAGCGCTCTTCTCGTTTCGCTCGCCGAGTGCCATAATATTTCGTGTAAAAAATCCTTATGTCAATCATAACAACAATGTACTAGATCTTACATTGAATTTTGTCTTGCTCGTTTATTAGCAGAAAGAGCGAGACGCATGAGAGATTTTACTTGTTTCTACGTTTCTAGTAAGGAAATAACGGTAACGGCATAATAACACACTATGATTAAATTAATACATATAATTAAATAACATCAAAAGTTCATAATAAATAATGGAGACCAGCTCAAAGAATAACGAGTAAAAATCAAAACAACTACTAGATTGCAAAATCTAGCATAAAATATGACTCAGTGTAATTTATAGACGAATTTAACGACGCAACGCTCTTCAAGATTTGTTAAGCCAGTCAGGGGCCTTACCCCTAGCTCGAAAAGTTGACCCGCATAGGTGTTATTTGTATAAAGGGTACCATCAACTACGATAAGCGGTAGTTGTTTGATAGCCGCCAAGTTTTGCTATTTTCACGCACACACGAAAAGTAAAACGGATTTTCGTTCATTCAAGTTAGACGCGTTTAAACGATGCAGCTTAAATGAGTTGGTTAATTTTAGGTACCTATCAGGTACCTACTAAAAGTTGGCTCGCAAAAGTGAAGCTAGGGGTAAGACCCCAGATTGCAAAATCTAGCATAAAATATGACTCAGTGTAATTTATAGACGAATTTAACGACACAACGCTCTTCAAGATTTGTTAAGCCAGTCAGCTTTTTAATACCTCCTACAGAAGGTAATAAATAAACACATACATTGTAGTCGCCTGCAATAATATGTAAACATTACATATTATTCTAAATGTCTAATGTAATAGCATTAAATTTCGAATAAATGTACTCAGCATAAACTCTTTTGTGATCATCAATAAGTGAAAAAAATTCGAGAAAAAAAAACCCGAAATAATTTTTGTTGATTTATCTTGTATACTTTTTTTACACTGACAGTTTCGTTTTAATGGTTTCAATAATAATTTTTGAGTTCATGTCGAATTTATTTATGAGGAATTTAATTAAGTACACAATTTTAAAATTATGAATAGTTTACAAATTATTGCGGGCACATAACAGGTGTACATAAACATACACATACAGGTACCACCTTCTTAGGTAGTCGGGTAAAAATAAATCTTAATTCTATGATAACATTAGCGACTAATAGCGCCATCTAGCGGAATTATTACGGAAGCTCATCCTGCATGACCTTTTTCGATCCCCAACCCCGATCAGTCATCACCACTCAGTGGTAGGATCCCCTGACCAGGGAGTGACACGGTTAGGTGCGTCTAGCTTCTGATAAAAATGAGATCATTTATATAAACTAAGGGCTACCACAGAATAAGAAGCCGCGCCCATGTCCATGTCTCTTTGTTGGACACGAGTGTGTCTTGCGAACTCTTGCACCAAATAGACAAGTGTTTTCTTAAAGCATTTTCTTGAGGTGTTTAAACCATAGTACCTAATACATTGATTGAGCGGTAACTGAGCCGAGATATACTTATATAGTTATATACTACACTATATAAACGATTTAATGTCTATATTTGACAGTGCTTAATAACAAAATGACTAGAATTAACAATTTATCAACGGATACTTTTAGAAGCAATACATTGACTTTCCTAAAAATATAACACAGTATATGAGCATAATTTACTTAGCATCCACTATTAATTTTTGTCAATATAACCCATAAGGCCCTTAACAAATGGGCTTCGTCACCAACTGATTCCACAGATCTGATCACACAGGTGCTCAGTTAGTGAAAAGCGAAATACTTGTTCATTAACTGATATGTGAAGACTTTTGCATGTGTTGAAACTAAAAATAACATAATTTTCACCAACTGATCATGAAATTGAATTAAAACCTAATAACATAATTGTCACCAACTGATCACGCAAACATATCGTGTGATCACTGGGTCACGAAGACCACAAAAATGTTGTAACCCATTTCGAAACTTTTTTCGATGTGAGCTGTGCTCTCAATCGCAGTTGTTTCCTACCTTAGTTATGGCTCCTCAAAAGCTGTGGTGTATACATTTTTACAGAAGGGATATGACTAAACCATTTCTCTCCGTTGAATACCCGTTTCAGTTTCAACCCACATTGCAGCATTTGCAACGTCACCTCAAAGGTCACATATCAACATGGGACCAGAATCAGCATCGCCTAAACTCAGCCCAGTATTCTCTGTATTAAACTCTATACTGCAACCCATACTAATAAGCATTGTAACGGCATTGCTTGGTCTCGGCTGAAACTACTGAACCACTTGTGGTTCGTGGTTAACTCGCTGTCACCACATTTACGTCTTTAATTACTAAGCGCTTAGTGCGCTTAAGTCTTGTCGACTCTGAGAAGGCACGAGACCGCTTGTGGTATTCTTGCTTATAAGTCTTCGCTTACGCCGGTGCGTTCGGCGTCTCCTTCTGTAGCGATGTCGCCACCACCAAGAGCCTGTATTCTGTCGATGGCAATGTCAGATTCAGATTCAGATTATTTATTGCTTCCATAATAGTACAAAGGTGGTAAATAAAACATTGAAATTAGTACATGGTTCATATGGACCCTGTCGGGCACAGCACAGTAGGAGTGAGGAGGACGGATACATAAACTTTTTAATTGATATTTTCATTTAAATATTAAGCTATTGAATAGTAAGCTTTCCCGTTTAGAAACTGCTTTAGATTGCGTACAAAGCTAACATTATTTTCTATATTTTTTATGTCACCGGATAGCTTGTTGTAAATATTTACAGCCATAACCAAAGTACCAGACGAGTGCATCTTTAGACGAGACTTTGGTAGTTCTAACTGGTTTGCGTGTTGAAGTGTGTTGTCTAAATCCGTAGGTAAAACCCTTTTTGATATAAATAAATGCTTATTGTTTCGTACAAATTTACAAATTTCTAAAATATGTCCCATTATTCTGTCCCAGTATGTTAGATTACTACTAAGTGTGTAAGTAATTTGTACAGCCTATCCCGTATTTCCTTAGAAGCAGGTGATCTGGGTGCGCCATTTTCGTTTGATGGATTCGCACATTTTTCCAATACCTCAATAAGAACTGAAGGAGCTTTAGGTCCATAAAGCAAACCTGGCACCATAATCCTACTCGACATCACCCAACCAAGAAATATCCGCTCACAAACTATTTGAAGGTTGTTATTCACAACACCCTGCTGGCATTTAAATGTTACCAGATTACAAAAAGATCTGCAATCCGATAAGTCACAGTCGCTGTGTCTCTTACAATGAACCCCATTTGCTGTCATCTGATTTGCAACAGACAACGGATGGACAGAATCCAAGTCTAGATACTTGACCTTTTTAAAATCGTTAGTAACGCCAAAATGACTCATTTTAACATCACAGATCAACATTGGCTCTGGTAATGCTTCTTCTAAATGAAATAAGAAATCCAATATCTTTAGGGCAATCTTCACTCGCTTCTCCCATTCCATTTGGCTATCATACAAGAGATGCCAATAACCTGATATTGGATCTAATTTCTCAACAGCATATAATGAACCACAAGTGCCATGAAGCTTTGGAAACACACCAAACTTTTCATACAATGTCAGAGCGAGATATTCATTGTCAAGTATCAAGGACCACACATTCTGCATCTCTGTGTATCTATTCCCTCCTACCTGACTGTATTGGACATATGACATTCTCTTAGCATCAATATCATTAATAGAGAGATTAAATTTGGTTTTTACAACGGTTCTGATCATAGCTACAAAATCATGTTCCATTGAATAATCATCATTAGTGGACTCCAATTTTTTAGATAGTTCATGATTGACCACGGGTTTAGTAGATTTGAAGACGACACTGTTGTTCATCCATACACCTGAGAACACAGCTGCTTTTTCCGAGCTGTAGCTGTGGCAGGAGATGTGAGAAGATTCTTTTGACTGACATAGTGTTTGACATAAGTTGCCCATTGATTCTCCTTTCTCATAACTGGTACACTGGAATATAACAATTTAAATCAGACGTTTTATCTTGGCACAAAGATTTGTTTGATCCTATTATTCTACAACATCATCATCATCATCCAGAAGACTGCCACTGCTGAACATAGGCTTCCTCCTTCATAGGCTTTCCTGAGCTGCGTCTTCCGGTTTATGGCCTCCACTTAAGAACCATTCTTTCCCATCGGTTATTGGTTCTTCATGCAATGTAGCCTGCCCATTGCCACTTCAACTTGCAAATTTTAATAGCTGTTAGCGACCCTGGTTTTTTGGTGAATATCCACGTCCTGGATTCTGATGCGCAAAGAAACTTCGAGCATAGCTCTTTCCATTGGCTGCTGTGTGACTCTAAGTTTTTCCAAAAGGCCAACAATGCATACATAGATTATTATGATGAAGTTGAACTTACCAGTTGGGTAACATGCAGCTTCGGATGCACATTTGAACATATTAATCTCCATCTGAATATAAATACAACCACGGCAAGAACTAACAATAAGACAGATGTTCTACGTTTAAATACTTTTATGATCCGAGCCAGAGTCCATGCGTTACAATATAGGTTGGTCATCTTTACCATATGCAAATCTGAAAAATTAAGCAGACGTTAATACTTTGCTTTGTCCAAGTGTGCTATACTCGTATGTTCCAATGGAAATAAATAAATATGACTATGACTACAGTTCGCACTAATTATTTAATACTAAGAGAGCAATATTTGTTTGTAATTGAGTTTTCGTAAACAGCTCTACTTCAGTGTACCTAACTATATCTAATCAATTTGTTATTTTTTCACGAATTCAGCTGGTTTGATAGTAAAAGTATTTTTGATGAATATAATAAGTTCAGAATCAAGGGCGGATCCAGGGGGGTCAAGGGGGTCATGACCCCCCCCTGGACCAAGCCCATACGTTTTTACTTGTATCTATGATCATGAAAATTAAATTATAACTTCTTGTGACTTGACCACGACTATGTGACCCCCCCTGGCACCAAAGCTGGATCCGCTCTTGTTCAGAATAATAGTATTGAGCAATGACTGTTTCAAAAAGAGGGAAGACACGTGACATCCAAACATTGTACCCATTAAATATGGCTCGGTTAAAACAAAATTTTGACAAGTACTTCACGTGCTATCACAAACGCCAGTTCAATTGTGACTGAAGTCTAGGCCCTTGGGCCTAATCTGTGCGGTCACGTCAAGGAGTTCGTCCCGTATCTTCTCACTATTTCCTTACATCAATGGTATTGAGGGTAAAAAAACAACCCGGCTGTTTCAAAACTCTTTTCCTAGTTAGCCTGCATATAAAAAGTAAGTTATTCTGGATACTAAATGAGGAGCAAGGGCTTCTCACTCCTGCAATATTTTAAAAATATTATGGTAAACTCACTTCAATAATCCCCTGAATCAATACAGCCATTTTTGTAGTTCCAAATCTCTAGTGTTCTCTCTCAGAGCATGATCTTCTTGAAGTTTGCTTGTGTTGTGTTTCCTTGCAAAGCTCTTACATTGAAGTGTTACATACATGGAGTAATTCTACTGCTAATTGCACAGGCTGAACTACGATACCACCAAAACCATGCTACCATTTAGGTGAAAATTTAAAATATTTCATAGCAGTAATTTAGTTTGGTAAATTCAAAGAGAATGTAACGCACCATTAAAACAAACAGTATAATAATATATTTATTGTATTTGTATTGATTTATATCAACGACAAAATAAACAATGAAATCAAACTATCGCAAAACTAGAAAGTCAAAGAACTGTCATGTCGTTGTCATATTGTCAATGTTTTTTTTTTGTTCGCCCGCCGGGGTCTTTCTTCTTTTTTGGCGGATTTTGGCGTCGCACGATTTATGTGTGATTTATCTATTTTTGCCAGTGTCAAGTATTGATATCAAGGAAAAAGGAAATAGGTGGAACGGTTTTCCAAATAATACATTAGTATTGGAACCACTGTCGCCAAACGCATACAACTAGGACTTTTAATCATATTTTGAACACAAAGAAAGTCTTTTGGGTGTTTATTTTGAAACGATCTATGCCATTGTATCTGCCATTTATTTTAAAATGTCCTAATTTGTAAATAATAGACTTCATTATAGTTTGCGTAGCAAAAAAAATTTTTAGGCTATGATTATAGTATTTGTGACGTTTTTCATTCTAAACACAAACAACCATATTCAAAGAATGGGTTCCGCGATTCTTCGCAATATGACGTGGTCGAAGACGTGTTCACTCGAAGATCTATATTCCCTAGAGTTAAAGTTGATATTTGCGTCACGCGACTTCACGGCGCCAGGCGTGTGCTGCAGGGAAAATTATTAATTTTCCATAAAATCTGTTTCTTTTTGTAAAAAACTATAAAATCACACTTGCCTGTGGTACAAAACGCCTCCTCTTGTTTTTTTTGTCTGTTATAATGTATGCACTGGAAAATGGCACAGTAAGGCATTTTTGTGGGTACAGCAGTGAAGTGGCGGATCATGCAAACGAAGCGGAGCTAGCGGCCTAGTGGTCAACTCAGTCAACTGGCGCAATGCTTTGGAGTTCCGCATACATAGGCAGCCGGTCCCACCTACTTTTCACTTCCAAACCCCCCCCCCCGCCCCACAAATCAAAGGACACCAAACCAACTGCCAAGTATATACTAACGCCAAAAAAAGTATCATGTATGTATGTCTCGCAGTTGGTAATCGAAGAGTATAGAATCAGAAAGAGGTATGTAATCATTTATTGAACAAATAACTTCCAAAAATCGATTGGAGGAATAACGGAACACAAAAAACTAGAGCAATGCAAACACCTGACCCAGGAAGTTATAGGAAAACTGGAAGCTGTGCTGATTCTATTTTAGCATCGGTTGATATTTTTAACTCTGGTTAAAACTTATACATCTGGCAAGATGCTTGGCGATCTGATAGGTCTTACTTTTTCTTTATCTTTCATCATAGTATTGTCAAATCCGCATGAACAGCTTTTTAGATGAGTGGTCGATTTCTTTTTGGCTTGCAAGCGTATGGGCACGCTCGCTACTCCCCTAACGTCATATCTTGCCGACCTCCTAGTGTTTGTTGAAGCATCTTTATACTTTAAGTTATGTGCGATACAAGACACACAGCTGTCTCTAGGACAACCTGGACAACTATCCGACTGAATTTTATTTGAGCGACAGACCGAGTTGAAAGATTTCGCCGTTTGAGCCATGTCTCGTCTGATATCTTCATCGTCATCTGCATCTGACTTAATAGATTTTGATTTAAGAGTCAAAATTGTATCCATATCTCTTTCTTTTTTTCTACTCTTGCTGCTAGAACTTGTCTCAATGCTTGTGCTTTTACACGTCCTTATTGTGATGGATCCACAAGAATTGCATTGAGTTATTTCGATTTCCTCATCGGATTCTGGGTCCGTTTGACATCCGTTTGTTTTCGCCGACTCTTCATCGTCTTGAGTTTCCATAGACCCTTTAGAGTCGGTTACTATTTTTTGCATTTTGGCTAATGTTTGTGTTCGAAAGATGTTTTTCAAGTTTTCTATTAATTTGGGATTCAATTCAATTTTTTTCTGTG
Organism: Agriopis leucophaearia; assembly: GCA_949125355.1. NCBI lineage: Eukaryota > Metazoa > Arthropoda > Insecta > Lepidoptera > Geometridae > Agriopis > Agriopis leucophaearia. The sequence continues at coordinate 6,824,464 of OX421273.1, read as the reverse complement.
TTTCCGCTTCATCATGTGAGTAACTCTTCGAAGAGGCAGGGAATTTAATTAAACGGGGTTGCTTTGAAAAACTTGGACAACTTGTACAAGCGCCAATTAGGAAGCTCGTTTTTCTCGAGTTTGATGATTTTCTTCCTAAATTACTGGTAGAAGTTGCGGCGTCTCTTGTGGCGGTATTTGTTGCAACAGTTTTGGATTTGAAGCCACAACAACTTACAGGCGCAAGTTTATCTTTTGAAAGGTTTTGAGGACACGTGCTGGTCCCACAACAGCTGCTCTTGGTTTTTGTGACACTTCTACCTGCACTTCTTGATAACGAAGAAACGCTAGAACCAGGCATTCTGTTTCTCTCTCTATATTTTGCAGTCATAGTGCTACTGTTTTTCATATCCGCATAACTTGAATTACGAGACGATGTACTTTTCATCGATAAATCATTATAGCTACCACTGCAAGGGATTCTATGTCTATTAACAGGTATTTTATTAGACGCACATGAACGAACTTTCAGTCCCATCTGAGCCTTGCATCTATTTTCTTCTGATTTTGATTCTCTGGCTCCAATGTTACAGCAACTGGTGTAGTCGTGACTTCCTCTAGATCTTTCACATTCACTATTTTTATAATCAAAAGGAGGTTTTCTTGGACTCCGTCTCTCGGTACGAATAGTTATCACTTGCTTCTCTTCGCATACAGTGCCATCATAATTTTGATGTCTAGTCACTTTGATAATCTCTTTGAATTTATTCTCAAAAGTTCCCAGCTCATCTCCAGGAATAGATTTAGAACTAGGTTGTTTTTCACATGGTTTGCCATCATAATTTATACTATCATTAGAGGTAGTTTTACTTGGACATGGGCTTCCTACTTTACAAACCGTCGGAGAAACTCTTTTGGGAACAGGCGGTACAAGTCCCGTGCATGATTTACAAGATGGAGATTTAGGAACAATTTTCGGTTCTGACGATTTTCGAGATGGGGTTTCTTCACATACTACGCAAGGAGATTCTTTCTTCTGTATGAAACGATTAACAACCGGGATGTCTTCCTTTGGAGGTTTGGGAGGAGGAGGATTACAAACAGGACAGTCATGCTTTCCATTCTTTGTTGTGTATTTACAGAAGCATTTCGCACAAATCGTTGCTACATTTTTATTTTTTTCAGACTTCTTAGTTTTCAATTGTTTGAATCGCTTCAGTCTGAATGTATCTTCTCTTTCTTTTTCTTCTAGCTCTGACAATATGTAGCATACCGTTGCTTTCAGTTTTGGTACTACTACCTTGGAAATTAACTGTTTTTTTCTGAAAAAAACAAAAAAAAAACTGTGTTATTTCTTCGTTTGGGAGAAGAAACTTTAATTTACTTCCTCTCGCTACGATGGTTTAGATATATTTTGAAACCAATTATAATAAAGTAAATGTTTTTTACAATTATTATCAATAAAATGCGAATAAAGTGCGAACGAGAGAGCGCGCATGATACGTTAAAGCATTCTTAGGCTAAACGCGCACAGCCAACTTCTGTTTTCGCGACTGTTTTGTCACTCTGGTTCAGTTTATGGAAATTACCATGAACGACACCGCACGCACATAAGGTGCGCAGGCGCACGGTGCGTTTCTCCGTATATTGGAGCAAAACTGTCGCGAATAGGTATATGCTGCCAAATGAACTCACCCAAAATAAATCATGAACAACGGAATTAGTTATTATGGATACATACATTATACAACTTATTATGTGTTTCCATGCGAACCTCATGTTTTTAATAAGTCTTTAACCGCCGGTGAGTGACTGATTAACAACACCGCGTACCCGATTCCATAGAGCTAATAACCAGACTAACCATCCCTGGCTCACCTTAACCGTCCCTTCAGAGGTGGATATCGCAAGAGCTAAGAGCCTGAGCTCCAGGATGGAAGTAATTGTGAGTAGTTTCAATGAAAGTGCACACCTCTCGACATCCTCATTTTCCAGTGCTTTCCTCATTTTCCAAAAAAAATGGTCCGCGAGTATATGTAACTAACCCGCAGTCTCATCTATGGACCATTTAACAATAAAAAATAAATGCCACCAAAAAACTGCTGTTTTTTATTAAGGGGGTTAGTGGACTTAATAAAAAGGTTAGGCAACGCTGGCTTATGGTATTTATAATATAATACCATTGGAGTAGGTACAGACAACCAAGTCTCATCCATGAAGGTATTTTACTTCTCTGACACTAAATACACATTTCAAAATAGGTAATAAAAAGCATTTAGTTTTGATAAAATACAAATTTAATTTTAAAGTTCATATCTATTACTCACCCATTCGAAATGTTACATAAATAATGATGATATATAATAAGTAATGGAACTACTTTATTGATAAGTTGATAGTGCTTTGCTTTCTATAAAAAAGTATTAATTGAGTCGAAAATCATGAACAGCAAACATTTTCATTGTCGATTATAAACATAATAATGTAAGATGACTGCCTCGGTGGCTCAGTTGGTAGTGATCCTACTTTCTGTGCTTGGGGGCGTGGGTTCGATTCCCATCTAGGACAAACATTTGTGTGATGAACATTTGTGTTTGTTCTATGTCTGGGTGTTAATATCTATTTAAGTATGTATTTAATAATATATTTATGTATGTATATCAGTCTCTGGCAGCCATATTACAAGCTCTGCTTAGTTTGGGGTCAGATGACCATGTGTGCAATAATGTCCCACATATTTATTTATTATTTATTTATTTAAGATTATTAGTTTTAGCATACGTATAAGTTTCGATATGAGATTTTATGTATGTGGCAAACGCATGAAGCATCTTTGCATTTGTTATAATCTACCATTTTGTATTGTTGGTTTTCCGTTTATTTTAAAGAATACAATTACTTATTATCAGATTTGGTGTTTTTTATTTCAAACGAGTTACTGCGTGGTATTTCATTTCTTTTGATTGTTTCTTTTTCATTTAAAGATTTGGATTGGACTAGCTATGTTTTTTTATCATTCGTCGCGTTTTGAATTAAGATTATATTAGAATCATTAATACGGCTATTTTCATTACTGTTGTGTTGCGATTTTAATGTCTCGTCATCTTGAATGTCGTGTAACAGAAGCAATTCTTCTGATTCATTGTTAGACATTGACAAGAAATTTGGTGTTTTCTCACACACCGAGTTGTTACTGTCATTACTAAAGAAGTTAATATTTACACTGATCATAAAACTACCTAATGACTGGCAAGCGAGCTTCCCAATATGATCAACCTTTGGTTTCGGCGAGGGCAAAGTCAATGATTGAGATCTTCGTATATTTCGCCACAGTAAAGGTGTACTCAAAGTTACAATACCAATAGTCTTAGCATCCACTATTTTTTTAGAATTCCTTGAAGCTGTACTAGATTGTTGTCCTAAACTTCCACTTCCAGCATCATGCAGGGGAGCTCGTCTTTCTTTTTTTCTTCTTATAATTTTTTTCTGCTCAGTTACTGTGCCGTCTTCGTTTTTTGTTCGAACTATTTTAGTTATTTCTTCAATCTCAATCTCAAATGTGCCTAATTCTAGATCTTCAAGACTTCGACTTGGTTTAGCGTTTTTCATGGATTTTATTGTTATAATTGATTCTTTATCCGGTATTTCATACATGGCTTTATCAATGTTATTTATTGGTTCAATTTTTCCAACTTTTTCTTTTTCACTTACTTCAATTTTTTCAACTGGTTCATCTTCTTCTATATTTACATTCGGTTCTTCAGACACTTGTTCATTTTTCAGTTTTGCGATACAATGATCACACATCAAATTCAATGCCATGTCTGATGATACTAACTCGAATGCTTCTGCTTTTATTCTATCTATATCGATCATTATATCACCATTTATACCTTTACCCGTTTCATCTACAGCAGATTTTTCTGCAGACAGTCCGCAGACGATACATTCTATTTTTTCCATTTCAGTGTTCATTTCTTTTTTCCTTTTCAGTTTCCTCGTCTCGTAACTTTGAAAGGTATCGTCTTCCACTACGTCTTTGCATTTTTCCTTGTTTTTTATTTTATCTTTATATTTGTGAGCTAAAACTTTTTTTATTCTATAAAAAGTTTCCCTTTCCAATTCATCTAGCTCACTATAAATATATTGCATTGTAGCCATGCTTCTCGGTATCACCACTCGTGCTAGGGCGTTTTTTCTCCTGTGGAAACATTTTTTCTTTGTTTATCGTTTACTTACTTCTTTGATTTTATTTATGTATATATAGGTATATATTGCTGCCGATGAGCCTCCTGCTATCGTATCTACTAGGACTGTGCGGGTTTGTATTAAAAATATTTTCCATTGTAGGTACCTACTTAGTATCTTCGAAGAGTAGGTACTTAGTAAGTCTTCGATTCTGTCTAAGGGCGTATTTTTAAAAGCCACACTGACGATGAACTCGAATCTATTATACATACCTACCTACTTAATAGAAATCACTTTATTGTAGAAAATCATTGACTAATTAATACATTTAAGTACACAAAATACAGTTAATTTGATAATCTGCCACGGAAAAACAAAACCACGTTTCAGAAAACTCATGCCTCGGGTGGCCTCGGAGAATTTTTTTATTCACATTTTGGCAAATGTATATCATTGAGTAGCGTTGATTAGTAAGCGCTGTAAGGAAATTTTTTGCCACTTTTTTTGAAAGAGACAGAAATAGTAAGTACTTATATACAATCGTATCCTTGTCTCATTTACGCATGACAATAATAGATGGTCGTTATTTTTTGCAGTGCGGTGTACTTTCTAGTTTGACAGGCTTTCACAACCACTTAAACTACAATAAAAACAATCTTGATGACATTAGAATGAAAAGGTTAATTTTTTTACCAAGTGCAGAATTCCCCGTCTGAAAAATTCAAATTTGATGGCTACGACCGTAACAGGCTTGTCTCCGTCCGACGTTGCCCGTGGAAGTCTCCGGGGTCTTAAAAAAAACGCATCGGAGCCTCCTACCATTGTACCTAAGTATATCTTTTCCGGAATGGCTGCTGTGCTGTCCCGAAATAGTTTAACAAAGGGAGTCAAGCTCGTCGCAGAACCCCGGAGCATACCTACTACCTATGTGCTTCAATTACGAATGCTGATTCGTAATCGCATTAAAATTAAAATGCTTTAGTTCAGTGTTTTTCAAACTTTTTCACAACGTGAAAAAGTTTAAAAAATAAATAGTAATTTTAGTGTTGACTAGTTTAGAAAAATAAAAACGGCACTCCGGAGTCCAGTCGTAAAGACGACTCTAACGACATGCTTACGATAAAATTAAAAAATAAGAAACTTGCACTTCAAAATTCGTTATAGGAGGTCACATAATAGGGTAGATGACTGATGTTTATATCATTGAAACCACAGAGTTGAAACCAATAGCTTTGATGAAGAATTTAAGTAAATATAATATGTTTATTGAAAAAATAATTTAAATCGGTTATTAAAGTTCTAACATAGGTATAAGCGTTTAAAGTTTTTGGTAGTGAAAACTCTGTCCCTTTCCCACAAATCAAAAAATTACGTCAAGCCTTTGTGCGCCATACTTGTCAGAATATAATTTATATGGTGTACAGAGAAGTGACGTCATAATATGCTGTTTTGCTTTATCTGTCTAGTATGATATTAAAATGCTAATAAGTTGCTTATTTATGATCGGATTTTCATTTTGTTTTCATTAATCAGCTATATTTATGGGCTAAATTTTAATAGGACAATAAAAAATACAGTCATCTAGCTTATTATGTAGAAATAGACAGTCTTCATATTATAACATATAGAGGCACATACTTGCATAGTTGACATAGTACATATAGACAAAACAGATAGGCAGGATTACTAAGTAGCATGATTACGGTATAATGTATATTTTTTTTATTTCATTTAAGTTTTTTGACTCCCGTCCAGTCCTCAGAACGGAAGGGTGAGTTCATCGGCAGCTAAGCCCTAACAGGGCTTAAAAATTTATAATGTACATGCTTAACCTACGAAAAAATAAAGAAACTGTTTCAATACATGCTTAGAATTTTTTTGAGGATTTACTGTTACGATTCCGAATGAAGAGGTTTTATTTTTATGATACTGAGTGACGAGCGAAGTCGCTCGCCTGATGGCTCTTCACGCTTGCCCATAACAGCTCAATGCCACTCAGAATTTTGAACTTCAACAGTTCAAAACCCTGGATGGCAATGCACTGCGTTCGTCACCCCGAGATATATGATGTCAAATTTCTGTGTGCCCTGTAATTTCGCTGGCAACAGTGTCCTTCAATCTGGAACACAGTAGTGTTTGCACAATACTTCTCGGTTGAATAACTGGCAAAGGTGTGGTAGGTACTTCCCCAGGCGGACCCCTGCAAAAGACTCCTACCACTACATGGGTTGATAGATACACCGAAATAAACTGAAAGTGTTTGTGCATACATCCGAATACGTCAAACTAGCTCAGGCTTACCTGATCGGAACTCAAACTAGCTCAGGCTTATTACCTGTACGGAACTCAAAAAGAAGACTTACCTGGTAGCGCTCTTATGTGCTAACTCTAAAGTCATAAAGGTAATTCTCTGTTGACACATGAGTATGACCTTCTTGAGCAGTTCTCGCCAATGTTCTTTCGCTTCCAAGACAGTTTCACCGCCCCTGCCTATACCCAGGTGGATGTAGTCGTCGTTATCATTCTGTGTAAGGGCACATAATACATATTAGTTTAGGGTTAATAACTGGCCGAGAGAACGTGTCGAGACACGCATAAGGTAGGGTTCCGTAACCAAAGCCATATAATAGTAGTCACAGTTCAGAAAATGATGGTTATAGAAACATTCGAACGAACGAAGCTCTGTGCGGACTTAGCCAAATTTCAGAGATGTACCATCCCGACATAACACATACTTTTTATGGTTTAAACATAGAGAAAACTGATTGAGAAACATTATTTGTTAAGATCATTTTACAAAAAGGTCAATGACCTTTGAGCTAGAACTAACTATTCGAAATAATTTTTGAATAAAGGTTTTAAATGTGACCTATCTGTACTGTAAGTTACAAGTTTCTATGTCTTATAGTTTAGAAATGCAGGGAACATGCATGCATTGGTCTGTCCGTCTGTCACCAGGCTGTATCTCATGAACCGTAATAGTTACACAGTTGAAATTTTCACAGTTGATGTATTTCTTTTGCCGCTATAACAACAAATATTAAAAAACTAAATAAACGAAATATTTAAGAGGAGCTCCCATACAACAAACGTGATTTTTTGCCGTTTTTATACGTAGATAATGGTACGGAAGCCTTCGTGCGCGAGTCCATCTCGCACTTGGCCGGTTTTATATTATTTTCTGTAGGTATGTGTTTTAATTACTTTTTACGACTGGCTGGACCGATTCATTTATGGGTTAACATTAGTTCGCACCCGCCACGCCACGTTCCTTACCATAACCCCTTAAAATCTCCCTTAGATGTCTGATCTAAAGGCGCAGACAGTGGAAAAATATTGCCTCTACACCGTGGTCTTGCCTATCTTTGAATGGTTGATCGACAAAGGCGCATTTATGAAAGTACCTACCTTATGTAGTGCCGTGTTTCATATTGATATAGGTATCTAAGTAGTATGAGGTGACCTGAAACTGCCGACACTAGAGCTACTTACATCACAAGCAAAATAATGTGTGCATCATCACTTACGTCTATAATATTAATCTTGAAAGTTTTCACACCGGAGACTGATTTACTGCTTGGTTTGACTTTAATATTGGCCTGAAAACAATCAATCACAATTATAACAGGGCCCTTATTCACAAACTAAAAGCGTGTTTGTAGTTAATGAATCAGGGCCCAGGGGGTGTAGGTACGACAACCTCAAAAACATTTTATTTATATATATTTTAATTTTACATTAAAATATGTCTTATTTATTTATTTTTTATGTCTTGCTCTGTCATTGACCGAGAGAGCGAGACAAATCTGAACGCAAGATTAATACCCCGCAGGTAGTACAACCGACTTCAATAAAATTGTAGTTTTCAACGTGACGTTGAGACAATCATTATCTTCGTAGCTCTTGATCAGATTTTGATAAAATAGACTACATATATACATACTTTGCAATATAAGTCTCATGGTTTTAAAGAAAAAAACATCCAGAGTCCATTATATGAATTCGTTAATGAATTTATTATGTCCTCTTTCCAGAAACTTTAAAGCTCGCTCTAGAACCTGGATTGGTTCTCATAGCTCATATAAAACCTCCAAGGTGAAGTGAGACTGCGTCGTGCCGGAAGAACTTTTAGCAAAAACCACCACTATCACCAAGGAGTCCGAGCTCACGTGCTTACGTGACAGGCCTCGTGAAACATTGTGTCGACACCATCAATTGAAGCTGATGGACAATGACGATAGGTATTATTTTCTTTGCTTGCAGGCTATAGTTTTTGCGCTAAACTGCCAACTGCTAAAACGCTAACATGATATTGGAAAATTTACACAACCTTTTGCCCAATGGTAATTTACTTACCTACAGCCTAAAATCTGAAAGAGGTACCTAATCATATCAGGCCCGGATGCATATTCGTATAATACCTACCTGACGCATTATTATATTCGGGATGTTTCGGGAGCCCTCGGACGATCCGTATATACCCGTGCGGGGGAGGAACACACCAAATGCTCAAAGGCGCTTACGAGACGTAACAGACACGTGAACATGGCTGACGAACCGCCGTCCGACGGCAAGCCCAGTTCAACACGTCTGCAGTTACGGCTATACCTATACCCCACAGGAGAGGGGGCTTAGGGCAGTTTACGTCTAGAGTGGTCTGTTATTCCGTCGAAGCATAATGCATCAGCGGTAAGCAAAGCTTGACGCTGCGGCCCTATTGAAGATGCGGCTTGAGCCATGTAATTAAACTCACTTTCTTTCCCACGTTCTGCATAATCATCTGATTGAAGGTGGGGTTGGAGTAGCGTGCCCGGGCGAGCAAGATGTAACCCTCACGCATGTCATTGCGGAAGCTTTTGTACGAACTGTCAAGAAATAGGAAAGAGAAAATTTATGAACCTATAGTCACAGCGAAGCACCTATGATATACATTTCATAGGAATGTATAGCCGAAGCTGACATCGCCATTTTTCCGTTGAAACTGACAAGTGGCAAAGAACAGCTGCGACGTGACCAGCGGCACCCGGTTCCCTGCCACTTCGAGCGCAAGCGCGCGTAACTGGCGGGAGCCAGCACTCCAGCAGGACTCAAAGCATAGGACATCGAACCATCAACCAACTCCAACTGAATCACGCCTAAATCAGGCTTGATGCCTTTAGTCGAACTCACTCTGCAGACGGCATTACCGCTCTTTTTAGGGTTCCGTACCTAAAGGGTATAACGGGACCCTATTACTAAGGCTCCGCTGTCCGTCTGTCTGTCTGTCCGTCCATCTGTCACCAGGCTGTATCTCATGAACCGTGATAGTTGGAAGTTGAAATTTTCACAGATGATGTATTTCTGTTGCCGCTATAACAACAAATACAAAAAACAGAATAAAATAAATAAAGGGGGCTCCCATACAACAAACGTGATTTTTTTGCCGTTTTTATAGACAATGGTATGGAACCCTTCGTGCGTGAGTCCGACTCGCACTTGGCCAGTTATTTTGTTTTTGTTTGAAAGGTATGATAGGTATGATATAAAAGGTATGATATATGACTTGATCGATAGTTCAAATCTGTTCAGTCGTTTGAAAATCATCAGCTCTTTTAATGGGGGGGTTTTAAAACATTTTAATTTATACTTGTTTTCATGTGGAATATTGTTCAGTTCATTGGTGGCTCTGTCCAGTTAGGTTCTGTTAAGTTTCTTAGTGTCCAATAAAAATGAATAAGTGTGCCGTACTTACAGTTTTCGCGCGTTATTAGTGAAAAACTGGTTGATATACCTCAGACAGACACGCAGAAATAAACACGTTAAACTTATAACACCACATTTTTGCGTCGGGGCTGAAAAGCTTTATTCAAAATTGTAACAGTAATTAATTCAGGACTGTCTAGCTCAAACGTAAATAACGTAATGTATGTTTTCGTCAAAGAATGTTTCCCTAGTAGTTTCCTCTTTGGCTAAACCATAAAAGTACCTATTATATGTTCTTCCGTGATATTACTTCTATGAAACTTGGGTAAGTCCACCGAGATTCATTCGTTCGAATGTTTCTAGGACTACTACTTTCTACACTATGAATGTGACTAGATGACTACGAAACCCATACCATACGCATACCATAATCACACAATATCATAATGTTACATGTGAAAGTTTGGATGGATTGATGGATGGATGTTTGTTACTCAATCACGCAGAAACGGCTGGATGGATTTGGATGAAATTTGGAATACACGTTGCTTATGTCCTGACACATAGGCTACTTTTCATCATCATCATCATCACCACGCGTGTGAAACCGCGGGGCGCAGCTAGTATATTATATACCATACGCATGTCTCGACACGACACGCTCTTGCCCAGTTGTGATATACGAAAACGTAAAAACGCTTTAGTGTTTAAAATAATTAAATTATTTTTACTAACTCTTGAATCTCCATGGCCAGTTTCCTCAGTTCCCGTCCGGTGGCCAAGGCAGTCCACTTCATCAGCTTCTTGCCTGTGTACGCCAGGTGGAGCCGGTTGCGCATCTGCTGGAGTGTAACCAGCGAGGCCATGCAAGCATACGGAGTAGCGGAGACATCGGTTTCCTCATCATCTGTTACCAAAAAAGGGAAGTATAATAGAATATCCAAAACATAGCGCAAGTTCACAGCTAACGCCCGCGACACTTAGATGCCCATCTTAGTGTCGTCTTCGTACTTCTTCGTCCTGTCTTCCGTCATTATCGTACCGAAGATACAATTTTATTACGACGATAGCTTGGCAAATTTTTTAAACTTTAACATTTCCTCTTTGATCTATGTACCTAGCGGCTATAATTATATTAGGTATATACATATCGTACCTAAGTACATATACGTGCAAAAGAAATTATAACCAATGTGTTTGTAAACATATGTTTAGGTATGTGTACCAAGTTTCAGTGGGATAGTTCTTAATTAGGGCAGCCATATCATGTCAAACTAAATGTTTAGTCAATGGTGGGCCAAAGGCATGAAGACCGCAGACGGGCGGCAAATCCTAATCTCAAATCTCAATCAAAAACAAAGTACTGAAAATCTTAGCGAAAAAAAGTACTATTACCTATAGGACAAGTATATTTATTAAATTTCCAATAAAAAGGACATTACAAAAAAGTACAAACATTAACTTCTTTTACCAGACGTGTACCTCCTGGTACCTAACTACCTACCCATGGACTTGTTGTAGCGGACGCGTTTTCAAAAACGGTTTTTAAAATGCTCGCGGGCCGCATTATCTGGCTGTTTTCAAAATTGATTCGGGCCGCAGGAAAATACTCAGTGGGCCAAATGCAGCCCACGGGCCGCATGTTTGACATGGCTGCCTTAGGGTCTCTGAATGAGACCCTGCAGCCCGATGCCAGACCGATACCTACGGTTACAGCTGGTTCCGTTTTAGTACTACGAAACTCTAAAAACCAGCAATGAGTAAGATTTTTGATATTTCACTTACCATCTTCACCACCGAACATTTTAAAATCTTGAACACTTTGGAAGTTAACAAGGTCTTAGGGGAAATATTCTAAAATAGTTTTAATGGCTAATTTTGGATTTGTTAGCATGTCAGCTTAAATTACTAGGTAACACTGGACATCTTTAAGGTATTTATCAATTTAACTTTTTTTATATTAAGTTTACTATGATCTGTTACATGGTTCTAATTAAATGAGTCAATATAAAAATATGTAAAAATTGGTAAAAATAAACTCTTCAGACCACAACAACTTAGAAGTTGATTAATAGAAGAATAGAAGGTACAGAGCAAAGAGAATACAATAGAATAGGTACAGAGAAGACTTCAGACGTTTGCCTTTTTTTTTTTTTTTAAACAATACTTAGTAAACATTTTTGAAATAACCTTTTTACTGCAGTAAAGAGGATTGCAATTATTTTACGATGTTGAATGCATGTTTATATTTACCACAGAGGTGAATGTTTCAAACGGCGCAAATCCTAACTAATATTATAAAAGCAAAAGTAGGTAAGTGTCTGTCTGTTCGCTTTTTACGACTAAACGGCTAAGCCGATTTTAACGACATTTTGTCAGGATGATAGTGTAGGTACATTATAAGGACGGACATAAGACTTTCCCACCCAGAAAATGCGGAAAAACTGGAAATCGCGGGTAACACCGCGGGATTTCGCTATAATACATTATTATAATATCGTAAACAGACACTTGTGCTGTTTAGGTCTAAAGGGTCTAAAACATGGAGTGCGGGTGGCAAAGCAAGCCAGTTGCTTTTCAGCTGAATTTTCATTATATATTCACTTTAAAAATAAATAATTAAATTAAAATAAAATTAATATTTAAGGGGGGCTCCCATACAACGAACGTGTATTTTTGCCGTTATTATAGATAATGGTACGGAACCCTTCGTGCGCAAGTCCGACAAGCACTTGGCCAGTTATTTTGCATGTGGACTATTAGTTAGTTCATTGGTGCCGCTTCAAGTTTCTTAGTGTGCGTGAAATAAATGAGTACGTACCTACCTAAGTGAGCCGTACTTATATAAAGTTTTTGCGTTAAGTGGTTTAGCAGTAGGTATACCTACAAATAGTGAAAAAAAACGGAGACATTTGAACAGGATAGATAATTGTACTAAGGCATATCTATGCTCTGAGTCTGATCTGAACATGTGACCAAAACGTGGGCCTGTATAAATTACAAAGTCCGAAATTTACTGAGTAGCCCGAAATTCAGACTGGCTTGTAAACTAGCGGGCCAACGCGGCCAGTATTTAGGGCACATTGAGGGATTAGATGGGCTATTATTGTATTTGTTGCCTACAGATCTAGGATAGGTAGATACTTAGATATACGTATTTTATTTATATTACACGGGAATTACGTAAGATTTGGCCGGATAAAATGTGTGAAAACTACGTCAGTTTCCATAATAGATATACCTACATATATGTATTCCTTCCTATATTATCTTAAGCGATCTTATATAGACACATCCCTAAACGTAGAACTCAATGTAATAGTGTGCTTATATCGACGTAACAGGGTAGGTATGTAGGTAGGTACTAGGTTTACAAGAACGTGGTCAACTCTGGTCATATTACCGTGACGTTGTTTCTCATAATATAACACGAACGACACAATGTACCCAACCTACTCTCGCCACAATAAACTGCGGGAGCAGCCAGATTCCTTTACAATAGTTTCCGGCCTCGCCCGCCTCAGAATGCTAAGGCCGTTTGCAACGAGTAGGTAATTCGCCAAAACGCGTAGAACTCACTCACACTTGGCCGGTTTTAGAATTTATTACTACCTATCTACATCGATACATACCTAACATGATATCACCAACGATCTTTAAAACTATGGACCAACGAAAACGATCCCAAAATGCAATAATTATCAATATTAAAAACCGACTTCATAAAAATGAGAGAACTGGACCAAATTGGAATGGTACCAACCGTGAAAAGCACCAGCTTTAAAAAAAAAAGGATCATCAAAATCGGTTCACCCAGTCGAAAGTTCTGAGGTAACAAACAAAAAAGTCGAATTGATAATCTCCTCCTTTTTGGAAGTCGGTTAAAGTCATGGAAATGGCTGCCTATAGGTGAGGTTGTTAGCTAGTTACCAATAACCCTGTAAAGGCGGGAAGGACGCCCTTATATTTCGCGCGTTTGAGAAATGAGTCGTAACGAAACCTTTGACCATTCGCAAAAACCAACCATATTGCTATAGCATTAAGACAAATTTCTCAAATACACGACTGTAAGTATTATGTTATGACGTGATTCCGGCCTATATTTTGGGGCAGTTTACGTGTTAAATTAATACTATGAATAGTTTTAAAGATTTTTGCTTCGACTTATCAATAGATAACTGTTATAGCGCCTATAAAGGCCACACGGACGTACCATGGAACATAATACTCTCGAAGTAACGGCCAGTCTTCGTTGTCTAGACATGGACTTAGAATATACATGACTAGCCGTCCGCCCCGGCTTCGCACGAGTGTAAGCTCGGCCTTCGGCCTCGCTACAAAATATAATATAGCCTATGTCACCCGGGGATAGTGTAGCTTCCCAACAGTGAAAGAATTTTTCAAATCGGTTCAGTAGTTTCGGAGCCTATTCATTACAAACATACAAAAATAGGTACAAATCTTTCCTCTTTATAATATTAGTGTAGATGTAGTGGACTAAGATATTTTACCTGCTAGTAGATAGATAGAAGCTCTGTATTGTGCACACCAGAAATAAAAATTACAATCAGATAGAAAACACTAGTTTCCGGAATATGTGACCTTCCTTGAAAACTTCATCTTATCCACCTAACCTACCTCTCAACTATAATTACATAATAAGTTGTTAATACTCCGATACACTCCCTAAGTGTCAATAAAAGAAACAAAAATAACAAGCTCGTTTCGACGTTTTATTCATGTAAATTTGCAGATATAATTAATACAAATTATGGTCATGTAAATTGGGATCTAAGATAAATAATAGGTAATTAAAACTTTCAGCTGGTTGAGGATCGCGTATTGTACCGCCTCCGAAGTCTCGCGACGCCCAGCCGTTTCATCACTTCATGATTCATAAAATACAAAAAGGCAGTCTCGGAGGTGTGGTAATACAAATACTGTCTTAATCCTAAGGTTTACAATATGAGATTTTATAGTGACAAAATCAAACTTATACTATGTGACCATACTACATCCTGGAGGCTAGAAGTATGCATGCATGATTTTATTAGTTACGGCTTTCACTCTCTAAGGTAGTCTAAGTTGTTTAGGTGCAGAGCTATGTATTTTGATTAACTAAATTCCTAAAAGATTAATGTGACAAATCTATATTGTCTATAATGTCATACAATCACAATTTTTCCTAAAGCTATCTTCTGTACAGTAATAGGGTAAAGATTAAGTTTAGGATGTCTAGTAAAATGCCAATGTGATAGTTAATTTACACGAGTGATGCCACAACTTGAGCTGGTGTATGTATTAAATACTTTGCTACTATGTACTACACATGGTTCTCAGGTATCCAGCAGTGGGTTCAACACAAGTAGGAAGTCGCACTCAATTTATCCTCTCTAAACAATAACAGCTAGTTAACAAAATACTCTAGATACAAAATGAAGTTATTCACAAACAAATCCATAAATAAAGTTTTATTAAAATGTGTAAGATTGAAATACTCTGTATGTCAACACTACTGATTTCATGAATGTATGGCCATTCATTTCAGAGAGCAATATTCTAATCCTCGGACTCCTCTTCCTCTTGTTCAGGCTTGCTCGGTGTCAACCACGGGTGCTGAAGGCACTCATATGCAGTAGCGCGCCGATTTGGATCAAAATCTAACATGGGTTTTAAGAAATCGGCAAATTCTTCTGCATCGGTCTGACTCCACTCATACTTTTCTGTGAGCACAGAGACTAGCCCCCAAGGCTTGAGACCCGTGATGTTTCTCAACTCGCCTTTTTTATTGAAGTATACTTTAGAGTATTTTCCCGAAGCGGCAATTCTTTTAGGAATATCTCCAAGTAGTTCTATAATGTGGGCTAAATGGTCCTCATCCCGAGTATACCCATCACCTGAGTGGGGCTCAAACAAGTAATCTCCAGTAGCGAGCTCAAATGCCATGCATGCAGTACTCCAGATATCTGCAGAGGTACCATAGCCCGCACTCAACAGCACTTCTAAAGACCTGTACTGTCTGGTTTGGATATCTTCTGTAAAATGTCGGTGCACCCAGCAAGCATTCCCGAGGTCTGCAATTTTTACTTCTATGTCACAAGCATGAAATGCTGGATCAGGTCTTTTTTCAAAAGATTTCACCATATTTTGTTGCGAGTTGAAAGAAGGCGGAGTATCTGTCATTTCTCCTTCAGACATGGGGGTGCCGGTGTCATCTCCACAGCCATATTGTTTATTGCGAACCTGCACAGCTTCTGCATCTGTATCAAATGCCTCATCGTCGGCTCTTTGCAGATCATTGCACCCGTTAATGTTAGAATCATTGTCAGATCGTGTGTTATCAATGACGCTTTCCTCTTCTGGTGTCTGCGGAGAATCATCATTGTCCTGAGACATTGGAGCTGATTCACTGTTATTGTCAACTTTCTTCTGCTCTTCGATTTCTTCAATTTGTTCCATTTGTTTTTTGAGTAGCATGGACTGACGCTTGGCTTTCTTTTTTAGTTTTTTCTTTTTATTTCTGCTCATTTTAGCAGTAACAACTTGTTCCTGAAATTCCTTAGGAGCAGTACTAATTAATGAGTGGGGCAACCTCAGGCCCAGGGAATGTAGCTCGGTGGCCTCCGCTGCCAGTTTACGAATATATGGTTCATCTACACACACCAACACATTTTCAGGCTTTATATCCGTATGAATAATCTTACACTTAGTATGGAGATAATCCAAGCCTTCAAGGACTTGGCGTATAATGGTTTTAACATTCTCCCGTGGGATACCCCTGTAATTGGATCTGAGTATCAGCTTCAGAAGGTGATGCCCCAGGACTTCAAACACCATGCACACATGGGTACCATTTACACCCGTGATTTTAAAATCGTTCAGCAGCTGTACTGTCTTGTTCCTTTTAGGATCGGAAGGATCACTGTCGCGCACAGCCCTCAGTATCTTAATTTCGTCAAGAGCTGTCTCCGTGAAGTGAGGAGCCGACTTGACAACTTTTAATGCGACAAACCTTTTGTCGACGAGATCCCAGCACAACCACACAGTGGAGAAATGGCCCCATCCCAGTTTCCTAGTGACGTGGTAACGATTCAGGAATAGGTCGCCAATTTTGACAGGATGGTATCCACCCTTGCAGTAATCGGCGCTGTCCTCTTGTTCCTCGTCATCGCTGCCATACTGATCGTCCTCGTCCTCTTCGATCGTCTCATTGGAAGAACTATGCGTTGGTTCTAAACGATTTTGGTTCTGGTTGCGCAGACCGTTCCCTTGTCCACCAGCCCCGTGATCCTCCTCGCGGTTTTTCTTTTTACCGAGTTTGTGCCGTTTCTTTTTCGCCTGAATGGCGAGTACCCTTCTATTTACATCTGATTTAGAACTCATTTAGTAAATTAAAACACTTTCAACAACTTTTAATGATTAAAAATTTAACTTTTCATCTCAAATCTTTTTGTTTGAGTATGGCGGCCGGTCGTAGAACAAAATGCGCTCGAAGCAGTGTTACCGAACCAAAAAAAAATAGCGGGAGAAATGTATTAAGAAATCGACTTAACATTACAGACGATATTAAAATTCCGGTTTGGCAAGTCAAGATGTTGTTTTCGGGAAACAAACAGATAGTATGGCACTCTATTTTTTTGTCTTGATAAAGGCAAATAAATGGTATGATAATCACCCTTGAAATAACATCGGTAGGTAGTCGAAAATTAATGACGAGAGGTTCATCTAAGGCTCGCATCGCATGAGCTTATGAACATTCAATGGATGCATTAGTGGTGCTAGATTAGTTTATAACTTAAAAAATGATAAAAATTGCTTTTCTAATTTCCTTGGTCGTTGAACGTGAAATCGGGAGATGAGATAGAAAATGGTAGATCTCCTGAACGTCGGGAGGTTCAGAAACGCTGCTGGCTCAAATACGACTTGCAGATGTTGCCATTACTTAAAATCAGATTTGAAAAATAATAATATTGCATCGCATGACAAGCATGTTACCGAAAATTTATTCTAAATTAATGCCATTATATTATTTCGGCAATGGTTAAGATGCTATTTATCATAACAATATCTTATTTTTTATTATTTTCTCCTAGCAAATGTGTAATAATTATAATGCCTAGGTATTTTACGGACTTATCCCTGGAGCCGGGGTCCTAGAATACGGCTTCGGTATCCCCTGCCCGTCGTAAGAGCCGACTAAAAGGGGGTCTTTGGGCTTGTGGGTGGTCAGATTTGGGGATGTGACCTCCCATTCAGCAAGCCCAGGGAAGACAACGGCGTGGTGTGGCCCACGCCGTTGGTTGTAAAGGAATGAAACGGAAATGAAATATTTCCAGGGAGCGTTGCTTCAGCAGTGTTAGGAGGGTACCGGTGCGTTCCTATGGAGATCCCGGTGCCCTCCGTCTAGCACAGAAGTCGGCCACCGAGGGGGTTTTAGTGGGTGCAGTCTCACATAGCCCGGCTACACCCCAATGCAGCTGGGTATCTTTTGAAGATTTCCCCCCCGTCAACAAAAAAAAAAAGACTACCAAACTGGTGTTACGAAGTAGCGCTTAATGCCTAACTGGTGGCAGAGAATGCAAAAAAAAACATAAATAAAATAATAAAATTATGGTTTTCATAATGTTTTTCTCCGGAAGGTGTATCCGGGTTTTCATTTAAAAAAAACTAACTGTTCGGTTATAGCGTTTTAATGGTTTCAACTTATTTAACCTATAGGTACTGTCGCCGCACTCTATCATAATGTGGTGTATTAATTTATTTATGTAGTTTATTGTAAAGCCGCCAATACATGTTGGCTTTAGCTCACCGAGCCTAAGCCTACACGAGCGAAGGCAAATGAATTCAAGAAAAATGCTACTATCTAACACGTTGGGAAGTCGGATCGAGCGAACGCCAACCGCCAACGTACACGAGTTTTGTCCACTGTTTCTATTGAGAATCCGAACGATATTGGACGATTATGAATGTGAACTTTGCCTAACAGAGATGGGTCCCGACATAACATACCTATACCTATTATACTTTTCATAGTTTAGTCCAAAAGAAAACTTGATTAGAAACATTCTGTAAATATCATGTTACGAAAAAGTCAGTTTACTTTGAGCTAAACGTCTTGAGTTTATTGCAATTTTAATGCTATAGCTGAAAAAGTTATCACAAAATGTTCGAAATAAATAATTTTGAATAAAAGTTTCATCCCCATTTAATATGTACTATATAGAGCCAATCCTTAATGCATTAATTTATTCTTTTAAAATTGAGATCATATTAAAACTATAATTTGTGAATAGTTTCATGCTCTTAAGAGTTTATATGTCGTCAACTTGGGATGCGTTGCATCAATTTACGCGGTTATGGCAAACAGTCACAAATTTATATTTTGTTTATAAAAAGTTAAATGGATAAATAAGTTTTATGTAATTTTGGAAACATGATTGGTGAAAGTTTTCTCGGTAGATAATTCGGCGAAAACAGGAAACACGTTTTTAGTTTTTTCTCCTAGTCTAGATGTTCTTGAAAATTCATTTATTGATATTCTAAAAATGGTCATTTGTATAATGTAATTTAATGTAAATTAGTTTTAAATAAAATTGAAATAGTTCTTGAGTAATTTGGAGTTTTAATCATTTGTCGCTTCCGTTATTTACAGATGGGCGCCGACTCGTGCAGCGTGCGTATATCTTTCTGCAAGAGTAGATTTCATATTTTTGTCGCTGTTTCGCGCAGGGGCAATACTTGGATTTGAGCTTGCCTTGCTAACCACTGAAGTGAGATTTTTTTTACCCTTCTCTTTTCTGTGTTGCTAACAATTAATGTTAGCAAGGCACAATAAACAAGCCGTACTTACATACTACATACGTTGGCGTTGGCCTGAACTTGGCAATTTAAGCGAGCGACAACGTCGAGCCATGGCAAGTCTAGACAAATTGGGTTCTTGTTCCCGAGAGAATTTTGGCGTCACACGTCCTGGTACATTTGCCAGTGTCAAGTATTGAAATAATTATTGTGGAAATAATTTTAAATTTTATAAAAATAGAATTTAATCAAAAAGTCATAGTCACAGTCAGAGTCGAGCAAAGAAAGTCACGGTCATGTTAGTAAAGTGGTGGAGACTTCGATCGAAAAAATACAAAGATGCCACAATAACGCGCTCATCGTGGCATTACATAATTTGGCTGGACTCAATACGCAGCCAGAATGGATCCACGGTCATGCGATAGTTGCCAAGCCGTAACACACCGTAAGAGCCGTAACCGACACGTCAACTTGGCTGATGAACCCACAGACATATAATACAAAGCAGAACCAACAAGCCACAGAAATATTGATGCAAAATACACTACATATACATTACACGCAAACATTTGCAAAACGCGGGCCGGACTCAAGGACATTCTTTTATAATAGTGCTAACAGATACTATTAGATTGTATCTGAAATGTTACGTCACAAAATTTACGAGCCCTCCCTACCTCTTGTCAGTCACACTTCGTTGACCCCTCCTCCCCTCCTCTTTATGTGACGGAATTTATGGATGGTCCCATTGGGTATTAATATTCAAACACACCAGACCAAGTCAAATCATTTATTTTTGTATAAAACAATTTGTCAGATGTGTCATGTGGTTGCAGGATCTAAATTTGATGGAAATGAGGTATTCTGCAGCTCCCGTAGAACATTTTTGCCAGTAACAGTTCTTTTTGTGGCTTTCTTTTCACTTGGTATGTTATCGCTCTGAAAATTATTACATGCAAGTTATCATAATGTAGTACAACTTGAGATTCATGATAGTGATAGCGACTGATCATTG
This sequence comes from Agriopis leucophaearia, assembly GCA_949125355.1. Taxonomy (NCBI): domain Eukaryota; kingdom Metazoa; phylum Arthropoda; class Insecta; order Lepidoptera; family Geometridae; genus Agriopis; species Agriopis leucophaearia. Next base: position 6,803,802 of record OX421273.1, on the reverse strand, counting down.
AAAACTGTTGTTCCAATAAGCATTACACCTCGGGCAAGGATTGTCCGGTAACCAGTACGGTAACTTATACTATTTTAATTATACTACTGAATACGTTCCCTGGACAATGTCTAAGTACCTCAAACGCCAAACAATGATCGAATCAATAATTTTTTAAAGAAAACTACTTATTAACTTTTATTACACCCACCAAACTTGTACATTTATTAAATTGGAAGAAACACAACCTTTCCAAGCCTTCAAATTGTAAAGTTTATGAAAAATAACAAGAAAAAATAGCAATTCAAAATAAGCTCTATTATGACACACGAAACTTACCTGTGAAACGTTATACCGGGTGGCATCTTATGAGATGAATTAAAACACATGAGGACACTGCACTTCACCATAGTATTTTCGTATCTTTTAAACCAAATATGTAAAAATAACTTTTATTTTAGGTAATTTTTGCAAGCCGTGGTTTTCGCTGTCAGCCTTCTGTCAGCTTAGCAAAATGGCAACTTGGAACACCGTACCACACGCTCATTTTTTTCTATTATGTTGCAACGTTACGACAAAAAGAGATACGAATATATGATTTTTGTGTAATCGATACAAACATAACTGTTTTTGCGAATGTAGTTGTAAAAAACATGTTCAGTCTGTTTCTGTATTAAATGTCTGTGGATGAACCACCGTCTGACCCACTGAAGTGAGATTTTATTTTTCTGTGGTCTGACCAACAGAAGAGAAAGAGAAAATTGTCTCTTTCTCTCGGGAGAGAGGTTCCCACTTGAGATTCAGACATAATCGCCGTCTCGTTTGCTCAACGACGGACGGGTTCAGGAGTTTTGACGACGTATGGTGCAAATCAAACAGGCAATAGAGAATGGAGCCGTAAATGGATAAAAATACGGTTGGTTTTGGTAAAATAGTTTTGTTTCTATAAAAATTGTATACAGCTATATTTATATATATAAAACTGGGGACGTTTATTGACTATAAATTTATACGCGTTGTGACTTCTATGTATAGTTTTTCGAAGGGTGACTTCTAATGCGTTCCGAAGTACTAATTATTGATTACAATGTGTTCATTTGTCAAATTTGTTTAATAAATATATTTGAAGCGCGTAGGTAATGATTCGCCGAATTACAACTTTCCGAATAACGATTCACCGAAAATATCAATTCGTAGTTTGGCGAATCGTTACATTCAACATTAACATTACACACAATTATGAACATATAAATACTGGTTAATACCCTATATATATATGTGTATAGCTATACTTAATTACCCTATGACTCAATACGAGTTGCATATTCGTAAAAATTGCTCTTTATTCAACCGACTTCAAAAAGGAGGTTAATTTATTGCGTAATTACGTGATCTTCGAAAACTGTGAAACTCTCATTAGCTTCACTTGCAAATAACTAACATTATAGGTAAACGAATCTAAGTCAATTATAGCCTACTTCTTTGAAACATCATAATTTTTTTTTTAAATATATTTTTTGTTTTGTTTTGACATCTTCTTAAGGCTACTAGCACAGGAGCTATTTAAGATCCTATTTGGTTGGCCAATTCTCGTTCAGTCTTACCTTCTCTCTCACAAACTGCTTTTATAGGTAATAGACATACACCACTTAGAAAAATAAATAACCCGGCTAAATAAAATGTGTATGAGAAACCAAACATGGTTTTCACCAGAGTTGCTGCTGGAGTACTTATACAACATCCTATTCCTTGGAATAATAACATCATACCTGTCGCGTTTGTTAACTTTTCCAACCCGTACAAGTCTACCAAAACCATACTACGGAGACATGCTATACTGGCTATAAAAAACCCAAAAATAGAGCAACATAAGTATTGATAGTATACATTAAAAGATAAATTCGACAACGCCGTAATAATTCCAGATATACAACATGCAGCTGTAATTAATTTTAATGGGTCTATTTTACATGCCAATATTCCAATTGCCAATCGACCTATTGCATTTGAAAATCCAATTGCACTTACGAACCACGTACAGTGCTTCTCATCAATGCCTGCGGCTCTATTGCGATCTTGTATAAAAATATATGGTACTAGATAACCTAAGTAGACGAGGAAACTACTGGCGCCGAACAATAAAAACGAATATTTCTTTAAAAGTTTAGGGTCCATCATCGTGGCAAGAATCCTTCGAGCTGCTGTAGTGCACATTCCCTTTTTTTCCTGTAAATCCACTGTTGTTACTGCGCGAGATACAGCTAATTGATATTCCAGACCAGTTTTCTGTTCAACAGACGTATCCATCATACTTTTTTGATAAACTGGAAGTGTTTCCAAATTTCCTCCGAAAAAAACATCGTCTCTGTACATTGGACGAGATTGTGGAATATGTTGTTCCCAGTGACAAATTCTTTTCCAGCAGCTTAACTCCTTTCTTGGTTCTTCTGTTTGAATTGTCAACTCTATGTTTCTTTTTGTTTTATCCTGTTCACTCGATCTGGATATAATGGACTGCACCTGCTTAAGTTGTCGTTGGCTCATACCACCTTTGGGAGCGCAGGCTGTTAACGTCAGTTTAGATGCAGGTGCTGATAATTTCGAAGGGCCTGGTACTCCTGCCTGATTACTAGTATAGATTAATATACCCTCATCAACAACGGTTGCTGCCGTCGGGAAATTGTAATTTGACACCGCGCTAAATAATTTTTCGGTAGCAGTAGGTGCTGCAAGGCCATCGCCTCGTATCCTTGATGGTGCTGGTCTTACTGTTTGTGTAGACACATTCGGCAAATAAGTTACGGTCCGCGTGGGATCATCCGTAGTTTTTGTCACAGTTAGAGACAGGATTGGTTTAAACGTCATTCCCAAGAAATATACTATTCCAAATAACCCGGAATGAAGTAAAGTGAGTGTGCGCCAACCAGATAACTTGACCAAATACGCATTCACTGGAAACATTACCATAATTCCAACGCTCGATCCAGTTGTTGCTATGGCTAAAGCAAGCGACCGCAGTCTTTCGAAGTAAAATCCGACCACTAATCCGGAACCCATATTGATAAAGCAGTACCCCACTCCAGCAAAACCACCGTAAAATATACATAACGCAGGATAACTTTTAGAAAAGTATGTACAGAACAGAGCAAATGAAACTATTACTGCTCCAGACATAACTACTGCTCGGAATCCAAAACGATTGATTAATGCTGATGCTAATGGGCCACAAGTAAAATACAGTGATACCGCTATGGAATTTATCAGTCCAATTAACGATTGCTCCATTTGAAGTTCTTCTGTGATAGCATTGAAAACGCTTCCAAAAGTGTATGAAACGCCGTCTAGTATAAAGATGCTACAAAATGAGGCGGCCACAACTAACCAACCCCACCCTCCCTCCTGTGGAAGTGTTATTTGAGCTGCAATTTCAGTTTCTTCTCCATCTTCTAAATTTACATCGTTGGCTCTGATCGCTCTACTTGGTACTACTATAATGCTTTTTTTACGTTCAGTTTTCGTTGATGTCGGGTTGGGTTGTGTTGGCGTCGTGGTACCTGGTGTACCGTGGTCTTGTGTTTGCCTTTTCGTACCTTGCCTTGGTTGCATTGTGTGCACTACCTATACCAACATAAAATGGTGTTTCAGAAGAAAACACATTGATACGAGTGATATCTTAATTAATTTTAGCATCTCTTGTGATGTAAGCAAGGATAATGTGACACACAGATATCAGATATCTACTAATGTGACAGAAATTGGACAGCCATTGGCAATTCTTGTCAATGGCTGTTCAACGTCCAACTCACAGATATCTACTATCACAGACACAGATATACACAAACACAGATCTACTACCTATCTGTATATCTGTGTCTACTATACTCAGAGAAAAGAGAAGGGTACGAAAAAAATCTCACTTCTGTGACTATACTAGTCGAAGAGTCCAACTTAAAGAAATTACTTTTTTTCTCAGATGATACGTTAGAAAACTAACTTATAGCTTCCTCTCAATCTCCTCTCTATACCTATAGCCTTCCCCTAGCTCTATAGTTATTGGTTATGCAAGGCTGTAAACTACGATCAAAAATACATTTTTCCAAGGCTGCAAAGTTGTTTTTTTGGCGCGAGTACTTTTATTGAAACCTGAGCAACCGAAGGATTCTAGGTTCAAATATAGATTCCTGAGCGTAGCGAAGGTTTCAAAAGGTACGAGACGCTAAATAAATACTTTATTTATACTAATACTATACTATATATATATACTAAAAAAATATTGTATTTCTTCTATGTTAAGATATGGATCTTCTTGAATCAAACTATTTGAGGTGCTATTTTACGAGGTTGGAATGTTTTACGCTCGATTTGCCGTGTGGCAAAAACTCAAAAAAATGCGCACATTCTACCTCCCAATTAGATTTCGCTGCCAAAGAGCAACCAAAGAGCTCCTCCCAGGCCATAAAGACCCATGACCCACTTGGAAAAGCCTGAACCGACTTCCACTTGGGACCGAAGTCAGTTCAGGCTTTTCCATCATTCCATTTACGTGATGGAATCATGACCCTGGGCCCTGATTCCATCACTTACACCTCTAAAAATGTGGCCTCTATTCCTTAGGAAACAGGCCTTTGAAGATTTTTGTATGGAGAGTAACCATAATAGGGTGCAATTTTGTTTGTTTTTTTCAAAATCGCGGTGCACGATGAAAGTTAAATTTTTGGATTGAGAACAGACAACATATCATGCATGGAGCATGCATGTATCATAATGTTCTAGAGAAACCTGACGCTATATACTCTATCCAAATATAATAACTTTCATTTCGCATCGTAATAAAAAAATGGCAGCTAATGGCAGGGCCAAAATCTCCAAGCCCTTTGAAAACAGGAAACAAATATTATGTCAAAAACAATACAGCCATCGGCTACGGCTACAGCTCTTTTTATTACATGAAATGCAGGAATTAAAGTGACGAGTAACGATTATTGTCGTGTAAACCCTTCGATAATATATAGTTTGATCTGCCTCTAAACTCGAGGTAGTACCGAAAAAAAGTTTGCCAATAACGGAAGGGGGCGAGGTAAGCACGAATTGCACATACTGATATATTCATACTAGTTCTACAAAGTCACACTTAATATTAAGCGCACACAACTGAAAACGATGTGCTCGAAATATATTATACGAATTGACGACCAAGGGGGGGGGGGGTGCAAGTGCTAAAGGGGAAACTGTAGGTATTGTTAAATAACCATTAGCACATGGAAGACTCCATATTCATAAATATTATGAATAAAACCAAGTTATATATAAACCATTCTTTTACTTATATTTTTTCTCAAGTGAAGTCCTCAAAAATATCAACAATTGGTTGCCTAGATACATAACATGAAAGTCATAGATACTCAAAATACAATTTTAACCTCATCATCCCTCCTCAATTCTAATTTGCCATAAAATAATAATTGTAAAAAAAAATATATTGTATTATCTAATTCAAACACAAAATAGTGAAAACAAAATTACTTCTAACTTATAAACTAACATACGAGAATAAAGAAAACAATAATTCTATTTTCCCACAAAAATAAAAATTATAATTACCCACAAAAATTGTTTAACAGTTTTTATTTTATTTTAATTCCTTCTTAATTATTAAACTGCATAAACAATATTATTTATGCATAACATTAATATGCCTATGTTTTAGTTAATTGCTAGACCATCAATAAAACCGAGTTTATGCATGAAATAATTATGTTTTAGTTTTCCTAAAGCCTTAGTCAAAATATCTGCCACATTTTCATTTGTGTTCACATATTTTACAATAATTTCCTTTTTACTAACTAAATCTTTTACATAATGGTATTTTATATCAATATGTTTTGACCTCTTGCTATTTTCGTTAGATTCCATCAATTTAATGGCACTTTGGTTATCAACTCGTAAAATTGAATCTGACGGACATGTAAAGTCCTGTAATAAGCCTCTCAAATAAACCAGTTCTGCAGAAGCAAGAGCAGCAGCTATATATTCAGCTTCGGCAGTTGATAAGGCGACAACATTCTGTTTCTTACAGAACCAGGACAATAAATTATTTCCATAGTAGACCAATGCTCCACTTACGCTTTTCCTATCTATTTTATCCCCAGCCCAGTCAGCATCAGTATAGCCAAGTAACAGACATTTATTTTTATCATCTCTTTTATATATAAGAGATTTTGACTTTGTTTGTTTTAAGTAACGTAATACACGCTTAGCAGCTTTCCATAGAGATATAGTAGGTTTATCCAAATACCTACTTAAAAAAGAAACCGCAAAACAAATATCCGGTCTGCTGGAAGTAGCTAAATATAAAAGACAACCTATAAGTTCTCGATATGGTACGTCTAAAGCAATTGGTTCACTGTCATTTGATGTGAAATTTACTTCCATAGGTGTTTCAGCTCCTTTGCAATCAGTCATATTAAATTTTTCAAGTATTCTATCTATTGCCGATTCCTGACTAATTGAAATTTGTTCTTTCGTCCTCACAATCTCTAGTCCTAGATATGTACTCACCTCCCCAAGATCCTTCACATTAAATTCATCTTTTAAATGTATATACACTTTATTCAGATTTGAGCTACTTTTTGACATTAAAATAATATCGTCAACATAAACAAGTAAAAATACATCCTCCAAAATGTACAAACAAAAATCATGTTTTGATTGAATAAATCCTTTACCAACCAAAAAACTATGAAGTCTTTCATTCCAGCACTTTGGGGCTTGTTTTAATCCATAGAGTGATCTCTTGAGCTTCAGAACAAAACCTATTTCAACTTTTACTCCTAGAGGTGGTTTTATGTAAACGTCTTCTTTTAGGAAACCATTTAAAAATGCCGTTGGCACATCCATTTGTTTCATGTACATATCATTTTGTACTGCTTGACTCAACATCATACGAATAGTAGGCATACGAGCAACTGGCGAATATACGTTAAATAGTGTTTCCTCTTGAAATCCCTTTGCCACCAACCTAGCCTTTTTAGTTCCGTCTTTCTTTGTAGTAAATACCCATTTTGTATCTATAGCTTTTTTGTGCTTAGGTAATACTGTTTTTTCCCATGTTCCCAAACATTTCAAGGAATCTAGTTCTTTATTTATTGCTTCTTGCCAATTTTGGCCTCTTTCAACAGCTTCTTTATAAGAACCTGGATCACCTGTACACAAGCAGTAAGCTACGTGTGTTTCATAATCGTCTAACCTTTTCGGAGGCCTAACTATTCTTCCACTTCTTGTTTTTGTTACGTTTCCATTTATAACATCGCTTCTTTCAATTATATCTTCATTAGTACAATCTTCAAATACTTCATCTGGTTCCATTACATCTTCTTCAACATTCTTATCATCAACTATAACCTCATTTCTAATACCTTCATTGTTATTTCCTGTTTCAGCATTTCGATCACTATTTAGATTCGTATCTGAAATTCTAATTCTTTGTACGTCATTTTCATTCATAATCTGGTTGCTTTCATTATAAACTATATCACGTTCATCAAATCTTACGTCTCGTGACACAATTATTTTATTTTCCTTAGGATCCCATAAATTATACCCTGTTCTTGCATATCCTACCATTCTGCACTCACGAGCTCTTTCTGAAAACTTATCTGGTTTTGGTAAAATGCAAGCCCATGCCTTTGCACCAAATGCACGAAGTTTGTTTAAGTCTCTTGTCCCGTAGAGTACTTCACAGGGGGTTTTGAAGTTGATAGCTTTAGATGTACATCGGTTTAACTGATAAGCAGCACATTTTGTAGCTTCACCCCACAAATTCTTTGGTAGTTTAGTTTCGATGAGCATTAATTACCCTTGCCTTATTGTATAAACTTCTATTCATTCGTTCTGCAACGCCATTGCTTGCTGGCGAATACGGTAAGCTATACTCTAATGCTATACCTTTCATGTTACAAAACTGCTTTAATTGATTGCAGGTATATTCACCTGCATTATCACACCTAATTCGTTTCACTGTTTTTTCGAATTCATTCTCATAACGTTGAATATATTTAATTATATTTTCAGTAGCTTCTGCTTTACGCTTCAGCAAGAAGACTACACAGTAGTGAGAGTAATCATCGATAATTGTTTGAAAGTAAATTTCACCCAAAATTGTCGGAATATTGGAAGGACCTGCTATATCGCTATGTATCAGTTCCAAAACTTGGCGCGACCTCGGTTGTTCTAACGGTTTGAATGGTAACCTGGTTGCCTTACCTTTCATACATTCATTACAGATTTTATTGTAAGCAGGTAGCTGTAGTCTTTGCAATGTTTTGGTACTAGTATGGCCTAAACGTTTGTGCCATAACATGCCATCAGCTGAATATAATGCTGCACCTCCATTACCTGCTATAATTTTACCCTGTAAAATATACAATTTCCCATTATTATAAGCCCACATAGTAGAACCTTCAAAAAATATGATCTTTGCGTATGCCCTTCTAAATATAATTTCGTTAGGGTTTTCAAGTAACTTTCTCACAGAAAGTAAATTGTAAGCTAAATTTGCTACAACCAGTCCTTGAATAGTAATTTTGGTATTTCCAAATTTGACAGGTAACTTTCCGCTATGGTAAGCAATTAACTTGTCGCCATTAGCTGTGTTTATTTTTATAGGATGTTCTAATTGCGTTATATTTGTCATATATCGTATATAACCATCAGAAATAAAGTTTTGCGATGCGCCTGAGTCTACTACAAAAGAAATTGAATCATCAGAAAATGTCTTACAGTTTAAGTTGAATTCTTCATCAATCAAACAACCCATTTCATCCCTTATTGCTTCTTCGTCGCCTATTGCTGCATCATCTCTTGATGTAGTTGCTCTGATAGAACCACCACGACCGCGGCTCTGCATTCTGCCTCGACTACGTCTGTAAAATTCACTGCCTCGGATGGAAATTCCTCGCTGGTTATAATCCTGTCTATTAGTGACATTTTTCCGACAATGTATAGATTTGTGCCCCTTTTCATTGCAGTTCCAGCATACTACCTTGAACGCATTTTCATGTTTTGGTGAAAACAAGGTGTCCAATCTTATTTCCGCATCAAGTAACGTCCTTTTCGTTTTCTCTAAAGTTAACTCTTCGTTAATGGCTTCTAAAGCTGTTGTAACACTGTTAAACTTTTCTGGTAAAGCTAGTAATAGATGGACTACTTTATCAGATTCATCCATTTTTGATATATTTTCATTATCATTTATCAGTTTATCGAATTTCGAGAAAAAATCTTGTAATTTTTCGTTACTGTCACATTTCAACTCAATCAACTTCTTCTTCAAATTCAATTTATTCATAACACTTTTCCTCGTGAATGTATTTTCTAAAGAGTCTATCATTTCCTTTGCACTTTTGCATCCTTTAACAGCGCCCAAAAATTTGTCTCCAATGCATTGTACTATTATCGAACGAGCTTCTGCATCTTGCCTTTTATTTTCGTCTTTCACTCCAACACACTTCAATACATCACTGAGACCCCTGGCCTCCATTAATATTTCCACCCGAAATTTCCAGTAATGGAAATTATCCCCATCTTCCAACTTAGGTATGGTCTCCTGAATCTTCGTTTGAGCCATTTTGCTTTTTTATTTTAAGCTGCTCGAAAACAAGACTAAAACAGAAAAATAGAATATGGGGCGGCCCATAACCTGTTAAATAACCATTAGCACATGGAAGACTCCATATTCATAAATATTATGAATAAAACCAAGTTATATATAAACCATTCTTTTACTTATATTTTTTCTCAAGTGAAGTCCTCAAAAATATCAACAATTGGTTGCCTAGATACATAACATGAAAGTCATAGATACTCAAAATACAATTTTAACCTCATCAGGTATAACGCTTCCATTTATTTATTTATTCTGAGTGTAAATCTCATTATTATCCTGACTAAAGGAATCTGTATCTGTGGTGATAAAAAATGAAGAAGAAGAGAAATTTGAATGTGACAGTGACTGTTAAGTGCCCTTTGAGTGATTGAACGAGCGTCTGTCGCATCCACAGGGATGCGTTTACGGCACTTATCCAGACTAAAACTTATACTAGATGAACGATAAAACACCCGTTTTGGGACTCCACGAGGTGAAAAATTATACCGGCGAAAATTTAAACTGCCCGTTCACGGGCGTCCGCTGGTATAAGTTTTCGCCTGACTAGAATAAATTTTATCTACCTTTTGAGGTCGCTAAATTTTCGCCTGCTGTCAGATTGACAGCTGTTGAGGAGGTTAAGCCGTTTTTGATATTATTTTGTTCGAATCTTTTTGTTGTAGATGTTTTTATTTAAAATAAAATTTTATGTCTATATAATGATAGATTGATATTTAATATTTTACTATTATATACCATTTTATTTTACTATATTTTACTTGACATTTATTTATTATTGAATTTGACAGCTAGTATTGACATATATGACATAAAGCTATGACGCCGTTCAGCGAACCTCCGTTAGTTTAATTTTTCTCCGGTGAAAAATTCGCCGAGTCCGTAAACGCTCCCCAGATCTACATCGCATGTCTGTCGGCTGGCTGTCTTTGAGTTTGTTTTTTTTTTTCATTTGAGTGAGCGGTTGACGGTTGGGTGACGGCTCCATATATTTGGAGGGAAAAAGACGCGGTCGTAATACTAAGAAAATCTATATTTAATTTAATTGTGGATATAAATGTGATCAAAACTGCCTCAGAAATTGATCAATCGAAGGAAGATGTCGCAGACTTCAATTACATCATATTTTAATAGCAGAAAAAGGGCGGCTACCGATGATATATTATCATCCAAAAGCAAGGTTCCTCATATCGAACGAAGTCAAGAATGTGGTCGCATTTCACTCAAACCTCAATCGGTAAAAAGCTTACAGCTTCACAAAGATGTAAAGCAACCTGCTGTGCCAGCAGGTGCACTCAAGCCTATAGAAGTGAAAAAACCTGAAAATGTAACAGCTAACTTTCCTAACGTGGCTAAAACTGAACCTATACTAGAGTCACAGCCTCAAAAGACTGTATTCGTGAATAAAGTGAACACTGCAAACATAGCCAAAACTAGTGAACCCTCCAAATGTGAAGCAACTTCTTCAGCACGCAAGGAATTAAGTTTGGGGGATATTAGAAAGAGGTTAGCTGGTAGCTCTAGGTTAGCTGAAATCAAAGCTAGCGCTGAAAGACTTAGCAAGGGGATTCAGCAACTAAAAGAAGCCACTGAGAAAAGAAATCTCAAAGAATTCAAATCTATTGATTTGGAAGTACCATCCAGGTATGCAATAAATTAATTTTAAGAGGTTAAAAATAGTAAACTTGGTAATTTAGCTACCTTAGCTCCTTGTGCTTCAGACTTTCTTAACATGTTAAATACCGTGGGGTTATCGGTGACCTCAGCCAGTTTACTTTATAGTGCTTTGGGGGGACACCGATAACCTCAATTCAGTGCTATATTTAAGGAACTAACTAGTGCTGTACGATGTAGCCACCTTTGATTTAATGCTTCATAGTGCCCGGCGCGGCCCTCTAAAATGATACTATCAAGAAGGATATATATTTTCTAGAGGATCAACTTTAAGGGAAGATGAAAAAAATATTGTTTTATTAATTCATGTTACGATCACAATTTGAGCCTTATTTATGATATTAGTAAAAATATTTATTTCAATTACAATTTTGTGTCAGTTCAGTGCAGCGAACTGAGGTGCCTGGTGACAGGCCATTTGGCCAGTGCGGTGCTTTATAATGGAAATGTACAATATTCTAATCACAGCACTGTGTGGTCACCATGTGTGGTTTTATGTGGGCGATTGCCATTGTATCTAAAAAAACACAGAAAACAGTATTTTTTATTTTAATGAAAACAAAACTATGCATATACACATTACAAGATCATTTTTGGAAGATGTAAAAAAAACATCAGGCGTTTTACTTGTTAAGAACATTTTGACTGAGAACAACCAAAATATATTTTATAACATATATATATATATATAAATAAATTATGAATTGAAGATTCAGTGATGATATGATTAAACAGATCATTTATCCAGCAAATGAAATAGCAGACAAACATTCCAAATATAAATTGTGACTGGTGCAAAGAAGACCGATTTGTATTTGATAATTAGTTTCGCAAATTGAATTATTTATATTGTGTGATATTTTGATTTTTCTTTTGTTGAATAGGATTCGGTTAGACAATGGATATTTCATGTATTAACTTTGAGCATTATCCATTGATTTTCTAAGATTTTGATTACTGCATTATTTCAGTATTTTTGAGTATCAGGCAGTAATACCAGTAGTTATGACCAACCAATCAATTTTAACCCCTTATCTTAATGGTTCTTATTTAAAATAGTTGTAAGGATTTGTAAATTTGTTTCAATGTTGAGGATGTATCTTTGTATATTAAATGAGTAACTCAATTTTGTTTCAGCCCAAGCAAAAAACTTCAACCGCAGAATGAATTCTTGTCACCCCAGAAGAAAGCTCCTGTGGCTGCCCAGAGATCTCTCATTTCACCAAGAAAAGTTTTTGTCAGTCCTGTCAAAAGCCCTAATAAGGTATGTATTCACTAAATTACATAAAACACCATGTTAAACATGAACTTAGATCACTATTAGCATGAAAATCTACCTTATCTATGAAAATATATATTATCTTAGACAGTATCAGACCACTTTTTTTACTGTTATACTTAGTCGTTTATTTACTTTTTGTCATCAATAAAATTTACTTAATACTATGTATAAATATATCTTTGACTGAGGTACCCTTGAGGGTACTAGTTGCCATGTTGATGAATAGCCATTAAGAGCAAAAGCCGTGGGTCTATTGATATCTATTGGTGCGGTCAATACAATCTAAACATAATATATGTATATATTGTAGGAACCATACAAAATACACTTTTTTGCATGAGTGCGGTTTGATCTGTATAGATTTATTGTATTTGTTGCTTAAAGTAATTTTTCTGGCCCATAGGTTCCTGCATATATCAGACATGCTGCTCTTGCCACAAACCCCACCAGTCTGCCACTCCCTCATCACTACAGGTTCCTCTCAGAGCTGTTCCGAGGTATGGAGACTGTTGTAGTGTTGCTCTACAACCGAAACGAAAAAATCACTTTCGCCAAACTAAAGCCCTCTGTACAGGAAATGCTCAAACGCACCTTCAATGAGAAACATCTCGCTCAAATCAAACATCTTGTGCCTGATTTCTATAACTTTGAAGTCCAAAAGATTAAAAACTTTAGTGCCTCGTCCCATAAAGAAGCTTACGAAATGATAATTACACCAAATATTCCTAACAATATCAAGATTATGAACCCTACCGTGCTGTTAGAGAGACGTAGATATTTCTACGACACTCTTCTTCAGTTGGTGAAGAAACACCATACAGAGTATCTGCTTACTCTGGATCCACCTATGGTGATACCGGACAACAAATTATCTCGCTGGCATCCTGAATTTGAGATTGAAAAGCTACCAGAAGTAGAAAGTGCCAAACTTCCCGAAATGCCTAATGTTGAAAAGTACTCATCAGCTCAAGATGTATTATCGAAGGCCAGAGAACTTTTCAAATGTAACACAAAAATGGAGAGGGCATTAGAAAAATTAGCTCAAGCTAAAGTAAGAGGATTAACTGATGAAGAAAAGGCTGTTACTGGCATCAGTACTGCCTCCAATGGCACTCAGACAAGTCAACCGTCAGCCAGTAATGTCACATTACTGAATCCGGCTCTCCGCAACTTGCCGGCTTCATTGCTGGAGAAAGTTAAAGCTAAACAAGCAGCCAAGGCTCTCGAAGCCATGACGAGAACTTCCGACCATGATAAGAAGTACTCAATCTACAGCAGGCTTCCAGATCTAGCTCGAACCCTAAGAAACATATTTGTTACTGAGAGAAAGAATGTTTTAGCTCTAAACATAATATTGTCTAAGCTAGAAAGTAGCTTCAAAGCCAATATTTCTGCGAGTGATCTACAAAGAGACATAAAAAGCCTGACTGAAGAAGTGCCAAAATTTGTAAAACTTCATGACATAAGAAACAATATCTATTTGAAGTTGGATAAAAATGCTGACCTAAAAATAATTACTTTTAAACTCGAAGCTTTAGCAGCCAAATACAAAAACGACTAACTTTATGATTAAAATAATTTTATTGACTCTGCAATAAAGACTGAGTTCATACATTTATTTCTTAAACTAAGCTATTTATGTTCATAGGTTAAATCATTTATCAATTCTACTTTACAAATAACAACAAGGTTGTCTCCTATCTTAGATTTTGCAGTTTTTGATGCAATGAATAGTTAATGACGACAATGATTCACATTGACCTACTTTTGTTGTTTAAGAAAAGCTGAATTAACGCTATAAGTATTTGACATAGATCTATATATTAGTATTAAGCAGACATTTTCATTGTTTTATATCATAATTTTGTTGGTAGTTATGAAATTATCAAGACACCAACCAACACCCAAAGCAGAACATTTTTAGTTTATATCAATGTACTTTAAGTAATTTTAATTCTGTAGTACTGAGTGGTATTTCTTTTTAAAATAAAATTAAAATAATGCAAACTAATGTAATGTGTTTTTTTTAATTGATGTGAGTCACTTAATTTGTATAAAATATTTTTTATTTTAGTTTTTGCTTCGACAGGTCAATTCGGTTTTTTATTATTAAGCTTGTTATTAGTACTCCAAAAATACTTCGTTTCAACATAGGTACCTGTTATGTTTTTTTTCGAATAAATAAATACGTAGTACTTAAACAAAAGAATATTTAAACCAAATTTTTAACCTACCTAAAAAATTAGGAAGGCTCTCAATTCCACCCTTATTTTTTATTATTATTTGACATTCAACCAATTTTGTTTGTTTGGTCACGTATTCCGTAACTTCATTACTTATATTAGTCCAATATTATAAATATTTCTTAGCTGATTCCACAATATTAAGTAGGCTAAGAAAAACAGAACGTGAGAAATCGCGGTGATCAGTGGGTACAACTTATTGTAAGTCAGCTAAATAAACTCGTAAACGCAAGTTTTGTTGAATGTTGACATTGGGCAAGCGGCCGAAATACGCGATTTACTGGGTTACGCAGAAAGAGTGTAACTAAGTCGAAAAGGGTTCATAGTACCTCTACCTATCATTATGAACAACTTTTACTATATGGGACCAAACCTGAAAAAGCGTAAAAAAAATCAGCTGTTCCCGTCGAGATACAATACACACAGAGAGTCCTATAGTCACAATTGTGCCAAAAAAATGTCCGAACAAAAACTCGGCGCACGCTACGCACTGCGCAGACTTTTTGGTTAGTTGCAAGGAAACCGTGATCCGACTACAACACCGCGCGATTCCAGTGCTACGATGCCCTAGCGGACAAGCGACGTTGAACACTATGCAAGCGACATAATGTCTAAATTGAAGTAAATGTGGCATAGTGAACATATACTTAATTGATGTCTAGGTATGTACAACAACGCTCGGACGTTTTTTTACTGTTTTCACTTAGAGATTGACTATACGTATTGTGTAGGTTGATCTCATAGTAAAAGTTTAAGTTATAATGATGGGTACTATATGGACCCCTTTCGCCTTAGACCTCACCCCCGGCCTTACGTCCTTTCCGCGTAACCCTGTATATTGCCTTTTACGAGTTAACTGATAACCGTTGGGGTAGACGTGTTCGAGAGTAGAGACCACGAATCGGCAAACGTAGCATACGCCCTGAGGCTCGTTGGAGTGACGATATACGTAAGACAGGGAAGTGGCTGAAAGAGAAAAGTTGAAGATCGGGCAGAGTGTACCTTGGGAGAGGTTTATGTTCAGCAGTGGACTAGTATAGGCTGATTATGGTAATATAAGTAAGAACCCTAATTCAATGCTGCTCGAGGTGCTTAAAGGGTTTTGATGACAAGTATAAATAGAATAATTTTCAAAACCCCCTGTATAAAAGAGCTGACAATCTTCAAACGGCTGAACATATTTTTAACCGACTCCCAAAAAGGAGCAGATTCTCAATTCGACTATGTTTTTGGAACGAAGTTCCCTTTCGCGCGTTGCGAAAGGGGGCTAGACGGAAAGAATTAAGACCAAAAGTAGTAACGACACTTTTTGCTATAGTTGTAAGCCGTGCGGCGTGCGCGTGTTTCTCTGTCTGTCTCTCTCTCTAACTTCGTTCCATCCGGGTGTCCCTTGACACCTCTCAAGTTTTTTTTTTTTATGTTTGTTTCCTCAGAACTTTCGACTGGGTAAACCGATATTAATGTTTTTTTTTATTTGAATGCTGGTGCTTCCTGAGTGGTCCCATTTAATTTGGTCCAGTTCTGACATTTTTATGAAGTCGATTTTTTATATTGATAATTTTCTTAAATATACCTAAGAACACTCCTCAAGTCACCTTTCAAACAGATACACACGTTAAACTTATAACACCCCTCTGTTTGCGTCAGGGGTTAAAATCGCTTTTTTCTAAGTAAGCGTGCTCCACGCCTGGTCCACGCTTTTGCTTGGCATAATGTGGACAAATTCAAGTAATGTCTACCATAAATTAAAAAACAACAATACTTAGGTTTAACATCATAATGATTTATTCAGTGATAAAAATGTGGTAAAACTTAAGCATAAGTTGGTATACATAATATTTTCACATTAATTTGTACATAAACACAAGCAAAGGACATTAGTACTACAACGTGTTAGCAATGTATGTCCAAAAGTGGGTTATTTTAAGCTGGTGAAAGTACAATGTTTTGGACGATAGAGTAGACTATCGGCTGAGAAGATCGTAATCGGGTTTTTTTCCAGCCTTATAGGGTTCCAAGTACTGATTTAAGATCTCCTTTGGGACTAAGTACTGGCTCACAGCTGGGTCCTTCTCCATGTTGTGTAGGTATTCGAGCTGTAAAAAAGTTGCAGATGAGTTGAAACTAAGATCAAACAAGCAAGGGAGATACGCAGTCTACTCCCGATTGCCACCATCTTCGCCGCCACTCGTGGAAATCGTGAATGTTTTTGTTCTCGTTTGCCACCAGTGATGGCAATCGGGAGATTGCATTTGGGAGACGTATTCCCAGAAAAGTAGGCGTCCTAGATATTGAAATACAATTAGGAAAACAAATTTATCAGTATATATCAACGAACGATCTTTATTTGAATTCATTGGTTTGTATTATTTACAGACTTTTTTTATTGTTTGTCTCAGAACTTCGTCATTTATAAACCTATATGGAAAATTATTTTTTTAAATGAAAGGATTTACTTTCAGATTGGTCTCATAGAAATTTCATCAAAATCGGTTTAGTAGCTTCAATCAAAATAACCGGAAATTGCGTATTTTACAAATTTTGTGAAGTCGGTTTTTTTTATTGATAATTATTTTGAATAATAATTTTATCGGCTGCCGTGTTGGAGATGCCTACGTACAAATTATTGTCGTTCATTTTTAAATGTCTCATCTCAGTGTTTCATCCACTTTTTCACTAAACTGGCTTTTTCGCAAAAGCGGTAAGTAAGGCAATTTTTTTTTTTACGCAATCTAAGTAACTTGTTGCGACATCAATGAACTAATAGAACACGTGCAAAAAAAACCGGACAAGTGTGAGTAGGACTCGCACACTGAGTCAGTAGGTAGGGTTCAGTACCACCACATAGATTGTTAACTACAAAAGTAAAACTTGTTGAAATTTTCATAGAATATGTTGTTATGGTGGATTAACTAAGATTTTTATTTATATTCAGAAATAGGCTTGCGTTTGACCGCCAACTCGCCTAATGTTAAGCGCGATGTGATTTACGATGGAGCATGGAGCTTGCCCAGAAGTAACCGATTCACTCGAGATTAACTAAGAAAATAATAAAGTCAAAAAGTTCCCAATACAACAAACGCTTTATTTACTGTATTTTTATATTTGTTCTAATGTAATGACAATATAATACGTATCAAGCGTCAAACTTTGTATGATTATAGTACACACTCTAAAGTACAACAACAAATACCTAATCAATAATGGCCAAATTTCTGTTCACTTCATCACCAAGTACCAAGTTAAGCAACGTCGGGTGCGGTCGGTACTTGGATGGGTGACCGCCTGGACGTGATGGTCTCTTTTGCACTTCCTAAGTACTTTTGTATTTTGGGGTGGAACGGACTACGGAACTCTAAGTGCACGAGCCCGCCTCTCACTTGGTCGGTTTATTAACAAAACTTCTTACCAAAAGGTCATATTTATCAGGCTTAATTTTAAACTTGTCATCCATGTCCAGAGTGATAATCCTCTCGAACCAAGGCCAGATCATGTAGTCAGCGTATCCTGGCTCGCTTCCATCAAGGAACTTTGAGCCACGGCTTTTGAGCTGGCTTTGGATGAAGTCCAGCGCCTTGAAATATCCTATGATATTGTCTTCGGATATCGCGTCTGGTGACCGTATACTCTTGAAGAATAGTGTGTGTACCTGAAAAATAGACTGAGTTAAGTACTCTAAAACTTCCTAGAAGTATTTATGCGAATCAAAAATTAATGTTGGTCCCATAGTTAAAAGTTGTTATCATAACCATGAGTGCAATGACCTTTAGGCTAGTACAGTCTATATGCGTAATCCTGTAAAAAAATACCTACTTATTTAGGTACCTAATTTACTTACAGGTCCAATAGATTCAACAATTATTTTGTCGAATGCCCTCTTCACAGGGTCCTTGGGGAGCAGAGGTCTCTGCGGGTAGATTTCATCTATGTATTCCACCGTGACCAAACTTTCGTAAATCACTTCACCCTCTTTAACTTCCAAAGAAGGCACTTTTCCTGTCAAAACAAAGCACATGTAAATTTCCGCTCTAAGTTTGATACATAATTAGTATTTACATATTTATTTACCCGACGACGCTAAGTAAATATTAAGAGGGTAAGTATTGTGTTTAACGTGTTTAAGTTACCTATGTTACAGTCAAAAGTTATAACCAAACAAAACCAATTTGGACTGGAAAAATCAGCCAAAACTGGTAAAGGTTTTACTGCGAAAATCAGTCAAAGTTGGTTTTGACCAATGTCATTAGTCAAAACTAGTTTTGAGCACCTATTCGGGCCCGTGTTTAGAGTTGGGTGGTAGGCCCCAGGTATAATATTCCGAGACGCAACGGACACGTGGGTGACACAAGCCTACGTCATCGATGTATAACGTTGCCTGGAAGAGATGGCTTATAGCGATAAGGCAGCCTATTGTTTCACTAGTTTTAAGTTGTTTTTGTCTTATGTGTGTAACTTCTGGCGTGTAAAATAAAGAGGTTTCTATCTATCTACACTAATATTATAAAGAGGAAAGATTTGTATTTTGAATGT
Organism: Agriopis leucophaearia; assembly: GCA_949125355.1. Lineage (NCBI taxonomy): Eukaryota > Metazoa > Arthropoda > Insecta > Lepidoptera > Geometridae > Agriopis > Agriopis leucophaearia. The sequence goes on along the minus strand of OX421273.1, from coordinate 6,784,436 downwards.
AAGTAAAGAATTAACACAAAAACTACTGGACCGATTTTAAAATATCTCTCACCATTAGAATGCTACATTATTTCTGAGTAATCTACACTAATATTATAAAGAGGAAAGATTTGTACCTATTTTTGTATGTTTGTATGTTTGTAATGAATAGGCTCCGAAACTACTGAACCGATTTGAAAAATTCTTTCACTGTTGGGAAGCTACACTATCCCCGGGTGACATAGGCTATATTATATTTTGTAGCGAGGCCGAAGGCCGAGCTTACACTCGTGCGAAGCCGGGGCGGACGGCTAGTTTTTTATAAATATAGCTTACTAGCCGTCCGCCCCGGCTTCGCACGAGTGTAAGCTCGGCCTTCGGCCTCGCTACAAAATATAATATAGCCTATGTCACCCGGGGATAGTGTAGCTTCCCAACAGTGAAAGAATTTTTCAAATCGGTTCAGTAGTTTCGGAGCCTATTCATTACAAACATACAAAAATAGGTACAAATCTTTCCTCTTTATAATATTAGTGTAGATATATTCCCGTGCGACGCCGGGACGGGCGGCTAGTCTAAGTATAATAAATTCGTGTTTGTTTCGCTTAAGCGGACAAACAAAATGACCATTGAGGTGTTTTTTGTGTTATAATTCATAGATTAATATCAGACTTATTTTGCAAATCCTGTGTTTGTTGCAATGCAGTGGACTGAAGTGACGTAGAGTTATGTAACTCTCGGAATATCAGACCTTGTTTTTAACCGACTTCCAAAAATGAGAAGGTTATTAATTAGCAATTCGACTGTTTTTTTTTAATGTTTGTTACCTCAGGACACTTACTTGACTGCGTGGACCGATTTTGATGTTTTTTTTTGAAAGCTGGTGCTTCCCATTTGGTCCCATTTCAATTTGGTCCAGTTCTGATGAAGTCGGTTTTTTATATTGATAATTATATTGGATCAAGACTATACCAACCAAAAGCACTCTTAGTAGTCAACCACTCAGGTTTATCGAATAAATCGATATTGACAACTTCATAATCGATCTCCTTCGCGTTCAGAGCTAGAATCGTTCGCTGGGCGTAAGGGCAGAAGCGCATGTTGTACACGCGCGGCTTGCCCGTGAACGGCGGCAAAGGATCGCCTGGAATGACAGAAAAAAAAACACATCTTCAACCGCATCTTCACGCTTACCAACAGAGGAGTAGGTTATCAATGGCGGACATATTCGCAAAAAATATATTTGGTGCGTTACATAGTTAGTTAAACATAGTTAGCAAGTTAGTACATACTATACTATTGGAGTGCAAAGCAAGACGCAGCCGCGCGCGCGCATTCACCTTGATAAAGACCGCCGTATGCGGTTGAAACTATAGTCGGTGTATCCGGCCTAATTTTACGTAAGTAATTCCCGTGTAATATAAATAAAATGTGTGAAAACCACGTCAGTTTCCATAATAAAAATAGTACATACTACTATAAATAAATATCTGGGACATTTTTGCACACACGGTCATCTGACTCCAAACTAAGCAAAGCTTGTAATATGGCTGCCAAAGACTGATATACGTACATATATATTTTTAAGTACATACTTACATAAATAGATATTAACACCCAGATATAGAACAAACACAAATGTAGGTACATCACATGAATTTTGCCCTAGGTGGGAATCGAACCCTCGCCCCCACGACCATATGGATTGTGCGTAAAGTAGTGGGTACTTATGGTACCGATGCTGCCATGTCATTTTCAGAATTTCGAGCCCATAAAGCCCAAAATGTAGGATTTTGTGTACTCTATTACTTTTATTAGGTCAGTGACCCATAATACAATAAAAAATATTTTGGACAAATCAATTTGGTACTTCTTAGTTCTTTCACTGTTGTTTGCTATGTTTATAGTTGACCTATTTAGGGTCTTCGAACAATGAATTCAATAATGTATGTACCTACATACATCATTGTTTCGAAAACAGATTGTCAAAATAATCTATACGGTGTCGTGAGTTGAAGGTGTTTTAAATTTGCCGCCACCATATAGGTACAGATTCAAGTGCTAGACTCCAAAGCAGTCACTTTGCCTATGAGCCCATATTTATAATGTGCAATGCAATATGCAATGACCTACGGCCGCAAAGAGTTTAGAATGGCGACACTGCACTGGCAATTTACGGGAAATCAGGAAAACAAACTCAAATCAACAAAAAATTTAAGCACTTTTATACTAGCGCTAACACATTCCTTATCTATCAATGCCAATAAAACGTACCATATTGATTAAAACTTACTGACCTTTTTTTAGATGTTTGGTGTTAAAATTAACAGTGCCCTTGACCGCTGCCATGTTGCTGTATGGTAACGCGTAACCCAACAGTCTACCAACGGCACGAACACCCTGGTACGAAGAGAGCATTATATGCATTGCAAAACTTACAGTGGCCGTTATCATTATAATCTAAAAAATGTTTCAACAGAAAAATATATATGCACCAGATAAATAAATATCGAGTGATAAAGAGTGACTGCGCACTTTTGTACCTGCTTTATAGAGCTCAGACTAATAAAATTATTCTGAGTTACAGTGTGTATAATACTACGCTATTTGGTAGGCAGAGGCACTGTGCTTTTGTAGAAACGAGACGAGATAGATTAAATTAACAAGCAGGAAAATGCTAATCATTTTGTAGGTAGGTATAGGTTGTTTCTGTGTCTGTATGTACCTATCACTTCACTGATAATATGTAATGTAGGTATAGATTTTTGATCGTTATCACAGAATGGAATTATGTGGGGCCTAATACCTACCTACTTATCTAAATAATAGGTCTGTAGATTTAATAAATACTACCCATGTTTTATATAAATGGTAGGTTTAATTAATGTTTTTTTTTTACATTACATTTATAATGAACGCGGCATAGTGTTCAGAATAAAACGATTAATAAAGGTTAAACGAAGCCATCATATGCACAATGCACTGCACCATAAAATGTATTGTATGACCTTGCATTTTATATAGGTACCTAAAAACTTGGCGCAAGCAAGTAGGTACATACTTAGCTTGACTTAGCTAGTACTGGATTATGTGTAGTACTGGCGCAAGCTTGAAACTTTAGCACCTACTATAAGCTTGCTCGAGCTTATATTTTTTATCAGGCTATCAGCCGGGCTAGCGTGCGCACCGCGTCATAATTTTGTCGACTCTTTTTAATTTGTATCGCGCCTAAGCGAGACAGGCGTATATGAAACCGTAGGCACCTTGTTGCGTTCTCGCTCGACAAAGTGATGACAAGATTTTGTCGCGGTGCGCATGCTAGCCATCTCAGCTAGCCATGCGATGCGATGACTTTTTTTACTGCTCAGTGTTATATCTGTGGTTTCAGTTGATGACTTTGACTTCTCTTTGACTTTGACATGACACGTCTAAATCTAAAGAAAGGATAAGTTTGATTGATTCATTTGACAACCGGTCGGCGAGTAAACGACGTTCTTTTGAGGAAAAAAATCTAGAAGGAAATCGGGATTTTACCTCAAAAATAATTTAAAATGTCGGAGAAGCATTTGCAAACTGGTGTGTTTAAATTTTCATTACTATAATAGTAGTTTTGTGTTTGTGATGAGGTTATAGTTTTCATACTCTGTTCTAGGTGATACTCTGCCCCCCTACAATGGGAAACTTCGTTTATTTGCGATGAGATTTTGCCCCTATGCCGAAAGAAGCGTTCTTGTGTTAAATGCAAAGAATATCACGTATGATTTGGTGTTCATAAACTTGGACCACAAGCCTGAATGGATTTATAATTTCAGCCCGAAAGGTAAGCTACCTGATTTTGCAAAGTAGGTCAATGACTTCGTTCCTCGTAAAGAGGGAGGTAAAAAACTTACATTACATCCACTCATTCATTTTGTAAAAAATAAAATTCCTGTTTAATGTGCACAAAATGTATGAGAACCACATTAGTTTCCATACTAACATAAATTTCACGACATTAGAATACTTCTAGAATGTCATGTTATTATATTAACAAAATACAAGCCTACTATTACTAAATATCTGTTTAGGTGTATCTTAGTCTATAGATAATCCATTCCAAATGCTCAAGCCCACTGCCAGTTGGCAATGTACCTAGCGTGCTGGCGGCAAACCCATGCTGAACGGCAATGCTTATACAGAGCCAGTTAAACTAGGATTTTAGTCATGTATTGTATAAACCAGGCGCTCTGATGAATTTATAATTATTCATCATCATTATTGCAGCCTATCATGTCCTGACTGCTGGGACCCAGATACAGGCCTTCTCTCAGAGATAACGGATGGGCCTTAATCCACCATGTTGCAGATGTCGTGTTTTTAAAATTTTAAGGTTCTTCGTTTCCATCACTGTTTTTTTTTCAAATTTAATAATAGGCTTGCGTTTGACCTCCAACTAGCCTGATGTTAGCGATGATGCAGTCTACGATAGAACATGCTTGCTTAGAAGGAAACAGAGTCGCTTGTGATTTAAAGACGCCCAGATTGTATCTATCGGGGAACATCCATTCAGCAAAGCCTTGATGATCAATAGCATTGAGACTACACATTATATTTAAATATTAAATAAGTCATGAGTGTAGGGCCGAGAATCGAACCGAGTGCCATCAGATTGTAATTTGCACTAATATACTAATATATTTTTGTAATCGACTTCTAAAAAATTATAAATTTAAAAAAAAACTTCATTTTCGTTTGATACCTATATCATAGGGGGGTGCATAAAAAATAACTGGTCCGCCATATTGAACGAGTTAACATGAATGACATCACTTAACTAATCATGCATTGTCATTCAAACTAAATGTGTATGCCAATTTTCAGCTCAGTTAAAGATAACTGGTCTAAAATTAAGTTGCAAGATTTGTCCGAAGTTTAAAAAAATAAATTTTACCTAGGTACAGTACCAGCTCTAGAATATGAAGACGGTAAAGCGATCTTCGACAGCAACATAATCAATGTATACCTGGACGAGAAGTACCCGGAGCCGGCTCTGCAGGCCTCTGACCCCCTCCGCAGGGCCCAGGACAAGATTCTTGTTGAGAACTTTGCTGCCGTAAGTAAAATAAGGATCTTTTCATTAAAAAAAATCTTTTTAATTCATATATATTGTAGGCAATAAGTCAATAATCATTGTTTTGTGAATAATGAAGGTGACCATTAGAGTGCGTTTCTACAGAAGCGGAGCGGAGATGATCCAGAATCGCTCAATCTCATTGCTGTGCAATGCAAGTGAGCCACCGCACCGGCATGCTGATCACTACATCTGCTTAAAAATATATCTGGTTATGCTCCACTCATCTGTGCTACAATGAAACGCTCCGCTTCTTTCTTGAAACATGTCCTAAATAGAGCTAGTCTAGTACATAGTAAAAAAAAGCAGTCAAATTTTTTTTTAAGTCTACATCAGTTTATTAGTTTTATTTAGTTATGATTGCAGTATATTCTCAATGTAGTCTAAATATCTATCCATATAGGTGTAACATAATGTACTTGTAAAAATACAACAGAACACAACCGGCAAAGCAACAAGGGCGGACCAAATGCAGATACAGGTCTTGTCGGGGTATTTTTTTAAAATGTTACCGCAAAATTTAAGTAAAACCTAGTGTGGTTAAATCCATTGGTAATATTAGTGACCCAAATCTGAATAGAAGCAAAATATAAATACCTTCCTATATTTCAAGTAGATACTTCATCTTCTTCCACAACCTTCCTTTTTCTACTGCTGGGTATGCCTTGCTTACCTAGCCTCAGCCACTCTGTCTGTAAATACTTTAACCAAATATATTTACCAACAGGCTCAATCAGCATACTACATCGCTGCATTCAACCCTCAAAATCTCCAGCCTTCGCATGCTGAGAACTACCAAAAGGGCCTCATGGCACTGCAGAATGAGATCAAGTCCCGTGCCACTACATTCTTGAATGGAGACCAGCCAGGCCTGGTGGACTACACTATCTGGCCGTTCCTTGAGAGATTCGAAGCTTTGCCACTGATTGGCAAGACTGACTTTGCTATTGACAGTGATAAGCTGCCAGAATTGGTAAGTTTCTTGCATTCTTATTCCCTGATTCCATTCCTGTACATGTATTTTTTTTGCCTGGTTTTAAGGTTGCCTGGAAGAGATCGCTTATAGCGATAAGGCCGCCAATTGTTTCACTAGTTTTTTAAGTGGTTTTTTATGTACGTTTTTAATTTTTGGTGTGATGTGCCGTGGCGAAGTTGTATGGCAGAGCTATGGTGCTAGATCACCATGAATCCATTTTCAAATTCTGTGTTAGTCATTTAATGAATGATGCCATTTCTGAAATAAGAATTATGTCCATCATCATCTACAAATAAAAAACAACTTTTAGATAACAGTAACTGTAAAAATAGTATACTTGCTAATCATTTTTTATTATTTATGTATGATAAGATAAGCATTTACTACAACAATCAACTCAGTTCAGTCATACTTCATAAATCAGAATGCAATTCATGTTACTTTATAAACATTTCATCATTGCATATTAAATCAAATCACTTGCTATTTCTCTACCACTAAAATTGAAATTCTATGCATTTATCTCTCTTCTATGTATGTAAGATAGGCTTAGATACTAATAAGACATGGTTTCATTTCGGCAGTGGCGACTTCAGTCACGCTGATCGCACACTTGAGAATACCAACTAATTGTCTGTCAACAAGATTATCTACTTCACTATTTCAATTGCCCGACCCAGGTCGTAGCCCGATAGCTCGTGCATACATAGGAATTCTATCATAATAGGTCAGGTGCTTAGCATGGATTTTTAAGGCGAACCAATACTCGTGCGCGATCCAATCGGAAATCATGATAATACTGGGAAAGTGTGTTGGTTCTCTTTCATAAAGCAACAAATCAATGCAAATTTTTACAAAGAGAAAATTTGTGGGCGCGAAAATGACATTGAATACTTTTTTCGCGGTAAATGTACGTGATTTTTTGCATAATGATAAATTAATTTGAGGTCGGAAAAGTGACATAGGATAAGAGATGAAACGGATAGCTGATTAGTCGGAAACCAGATACCGAATATCCGGCCAAACATAAAGCCTTATTTATACTCGAATATCCGATTGCCGATCGGCGCATCGTAACGAACAAGCACGCGTAGGTGGCGCACGAAATTATATTTATTAGTTATGTGGATTAAATATAGTTCCAAAATTTGATGTATCGTATTTTTTTTATCCGGTATCCGGGTGAATACTAGCTTACTATCTGGTATCCGGCCGGATAGTTAATTTAGGCTAGTGAGGCTTTATAGCCGAATATACATATATGCTTCCTCAGTACATGTCGATACGCGTGAAAATGAAGGGCGCAGCTACTTTTAAATAAAAATACCTCCAGTGTTTTTTATTTTTCTTACAGGTTGCATACATAGCAGCAATGAAGAATTCGCCAGCGGTGAAAGCATACTACCTGTCACCCGAAACTCATGCTAAATTCATGGAGTCTCATAACAAGGGCGATGCTAACTACAACATGCTCGACACCAGCGCTGTCTGCTGCATGCGCCCGAGGAAGAAGAAAGAATAGAGAAGAGGATATGAATTTTGTACATTTAGAAATTTGGTGCTGTCAAAGCGAAAAAACTAAAACTGTCAAAGGTGTCCCATCGGGAGCTTTTATTTCGCCAATTCATATTTATTTATCAATGTAAAGTTTACAAAATCAATGCTCCCTGATGATATACAGTTTCTGATTCTTGATTTTTGTAGTTTGAAATTTGCTTATTCTGCATTTTTATTGAGTACTGCAAAATGACATGAAGACTTTTTTTTTGTTTAGAATGAAAGACATTCCCGTAATTTATGTACTCATTTGTGTTTTAAGTACATATTAAAAGTACACATTAATTGAGACTTTGTAATTTTATTCATTTTGAATAAACTTCAAAAGGAGATGGAACTGCTTTATTCAATTTAAGGTGTGTTTAGGGTTACATACCCAAATGGTAAAACGGGACCCTATTACTAAGACTCCGTATTCCGTCCGTCTGTCTGTTTGTCAGTCTGTCACCAGGCTGTATCTCATGAATCGTGATAGTTAGACGGTTCAAATTTACCATAGATGATGTATTTCTGTTGCCGCTATAACAACAAATACTATAAAACAGAAAAAAATATATTTAAGGGGGCTCCCATACAACATACGCGATTAGTTTTTTTTTTAAATAATGGTACGGAACCCTTCGTGCGCGAGTCCGACTCGCACTTGACTGGTTTTTTTTTCTCACGTATAAGTCCACTTTGGATCACCAACTTGTCTGTTGGTAGCGACGATGTGGTTGAAGATGAAGCATGCTATTATCTCTGAAGAGGTCTCGTAATGAGTTTGTTTATATAAGTTTTATAAAACCCGATCATGGGTTAATGTTACCCTCGTTTTGCCGTAGTTGGGTAAAAATAGATTGCGACTCGCTATTTTGACAGCAAATAGTTGCACTGTACATACTATATTGCATACCTATTCCTTACATAATTATGCAAGTAATATTCTTATCATTATTTTAAAAAGAAACACGAATCAAGACAAGAACTCTTCTATTTTGAAGTCTATTAAAACCGCGCAACGTTCCCACGTTAGTTACTCTATTAAGGTTACACGAGTGAAGGTGATCAAAGTGGAATAAACCTAATTATATTATAGTAATCAGGAAAAAAATATGGGTAGTATTGGAAAGAGCGAACATAACTTCAAGGTGTCATAAAACTGAATACTTATAACTTACTGAATTACTAAGTGGGCGAATACAAAAAATTGAAAATTGTTTAAATTATTCAATATTTTCATCTATAGGGAATGACGTGTTACCATAATTATCCTAATCGAGGTAACGTGACAGAATCTACCGTTTCCTCGTGGTCATACTAGTTTGTCATAGACATACGAAGTATAAGTATAAAATCTTTGCCACAAGGATATTGTACATTCGGATCTGCGCTAACTTCAATACTCTTTTGATATTACAGTCGCACACTCAGTAATTCTAGTTGGCCACTTAGATTTGTAATATGCACCATTAGTCATTTTTAGTAACCCATTTTCAACTTTTTACAAAACAATATTAGTCGACTATTTGTTTAACTTTTTTCAAAAATATATACCTATCGCCGAAGTACCTAGTATCAGTGCCGTAACTAGCCTTTTATGCGCCCGGTGCGAGCTTCTATAACTGCGCCCTTGAAAACAAAACTTGGTCCTGGTGTGGTCATTTCTGCTGCCCTCCAGAGTCTGCGCCCAGTGCCTGGGCACCGCTGGCACAGCCCTATTTACGGCACTGCCTAGTATTACTTATCATACTCTCATTTTAAGTCGCCAAGTAATTTTTTATTCGCTCTGTTAATAATAACCCAAATATTTGTTCTTCGTATAGCATAATACTAGTATTCGTATCATGTCTATTTTGAAACATAGATAACGAGTATGTGCAGTCATTTAAAACACTTGCGGTGACCATAATTGTGAGTAGGTAGGTACAAATCGCGATAACACATACCACAGTCCCACAGACAGACCACATACATTTTCAAAGCAAAATTTTACTTCGCGACCAAGTTTTATTAAATGTGGTCAATAGGTACCTAGTACCTACCTAAGCTATAGGTATATGTATTTTTAGCCTTTTATGTTTTTTACGTAGATACTTTTGTTATCCAGTATTAACTTTCAAATTATAACAAATTAACTAACTTATTTAATCTGAGCTAAGTTTTAATTACTATTTTTCTTTGGCCCCTTAACTAGGCAGTCTGTATTTTGAATTAAATAGTAGGAACTTATTGATTAATTAAATTAGGTTGGTAGGTACATCATCACATCACATACAAATTCAACGTTTTCATTTATTTTTTTACACCATATTATGGTTATATGAGTAGAAGTCAGTACCCTTAGTACCTATACAAGATTTGTTAGTTTTCGAAAACTTTTTTTGTATTAGTACCTATAGTTCAATACATTTTAATAATGCGCCTTTAGCGGAATCGCAGAGGTACTAAAATCGGTAGCTGCTTCAATCATTTTGTACGGGAAAAAGAATCTAATAGCTTTCAGCCCAGCAATGAACAATACGTAAATAAAGAAGTTTTCGAGAACTATCAAACCTTAGATATACTAAGGGCTTAGAGGCCTTACGCCCAACTCTAAACGCGGGTCTGAATAGGTGCAGTTTCCAAAAGCACGCGAACGCTAACCTTAATGCGCCGAGATACGGTTTGCGGTCGCGTGATTTTGCAAACTGCATCTATTCGGGCCCGCGTTTAGAGTTTTGCGTAAGGCCCCAGGTCATGATGTCATCGGAATGAATACATTTGTCCTAAATTTACTACACATAATTATAGTCACAGTACGTACCCTTCACACCTAAACAAACATTCAGCTATCAGTTTGTTTTTTGTAAATAAATAGATAGTTATGCAGTAGGTACTTGGCTGCAAATACGACTGTTAATTTACTTCGAAATTTTAAGATAAGGTTAACCTAGCCAATTTTAATTTCTTATGAATTTACATACAAGTGATATGGCTCATACTATCAAATACAAAGGAATACATCATATGCAGGGTAAGTAAATTAAATCTAATATATGCGCAAGAGTTAGCCGACAGTCATGTGATAACAGCCCGCAATCCCGCGGTTTCACCCGCGACATTCCCTCCGGAACAGTAGCAGATTCAGGCTTGAACTCTGTACATCAAGCCAAAGTATCTGGGTCCACCGTTGCTAAATCTCGAATTAAACTTGATATAAGCCTACCCGGCTTAGTAGGATAATGTCAAGTTTAATTCAGCTGGTTCAAGCCTCGGAGTGGAATGCGCTGACTATAAGTTCCCCAATAGTTGCAATCTGAGTGGTCTTCAAGTTACGAGTGAATCGGTTTTTTCCAAGCAAGTATCCATCGTAGATCTTTTCATCGCCATCAGGCGAGGTGGCAAACGTAAACCTATTAGGAATAAAAAAAGGTGGAAGGAAGAAAAATCCTCCTAATGACCTCCGTCACAGAGGCAGGGTCCCTAAGTTTTAGTGAATGTATCTAATTTTTTTGCAATTCAATTATATAACCTGGTTATAACGTCATATGGTGATGGTATCATTGGAGCAACCCTACATACCCCAATACATGGGTAACTTTAGAAAATGTAAGCTGCAAAGTCAAATGACAATGTTTTTCAGGAGATGAATTGCCAAAGTTCAACGGTAAACCGCGTCTATTCAATATGCGCCTGTGTCCATACGCTCACCGCACAGTGTTGGCGCTCAACGCCAAACAAATTGATTATGAAATTATTAATCTTGACTTATTGAACAAGCCAGCTTGGCTGTTCACAAAAAATCCATTTGGTGAGTACCTAAAGTTGGTTGGTTGTTACTTAGTTAGGGTTGCTCGGAAAGGGTTGTTCTATTTTTGTAAACAATTTACCATGGGACCAACCCCAAAATCGCGAAATAAATGTCAGCTGTTCCATAGAAAACGTCAGACTTTGATGGAACAGCTGTTTTTTTTTTGCGATGACAAGGTTGGCCCCACATTAAAAGTTGTTCATAATGATGAGTATAATTGACCCCTTTCGGCTTAGCTTAGTACACCCTTTCCGCGTAACCCAGTATTGGTACTCAGTCCATTTTTTTAGCTTTCATCTATAACATGTTTCCACTGCTGCGTGGGAACACAGGCTTTCTCTTAGAGAGAGAACGGACCAAAATAAACTGCACATACCTAGGTTATTTATTAAGAGTACTAAATAAATACTTAATTGGTGCAGTACCTACGAAACGTCGAAAAAAAACCCTATCCGGGATAAATATTCCCGGGGGGAAAATCCCTTCTCGGGGGGGAAAATTCCCACCCCAGGATAAACATTCCCGGGATTAACCTAACGTAAGAGAATTCAATTTTCGATCCTACTCCTCTCCCAATATTTGTGCTTGATAGTACAATTTCTGACGAAATGAAAATACTTACGATTCAATAAAAGTTTGATGAACAGAAAACAAAATAAACACACTTATGATATAAAATTAAGAAAGGAAAAGGCTGTAAGTATGCAATTATGTTATGTTTTAATGAGAACCTGCCAAACCTGGACCAGCCTAAACTTCATCCACCTACCTTTACTTGGTGATATTTGACACCTCCGAAACTTATTATATTTATTGTAAATAAGCATACTATCATCTTCCAGGTAAAGTCCCAATATTTGAAGTGGAAGATGGGGTGACCGTTTACGAGAGTTTGCTGACGGTTGAATATATTGACGATTTTTATCTTCAAAGACCTCTACTACCTGAAGATGCCCTGAAGCGAATCCAAGACAAAATGTTAGTCAAAGCTACAGAGCCTGTAAGTGTATTTGAAGAAACTCAAACTAAGAAAGCTTGTAATATGGCTGCCAGAGACTGATATGCGTACATATATATTTTTAAATACATTCTTAAATAGATATTAACACCCAGAAATATAACAAACACAAATGTTCATCACATGAATGTTTGCTCTAGGTGGGAATCGCACCCACGCCCCCAAGCACAGAAGGTAGGTTCAGTAACAACTGAGCCACCATGGCAGACAAAATAATCGACTTGTTCTTTATGTAAAAGTTGTTAATTGTGATTACAACATCCCTTTTCGGCTTAGCATAGTAGGTCTGTCTAACCTTGTCCCTATACCTACAGTTTCCATTTTCAGATTGAATCTCTGTACATGAAACTGATGAAATTTCCTGAACTAGTGTCAGAAGAGGGTATTTCCGAGTATTACAAGACGTTGGGCTACATCCAGGAGCAGCTAAAGGATCGAAGGTCAAAGTTCCTGGGCGGTACCCAACCGGGCTACGTTGACTATATGATCTGGCCGTGGATGGAGAGGTTCTATATCATGTCTGATACCAGAGTTAAGATTGATAAGGAAAAATATGAATTGCTGGTGAGTTATCTATTAAGAGTACCTACCAAAAGACTGCTCTACCTCTACTTATCCGAAGGTTGTCTGGAGAAGATCGCTCTTAGCGATAAGACCACTTTATATGCCTCTGTTGTTAATGTCCTTTCTGTGGTGTCAATAGAGTGTTGTAAGTATTGAAAAAAAGGGGACATTAATGCACACACGTTCATCTGACCCCAAACTAAGCAAAGCTTGTAATATGGCTGCCAGAGACTGATATACATACATATTTATTTTTAAATACATACTTAAATAGATATTAACACCCAGACGTAGAAAAAACACAAATGTTCATCACATGAATGTTTGTCCTAGGTGGGAATCGAACCCACGCCGCCAAGCGCAGAAAGTAGGTTCACTACCAACTGAGCCACTGGGGCAGACTAGATCTACAATTCAATCTCAGACAATGTCACACGTGATGGACTTAGCAGCTTACCCTACAACTTGCAGATTCATACCTTTTTTCCTGAAATTAGTCTAAAGTTATTAGTGTTTTAATATTTTTGCATTTTTATCAATGATTATTTCCAGACGCAGTATATTGCAGACATGTTCGAAGATCCAGTGGTGAAGACGTATTTGACTCCAGTGCATTACTTGAACAAGCTTCATGAGGAAATTCAACTTGGTACATTCAGAACACAGTGCTTGGATGAATGAGTTTCTTTTTAACCAACTTCAATATATATATATACTAGCTGTACCCGCGATTTCTTCAGAAAAAAATAGCCTAAGTCCGTCCTCATGATACATACTTTTACCTCGCAAAATTTTATCGAGATCGGTTAAGCCGTTTAGCCGTGATTATCTACACTAATATTATAAAGAGGAAAGATTTGACTGCCTCGGTGGCTCAGTTGGTAGTGATCCTACTTTCTGTGCTTGGGGGCGTGGGTTCGATTCCCATCTAGGACAAACATTTGTGTGATGAACATTTGTGTTTGTTCTATGTCTGGGTGTTAATATCTATTTAAGTATGTATTTAATAATATATATGTATGTATATCAGTCTCTGGCAGCCATATTACAAGCTCTGCTTAGTTTGGGGTCAGATGACCATGTGTGCAATAATGTCCCACATATTTATTTATTTATTTATTATTATTTATTATTATTTGTACCTATTTTTGTATGTTTGTAATGAATAGGCTCCGAAACTACTGAACCGATTTGAAAAATTCTTTCACTGTTGGGAAGCTACACTATCCCCGGGTGACATAGGCTATATTTTGTAGCGAGGCCGAAGGCCGAGCTTACACTCGTGCGAAGCCGGGGCGGACGGCTAGTGCAATATATAGTGACAGTCGGCGAAGTATTCTCATTACTAGGTATACACCTATTCCCCTCAGTGCACTGATAGCAACTGAGTTTGCCTTCTTTGCCAAGAGTTCATCGCTTCGCGGCTAATTTGCTGCAGTTCGCTGCACACTGAGTTTGAGTTTGACATTGAGTTTAACCGATTCGCCACTCAGTCAGTGAGCGGACAGTCAGCCGCCCACTGTACGCCTAATAATGACTTTTTCATACAGACAACCTCGAGACATTCTAGTAATTTAAATACCAAATATGTACCTAATAAATGAAAAGGCAAAGTATAAAATAGAATTTTCATGTATTTCGTAAACAGTGACACAACCTCTTTCTAATATCATGTGCCATTACATTGTACAAGTCATTTTGGCTTAACGATGCTTAGAAAGTGCCTTACCACTGAGAAACTGTTGTTGTTTATTACGTCGTTCGGGATTTTGGAACTTTTTGAGTGAAAAAAGCGGGATTCTTTTGTCGAAAGCGAGATATCGTAAAAAAACTTGTATAATCAGAAGTTTATAAATGTTTATCTTATTATTTGAGTTCAAATTACGTTTACGTGATAATAGATAGCAAAAATAGCCAGAGAAAATCTATTTTAATAAAAATATTATATTTTAAATCAGATTTACCCTATCGCTGCACGCGCGGTCAAGTTATCCCCGAAAAGCGGGACTGAGCCTGTCCCGCGCGGGACATTTAATTTTGATTAAAAAATCGGAACATCCCGCCAAAATCGACACGTCTGGCAAAGCTGCAAGGTAATGACATTTTTGTGGGACACCCTCGAGGGCATACTCTACATAATAAACAATTAAAAAAAAAATGAATTAAGTACGTAAATCGATCCACACGTTTCAGATTAATAGGTGTGTAAGTACATACATTAAAAAACATACCGAAATGAGAACCGGTTCTGAAAGGTAAATAAAAATTTACAAGCAGAATATCGACTAAATTTATTATACAAGGTTACGCATATACCCTGTACTAAGCCGAAAGGTCATTGTACTCATCATTATGAACTACTTTTACTATGGGAACAAAACTGAAACCGCGGAAAAAAAACAGATGTTCCGTTCCATTGAAAACGGTCATTGACACTCGACAAAATGTATGGAAAAGCTGTTTTTTTTCGCTCACAGGGTTGGTCCTGTAGTAAAAGTTGTTCATAATGATGAGTACAATGACCTCCTTTCGGCTTAGTACAGTCTATATGCGTAACCCTTCAGCAAGTTAAATCATAAGGTTTACTATTTGCGGCATTTGTGTGTCTAAGTGGTAAGGCATTTCTTATTACATGAGTTACCATGATTTACAAGTTTATACACAGTATTTTACACTAAAAAGCAACATCGCTTATCTACTGATTCAACATTTAACACAATCTTGAGATTCGGTTCCTAACTATTATTTAATGAGTATACATAAATGTGATGATAAACTATAAGGGCCTTACTTAAAAACGTTACTCAAGTTGACATATGCTTAAATATGCTGTCTCATTTTCGCGTGTGACGATTGCCGTAAGCGAGAAGTTGAGAGAGCTATTTTAAGCATAGATCAACTTGAGTAACGTTTTCAAGTAAGGCCCTTAGAAACAAGATTTGTCTTTTTTATTTCATTTGAAGCATTTAGTTATTTCTTAAATGTTTAATGTCCTTAGGAATAAACACACGTAAAAAATGACATGTATTTATTCACTATGCAGAATGTAAAATTACCAGTTTTATTTTTTTACAAATATGCCTGCGTTACAGAAATTGCGCAGTATGCATATTTAGGCCTCTGACAGCTCGTAGCGAGACAACGGGATTTCAAGTAATTTAGAGGGCGTTTTCGTGTGTATATACACATATACACACGAAAACGCCCTCTAACTACGTACTAATGTACGTGTACAATGTACATGTACATGCGAAAACTAACCCTTACTACGCTATTT
Source organism: Agriopis leucophaearia (assembly GCA_949125355.1). Lineage (NCBI taxonomy): Eukaryota > Metazoa > Arthropoda > Insecta > Lepidoptera > Geometridae > Agriopis > Agriopis leucophaearia. Next base: position 6,768,183 of record OX421273.1, on the reverse strand, counting down.
ATGCTCAAGCTTATGCCGGCTATCGCTTTGACAGGTCCTGCCATTCGCAGCAGAAAGGCACAGTGGTGTATATGGCTTTTTTGAATTGCATTTTTTCAATACATATTATAATTGATTTCACATCGGAAACTGAAAACAAACGATTTTTAGTGAAAACATTGAGAATGAAAATTTAAAGCCTTTACGCCCAGTCTTGCTCTGTATAAGACGGCCCCTCTTGACCACTCCATACAATGTTTCTGTAAACTCCTTACTTCGTGAAATAATTTAGAACTAATCAGTTTTAACATCCTCTGAAAACCTAGTGTTTTACAATAGTGGCTTTGTGCTACGGATGGTACGTCATACGAGGTTCAATTTAATAATGATCAATTTTAAAAGCCGACTTCAAAATTTGTAAACACGCAATTTCGTTTCCTTGGGTGACACATTTTTTCCAGTTATTTTGATTTAAAAACTAAACTAATGAACCAATTACTATGGAACCAATCTGTAAGTATATCGTTTGAACAGAAAAAATAATTTTCCAAATTAGTTTATAAATAACGGAGTTATAAACCATTAAAAAAATACAATCGAATTGAGAATCCTCTTTTGTTTGAAGTCTGTTAAAATATAAAATTATTTTTATCAATATGGCCAGTATACTAAATTATATTATGTGATGTAATTTTTTTAAGAGGCGGTTTTGATTGTCTAACGTCACCCCCCGCTATACTCCTCGGCGGTTGGACGAAAGCGCGGTGGACGGGTGAACAATTTTACGTATAATACTGTTGCAGTATAAAGTACTAGAATAAACTAAAAAAAACCGTTTAATGTGGTACAGAATTGATGCCATTGATGACTATTTTCAAGCAAAGCACCAAATATTTATAACACTAAAGTGCGGCCGCTGAAAGAATGCGTCTGTGAATTGTAAAAAGCTAAACGTAAACAACAAATTTGATCACATTCACTAACTTTTTAACCGACTTCAAAAAAGGATGGCGGTTCTATGTTCCACTAGTTTAAAAAAATATGATGACCGATTTCTCCGCCAACTGTTAAAAAAAAAATCGGTAAGGTATACTTCCAATTCGGACCCATTGTCACTAAGTCCGGATCTGATGATGGGATCCCAGGGAAATCGAGGGCAATCCTCAAATATTATAAGCACTTATTAAGTTTTTCATATATTTTTGAAGCCGTTGTTGAACGTAAGATTGATTGTAGCTGGTAGCCAATATAATCGGTAAAATATTATGAGAAAATGTTTTCATTCGATTTTCACAATTTTATTGTAGCTGTCAAACGCATTCTCCAAACGGCCGGACTGTTGTATGTATTATTCTTAGTTTTGTACGAATTAATATGAGAAGATATAAAACAAATCTTGAATAAAAATTAAGTACATCAATAAATTCATAACAATCATGTAAAGCAATTTAAATAATTATTGCACATACGATATAATTTGTACTAAAACTATATTAAAACTATAACTTTTGAAGTGTAATAAATTATTATTTTCGATTAATTCATTTTGTATATGGAATGCTTAGTAATAAAACTTAGAATCTTATAACTTTGTTCGACATAAAAAATATTTACATATAAAAAAACATAAAGATAATCAATTTACATATTTTTTTTATTTTATTATCTTCGGTTGTGTTTAATTTAATTTCATTAAAAATAAATAATAGCTTTAACAGACGGTGGATTTGGTTGACGGACTGCCGTCCGACCAACAGGAGAGAAAGAGTGATAATAACATATTTCACTTTCTTTCTCTCCCGTTGGTCAGACAGCGGTTAAGGTCAACCAATTACACACTTCTGTTAGCACTTTAAGCCCTGTTTAGTATCAATTGTTAATACCTAAATAATACCATAGCTAAGTACTCACACTCGGATGAATTGTGATAAAATAATAACTGATTAGATTAAATATTAAAATGATGTCACTAACACAATGTGGACAGATGATTTGCTAAAAGCGTACATAACAGAGAACATTTCACTAGGTAACTAAGATATAAAATTCTAAAAAAGCATTGATTTCTTTAAAAAAAAAACTCTTGAAGGAAGACTTTAACATAGATGCGAGTTTAGTTTAGAAACACATCATTCTGCACAATTTATCGATAAATTAAAAAGATCAACAATGTCGAGACGCTACCGAATATGTGACAGCACTTTTCAGAATCTCAACTACCCTCATTTGCAAATATGTTCATTTTGTTCGGTCATTTCATTCGTTCATCAGCACTCGGTCTCTGCATAATTTTAATGTCACTTGACTTATCTCTCGTTCTATTTACAGGAGAGAACAGAAGTTTGTGAGACTGAGAAGCGCGTGTTTGTAGTCTTCCCTCCTTCTTTCATTAGCTTCAAAGCTGTTCTTCATAGTTGGAGGCGTTGAATCCAGCACTAACGTCCCACTTGCGATCTATTGACCACATCTTTGCAGAACATGAAACATAATTAACCAATACACTTACCTGCGTCTACGTTTTCTTCTTGAATATATTTTGTAAGTGCATGTTAGTTTTTGAGTGATGGAAGATCTGCGTGACCCGTCTGCCTACTTCTTGAGCCGTGTGGAGGTTGGAGGCCCGCGGGGGAGGTTCGGAGTGGGGGGCGTTACCCCCCAGGTTGTGCAGGAGAGACTCTATCGCCGCCCGGTATTGGGCCAGATTGGGCGCTTGGACGATTTCTTCGATTTTCCTGTAGAATGAACAACATGGGTTTAGAATATGAAAGAGGTGGGTATCAGTTTGTAGTCGATACTATTATTTATTCAGTAGTACTAGGTAGGTGTCAAAGACACAGTACCCTTAGTACAAGATTTGACGGTTTTCGAAAACTTTTATCGTTTTCGTATTGTTCCATACATTTTAGTAAAGCGCCTCCAGCGGAAACGCGGAGGAACTAAAATCGGTAGTAATCGGCAGTATAGGTTGCTTCACTCAAATACGAAAAACGGTTTCAAATAGCTTTCAGCCCAACAATGTATGGAACAAAACGAAAACGAAAAACGTTTTCGAAAACTATCAAAACTTGTACTGAGGGATAGGCTCCTTTTTAACCGACTTCCAAAAAGGAGGAGGTTCTTAATGCGACTGTTTTTTTTTTAATGTTTGTTACCCAGAACTTTCGACTGGGTGAACCGATTTTGACGATTCTTTTTTTATTTGAAAGCTGCCAGGTGCAATTTCAATTTGGTCAATTTCTCGAAATTTTTATGAAGTCGGTTTTTAATATTGATAACTAGCGACGCGCCCCGGCTTCGCACGGATATAAGCTCGGCCTTCGGCCTCGCTACTATGGCCCGTTCCAGGAACACAAAATTTCATCAAAATCGGTCCAGCCGTTTACTCACCGTTTAAACCTTCTCTGGACTACGACAAATATTTTAAAACCAAAATCAGCTAAATCGGCCCAGCCGTTCTCGAGTTTTAGCGAGACTAACGAACAGCAATTGATTTATATATATATATATATATATAGATTATTATCCCGGATTTACGGTTGCTGTAAAATAGCGGGTGAATCAGCGGGGCGTAGCTAGTATGTAAATAAAATCTAAAGACAATGTTACCTGAGCGCCGGTAGGAGGTCAGGGTGTCGCGGAGCGTGGTGCGCCGCTAGTTGCAGCCCCGGCGTGAGCGCCGCCACGCACTCTGCGCCACACGCTCCGAGCGATACGAGCGAACACAACAGTGACACAGCTGGGGATATATACATTAATTTATAATTGACACTGGCTTGCACCATGGATTAACGTACTTAGAGTGGATAAATATTCACTGAGAAAACTGCGTAGACGCTCTCGATAGCTCCAAAGTGATCGTTGAGATGGCGATAGTAGTGTCCAATTAGACATTAAAATGAAGTAATACACAGAATACAGTAATAGTTAGTGTTATGGCACCGAAAACTTTACTTTACCTCGCATTTAAAGATAATCGACGTTGCTAGCGCCTTTAGTAATACAAGTCAAATACAGTAGATGGCGCTTTACTATAAATAATAGTATGCAATGATTTTGTATTTCACTTTAAAATGCCTAACAATCCGTTGTTTTAGTGAAATAATTTAGAATAGAAGTAAATAACATTTAATTAAAATAATACCAGGATTTTCCACATCACCATTGTTTTTTTCCATGGATAACAATCGAACGTAGGTAGGTACCTACGTAGGCAACATTTGATCGAAGTAGCTATGTTTTCTTGATTGCAATGGGTTTATGTGAAAATAACAGGTGACGAACTTCGACAAATATAAAGTAAATGGACATGCCCAGAAGAAGAACATTTTTGAAGATCACAAGTTTCAGTCGGTCTCTAGCCGTGGGAAGTGCAACACAAGATTATTGTTACATGATAACGAAACATCTGACAAAAATATGCCTTCGTGTGTTTTCCGGAAGTGTAAAAACACAAAATAAAAGTTCAGGTGTCACTTTTCACTCGTGAGTATTTATTGATCATTCTATTTTGTCATAAAATGTAAATTAATTTCATCAAACATCGCTAATTAGTCCCCATTTTGTTTTATTCCATCGTTGCGGGATAGAAATATACGCATATACTTAGTGAGACAAGGAAAGCATCACTATGTTCGACAATCTTCACCGCACATCGGACATGCCGAACTTGAGGCGAATGTACCGACAGCAAACTAATTTCGTAAATTATCAAATTATACTTCGGTTAAATGTTATTTTCAAACTGTTTTATTTTTACTTTTAATATTATTTATTGTAGATTTCCTAGTGATGTTGCCATGCACAAGAAATGGTTGGAAAAAATACGGGCAGTGAGACGAGATGAAGAGTGGACTTCAAATAAATACACCCGTATGTTCTAACCACTTTACACCCGATGAAATGTACACGACGAAAATACCTAAATAAAACTGCTATACCTCATCAGGTAATAGTTATGATAAATATTCTTTTGTTCTTGATTCTGTAGTCCAACAAAGAAATCTTATAGTTTCGCCAGGTCTGTCTATTTGTCTGACCCGTTTTATAAGACACTACGAATACAAAAAACCGGACGAGTAGGAGTAGGACTCGTGCTCTGAGGGTTCCGTTGGAAGGAACCCTCAGAGCGCGAGTCCAAAAAAACAACTAACTGAAGTTGAAATATTTAAAGACAAACTTAGCTTCATAAGTTTCATAACCAGCAAAGATGTATTTATTATGTACTGATTGAAATAAGCTACAGGTCAGTGAACTTAAGTTGTCGTTGGAACGTTCATTCGATCGAAAATAAATTGACGAATAGCAGCAATTCCCATACGCACCGCATGCCTAACGCGCGTCGGGCACTTTTCTCTTACGCCGACAAGCGGTCCGTAACACACTTGGAGGGTTAAGTTATAATAAGTTTTGCGTAAATTAATCCTCAGCTGACATGTATAGGCACAGCCGGTAGATTTTAAAACAATTTTTTTTGTGCTTACCCCTGTACCCATCCCTCTAAAATAACAGAATAATAATAATATTACCAACTTATTTACCAACATGTCTTTCCCCCCTACGCTTATTACACCTTCTTTAGTAAAAGATGTTTTTCAAGTAGCGAAGTAAACACTGATTTATTAGTCACGTGACCAGTCACGTCCATCCACGGCGAGACGCAGTGAATAAGCGATCGGTTTTGCTAACGCTACTCAACATGTCTAGCCGCCTGGTGCCTGTGAATGTCAAACGGTTCAAGAGCAATAGACAAACACAGGTGTTCTCTTTTACTCACGTAGTTATTATATTAGCTATCTATTTTTTGCAACAAATTTACTGTACATGGTTACAATTAGGTATTGCAGTATATGTCCGACGGTTTTGACTTGTTTTTACTGTGAAAGTTTAATGGTTATGACATGTCCATTAACTTTATATTTGTCGAAGGTGACGAATCGAATTATAAATGTATGATTATTATTGGTATATCAATTCAGCTGCCATTACTCACATTTTGTAACAATGAAAACCATAACTGTGGCAGAAGTGAGTCACCTATCGTTCGCGCAAAACTTTATGAGCCCTCTGAAGTTAGGCGCGAGGCCTCCCCGACGCCCTGTAAAGTCCCTCGGATACCTATAATATGCGTACTGCGCAGCCACTGGGCCTAACTTCAGAGGGCTCATAAAGTTTTGCGCGAACGATACCCTATCTATGAATTGATTTAGTTTTTTTTTTTCTTGAAAAGTACTTTAATAATTAATATAATTATATGTTGTTTTGTTATTAATAAACGAACTGTTGTGTTTTTTATTTAAACATTGTTTTACTTCCCTAAACTGAGTATTTTGGAACGTTTCACGTTTGGCGGGAAATTCAAATTTCAAACAGTTTTTTTGTTCTTGTTGCTAGGCCGGGTAATTATTGTAAACGATCATGATTTTTGTGAAAATTGATTATTATTCTTAACAAACTCGCGTAAAATCTCGTATCGCGTATCTCCAATGCACATTACTACTTACATTTGTCAATAAACAATTTTTTTCTGTTATAAACGGTTTATTGCCAAATGTAAGTAATACGGTGAGTAACTGATTAATAACTGTACATGACGACCAACAGTTTTCGCAAACACTGTGTCATTTCACAATAATTACCAGGCCTAGCTACAAACACAAAAAAAACTGTTTGAAATTTGAATTTCCCGCTAAACAAGAAACGTATCACCTTAGGGCCTTACTTAAAAACGTTACTCAAGTTGATCTATGTTTTAAAATGCTCTCTCAACTTCTAGTTGACGGCAATCGTCACACGCGAAAACAAGACGGAGCATATTTAAGCGTAAGTCAACTTGAGTAACGTTTTTAAGTAAGGCCCGAAATTTATAATAATGGTGGATTATCATAACCCTTCGGGTACGGAACCCTAAAAATAAAAGTAGCAAAACGCACGACTGTGTGTAAGCGCCATGGTCTTGCTCCACTAAATGCGACTTTAATACAACATTTTAAGCCTTATGGTTATCTGTAGTAACAAGCAATGCTTAAAAGTGAGTAAGCCTAGCCTTAAGGCTAGGCTTAGATATTAATGTAAATAAATATAGATATAGATTACGAAGCACATACTTATGTTATGTATAATGTACGAAAAATATATTGAATGTTTTAAAATATTTTTATTTCATTTCTCGAATTCTGGACGCTTTAAAATTTATTTAGAATTCATTCCGGACAAAATCATTTAAATAAGTAGGACTGTTACTACACAATTTAGCGTAATTCAGGACGTGCGAGCGCTACCTACTTCTATATTAACCTAGAAGTTTCCTCTCTGTCTATCGCGTAACTCTTGTCGCGTTATCTCTGTCTATCGCGCGGCACCGGCACAAGTCCGACAAGCCGGGCTAGCATGCGCACCGCAACAAAATCTTGTCGTCACCTCGTAGAGCAAGAATGTAACAAGGTGCCTAGCCTATTTGTGCTTACGGTTTCATATAGCCTGTCTCGCTTTGGAACGATAAAAAGAGTCGTCAACATTTTGTCACAGCGCGCATGCTAGCCTGGCAGACGACTACTTGTAGCTTCATACCTAAAGTGCGGAGTGCGCCAGGCTTCAGGTCTGGTAGAGGCAACTAGGTATAGGTACTAGCAGTTAGTACCTTCACAACAGAACAAGGGCCTTACGCCCAACTCTAAGCACGGGCCTAAATAAGTGCAGTTTGCAAAATCACGCGACCGCAAACCGTATCTCGGCGCGGTAAGTTTCGCGTGATTTTGAAAACTGCAACTATTCGGGCCCGCGTTTAGAGTTGGACGTAAGGCCCTAGGTCCTAAAGTAACAAATAGACGTGTGGAACAGATCGCCGCCCTTTCCAACTTACGGGAGAGAAAGAGTGAGAATAACATATTTCCCTCTCTTCTGTTGGTCAGACGGCGGTTGAGGTCAACCAAATCCACACGGAATGTAGGTAGGTATTTGTTGCACCAAAATTGATTAGTAGGATTAATTTAATACTACCTCGAAATTTCAACAGTGACCATCTGAGAATTGGCATACTCAGAAGAAAACCGGAATTATTAGAAAAACAGGCTAATCTTTATTATAATAACTAGGTAGTTTCAGAAACATGAACTAATAAACTAACAATAATAAATATAATTATTGTAGTAAAGCATATCTCCTTTGTTTGTCTGATCTGAGGGCCGCGTACCGTCACGTGTTTAGGCAAATTTTAGATGATTGCTAAAAGTTGCGCAAAAGCAATCCATATCTCGGCGCATTACTGCGCAGGACTGGCAACCCTGGGTTGGCAAGAAACACACGTACTATAACTTACTATTTTTATAAAATTAAAAACAACTAGTAAATCTTATTTTTCGCATCTGTGACTAGTATCAAAATAAAGCGCTGAAGGCAAGGAATATGAAAACACTGATACACACCGAAACAAGCACCAAGTAAGATAACATAAAGCGTTTTTTTTGATCCTGACATTTTGAAATTGTACTGAGCCGTTATTGCTGTCAAGCTCCGCAGCCATCCTTGTTGCACACACCGCACTGAGCATAACGCCATCCCATTCTTATTGATAATTTCACTGTTTGAATGGTCGTTGTAATCATACGCACGGCTCAAATTCTCACATCTAACAACTGATTACTAATAATCCAGTAATAAACAAGAGTCTATGATGAATTCGGCTTGCGCGGCATGTCAGAAAGCCCTTTCAACGACCCGTCAACTTTGTTGCGATGTTTGTAAGGATAAATATCACTACGCTTGCGTGGGCGTTTCCCCAGCCGACAAAGCAAAAACCCAGAAATGGCTCTGTCCAGCGTGCTACGCAAAAATACCTAAAGGAGATAACTCAAACACTCCGGTTCGCAACACGGTCAGTACGTCCGAAGCCGCCCGCGGCGCCGGCGAAACCGCGAGGACTGGAAGTGAAATTGGAGGCCTGCGTACACTCAAACGCATAGCTAGCGCCATGCCGGCGTTTGACAGCACGGACGACGAGTTACTAAATGCACCGAGTATTGCAGCCGAGCTTCGCTTTTTGCGTAGCGATATGGCAGAAATCAAATCTTATTTGAAACGTCTGGACGAATGTTTGGAAAACTTGGCTGGTCGACTGGATGATTTTGAGAGCAGGTTAAAAATCACTCAAGAAAAATGTTCGACAATTGATTCATTAAATGAGAAAATCGCGTTGATGCAAGACCAAATGAACTCCCAATCTCAGGCATCGCTGAGAAATGAAATAGAAATCATGGGCATTACAGAATGCCCGAACGAAAGTTTAGTGCACACTACTTTAACAACTTGCGCAAAACTCGGTGTTGACCTGTCGGAGAACGAAATCGACTGGGTCAGTCGTGCCGGCCCACGTAAACCAGCACAAACCAACGCGGAGTCCGCCTTTGCTCGGCCAGTGATTGTCAAACTGTTACGGAGATCGAAAAAGGAAGAAATAATTAAAGCCACGAAATCCAGACGTAACATTACTACAAATGACCTCGGCTTGTCTGGCCCGCCAAATAAGATCTTCATTAATGAACACCTTACTAAACAAAATCGCATGTTATTTCGCGACGCAAGAATCACTGCAAGAGAAAACAAATACAAATTTTGTTGGATCTCAAACGGAAACATTTACGTTCGAAGTGAAGAAGGCAGATCGGCGATCTGTATTCGAAGCCAAGCAGACCTGGACAAGCTCAAAGGAACAGGGGCCGCAATATAAAAACTATCCGTCAAACAGTTTAGATATCATTATATTTGAAAACAATTTTACTAACGTGTACCTTCATATCTTGATTTATATAACAGCTATGTTTATTTATTTCTTACTATACCGCCGATCACCTCCTCCCAACCCAAACATAATAACTTACCTCGCTAGTCTGGAAACACCTCACTCCTCACGGTTCTTGAAATATTGTTCACGTAGACACATAACCAATAGTATTATCAAAATCATAACAACTAGTAGTCTCACTGCTGTAAAGAATCAAACAACCAAAATACCCCTGAAGTGACAAAAAATCTAATTAAATACACTCCAATCTCATTTTTATACAATAAACATTATGGATAGTACTGACCTACAAGCCGATATAGACGAATCTCTGAGAATTGATTGTCACACTATCGATACGTTAGAAAGTTGTAAGCAAATAATCACACCATATAACTTTAAAATTCTCACCTGCAACATAAGAAGTTTACACTGTAATTTTTCACACTTTCTGGTAGTTTTAAGCCGCTTGAACGTAGACTTTGACGCAATTATCATGACAGAATGCTGGCTACAAGAACACACACCGATATGTCAATTGGCAGGCTATAAAGCATACAACACAAGCAAAGTCATTAATAAAAACGGTGGAGTTACAATATATTTAAAAGATACATGGTCAGCTAACGTCGTGGAACCTGAATTCAGAGATGCAAACTGTCTAACACTGGAGATCGACAAATCGTTCACCTTAGTGGGCATCTATCGATCTCCATCATTTCCTGATATTGAAAACTTCCTGGAGTCCTTGGACAAAATCCTAGACACACATAAAGAGACGAAACATATGATCGTCACAGGAGATATCAACGTAAACTTACTGGATAACACTTTGGGCAGTAACACCGCAAAATACGAATGTCTTATGGCGGAGTATGGTTTTCTTCCTGCTATCACCAGCCCTACGAGACTGAACTCATGCTTAGACCATATCTTCATTAAAACAGAGGGCCAAAGCACTGGAATAAACTGTAAATGTTCGTTAACAGACCACAATCTTGTCATGGCTGGTGTAAACTCAGAAGTTCCTAAGAAGCCAAAAAAGCCCGGCGATGTACGTAAAATTGACTTCGAAGCAGTGCTAAAGGAACTTCGTCTGGAGGACTGGTCCGAAGTATATGCGCATTCAGATGTTAACGAATCCGTGAAAATATTTAATAGTATTTTGACTGAATCCATAAAACGCCACACGAAGGAATCAAAACTAAGTAGGTCTAAAACACAACTGAAACCGTGGATCACTCCAGGCCTCATAAGGTGCATGAGACACAGAGATAGACTGCATCAACAAGTAAGAAAATGTCCCAACAACATAAACTATAAGAGGACATACCTTCGCTACAGAAATTTTTGCAATGATCTCCTACACAGACTCAAGGATAACTACGAGAAAACCTTGCTACAAGATAACAAACATAATCCAAAACAGTTTTGGAAGGCAGTTAAAGATATATGTCATATCCAAGGAAAGCAAAATAACGCGCAAGAACTCCTAGGTGTTGGTACCAGCCAGGAGGAATCTCTAAACATCTGTAATAAACATTTTGCGACAGCAGGAGCGCAGTTGGCATCTCGGATCTTTAACAAGTTGAAAGTATCGCAGGACACCCTATGTTCTCAATTCAGACAGAGTAAATATCCCCTCAACTCTTTCTTTGTAACTTCGACGGACCCCTGCGAGATAGATAAAATCATATCCGAGATCAAACCAGATGGTGCACCGGGCATAGACGGTATAGGACCGCGTCTAATTAAACATATCAGGTATGTCATCTTAAACCCCCTTACATATATATGCAACCTCAGCATTGAAAGTGGTGTTTTTCCTGAATGTTGGAAGATGGCTCTGATTATCCCCATACATAAGAGTGGAGTCAAGAATGCTCCAGACAATTACAGACCCATATCTTTACTATGTATATTCTCCAAAATTCTAGAAAAGGTAGTGAATAAAAGATTAGTACAATACCTCGAAAAAAACTCTCTCTTATCGACCAATCAATTCGGCTTCAGAAAAGGAAAGTCTACGGAAGACGCAGTTAGACTCTTAACCGAAACCATAGCTGGGAATCTTGACTCTGGCAGGCGATGCGTCGGAATATTCCTTGACCTCGCCAAAGCGTTTGATTCCATCTCAACTCAGCTGCTTTTAAAGAAGCTAGAAGGGTTTGGCATCCGCGGCAACGTCCTGAAATGGTTCCACACTTACCTGACAGACAGGCGTCAGAAAACTAGAGTTGGGGATCTGACGAGTGGAGAGTTAGTAAATGAATATGGAGTCCCACAAGGTAGCATTTTGGCTCCAACACTATTTATCATGTACATGAACGACATCTTAAACCTTGAATTACGAAGCGCCACTTTGATGTGCTACGCTGATGATACTGTTGCTATCTTCGACGGCTCAAATTGGAATGAGGCTTTTGACGCTGCTCAAGAGGGTATATCCAGGATAGCGGAATGGTTGGACGCAAACCTGTTGTCGCTAAATGTCAAAAAAACAAACTTCATCCCATTCCACATTACTCGAGCAACTCTTCCTACCATTGACAGAATTAAAATTCACAGTACTAGATGTGCTTTTTCAGTGTCAAACTCCCTATCCAGGCAATGCTCCTGTGAGAGCATAGAGAGAGTGGCATCCACTAAGTACTTGGGAATAATGGTTGACCAAAACCTAAACTTTTACAATCATATCTCTGTGTTATCCAAGAAAGTAAGGAAATTCATTTACTTGATGAAGCAGCTCCGTCGAGGCGCTGATCTTAAGACGCGCAAACATATATACGTGGCACTGTGCCAGTCTGTCCTACAATACTGCATAGGAGTATGGGGTAGTGCGGCAAAGACTGCGTTTAAGGAACTAGAAATAGCTCAAAGATCAGTGTTGAAGGTGATGCTAAAGAAGCCGCGACTATATTCGACGAACAGTCTTTACAGAGACGTCGAGCTCTTGCGTGTTAGGCATCTTTTTATAATACAGGCTGTAACTAGTGCTCACCGTCTAAGACCTCTGCAGGACAAGACCAAGCGGAAACAACTTCATATTTTACCGTTGCCGAGAGTAAAAACCGCGTTCGCAGGTCGCATGCCAAAATACTCGCATACTTTTATCTATAACAAAATCGCAGGCATACTCAATATAGCAGACTGCAACACGTTTCAAGTCAGAAAAACCGTTGGCAAGTGGCTTCTCACTCGATCCTATGAAGAAACTGAGAAGTTATTTGACCATCTCAATTGAGGCAGTTTTTAAAATGAGGTGTTTTCTCTCCCCCCCCCCCCCACACTCCTTTTCCCTCTTCAAATATCTACTATAATATAATTTAATAAATCAGTTAGTTTCTACTATAATCTATGTATGTATAATAAATGGCAGATCTTTTACACAGGGTTGAACGAATTGCTTAAATGTCTCTGGGAAATCAAGGGACCCCAAAATACAGGCTCGGCCTAGTTTGGGGCCCACAGCTAAAAGTTGAAATACTTAGTTTAATTCAATTTTATTAATTTGTAACAATTTGGATATTATTATTAGATAAATAAATTATTTGAATTTTGAATTAAGGTTCAAACTGAATCGTTTATAACAGGTAGACTTCGGCCCCGAATGGCGAACGAGCATGTTTAAAGGTCACGTTAATGACACATTTCTAAAAAATACAAAAATACAATGCTTTTGCACAAGTACTTACTGTATGTATATAATATAAATTTAGTTTTATGGTTTTATGAAAACATATCGAGGCTGGTCGCGGCATCCGAAGTAAAAAAATAATAATAGCGCCAAAACTGTTTTAATGATGAATTTCTAGTGTAATTCCGCTTCTACGTCGCTTCAAGTACAATAAGGAATTTGTGATAAAACAGTTTTGAAAATGGGCTTCCGCAAAGTAACGCCTGATTCAATCAACTAATAATAGCGCCATCTACTGGTTTCGTTGCGCTTCTCTTGAAATGCTGCAAAACTTGTCTGCTAATACTAGTTGAACCTTTTAGTACGCTAGCTGACTGTAGCGCTTACGGAAGTTCGAGACAACCTATAACACGCTCAAATTGTAGCGCCATCTAAGTTTAATCCGTTATTTTGGCATATTTCCGATCTACGCCATAATGAACCGCTATTAATAGTCTCACTATAATTTGTCGATGCTTGCACAAACTGTTCGTAGCAAAAAAAAAGTTATTGCACTCTTATCGCTAGGAACTGTTTTTAGGGTAGTAATTTTTAAACTTTCGCGATTTGAACACGTTTTTTATATTTATCGGGACTTATCGCGCAATATTAAATATAGGTAAAATAGAGGCTGTTTTTAGGGTTCCGTGCTCAAAGAGTAAAAACGGAACCCTCTTACTGAGCCTACGCTGTCTGTCTGACCGTCCGTCCTATGTTTAAACGGCTGTATCTTTCGAACAGTAATAGATAGCCAGTTGAAATTTTCACAGAATACGTGATGTTACGGCGGATTAACTAAGAAATAATATAAAAAAAAAAACAAGAAGTAAAAACAAAAGGTCATACAACAAACTTTTTCGTACTTTTGTATTTGCTCTGATGTAAAAACGGTAATACAAACAAGCGTCAAACTTGGCATTATTATACATAGATTACACTCTAAAGTAAAACATCATAATAATAAATAATGGCCAAGTGCGAGTCGGTGACAAATTTCATTTCACCACCAAGTTAAGCAACGTCGGGCGCGGTCGGTACTTGGATGGGCGACCGCCTGGGAATAATGTTGCTTTTATGCACTTCTTTTTGTATTTTGTGGTGATACGGAACCCTCAGTGCGCGTGTCCAACTCGCACTTGGCCGTATTTTTTTTACTTTGATAATCTTCAAAGAGCGGCACAATTGAACCGATAAATGGCAAGTTTGGTACTGTACGAAGCAAATAGCTCATTTTACCTCTTTCAGAGACCGCATGGCTGTCCGCAGTGGGCAGCACTAACAACGCCAAAGCCTCGGCCGCTCTGACCCCCTCCCTCCCGCTGAGAGGCTGATTCCCTCCTACTATGTGTTCCAACGGAGGCCAACATTGCTCTTCGCAGGGTAAAGACCGTATGAGGCACGCTCGGGTGACCGTGCCCCAGGCTGTTATTGCCACTTCACGAACTGAGCTGGAAAATAAAAGACTTATTAATTTAGCAGAAACACGCATAAGCTTCCTACGCATCGATAGACAAGAGAGTAACTAACAAACTTTTCAAGTTAAATAAAATATTTGGGACATTATTGCACACATGGTCATCTGACCCCAAACTAAGCAAAGCTTGTAATATGGCTGCCAGAGATTGATATACATACATATATATTTTTAAATACATACATACTTAAGGTGAAACGTTTCACTTTGGCGGGAAAATCAAATTTCAAACAGTTTTTTTGTCCATGTAGCTAGGCCGGGTAATTATTGTGAAATGGCATAGTGTTCGCGAAAATTGTTGGTCGTTTTTTACATTATCATTTACAGCTATTAATCAGTTACTCACCATTTGGCAATAAACCGTTTGAAACAGGATAAATTTGTTTATTGACAAATGTATGTAATAATGTGCATTGGAGATAAATAACTTTACGCGAGCTTGTAAAGAATAATAATCAATTTTCGCAAACATCATTAACGTTTACAATAATTACTCGGCCTAGCTACAAGAACAAAAAATCTGTTTGAAATTTGAATTTCCCGCCAAAGTGAAACGTTTCACCTTAAATAGATATTAACACCCAGATATAGAACAAACAAATGTTCATCACACAAATGTTTGTCCTAGATGGGAAGCGAACCCACACCCCCAAGCGCAGAAGGTAGGTTCACTACCAACTAAGCTAACGGGCTGTAAATTAAGTTAACTAGGTCGGACCTCAGTCTTATAATAGGTACCATCCATGGTCACTGTGAGCTAAAAATCATTTGTACATCATTGGAGCTACAGAAAGTCCTCTGTGCCGAGGCTGTCTACAGGAAAGAGAGACGATGGAGCATGTACTACTGCACTGCAAGGATAAAACGCGACCCCGGCATCAGATCCATCAAGTTCTTCAGAACACTATTGTTTGCATAACCATTGTTTGTCCTATACTCAATTCGTCTCGTATGTCTTATATATCAGGTAGACCTATTATTTTACCACTGAGTCAAACTGGTTGTCAAAGCTGTGTCATGTATTACATATCTATATAAAAATCACGTATCACGGTGCTTGTGGTCGCACTCCTCCGAAACGGCTCGGGCGTTCCCTGATAGTTACAATTTTAGTATCTTCAAATCGCGAGTGAATCGTTTTCTTCTAGGCAAGCATGCTCCATCGTAGACCGCATCATCGTTTAACATCAGGCGCAAGCCTATTAATTCATTTAAAAAATAAGGGCAGTTTCGATGTCATTGCTCAAAAACAGTGAAGGAAAACATGAGGAAACCGGTATGTCGGAGAAACCATAAAAGTTCTGAGACATGACTTTTACCAACATGGGACATTCATGATTAAATCCCATCCTCTCTCTTTCTGAGATAATGCCAGTACCCCACGTACGTGGCTACATGATGGGCTGATAATTTTTATGATTTTATGTATATTTGGTAGGTATGAGAATAGGTCGTAAAGTATGTTTTATGATCATCATCACCACAATTTTTAATCACCACGCGGGTAAAACCGTGGCGCACAGCTAGTTTAATTATATTTGTCACCAAATCTGTTATTATATTAACATAAGATAACTTACACGTCATCATCATGTAACAAGGCCATCGCGGCCGGTAACAGTTGCCTCTCTATACATTTCTCGTTGATCTCGGTAATGTTCAACAGTTCGGTGATCAAGTTGGCAATGTACACGCGAATAGAACTTCCACTGGAACTCTCACAACTGCTCGCTAAAACTGTAAACATACCAAACATATAAGCAATAAACACCGGCCACGTGCGAGTCGGACTCGCACACAGTGTTTCTCACACAAAAAGATGATCTTTAGAGCGCCCCCGACTCGCTCTTGGCCGAAGATTATAATTATTTTATTTAAGAACTAGCCGTCCGCCCCGGCTTCGCACGAGTGTAAGCTCGGCCTTCGGCCTCGCTACAAAATATGATATAGCCTATGTCACCCGGGAATAGTGTAGCTTCCCAACAGTGAAAGAATTTTTCAAATCGGTTCAGTAGTTTCGGAGCCTATTCATTACAAACATACAAACATACAAAAATAGGTACAAATCTTTCCTCTTTATAATATTAGTGTAGATAGGCTTGCATTTGACCGCCAACTCGCCTGATGTTAAGTATTACTTTAGAGTGTGCAAACATGGTGCATGTTACTGCGCCGAAATATCGGGAGCATAGACAGGTATGATTATTTTTTCTGCCGTCAAATTATCAGTTTGTAGCAATGGCTTCCTAATCTGTAGTCAAGTGTTGGGTGAACAGTTTCAGAATACACATTAGCGCTATTACGCTTATGTGTCGTCCGTGCCCACCAATGATAAGCCATGCAGAAACAATATTACGCTATTCCGCCGGGTATTTGTATGAACTGACAGTGGAATACCACGCGGTATTTTTCGCTTCCTACAGCGGTAGAGAATTCCGCTTAGAGCTGAACAGACCTTTATGATTAACTATTGAAAAGTTTGCTTACATTCTCTAAGATGCTGTAGATAGAAGTCAAGCTCGTCTGGCCTATGTTCCGACACCCATTTTAATGGTATTGAAAACGTTTTCACTGGAAGACTACGGATACTACTGTATACAACCCACCTGCAAACAAATATTATATAATATTAAAATGACAACTTCACAATATTATGGATCTTTCATTCTAAATGTGCACGCTCCTCCACCACACTACGCATACAAAATGCTACAAAAATACGGTGGAGGGGATTGCACATTTAGAATGAAAGATCTCTACTGACATACGATCTTATTTGAAAACAATCAAAATTGATCTGTTTTAGAAAATTTGTTGTCTAGTTAACATTTTATTTATCGCGAATATGTCCGCGCTTGACCACCAACTCGCCTGTTGGTAAGCGACGATGTGGTCGAAGATGAAGCACGCAGACTTAGAAGATACCTTTTCACTCTTGCCTTGAAAAGGCCCAGGTTATATCTCTCAGGAAACATACATGAGTTTTCTCGTTGGCTAGAGGTGACAAAGCACTCTGAAGCATAGATTAGCTTATCAAATGTGTGCGAAAGAAAGCGATATTTATCTTTCAGTTATTGGTTCTGGATTGGTCACTGCTAATGCCTACCTTAGCGCGACCGGCCTTTTGGTATATGGAAAACGCGCGTTCCTACTTCCCAGCATGCCCGTAGAGCTCGGCGTCGTATTGGATTTAATACCAATACATACCAAGCACTCGCCAATAATGACCCTCAATATTCAGAATGGATGGATAAAAAGCGTGAATAATTAAGAAGCATAATTTCTCTTATGGTGAAAAAAAGATATCCATATAACTTACTTTTGTAAAAACTCTGCATGCTGATTGTTATCTTCAAGCGCAGGCAATATAGTGACCAAATAAACTCCTACCACAATTGTGCTGTCCACATTAATTGTATGTAACTTCTCCATCTTTTGTTCTAACTCCGTGATGATATCCAAAAATATCGGCCTCAGCACAAAGTGCGTGAATGGGATGCCAAAATTTTCCGCGTAACTTGTGAAGAGAGATATTAAAAGTTCGTAGATTGTCGTGTAGTGCAAAGCTTTGCTATTTGACGCCACGTCTAATATTTCTTTTATTCTGAAAAAAAAAAATACTATGTAAATATAATGCAAAAGTCTAGTCCAACAAAGCAGAAAATAAAGAGAAGAAACAAAAGGATGAATAAGTCACATTTAAAAACCGACTTCAAACTATATATTAAAAATGTGAGGGTTGCCCTCGATATCCCTTGGATTCTATCATCAGATCCTGACTTAGTGACAAGGGGATCAAATTAGAAGTATTTTTTTCGAAGAAAACATTTTTTTCCAATCGGTCAATAGTTGGCGGAGACATCGGTGAAAATACATTAAAAAAAAACTGGAACATAGAACCTCCGCCTTTTTTGAAGTCGGTCCTATTATGTTTCTGTTAACCACGCAACTTTGAAACGGGCATTCTGTACGAGTCAATTTTCTTTATATAACTCGTTCGTAGCTTTACGTCCATTTATTCTAATACTGAAGAAACGAGTTTTTAAAAAAGTTCTATCAGATATTGATATACCTACACTTTTAACGGATTGATGACGTGTATTTTACATTATTTTAATTCCGGACGGTTCGAACACTGCAGAGTCCATGGTCACACGTACGACGCTATTCCATAGGTTCCATTGAATACTTATCCCTTGTGTGGCAAAGCAAGACTAAATAAAGCTAAGTGAGCTACAAACAATGGAAACGAACCGCTAAATCACACATTATAAATGCGAAAGATTGTGAATGTGTATGTTTGTCCGTAGCCGCACTCAACCCGTATATGAGTTATACGGTTCAGTATCAGTACGATATCAGTTAATCCCGATACAAAACCTTGCCACGGTAAATATCTCGTAAATAATCATATAACTATAACACGGAAAGTAGTATATTTAATAATAGGCGTGTTTGACTTCCAAGTCGCCTGATGTTAAGCGATGATTCGGTATCGGATCTATAAGATTGGTTCTCACTTGCCTAGAAGAAACCGATTCACTCATGATTTGAAGATACTCAGATTGTAAATATCGGGAAACGTCTATTCAGGCAGCGCATTCTACAGACTATCAGTTCGCACAATAAAACAGGCTTCGTATGTTTTTTTAAAATAAATGTAATAATAGGCTTGTGTTTGACCGCGAACTCGCCTGATGTTAAGCGATAATGCGGTCTACGATGGAGCGCGCTCGCCTAGAAGAAACCGATTCACTCGTGATTTGAAGACACCTAGATTGTAACTATCGAGGAACACCCATTCAGGCAGCGCCAGGGTAGCTGCAGGCAGGGCGGCAGGTATTTCGGAATATCAACCATCAAGCGGTGTCGATTTTTCATGCCCACTCTGGCAGTCCGATAGAAAAATAGGCAGGAGGGAATTATCATGCAAAGCCGATGCACACTCTTCGTTCGAAAGCTATTATACAAATTATACTCACAAATCTATAAACCAAATAAGCTCCTGCCATCGAACTTCGGGCTTCTCTTTGATAACACTATTCATTGCCACCAGCAACATTTTCGCATCGCCTTCATTCAAATAACATTGCAAATCTACGAAATACTCCTGCTCTTCTAAAGGTACCTCTTGTAACTGTATCGTCTCCATATCACAGTGGTCTAGGGTCATATCTTTAACTATTTGTACATTTATAACGTAAGCAAGTTTGGCTAGAACTAAAACTTTTAATATGTCTAAGTAGAGGAGTACGGATTTCCATTCTGTGTCGGGAGTAGATCTTAGGTTCTTCATTAGTCGTGGGCAGAAGTCTGTTGTGAATTTACCTGAAAATTAAACACATTTTATGGGTAAATAAAAGTTTAGTTTGCTAGTCACACTAAAACGGTTGAACAAATTTGGATGTTAGCTCAAGGATGAACCCTGCTCGTGCATGTAACTGCGCCCAAATATCGGGAGCTCTATTCACAACCTCGGTAAATATAAATATCTGGGACATATTGCACACATGGTCAACTGACCCCAAACTAAGCAAAGCTTGTAATATGGCTGCCAGAGACTCACTTAAATAGATATTAACACCCAGACATAGAACAAACACAAATGTTCATCACACAAATGTTTGTCCTAGATGGGAATCGAACCCACGCCCCCAAGCGCAGAAGGCACGTTCACTACCAACTAAGCAGTCAATAATCATATAACTGTAGTGAACAACCCTGATAGTTTAAAGCAGTGCCTTTCGGCTTAGTACCACAATTCGGTGAAACGATATAGAATAATATCTTCTGTAGTTTATAATATATAAAACTAGCCGTCCGCCCCGGCTTCGCACGAGTGTAAGCTCGGCCTTCGGCCTCGCTACAAAATATAATATAGCCTATGTCACCCGGGGATAGTGTAGCTTCCCAACAGTGAAAGAATTTTTCAAATCGGTTCAGTAGTTTCGGAGCCTATTCATTACAAACATACAAACATACAAAAATAGGTACAAATCTTTCCTCTTTATAATATTAGTGTAGATAAAATACAGTAGCCAGTAAATTTTGATAATAACAACCTTGACGACTACTTATGGACCCTCAAGTTTTGTAGTAATTTGTACAAACTGTTACGTAAACCAATTACAAGAATGTGTAGTATGGCGTATAAACTGGACTCTAGTAACAATACACAAAACACACACCCTTACACATTCCCACTCACTCCCACACTCGCAATCTCACGTACACTACTTACACACTACTCAATCAATACACCTTACGTGATAGTTTGTAAATACCTAAACATTCAATCATTTATATTATAACTATTCAATACAATTAATTTCATTTATGCTTATTATTTTATATTTGTTTTACAGCGAATTCGTTATTCAATTCGCTGTTATTTTAAGATATGTATTACTTTACTCTCTCATGGAACTTTCCACTTATGTTAATTTTTGAAGGTGGGCGTTGCTACCAGCGCCACAGTTCTCGAACTTAGGTAACATCATTCTATTGTTGTTAACTTTTCGAAATAAACATTTTATTTACAATTTTTATTAATAACAATTCTTACCTGCCAACAGAGCGCTTCTAGCCAGCACGGGCACGTAAATATGCACCGTATCCTTCACACATTTCTCCACGGGATCCTTCAGAAAACTAAACATGAGATTCTCTAACTGTGTATATTTGTGTTCAGCCACCGGGCATATCAAACAGGCCGCTTTTAAACCCAAACTTCGTATTTCCACTTCATTTGATTCACACATCATAACAACCAAGCTGAGTAGTAAAGACGTGCATAGTTCTATGGGGACGTATGGGGCGATTGCGACGCATATCTGGCTAGCTAGTAAGCGGCGATCGGTCGAACGAGAGGCGAGGAGTTCCGCTATTGATGATAGAACTTCGCCGCTGCCACCCCATTTCACTATGAGGCATGTAGCTGAAAAAGATATAATTGACAAATCTATATCTAGCTAACTTCTATCTATAATCTACATCTACATATAATAAAAACTTAGTAATTGCGAGTTATCAAAAAAACATACACATGGTGGCTTAAAAATAAGCACCTGAACATGTTAAGACAGTTATTAGACTTTTTGTCTGTTTGTTTGTTTGTCCACGCACATCTAAACCACTGGACGGATTAAATGCGGTTTTCACGAATATGCTTAGCTATGACCAGATTGAAGTATAGGCTATGTTATTTTGCGCAAGGGCCGGATTAAGGAAGAAAAAAACGGTTGAAAGTTTATATGAAAATCTACGCGTTTATATGAAGATATATATATAAAACAAAGTCTGGTTAGTAACACCATTTATAACTCAAGAATGGCTGGACCGATTTTCATGATCTTTGATTAGTTTCATTTCTCTCTGCCCTGTATAGCAGAATAAGTATTAAAACGACGGAAAAAATCACGAAAAAATAATTCACGTAGTAAAAAAACACGCTTTAAAATTGCTTATCCTGAGAGATCCTCAGGATTAGCGTAGCGGAGACGGAGAGGTAGATAGATAAACTCTTTATGGTTCACACCACATAATATTACAAAAATTACATTTAAAAAATAAACTGGTGCAACAATCGACGGCCTTATCGCTAAGAGCGATCTCTTCCAGGCTACCTTATGATGGAGAGGTGGGAGGTTGTGTTCTACTGGGACTACCCTCCCCCCCAAATCTGAGCTCGACCCCTCGCCCGAAATGAATTCCTGGCTACGGTTTTGAGCTTATGTAAGTACCTTCACATATTGCGCGAGCGGCGGGCGGCTCTGGTTTCTTGTGGAGTGTGAGGAGCGCGTGGAGCGCGGGGGGGCGGCGCGCGTGTCCCGCAGGCAGCAGCGCCGCACACGCCGCCAGCGCCGCCACGCCCTCGCAACGACGAGCTACCAGCGTGTGTGGCAGGATCTACAATGTATCCAGACATGAGCTTCCAGTCATTGGCGAAAATATAATTATCAATATCAGAAATTGAACTGGAAAAAACCAACTTCATAAAAATTTCAGAACTGGACCAAATTGAAATGGGACCACACGGGAAGCACCAGCTTTCAAATAAAAAAAGAATCATCAAAACCCAGTCTGTTCACCCAGTCGAAAGTTCTGAGGTAACAACCTTTAAAAAAACAGTCGAAATGAGAACCTCCTCCTATTTGGAAGTCGGCTGACGTAATTTATGAATGGCCTGTTATCGGCAGAACTAAACAACACTTACCCTGGGCAAAGTTTCAGCGACGAGCGTCAAGAAGGCGGGCAGCGTGATGGGCTTGTCGTTCGCCACCAATTCAGCCAACAAGTCGTTCGAGAGGGGTTCGCTCGTGTTGAACGTTTCACAACACCAGTTCAGGATTGCTAATTTCAGGCAGTTAGGTAAGCCACTGAAAACATACATATAATAATTATCAATATAAAAAACCGACTTAATAAAATATGTCAGAACTTGACCAAATTGACCACACGGGACATCGGTCAGTCAATCACCCAGTCAAAACATCTGAGATAACAAACATTAAAAAAAATAACGAATTGAGAACCTTGTCCTTTTTGGAAGTCGGTTAAAAATACAAATATTCATCAATTTTTTTCGTGATTTCGTGTTTGGTCCCATAGTAAAAGTTGTAAATAATGACGAGTACAATGACCTCCTTTCTTTTTAGTACAAGGTAAATGCGTAATCCTGTATATTTACCAACTCCCCCCCCCCCCCCCACTCCCGTCTCTCCACACCTCCCCATGCCGAGCGCGCGAGTCAAATAAAGCGTGTTTTTTTATTATTATTTTAGCATACCTGTCGATCCACATGTGTTTAGTGGGCGCGTCCATGCAGTCAGCGTGTAGGCGAGTCCAATCGGCGCCGGAGTTGATGCTGAGCGTCTCATCGAGCGTGCCAGCACTGCCGCGCCGCCCGCCGCCCAACGAGCTTCGTGTCGATCCTTCTTTGCGGGTACTGGAACATACAGGGCCGTACAATTATCGTAAAAGATGGAGATGAATGAAGATGGATGGATGGATTTATTTTTCAAATAGAGATAGTTACAATCTGGGCGTCTTCAAATCGCGAGTGAATCGGTTTCTTCTAGGCAAGCATGCTCCACTGTAGACAGCATCATCGCTTAACATCAGACGAATTGGTGATCAAATGTCAAATATACTACAGTGAAATCTTAAAAGAAAATGTTTTCATTCAGATTTTTACAATGTTATTGAAGCTGTCAGAGTCATTCCCTCAGCGGCCGACTGTAGAGACTGTATTTGTAAGATAGAAATAAGAATGTTACATAAGGCTTTATCCATCAATATATACTTACACTGTACTATTCTTTTCACTATCAATCATTTCGAATTGCTCTGGCGTCGCGCTATGGGTCGAATTCCCGCTCCCATAGTGATTCTCAGTCGCGGTGTATGTCAAGGGTTGATCTATTCCATGTTCCATCATTGTTTGAGTTGAAAGTATCTTTTCATCAGGTAATCGAAGATCCAGGCCTTTGCTCTCGGTCGTGGGACTTGTTAAAGAGTTAAGGCTGACTATAGCAGCGTCATAAAGTTTCTGGAAGTTGAGCTTTTCGGTCTCAAGAGCGATCACTTTTTGTTTTAGAAGTTCTATTTCTTCAGCTTGGATTAGGAGCTGGAAAAAATAAAGTCATGCTGAGGCACTGGCATGCTATGGTTGTAGAAATAAAAGATTCTCTACATATACATACATATTCAATACTGGTTATTGATTCGGGCAGTTAAGTAATTGAGGGTGCGTGCTTATTTTTGCTTTTCATGCCGTCTGAAAATTATGGCGTAGTGCATGTTATAAATGACTAGCTGTTGCCTGCGACTTAGTACGGGTAGAATTTCATGCAACTCCCCGCTTTTGAACTGAATTCGGCCTTTTTGCAAAATCTTTCAACACAAAATTCAAACCCCCATTTCACCACCTTAATCTGGCTTTTTTGGATAAATCTAACTACAGTATTTTTTTTAGAACTTTAAACTGAATACCAATTCCATGTCACTAACATCAAAAACAAATAAATTTCATGTAAACTTTCAACCCCCATTTGCCCATTCGGCCCTTTCGCAAAATCCTTTCTAAGCGGACTTCATAGGACAAGTAGTTTTCGAGGTTTCGTGATGAGTCAGTGAGTGAAAGAGACTTTAGTAACTTTTTTTATATATATAGATAAATGAGTCAGATAAATACCGAATATTAGAATTTTGAAGTTTATAAATCCATAACTAGCAGACCACGAATCGGCAAACATAGTGTAGGGCGCCCTGAAACTCGATAGTCATCATAAGCGCAAGGAAGGTGACAGTGGCTGGAGGCGATAAGGCAAAGATTGGGCTAACTTGCATGTCCTTGGAAAGGTCTATGTCCAGCGGTGGACTAAGACTGATTATGATGTAAAATTTAGTAAAAGTAACATAATAATACCTCATGGTTCCAATCAGTGTCTGCATCGATGGAAGTCTGGCAGCTCACACAGACATTGCCCTCGTCTACTTCAGTCTGAGACTCTGCAGCCACATGCTGCCAATCCATTTCAGTGGAGGCATCACACTTGGACGTGTTGAGAGGAGCACTTTTCCCTCGGAATAGTGACACCAAACCGGCGGGCCGGGGCATGTTGAGCCCCACATCATCCCAGTCTTCAAATTCCTGTAATTTATTTTTATTATAATAGGCCTCTGTCCTATTGTTTCATTTATTACAAATAACAGTTTTAGCAAAGGATATAATTGAATATATTACACATAATACATCGTTAATTAACGATAAAATAATTTTAATTAGCAGATAAATTTCTGAGATATACGTGTTTAAAGTTTTTGGTGGGGATAGAGAGCAGATGCTCTGGCTCACTCAAAGTCAAAGTCAAAGTCATTTATTCATAATTATAAATTTACACGTCAATGGTATTACAAAATTCTATACATTTACATTATGTATATTATTAATTATTTTAATTATTTTATTTATTATAATATTATTTTATTTGGCTATGAACTCATTGAAGTCATAGAATGTTTGCTCGATAAGCCAGCGCTTGAGTCTGCTTTTGAAACAGCTCGCACTTGGAGCAGGTGTTCACTTCCGGAAAGTGTGTATTAGTAGTAGTGTTAGCATTTGTATGGCGCGCGCATGACTTGTTACTTGTGCGCATGGCTTGACGTCATATAAACATGCTATAGTGCACTCTCTGTCTAGCATGAAATTAAAATACTTATAACTCATTTATTTTTAAACTAATTAAAATGCTGTTTCGTTGATAGCTCTATTTATTACCAGCTTTTTATGAGGTAATAAACAAATTTGGACACAGGCCTATATAGAAGAAGCTTGCCAAAGAGCTATGGAGCGCAGTATTCTCGGCGTAAAACTTATGGACTAATTCTGCCCTCCTAAGCCCAAGAGCGGTAACTCAAAAAAAATTAGATTTCTGTTTTTTTCGCGCATCTGATAGCTTACAAAATTTCGCACCAGATGGAGTAAGCAAAATAACCGTATCTACATTGGAACATTGAAATAAAACACTAAAAAAGATTTTTTTCTTTTACAACTCATGTTTAAAGACTATTAATTCTAACGAAATAACGGTATCTCATAAAAAACACAAAAACAATAATGTGGGGTTTTTAAACATATATTTAAGAAATATATTGGTCCTAACATAGGCACATAAGTGAAAATAAATTAACTGATATATCATTAGGGTAACGAAAAATCAACTTTCACAAAAACTCGATTATCTCGAAATACACCTAGGCTGAGATACCGCTCTTGGGCTTATGACGACAGAATTAAGAAACACCGTACTGTACTCCAGGACACAAAGGACAGTTGCAAAAAATTGCTAAATTGATATACAACTGGGCTGGACATGTCTGCCGCATGTCGGATGATATTTGGGTGAAAATTACCACTAGCGGTCCCAGATCGAAAACAATATCCCGACAGACCAAGAAAAAGATGGCAGGCGGAATTTGACTAGTACCTTAAAGACTGGCAAACGATAGCAATAGACAGAGATAGATGGAAAGAGGGTAGATAGAGAGGCCTTTGTCCTACAGTGGGACAAAATAGGCTAAAAATTATAATAAATTGTAAATCACAGACACTGACATTCTTTTTAATTGATATTGTCAACATACAAGTGTGTAATTTTAAAAGATAGGATCGTAATATAATATCGTTCGCGCAAAACTTTATGAGCCCTCTGGAGTTAGTCGCGAGGCCTCCCTGACGCCCTGTAAAGTCCCTCGGATACCTATAATATGCGTACTGCGCAGCCACTGGGCCTAACTTCAGAGGGCTCATAAAGTTTTGCGCGAACGATACATCACTTAATTTTAAAGAAAGATTTTTTTTATTTAAGAACACAACACCAAAACTCAGAATCTATTTTCTAGCTACAGAACACAGCTAATTTTATTTTTCTACTAGCTTTTTGTTACCTGATCTGGATTTTCATCGGAAAATGTGATGGAAGTCAGCTTGTAATCTTGAAGCAATAGGTATTCATTGATGAGGAAATTCAGAGCCCGTTTTTCATGTGGCTTTAGAACCTTCTCATTGGTTATTGTTTTTGTACTTTTCTCTAATGTGGATTCTCCATCTGAAATAGTAGGATAATAATAAAAATCTAGAAGCATGAAATTTTGTACAAATGTTCTTTTATATATAAGGTCGGGGAAAAAGTTTCTTCGTATTTTTTAAACAAATTCAAGACATATTTTTTTCAAGTTTAATTACATTTAATTATAATATATATGTGCCATTTTGTTCGATAACTTGTTGCCATCTTGTAGGTAGTGACATGATCCCGTTGCTGTAGAATTTTTGGGACTTCTGATCAAAAAAATGCAACAAGTAGTTTTGACAGTCCTCTCTTGATGTTAATCTAACACTACCCAAAGAATTCTGAAGAGATCGAAACAGGTGGAAATCTGAGGGTGCAAGGTCAGGGCTATATGGTGGATGCATTAACACTTCCCAACCAAGCTCTCTAAATTTTTGCTGAGTGGCCAAAGATGTGTGCGGTCTGGCGTTATCATGATGAAAGACCACACTCTTTCTGTTGATCAATTCCGGCCGTTTTTTCTCAATTTCTTGTTTGAGTCTCATCTGCTGTTGGCAGTAGAGATCCGAATCGATGGTTTTGCCCGGCGGTAAAAGCTCATAATGAACGATGCCCTGCCAATCCCACCATACACACAGCATCACCTTATTACGTGTTAATCCGGGTTTCGCTACAGTCTGTGGTGCTTCACTGCCCTTTGACCATGATCGTTTGCGCACATTCTTGTCGTAGGTGATCCATTTTTCATCACCAGTGATCAATCTTTTCAAAAACGGTTCGGTTTCTTTACGTTTCAATAGAGAGTCGCAAATGAGTACACAATTCATTTGGTTTCTTTCAGTGAGCTTGTGTGGCACCCAAATATCGAGTTTTTTTGTATACCCAGTTTTTTTCAAATGGGTCAAAACTGTTTTGTGGTCAATCCCCAGTTCTTCAGCTACGTCGTAACTATTAATATGCCGATCTTGGTCCACTTTTTCAGAAATGGCATCTACTTTATCCGTAACAGGGCGACCAGAGCGAGCTGCATCTTTGACATCAAAATTCCCGGACTGAAAACGCTTGAACCAACATTGTGCTACTCTTGATGACACTGCATTAGGTCCATAAACGTCACAAATTTTTTTCGCGGCTTGTGTCGCAGTTTTCCCTTTTTTGTAATAAAATTTCACAATATATCGAATTTCTTCGTTAGATTCACTCATTTTATCAAACAAAAAAACAATTGAAAAATGGCGGGAAATTGCTTTTTACTTTTTGTATTCCTTTTTTAAAATGTCATATTTTTAATGGTATCAAAACCAGCCAGATACAAACAGTACAACGGATGAGATTTTTACTACAACCTTATACATACAAAATACGAAAAGACTTTTTCCCTGACCTATTATATACTTGCTCACTAAGGAAGTATTAAAAAAAATATCCTTAAGGGGTTGAATAGTGAACAAAAGTTTGTATGAGAGATAGTTATTATTAAAACTGGTAGTTAAGTTGGTGCTTAGTCTTCGAATTATAAGTAAAAGTTGCATCATCAGTTTTTAGAAACTCATACCCTGTGGGGGTTAAATAGCAGATGACAGTGTTCCATTTTTAACGTAGGTACGAACTATGAAGGAAAGTGAACTGAAAATGATACCTATATTGGCTAGATTGATGGCTAAGTTGCAGACCTTCATCTCATAGTTAGACTTAATAAAACTGTTCCAATTTTTGTGATAAGGGTCTTAATTTTCCATTACATGCTACTATTTTAGTAATCTATCTTTATTGTATATAAAAATCAATGTGTACTGTATATGTTCTCCATGGACTCCAAAATAGCTGGACCGATTTAGACAGGACTTTCACAGACAGATAGTTGATGTTATAAGGAGTAATCTAAGCGGGCTGCAAAAGTGCAGGGCGCAGCTAGTGATTTATAAAATTCCTGCCAAATAACCAGCCAGCTAGTACAAGATAAAATTGATTCTTTGATTGATATGACATCATAGGATGAATTTAGAGTGATACATTGCTATATAGTTGTACAGCTAACAATTCTAAATCAATCATTCAACAAATGTGTGGATACTGGCCTACCCCATTGTAGTTATAATAATATCAGATAAACATACCAGCAAACTGTGTAAGATTAGCTCTCAAAGCATTGATAGTCTCCCTCGCCTTCCGTAACTCAAACTCCAAGACTGCCACATCTCCACCACTGCCTCCCCTGTCCCCACCACCATCTTCAGAGTATCGAGTAGTGTCGAGAGAGTCTAGAGTCGCCTGACTCGGTGAGCGATCTGAAAAAACGTAACCCAGATTTATACAAAAGCTTTTGACATCACAAAGAACGCTTTGTTATATTCTTTCTAACAGTACCAAAGATATTGTTAAACAATTGTCAACTTACGCATAGACGTGAATTCAGTAGGTCTAGAAACATGCTGTTCAAAGTTTCCAGGATTTGAAAAGAACTCTCGTAATTGGGGTAGTTCTTTTCCACTTTCTACAAGTTCTGTGTGTAACTCCAAGGCAGTGAGGAAATAGTGATCCTTTAAAAGCTTCGTAGCTATATCTTCGTACGCCAAATGAGGAGACGAAACCAAAGGATTGTCTTCTATATCCTTGTACGGATTCATCGTCGTAGACACAACAGGGAACCACCAAAAGAGACACACATCTAGATTATAACTTGCTTACGTTGTGTTTGTTCTGCCCATGAGGGCAACAAATAAGATAAATTATTTCATCAAACAAACTACAAAAATAATGTAAATTTATTTACTCAACTTCGCTTTGAAGACGGAAGGAAATAATCGTAAAATGTTGACAAAACTTGACATTGACATTTCTTTTATTGTGACATTAAATTCCTACAAATAGTGTAGTGGTAATGTTTTGGTTGTTATGTATTTCGATTCGTTGCAAAAATCGATTTATCATCGTAGAATCGGTGCAAAAAGAGAACCGTTGTAGAACTAAGGGGGCGTGTACGTGCTAATTTACTGAATAAAAGACCGGTCTTTTTGCATCGGGGGTTATAAAATATAAGGTCGGGGAAAAAGTTTCTTCGTATTTTTTAAACAAATTCAAGACATATTTTTTTCAAGTTTAATTACATTTAATTATAATATATATGTGCCATTTTGTTCGATAACTTGTTGCCATCTTGTAGGTAGTGACATGATCCCGTTGCTGTAGAATTTTTGGGACTTCTGATCAAAAAAATGCAACAAGTAGTTTTGACAGTCCTCTCTTGATGTTAATCTAACACTACCCAAAGAATTCTGAAGAGATCGAAACAGGTGGAAATCTGAGGGTGCAAGGTCAGGGCTATATGGTGGATGCATTAACACTTCCCAACCAAGCTCTCTCAATTGTTGCTCAGTGGCCAAAGATGTGTGCGGTCTTGCGTTATCATGATGAAAGACCACGCCCTTTCTGTTGATCAATTCCGGCCGTTTTTTCTCAATTTCTTGTTTGAGTCTCATCTGCTGTTGGCAGTAGAGATCCGAATCGATGGTTTTGCCCGGCGGTAAAAGCTCATAATGAACGATGCCCTGCCAATCCCACCATACACACAGCATCACCTTATTACGTGTTAATCCGGGTTTCGCTACAGTCTGTGGTGCTTCACTGCCCTTTGACCATGATCTTTTGCGCACATTCTTGTCGTAGGTGATCCATTTTTCATCACCAGTGATCAATCTTTTCAAAAGCGGTTCGGTTTCGTTACGTTTCAATAGAGAATCGCAAATGAGTACACGGTTCATTTGGTTTCTTTCAGTGAGCTCGTGTGGCACCCAAATATCGAGTTTTTTGTATACCCAGTTTTTTTCAAATGGGTCAAAACTGTTTTGTGGTCAATCCCCAGTTCTTCAGCTACGTCGTAACTACTAATATGCCGATCTTGGTCCACTTTTTCAGAAATGGCATCGACTTTATCCGTAACAGGGCGACCAGAGCGAGCTGCATCTTTGACATCAAAATTCCCGGACTGAAAACGCTTGAACCAACATTGTGCTACTCTTGATGACACTGCATTAGGTCCATAAACGTCACAAATTTTATTCGCGGCTTGTGTCGCATTTTTCCCTTTTTTGTTATAAAATTTCACAATATATCGAATTTGTTCGTTAGATTCACTCATTTTATCGAACAAAAAAACAATTGAAAAATGGCGGGAAATTGCTTTTTACTTTTTGTATTCCTTTTTTAAAATGTCATCTTTTTAATGGTATCAAAACCAGCCAGATACAAACAGTACAACGGATAAGATTTTTACTACAACTTTATACATACAAAATACGAAAAGACTTTTTCCCCGACCTATTATAATGGATACTAGCTATTTGTATAAATTATCATTAAGTAGAGACTGTGCAAAAATAAGAAGCGTCGTAAATGTAGACTTTAGCGCCAACGTAAGATTTTATAGCTAAAATTATCTTACTGTATTTTCGAGTATAATGATGAATTATTATTTTTATGTTTGTAACTTGCTCCAGTGTGGGTAAATAGTCCTTGGCCTTAATTCTGCACGGGCCAAACGCGCTCTATCGTGGCGCGTTAAGTTAATCTCCAAAAGTTGAACTTTATTTCCTAGGCAATAGAGGCCAACTTTTTGAAGTAAACTTAACGTGGCCACGATGGCGCGCGTTTGCCCATGCGGAATAAGGGCCCTTGTGTAAATAGTGTTCTGTGAGTTATCTACTATGATGTAAAAAATCCCTTATTTCATATGCTAAGCTTTTCATACCATAGCTTGAAAATATTTAAATAGACGTGCAACGCCAAATCTCAAGAGGAAAGAAACAAAATCTGATGTCAGAGTAGTATATTCCTTGCTGATGTCGTTGTCACCATTAATGTAATTTTACTTTACAAACAAAACAAACAAAAATTGTAAACCAAAATTGAAAATATTTGACTTTGTAATATGATATATAAAAAGGAATGAATTAAGTTTAATTTGTGTGATCATGATTTTATGAAGTACATGAGGGTCCACTTGGTTCAGTGAACATGGGTGAGGCTTACTTTAATTTGAAGCGAAAACTTGAAGATTTGGGCTACAACAATGCGTTACCACTAGATGCTGTTCCTCTGGTAGAATGTATACTGGCAGACTTGCTGCAGACCACACGAAGTCTGCAGCATTACATGGACTTGTCCAAAGAGGCGCTAATGCAACGCGACTCATTGCTACTGGAAGCAGAACCGTACAAATGCGATAATGCCAAGCTCATACAAGAAAACAACCACCTTCACCGAGAAAATATGCATTTCAAAGAGCAAAATGTGAAAATAACGAAAGAGTTGAGAAGAAAAATTAAATCCTTGTCAGAGGAGTTATTACAAAAGGATGCAACAATAAGCAGATTACAACATGATGTACGAGACTTAAGCTTAAGAGGATTGTGTACTGAAACTCTGAGCACTCGCAATAAAAGCAGGAGAAAAGAAAATGACAACATCCCTCCCAGAATCTGCTTATGCTATGACAAAAAGCCTGCCACAGGCATTGATTTCACAGAGCTGAATAAAAAAATTACCATCTTAGAAGAACAAAATAATAAATTGAAGGATGAAATAATGATTGTACAAAATCAAGTAGAAAACAGAGATCATGAAATAATTAGACTAAACATGTTATTAGAAGGTGGTAGACCAATTAAAGCTATAAACAAGGATTGCTGTAATCCTAATTTTGATAGCCGGCTGCAAAGCTTGATGAAAGAGTTGAGAGAAACGGAAGCTGCAAACGAATTCATAAAGAAAGAACTGGACAGTGCACTTGAGAAGCAGCATGAAGCAATGCTCCGAGCTCTTAGTCTTGCAGAAAAAAATAAAGCTTTACAAGATGAAGTACAGAAAGTTGACACATTGGCATTAAAAGTCGAAGAAGACTGCAATAAACGATTAGCAGCATTGAAAAATGAAATAAACTTCTTACAGACTAGAATAGAAGGATTAACCATGCAAAACTGTGAACTAGAAAAACAAATTACAGCACAATCAAAACAGCACTCACCATGCTTGAATAAGATACAGGAATCATTAAACATGGCTATTAAAGAAAATGATGCATTTCAAAAAGAGATAAAAGATTTAGTGGAACTGAATAAAGGTTTACAAGACAAAATGTTAGCTTTGTCAAGTAGAACTTCAGAGGGCAATAAAGAAAATGACTACAGTACTGATAAACAGAAATGTCCAACTAAGGATGAACTACAGTCACTGCTTGATCGCGAAAGAATTAAATATGAAAAACATATTCTGAATATTCAAGAAAAAATGTCTGAAACTATCAGCATGTTTAACAGTCATATGCTCAAATGCAATGGTAAAGATAACAATACTCTTAGCCATGGAAACTCCCGTGAAAACGCTTTTGTTAGAGATATACATAGTAAACTTTGTGAAAGTGAACAAAAAATGTTGATGTTAAAAAAAGAAAATGATGAATTGCAAAGCAAACTCCTTGGTCAGCGGGAAAACAGTAAACAAAATTATAAAGATGTTATCAGTCAGCTGAATATTGAGAATGCTGAACTATCTAAAGAAAATATTGCGCTAAGTCAGCAACTCAGTCACTATAAGAATATGAACTCTGATAAGTATAAAGACAGAGGGGACTATTCAAGGAAAGATGTAGACAGACTTAAAGATACCATTAGTGACCTAACACATGAAATACAAGTGTTGAAAAAAGACAAAAATGAATACAATTTTAGGTATAAAGAAGCTGTAGAAATTACAGACAAGTTGAAAAGAGACTTAATTCACAAGCAAGGAGAAATTGAGAATCTTGAAGAAGAAAATTCATCCTATAAAATGAAGCATAGAAATGGAAATGCTTCTGCTGATAGACTTAGAGAAGAATGCAATTTTCTGAAAGAGCAAATAAAAAAGATGCAAACTGACGTTATCAAGGAAAAGACGTTATCTAGCCAAATTAAAAATATTCAGTTGGAGACAGAGAGAAGCAGTAATGAAGTACAGAACGAATTGTTAACAGTGCAAAAAAAACTTAGCATTTCCAAAGATACAATAGATTCATTCGAACGGAAATGCAAAGATTTACAAGCAGAGATCACTTCATTAAGAAATGATAAATCTAATTTAATAGATAACATAAGAAAAGTGGATCAGGAACGTGATAAATTAGTGATAGAGCTAGATCATAAAACCGAGAAAATAAGTGTTTTAGAACAGAAAATTAATTCACAAAATTATGACATGAACAAACTAGATGATGAGATTGCAGAACTAAAACGGAAACTTAGTGTTTGTAAGGTTTCAGAACATAAACTGATGGACACTGAGTCCCAACTAAATTTCTTGAATGGTGAAATATTAAGGCTTACTCAACAGCTAGACTCTGCTGTGATAGAAAACAAACACCTTCAGAATAGTCTTGGTGATGCAAATGGTAATCTCAGACTTCTCAAAATTGAATATGACAAATCAAGGAGAGAAGTAGATGGATTAAAATCGCAATTGCAACATTATGTTGAGGAAATTAGGAGAATAGAAGAAATGTTATCACAAAAAGAAGCAGAGCGGTCTGACATGCTGGAACATTTTGCCAGTCTGTCCGTTGAAGCTAACATTCTAGAAAACACTAACCATTCCCTGGAAAGTGAATCCGCCTCGAAATCCATGCAGCTTCAGACTTATGTAACTAAAATAGAAAAATTGGAATCTAAGCTCATAGATAAGGAGAGTATTATAGATAATCAATCTGCACGCATCGCCGCAATGACATGTAAAATAACAGCTTTAGAAAATGAAATAAAATTAATGACAGAAGAAAAAATGGTACTCGAACAGAATGTCGCATATTTAAAACAGATGTGTAATAATTTGCAATCTGAAAATGCAAATTCTATGAAAAGCGTTGGTAATGTAGATTCGGAGCTAAAATTGTATGAGAATCGAATCAAGAGCCTTTCTAGGTCTAAAGCAAATTCGGAAGTGGAAAAGGAAGAAGTGAAAGAGGCTTTGTTGACAACAGAGAAGTTGTTAGCAAATGCTAGAAAAGAAATTGTAGATCTGAAATTAGCTTTGCAAGATGCTACATCAGAGACTAGATCTCTGCAAGATAGACTCTCTTCAAGAAGGGAGACTGAAATTCATGAGGTGTGTTATTTTAACTTTGTATCTATCCTATCCTAGCATAGCATGTAGGAGTCCTAAACAAATAAACATTTGTTTATTTATTAATATACAAGCAGCATAAGCTGAAGTGCACCCAAGGTCAAAATTTAGGTAATGTCTGTTAATTAAATAGTATATTGTCCAGAATTGCATATATAAGCACAACAAGTCTAATGCAAACACTAATTATATTAATTTATTGATGAAAAATTGATAACTGAAAATTATAAATTTACAACTATACATATATCATGATGGGCGTCTGATACGCTTTTCGCGATGTATAGAGCTGGAGTGCCAGTCTCGCACCGCAGCCACCAGTACTTTATCGGAGCGGTTTAGGGCGGCACTCGCAGCGACCGAGCAGCTCCACAGCAACACCTACTACCAGGGTAGCCAGGCAGGGTTAAATAACCTGATCATATCCATCTGTTTAGTTTGTTTCTAAACACATTATTATCGATTTTGAAGAGACAACATCCTCAGACACCCTGATCCAATTGTAAATGACGCTGTTGCTGCGGATTTGGTATGCAATGTTGGTCTGTGATGCTGCACAGTAAGGATTGTACATCTCTACTACTTACACTAGTAATATAAATGCAAAAGAAAAACTGCCTGATGCTCCCATTCCAGGAGGGTGGGACAACTTACAGTTATACACAGGGATATGTGTTCCTTTTTAGCCTAAATGACTGCATTAATCTGGGTAAATCTTGGTGAGGATGTAGTGTGCATAATTGCAAAGAACATAATTAACATAGTAGTATAGTAACATTATGCAGAAATAAATGTTACAGACATTGTATCTTATAACATTTTTATGTCACTTTACAGACAACCCTGGTGAAAGAACAATATGACCTGCCTCTGATGCTGGAGGAGATACATGAAGTCAGTCATGAAGAAGACGAGGACAGTTCTCGCTACCATTCCGTGCGTAAAAGGCTTTCCAAATATTCTCATAGTACACTTTAGTGTAAATTATTATTATGTAGTCCATGCATAAAGTATTGTATCTCGACAATACCTATAGAGTCACAATCTCTTAATGAAAACAGTTTAAAACATGTCCGAGCGTCGTTGTACATACCTAGACACCAATTACATATATAGTTCACAATGCCACATTTACTTTAATTTAGACGTTATGTCACTTGCATAGTGTTCAACGTCGCTTGTCAGCTAGGGCATCGTAGCACTGGCCTCGCGCGGCGTTGTAGTTAAATCGCGGTTGTCTTACAACTAACCAAAAGTCGGCAAAACTTTTGGTTCGAACATTTTTTTTGACACGATTGCGACTATAAGTACTGTATCTCGATGAGTTCATGTAAACAATCTTTCATCAAAGTGGCGGCGGTCTAATGCAGCCGGCTCTGTTAGAGCAAGCGAGTATTTTCTATAACAATCCTAGAGCAAGATCAAAGGTAGTTCTGCGACCACTGGCGAGTTTTATTTTATTATACGCGTCTCTTTACGTTACACGGAAGCTGTATTTCTTACTCGTACATGCCTAGGTCAACCGCTGGTGGTGAGACACCATAGTAACATTCTATATTTACTGTAAAATAATTACATGTGATGGCAGGGGCAGCGTGAGCGCCTGGCGCAGTGAAGTAGCTAGCCAACCCGCGGCACGCCACGCAGAGCGTTTGGCCGCTTGGGCTTATGAGGGCAGAACTCGCCTGATGTGAATTGACCCTTAGAAAAATTATGTTTTATGATTTTAATCTTATTGCGGAATAAGGTAGCGCACTTGGAAAGGTTGTGCCTTAATATTGTTCTTTTCTATTGATCAAATCGCCCAAAATTAAAATTGTAGGTAGTCTGAAAATAAGAAAGAATGTAATGAAGTTTGAGTTTGTGACTAAATAAATTTGTATAAATTAATGCAGGGTATTTCTAATATTATGTAAAGTAAGCACTTACTGCAAGATATTGTATTATTGCATTGCACCACTGAAAGAAGTATTTTATTGTTATAATTATGGACAATGTAATTGTATCTAAAGACGAGATGTTTCTGTGCTATCGACTTACATGTTGAAATTATGGACCAATTTACTTGTGTTTTATTGTATTCTGCTTTCTTTTATCTAATTTCCTATTAGACCACAGACCTTTGACACTACTGTCGAATTACACACCTAATAGATTGCCGAAACACTTGGTATAATTATAATTTTTTGTTTTTTTGGACATGAAGGTATATATACCTATGCGTCTCACGTAGGGTTGCTATCCGTCCGGATTTCCCCGCATTTTTCCTAGTTAAGAGGGCATCCGCGGAGCGTCTGGCGGGGTTTAATTTGTAGTCCTGGTTTAATAATTATTAAACCAGGACTATTTAAATTACAGGATATTAAATTATAATTTAAAGTCTTGGGCCGGCCGCGACGCCCGCACTCTGCGCGCACGCCGCGATTTTTACACTATAGAGATGGCAGGACTATCAAATTGCAGGATATTAAATTATAATTTAGTCTTGGGCCGCCCGCGACACCCGCACTGTGCGCGCACGCCGCGATTTTTACACAATAGAGATGGCAACCTTGTCTCACGTGATGCAGCTGCGTGCCGCGGCATCCCTTGAAATGTCGCGACGTGCCTATTTAAGCATCCCTAGGAATGAAGCGACGTTCCGTGTCATCACGTGAGACGTTTCGGCCTCTTCGTGTTGAAATAGGGGAATGTCAGTGCTTAAATAAGTTTGAAAATCATTAGTCAACGAAAAAATCCTTTGCTGTGAGCGTCGGCTCTAAAAGGCATAATTGTACGGCCTTTATGAACTTAAGACAGGCCCAGAGGTTGGGCCATTTTCATACAAACCTACTAGTTTCACTTCTATGCTATGTTACTAGGTACTTGTTCTATTTGGATAAAACTTGGGAAGTATATTTAAATTGGCAATTTTTTTTTTAAACCCAATAATAATAATTAAATTTACAAATAAGTATATACAGTCAAAACCTGATATAGCGACATTGAAGGGACCGTATAGTTGCCGACGTTATATCCGATAGTTGTTATAAGCAATACACATACATATGTGTAAAATTAAATTGTAAAACAATCCTGTTTCATCAGCATTAAAGATTTCCTCTGGTGTGTATCCTTCGCACAGTGCAGACCACTTATGAGAGAGCCACTCTTCAGACACTCCTTCAGGAACGCCAGCCGCTTCACCGCAAACTTTTCCTGCCACAATATTACGACGAGCACGAAAACGTTGTACCCAAGACGACGAACACTTAAAATTTTCCTTACCCATAAGACGAGCAAAGTCATTGGCTTTTTGTTGCAGAATCGGACCACTTATTGGGACGTTGTTTGCCCTCTGATGTTTAAACCATGTTAATAAAGCATCTTCTATAACGTTATGTTCACTTGTCCTCGCTCGTTTCAGTTTTAAGGAGTTGTTTTCGAAAAGAACTTTTATTTTATCTCTATTCTTCCAAATTGTTGATATCGTAGAGTGCGAAACCCCACATTCCTTTGTAATTTCACTATTCGACTCGCCATTTTCTAATCTCCATATGACATGAGATTTTTCTTCAATAGAAAACAGTTTTCTCTTATTTTGCGACATGATAACGCATGCATGCACGGTCTAATCAAAACCAACACTATAAATCAAGCTGTCACTCATGCAGCCATTTAGCGCACTAAACAATTGGTGTAAAATATGCAAGGTCAAATGGCCGGGAAGAGGTTCGGATGAGGTGGGAGAAAGTGCGTAGGTAATAAATACACCAAAATATTCCTTCAATGCTTATCAATAAGATTTAAAATCGTCCGTATTGTTTTGTTTTGCTTTGACAAGAAGCGGTTGGTCGTTATAGTCGATGAATATAGATAAAGTTTCGTCGTTGTAAGCGATATGTCGCTGTATCCGGTGTTGTTATAGGCGGTATGTTTGCTGAATAGTTTACTAGAGATTCGGGCGGGACCTTACACTCTGGCTGTAATAACCGATCGGTCGTTGTAAACGATGTCGTTATAATCGATTTCGACTGTATATCCAGTTCAGATATATTGAACAAAGTACATACCTTGTATAGTATGAAATCTTTGTAACCAAGTAATCATCAAAATAGAAGTAGTATCCTTAAAACATAATTTGTTTGTATTAAGTAGTAGATTGTTTACCTCCAGTCCCAACTTCAAATAACAAATTTATATTCTAGAGGGGAAAAACATAGTTACAAAATCCAAATATTTATTTTCTTTGGATAGTTTATACATGAAAAATGTATTCCTCAACCCTACAATATAATGAATATTTACAGCATAACAAAGTACCTAATTAATCACACTAGCATTTCTTTTACACAACTTGCACATAATTATTTTATATTACCAAAATATACAAATAGCAATCTATATATAGATAAAGGATGCACAATGAAAAAATACAATATTATCTAAAACTAAATATTCTGGTGTACTATTAAAAGATCTGTAGTTTTGTCTTCGCTCTGTGTGAGGGATAAAGAAAAATATTGCATGCACAAGCCGGCCCCATGAAAATCAAAACTACGCCTGCCATAGAGAGCACAATTATTTTCTGTGTTAGAGAGAGAGAAACAAGGTGCGTTCCAAATAACGCCATCAGTGATAATGAAAACTAATACAACACCTGCACAGCACATAAATTATAAAAATTATGGCGGTCAGTAAAAAAAAACTCATTAGCGCTGTTGATATGGAATTGAAACTAATTATAGAAAAAATAATTATCTTTTTAATAAATTAAATACCTAAATCACATTTTAAAACAATACGAGGCATGCCTTTTAAGTTCTGTCGTTTCCATATTTCCCGGCAATTTTGAATTTGGAACTGTTCTATATTCGAATGTGTTTAAATTTTGAATCTCAAAACAGTTAAAAGTATTAGAATTAATGCTATTGTTTAGTTACAGCGTCGATTGGAATCTGTCTGGTTACGTACGAAAATGAATCTTTCTAAGGAAAATGTTCGTGCAATAATTTTCTACAACTTTAGAAGAGGCCTGACACGGCTTCAGTGTTTTGAAGAGCTATCATCTGTGTTCAGTGATGAAGCCCCATGTCTGCGGACTGTCGAACGCTGGTATTTAGAATTCCAGCGTGGACATACTAGTGTTAGTGACAAATCTCGCGAAGGACGCCCAAAATTCGCCTTCACTGAAGATAACATCATTGCTGTGAGACAACTAATTCTCGAAGATCGTCATGTGACGTATCGAGAGATAGAGGCTCTATTAGGCATCTCGGGGACAACCATTCAGAAGATCTTGCATGAAGCGCTTGGTGTGAGAGAGGTAGTTTGCCGTTGGATACCGCATCTGCTTTCCGACGATCACAAGGCGGCCCGCGTCAGATGGTGTAAGAAAACTCTGCAAAGGTTCAACCGAGGAGAGTCAAATCACGTTTTCGACATCATCAGTGGTGACGAATCTTAGATCTATGCCTACGATCCTGATTCCAAACAACAATCTGCAATCTGGATCTTTCAAGACGAGCCAAAGCCGACTAAAGTTGTTCGTTCTCGAAGCACTTCAAAGAAGTTGGTGGCCACGTTCGTTGGAAAACCGGCCATGTTGCGACTATTGCACTTGAAGATTGTAGAACGGTTAACGCAGAGTGGTATACCACAGTTTGTTTACCACAAGTCATCGCCAAACTTCGAAAATCTAACTCAAAGCGACGCATCATCCTGCACCACGACAACGCAAGCTCACACAGCGCTCGTCAAACGATTGAGTATTTGAAGCAGGAAAAAGTAGAAATTCTTGACCATCCTCCATACAGTCCTGACGCTTTCAAATCAGCCATTTTGAACACCCCCACTTTAGAGTGGAATAAATGTTATAATAACTGGTTTGAGCGAATGGAAAAGTGTATAAAGCTACGTGGTGAATACTTTGAAAAACAATAAAAAGTACTATAAGGTTCTAGTTGTTTTTTTCTTCAAACGACAAAACTTAAAAGGCATGCCTCGAATACATGCATAGGCACAATTATTAGGCTAAACAAAGGATACAAAAAGCAAATAAATTATTTTATAGTTAAGATGTAGCTATTTTTTCTGTACATGCTTTATCAATTCTCAACTTTATGACCGGGTGATAAGGTATATGTTCTGATAATGCATGATAACAGTACTGAAGGGACATGATAACCATCTAATACTTTATTCATGTAGCAGTGTCTGCTTTAGATACCTACTTTACAAAACATTACTTTTTCTACCTTAGTACCTATTTTGTGGTGTCTATCAAGCACACTGCATCCTATGGTTTGTGACGTATGAGTAATGTCTTTAACACAGTGCACTGTTCATTGTTCTCCTTAGAACAAAACGCAGGAGTAATAGTGTTCCGGGAGGATTCGCGAGCGAATGCAGGATGCATATAATAAATGGCTACTGGCAATCAGTCTGCATCCTCTTAAGGGCGGCCTCAGGACATCAAAACAAACGACTCTTGTTCTGATTACCAGTAACCCTGTATATACAATAACTATAGTTGTTGCCCGCGACTTCATACGCGTAGAATTTCATATAAATCAGTCTATAAATCCATACGTCTAATGGTTTTTTTTAACACTATAAACTATTAACCTCTATTTGCCAATTCGAAAATTTCTTTCTATCTGACCTCTAACCGCTCTTTGACCGTGATATCGCCTGATGGGAAGCGATGATGCGGTCAAAGGTGGAGCATGTTTGCCTAATAATAACTATTAACCCTTGAAACTCCAAGATTGTAATGCTGCTGGATATTTGACATGACCTTCGTCTTGTCCATGTTCATCTTAAGGCCCACCTGTTGGGAGACTCGATTGAGGCCTTCGAGCATCTTGCTGAGATCTTCCATCGATTCGAGAAGTATTTCATTCTCGATGGACTTCTCGAATCGATGGAAATGGAATATATATCGATCATGCACAAGCAAGGTTCATACGCTGACTCGCACTTGCCCGATTTTCGGGTGGCAGTGACCACCTTTTTTGAGGGC
Organism: Agriopis leucophaearia; assembly: GCA_949125355.1. Classification (NCBI taxonomy): domain Eukaryota; kingdom Metazoa; phylum Arthropoda; class Insecta; order Lepidoptera; family Geometridae; genus Agriopis; species Agriopis leucophaearia. Next base: position 6,725,550 of record OX421273.1, on the reverse strand, counting down.
TGGATCCGCGTCTGTGCGCGAGTACGTCGACGTACTAGCACGCGAGTTGTGCGCGTCACCGCGCGAGTGGCTATTTACGTTTGAACGCCTACTTGTACTTGCAAGATAATTCTCATGGTCTGCAACGGGCTTAAGTGATGCGTCTTTAAGCAGTTGATTCAGAAATTAACAACAAACTTACACCAATTTAGAATACGTAGTTAATTGAGTGCCAAAACATTATTGAAAATTGGTATTGCGCCACGATCAAAAATATTTAAAACCATGGACATTGGGGCAACATATAAAAAACATCAGACAGACTAACAAATTTCCAAATGTTCAGGCACCTACGGAAATAATATGTTTTGAAATTGGAATATATCACCTATTTTCTTTTTGCATGCAATACTTGAATAAGAATAGTTTAACATATGAAATACCAAAATTTATTTTAGTTTAATTACAGTAATTATTGTACGAAATCCAGCCCTGAATGGAATATCTCTTTTTTTTCAATGCGATGATGCGGTCTACAATGCATGTTTGCGAAGAAGAAACTGATTCACTCGTAATTTGAAGACACCCTGATTGTAACTATCGGGGAACACCCATTCAGGCAGCGTTTTCCACAAACTAGCAGATCGTCGAATCAATGCGCTTCATACAGATTCTCGGAATATCAACCACAAAGCGGTATTTAACTTTATACAAGATTTTGAAAACATAAACTTCTAGATTCAGTCAGTAACACAAATGTAGTCTATTGGCTAAGATGCAATTAACATTTTAATCATTACTTAAAAGGGCACAGATATATCTAGTATTAAAATCAGTACTAGGAAAGCAGCTTTTAACCACCTTACTTATAAACATTAAGTTAATCATTGCTTAAAATTGCTGTCAACTCGCAAATGGTAGTTGTCGTGTATTGTTTGTTAACTAATGTTTTTAAATAAGGTCAAAAGCCACTATCAACTTGACTAAGGCCACCTTGGATAAAACACTTGTGATAACCAATGTAAATCAAATCGGTGGGTATTTATATCTTCTAAACAAGATGTAAACGGTTTGAAATAGTACTAAAAATATTAATTTTAAATCAATACAAGTGGAATGACCTATTTCACTTATTAATCACATGTTCTATAAGTACAATGTTATAGAAATAATAAACAAGCATAACTGTGGGAAATTTGCAGTTGCATACCTTTTGCAGTCACCTAAATTGAATCGGTTAAAGAGGTGACGGTAAGGGCCCATGGCATGACTTTTAATGTTTCTACTGCTATATACTGTGACTAACGGATTATTAGACCACTGAAACCAACCATCTCCAGCAGGCCTAGCACGGGCTGTGGACAGATTGTCTTTCCGCCGTTTTTATCCCGCTAGAAAGAGACAAACGTATCCATATTCTAGCTCTGTCGCGTCTACGCGCGGATAAAAACGGTGGAAAGACAATTTTTCCACGGCACATGCTAGGCCTGCAGGAATATGCATTTTCTCTCATCGGGTGTTTTAAACTATCACGGTTGTTCACTACATATACCCACTTATGTATTTCAGGAGCTCCATCCACAACCATATCACGGTAAACATCCTGTTAATAATCATATAACTATTATGTTTATCAGTCAAGAGGAGCTGATCTGTGAGTGTAAACCATAAGTCACTTTATAATTAATTAAGAGTCATGTGAGTTTTTATCGACACTGCTATCTTTACTCCTTACTAACCCCTGCAGGCTCAGCATGGGCTGTGGACAAAGTTCATTTCCATTGTTATTATCCGCGCGTAGACACGACAAATCTAGAATATGGCAATGTTTGTCTTTTTCTCATGGGATAAAAATGGTGGAAAAAGAGTTTTTCCACGGCCCACGCTAAGCCTGCTGAGAGATTGTCTAGCAAGTAGAATCGCAGTGCACACTTAGCCATAAAAAAATGGAATATAAACTTGTACAGTGTGCAGTTTTTTTTTAATTATTATTATTTTATAAGGCGGTCATAACAAATCAGAAGACATATATGGGTACAGTAACATGTTAAGAATTTTGTCAATTTTATGATCCAAACTGAGCATACAACAACGCTTAAACATTGTGATTACAGCTGCAACTAGCTTTTTCAAGGCCATAGCCATGAATTATTTTGGGGCGGGGTGTGTGTGTGTGTGTGTGTGTGTATAAGTACCAGTAGAACACTATCTCTCCGCTTCATGTTTGATGTGTTCAATATCTAAGTAGTACTTATGTATATATAATGGTGGGCTGGTTAAGACATTTAATTTGAACCCCCAACCCCCCTCCCCCTGCCTGCGGCATTGCATACAGGTGATGTGACAAGGCCTTTACGCCTGTTACAGACAATTTAAATACTGTGTTGGTTATGAGTGACACCTTTTTTTGGTGACAAATTATAACAATGGGTTGACTGACATACATAAATCTATATATGCAGCAGAATGTGAGGTAGAATTACATAAAACATACTTTTTCTTTAATACATCAAATGTCAAATTTCATGTACAAAACCACTGTAATAAAAACATTCATTGTTATATTTTATATGCCTTACTATAAATACAATATTCTAACTACAATCTGACAGTGGAAACAGGTTAATATTTACAGGTGTATCAAAATGTTCTAATAAGTATTCACTACATATCGGTTACATGATACATACAAGAATACAATACATAAGTGATTAATGTTAACACTGGAAATAATGCAGTAATATCAGCACCCTCCCTTGTGATTATATTACAATAACAATATTATAATTGACTCTGAATTATTTGAACTATTAGTTATGATTATATTGCAACATATTCAGCTAATAACACTAGTTTTATCAATATTACAAGGTGGCTAATATCCTCGTGAAGCCCATCCCGGCTCCTAGTAAAGTTTGTCCTATGCCCCATATCATGGCGTGCACGGGGGGCATGGCTAAGTTGGCAGCTCGATATATGAACGATACGGCGGCACTACTCGCGACACCTGAAGTCACTGGTCCCACTACACCCATCACTATCAACAGAACGGGGAAGAACTTTCCATATTTATGTTTCCTCAATGTTCCAAAGGCGACCAGCGCCGCGCATGTGTGTACGAACACTGATGAGCACAGAGACCACAGAAACACTGGGTACCACATCTCGCCAAATGTGTCCAAAGGGTCTCCAGAAGTCAATCTCAATATATCCACGAATGAATCGAATTCTGACACTCGGAACTCCGACAACATGTCATACATGTTGTCGCACGACGTCTTGGGCTCACAGGCATGGGGATTGTTTTAATTCTAGATTTTTTCTCACGATACAAAGTCGGTAGAGTTAAACTACACCCTACAAAACAAAGACTGCTGGAGGTTTCGGTATTGCTTACTTTTCTTTTCGATCACAGATATATAATAAGGTATAATTTGAAGATATCACCTTTGTCATTTTCACAAAGGATTTATTAACAAAAATATTAATTTCCTTAAAAATTTTCACGATCAGATAATAAAAGTTCGCTTGCTTGCTTTGCTTTGCTTTCTCTGCTGGCTGACTGTCAGTGTCATGTCATTTGTCACTTTGTCAGGCAATTTTTTTTTTATGGCAAGTGCTTTTAACTAAACAAACTACAAGCTAAAACTTAATCAAACAAGTCCTCAGAAAAAACAATTAAATATTATCAAAGTCAAAGATGCACAAGTTTAGGAAAATAATGCAATGAGACATGTTCTTTTCTAGTTGGTGGCAAAACTAGGGATTGGAGTGTATGTTTGGTTTGTGCTTGTCAATCGATTTTTATCGTTATTGCTTAAAGTGTTTTTCCAGTCGCGTGCGGCACTCTGCAGCGAGCGCACGCCTTGTGATAAGCCTTTTTTACGAGTGCGGTACTTTTGCGATCTACCCTATAATTTGTGATAAACATGGACGAGGTCACTAGACCTCGTTCATGCATCCTGGACAGCAACAGTAGTAACAGCACACTGACAAGACCAGAGAAAAGGACAAGACAAGAAAGTGACGAACGAGTGAGTGAAGACCACCTCAATGAAGATTTTACACCGGTGAATAAGAAAAAGTATGCCAAAAGGCTTAAAAATATGCATAATAATACAGATAACACAAAATCTCTTGAAACGGAATCAAATGAAGTTTGTGTGTCTGCGAACCAAGCTTTACCTAAACAAATTAGTTTAGCTAAGTTACTGAAGGGCGAAAATATATCGAACGTAATAAAAATTAAGTATAAAACACCATACAAATTGTTAATAAAGTTCGAAAATAAAGAAGAAGCTAACAAACTGGTAAATAGTAGTGCATTTAAAGAGTTAGGTTTTAGATGCCGCCTTACTAATGAAGTAAACATAACCTATGGAGTTGTTAAATACATAGAAGAAGACCTTACAGAAGAACAGTTATGTAAGTTTTTTGAATGTGAAACGGAAATTATTTCTGTAAAGAGACTAAAACGATTGAATACAGAGAAAGAATGGATTGACAGTGAGACAGTGCAGTTTTGTTTTAAAGGAGCTGTTTTACCTCCATATGTTTATGGATCAGGATGTCGCTTTAGAGTGGAACCGTACACATTTCCAGTATCCCAATGTTCGTCATGCTGGCGTTATGGTCATATCGCCAAATTCTGTCCATCTAAAAAGAAAATTTGCCCTAAATGCAGCGGAGAACATGAAAATTGTGATACAACTACCTATAGATGTACAAACTGCAGAGGAGATCATGTAGCTTTTAACAGACACTGCCCGAATTTCGTAAAGGAAAAACGGATCAGACAAATTATGTGTAAAATGAATTGCACATACAAAGTTGCATTAAACGAATATTTGAGCCGAAAACACGAAGAAGCCCGTGATTACAGCGAGAAAATGAGGAACAATTCTAAGTTTTCTTTGGTTGAACCAATACTGACAGGATCTATTATTCAGAACGATGACGTAATAATCGATCGATCTGAGAATGATGTGAGCTCTGACTCATGTGAACTTAACAGTACAGGCACGAGTCACGTCAAAAGTCAAAATAGTATCAAGAAAAGACTGAGAAAACAAAAGAAAGAGAGTAACAAGTGTCTTTATTCAGAAGTAACAAAAGGCAAGAAGCAAAATAAAGTAGAACCAATACCACAAACAACTAGGCAGGTAGAAGAAAGAAAAGAAGAAAGAAGCAGAAATAGAAATAATGAGAAGTTTAAGTTTACAGTAATTATAGGAAAATTGAAGCAAATTTTCCTAGCAAATATTAGCTTCGAAGAGAAAATAACAATGTTTTTCAAATACTTGCTAGAAGAAGCAAAGAGCTTTTTTATAAGAGCCATAAACAGTGGAGATGTTATTACGAAATTAATAAACATGTTCAATAATGGATAGTACACCCTATATGCCAAGCCGCGTCACATCAGGCTTCGGGAATTCCACTGCTCAATTACGTATTGGGCAGTGGAATTCCCGAAGCCTGAACAATAAGAAAATAGATTTAGAGCTATTATTGAACCAAGATAAGATTCATATTTGCTTAGTTAGCGAAACATGGCTAACTTCAGACAGAGAATTTAAAATTAATGGGTATAATACATATAGGGTGGACAGAGATGAACCAAATGGTGGAGTAGCCATTATTGTTCATAATACAGTAAAATCACAGCTATATCCTGTCACATTAAACAACTCGGGCATTGAAATAGTTTGTGTAAAGGTTTTTAATTGTAAACATGTTAAGTACATAGCTTCTGTTTATTGTCCATCTTCTGTACAAACCTCACAATGCGACTGGGATCAACTGTTTACGATTTTTGGTACAAAATCAATCATAGCTGGCGATTTTAATGCCCACCATTCAAACTGGTCTAATTATCTGACTCCTAGAGTTATATCTAGAGGTAAAATACTGTATGAAGCTAGCTTAGACCATAACTTTATTTGTTTAAACAATGGCGAATATACTTACATGAAATTAGTGAATGGTGTGGTACAAAAATCGTCACCAGATGTCACTTTTGTATCATCAGACATTGCTATTTACTTTAAATGGTCAGTTACCAATGAATGTTTAGGCAGTGATCATATGTTCATAAAGTTTTGTTCGGAGCAAACATATGAGTCACGAAACATAAACCGCCGAAATTATAAACTTGCTGACTGGGATATGTATCGTGATTTATGCCTGAAGAGTTTTTCAAGTCTCAATATACCTCGCTTGAATGAAGGTAATGTTCAGTTAGTGTATAATTTTTTTGTCGAAAAGCTAAACCATGCTGCGGACAAAAGTATACCATATGTAAAATTTAATACTAACCCAACAAGGACATTCAAACCAAAACCTTACTGGAACCAATCACTATCTCATGCTGTCGCTAAACGTCGCTTAGCTCTTAAATTTTTTAGATCGAATCCAACGCCCAATAATTTTGATAACCTTAATAAAAGTATAGCTAATGCACAAAGATGCATTCGACAGGCTAAATTTGATAGTTGGAAGAATTTCTGCGGAGAAATAGATGAAGCTACCAGTGCATCTGTAATGTGGCAAAAGATGAGATGGATGAAGGGTGTGAAACAAACCTGGAATCATGCACCAGATGATAAGAAAGAGGAGTTGTTGCAATCTTTAGCACCAGATTTTGTGGAACCACCTTCACCATCCTTTAGTTCAGAAAACATACAATTAGAGAGCGCCTTTTCTCTGCAGGAACTTAACAACTGTATAAAAAAAAGGGATACTGCACCAGGGGAGGACGCTATCACATATAGTATGATTTATCATCTTCCTATAATTGGTAAGACTTTACTGTTAGAAATTTATAATTTAGTATTTTTACATGGATCTATACCAGACCAATGGCGTCAAATCCAGGTGATACCTATACCCAAACCAAATACGAATAATAATACTACACCAAAGCTTAGGCCCATCTCACTTATATCTTGTATGTGTAAAATCTTTCACATAATGTTAACTAAGAGACTTGAATGGTTTATTGAAAGAAACAATATACTAGCCTGTACTACACCAGGGTTTCGTAGATGCCAATCTAGTGTGGATTGTATAGCAAGATTGTCATTACATATACAAGCTGGCTTTGTTGAGAAAATACCGACACTAGCATGTTTTTTAGACATCGATAATGCATACAATAATGTACTTATAGATCAACTTGTTTTGAGAATGGATGAATTTGGAATTGGTGCTAAAATATGTAATTATATATTCCAGTTTCTTAGATTGCGATGTTTAACTATAAAAGATAATAGTGACAATAGCATAATAACAAGATGGACAGGTAAAGGTTTAGCCCAGGGTGATCCAATGTCTCCAATATTATTTAATGTAATTACAGCAATAATTAGTCAATCTATTGATGAAATGTATGTGTTACAATATGCTGATGACTTTGTCCTTTATGTACAAGATAAAGATTTGCAAAAAAGTATAGTAGACATGCAGGACTGCATAGCTTGGGTTTCTTCATGTCTGGATCAAATAGGTTTGAGAATCTCTCTTTTGAAAACCAAACTATGTTTGTTTAGTAGAGGTAAACGAAGAGAACATATATCTGTAAGTGTGGAGGATAACCTTATTTCAGCAGAGGACTGCGTTAGATACCTAGGTATTTGGATGGATAGATCCTTGACTTGGGCCAGACATATAAATGAGGTTCGCGATAAATCTATTAAACTACTAAATATTCTTAAAATATTAGGAGGATCGTCTTGGGGTGTCCATCCAAAACACCTTCGAAGAGTCTATATTTCTTTAGTTAGAAGTAGGATTGATTACTCAAGTTTCATATATGACAATGCAGCTAAAACTAACCTAGTAAAATTAGACCGAGTTCAAAATACTGCATTGCGTGTCGTGGGGGGATTCATTAAAACCACCCCGAAACACGTAATGGAACATGAGCTGTGTGTACCTCCTCTTTATTTGCGTCGCAAGTACCTTGCAACAAGATACTGTCTTAGATCACAGTCATGGGCTAGAAATATTACTATAGGTAGATTGAATAGTTTCTTGAATTTGAATTTATCAAAATTAAAAAAGTGGCCATTACTCTTAAGTGTTTACAATGAGACAAAGAAAGAAAAAATTAATAAGAGTTATCCTTTACCTATGTTCTCTTTGGACACTTGGGTTTCAAATATTGATATGAATTTTATTCAAACCAAAGTTGATAGCATAATAGAACCCAAAAAGAATTATGATCAAAAAAATTTAAAATACAATACACTACATATGTTAGGAAATAAATACAATGGTTGGCATAAAATTTACACTGATGGGTCTCAAATGCAAAATGGCCGCGGCGCGGCCTACTGTGATCCCAGTCGCAATGTGAGAGAGGGTTTTAAACTAAATGAGTCTAATTATTCAATTATGTTCGTGGAGCTGTTTGCGATCTCGGAGGCGCTGTCTTATGTCATTGGCGCGGGACTTCCAAAGGCAGTAATTTTGTCTGATAGCAAAAGTGCCTTGCAACACGTGGCTCGATGTGCTTCTGGACACAGAAGCTCCTCGATAGCCTACACCATACTAAATAAAGTCCTAGCGCTGGAGTCTGAGGGGGTGCTCCTGGGGTTGCAATGGATTCCTGCACATATTGGCCTGCGTGGTAATGAGGAGGCTGATAAACTTGCTAAAGACGCAATATCAAGCGGTAATGAAGTTTATTTGAGACCTGAATACACAGAGATACTAATCAATTACAAAAACTGTATCAAAATACAATGGAAGGAATACTTTGATAGTGTTTCAAAAGAAAAGGGTATATGGTATCGAACAATGCAAAGTGAACCTCCTCACATACCATGGTGGACCAATGTGAACTTGACACGGAAAAATATTGTAACAGCTCATAGGTTGCGCTCTGGACACATGCCGCTGAATAACTTTAAATGTCTGATGAGGCAAGTAGACAACCCTAGTTGTGATATGTGTGGTGCCTCTGTGGAAGATGTTTTCCATTTCCTTATGGAGTGTGTCCACAGTACATCTATGCGAGATAGCCTTTTTGAAACATATAGTCTAAATAAGCTAGATGTAGGACTGATTCAGAGCATCTTATCGGCGCCAACATCTGGTGCGGCTAGGATGCTCTATCAGTCGGCATGTAGGCTCTTTAAAACTAGAGTCTCTCTTTAAATTTATTTTGTATTTGTGTGTTAACTATGGGACTGACATAGTCAAATGTGACTCAATGTCCCTAAATAAAAGAAGATTAAAAAAAAAAAAAAAAAAAAAAAAAGGGTTTTTCATCATCCAATAATATAATCTCTATTTTTTATATATTTGTTATTTCTTTGGACGAACCATCATAATTTCTGTTTGTAGTGTCATCAACGGACAATCTCAACTGGGAGGATTGAGATGTTGTCAAACTGCTCCAACACCTGGGGCAGCACATAAGGCAGTACCGCAGTAGCCAAGTTATAAAAAGAAAAAAACTAAAAAAAATAATGTATTGTTCATAAAGAAGTTTTTATATCATTGATTTGTGTGTGTGAAGTTAGTCGCCAATCATTTCGGAAACTGTTGTGAGTGGGATGATAAATGATTTTATGAATTAGTGTGCCTAACACTTTAGTTTTATACTAATTTTCATTGACTAAGATTTACAGTGATTTTGTGCAAATACGTGATTTATTCAAAGCAAAGCAATGTAAGTACATATTTGGGCAATTCATAGTTTCTCAGATTATTACAATGGTCTGAAGATAGTCGATGGTCGATTCGATGTGTTTGTTCTGTCTGTCATTTTACAAAGATCGCGCGAGCGAAACATAACCTAACCTCATATTTTTTTGTAATTATAAAACCACATGATAAATTGATGAAAGTGAGAATAAATTTAATTTAAGATTTAAAGAGTGTTGTAGAATAATACGCAATGGGGAAAGTGCGATCCGCGCCGGGTGCCCCCCGAAAGGAGGGATTCAACAAATCTGGACATTCCATGAATCCAGATCGTCCAACTGAGGGTCTAAAAGGTGTCGGAAACCCGAGGACAAAAGGCACTATCAAAAGGTTGCAGATGTACAGAAACTTCAAAGCGAAGAGAGACAAAACCGGAAAGATAATATCGCCTGCCCCCTTCCAAGGTCGATTGCCATCAGGTACTGTAGCACGAGTAGAACCTAGTCAAAAATGGTTTGGCAACTCTCGTGTTATTTCACAAAGTGCCCTCCAGAAATTTCAAGACGAATTCGGAGCCGCTATCAAAAATCCTTATCAAGTCATCATGAAACCAACAAACCTACCCATAACATTGCTAAACGAAAAAGCTAAGAATGCTCGAGTACATTTGTTGGATACAGAAGGCTTCGACAAAACATTTGGACCTAAAAAACAAAGGAAGCGTGTGAATTTGAAATTCAGTGACATGGGTACATTGTCCAAAGCTGCGGAAGATAGCGCAGATAAATATGATGAGGACAAAGATATTGATAGAGTCCGTGATGATGGAGGCGTCAGAGAAGGACAGAGAGACTGGGTATTTGGTGCTGGAATGAGTAGGAGAATCTGGAATGAGTTATATAAAGTTATTGACTCCTCCGATGTGTTGCTTCAAGTGCTCGATGCTCGTGACCCAATGGGAACAAGAAGTCCTTATGTAGAAAAATTCTTGAGGGAAGAAAAACGTCACAAACATTTAATTTTTATTCTGAACAAAGTTGATCTTGTTCCTAACTGGGTTACACAAAGATGGGTTGCAATTCTCAGTGCTGAGTATCCTACATTAGCCTTCCATGCATCTCTCACACATCCCTTTGGCAAAGGGTCACTTATAAACTTACTCCGGCAATTTGCCAAACTGCATATAGATAAGAAACAAATCAGTGTTGGTTTGATTGGATATCCAAATACTGGTAAGTCATCTGTCATCAACACACTGAGATCAAAGAAAGTGTGCAAAGTTGCGCCGATAGCTGGTGAAACTAAAGTATGGCAGTACATCACCTTAATGAGAAGAATATTCCTTATTGATTGCCCTGGCGTAGTTTACCCATCAGCCGAAACTGACACAGAGAAAGTTTTAAAAGGTGTTGTAAGAGTTGAATTGGTACAGAATCCTGAAGATTACATAGAAGAAGTTATTAAAAGAGTAAGAAAAGAATACATGATCAAAACATACAAAGTTGACGGTTGGGAAACGGCAACAGAATTCTTAGAAAAAATGGCTGCAAGAACTGGGAAGTTGCTAAAGAAAGGTGAACCAGATATTAATCAGGTAGCGAGGATGGTTCTCAATGATTGGCAGAGAGGCAAGCTGCCATTTTATGTTGCGCCTGAAGGTTTTGAAGTGCCATTGTCGAAGCAACAAAAAGAAGAGCCACCCAAAACTGCTGAGACTGTATCTGAAGAAAGCAAGAACAAAGAGGATGTGGCTACTGAAGAAGCTGCCCCACAACTTGATAAAGACGATTCTGAAAAACCAATCGTGAACATAAGTCAACTAATGATTGCACAAGATTTTGCCAAGATTAGAGTTGGACTACAATTTGACAATGAAGAAGATAAAAAACCACTAGAAGCATTTGAAGTACCTGAAGAGCTCAAAGGCATTGATGAAGGTAGTGACGATGAGAACTCAAAATCTAAAAATGAAGATGATGATGGCGACTCTTCGGACATTAGCAGCTTTTATAGTAGTGATGAAAATGACTGTAGTGATGTTGAAGACCATTTGACAAATGATCCAGAAACAGTTAAAGAACTTAAGCGAAAGAAACTTGAAGCCGCCAGTGGAGCATTTACCGTAGAAGAAGTTAAACAGAAAGGAAAGAAACGTAAAGCAACTGGAGATATTGTACAAACTGGAAGCAAGAAGAAAGTCACGGCAAAACAGAAAAGAGCTATTGATAGAGCTCAACGCCGCACCAAGACTGGAAGCAACTTTTATGAAGTATCTAATGTCAAGAATAGAAATAGAAATAAGAAAACACCAGTGTAATAAATCCAAGTATTTCATTATCTGTGTGAATTTGATCAATAAATTATTATGATAACGATGAGAAATGTTTTGTTTTAATCATTTGAACCTTATGTAAGCTCATAATGGTGGCTATTACACTGAGAATGTAATTAATTTCATAATCATACTTAATTCGGCAATCTAGTAGGTTAGTATCTCTTATTTACACTATGTACATTTACAGTTATACATATACTGAGATTGTTCCTAACAAAGCTACATTGATTTTTTCAGATGTCTTCTGAGAGTGAAAGTGATGACGATTATGTACCAGAAGTAAATACAGAGAAGCTATCTGAAGAAGAATCAGCAGATGACGAAACAGAAAAACAATATGAGAATGAAGTAGAACAGAAAGCTACGAAAAGAAAACTGACTGAAGAGAACAAAGGGAAAAAGAAGCGGAAAAGTAAAAGCACAAGAAGCAATTTTAGGGAAGCAGAAGAAGATGAACCAGAAGAAAAGCCAGCAGAAGAAACTGATCCAGAAGAGCAAAAGAAAAAAGATGACGATTTGTGGGCGATGTTTTTAGATGGAACAGATACTAAGCCAAGACCTAAAGATACTCCAAAACCTGTCATTAATAAAGAAGCTACAACAGTGCCACCTAAACCAGTAGTAAATAAGCCAGCTAAAAGTGATGATGCAAAGGAAAAAGAGAAGAGAATATTCGAGTTTGCTGGCGAAACTATAGTGGTAGAAGATAATGTGATAAAAGAACGCATCAAAACTGGAGACAGCCCTGCAACAGGTAAATCATTGCTAAGTTTAGTCAGACTCGTAAATACTAAAGTAACCTTATCTTCCATCTCAATATATCAACGTTTGCAATTAAGCATTAAGGGGTGTCTACGTGAGTGCTCTCTGATATGCTGCAGATGACATGACGAATAAATAACATGAAATTAAAGAAAAAATCTTTATTACTAAACTCTAATAGTGTTGTAGATAATTGTACCAATGACTTATTTAAGTATGTACTTAAATAAATTATAAGCATGTTTCGATGCCAATGCTCAAAAAACGATGAAGATCAACATCATGAGGAAACATGTATGTCTAAGAACCTCAAAAAGTTCAAAGACTGACATTTACTTATATGCACTGGGCCAGCATGGTGGATTAGGGCCCATCCTCTCTGAGAGAAGGCTTGTTTTTCTCGCCCACCATCGTTCCTTCACATTTACCTAGTTACAGGCAATTATCAACCTTGTTTTCTTTCTAATTTAGCTAAAATTTATGTCTTTTCAGTATCAAAACTGCCAATCAAAACATCAGGTGGCAGCGGCATTTCTGGAGTACTGGGAGCTCTGAACAAAAAGAACAAGCTTTCCATACTGGAAAAATCCAAACTCGACTGGACGACGCTCAAGAAAGATGAGGGGATAGAGGAAGAGATCCAAAGTCATAATAAGGGCAAGCAGGGGTGAGTGGCGCCTTTACTTCATACTATAATACTTGTTCGCCCTAAACTGAGCCTATCCCTCATCATCATTACCATTTCAGTCAACGTGACGTCCACTGCTGGACATAGGCCTCCCCCAACGATGTCCAAAAGGGCCGGATCCTATCCCTACATCTACACAATCCCTTGACCGATTTTGCACATATTCGAACTATCAAATTCTATTTATATGCAACTTATAGCATACAAAATTTCATAACTATTAAATCAACGCAAGCTATTGATGTTAACAAAACTTATAAATGCCGATTTGGTCATGTAGATCAACATGGAGGGTCCTTCAAAGGCACCAGCCGCCACCTGAAAGTTCATCCACATATCATAGATTGCATAGACCCTGTGCATTTTACGCCTTCCTTCTAGCCTTACACCTGCAATTTGTGGAATGAGCTCCTCCTGCGGCATTTCCGAGTAGCTTTAACTTAACGACAATATATAACAACAACACATTGGTAAAACTTAAATCACTTGTTCAAATCGCGATAGTTTAAAAGTAACTTATAATTACTTGTGTAATTTTATTGGTCGTTTTGTAAAGTTTTTCTTATTTACAAGTTTTTTAGGAAGGAAAAAAGGGATGTCGCGGCCAACAGCATTAGTTGATTAATATTTTTACTATTGGTTTATTTTATATTTCCAGGTACCTCGAGCGGCGTGATTTCCTCGAGCGCGCTGACCTGCGCCAGTACGAGATCGAGCGGGATCTGCGCACGAGTCGACGGAGCAACCGATGAGCTCCTAGCGTCATTAATTGAACTCGAACATACTCTAATAAACAGGAACCCACCAGTCATGTATGTTTTTGTTTTATTTCATCACTCTATGATGTGAACAGAGGGGCATGACTTGTTGATGGTAAGCGTCGGTATACGCTGAAGCTAAGCTGGGTGGAGCTAGGATCAAATGTCTAATTATAAATAATCTATTAATACAAAAATCGATGTGTGCATGTTCCCATGGACTCCAAAACGGCTGGGTCGATTTGAAGGGAAATGCACTGGCAGATAGCTGATGTTATAACGAGTTACTTAGGCTAATTTTATCAAGGGTATCCACGTTAGGGATCCGCGGGGTGCAGATAGTAATAAATAAAACGCAAATTCGTAGCCAGCACAATCAAACTTTACTATAAATATGTTCCCAAATCACAGCTGGGGAGTTAGTTCCACCCATAAGATTAGCAAGCGACTTTAAAAAGGCGGAGGTTCTATGTTCCACTGTATATAATTTATTTTTTTATGTATACTTCATATTTGGTCCCAATGTCACCAAGTCAGGATCTGATGAAGGGATCCCAAGAAAATCGAGGACAAGTCTCAAATTTTATAGGCACTAATTACGTTTTTCATATATTTTTGGAGTCCATTTTTAATGTGATCCACTTGTGATAGAGCCCTATTAACAGATAAAAATAAAACTATACATATCAATAGACTAGACATTACGTTAACAGACAAAATTGAAAAAAACATATATCTAATTGACATAGCAATAACCACAGAAAAGAGAAGTGAATAGAACGGAAATGAGAAGGAAAATCTGTCACCAGGCATTATGACAGAACCTTGATTGAACATTCTTATTTAGATCAACGTGTCGAATTCCGCGTCACAGTTGCTAACTGATTTCGAATGACTGACGTTTCGTTTATATGGGTGCAACTGGCTACAACTAATTTCTTACAAAAATGCCTTGACAGCCGTTATAATTAAAAAAAAAAACTGGCAATAACAATACACATAATATGCAAACTATAACTGAGAAAATACATAAATATACAGAACTAAAAGAAGAAATTAGCATTTGGAAGATGGAAAAAGTGTATGTTGTGCATCTGTACTCTCTAGCCCAGGAGTAATACCCAAGTAGGTACCTTCACCATGCTTTCAAATTGCAAGACGTAACAATATTTTTATGATAATGCAAAAAGCTGCAATTCTAAATACTTGTCATATCGTATGGAATGTTATGCAAGAAGAAACACTTTATGATTCAACTCCTGAAAATGAACAACACTTGGTTAAGGCTCTTGGTGTTTCATTTACTACTGAAATTCATAATGTTTCGAGATTAAAAAAACAATAATCATCATCGTTTGGGCACCTTGTACGACATGACAAATTAAAAACCATCATAGAGGGAAAGGTAGAAGGAAAAAGAGGACCGGGAAGACCAAGAAGATTATTCGTAGACCAAATAAAAGAGAAGGCAAATGTCATGTCGTACAGGGAGGTGAAAACGCTGGCAGAAGACCGTCAAGCCCGGAAATTACTCCACCGACAAGAGCTACGCTCTTAAATGTTGAATGAATGAATTGTCAGCCTGTATGAACCCACAACTGGGTATAGTCTATAACCTCCTATCCCATTGATTCCTGTCCCAATCTGACTGTTTGATATTTGTTGTACTTGAAGCGACGTAGAAGCGGAAATACATCTAGAGATTCGTCAGAAAAACAATTTTGAAGATGGACTTCCGCAAAGTAACGCCTGATTCAATCAACTTAGCGATTACAAATATAGGAGGAAGCATAACTTATTGGTATTATATAGAAGGTACTATTGCTAGCTATACATCATCAGCCAGAATACGTCCAATGCTGAACATATAGGTCTCCCCCTTTAACCTCCATACTGAACGACATCCTGCCATCTGCATCCACTGGATGCCCGCGACTCTCACAATGTCTTCGGTCCATCTAGTGGGAGGCCTACCTACGCTGCGTCTTCCGGTTCGTGGTCTCCACTCAAGGACCTTTCTTCCCCATCGGTTATCCGTTCTTCGAGCGATGTGGCCTGCCCATTGCCACTTTATAAATAAATAAATATCTGGGGGACATTATTGCACACGTGGTCATCTGACCCCAAACTAAGCAGAGCTTGTAATATGTTTGCCAGAGACTGATATACTTACACATATATTTTTTAATACTTTAATTTGCAAATATTAATAGCTATGTCCACGAATCTGGTTCTTTGGCGAATATCCACATTTCGGATTTTATCGCGCAAAGACTCCGAACATAGCTCTCTCCATTGGTCGTTGTGTGTCAAAAAGGCCAACAGCTATACATATTCTTAAGAAATTATTTGATAGACACATACTATTGTACTGGTGGTATATGTGCACCCTGGATCTCACACAAGGAGAAGTCCTGCGTTATGGGATACAGTTAAGGCCCTCTTTTTCCACTTTTAGCAATTTTGATTATTCTATTTTTAGATTGTCTACTTCCATGGTTAACTTAAAATTATAAAAATGGTGTCATATAAATATTGCATGTTTTATCTCTAGGAAACTGTAAAGACCGAAACACGATGAACACAACAAAAATAATTATCTTAGTTTAAAAAACACGCTTTATAATTGCTAATCCTGAAGATCCTAGTAACGATAATGGGACAAATTATTCAAATTATTACATTGTCATTGGTCCTTGATAAGTGTGCAAAATTTCAATTTAATTTGAGGTTTTGTAGTAGTTGATAATCAAGTTCAAAGATTCCGTTACATACATACATATACCAAGCTAATAAAAGCGTGTTAAAAATGAAAATAACGTTTTCGTTTAACGGAGGTTTCGGCTAAGCATGGCAGTTATGATTAACCTACATAAATCTACGATATTTTTACCTGTAGATAGGTTGTGCCCGCCACATTGACTAGACGAATGCAAGGTACATTATCATACTCGTTACAGCCGTCTCTCAGTCACGCACTCCGAGTGTCCGGAAACACATCGCAGCTAATTGTTTTAGCAAAAATCATTGTAATAAAATGGCTTCCTGTGTCTTTATAAACGGCACAAACTACACACGCTCAGTGAGAGACAAGAAAAATAATTAATTTCACGCGTAAGTACTGTTTTATAATATAAATTGTTTTATCTTAGGCGGCTGTTGTCACTACGAACTGTATGACCGAGATGTGTAGATGTCTTGTGTGAGAGTGATAGAGATCACAGCATTATCGACGAACAAAGCTGAATTCAGCCGATCACCACGGCGGCGGCGAGCCGGTTGCCACTTTTAGTTTTTAAAGCAGTGTTGTTCGCCTATAACATCTCTATTATATTACATCTCACTGATATAAATATCGATTCACAACACAAGGCATACTACATAGTATCAGTTCATTGTTCTGACTGCAAATAGCCCGTTATGGATAGTTTATGAGCTGAATAATGTTCGGCTTATCTAGAAATGTAGTCCTGATAGCTAATGGTAAATTACTTCTGGCACTAGTAGCGAGAACTACTTTGGGTGTTTAGGGCTCGTCTATAAAGACGCGGCGTCGCATTGTGCGGCGCTTCACCTTGTCTCCGTTTATGGTGCGGCGGAACAGTTAAAATATAAGCTAAACCAGTAGTTAAATAATAATTATCAATATAAAAAAACCGACTTCATCAGAACTGGACCAAATTGAAACGGGAAGCACCAGCTTTCAAATAAAAAAAGAATCATCAAAATCGGTTCACTTAGTCAAAAGTTCTGAGGTAACAAACATAAAAAAACGTTGAATTCCTCCCCTCCTTTTTGGAAGTCGGTTAAAAAGTTGAGTGACGTCATCAGACGAGTGCCCCTTCCCCCGCCCGCTATGGTACTTCACGGCACGCTCAGAGCGATGTTCGCGCGCGCCACGTCATTGATTCAGCGTAGAAGTAGCGTACAAAATAATGAAAGTTTTCTTGAAAGCAGATAGTTGCAAATAGAGATAATATAACTATACTTAATCTGGACAGAACTACTGAATTTTAGGGCATAAAACTAAAAAAAAAAAACGTTACGGTCAAGAAAAACAAGTAAACCATTCGAAAACCGAAATCCAATCTCAATCTTTCCTCCTAGAGTTTTACGACAAACTGCTTTTTGTAGATTGGAGTATATAAGTTGATAATAATAGGTTGGGGAAAAAGTCTTTTCGTATTTTGTATGTACAAAGTTGTAGTAAAAATCTCATCGGTTGTACTGTTTGTATCTGGCTGGTTTTGATACCATTAAAAATATGACATTTTAAAAAAGGGAA
Organism: Agriopis leucophaearia; assembly: GCA_949125355.1. Lineage (NCBI taxonomy): Eukaryota > Metazoa > Arthropoda > Insecta > Lepidoptera > Geometridae > Agriopis > Agriopis leucophaearia. The sequence continues at coordinate 6,707,092 of OX421273.1, read as the reverse complement.
TACAAAAAGTAAAAAGCAATTTCCCGCCATTTTTCAATTGTTTTTTTGTTCGATAAAATGAGTGAATCTAACGAAGAAATTCGATATATTGTGAAATTTTATTAAAAAAAACGGAAAAATGCGACACAAGCCGCGAATAAAATTTGTGACGTTTATGGACCTAATGCAGTGTCATCAAGAGTAGCACAATGTTGGTTCAAGCGTTTTCAGTCCGGGAATTTTGATGTCAAAGATGCAGCTTGCTCTGGTCGCCCTGTTACGGATAAAGTCGATGCCATTTCTGAAAAAGTGGACCAAGATCGGCATATTAGTAATTACGACGTAGCTGAAGAACTGGGGATTGACCACAAAACAGTTTTGACCCATTTGAAAAAAACTGGGTATACAAAAAAACTCGATATTTGGGTGCCACACGAGCTCACTGAAAGAAACCAAATGAATCGTGTACTCATTTGCGATTATCTATTGAAACGTAACGAAACCGAACCGTTTTTGAAATGATTGATCACTGGTGATGAAAAACGGATCACCTACGACAAGAATGTGCGCAAACGATCATGGTCAAAGGGCAGTGAACCACCACAGACTGTAGCGAAACCCGGATTAACACGTAATAAGGTGATGCTGTGTGTATGGTGGGATTGGCAGGGCATCGTTCATTATGAGCTTTTACCGCCGGGCAAAACCATCGATTCGGATCTCTACTGCCAACAGCAGATGAGACTCAAACAAGAAATTGAGAAAAAACGGCCGGAATTGATCAACAGAAAGAGTGTGGTCTTTCATCATGATAACGCCAGACCGCACACATCTTTGGCCACTCAGCAAAAATTTAGAGAGCTTGGTTGGGAAGTGTTAATGCATCCACCATATAGCCCTGACCTTGCACCCTCAGAAATCCACCTGTTTCGATCTCTTCAGAATTCTTTGGGTAGTGTTAGATTAACATCAAGAGAGGACTGTCAAAACTACTTGTTGCATTTTTTTGATCAGAAGTCCCAAAATTTCTACAGCAACGGGATCATGTCACTACCTACAAGATGGCAACAAGTTATCGAACAAAATGGCACATATATATTATAATTAAATGTAATTAAACTTGAAAAAAATATGTCTTGAATTTGTTTAAAAAATACGAAGAAACTTTTTCCCCGACCTTATATTATGTTGAGTAGGTATTGTTGAGTTTTCCAAATTTTGAAGCCATTCTTTTCAGTAATCTATTTATTACAGAAATCGATTTCTATACCATCTTTTTATTTGATAGAAACATAACGCCATAAATACGGTTTTTCTTTTTTTTGCCAAAAAATGTGAGAGTGCACTTAAAAATCTATAAGCACGGCATTCTTACTCATTTTTTAGGGAAAATAAAACGACTGGGCTACCTTTTCAACCGACTTTCAAAAAGGAGGAAGGCTCTATGTTCGTCAGTAGTATAAAAAAAAAGAGTTTAAAGTAATTTTTATATTTAAATTACGGATCGTTTTGTCTTTCTATCTCCTTCGCCGTCTTATAAAATATCAACAAGAAAATGGCTTTATATGATTTGCAAATGTTATTCTAAAGATAAACCCTAATCGTTCTTTTTTCGTTCTCAGTAGGTGGTTTTTTTATTTATAAAAAAAATACGGGGCGTACCATCCTTATTTTTTGAAGTCGTATTTTTTTATATGTGCGAAAGATACTTCTGGTCGGTACAAGCGCGGCCTTAAATTAGCCGCACGGCACTACGAGCAGCGCCTCTCGTCTCCATAAGCAAACCTTTAGAGATTGGGAATCTTAAGTATTGTAGCGAACATTTGACTGCTTTTAGGTCTACTTAGGCCTCGCGGCGATCCTTTGTCTTTTAATCTAGTGTTTCCTCGTATCACACTATCACCATAAACTATAGCTACGGCCTGTTTACTAGCGATTTTCTAGCTTTCTCACGTCGTTCCAGGTTTAATATTTATTAAAAACTGGCCAAGAGCGTGTCGAGATATACGTATGGTCCGTGCCCTATACTTTTTAACCGAACTCAAAAAAGGAACCCAGTTTGATGTTTCACTGTTTTTTTTAAAGTATGCTTGTTCACCCCCCGTGCCTAATGCACTTCCCGCGGCCGCTCGCCCCACCCCGGGCGGGGCGTCCAAACCGATTTTGGAACTAAACACTCTACGAAATGTCATGTGACCCAGTATATTTTTCTGACTAAAATTTATTTTTACGCAGTAGTGAAAGGCTTCACTACTACACCCACCTGCGGCAGGCCTGCCGCACTTTAGGTAGGCATATTACGCTGCTGCGCGATAGACAGAGATAACGCGATAAGAATTACACGATAGACAGAGAAGCAACTTCTAGGTTAATATAGTTGTAGGTAGTTAGCGGTCGCACGTCCTGAATTGCACTTTATTGGTAGTTAGCAAGAGTCGCTACTTATTTAAATGGTTTTGCGGAGTGAATGTTCTGTACTTGTACTAATATGTATTTTGTGCCTGCAGTAAACAAAGCAGTGATAATATGCGATCTCCTAAAGGTTTCCCTTCATCTTCTCACAGCAATTCGTACCTACCATATTGCATCAATTTGTACCAACAGGTCAACACGGCCAACTGGCCCGCAAGGACCATTCGCTCAATCAAAACAATGAGTGTGACTTTCAAACCAATCGGTAGCAATATGCATCTACGAGTAGCGCAGTGCCAAAGCTTCTTAGGTACATACCTGTTAGAACGTTCTTGCTAATTAGTCGTGTTGACAGTTTAAAGCCAGTTGCAGACGATGCGCAGTAAACTGGCGCGAGTAATACTTGTGCAAGTACCGTGGCCCAAGTACGAATATTCGCGTAAAATACGTACTATAGAATTTAAAAAAAAGTACTTGAAATTTGTATGAAATTCGATAGTAGGTACGTATTTTACGCGAATATTCGTACTTTTGCCACTGCGCATCGTCTGCGAGTTCACCTACTTACTTTGCATATCTGTGTCTTGTGTAATGTTGGATCATTGCTACAACCTAACTCGGTTCAAGCATATTTTTTTAACAGGTGCAATAACATTGTAAAAAAGCCAAATAAAAATATGTCCTTATCATTGAAGTATATCGGGTACCTGCTACAGTCTTATCGCAGATCAGACAATTAAGGGAGATACGCCTTAGTATAATTACCGTTCGTGTTCAAATGTTTAAATTTTTCTTAATATTTTTTCACTTTACCCAATGCATACGCGTACCCAGCGGGGCTAGCAAGCGCGGCGCGACAAAATTTTGTCGTTTCTTTTTATCGTGCCAATGCGAGACAGGCGTACCTATATGAAACCGTAAGCTCCTTGTCACGTTCTCGCTTTACAAAGTGACGAGAAGATTTTGTCTCGGTGCGCATGCCGGCTGGAGTTGATTTCGGAGTTTTAAGAAAAAAGCAATACTTTTATTAACCGACTTCCAAAAAGGAGGAGGTTCTCAATTCGACTGTTTTTTTTTTATCTTTGTTACCTCAGAACTTTCGACTTGGTGAACCGATTTTGATGAATCTTTTTTTATTTGAAAGTTGGTGGTTCCATACCAATTTGGTCCAGTTCTGACATTTTATGAAGTCTTTTTTTTTTATTGATAATTATATTATTAACTTATATAACTTCGACTGTAACTGACAACTACGTATATATTAGGTTTAATTTCTGCACAATTTTCGAGCCTACACTCTGTATTAAAATAAACAACGGCACAGTGAGCGATTCGCGTACGTCTTGCTAATCAAGCTAAATGGACTCTAAACAGCTTGTTTGCCGACCGCGGTGTCAAGTTATTATACCAGTATTCAGCTTGCATTCAAGCTGTGCTGACTTTGATATGCACCTATTGAATTCGTGCTGATTACAATATTTCTCAATAGTCTCATAGCGTTTATTGGAATGTTATGAAATAGGTCGAAATTCAACGCGTGTGCATGAAATTAGTGTAAAATAGTACTTATCAGGTAGTTGCACAAACTTTGTGGATATGAAGGCTTATGGAAGGTGGACGCTGTACGATTGGCGCATGGATGGGGTTCAGGTAAGTGCCGAGATTTATCTTAAATTTATTCGTTCCAATGTTTCAGATAACATATTTCTAATCAATTATCGTAGATACTCGTGAGGTCGATGACTAATTTGTTTATTTTATTCATTAGAAGTTGTCGTAACTTTCATTCTATTGATAATTTATATATCTTAATATATATGATTCTCATGTACGTGTGTTTGTCACCTAACTCCTCTTAAACGGCTGGACCGATTTGGATGAATTTTTGTGTGTATATTGCAATGGGTTCCTAGATGGTTTGAAAATACAATTGGACCCGGTAGCGGGCAGGACGACATCTTCCGGGTCCGCTAGTTTAATATAATAATTAATAATAATTTTAAAACTTCTAATGATAATCTTTCTTACCACTAGTTAAGCAGATGATTACAAAATTTGATGCATCATACTGAAATTGAACGAAAGTATATTTCTTTATTCCTTTTTCATAATATTATAAATCCTAATCTACTTAGCATACCTATACATATTTTTACAATACTAACAATTAATTTACCTACAAAAATATCTAATTTAAAATTAGCCGATAACAAATCCTCACAAACTGCGTACGTACATTATTTGTATAAAATCAGATTGGTGTCCGTTGTGCCAGCACCTACGTTCATTCAAGAATACCACCCACGTGATATGTATTACAAGGCCCAAAGGACAAGACATAACGTGGAAAAAGACGGACTTAGTAAAAACAGAAAATATTAATAAGAAGCAGGATAAAAGGTCATGGTTTTAAAATATGGACGGAGTAAAATTATTTTTGATACATAAAACTTTTTGAGTGTTTAAACCTAAAATAGCAAACATGCAGTCAATAACTTTTGATGATTATGAGGTTTAAATTATTTATAAAAAGAAAATGTTAAAGTATTAAAAGGCACTAAAATTTATTTTTATAAATTATTTCCTATTAAATGCCGTGTTAAGTATTTAGATAAAATAAGGAGTGAGGGACCAATTATTCATTTCCCACTTTATAGCAATTTATTAAAAAACCTAAAGTTGATGGTTTGTCTTCTGAAATATAATTCTTATTTTGTGTGCACATCAAATAGTTTAACTAACTATAGATATTTTTTCGTAACCTAAAACTAATTAAGTATTATTTTTATTTATCTGTAACAAATAATTTTTAGTTATCGCGGAAGCTGTAATAAATTAACTATACGCCTTATTCGATCTTAATCTCGAATTATTTTTAATCGACTTCCAAAAAGGAGGGAGGTTCTCTATTCGACTGTATTTATTTTTATGTTTGTTACCTTTAACGTAACTCAATGTAACTTTCGACTGGGTGAACAGATTTTGATGATTCTTTTTTTATTTGAAAGCTCATGCTTCCCGTGTCCGATTCTGGTCTGTTTTCTTGTCTGTCAATTGTCTGTTCTGGTCAAAATTCTGTAATTTTTATGAAGTCTGTTTTTTTATTGAAAAAGTAACACTTCATTTTCTAAGCATCAGATACACCCACCTTACTCGTAGTCAAAGTACCTACAATTTCATTCATGAATCCAGCAAGATATAAGCTTAAGGACACCACGATCTAGTAAAGCCCTGACGTAATCTAGCTCGGTGAACGCGTTCCGCGGAAAGGAAAAGTGGGCGAGGTAACCTCGCGCGCCTACGCTCTTCCACTCCTGCGCACCCTTCCAAAATTTGCAACACAAAGATGAAACTGCCGGTCGGTTGGTTGGACCCAGATACATTAGTTATTTGGCTGTTGGCAACTAGATCTGGTACTAGGCCGGTTTCATCGTTCGAAGCTTGGGTTTAAAAGCTGAGTTTATAATAACACCCTGTGTAACCCTGTATAATGTGTAAACATTATATTATACAGGATTACACGGAAAAGGTGTTCTAAGAAGAAAAGGGTTCATTGTACCCATCATTATGAATAACTTTTACTAAGGGACCAACCCTGAAAATGAATTTTCTGGTGACTATATGGTTTTTACTATAAGTAAGCTAATTACAGGGCACGATTTGAAAATTACAATTATTGTTTGTCACTAAATTCTAACATAACCTCTGTGCGTTCGCCTCTTTTTCGTGGACAAATCTGTGCATATGAAATTTATTGTACTTACACAAAGAGTATGTTCTAAATAATTAACAATATAAAAAAACCGACTTCATCAGAACTAGACCAAATTGAAACGGGACCAAATGGGAAGCTTTAAAAAAAAAAAAAAATCATCAAAATCGTTTCACCCAGTCAAAAGTTCTGAGGTAACGAACATTAAAAAAAAACAGTCGAATAATAATTAGATAACCTCCTCCTTTTTGGAAGTCGGTTAAAAAATAAACACATTAAATACCTTGTATGAGAAAAAAATATTATGTAAGTACGTAGAAAATAAAACGAACTAAAACATAAAAATGTTTAAAATTATTTAACATCACTTTACATCAGATAAGTTTTTACTTAAAAGTAGAACTCGATAAAAAAATGCAGTCAATCTGCAAAGAACATGTTTGATTGATTGCTGAAAATTCTTCACCCCTTAAAAATTCAGATTATTACGTTTAGGATTTTTACTTTTAAATGAATGTTCCTGTACGAAAATTTATCAAATACCCGTCAAATAAGTTAACTTCCGTAATTGAGTTGAGCTTCTCCTGAAGCGGGTTCAGAACTCTCGTTAGTTGAGTTTGTATTTAGATTACCTTTCCTTGTTTAGTTTCGTGCCATAAAACTTTAAGATTGGAGGTCGAAAGCGGACGGAACTTGATAAAACTTAGTAAACTAGTTACGGAGACCATGTTAGTTTGACCCTTTACTTGAAAAGGAAAAAACATTCTGTCAAATCGATTGCAAAAAACAAAAAGGATGTGTAGAGAGAGTCAGCCTATTCGACACACAGTCAAGCGAGATACGTCTAAAATGTCCTACAAAGGGAAATAGACGAGACGAACATGTCCAAATACCGTAAACAATGATATTTCCCAGTTCAGATTCAAACAATTGTCTGAAAAATCGTGGGGACTTGGGGAGTTTTCATGCAATTGTTGAAGTTTTTCACAAAAGAATATTTTGCCATAGAGTCAGACAACCTCCCTTGACATTGGCTAGAAGCACTCAAATAAGTGGAATTGCTCGATAACATCCGTCAAACTAACAGACCAATTGTCTGATTCCATAATATTTGCTCAGGTGCAGTATGGAGTATGTAGAGTGTTGAATGAGCCACACGCGGTACAGAGCCATAACGCTTTAAATGGGCGCTGATGAGGCGCTGTTTCTAGGTCTCTCTCTCTTTAACTCTTAAGAGAAAGTAAGACAGCTGTGGTAGTTCCGCATGTGACCACGTTCAGTAGATGTTGTTTCGTACGATGGTAGAGCTGACGTAAAGTGGAGTATTGTCAGTAGAGTAGTGCGCATGTACGGGCGCTCGATATCCGCACTACGCCCACCACGTGTCGAGAGCACGGGAACGTGGGGGGTTGCCATTGCAGCTTAAAAAAATACCAGGAAATGGAAAAATATTACTAAATTACTAGCTACGCCCCGCGTGTGGATTTCCCTTGGAAACAATATTTTTTCCGGGACAAAAAGTGTCATAAGTGACCAGCACGCGCAGATACGCTGGATCTATCTGTATCTTTTATTGCATTCACATCGTATTTTCTGAAGGAATGTTCGTTCTGATGACGGCATCGCATTTTTATCATCGCACTTACCGCCACCGCCTAAATGCTCATCTACATATCATCTCTGGAAATCGTACACTGGGCGTTTTACGCGATCTGTTTTCCACTTACACCTGTAAGTGGAATAGCCGCGACACTTTCGATTGACTAGACTTTAGGATCTTCAAAAAGGCTGTTAATATCTGTGCCACGTATATCCCAACATATATGTCCCTATTGTTACAGGTATCCTTAGCCATCGGTGATTGCTACGATCTGGCGGCCCGTCAGCTTGTTTGCCATCTATGGCATAAAAATATAATGTATCAGTGATTACTGTGATACATAAAAACATTTTTTTGCCATAATGTCCAGGTAGAGATTGGCGAGTGTCATGACAATCTAAACGGTCATGTATCATGTAACATAATTCATTGTAGGCACTTGAGCCAATCGCAAAAATATACATTTAATGCACAACAACTATACACAATAGCTATTTTATCTTTTTCCGTAATGACTGGCTGACTGACTCTGACCATGGACGAGATATCACATATCAGTTGATATATTACGGCTTAAAAGCGGTAAGTTATTGAATGGCAACGCCGTTTCACCAGAAAGGAGTGCTCCTGTTGGAAAGTAGGGAAGCTCGGAGGCTGCGTGCGACTCCGTGCGCCTGATCGTAGCGTGGAGCCGCGGGTCGCGCGGGGCCGTGAGCCGCGGCGCGGGCCGCTTCTACAACCGGCGCCAGTCGCACACTCGCGCCGCGCTGGGTGCCCGTCAATCGCGTTCACACACCATCACTACGACACATCGGATTTGTTTTTTATATTATCACAGAGTTTTCCGCACGAGCTGAATGAAGATCGTATGGATTTAAGTGGGTGAAGCTACTGGAACAGTTTTAATATTTCTGAGCGGTGTTAAAAGATTTTCCGTGCGTTTTCGGAAAAGTGTTTTTCTTGTTTGTGTGGGGGAGTACGGGGCGGGTTGGCGGCGGTCGGTGGATGGTGCGGCGCGGGCGAGCGCCGGGGCGCGGCCGGCGGCGCCGTTGACAAAATGTCGATACCCCTGAGCCGGGAGACTGGGCTCCCCTCACAGGTGAGTCGCTGTCACCATCAATGCACCTTGCATCGCTGTCAGATATGAGCAGTTCTCTCAATATTACGAACTATAATGCGTGAATTTATTGGGGCGAAACCAAAACTTGAACGTGTTGATTCAACTACAAACATTTTTTTTTCTGGACAGTTCTGCTTGGGTTAGTGGAGACTACCTCAAAAAGAGATAAATAGATTTTTCCGCGAACTTTACACAGTAAAGATACTGTCCTAATATTACTTAAAATTGGTACAAGAAGCAAGTATGCTATTGCGAAAGAAGAGCATTTTTAGTTGAAGTATCAGCATGGGCCTTGCTCATAGTTATGTTCTATCAGTAGTCCGTCATTAGAGTCCATCTAGTTGTCAGATATTCCGTGGTTCCTTATACCTATCTAAGTTTCTTAAAGACATTTCTTCCAGCCCTGCTTTCTCTCTGTGTATCTGATCCATGATTCGGCTCACCGGTGCGTGTGGTACACCTGCGTGCGGTCTGCGATTCTTCACGAACTATGTAAATAGATACGGTGGTAGAATCTATTGACTATTGAAGTAGCAAACTTTTAAGCGAATTTTGTTCTCAATCATCATTCCGCTACTGGACACCACCGGTCTCTCCCAAGGCACACATACCTATTTTACTTTTGATTACATTTATAATACTACGAGCTGGTACACGGTTTCACCTGGCTTTCAAACTAATAGGTCGGGGAAAAAGTCTTTTCGTATTTTGTATGTATAAGGTTGTAGTAAAAATCTCATCCGTTGTACTGTTTGTATCTGGCTGGTTTTGATACCATTAAAAATATGACATTTTAAAAAAGGAATACAAAAAGTAAAAAGCAATTTCCCGCCATTTTTCAATTGTTTTTTTGTTTGATAAAATGAGTGAATCTAACGAAGAAATTCGATATATTGTGAAATTTTATTACAAAAAAGGGAAAACTGCGACACAAGCCGCGAAAAAAATTTGTGACGTTTATGGATCTAATGCAGTGTCATCAAGAGTAGCACAATGTTGGTTCAAGCGTTTTCAGTCCGGGAATTTTGATGTCAAAGATGCAGCTCGCTCTGGTCGCCCTGTTACGGATAAAGTAGATGCCATTTCTGAAAAAGTGGACCAAGATCGGCATATTAATAGTTACGACGTAGCTGAAGAACTGGGGATTGACCACAAAACAGTTTTGACCCATTTGAAAAAAACTGGGTATACAAAAAAACTCGATATTTGGGTGCCACACAAGCTCACTGAAAGAAACCAAATGAATCGTATACTCATTTGCGACTCTCTATTGAAACGTAAAGAAACCGAACCGTTTTTGAAAAGATTGATCACTGGTGATGAAAAATGGATCACCTACGACAAGAATGTGCGCCATCACATCATGCGATCTTTGCGATCATGGTCAAAGGGCAGTGAAGCACCACAGACTGTAGCGAAACCCGGATTAACACGTAATAAGGTGATGCTGTGTGTATGGTGGGATTGGCAGGGCATCGTTCATTATGAGCTTTTACCGCCGGGCAAAACCATCGATTCGGATCTCTACTGCCAACAGCAGATGAGACTCAAACAAGAAATTGAGAAAAAACGGCCGGAATTGATCAACAGAAAGAGTGTGGTCTTTCATCATGATAACGCCAGACCGCACACATCTTTGGCCACTCAGCAAAAATTTAGAGAGCTTGGTTGGGAAGTGTTAATGCATCCACCATATAGCCCTGACCTTGCACCCTCAGATTTCCACCTGTTTCGATCTCTTCAGAATTCTTTGGGCAGTGTTAGATTAACATCAAGAGAGGACTGTCAAAACTACTTGTTGCATTTTTTTGATCAGAAGTCCCAAAAATTCTACAGCAATGGGATCATGTCACTACCTACAAGATGGCAACAAGTTATCGAACAAAATGGCACATATATATTATAATTAAATGTAATTAAACTTGAAAAAAATATGCCTTGAATTTGTTTAAAAAATACGAAGAAACTTTTTCCCCGACCTTATATAAATAAGTATGTAATCATTTCGATCTATTGCTCTGTTGCTTCGTGAAAGAGGAACAAATAAATAAATATCTGGGACGTTTTTGCACACACGTTCACATCATCAGCTAATTAACGTCCACTGTTGGACAAGGCCTCCCTCATAGAGAGGGGTGTTGCCATAATCCCCACGCTTGGCAGGCGGCTTGGGGATCGCAGTACGTTCACCGTGTACTATTAGGACGCTGCTGCCCATCCTCCGGTGGTTCTGGTCGCAGTTTAAGGACATACCTGGGTCCCAGCACACACCTTCACTTGACCGCAAACTAAGCAAAGCTTGTAATATGGCTGCCAGAGACTGATTTATACGTACATTTTTTTTCTTTATACATACTTAAATAGTTTTTTTACCATTCAAATAGGCAGACGAAGCATAGATTTCTGGTAAGATAAAGAAATGTTATGTAGAAAATGCTCTATCACAAATCCTTTCCAACTTTGACAAATTGAATATTTTATCATTTGATAACTCCGTGATGTACGTGCTTAGGTAGGTATAATTAATTCCAATATTTTAGATTTTATCTTGAAATGCTTAAGTTAGTATTTTATCGTAGACTTTGCCACACTTTTTATATCTACAGCTATTTGAGACCATTTCCCAAGAGCCTCTACATTTCTCTATGACTATTATTCATATATAAATTAAATTCATTAAAAACCTTTTTAACCTTTTATTTTAACCCTTCGGATACAGATTCTTTATTATAAAATTTAAGTAGGTATAAGAATGTTCTATTATATATTCTGTGGTATAAGTCAATAATAATGATATTTAGATGTTATTAGGCATGACATTTAATACTTTTGACGGATTTTAACGTGCGTTTCGAACACTTTACAGAGTCCATGGTCACAGGTAGTCTAGATCAGCGGTCGCGACCCCGTGTGGGGTCGCGAAAGATATTTATGGGGTCGCCAAAAAAGTCAACAAGGTCCTGTACTTATCGATTTTATTAAGGTTTATGCATAAAATATAACCTCTCTTTACATACACAATTACACAATGTCCTTAAAACGGAGAGAATCGAAAATAATTACGACTGTACGACCTGTCCAGTCCCGCCCGTCACAACCTCACCGCTCCCGCGCCCGCGCCCCCACTCCGATCTCTCTTTCTTCGTTCAGTTCAGTCCAAGGAATATACTACTCTCTAACGAGGTTCAGTTCAGTCTGTCTGTTCAGTCAGTTCTATCCGCACGTGCGTACTCATCGCCGCTTTGTCGATTGCAAATACATACTAAATTGATGTCAAAACACGGAAGATTACTTCTGTAGAAAGTTTTTTTAGAAGATTAGTGTTCTCGTGTATAACCACGCACACGGTAAGTAACTGTGCACTCATAGTTAGAAAATAAAGTGAGGCGTCATCGCAGCGCGGCCATGTTGGACGCGTGGGTTCAATAACAAAACCAGCGCGAAATATTTTTTACGCTTCACTTATGTATTTTTAGGGTTCCGTTTGAGAAACAAGGAACCCTTATAGTTTCGTCAAGTCTGTCTGTCTGTCCGTCGGTCTGTCCGTCCGTATGTCACAGCAACTTTATTCCGAAACTATTAAGACTACACATTTGGAACTTGGTATGTAGATGTATTCTGTAAACCGCTTTACGAATTTTATACAAAAATAAAAAATTATTAAGGGGGGGCTCCCCATACATGAAACTGAAACCAAAATTTTTTTTTTCATCCGACCTACCTGTGTCTGTGGGTGTCTATAGATAGGTCTTTAAAAATGATGTTCACTTTCCTCCAACCATTTTTCCTCAAAGTAAATCGTTAAAGAGACAGACCCTTCCAAAGTGGAAAAATAAATGTCCCCCCCCTCTAATTTCTAAAGTAAGAGAGTGAAAAATCTAAACAAAATATATACTGTGTATTTCATTACAAACTTTCAACAAAAATTAGTTTGAACAAAATTAAATAAGTAGTTTTTAAGATAAAAAAAAAACATTTATTCTAACTGCAAGGATAACTTTGTCATTCATACAAACACTATGAAAAACAAAGTTAGAACTAACATCCAGTCATATCATTACTTGCTACCATGGAACCCTTCATGGGCGAGTCCGACTCGCACTTGGCCACTTTTTTTGCTTGTCTATTTGTGCTTCGTTGAAAATAAATTTGAAGTAAATCCTGTTACCACGCGAGCATATGACGAAAAATCTAATATTAATCGTTTGGAATACATTTTTTATTTATTAATACGTATTTATTATTGCAGTTAACAATGGATAAGTGGCTAATAAAACGCACATCTAAAGATGCAGGTGGCGGAAGTCCTAATAACGCATCACAAATCAAAAGAATTAAACACGTAGTTCTTGACAACAGTGTCGCCTCAGATTCTACAATGACAACTACTGTTACGAGTAATATAAGTCGTGAAAACAATGCCGCCACTTCAAGTACTAGTAGTGTTATTACTATCGATGAAAGCAGAGCAACATCTAGTTCCACTACTATAACTATTAGTCATAACAGCGATGATTGTAGTTCAACAGCCACATCTACCTTACACATCGATACAGAGAGTGACGTTTCAACTTCAACTAAACAAGCAACAGCTACATCGGAGACAACTGGGAAGCGTCAACGCATTTTTAAAGAATCGTACATCCAGTTTGGTTTTAAATGTACAGTGTTGAATTTTGAACAACGTCCACAGTGCGTTGTTTGTTCGGAGGTTTTGGCAAATGAGAGCATGAAGCCGGCCAAACTGAAAAGGCACCTAGAAACTAAGCATCCACAGTTAAAGAATAAAGATGAATCTTATTTTAAACGACTTGCCACCAAACTAACGTCACAGCAGGTTGATTTCCAAAAATACACAACAGTTAACCAAAAAGCCTTACAAGCATCTTTCGAGGTTTCCTTTTTGATTGCCAAAACTAAAAAACCTCACAACATTGGCGAGACGCTCATTTTGCCAGCTGCAATGAAAATGGTTTCGATCATGCAAGGAGAAAAGTATGCCAATATACTGAAAACAATTCCACTATCAAGTGACACTGTTCATCGTCGTATCAATCTACTTGCTGATGATATCAAAATACAACTTATAGATCGCGTGAAAGGGAGTCCCTATTATGCTATTCAGCTGGATGAAAGCACTGATGTAGCTAATGTAGCTCAACTTCTGATATTTATCCGATACCGATATGAAAACGACATATGCGAAGATTTGTTATTTTGTCAGGGATTTAGAAGGAAGAACAACCGGTGAAGCAATTTTTAATGCAGTTAATACCTTTTTTGAACTCCATGACATTAAGTGGGAATATTGTGTATCTGTGTGTACAGACGGCGCAGCTGCATTGATCGGCTCCAAAACAGGATTCAAAGCAAAAGTAACTGAGATTGCACCTCACGTAGGCTTTATTCACTGTATGATTCACCGTGAAGCCCTAGCAGCAAAACAATTGCAACCAGATGTAAATAAAGTGTTGGAACAAGTTGTAACAATAATAAATTTTATTAAAGCACGCGCATTAAACAGTCGCCTTTTCAAAATAATGTGTCGTGAAATGGGATCAGAATACGAAAATCTACTGTTACATACGGAGGTCAGGTGGTTATCGCGAGGAAAAATACTCCGACGTGTATTTGATCTCGAAGATGAAATCAAAATATTTCTACTTGAACGGGAACCAAAGCTAGCGGAATATTTCTTGAATGAAAATTTGCTGGCAGCAGTTGGCTATCTTTCGGATATTTTTGAAAAACTTAACGATTTAAATCAATCGTTGCAAGGGAAGAGTACAAATGTATTGATTTTAGCTAACAAAATAAAAGCTTTTTGTAGGAAAATAAGTTTGTGGATAGACGAAATCAGTGCTGAAAACTACGAGATGTTTGCATGTTTGGAGAAATTTTCTGAAGAAAACAATATAAAGCTCGAAGAAGAAATTAAAACCAAAATCATGATGCATCTTACAAACCTTAAGCAAGACTTGGAAATAAGATTTCCAGATACGTCACACGGCGACCAATGGATAATTAATCCATTCACTTGTGATCTTAACACTGTGAAGATGAACTTAAAAGAAAAGGAGCAGCTGATCGATTTAATGTCCGATGAAAGCCTTTGATCTATTTTCAAAACCACGGATCTATCCAAGTTCTGGATAATGACTGAAAAGGAATATCCAATGTTATTCAAATCATCTCTGCTGAAATTGCTGCCATTCGCATCTACATACCTTTGCGAGACAGCTTTCTCCACATTAACTGCTATAAAAACAAAATATCGCTCCAGACTTAACGTAGAACCTGATTTGAGGGTGTCTGTTTCTGATAATATATCACCAAGAATTAATATACTGACTGCAAGTGTGCAAGCACAAGGTTCACATTAGTTTGTAAGGTTACGTATATGTACCTATTTTTTTAAATAAAATATTAAAATTATTGCTTGTCTCATTTAATGCCATCATAAATATTACTCGTATGTTAAATGCATATTTTCTAGTTAGCTCTAATATTACTTTCCAAAATAAATAAACTCTTCAATATAAATAATTTACGAAAAAAAACAAAACAGCTAACTTCGTTACCTGAACCACCTTTGCACTTGTTAACTTAGTGTTTTTTTTTTCTGGGGTCGCTCATAACTCTTTTTTTTTAATTTTGGGGTCGCAATATCAAAAAGGTTGCGGACCGCTGGTCTAGATGACGGATGTCTATAGAAATGTTATGAAAAAATGTCCCAGTTATTTATTTATTATTTACAAGTATACCGCCAATGATTTTTATCAAAACGTTCCCTATGTACGTAGTAGTCGTTAACGGTGTCCAGAGGACGGGCACAAGGGGGGGAATTAGGAGGGGATAAAATCCGCTAAAAGTAATTAATTTAAAAGTCGATATTAGTTACATTATCTGTCTATACATATAATAAAACAGTAGCTAAGTTAAATCTGTACATTAAATATTTTTGGAAAATTTTGATTGTGGGAAACGTCATTACCGATATAGACGCCAAAACAGTTTTTTTATTTGTCTTGTCTGTCTGTTTGTTCCTTTATTACCGCATCACGCTCAAACTACTGAACGGATCTAGTTTATTTATTTATTGAGAAAACAGAACAGAAGAATAGAAGAACAGAATATAGTCATAATAAACCTAAATTGTGTTGACAATTGTGAGCTAAACCATATCCCAAAACATGCGTACTCATCATGGTTATTATAAAAGCAGTATGATATTACAAATTATAATAATTAAAATTAGGTTATTAACTATAGATTTTACTTTTAGTTAGCTACATTCACATGAGCCGTGAATGCAATCTTCTTTATATTCCTCTTGAATCTGGGTTTTAGTTGCTACTAAAACCGAATTATCATTCCTAAAAAGCTAGCTAGCTACGTACAATCAACATTCTAACGAAATGAAAATGTTAATAATGTAACATTACGTACCTGGCTGAAAATTTGGTGCATCTCTCCTTGAGATGCCTAAATGCAAACTCTATTTTTAGCTCCACGTCACGATTTTACTATATAAATACTTAAAACAAACGAATACAATTCTACGAAACATTCCTGCTGATAAGGCCATTGTTTTATCGTGTGAGCAATTCTTAATCAAAAGTATTTATATAATCTATAACTAAGTAACAATTAACATAGTGCTTTAGCATTGGTCACTGAATTTGGCTTTACCTGCAACTTCCCAAGGAAAAAAAATCCTTTGTACCTATTACCCACGGAAATGTTTATCAATCTATGTGCTATAAGTTCGTGTGTGAAATTAGTCATAGATATGTTTTTTTTTTCAATCAATTTTATCAGTTTATAATTATTATCCCGCTAATATTATAAATGTGAAAATTTGGATGGATGGATATTTGTTAAACTCATACTCAATCACGGCAGAACGGCTGAACCGATCTGGATGAAATTTGGCACAGAGATAGATTATAGTCTGGAATAGCACATAGGCTACTTTAAAAACGGCTGGACCGATTTGGATGAAATTTTGTGGCCCTGGAGCAGGTCATAGTAGCGAGCCCGAAGGACGAGCTAACACCCGTGTGAAGCGGGGGCGGGTCGCTAGTATATTATAATAATAATATCTGGGACATCTTTGCACACACGGTCATCTGACCCCAAATTAAGCAAAGCTTGTAATATGGCTGCCAGAGACTGATATACGTACATATATATTTTTAAATACATACTTAAATAGATATTAACACCCAGACATAGAACAAACACAAATGTTCATCACACAAATGTTTGTCCTAGATGGGAATCGAACCCACGCCCCCAAGCACAGAAGTTAGGTTCACTACCAACTGAGCCACCGGGGCAGTCATAATTATAAATTCTACACATACCATAGCAGAAGCTACATTTTTTAAACCTAAAATTGTGGACGCTGATAGTACGCGTCCGTTCATATCATTCTAAAATGCTGAACGAAAACAGTAAAATTAATTCTGATAATTATTACTACTAGCTTTTTGAATGTAAGATTGTAGCTAGGAGCCAAATATACTATACAGTAAAATGTAAAAAAAATTACATATAATGCCGCAGAAAAAAATAAACTTTCAGTTTGTTTTTGCAAATGGTATGGTTATAATATATGTAGGCAAAGATAGATAGGTAGAAACTCTTTATTGTGTACACCAGAAATAAAAATTTACAGACAGCTGATAAAAAACACTTACGAGTTAGTGCCACAAGTGGCGGCCTAGACGGCAAGATCTTACTAGTTTTTGTATATTTCCTTACATTTTGTCTGTTAAGTTGTTCATGATGATGGGTACTATGGACCCCTTCGGCTTAGAAACTCTTTCCGCAACACCAATTATATGTAGGCAAAGATCTTAGTATCTATTTGAAATTACTAATATTAGATCTATACATAAATGAAGGAATACGTTAGCGAGAGTTAAGAGTGTGATTAGACTTAAATTCACCGTAGTACTTGTAGAAGGAAGTATAAGGACTCTACCGCTCTACCTAATTAATTCACCTTTTCAGATTTAGATGAGCTTTATATCGGTCTCGGATACATTTGAATCGCAGAACAATAAACCTCATAAATATGTAAAGCTTCCCTTCCCTTTGAGCCTTTATTCTTCTATCCTCTCTTCCCCAAAAAGAGGTTTAGGGAAATACTGACACCGCGTTTTGTAGACTAACTTTATTTTTGAGCAAACACCGATTTGCAAACAAAACATAGGTAGGTATATTTAGAGGCAACACACTGTAATGTTCAGTAACTTAGCATGTAATATGAGTAAGGCTATGATCAAAATGTTTCGACATAGAAGAATCTGAATATCAAGCTCAAGCGCATCCTAGTTATGTCGTGGATTCTTGATCGTAAACCACACTGAAAGTAAGCAAAAGTTGACGCAAGGTACTTCCAATAACATGTTTGCTACGCGTTATTTTTTTAGCATTTACTCTTATTTCCAACTCTTAATTTTTACGTTTGAGTTGGCTTCTATTTATAATAGAATTTTTTCAATAACAAGAAGCATTTTTTACATTAGCCACATTTTAGTCCATAATTAACGTCAAATGTTTCTTTTACTAACTATATTCAGTGTGGTAAATAAATCTTGACGGCATAAGCCTTAGTATTAAACAACGTCAAAGTCTACTTAAATCGTGACTTATAACCCCGATCGACATAATTATCTAATCAGAGCAATCACGAGATCCCTTCATCTTGCTCAAATTGAAAGTAACATCATCGCGAAATTACCAAACGAGCTGTCTAAACCTCAAGCAATTTGAGAGCCAAGGCCCAAGTTTCCGAGTTCATTTGGGGTTTTTCGAGGCTCTATCGATCTTGCAAGGCTGGTGTTATCTGCTTTGGTACAATTTTCACTTTTCATCGTTATTTCGGGACGGAGTAAGTCAACACTACCCTCCATTTATTTCAGGCTTACGAGGACGAATCTGAACAAAACTTGATACCTATTTATTTTGAGCCGGGTCTCGGTAAGCTCATTTATTTTAGGTTTATGAGAAAACAGAGGGAATAAACTCGTTTTCTAGAAATTCTGAAAATAAATTTTAACATTGCATAGTCTCCTGTTGACTAAACGAACGGCTTAGTATTTATTTTTATACTTATGTAATAATATGTTAATAGCAGAAATCCCATATTTTTCTCTTAGGGAAATTGAAAATGTTACTTCTATAGATGAAATAGGTATGTTAGATGAGACACATCCGAAACTAATACCAAAGTTCTGACATGTCGTCATTATCAGCACATCTTAAGTGGCGACTCAACCATGACGATACATTTTGTTATAGGTACTACTACAGTCCCGCCGCTGAAAGAATGCATCTGATAGCTGCAATTACATTGTAAAAATCTGAATGAAAACATTTCCATTTAACTGTAGTAAAATGTTTACCAGCTACGATCTTATATACCTTCAAAAAGCTAGTAAAAGTGATCATAATTACTGTTTTCGTTCACCTGTTTACAATATTATGGCAACTGTCAGATGGATTCTTTCAGCGGCCGTACTTTAATGTCACCGGGAAATAAATAAAAAATGCTTACTTTTTGCGATATTTGTATTAATTTTCAATTATGTACATACTTACTTGCATGTCCTTAATAGAGTGAAACTACAAGGCTAAAAATAAAAAATAAATCCAGTTTTTCCGGGTCATTGTACTCATCGTTGTGTGGAAATTAGGCATTGAATAAAACTTTTAAAGTTAAAAATACAGTGTGACATGTTGTCAGCCAAGTAATGGCTATCTTAATGAGGTCTCTTAGGTAAATAAGGGCACACCTCATCGGTTCAGTGTCCGTGGTCCGTTCTGTGCATTTCTTGCGTCGCGCCGTGGACCCATTCGCATAGCTCACGGATGAGTCACGCTTGCAAGACGGTTCTGCGAATCGCATCTATGATACACTCATGGGAAATTAGGAACAGGAATTAAGATTTTGTGATTATTTACTTTGCCAAATTGAGAAACAAAGCCAAATCCGGCTTGGTTTGACATTGAAGGTTGGAGACTCGGAGGTTGGAGAGATGTGATGTGTGTGAATCATATTCTACACGTCGTCGTGTGACTATTGAGGTGTGCTCTAAAAGGTTTAGGTTAGGTTGCAGAAAAAAATAATTGACGAGTGAAAAGTTGTGCCATGCCAATTCCACGAGAAACGTTTCACAAAAAAAAAACTATAGTTTAGGGATACTATACCCAGTACATACCCCAAATTTTTTTACGCGATTGTGGGCGGCCCCAAAATGTAATGGTGGCTAATTTTGAGACTACATCAGTTAATAGGTCATAACTTCACGTGTAAACGCATTTTAATAAAAAAATTACTTATTACTAGTTGTTGCATGAAAAGGTACTCTTTTTATCCTTAATGAAGTTAAAATTAACGGGGCTCTTTTCGTCTGCAACTCTCTCGCTCGCACATTTTTACATTATTCACGATATAAAATTACTGAGTCTGAATTTACAAAAAGTGACACAACCAAGTTTTGCTGACTATCATAACATTATAAACAAAAAATGTTTTCGATATCTTTTAATTTGTCGGAGTAACATAAAAAGAAAAAAAATCACATGTTACCATTTTCAGCGCAAATATTCAATCAAAAGAAAATTATTCTCTTACTGCTTTCATTCTCACAATTATTGTTTGTTTAAGATATTTTCATTTGGAGCATGTATTCCTTAGCCAAATAAGTCTCTTAATGCAAACAGTGACTTGTCAGTGGATAAGACGACCTCCTTCCGGGCCTCTAATGTTAGCACACGTTACTAGGTTAACCTTTCTTTATTTAAGTCTCCCATTGCCATTGATAAATGGACACTATGATAATACAGATGGCTCATTCATTAATATTGAATGTTAGCTACAGGCTTGATAACTAGGTATAAATAATTTTTTTATATGTATAGTGCATTAATTCAGTGGCCGGCAACTAAAGAATTTATGGACAAACATGACAATGTGGGCCCAGGCGTAGCTGAGGCCAGTATACGTGAGTCCATAAATGCTCAATTGGGTACCAAGCCCAATATGTATATAGATCTTTTCTCAAATATTGCGTGAATATTCACGTAAACATGTAATATTTTGAGGTATATAATTTTCGCGTTTATTTAAAACGTTGTTTAGTAAACAAACTTCGAAAAAAAAACACTTCGAAATGACCTTCGTCCAAGTTGGCTTATAATATGGGCTCAAAGGCCAATCACGGGACATCGGGAAATATTCAACAATTTTTTGTCTGTATAAGATACCTACTCATAACCTCTATGCATTCGCATCTTTTTAGTAGAAAGACATAAATAAACCTTTTTTTTCACATTGAAATATTGTACACATGTAGGAAGGTATAGTTAATCAGAGGAGACAAAAATTAGCCACCAACCAATGTCCCAACGGTCGTGGAAGTCCAATTTTGTTATTACAAGTGTTCTTCACTAAATATACATACAATAAGCAATACGATAAACATTTTCTCAAACAGGGTATTAAATGTGGAGACAACACATTTAATACCCTGTTTGAGAAAATGTATTTTATGTATTTCTACTGTAAAATAGCTCTACCTACGTTATCTACAAATTCTACTATTACATAGATGTAACCCCGTGTAGTTTTGTAGACAATCATGTTTTACAAGTGACTAGATGTGGTCTAAGCTCTAAACCGGTAGTATAAAGCAATAAAGCCAGTTTTTTTTGCTCTACTAACTGTAAAAATAAAAGAGGGACTCGCCTAATATAACATCTTAAAAATAAAAGCAGTAGGCATTAATAAACACATTCGTTTTACAAAAAACATTTTTAAAGAAGAAAACTAAACTAACTACAGACTAGTAGATTTTGTCACAAGGCATTTCTTAACAACGAAAAAAAAAACTAACAAATCAAGTGTGAAAACATTGAGACATAATCCTAGGGTTACATCTCATGAGTTAAAATGGTTTATCTGACTACATCAGCCATTCAGCGACGTCAGGAGCTCAGAAGTTTTGGCGCCCACATGAAAAAACCTGTCGTATCATTGTATTATTTTCCTAAACATGTGTGTATTCGACTGTTGATGTGTAATAATGGTGGATTTTTATAATTGTTCGTGCTCCCGTGTGGACAAGTGTTATAATGAGGTGAAACCTGTGTTTTCATGTTGTTTTCCAAAACTCCATATAGAAGCCTATCTATAGGTAGAGTCACCACTATCTTCTTTAAATACGTAAGACGAGTCGGTAAAGCCTTAATGACTTAAGCCTGCCCAGTGATAGGCGAAAAACAAAAATATACTAATATCATTACAAAAAAAAACCCGCCGTTTTTGCTAAAACAGTCCTTCTTTTGAGCTATAAGCGATGATGCGTGCTCCATGCACGCTTGCCTAGAAAAAACCGATTCATGCACCCATGATTTGAAGACACTCGGATTTTAACTATCGGGGAACACTGATTCAGGCAGCGCATTCCACAGACTAGAAAAGTGGAATCAAAGCGCGTCGTACGGGTTTTGGGAATATCAACCAAGAAGCGGTGTCAACTAATAAGTTGTTTCATAACTCACAGACCACCAACCCTAAGGCTACTGGGCTAGTTTCTGTCCTTTATCGTAATAGGACTAAAAGCTCTAGACGTCTACGAGGGTAGATCCAGACAATGTGTAGCGATAAAGACAGCCTAGAATAACCTAGTTAGGCAGGCGCCTTCGATTGAATTAGGCTCTGTAAGTACCTATACCGTTCCTAATGGCTATTGTACGTACCTACAATAGTTAATAGGGCCATCGACCTTTTTAGTCTACGAGGTTGCCAAATATTACAATTCCAAATTTTATTGATATTTCTATTTAGTCAATCGAATGTGGCATGGGTCATGGTCATCGAATCTTTCAGTCTAAATGTGCACGCACCTACACAACGCTACGCATACATAATACTGCAAAAGATGGAGGGGCGTGCACATTTAGAATGAAATATAATACCTATAAGCACACCTTTAAGTGCACTTTGGTTGCAACACAGTGCAAGAAGCAACCTACAACAACGCAATAACTTTCCTTTGGTTCAGGCTATCGTACCGATTCACCGATATCGGCTTTATCACTGTTTATCGGGACCGATAAGCTCTGATAACGAGATAGGGACGGCCGGTACTGTCCAACAAATGGCTATTCAATATTTACTTGCATATTTAAGTTTATGAAGTGTATTAAATTTTCATAAATGAAATATTTGTTGTTACCTAGGTTTTGTATAACTTCTTAGTACGCGTACTTGCGAAAAACATACACACACACAGGGTTATTTTTAAAGTAAAAAAATGTCTACCGAACATTTTCCCTACATAATATTTAACAACTTTTGTTCCATTGCTTTTAATTCGTCTTTTTGCATCTACACAAAAACGAAATCTAAATATCAATAAATATGCGGTCTCAAATGAAAATCGGCGGGGTCCGGGTGAAGCGTAGGATCTGACTCTTTCATCTACAAAATAAAAAGCAGAACTTTTTTTTGAATTGTTATGTGTTTTGTGCAAAGTTGTAAAATCTGATGTAGTGAAGTTACCGCAAGAGGTGTTTGGCACTTGCATTTCTAATAACCCTGTATAATTGGAAAGTTGAAAGTAAAAACTGTAGGAAATCCGTAAAAAATTGTCGTATTATTTCAGTCTATTTATACTACAGACTAGATAGATACTATTATTTCAAATCGACGAAGTAAGACAACAAAGGCAACCAAAATTAAAAATCAATAGCTGTTCAGGTGGTTAGATAGGTACCTCAAGAATGCTTCCAACGCGAGCTCTCACAAAAAACGTTAACGCCTTTTCTGGACGCTTACGAAATACGTAATTTGGGTTTCGAATGGTCCTGGCATTCGAAACCCAAATTACGTTACTATGTAAGGAATCCCGTGCGTGGTTTTGCAGAACCCCTGATCTTTAAATAACCAAGCCCAGTAGCAATTCGCCTTCTTGCCTTGCCGGCCTTTGCGGCGTCCTTTGGCCTTCTCCGGGGAATGCTCTCCACACCCTTATTAGGCTACATAATAACCCGTCGTTCCTGTATCCTCTTCGACAGCACCGATTGTTCGCCCCAGTTTGGAAGACGGTGGCATTTTCGAATCACATTTGAAGTCGTCAAGTTTTTCTGTTCATATTTAATACCTGCCCAAGATATAGGTTTGAGAAATTCAAGAATAATCAATACCATCTATACGTAATACAGTTTACCTTATGCAACGTTCTTCCATGAGTTACTATCTCTTTGTCCTATCGCTTGGCTGCGTATTAACTGCATTGCAAGTGTCCTATTGAAATACTTGTTAATTTAAGCTCCCTGACATTTTAAACGGTATTAAGCTCACACGGGTTGCGCCGATATGCGCGCAAACAATTTAGGGCTTGCGCCTAAAATACTTGGGTGTCGTAAGGCGCTGCAGCGGCGACAATGTGGTCGACCGCCAGCGCCTTATAAGGAGGCTGCACACGAGGCCGCTCTTCGGCTAGCTCCACAAGAACCGCGCAAACATATTCAACCCTGTTAACCTTTTAGTTCAAAGCCTCTCTGTAACCCAACAATTAATGCAGCGACTTCCTATCAAACCGTACCATCTGGAACTTAATTGCAGATCGCTGTTGAACATATTTCTTACGTCTCTTTTTATACCGATAACCTCATTCGCTCTCTATAGCACTCCTTTCAAGGTGTGCTATTTCTGTCGAAGAACGCTTTATCGGTGATCGACACGGATTCATATCGCGTATCAATTACTCTCGGAAGATGATATGCCGGCAGACTCCCAGAGATAAGACACGTCGCGAAAACCAGCACTAATTCTCTTTAGAACAACCTAATCAGAACTCACGCAGTACGGGTCGCGGGGAATCAAATGTGGACCTAATAGTTGCCAGCACTTAGAGCTGCAATAACTTTGAAAGCTGATACGATCATGTGGTTTCTGCACACGTTGGACTTCTGCACGCGTTTCAAAAGGACGTAACATAGCTTTTTAACTATGTATTAAGTATTTGACGCTCTTGACGATAGAACTTTATTTACCGTGAACTTTTCATGGTTGTAACGAAAGCCTCGGCAGGGGTATGTCAGAATGGGAATCATTTCGAAGTCAAGTGCTACCGTTTGTCACGAATCGTTCTGAAGACTACTTGGAACTATGCGGATACAAAGAGGACTGATCTACCTTCTGATTTAACGTTCAGTAAAACCACAGGAACCGAAAAATGCTTCTAGGTACATGCTCTTAAGGGCGGCCTCAGTACATCAAAACAAACAACTTTTGTTTTACGGCCAAAATTCGCAGAAAATAATAATCTGATTCATAAATTTTGCCGGGAGTGAATGATTTTTTTGTGTGGAACAGCAGACGTTTTGTCGCGAATTTAGAACAAAACTTGTTTATTTTGATGTACTGAGGTATGAGGATCCTAACTGATTACCAGTGGCCCTGTAAAGCTTTCCCTAAAGTATGTTTTGGAGCTTTATTTGCATCGCCAATTAGGTTTGAAACTGTTCGATTTTACAGTCATTTAATATGTAAAACTATTCATGGGATGTATACTAAACTCGGGCGCTGAGGACCGGTTTAATTAAATCTCGCGTCGCCTGAAAATTGTTTTGGTTATAAATTAACTGGAGGGCGTTCATCATCCAATTTGCGATTTTAAGATAAAGTTAATGCTAACTTTCGACGGCCATCGACCGAGAAAAGATCGTAAAAAATATTATGAGACAATTAAGTAAAATACGGGTACGCTGCCAAATTGGTAGCTGCCAACAGAGCTTTGAGTATTTGAATTACCTTTAGATCTTTAATGATCTTATGGACTGGTTTTTTCCATCTGTTTTTACATAGTATTTAATTTACTTAGTTAATAAAATGACTTACCCATTTAATAAGGTAAAATTAAGGTCTTCACTTCAGACAGCATGATTTCTAAAACCAGAAATATCAAATGCATTTTAATATTATTGATGAATGGTCCTTATTCTATCTAGAGAATGGTCGGTAAGATCTTGACTTGGTTAATAGCCGCTCTTGCAGTTTAATATGACGGGTCAATTGATCAGACGCGGCTCACGCGGCTGTAGCGGTTTTGCTGCGCTAGACATGCTATCGACCTAGATAGGTACTAACGTACCTACACTCCGTAGGTACCTTCGCTAAGCACTAACCACAATTCAATTGATTGATTGCTATCAATTTTCGAGTAGACGGCATTACTCAGCTGTGACAAATAACCTCAACGTGTGTCGGCTCATTGCTACATGCATCTAGAGCTAACAAATCTGGGTAATTCGGTCGCGCAATGATACCTACATAGATTTCGCTAATGGACCAACAATGTCTAAGAACGTGTTGAAAATATTAAGGTGCCGTCCATTAATCATGTGATGTTTTTTAACACTTTTAACCCCCCCCCCCCTCTCCCTTGGTGATACGTGGTGAGGTTTAAAACTACCCCTTCCCCATCCAAAATCACGTGTATTGTTAGTACCTACAAAGAATTTTAATTTTTTAGAATATTATCTTTAAATACAGGTATAAAAGTATAATCTAATTTTATTCTAGAAAATTAAGGAACATAATAAAAATGTCTAGATGTCTAGAGGTCACTCTACACGCCGCTTTTCGGTTTAAAAACCGCGCGTTTGACGAATAAATAAATACACGTGATATCTTACTACCCCCCGTCTTGTGATATTTCGTGATTTTTGCCGAACCCCTCCCCTCCCCTTTCGGAGCCTCACTTGATTAATGGACGGCCCCTAATTTAAACAACTAGCAGTTGCCCGCGACTTCGTACGCGTAGATTTCATACAATATTTCAACCCTCTTTTGTCTCCTTTTTCGGCTGTCGTAAAATTCTTTCTTAACGGATGTCTATACACCGTAAGGAATCTACCTACCAAAATTCAGCTTTGTAGGTCAAGTTGTTTTTGAGATTTCGTATACTAGCTGAATCCCGCGGGTTTACCCAGGATTTTCCAGTTTTTCCCATTTGCTGGGGGAGAAAATTATACCCTATGTCCGTCCTTATGAATTCAGCCAAAATGCGTTAAGATCGGCTTTTTTTTATATTAGATGTTAAATCTCTGTGTGCCCTGTAATTTCGCTGGAAACATTGCCAACAATTTTGTTGCTGTATTGTTAAAGCAAGATATCGTTACACATCTCGAGACGGCGACAACTTGTCGCAATTAGAGCGGTATGTATGAAGATAAATCGTAAACGACCAACCGACGACAAGCTATGACTCTGGCAACTTTCTGATTGCTTTTTAACTTGCCGTTTTCTGATCGTTTATCATTTGCAAGTCTGTGTTGAGTCTCTCAATGTCTGATGGAGACAGGACTGCGATAATTTTACTGTTATTAATGATTATTCCTTTTCTGGTGAAAATGAGTCCGAGCTGGGCTCAGCAATTTTATATATCTTCGTAAGACACTACTGCATGACATGACAATTTTGGATTCTTGGTCTTCTACCACGTTCACCAAGTTGCATTACTAATGTGGTAGTAAACGAGATCAAAATTATTTTCATTCCCCACGACAATACCAAACTTAATTCCCCGAACATTTGAAATTTGATTTTCATTATGAAAACCTAAACAGAATTTGGATTTAATAGTCACTTCTCAGGAAGCAAAGCAAGGCAATTTTTTCACTAAAGTCCGGCCGCAAAGAAAATGTGCCTGACAGCTGTAATAAAAAAATAAAAAATAACATTTCCTTTGATATAATATACTGTATTGTATTGGCTACCAGCTAAAATCTTACGTTCAAAAAGCTATTATAAGTATCAGAATTTAGAATTTACTGTTTTAGTTCAGATTTTGCTATAGAAACTGTTAGACAAATTCTCTCAACGGGCCCATTTTATAGCAAAGATGTAAACATAAGTATTAGCATAGCAAAAAAAAAACGGGTTAAATCAGTATACTCGTACCTATGCTAATAAAAAACTGAGTTTACGATTTTAGAACAAAGTTTTTTTTTTTTATATGAACTGGTGATATTAGAGTCATCAACTTTCTCATCAGACACTTTATTTAAATGTGAAAAAAATGTCATGTTATGGTTCAGAAAAATGTGTTAGTTTTTTTGTTCTTTTTCTTTTGTTTTTGGCTCTACGCGAGCTCTACGTAAAAATAAGTTCCGAGTCACAAAGTCAATCAATAATCTTGTTTATATCCGACCATAGACCTAAAAATTTTTTGCTACGCAATAAATCTATGTATCCGACACATCAACTCTCACATAAGGTGACATTTCTTTGTTTGTTAACATCATTGCGCGGAACACTATTACTCTCGAGCATAATTGCTACGAATTTAAACATTAAACCGTTTATATAATTTTTCAAGTAATAGTTTGTACCCTTAGTTTTGTATCCTTTTTGTGAAATAAAAGACGCTAAAAAAACCCACCCAATATGGAACAATTCAAGCAGGCGCCATGCAAGTACTTAACCAATTGAATTGGCAATTGTACTGAAGGTCAGTGCTAATATTTCCCGGTGCATTGACACTACACCTGAGTTGTTTACTCTGGCCATCGACCTGTATAAAAAGTAACGAGAGTCAGCCAGACACATTACTGCAAATTGACTCCATATCTGCTGATAGCGACCAGTCATTGCTGTAGTAAGTGTTGTGGTTGAACGTTTACTTGATCTAGATATTGATACTTAGTAGTTTGTCCATAGTACCTAACGGTTGAATCGCACATAAAAACAATACTTTGTTAATTAAATTGAATTTATTGAACTCATTTAGAGAACAGGAAGGAAGAGAAAATTTATAGATTATGTGCACACTTTTCCGGCGTTTGGCACTGTTATTTTTTTAAGTTTCCATAATTATAACTATGTATTAAGTCGTCGCTCACAAATATCCGAACGAAAAGTAGGCTCATTCTAGGCAAGCGAGCTCCATCATAGAGCGCACCAGTCGCTTAACATCAGGCGAGGATGATGTCAAAGCTAATTGAAAAAAAAAAAAATAAGTCTATTTAATTTAATGGTATTTCTAAAATTGTATATAAACTGAAATAGGTAAATTCGGGGCACTTTTTACGTGAATTTTGTTGAACTAGATTCAACATCCATGTGTTTGTAAATCTATAAATCATTAGTTAGTTACTAATCTCTGTCATAGTAGTACGAAATATAGTAGGCTCAGATCAAATAGAAAATACAGTAGGTAAGTTAGTTTACTTGAAATCTAATTAAAGTCTAAAAGTCGAGGCTGAAAGTCGAAGAACATTTCGGAATATTTTAGAGGTCTAGACATTTTGTGGTTTCTAGCTCTAAAACTCTGTCTGATTGTGGATACGTGGGTAGGTGTCTTACATACTCCTGGTTGACAAATCCAAAACTTTTGAATCACAAATTATATTCTCCACGAGAGTCCTCATTTAAGTAATTATTTCTAGAGTAAAGTTTCCCTTCGAACAGTACTTGTTCCAATCCGAAATTATTAAGCCGTAAAGGCACCGAAAGTGATCAGCGGATCCACTCTTATCTCTTTAGTCTTATCTCTCCAATGCAAAGCGCTCTGAAGATCATTTATTACGATTCAATTGGAATTTCAGAATTTCGATATTAAATTATGCCTTTGCGCGCGATAACGCCCACCAACGTTCTAGTATTGGGTGGTCTTTGATGCCACCGAAAACTGAACATCAGACCAGTTCACAATTCTCAAACATACATTGCAAAGTGGTTATTATTATATGTGTCTCTACTTTTGTTTTATTATAAGAAGAAATATCATGTTCTTCGCTGTTTGATGGATTGAGATCGTGCTACTTGCTGAAAAGTCATTAGCGATGTTCCATGACCGAAGAGCGGGCTCCGAACAATATGGCTCAGAAATAAAACAAAGCGGACAATGCCACCAGGATATTGTATAGGTACCTAACCTTCTTTTGCGTTTTAATGAAACTCCTACTTGCGTGTGAACTGTATCTGTAAAAACAGGATTTATGCACAAATTTATAAGAAATTATAAAAAAGGTGTAAAATGAGGTTTTTAGTTTTTATTAGCATAAAGATGTTTTTTTTTTCATTTTTCTACTCACTAAGTCAACACGAAATCTCGAAAACTCACTTGACCTACCAATCTAAAATTTGGCAGGTACATTCCTTAGGGGATGAAGAAATTTTTTAAGAAAGGATTTTAATTCGTGCGTTTTGTTACTTCTATTTTTGAGGTTTTTCTCATATTTTTTCCAAAAGTAGGTATAGCTGGCTAATGTAAAATGTACCAGTTACGGTTGCCTCTATAATTATGAAATCTGTATATTAAGATATCGTAGATATAATTTAGTAAATAGGTATATGAATTAATAAAAAAAAACTGGGAGAAATACAGAGTTCCTTTAAAAAAAACTTCAGAGAAGCGAAATGTTCATATTCATGTTTAGGTATTTACGGTCTCCTAGATAAAACATTCAGTTTTGATATGACATCATTTTTATAATTTAAGTTAACCATGGAAGTAGACATACTAAAATTAGAACGACCAAAATTGCTGAGAGTGGGAAAAGAGGGCCTTAACTAACTACCACTAGCTGTCAATCGCTACCAACTGCACGTAACTTTTAACTTTTCATGCACATAAATCAGGTAGTCTCTCACATCATTGAAAGCAAACGGTCGTGTCTCGCCCACGAGATACTATCGACCGCCGTTAATTTAATCAAATGCACCCTTCTCACACTCGCCACTATCAGATCGCACTTTCACTGATCAAATTTTTGCTAAAAGCCGGTCCGGGTTTCGCGAAAGTGGTTGGTCTGGTGAAGGCTTTATGCCGTCGCAGTTGCATAGACAACACTACATCGTAGTACACAGCCTGTCACAATTACTTTCAGTTGCTCCTGCTACCCTGGTACCGCGGATCAGCCAACTAATGTTATCGAGAATTAACGACTGGTGTTTGATTGTTTATAGAAACGGTTATTAAATCATTGAGTTGTCTATTAGCTTGGAAAGTTAGATATATTTTATTATCGACTGAAAGTAGGTACCGCATTGCGTACTACATAGGCACTTTAATGTCTATTTCTAATATGACTATTGACCAGGTGACTTTATTTTCTGAAAAATATTATAGACTTGCGTAAAGTTGTCGTTGTCTAATAGGTTGACATTGCTTAGGGTCTCTTTGTAAGTAAAATATGTAAATATGTATTATGTGTAGGGTTGCCATCTCTAAAATTTGGCAACCAGGACAAGACTCTTGAAAACTCTGGATTTTAGAGCCGAGAACCCGGACATGTCAACAGGTTTTTTTAAACATAGTGTAAAAATCGCGACGTGCGGGCACAGTGTGTGTCGCGGGCGGGTCAAGACTTTAACCGTCTTACTACAAAAGATTTAAGAACGCTTTAGACATGTGTTAAACAGGTGTTTCACAAATGTCATACCACAAATCCACGTCTAGCACTCGTCTATGGTTAGACATGCTTTAGCCATTGTTTAAATCTAAACAGCCCCAAACCCTTGTTTTAAGACGTGTCTATCTCAGTTTTGTAAATTTTATTCATTTTGCTTGTGAATTTATCCATTAAAACAATGGATTTTATTGATTTCATTGATTTTATCGATGATAACGATTTAGAGGACTTAGAATTTATGGACAATTATAGAGATATAATACATCGTGAACGAGTTAACCCCTTTGACAATTACAGTGATCTAAATTTTAAAAAAAGATACAGGTTTACGAAAGAATTCGCCAATAAAATTGTAGATTTGGTAAAAGACGAGCTGCCGTTTGATCCTCGTGGTGGATCCTTGGGTCCCCAATTACAAGTTGCTTGCGCTTTACGGTGCTGGGCACGTCATCAGGTAAGCATGATTTAATGTTATTAATTGATATCTTCATAGACCATAGTTTTACCGTTTAAATCATATTTTATGTGCTAAGTACCTTTTTTTTTCGAGGGGTATCTTCCAAACATACCCGGCTGCATTGGGGTGCAGCCAGGTTATGTAGGACTAGCTGCGCCCCGCAGTTTCACCCGCGTGATGATGAAAATTGGTGATGATAATGAAAAGTAGCCTATGTGTTAATCCAGGACACAAGCAATGTATATTCCAAATTTCATTCAAATCCATCCAGCCGTTTCTGCGTTATTGAGTAACAAACATCCATCCATCCAAACTTTCACATATATGATATTAGTGAGATTATATCCACTAAACGACCCCTCCCCCCCCCCCCCCCCCGGTGACCAGCCTTAGTGCTTGACAAGAGGACTCCGGGATCTCCAGAGGAACGCACCGGACCCCTCAGCACTGCGCTACGGCTCCTCCCTAGACAACTGCGTGTTGACTCAGTCCCTCCACTCGGGACAACGTTGGTCACACAACGTTCTCTCGCTGGGCACGCTTATGTGGATGGTCAGAGCCCCAACTTTGACCATCCCGAACCCTTTGTTCCCCTTTTAGTAGGCTTTTACTACTGGCAGGGGGTACCGGTGCCGCATTCTATTGCCCTGGTGCCGAGGGCTAATGAGTAATTAACTGATATCTTCATAGATCATAGTTTTACCGTTTAAATCATATTTTATGTGCTAAGTACCTACCACATAATTTATTGACCTACTTTATTTCAGATACAAGATGATACTGCCGATTTGCACGGAATTTCACAGCAAGTAGTTAGCAAGACTTGCAAAAATGTATCAGAGGCTTTGGCTAAGAAGGCTCATATGTTTATAAGTATGCCATCTACACTCGAGGAGCAGCTAAATACGATGAGTGATTTTAGAGCAATTTCGAATTTCGGTACTGTTATTGGGGCTATTGACTGCACCCACATTAGGATAAAAAAAGTAGGAGGAGACTTCAGCGAAGCCTATGTGAATAGAAAGGGATATTTCTCAATAAATGTGCAGGTTGTCTGTGATGCGAATTTAAAAATTCGAGATATTAATGCACGATGGAGAGGAAGTGCTCATGACTCCCGGATCTTTAATGAAAGCTCTATTAAACAACGTTTGGAAAATGGAGAGTTTCGTGGAAGGCTTCTTGGTGATAGTGGTTATGGGTGTACTCCACACCTTTTTACTCCAGTGCTCAACCCACAGAACCAGAAGGAAGAAGCTTACAACAGGGCACATATTCAGACAAGAAATACAATTGAAAGGTGTTTTGGCTTGTGGAAGCAAAGATTTAGATGTCTTTTAAGAGGCATGTATATGAAATTAACCACTGCCAAAACTACAATAGTGGCTTTAGCAGTACTGCATAACATAGCCATTGATATGAATGAAAGTAGAGAAATCATTCGCTATGTACGTCAGCGGAGGGCAAGACAACAGAACCCTCCAGATACACTAAGAGGAAATATTGCAAGAAGGAACTTTATTGAGAACCATTTTTAGTTAATTCAATTGTTTTATTGTAATATATGAAATAAATGTAAACTCAGTTTTTTTTAATCATTTTATCTCCGTCTCTTTTTCTCTTTTTCAAGTTTTAAGATTTCCAATTCCAATTTATGTCTCAGCTCTTGGTGTCGTAATTCTTGTCTCTGATACTGGAGTTTTAGAGCATATTCTTCCTCCAGCAGTTTAAATGTTTTTTTCTTAATTTCTGAGTTTGTTTCTACCACAGCAGCTTTATGGCTTTTTCTGAAAAAGAAAGTATTGTTATATGTAGTTGCAAGTTACAACAATATCCCATGTAAGGTTATTACAAAATAAAATCAACGTAGGTACATATATAAAGATCAATGTCAAATTTATGGCATAAAATATAATATGATATACTTAGAATGTAAAGGGTTTTCCAATAAGAGGTGTTATTTTGATATTCAAAGAAAAATGCCATTTTTTATTATAAATCATCAGATGTTTATTTCATTACAAAGAGGAAGGTATGCCGTTAATAGTGGAAAATAACATCAGGCAAATGACCACCACGGCCACGCTTACAGGACAAAATCCTTTTCATGAAATTTTCCATAACTAAATCGCAAAGTGGCTGCTCTATGTCCTCGATAGCCTCACGAATTCCATCTTTGAGGTCTTGAATCGATACTGGGCTGTTGGCGTAGACCTTCTCCTTCACGTGGCCCCAAAGAAAGAAGTCGCAAGGTGTTAAATCACAAGATCTCGGTGGCCAATTGTGATCACCTCTTCGAGAGATAACACGGTCCGGAAACTTTTCCCTTAAAAGATCAATGGTTTCGTTGCTTGTGTGGCACGTAGCGCCGTCTTGTTGAAAGTGAACGTTGTCCAGATCAATACCATCCAATTCCGGCCATAAAAAATCGTTAATCATCTCTTGATAGCGCAATCCATTCACCGTAACTGTTGCGCCAGCCTCATTTTCGAAAAAGTAAGGTCCAATGACTCCGCCGGACCATAAACCGCACCAAACAGTCACACGTTGAGGATAGAGAGGCTTTTCAACAATAACTCTTGGGTTTTCTGAGCCCCAGATGCGACAATTTTGCTTGTTGACGAAGCCACCGAGGTGGAAATGGGCCTCATCACTGAAGATGATTTTTCGATGGAATTCCGGATCATTTTCATGCATTTCAACGACCCAATCAGCAAAGTCACGACGTTGTTGATGATCGGCCGGCTTGAGTTCTTGTGTTAACTGGACTTTATAAGCCTTAAGACCCAAATCTTTATGCAAAATACGGTGTAATGACGTTTGTGGAATACCTAATTCCAAAGAACGACGAGGAATGGACAAACCTGGGTTTTCTTCAACACTTTCGGCTACAGCAGCAATATTCTCGGCTGTTCTTGAGCGACGTGCACGGGTTTTATTCTTCTCATCACTAACTTGTCCCAACAGCTCGAATTTTTCCACCAATTTCTGTATTGCGGTCCGACAAGGTGCTTCACGACGACCCAAAAATGTTCGAGTTTTACGAACCGTCTCTGCCAAATTTTCACCATTTTTATAGTGAATTTTAATAATTTCAATGCGTTGTTGAAGCGTGTATCGTACCATTTTTATTAATGGCGTAGTTTCTACTTGTCAAATGCCAAGAAATGACAGCTTCAAAAGTGACATCTACCGAAATAGCGGGCTATTCAAAATAACACCTCTTATTGGAAAACCCTTTACTAGTGACCCCCACGGGTGTAATTTACACGCGAAGCTAGAGCGGGTCGCTAGTTATATATCACCTTCCGTGAAAAACTATCTAACTGTTGGTAAAAACCGCATCAAAATCCATTACGTGGTTTAGTAGGAGTTAGCGGTTATACAGAATATGAACTATCCATACCAAACATCAAAATCTACTTGGATTTTGATGCAGTTTTCACCAAAAGTTAGATAATTTTCACGGAAGGTTTATATATTATAATAAAACTTACACCTGTGCGAAACCATGGCAGGTCGCTATTATATTCCTATATCTTCCTATAAATCAAGCTGTTCATAGATGAAAAGTTCAGATCAGCGAGCACAAGCGAACGGCCAAACAAATGCAGCAGGGATACCTTGTTTCAATAATATGCATAGATAAATAAATAAATCAGTGAGAATAGATTAAACACCATTGAACCTTCCCAGCACTTGAGATTTACCTCGATGTTCAATTTTAATGGTTCATCTTGCGGTTGAGACAGTCCAGCATTTTGTTTTGAAGTAGATGGACCAGCGCAGACCAAATCAATGATCACCTCATCTTTTTTGCATCATGTATGATTTCCTGTAAAAAGATGAGGAGGCTGTGATTATTTCAACAGTTTGTTTCAGCTGAACCACACCCTTTGTTTTACCAGTTATTTCTTGAAACCTGTGATAGACAACATTGTATAAATTTAAAATAATACCTATCCACGAGCTTTGTAATAGGGTAGAAATATTTAAAACATGTTTGTGTAAGCAGGTAGGTACAATACTTACTTCTTTTGAACTATACACCACTTACTTGCTGCACTGCTTGCTTTCTCTTTTTGTATTGGTATCTGTATTTTTACATTCGATGATAGGTGCCGAGTCTTTCATGATGTCAATGAAAATCTCCTAGAATGAAATATTTTATAATTAAAAACATTACCTACAACGTAAAGTAGAGGTAAATTTAAATTAATAGCAAAATAATACAGTAGAATAGCGTGGTATTTTTAGCATAGGTACATACCTTGTCTTCTGCAGTCCAGTTTTCTCCGCGATCTCTGTGCTTCTTGTCCATTTCGAATTTATAAAATTATCTTTGATGTCGTTTCAAATAGTTAACAAAAACTATGAAATTAACTCAAATTAATATTTTTATGGCGTTAGCTATGTTATGACAACCAAAGCAAGAACTCTCAACTCAAGTCATATTTGTCAAACTTTCTACGCCAATAACGTTCCGTTTCATCCTATAGTTTTACCATACTGCTACAGCGATGTTCATGGTTTTACTCGATGCTCGGCTGATTAAAATGGAAATTGTCCAAAATAATCCCCAAATAATGATAATTTGGTGGTCAAACAATGGTCAGACATGAACCTGTACACGATAAAAATAAATTAGATACCAAAATGAATTGATTTCTCATAATTGGTTCTGCTTGAAATGAAACGATTCTAATTATTGCCATATTAGAAAAAATTAGCATCAAGTTACGCTGTGTTTATGCAAACACATGTTAGACATGGTTTTATGGTAAGAGAAATAAAACACCTGTTAAAACGGTATTTAACTTTTAGACACTGTCTAGCTAAACAGGTGTCTAGGCGTTGTTTTAAATATTTTTTGTAGTAAGACGGTAATTTTTTAAACCCGGACTACAAATGAAGCCCGTACGCTCCCCGGATGCCCTTTAAACTAGGACAAATCCGGGGAAACCCGGATGGATGGCAACCCTAATTGTGTGTAATGTACGTAGACAGAGAAAACTGTTTTGTTTTGTTTTAAACAAAAGAATTTATTATTCTAAATCTCTTTACTTTGGTTCCTCCGTCTACGGTAATGTATCATGCAATATGTAACTCCTAAAAGGGCATAAAGGTCTGTCATAAGGTAAAAGATTCGCATTTAGGAGTTTTTATTACAAGCTCATTAATTATTTATCATTATCATGTTTCATGTTTGAATTTGTGTATTTTCCGTAATTCAAAGAGCCAAAATATTATTTTCATCATGATAACATAAATAAATCAGCAACGATCCCTATTATTTTGCCGTGTGGGTGAGCTCGTGTACTAGGGTACCAGGAGTCGTGTGGGACGAGACAAAAGGGGATTTGGGTTGTATGCAAACAACTTCTAACTACCCTCCGCGGGCAGGGACCGGAACAAACTTTCTCTGCGCCGGACATTACTCTGCCGTTTCACCCATAACCGTGTTTTAGATAATTGAATTTCCTTGCGTTGTTTACAGCGAAGCTGTTTATTAGGAAGGCTTTAGATGGGTGCCCGTGATGATAGCATCGCTTACAAACTCCTATAAATATCTCTTATCTTTGGTTTTATGTTTCCTATGGTTCTGTTGGGTGAGTATTTAGAAGAGTTTGTTTCCTGATTATGATTATATAAAAATTGGTACGTACCATAGAGGTTTCATATTTTCTTTTAAAAGTATCTAATATAGTCTGGTGTTTATGACAAAAATGAATCAACTCACAAATAAGCATGTAGGCATATAATTATATTACCTTTTTAATATTCGTTTTATTACGTACTCTTTATAATTGTAAGTATATAAAAAAAGAATGCACAAATGAGCCTTTTCATCGCCTGTCAGTGCAATTAGTGGTTATTTAGGCATTTTACAATCGTGTATCGGTTGCGTAAACCGGATTTACTAAAAACTATTATTTAGTGAAAGTAAATGCGTCAATGATCATTATCTACTGCTCGGTATAGTCTAACAATCACCAAAACTAACTCTAGCTCATCGGTAGTCTCAAAAAGTCTAAAGTTATTACGTTATTTGTAATTGTTGACATGTGCAATATTTATAGACTAAGCGATAACAGACACGCAAGTACCTAGGTATATAATTTTAACTCATAAATTTACAGCACTTTCAGCGCGAATGCTTAATGAACTGAAAACGTAACAGTCGTGTGGGTCAACTTTGTAGATAGCTCGTAAAATTTTATGGTCCTATTTACCGTACACTTTATCATAAAATATAACTCAAAGATAATTGGTGAAATACATACGTTTCCACATGACGACACAGCTATTCAGTTTTCATGCATTAATAAACCCTCTGCGTACACGCAAATTTAAAATGTTAATGCTTACTACATAGGGTTGTCTGTCAATTTTGAAAAGGAGATAACTGGATTAAATGTATGAAATTTGTTAGTTGTTCGCTAAACGTCTAAAGTTTCATTTAAAAATATGATTCAATTTTCAAAAGTAATAAAAAAAAACGGGATTGGAAACTGGGTCTAAGTCTGGAAAAACTGGTTAGATAGCACCCCTATGCAAGTGAAATATTGGCTTGCCTCCCTCGGGAGGTTATTCTCTCCAGAGAGCCACTGATGCGAACATTGGAGGCCCCCACACGCGTGTCGCCGCATTATATTCAGCGCACGTACCCTCAAATTGATATCAAGCGCACGATTTTAAGAAATGACGTGTATAAAAACACATTTTACGAACTCTATTAACATTTGTAGAGCCCTAAAATGATAAAAGGCTGGTGCACACTGAATGCATAATTAGTTCGTCGGTGTTCGAGATAAGTGTAGAGCTAGAGAGCTTTGAAATTCAAGGCGCCAATGTCTGTGTAAGGTTTTTAGTCTGACTTTTGCTTTTGAATGTGAAAATGAATGTGGTTGCCTTGAGCCCGAGCGCCTATTTTAGGGGTTCATTGCCTTTTATGTCCTTCAGAGGGCATCGCACGCGTTACAACCTTTTTTGAGGGTTGCGCCGAGTTTGTTCAAAGGCTTAGGTAAAGGTTGTAGGGATGTGCTAAACAAATGTAAAATGTTTAACGCTTGCCTTTTATTTATTATTTCGTGATATCTAACTGTAGTTTATTTGCCTTATACCATGCCTGACCTATGCTTGCCAGACATGGAAATTTAACAAAAATATTATAAATAAAATCATAACATGCCAACGAGGAATGGAGCGGAGTATGCTAAACATAAAACGAATAAATAAAATAAGGCATACAAAAATACGCAACATAACAAAAGCAACAGACGTTCTAGCACAAGCTCTTGCATTAAAATGGAAGTGGGCCGGCCACTTAGCACGCCTGCAAGACCATAGGTGGACAAAAAGAGTGACAGAATGGAGGGGGCCAGTGGGCAAAAGAAAGAAAGGAAGACCTCGCAACAGATGGGAGGACGAAATTAAACGCATAGCGGGTCCAAACTGGATACAAATAGCGCAATCCAGAGAAAACTGGCTCAATTTGGAGGAGGCCTTTACCTGTAGAGGGGTTCTTACAGAATAATTTTACTACATTACAAACTACTAACATATGCAAAATTTTTGAAACTACTAACTATTAAACACTAACATATACTTTTACGATAATATTAAAAAAAATTCAACTTTGTAAATTAGCATTTTCTGGAAGAAATAAAAGGCTTTTTTATTTTTATTTTATTTTATTTATTTATAACTGTAGTTTATAACCAGTGATTACTCCATGAATTACGGTGCTGAAACGTCAAGGTCGCCCAGCGGGCTATGGAGAGAGCTATGCGCATCGTTTATTTGAGGGATCATATCCAGAACAAATTTATTCGCCAGGGAACCAAAGTACCGACATAGCTCAGCGTATTAGCGAGCTGAAGTGGCAGTGGGCCGGTCATATCTGTCGCAGAACCGATAACCGTTGGGGTAGACGTGTTCTAGAGTGGAGACCACGAATCGGCAAACATAGCGTAGGACACCCTGACACTCGTTGGAGTGACGATGAGAAGGCTGGCAGTGGCTGGAAGAGAAAGCCGAGAATCGGGCTGAGTGCGTGCCTAGGGAGAGGCGTATGTCAAGCATTGGACTAGTATAGACTGATTATGATGATAATGACTATCTAACTGTAAAACTCAAGTTTTTATAGGTGTGTAATTTCTCTATAGAGATAGAAACTATTGTTTTACTACCTCAATTCGCCTAAAACGGGAGTTATGAAAAGTTCGTGCAAGCCACCATCAGATTGCCAGAATGTCGTGGTCGTGACTGGACGATGGCACAT
This sequence comes from Agriopis leucophaearia, assembly GCA_949125355.1. Classification (NCBI taxonomy): domain Eukaryota; kingdom Metazoa; phylum Arthropoda; class Insecta; order Lepidoptera; family Geometridae; genus Agriopis; species Agriopis leucophaearia. The sequence goes on along the minus strand of OX421273.1, from coordinate 6,667,085 downwards.
TGTTTGGCTACCGGTGGCTACTGCTACTTGTGTAAGACCATAGCGGAATGTGCGCTAATGTAATATGACATAATTAAATCATAATAAAACCAGTTAGATACAGCTTCACTTAACAGGAAATGAGACATCAAATTGGAACCAATAAGAGTCACAAAAATAGTGGGAAAAAAGTAACATGATGCGTCATACTGTAATACTCTCTTTTTTATTGACTCCAGTAATTAATTCAAGGCTCGATGCCGACTGGAGAGACGAGGCAGCGTCGTGGCGTACACGCGGCTTTGGAAAAGTAAACACTTTCCGGTATACCGAAGGTTCAAAATTGTCCCGCCGCGCTTTCGACCTGCATCACGCCTCGGATGTTCCAAACTCTAGTAAATTAGGTGCACATTTAAACTTAACGTAAATACGCTAGGTTTAAAGTTAATCCTCTTTTTATTCGTTCAGTCATTTGTACGCCGATACACTGCCTAAACTCTCCAGTGGGCATCGGACCTTGAATGGATTACTGGAGTCAATAAAAGAAAGTATTTGCTTGACACATACATAATGCTACTTTTACTATTTTTACACTTATGGCTTTTACTACACTGAAATGAGTTGACTTTTCCACAGCTGTTTGTACGATTTGTCGCCACCTCGATCTTCGAATCGGTGTTGGGCCTTATATTATAAAAAAGTGACATTGAAAATATTAAATATATCATATGAATATTTTGTATACATCTGTGAAAAGAAACCTTCGGCTAGAGAATACATAACATGATAGACAAGGCAAACCAATGACGATCAATTCTACGCCGTACAGCTCAAAATAACGCAGTGAGATATGCAAATAGAGCATTGATATCAGTTGAGAGATATTTTATAACACGATGCGATACATCTGATGAATTATTCAACACTTGTCGGACTAATTTTAACGGCATGCAAACTCGATACGAGCTAATGCAAGTCGACAATAAAAATGCTAAAAACGGGAGCCGCGCCCTGGATAGATAGGTTTCCATAAACGTTGAGATATATTGGCAATTTTGTGGTATATTAAAAACCAATGTCAAGCCTGTCTGATGTGATTTTGTTTTGTTTTAAACAAAAGAATTTATTATTCTAAATCTCTTTACCTGTGTTTCAAAACATCGATCGATTAATACATTTTTACAAAAAAAAAATGCCTTGACGGGAATATAAATTCAGTAAACGGAATTCGGCTCAGTAATTTCCACACCTGTGTGGTGGAATATTTTCTTTAAATTTAAATAGGACCACCCTTGATTAACCTATTCAATAAAAAAGTATCTTGCTAATCGGTTCACAATCTGCGAAACACAAAAATGCAGTAAAATTGGGAAACTACTTTTTTGAAGTCTGTTGATAATAATATAAATTTAATAATTGCTCATTCTAGACCTAGTAACATATGTTTTAAATTATCACAACGGAAAAATAAGTAAATAAGTTTCTCTCCACCAGTCACGGCTGTACCTTTTAGTTTAGAAAAGCTGCTTTTTTTATTACTGCTTTTCTTTTTATTGTTGGCTTTGTTAGCGGCCTTGTTTTTGAGACATCGTTATTATTACTGTTGCAAGACGCATTTTGAAAACATACTTTATGAAGCAGTAAATCGAGTAAAACGCACGTTTTATGCATTCAGGAGCAGAGTGTGTTATCCAGGTTAATTAGCCATTTGGGAAACGTGTAATGTAACACCAGCAATTCAGTACATTGCGACCAACTTATCTGTGCAGTTGAATGGCGAGCCAACATCGTATTTTCTGAACATCTGACAGCCATTCATAGATAATTTTGAGTTCTATTATTTAGCCATCTCTACAGATAAGTTTGTCGGTCTGTAATTACTAACTTCCAATCCTATAGCCGTGAAGTTTCCCACTTTGTGTGTGTTTAATGAGGGAAATTGAGTTCATTAAAATTTGCCTAAAGATACCATCGAAACGCGTTAAGCATACGTAATTGTTTGACCTACTTTTAGTGACAATTTTATGTACATGTTGCTGAATGTATGTAGAGATATTAATATGACATGGCAGTTTAAATAAACTTGATGTAAATATTAGCACAGAACGAGAGTCAGGGGCTTTATTCACAATTTTTATTATCACGAGTTTTGACAAGTTTTGTATGGCAAAACTGTCAAAATTCGTTGTTAAAACATAAAGAAGAAAAATATTAATATGCTAGTTGGGAATAACCGCCCATGTGTCAAGAGAAAACTCTCACAATTTATGAATGTTAAGGCTTTATTATACTTTTTTTATGTAGACCTAAAAAATATGTCTCAAAATATATCATCATCATCCAGAAGACGTCCACTGCTGAACATAGCCCCCCCCCCCCCCCCCTTTAAACTTCACACTGAACGACATTCTGCCATCTGCATCCACTGGATGCCCGCGACTCTCACAATGTCGTCGGTTCATCTAGTGAGAGGCCTTACCTACGCTGCGTCAAAATATATGCTTACACAGAAATAATATCCATAAATAAGTAAAATAAATATCCCGATCGGTAAATATCCCGTAAATAATCATATAACTTCATAAATAAGTAGATTCTAAATATCTACCTAATATTATTTGATAGGTAAGTAGGTACACGTTATGTTGTGTGTTTGTATCAGATGGCGCCATTCATAGTCTGGATTTTATCTGAAATTGTAGGACACTTGTCTGGTATCTGTGTCGTAAATACGATTCATGATTTATATTATCGGAGTCTAGGGACTCGATTTTTTAATCGCTCGTATGATATTTCGCAAGAAAATATCATGCGAAATGACTGACTTTCGAACGAAATCCCAAACAAAAATTGCATTTTTTTATAATCATTATATCACTCGCTAACGCAACGAGTAGTTTGAACAATTCGAATTTGCTTTCTACAAAAAAATCTTTCATTTCGTATTATATTTTAATGCGAAATCATACGAGTGATTCAAAAATTGAACCCCAGGTGATTTAATATTCATTCATTAAAAGATATTCAGACCCTTTCAACAGCTAGCAAAGTACTAACCTCGGTCCAAGCATTTATGAGCTCTGACAGCCATTATCTTTTAATATTTCACTGAAGTATATCGGGTACCTACCTACCTCCTACAGTCTTACGATAAAAAACCTAGAGAAAGTGATCTGAATTCGTATTTTTTATAATGATATTGCAGCTGTTAGGGTGAAAAAATGTTTGGACCGAGTTTAAGTAAATATCTGAACGGAGGTCTTATCCTAAAATACATAAAGTAGGTACACCTAAATATTTTCAAACATAGTGTGACATGGCGGTTTATATGAGACAAAAAGCAAAATATACTAAAATAATTCTGTACAGACAAGAAACTGAAGAAATAAATTACATGTTTTTATTGCAAAATGACTGATAATTTTAAACATTACTAGACATCCCTACATAATTATCGTAAGGCATAAAAGCACCTAACTGACTGTGTAGGTTAAAGGGGGAGGCCTATGTTCAGCAGTGGACGTCTTCTGGCTGATAATGATGAGCTAACTGACAATATTATTCATGAAATATCCACGTTTACTTAATTTTATTACATACGAATTGAACTCAATAAGAATATAGATTATAATTATTATAATTAACAAAACGACTTATTATCTGATATGATCGGATATATTATCTGATTATGTAACTATGAAATAATGGTTAAAAATGTACGTATTAACATTTAACATACGTAAAGTACCTGGTTCCTAGTTACTCGTATTTTTATTTTAGCAATCAGAACCAAATTAATACAATACTTATCTACTTAGTTTTAATAGGAATAGATGTGATTAAGTCAATACAAATTGCCTATTTACGTGCAAGAGAACTATTAATCAAAGTTCTTTGATGTCTTGATGAAGCTATCAAGTTATTATGATAATTTGATAGATATTTGTTTAGTCCGTGGTCTCTATTTCGGTTCGATTCTCCTGTTCATATGTTGTGTCGATTTTGTACAATTTTTAACCGACTTCCAAAAAAGAGGAGGTTCTCAATTCGTTTTTTTTATAAATGTTTGTTAGTTACCTCAGAACTTTCGACTGTGTTCGGTCGATTTTGATGATTCTTTTTTTATTTGAAAGCTGGTGCTTCCCACCATCCATTGTTTCATTTCAATTTGATCTAGTTCTGAAATTTTTATGTAGTCGGTTTTTTATATTGATAATTATTTCATAGTTAATTCGCCGTAACATTAAATATTCTGTGAAAATTTCAACTAGCTATATATTACGGGTGTATCTTTCATACAGCCGTTAAAGGTAGGCTTAATAATAAGGTCCCGTTTGAACCCTCTGGATACGGAACCCTAAAAACTAATAACGGAGTTGAGTATCGGTCTATTATGGCAAAAATAGAATTAGAAAATAATTGGAAACCCATGCCGATTTAGTAAAGTCTGGATCAAATCATGGATCAATCTGGATCCATGCACCAAACTTCAGCAACGCCTTAAATCGAGCACTTGCCGGGCTGACCTTTTGTGACAAGTGTGTCAATATAAATCGTTATCGTACAATTAATTAAATTTAATCTGATACATCCTGAAGCTCTTAATAGGCCAGTCCAATAAGTTTTGTTTTTATTGAGCAATCGACATTGACTCCGTAATAACAGCCAAGAAATTGCGACAACAGCAATTTGTTGCATAAATGAAAAATGTGCGTGCTTGTAAATATTAATGTTTTGTGTTACAGTTAAATGCTATGTTTATGACAGCAGTGGTTTAAACAGCTAAGCTACTGCCAAGCCTAGCAATTACATTCAAAATAGCTGACACAGACCGCCCATGTTGCTTCTGTCTGCTCCTCGAGTCTCAGAAAATAAAAGAAAGCCACATTCCTGGATGCACTAAAGCAGCTTATTTCTGATGCTCTGTGTCGTTGGAATTCCTGAGTTAATTGGGTATTCTTATTTAAACGATGAACCCCGTCTTAATTAAGGAATTAGAATTTTTGCTGAGATGAGTCTATTTTTTTGTTTATTTTTATTAATAGAGATGTCGCTCATAAAAAGATCTTTTTATATGTTGAAGAGAGACGTCAGACACTAAGAAAATGAGTAGTGTGACCAATGTGGGCTTGTGCTATTTTTTTAATCATTCAGATATGCCATATTCTTATGTAATAATTTTAGCGATAAGACCGCCTTTTGTACCTATTTCTAACTTATTCTTCTTATAATGTTCTTGTTATGTTCTATTTTTGGTTTCAATAAAGTGTTAGGTATTTTATTGTATGATAGGGACGACCCTATCATCAGGCATATCTGAATTCACTCTCTATTTAAAAGAGAAGCGGTGTGAACCTGAACCTACCTACAAAATGTTCCAGAAGAGCCTGGTAGTAGTGGCATTTTATAAGACATATCGACTTAATAATATAATACCATCTTGACAATGAACCACGGTGTTGATGGACTTGTCTGAAACAACCTGCATTTCCGGTAAGTTGCTCATAGGACGCGTAACTGGAAACGTTTCAATTTAACATACGTACACGCACTGAAGCCATCATATCTTATGAGTTCTTGCGGAAAACGGCGGGGATTTAACGACCCCACTCCGATATATACGGTAAAGTATCTCAGACATATTGCCGTATGCAAATTTAATGACACACTGTTTATTTACAACTGTAATGATAAGAATAAGCTTCTAGAACGTATCTTTAGCATACTTAATATGAAGCCAAAGATAAAAGCTACCGTAGACCATAATAATAAAAAATGTACATCGTAAACAATTTTATCTAATCGCTTTGTTCTATAGTTGGTAACAATTGTGATACCGTAAACGGCTGCTGATTAACAAAAGCCCAAAAAAGGTGTAGAGATATGCATCAAAAGTACAAAGTCTCACGGCGGCTTATCTCTTGGTGTATCCTACAGGAGCTGGGTCAACGACCTTCCAAGTCACGGTTTCCTACAAAAAGTCGGGCGCAATAAAGCATTGTAATACTTCTCATCTGTCATCTGATCTAATATCATCCCTGCCCTGCTGGCGCTTATGCCATATAAGTTAAGGTTTACTGTCAAAAAAGTAAAAACTGTTCATTGAGGCTTTTTATTACGACCGCTAACTCCGAGCACCCTTTGTGTGGAATACAATTTGACTTGTTATGACTCGAAACGATTCATATTTTAATTCAATTCTCTCAAAGGACATTTTATGAATTCTTCTTGAGCTGTCCTTTAAAATATTAATGGGATACAAATTTTAAATTTGGTTTTCTTGTTTCAGGTGTGTATTGCTGAGACCGGTCTATTTGGAAGCTTAAAGTTCATGCGGTGAGTTAATCAAACCGCTCTCTGTAAAGCTCTGTAAAGCTTTCGAGACCCTTGTGACGCGATGATTAAGCTGCTTCAGAATACGAGTATCTCTATTAACAGTTATTAGATCAAAGGACTCGCGCGCATCTCATGGCTTTCACATTTGTAAAGAAGATGTTACGTTCTTTTTGCTCGTTGTGCGTTGACGCGTACATACAGATAAAGTTACGTACGTCCGCGGTGGCGTGTTGATGTGTGTTCGCCGACAAAGTGCCCGTCGAGGCAGACAATCAAATCAGTCGCGACAATTTCTCCGCTCTCGCCAGCGAGATTGTGCGCTGCGTTATATTCTGTCTGCAGCCTTTGTGTATCACATTGAGGCGGCATGACTCGTGTTCCACGGGTTTAGTTGGAAACGTCTTTTGTGATGTAGTTTTCATGCGGCGCTAGCGTTTACAAAATCCTCAACCGTGAAATGGTTTAACTTGTTTTAAAACATTTCACACAAGAAGACGTTTGTTACGCAGAAACAGCTGACCATTCTCAGCACTCAAAATCATATAATTACATATCTAACTAAATACATATGTTTTCGACAGAAAATACCATAATGATGCTATTAGCGCAAGTTATATGAATTTCTCATTTGAATCTCGCTCTAGAATCAGCCGTTTAGAAACATATGGCTGCACTTGCAAGCGTATGCACATGTGTATTTATACTATTTATGTGCGTACCGGTCGTTAAGCCAGATACTGCATCCGATATTGGGTCACTTCCACGATGTTAGGTAGGTATGGTATAATGCTATCGATTTAGAGAGGGCGTTCAATCCTTTGGCTTTATATTCCTGATCAGGGTCCGAATTGGGTCGTGTGCGCATATTTTGTGGCATTTTATCTCTGCTATAAAAAGCAGGTAGGCGCATTCCCAGAAACGTAAGGCACTTGAAGGCGTGTTGCAGCCCAAAGATTGCGCAGCGTTTGGAATGGTTCCACTCTTTTATAAAAAACGCTATTGACTTTTGCGCAAAGTGACTTACTGTGTTAAAGGCTTTTTGTTCGGAATTAATTTTTGCCAAGGATTTTTAATCATGCGTTTTCTCGGAGTTTGCTTATCGAAACGTGTGAGATCTTTGCATAGTCAAGTGGTCTCCATTCATTGGAATTCCTTGGAATTAGCACTCCCATTCAACCTTTTTTGGTGCTTTTTTGTGACCTTCGATCCCGAAGATGAAACAAAGCGGCATGCGGTTTCCATTGAAACGTGACTCTTTATGGGGTTTCCAATCTCTTGGTTGGTGGTCACACTTGCGGGTGCAGCCGTTAAATTAAAATTGTCGCCATGTGTGGATATTTATTAGATGTGGTCCAAGCTCCGACTTTATGGGCGTCATTGGAATGCATTGGGATGAAATTTTTGTTCTATCTGCAACGAAAAGTGTAGTATAACTTTAGTGAGGATGTCTATTTTTTTACGGTTTTGTTATAAGTTAGAAGAATCAAATATCGATGTTGAATAAACCAATTCATGTAACGACGTATGATTCCGCAGAATACGTGTCATAATACCTATATATATATATATTTAGCTTACGATGGCGAGTAAAATCGTATCACGGTATTCCTATTTGTCAGCGGATGTCTAGCCTTTCTACGTTTACCCGCAGACGTTTCGTGACCCTCGTAAATATGAAAATCGGATCAGCGTGTTACGTCAGATTACAGAACGAAGGTGACTCGCCGTGAGTCAGCGGATCGAAGGGCCGTGAACCGGCGGGCCTTGCCGGAGGGCACCACGAAATTATCCGAATGTACGCGCCAATCTCGCCATACTTGGTACAGTTTAACTTGGCTGTGCAATGAGAAAACTCACGCATAAGGTTTTTATGAAAGACCTCGGATTGCGTAGAAAATTCGTTTTTAAACACCCGTTTATCTGATCGACATATTCACTGTTCTTCTCTTCATGCCAGCTTCGTCAACTGTTTTGCTGCCGTCATCATATTACAATGCTATGGCTATGAAAGTCTTAGGAAAGTATACATACTATGAACGCGATCAATGTGTGCTTGCTGTAGTTTAGAGTACTAGTCTTATAAAATAAATGAACCTATCATTTAGTGCCTACTTCAGGCGTAGGATGGTAATTCTTCCCATCACATAACAGAGCAAAGGTGTTCGTTAATATTCAGCGAACGTTTGCCCAGTTTGTAGTATTAGGTATTCTATGCCAGTATCCAAAACTTTCGAAGTATAACATTGCGGTTTTTATTATCGTGGTCAAACTTTGTTCGCTTGATTGGCGGAAAAGGTCAGCCGAAAACTCTCGTTTTCATTTTAATATCGGCATTACAGTAACGAGTGTCGATGCCTCTCCGATGGGCTTGCGAAATTTTAAATACTGTAGTTATTGGTTTATTACTTTGAGCTTTTATCCGCCGTTATGACCACTCACTGGCAAGGGAAAGTTTCTTAGAGGAATAAGAGATGTACTCGTACCTATTTTATTATGCCGATATCGGCCCATTGCATTGTACGTACCTATACCTACAAGGTATTTGATTTGCCATGATTTCAAACATATTAACTCATCACACAATTTTATTAAGTGTATTCAAGCTTTCTAAAAAAAGAGTTTCGAAATTGTTTGCTTATCACGTATAGGTAAAGTCATAACGATAACTCTACCTATACGTAACTTCCTAAGCCGAAAATCGGACTGAGTGTAATGCCTTGGAAGAGTAGAATAGATTGGCTGATTATTATAATATTATATAATAATGAACATGTAGGTACTCTTGTAGAGATTACTTTTATCAATCTTTTTAGCGCTCAAGTGCTTTTATTTTCTTTAAAAAACACAAGTCAACCTAAAACAATATACTCGGCCTATTATAAAAAGAAAACTGTTGGGTTGCCCATAGATCGTTGAAGGTCAAACCAAATGCTCAAGCCCACCACCAGTTGGTAGCGTACTCAGCATGCTGGCGGCATTATTATTATAGTCATTAATTTTCTTCCTTTTATCTGTCTACTACAGCAAATCTATAAAGCTGTTACACTTCTTTAACTCTAGCTGACTGCTTTTTTAAAATTTTATTTGCAACTTCACGAACACCGGAGCTCGTGACTTTTGTTATACTTAACTTTTTTTTACTGAAACATATTAACTTCAGCTATCCACAATACTCTGCTCACGGCTTGCGATATCTCATTTTCATTTGGCAGGTGTATCCAGCCAGACACATTTGCAAGCATGAATGACCGCGTAAAGCCAGTATGTATATATTTAGGCATAAACAAACATTGTGTTTTATAGTCTAAACTAAACTGGAGGCATGGGTGCAATTCGTTTGGTTTGGAATGGGGACGTTAAGTCGTCTTGCATTCCTTGAATTAGGAGCGGGCGGTCTCACTACTAGGTAATCATAAATAGTGGACGCGCTGCAGTAAATTCCTTATATAAATCTAGGCTGAGTTCTGTAACTAATTTGCAGAACACAGCAACAAACGTTAAAACGAAACGTATATGTACGTTACGCACGCGGCACAGTTCACGTGGACACGTCACGAGAAATAAACCTTTCTGTTCGGATTCTTGATCTAAATGAAATGTTGGACTTTATTTCGGGCAGAAAGTTAGCGTCGCAATCCAGCTGGCAAGTAGGTTAGCAGTTTGATTGCCTTAAGATAGGTACTCATTAAAAATTAAACACTTGTAATGGATTTATCGGCGTGTATTCATTATTTTAATTCCTAACGTTTCGAACACTTTTCAGTGTCCGTAGTCACAGGTACATTACAATGTGTATACTTAATCCTTTAAAAATCCTAAGAAGTAATATAATTTTTATTTAAAAAAAAACACCACCACCATTCGGAAAAGAGCTCATAACTTAAACTTTTAAACCGTTATACAGATTTTGGTCAAACATAGCTAAAAGACACCGCTATAAAACCTGCTTTAAAATAAAAGAAGCTGCAACTTAACCCGAGCTGTTTTGGAGAAAACTATGAGAGACATACAAACACACTAACAGAACCTCTCACCCCGAACGCATACATAAAGGGAAACCTTTTTCCCTAAGATTTTTATCTTAGTCTTCTCCGTTTCGCGGTGGCTAAAAATAAACACGAATCAACTATGGTTAGATATGAAAAAATGTTGTACATCTAGGTACTTATACTAACTTATAGACTAGACTAAATGTAGACTTTTTACACACTTGCCTATTGGTTCTTAAGTAGCTAACAGACGTGTTGAACTTGGCTGTCGAAGCTCCGTCCAACCAACGGGAGACAAAGAGAAATTTTTCTCTTTCCCTCCCGTTGGTCAGACAGCGGTTCGTCAGGCAAGTTGACATGTATGTTACGGCTCTTAGAAATCTCGTTTTAGTTTCTTTAGGAGTTTTCAAAATAGTCGATAATTTTTACTTCACTTGGCCTTGTAAAAACTTCATTTGTAAAGTCCTTTGTCTGATTTTCCTCAAATATGTCGGCACACTCACACTCGCTTACATAAATTCATAAATCAAGAGCCAATTCGTCGCGCGCCGTCTGGCCATTCGTTCCGGAATGCTGACTAACGCTAATCAAGCAATCACTGATAAATCTGTTCACACTGATAACAGGTCGCACATTGATGGAATTTTCGGGAACGGTGCCTAGACTGTCCAGTCATATTATTAGGAACCAGTACCTATCTATTTATTTAGGTGTGAGTAAATGTAGTGAGGGTATGTACATAATTATTTGACTAAGCAACGAAAGCATAATCCCGAATCGTTGATGAATATGGTTCAAGTCCTTTCGGTTGCCGAAATGTTAAATTAATTACCACCTTTTTTAATGAACGTGTAATAGCCACGGAATGGTTACTGAGTGTTTTGTCTTTTTCTTTCTTTTAATTCTCTAAATATTGTACTTTGACCGAAAAATACAAAATACGGCGTAACTATTCCAAGACTACTCCATGTTTATATGGTGGAAAAAGTCATATATATAATTTTTCGATAACGGAGCGCCTACAGCAAGTTACTTTATGTGAAGATTGCCGAAGCGCATATCTTTAATTATAACACCGTTAAATTATCATTGGGTGTGGTAGGCTAGGGTGTAAAGCTGAGGTCAGCGAATTCAACGCATTGATTCCACTTTAATTATACGAACTGCTAGTCTGTGGAAGGTCCTGCCTGTATAGGTGTTACAATCTGAGTGTCTTCAAATCACGATCGAATCGGTTTCTTTTGAATCATCGGTTTCATATCAAATTATTTATTTGCAAGAACATGGTATGTACACATATATATAAAAGCGAGCTCCATCCAGCGTGTTCTAGGCAAACGTGCTCCATCGTAGACCGCAACATCGCTTAACATTAGGCGGGTTGGCAGTCAAACGCATTATATATAAAATAAAACAATTAAAAAAAACACTGAATTACATTTTTGCACTAGTTAAGAAATGTGAAGATTGCCAAAGCGCATAACTTTAATCATAATACCGAAGCGTAGTGATTGGGTGTGGTAGACTAGGATGTAAAACTGAGTTCTAAATAAAGTCGGCAATAAATTAGCTTCTTACTACCTTGGATAACATTTCTGGGAAACTGGAAAATTTACAGTCGTAAGCGACTTGCTTATCGTAGAACTTTAAATAGGTAATGTTGAGCCAGTTTGTAACACCCTGCTGTAATAATAAAATTGAACTCATGCTTTTATTTATATCAACTATAAATATGTGACAGTGCATAAATTATTATTATTCGTATAAATTATTAGGTGCTTGGCGACAGGTTTTCAACTTAAGGGTGGTAGCTATAGCTATAGCTAGCCGGGTATTAGAAAGTACCATTTCTTTGTACCACTATGATATCCTATGGTTTCGTCACGATGGTTTTCCTTCTCTGGCAGCTTATGGTCATTGTATGGAATTAGTTTTTCACGAGATTTTGTATTCTCTACTAATTTTGAATAGTGTTGAGGAGATAGTTTAAAGATTAAATAAGTACAAATGTATTAGAAATGACGAAGTGTCAATGGGCTAGCTAGTCTATGACTTGGCTAGAGACTTATACGCTGCGGGCGAACTCTTGACGCCCTAGACTTAATTATAGTTATTATGCACGAAAACAAATGGCAAGCGAGTGTGACCTTTCCGAGGTTGCAGGTAGGGTCACCAAACGTGCTGAATTATCCGGATATGTCCGGCTTTTTGACCTTCTGTTGGCCAGACTTGTCGTATGTCCAATTTTTGCAGATCAAGTTTCCACGCGGCTTGTAACATATTCATGCTTAATATTACCATTCATACACGGACATTTTATGATATTTTGTTATAAAATATTAACTTGGTAACCCTACTCTCGGGTCAAGTAGAAGGTGTCTACCGGCTTCAGTCGAGATAACGCCTCTCGACGCAGGATTAAAGTTCAAGAGAGAACGGCTTTATAAATTGCACTGCTAAAAGCTTTTAGTTACGCGTTACACGGGCGTTAAGATAGGAGACTTGCTAGATCTTTATCTACATACAGTTATATTTATTTTAATGGTTATTTTTCAAAGTTAAGGCTTAGTAATATTATTACATCGCATCTTTCGCACCAAATCTCTAATTGATTTACAAATGGATGTTGAGTCTTTCACAAAATTTACGAAATAGTATCCTTAGTTTACGTGGGTACATATCAGGAATACCTAGCGAAAACTAATTTGAACAATTGAAGTCTAAAATGCACCAATTTTTTTTTATAGAAGTGTTCCACACTTTATGATTTAAGTAAATACTTAATTTTTTGTATTGAATACAAGGTACGAAATATTGTATTGTCTCTTAATAATCTGTATACATATAAAAATCTATTGATGTTGTTTATCTCGCAAAAACTCGAGAATGGCTGATTTTGAAATATTTGTTAAAGTTCAGGGAAGGTTTAAACTAAGTAAACCGCTGGACCGATTTGGATGAAATCTTGCGTCCCTGGAGCGGGTCATACAAGCGAGGCCGAAGGCCGATCTCTACGCGTACGAAGTACGTTACGTTAGTACCTAGTTAGTTACTAGCGGGTATCCGCTAGTAATAGATATTAAGAAAAGTAAGGCAGCAAGAATTATAGATAGCGCCGCCATAGCTTAGATTAGTTGCAAAGACAGTTTAAGAATTTGGAGGTCGCCAGGAAACCGTTCGTAGCTTAGTGGCAATCGAGGCGTTTACCCGGATCGCAGCGCAAGGATCGGATCCTGCCGGTCGTATTTTTTAAATAGTCTATAACATATACTAAATACTTACTACGGTGATAGCCTATTTGGTTCGAACTCTTTAGAATACTGACAGGAGACGCAGTTTAAATAAATGTTTTATTACGTCCTTGGGGACATCTCGAATTTTATATTAATACTCTACATTTGAATATTGACAGTCATGATGCATTATTTAATTAATACAGCATTTATAAAACAACTTGTAACTTACGCAATTGTTAGCCAATTAAGTGAACAACGCGAAATCATGAAACGATTAAAGTTAAATATAGGTTTACCTTCAAAACTTTCCTTGACTCTATAATCTGCCGTGACATTTTCCACACAAAGGAACCAAAATATTGACTTTCCGTCGTAAAGGTTTCAACACACTTTCGACCGAGAGCGGAACAAATCATCCCGCTCATGTTTATGTACATCATGTGGTTGCAATAATAAAACCACAAGAAAACGTACTACATCATGAATAGCAAATGTCGTGGAATGGGCTTGTGTATCTATATCGCTACAAATATGAGCAGATGCTCATAGGCGGATATTCGTTCTTTCATACCTGGCTCATACATACTGCAAATGATGTGAAAAAAAATGCGTGTGCGTTGATTCTCAATGATTTTGGTTATCACCTTTTGACGACTAAACGTCTGGACCGATCTTGATACAATTTGGCAAAAAAATATAGTGTGCAGTGCATCACATGTACGAGCATACTCGTATACTTTTCCTCGATAAATACGGGAAATTGAAAAATTGCCGCTCAAAAAACGCTAAAAACCCTATTGTTCTATTTTATTTGTAATTTCAAGTATAAGATACGATAGTACTGGTATACCTTTTTATTTATAAGTTTTTATTTCGCATGTGTTTATTCGTTTGTTTATATAGGTTAAATCTTGCAAGCTATATTAGAACCACCACCACCACCATCCACCTATTTGATTTTGCTGCAATTTTGCATACACTTTTAGTTCTGATGACAATACAATCTGCAATACCCAATAATGCAATATTTTTTAAATTACTGCTCAATAAAATAATAATATTTCTACTGAAAAATATCTTTTTCAAACCAAGCTTTTATGAAATTTGTGATCGTAACGGTGTGCTGATCACAATGAGGCCAAACACTGCCAGTCTACTATAAAATAATCCATCGAGGAGTGCCGTTGTCCACCATCACCATCATCAAATCAGCTTGCTGTCACCATAATAAGGTATTGCCATCGGAACTTGACAATTATGATTTAACTCAATTGAATATCGCGAAGTAAGTCAAATTTTACTAGCAAGATTTGTTTTTTTGTATAAAAGCTTGTTCTAATGTCATGTCTATGCGCATTATGTGCGGAGTGCGGATATGGAAGCCCAGATGGGAAGTTTTTAAGGAAGAATTACCTTTTATTTTCTGAACACTCGTTGCAAGATACATTGGGAAAGTGAACTCATCGACGATGCAGTTTCCTGCAGTCTATTTAGGAACTGATTGGTCGTATTAACACGTTGAACCATCTCTGTTCAACGTCAAACATTAACAGAAGTTGAAAATCAATGCGCTCGTTTTGGTCAAGTAATGGCTCCAAATATAGCGCTCTTCGTAAACACATCGTAGCTACAAAACGAATGTGAAAAGTCTTAAAGGCATGATGACAGTAACAAATAATTACTGAAGTTATATTAAAATAAAGACAAGGAAAAGAATATGAGAGAATGACAAAGGTTCTAAAAAGAGCGAGTCGGACTCGCGCACCGAAGGTTCCTTACTAAAAATGTGTTTTCTTTCATTCAGTTCGGGATCTTTAATACGCAGTTTCGCAATTGCCTGCTTTTTAACCGACTTAAAAAACGGAGAGGGTTCTCAATTCGGTTGTATTTTTTAAAATTTTATTTTATGTTTGTTACCTCAGAATTTGGAAAAAAACTCACTTTTTTAGAGCGCCCTCACGGTCCAGAGCAATCTTTTTCGAACCTTTTTAACGACAAAAATTCGCTAATTAGGAATAAAAAGAAACCATTGGGCATTATTTTTTTAAAAACTCTTTAGTTAGTAATTTTCTTGTTAATATGTTTATTTTGATGGTAGAGCACGAAAATAACATTTTTTTCGAGTTTATTTCGATCTCATGTGCCATTATAAAAAACATTAACACAAAAATTGCTTTATACCATTAGCAATGTTATACTAAAGATAATGCCAAAAGAATCGGTTTTTTCTTCTCACTTAAATATTTTTGTCTCCAAGAATGTTGAAAATGTGCGAAAAAGATTACTCTGGCCTGTGAGTGCGCCCTTAAAAAGTTTACCCACAAAAGGCACAGACATTGCTACCAAAAACTCACATCGCTCTTCCAATTCACATTTCCAATATCCCAAGCGAAGCCGGCTCGATCCCTAGTTATAAAATAAAGCGCCGTCGCTCGCATCCCCTGTCAATATCACTGATTGGAAGCGCCGCTCCCAGCTAGCTGCCAGTGCTTTATTGCCTTTATTTATTTGCAAGCAATATCATACCCTAGAGTAGATACGAGTACGGTAGAAACAACAGACCTATATCTGGCTGGAAACCGCGAGTTATAATAAGTAAATGAATCGTGAGTAAGTAAATAAACTCTAACACACTGGCTTGCTGTGCGTGTTGGCTTCGCTGTAAGCACAGCAAGCATTTGTCCTTAAATAAATAAATAAACACTGGGTGACTGATAAAGCCATAATTATAGTAAACTGTTTAACCTTTCGAAAGAAGTATGTGTCAATGTAATTAAGCTACCATTAAATTGCTCTCGTCACGTCATAGTACGTAAAACAATGCGGCACGCTGGGGTTTTAGACAACTTGAGGTGGTTGCGGTATCTATCCAATCTGATAAAGGTCTGTGGTATCGACTTATTTGTAGGTAGTGCTGAATGAGGGAGCCGCCATCGTATAGTATACTGTGAGCCGTAGTACAGTTTTGTGTTTAAATGTAATTTAGTATTTTTTGTCCCAAAAGAAATGATATATCATATCTATGCCTTTTCTTGTAACAAAACAGAGATCCATCTACATAATATTTTTAGTTTCTTAATTGGTCAACGCTTTATAAGTAGTGTAATATTTGGTCGTGTTTGAATACATTTGCTGTTAACTGTCCATTTGTAAATTATATCTCAGACTAGCTTTACCTACTACAATCTTCAATGGTATCGCATGCGTACGGGCGTCCGAGTTTAATCATAAAATAATAATGATAATATGAACGTGGATAATATTTTTCAACTGGCAAGTGTCTTTATCAACTAAACAAAATACGAACTACTCGTAACTATTTTTAACACTGAATACAAACTACTTTTGCCTATTTTCCAAAAAAAAATATATATTTGGATTGCCCAAAGACCGGTGTAAAGATAAATTTAATTCTAAAGCCGATTTGCAGATTGTTGACGGCATTACTTAGACGTTGAGCCAGAAAAAATACTTTTTCACGCGTCTCCCGAAAGATTTTAGAAAATAAAAAGATAAATGATTTTGTAGATTTTACGTTCTCTATACTTACCTATGTAAGTGTAAGCATAGATAAAATACATGAGTGTAAGCTTGAGATATATCGGATACTTCATATACTTACTAACTGTAAATAAAAGAAGGTAAATCGTCTTTGTAGGTAGGTGGACGGTTGCCTCTACTTTTCTTTTCCTATCGCTTATTGGCTTTCGGAAAAGTTACGTGCCATATTCATGTCAATAAAGGTCATGCAGTGTAACAATTTATCGGATTATTCGGTCGTGTGCCTCGGCCTCTATCCGTCCCCTTCCCTATCCGTCCCTTTCCCCTTCTGCTTTTATTACCACTCACATGACTTTTCACTTTTAGTTAAAACAAAATTGTGTAAGTAAAGTATTTATATTAATAAGTGAGTCAAAAAAGAGATCTGCTTCCGTCCCTATTTGACGGACTAAAATAGCAACGGTAAAATAATTTTGTTTTCATCGTCGTTTCCTCCGTCAAATTAAAAGTGGTCATTCTAAATGTACGTTAAACGCAATCGTATTTTTAAAAATTTATTCTTAAAGTACCTTACCTCCTTTGATTTTGAGTTACACAGATGAAATAAGCCTCGGAGAATATAATATTCGAGAAGATGTTTAGAATTTTGGCGCCAATGTGGAAAAATAAAACATGTCAAATCGTTGCATTATTTCCTTAAACTTGTGTATTTTCGAATGTTAATGTGTAATAATGGTGCATTATTATTAAGAACATAGTCAAGTGTGGGAAAAATGATATAACGAGGCAAAATATGTATTTTGGTGTTGTTTCCAAAGATCCATAGAAGCCTCTTGTAAAGCCTCCGCCACTTTACTGGGGCATGAGTTTGACTTAACCGTGACTTACTTTACTTGATGCTGACTTGCTTGACTATATTTAATGTAACTTGAAAATATTACAGTACTTGACACTGGTAAATGTCCAAGAAGTGTGACGCCAAAATCCTCTTAAGAGGAAAGAGGTCCTCTCGATAGTCTGGTATAAACAAAGGAATTGTTCAAGTCTTTGTTTGGTCATCGCTTATTGTACAACATTCTTATTATAATGGGCCTGTTCATAATATCCACATTTGTATCTGCACCTTGATCTTATCATTTAAATTACTATAAAGTGCTACTGTAATTATTACTAGACGTCGGCGTCGCTAGATAATGTTTGTACAACCAGTTCGGTGTAAAACTTATGTAAATATTCCTTAAACACTATTAATTTGTAATAAAATCTGTTTCCATGATTGCTTACGATAATATAACCTTCATTTCGTATCACGTGCTTATTGTTTACTTCCTTTGTGTGTTTCCAGCCATGTTTTTGCTTACTAATGTTTTCATTCAGTACTTATAGGCACTGAAACACTTTCTCTCAGACGGTTTCTATGAAAAGTTTACTTATATTGTACCTACCTAATTTTTTATACAAATTTTGTGAATGTTTAGACTTGGTCCAAGTTTTTTGGGCTATTTTTGGATTAATAATGTAAAAAAAAGTTTTAATTAATTTACTGCAGCTGACAGAGCATAAAAACTTTGACCTAGTATAAATGTCCTTCACGTATTCAATATTCATCATCAAGTGCCATTTTCATAATGAAATTTAGAGGTTAGTAGGCAAATTTTATTTCAATCCCTTGCTGCGCTCTCCCATCACGTATTGGCCTGACTAACTCGTAAGTAAGAAAAACAAATAGCAATGTCTTCTAAAAGACATATGAGTTGTAGAGCCATTTAATAAACACATTCCTATCGCCCTATCTTACACTAGACGTGAAAGGGTCCAGTAGTGCAAACATTTTTCTATTAAATCACCAGCGGGCTGAAATGTGTCATTCCTTCCGTACCGAAAACCATTTTTTACATCCGAAAAACATTCGCGGCCATTATGAAGTGTTATATTGTCGCGGGGCCGACAGCGCCCTATCTGCGGGCGGCAGAGGCGCGTGACCGCACATCTTATTAGCGCCTTCCAGGGCCGCATCCAGGACGTGGCTTATTTATTATAGGTATCAGCACCACCGTTGAATCGGTATTTCTAAAAAAAAATATGGTTGACAGTTTAAGCGTTTGACCACAGCTCACCTGATGTGGCGGGTGGTCGAAAATGGTAAACATGGCAAAAATAGAAACTGTTCATTTTAAGGGAGTAATTTTCACACGGAAAAACTTGAGAAGTATATAACTTTTTCGCATATTTTTTTTTATCCTTCTAGTTTGACATAATTTCACATGCCATTCATTAAAAAGGAATAAAAAACATCAAAAGTTAAGCCCCTGAGGTTAAATCTAATATACTTCAACTTAAAACCGGCCTAACGGAGCAGCGCATATTCCTTCTCCATTTCTCTCTATTATTTGTCATTGCGCGCTCAATTTTATTTTATTGTAAAGGGTTTTCCAATAAGAGGTGTTATTTTGATATTCAAAGAAAAATGCCATTTTTTATTATAAATCATCAGATGTTTATTTCATTACAAAGAGGAAGGTATGCCGTTAATAGTGGAAAATAACATCAGGCAAATGACCACCACGGCCACGCTTACAGGACAAAATCCTTTTCATGAAATTTTCCATAACTAAATCGCAAAGTGGCTGCTCTATGTCCTCGATAGCCTCACGAATTCCATCTTTGAGGTCTTGAATCGATACTGGGCTGTTGGCGTAGACCTTCTCCTTCACGTGGCCCCAAAGAAAGAAGTCGCAAGGTGTTAAATCACAAGATCTCGGTGGCCAATTGTGATCACCTCTTCGAGAGATAACACGGTCCGGAAACTTTTCCCTTAAAAGATCAATGGTTTCGTTGCTTGTGTGGCACGTAGCGCCGTCTTGTTGAAAGTGAACGTTGTCCAGATCAATACCATCCAATTCCGGCCATAAAAAATCGTTAATCATCTCTTGATAGCGCAATCCATTCACCGTAACTGTTGCGCCAGCCTCATTTTCGAAAAAGTAAGGTCCAATGACTCCGCCGGACCATAAACCGCACCAAACAGTCACACGTTGAGGATAGAGAGGCTTTTCAACAATAACTCTTGGGTTTTCTGAGCCCCAGATGCGACAATTTTGCTTGTTGACGAAGCCACCGAGGTGGAAATGGGCCTCATCACTGAAGATGATTTTTCGATGGAATTCCGGATCATTTTCATGCATTTCAACGACCCAATCAGCAAAGTCACGACGTTGTTGATGATCGGCCGGCTTGAGTTCTTGTGTTAACTGGACTTTATAAGCCTTAAGACCCAAATCTTTATGCAAAATACGGTGTAATGACGTTTGTGGAATACCTAATTCCAAAGAACGACGAGGAATGGACAAACCTGGGTTTTCTTCAACACTTTCGGCTACAGCAGCAATATTCTCGGCTGTTCTTGAGCGACGTGCACGGGTTTTATTCTTCTCATCACTAACTTGTCCCAACAGCTCGAATTTTTCCACCAATTTCTGTATTGCGGTCCGACAAGGTGCTTCACGACGACCCAAAAATGTTCGAGTTTTACGAACCGTCTCTGCCAAATTTTCACCATTTTTATAGTGAATTTTAATAATTTCAATGCGTTGTTGAAGCGTGTATCGTACCATTTTTATTAATGGCGT
This sequence comes from Agriopis leucophaearia, assembly GCA_949125355.1. Classification (NCBI taxonomy): domain Eukaryota; kingdom Metazoa; phylum Arthropoda; class Insecta; order Lepidoptera; family Geometridae; genus Agriopis; species Agriopis leucophaearia. Next base: position 6,646,415 of record OX421273.1, on the reverse strand, counting down.
AGTTTCTACTTGTCAAATGCCAAGAAATGACAGCTTCAAAAGTGACATCTACCGAAATAGCGGGCTATTCAAAATAACACCTCTTATTGGAAAACCCTTTATAAACGTTAATCATATTGTTATTTTTTTTTTCATAGAAAATCATATCATGTCTCTCATAATTATGTTAATATATTTATTTATATATATATATATTTATTTATATATTATACCAGTCTTAAATACAGTTTTTTAAGTACTGAATTTTTTGACCGCATACACATTAACATTGTTGTGTTAGTGGATTTATTTAGAACTAGCTGCCCGTCCCGGCTTTGCACGGGTGGAGTTTGTTTTTAAAACATTCTAGTAATAAATATAGTCTATGTTACTCAGGGATAATGTAGCATTCTAATGTAGAAAGAATTTTTAAAATCGGTTCAGTAGTTTTTGAGTTCAATCGTTACAACAAAAATCCAAATATTTCCTCTTTATAATATTAGTGTACTCGTAGATTTCCCCCAAACTTTCCTCCTGGCTACGCGACTGCGTAGCTTGCCGCCCGCCCTACGCCGCCGCACGCACGCTTCACAAATTTAACTAAATTAACGGCACAGCGGCACTTCTGCCTAACGCTATTGTTTAACGTTTGCCAAGTTACTAAGGCTATAGATTTGCTGACGTTAAAAGGGAAAAGTAAGATTTTTTGCTAAAAAAACTCGTTTGGGAAAAGGGGCGAGTTATTGCCGACCCTTTTCGCACAAGGATCACTTCAGTGATTATATCGTCATTGTATTAGACCTTTGTTTGTATAATTGTAAGTTAAACATTTAAATTTGGAAAAAGTTAAGTCGTAAAACAGACATCATCGTCACAGACTAGGTTAAGCTACTACATCGAGCTGTGAATGTACGAGTATGTAACTAATTATAACAATAAACAGCAGAACCAACACTAATACACTGTTTTTAGCGTGTATCGTAGCACTATCTCAAAACGATGTATGTCCCAAAACCATAAACATATTTATGTTTATGGTCAATCAATGTAATGTATGTTAAGTATGTATGTTTCCTATGGACTCCAAAGCGGCTGGACCAATTTTGACGGGACTTTCACTGATGTTATAAGGAGTAATCCACGCGGGTGAAACAGCGGGGCGCAGCTAGTAATTTATAGAACGTTTGTCTTACTAAGTCGAAAGAAGGCCTGATCATTATGAACCATTGTCACAAGCCTGAAATTATTTTTTTCATATAAAAAATGGCTGGACCAATTTTGACGGGACTTTCATTGATGTTATAAGGAGTAATCCACGCGGGTGAAACAGCGGGGCGCAGCTAGTAATTTATAGAACGTTTGTCTTACTAAGTAGAAAGAAGGCCTGATCATTATGAACCATTGTCACAAGCCTGAAATTATTTTTTTCATATAAAAAATTATCATTCCAAATTGGTTCATAAATGACGGAGTTCTGTCTGAGATAACAAACATAAAAAAATATCCTCTCCTTTTTTGAAGTCGTTTCAAAATGTGTCTGGTACCTACAAATACAACTTACTCGTACGTACCTATAGGTGAGTGAATATGAACTAGGGTTCTATCCACCCTATTTTCCCCAGAGTTTATTAGGCTTGCGGCTGATTTTCGCAGTGCACATGGTTCAACGGACGCCCCATTTTCACAACACTCTTTGTTCTATTTATTGTTGGTTTTTCATCTGTTTAAAAAAAGCAGCGATCCCTATTTTTATGTTCCCGCTATTCATCTCCTAATTTTAGGTTTTTGTTAGCTAGTTTTATTCTGTCTTCACTGCAGGGAAATATGAATAGCTTTTACGTTAAACATGACAAAAAGCTTGACCTAGTTTCATTGATTTACCACATGAATGTTCATTCTGGTATAAATATAATCTTATTGATAAATATTAGAAATACCTAACTAATTCTAATCCTATGCCATAATAAAAAAAAATATCTATACTAATATAATAATATTATAAAGAGGATAGATTTGATTGTTTGTTTGCATTGAATAGGCTCCGAAACTACGCAACCGATTTTAAAAATTCTTTCACTGTTGGGTTTCACTATCCCCGGGTGACATAGTCTACATTATATCTTGTAGCGAGGCCGAAGGACGAGCTTACACCCGTGCGAAGCCGGGGCGGACGGCTAGTCTTATATAAAATGAAACGCTTAACTATTCGCGGTTTTTATGATATCAATTAAAAGTATTTAATTTCAACGTGTAATAAGTTATTGCAAAAACCTAAGAAATCATTCATGTCTAATTTAGCTTGCAAGAAACGTAGACTAAATTCGTAGATTACTATGGTTTTAGTTTTGGTTTTGGCACGGACATTTTTGAGCGCTGGCTCAATATCCATAGATATTCCACATGTGTTTTAAATGTGGAATATCTATGGATATTGAGTCAGCACTAATATTGTAAACGTGACAGTTTGTGTGTAACTGTATATATACGTATGCTTGTCCGCACTTAACAGTTGAACGAAATTTAATGAAATTTGGCATGAAGGTAGCGCATGACCTAGAATCTAGATTGACATAATATAGGATATATACTTTTTAACTTATAAAAAATACTCTCTTCTTCTCTTCTTTACTACCTTTTTTCTTTTCTCTTAGATCAGTAAAGCATAGGGAACCTTCAAGATAGTGGGTAAAATTCGCGGGGCGCTGCCAGTATATAAATATAATTAATAATTCTCATCGATTAAACACCGAATATACCGAACCGAAAGATAAAACGGTAAATTGTGTGCTAACGGGCTCGTAACACTTCCAGCAAAGCTGCTAAGCTTCAAGCAAGTTTTAGTACTTCTCGTCATTAAGTTTTCAAGTCGCAGACAGTACGAGCGAGTCTCTTGCACATACATAAATCTAGCTGCACTCTCACGCGCTCAACATAAATCTCTGTGCATTTCCTCAGCATTTCTCATGCTAGTGATGGCAACACTACAATTAACAATTTATAAACGCCGGAACATGTTATTTGAGGTCTTAATAAAATAGCCTCGAGGTATCGAACAGGACACGGGGCGTTAAAACAGCTATAAATGTGAAGATTTACGCTGTTTAGCCGAATTAATTTTAAATTAAGATATTGGAGATTGTAGAGACCTATTGCTACACGAGATAATTTATAGATATGTTTATTTAATGCTCGATGAATCAATAAAAGTACTAATATAATACCACTAACACCACTATAATATAGATATAGTTAAGAACTATATTTTTCGAAATTTCCTTTCAATGATTTTTTTTGTAATGTTTCTGCCATGTACGTAGATATATTTCATACTAAATGTGCACGCCCCTCCACCGTATTTTTGTAGTATTTTGTATGCGTATAGTGTGGTGGAGTGTAGAGGGACGTAAACATTTATAATGAAAGATCTCTACCTAATGTTCGTTGTAGAACGGCTTACCACCGAAGTATAATCTAGGCTGACGTAAACGAAGGGTGAAGTAAGTAACTAAGTAACTTGTCCCTAGAAGAGCACTAGTTATCGCGACACAGGGAATCCTACAGCGATAACTAGCGACTGTAAATTGTATTATTGGCATTTTAATTTTAATCATATTGCAATTAGTTTGTAACCCTATTATTTTATTAATTTTAAACTAAATATTGTACGTAATATTATTAGTGGCAAATAAATTTATTATTATTATTATATATAAGTGGTGGGGACCACTTACCATCTGGTGGCCCGTAGCTGGTTTGCTAAAGTCACGAACAAAAGTTTCTTTTCGCTTTTACACCAGGCCGGGATTATAAAAGACTAAAAAAACTAGCATAAAGTTAAAAAAAAATACGGTCCTGAAATGTTAATCCAAACAATAGCTATGCTGCACTATAACAAGAAAATGAGTGTTGACTCAGAGGATGCTTGCTTGCGCACAAACTATTGTGCCGAGAATTAGAATAGTTTAATGGCCTATATTGCATCGCTTGGTTTAATAAGAGTCAAAAGATTCTCAAGTTTGTTAGAAGATTTTTTATATTTCTCGTTTGCAAAACCGGTATGAGAAAGGTTAATCGTCTCTTCCCACTGATTAGCACCGCTTATTTGTTCATGTAACACACCAAAACCTGTTTTGGCATGTTTATATGCAAAAGTTGATACGCTGATAATTACTTTAAATCCGTGAACAAATGTCGTAATTTTGCAACTCGGTCGTAATCAATTAGTGTCATGAGGGTGAATTTATTCACGGTGCGTAAGGACTCGAGATAACACAAATCCGTAGTAGACTTTACTTTCTAAAAGCGTCTTGCGCAGGTAGCTGCGTCAGATGCATAGATAGTGCTTATAATCTAGGCTCGGCATCGCGTCAGCAATATTTACTAAGTAGTCTGAAGGAGTCGGGGTTAAAAATAGCTCCCGCGTCGGGGGATTACGACGCCCGCAGGTGTCTCCTCTTTCAAAGATCGTCGGGATCTTCGCACTAAGTAAAGTGAGCTTTAGGAAGAATTCACAAGGACTGAATTAGGCTGTTGGAATTTTAATCCAAGATCGATGAGGCTGTATTGTTTACGAAGCGTATTTGTATCGGTGTAATCTCATTCACAGCGATAGCGCGATCACATTTTGCGTGTGGGCATCATAATCGCAATCGATTTGCCTTTCGTAAGTCTTTTACTAGAAAGATGACGCAATTTATCAAATTTCAATACGAAAAACAGTTTATGGACGCAACTCTAAAAAAACATGACTAAGAAACGCTTATTAAAATTCTATGTGATTCGGTACGGTAGGTTATACCTATTAACACACGTACGAGTAGATATACGTATGTCCTGTGTGGATTTCACGTTTTGCCAACGTCGGCGATTATAAAGATATGCGCAATCATGTAGACATGCACATATCCAACGCGTGTCGTATGAATAAACGCCTAATTGGACGTTTACGTAGTTCTGAGCGAGGCTCGAATGCGTTTCGCATACAATAGCATGTTTAACATGTTGGTATGGGGCCGGTGGCTTTGCGCGGCGCCAACCGCCTCGCGTATCTTTGTATTCTGCGTATCGCATGCAGGGTCCTGGCAGCAGACGGGCCGACACGGCGACGACCCGCCGACCGACGCTCGAACAAGGTCTCGAGGTCCTCCCATATCTCGTCCGGCGCCTGCAAGGATCCTCAGGACAATCAAATCAGTATCTTCGGGCAACATTCATTGAACTCTGAATCCTTCGACATTGGTTTATCTCGTACGCCAATAACTTAGTGCGTCGACGGCTGGCGAGTTCGTCCTATTTTAGGTCGAGCATGCATCAATGACGACCCTAGCTCATGCGTCACTGCTCAGGCTATTTTGATCCTGCTTATTGAGCTAAGCTTGGAAACAGGAAGTGACGTGCGAAAAAAATGTATGCATAGCAAAGCTTTTTTGAAGACCATGTTAGACGCCAAAAATCTAGAAAGTTGTGCTCTGCTCGAGTTTTTATTACTTCACAGTAAATTAACGGGTCTGTTTAATTTATAGACTCATCTAGCCGCGCCTTGTTTCGTATTTACGATGATTAAAGATTTTTATAACCTTTATACCAACCTACTCTAAATGAGTCATCAATCAATGAACCTGTCAGTTTGCTGGGGTGGAAGTTACGAGGGCCAATGTTGCATTATCTTTCGCGCTTTAACGCGGTAATTATTTTAGGCATTGTTTAAATAATATTAGACAAGCATTGATCTAAAATAAGATTGAGTATTTATTTATGCGTGTACATATAAATGCGTAGTGCGGCCGGTGAAAGAATGCGTCTGACAGTTGCCATAATATTGTTTAAAAAAAAACTGCACGTGAACAGTAAAGTCTGGTCACTTCTACTAGTTTTTAGCTTCAGTAAGATTTCAGCTGGTAGCCATGCTACAGTAAAATATCGAAAGAAAATGTTTTCATTTTGATTTTTATATTACTAGCTGCACCCCCCGTGAATTAGTCCTTATAACACCAGCTATCTGCCAGTGAAAGTCCCGTCAATATCGGTCCAGTCGTTTTGGAGTTCATAGGGAACATACATACATTTACACACACTGTTTTTTATATATGTATATAATTGTATAGATAGCAGCTGTTAGATGCATTATCTCAGAAGCCGGACTTACCTAAGGTTGTTTTTAACTACACGCATTTCACAGAAGCTTTGGGCATAGCACAGCAAATAGCGATTAACAATCTGAAGCTTGTAGAATCCAGGGTTTAAAGTTCAAGAACAGTCTAGCTATAATGCCTAGTATATTGTTAAAATACAATTCCAATAAATTGTAAGAACCTACTATATTCGACTATAATAACATACATTGTTGTTACACAATCAATTGACGCATTTTGTATCTGGCATTGAACAGTAATCGATAGATGATAAGAAGGCAAGTGTTCATAGTATTTTATTACGAGAGTTCGTCCTGACAGCGATCACTTTAAAACCTTGTTCCAGTGAATTTTCTACTACAGTACAACGCCGCTTATAATGAACGGTCACAAGTGGAACTAAATCTGTCGTCTTTTTCTTTCTTTAGTGGTAAAGAAAGACAAAAGTAGGAATAGCACACCCATCTACATTCATAATAAGTCTGTACCCGCAATGTAGAGAAAAAATAGTTCTTTGCTGTTGACTGTTAAGTTAACTGCACGAAATATCACTTTGACAAAGTTGTATAGTGCACGTAGAGTCTATATTCGTCGCCCATTTTGTTGTATCTATTTGTGGGTAGATAACAAATATCTTGTAATTATGGCCATACTATCCAAGTTATGCGCGTTATCCTGACGCTCAAGGATAAGAAGTTAAAAACGTAATATTAGTATAATTTTTAAGTATACATGGGTTTATAGATCTTGAGTATTTTTCATTATTATGACAATCAACTTTTGGTTTCAAAGCCTTTCTTCAATAAGTAAATTGATGAAGTATGTATTTTTTCAGTACAAAAAATCTATGAATCTATAATTTATCTAAGCTAGATGGTGGAATAATAACACAACTCTATCGACATATACATCTTGTTACAGAATGGTGTAGTAATACTAAAGGGTTTTTTTTATCTACCTATCAAAGTGATAAACTTGTAGGTACAAAATGACCGTAATCCATTTTGTATGAGGACCCATTTATTTTTCCTTAACAGACCTTTAGGAGTAATAAACTAATCTTGTTATTTATTGTCAAAGGTTATTCTCATGAACTTTATCCTCTGATATAACTTTTACAAAAAAAAAAACAATCTTGCCTTTCTTTATTTGATGTTTTAATAAAGTTTATTATTGTTTTCATATTTATCGGGGCTTATCGCGCACTATTAAATATAGGTAAAAATAGATACCTTTCGCTCGACGTTTCGACCATGTTACAATGGCCGTGGTCACGAGCTGACCGAGTTTATTATTAGCTACGTTTAATTAGCTATTTGCTACCTTGGTTACTTCTTTAACCTTAATTCAACTTGGATGTAAAAATACTTATCTAAACTATAGTAGGTACGTAGATTTATAGATGGTGAACTCGGAATGGTTTAGTTAGGGTATTGAACAACCCCACACAAACATCGTTAAACAGACGATGAGATGAGAGTGTTTATGACTGAATCCATTAACTTGGGTGTCCGCGCTTCGCGTAGGTGTATGGGAACTGGGATGGAAGTAATACGTGTTGGCACAGGTAAACATGGAAGTGTTTTGTTGTAAAAAGGACCACCTTTTATGTGTCGGTAAGTCTCTTCCTGTGTGCGGTTTCGTATGCCAGAGAAACTTTATATCGCGATCCCAAATAAAATCTCAGTAGAATTTTCTGTCTTAGTGCTGTCTTGTAAGTGAATCTACAAGCTCTTTCTCCTCCAGAAAATTCTTTCCTTCGATGTGTCGTGTCGTAAACTTCGCTCCGCTCGAATTGAGAGCAATTTTTCTCTTTTCAATCCACAGAATGCCTGTAACAATTTTTTTTTTTTTTTTTATTGTAGAATAGGCTTGCGCTTGACCGCCAACTCGCCTGATGTTAAGCGACGATGCGGCCTACGGTGGATCACGCTTGCCTAGAAGAAACCGATTCACTCGTGACTTGAAGACACCCAGATTGTATCTATCGGGGAACACCCATTCAGGCAGTGCATTCCACAAACTAGCAGTTCGCATAATAAAAGTGGAATCAAAGCGCTTCGTACGGGTTTTCGGAATGTCAACCATAAAGCGGTGTCGATTTTTCGTGCCCGCTCTGGCAGTCCGATAGAAAAAAGGGCAGGAGGGAATTAAATCATGCAGATCAGATGCACACTCTCCAAAATGTATCCGATAAAAAACCGATAGACTAGCAACTTTGCGCCGATGCTCAAGACTAAGAAGCTTAGTCTGAACTAGGGCTTCGTTGCTGATGAGCCTCTTAGCACGCTTCTCAATTGACTCCAAGGCCCCGAGCTGGTATTTAGCTGATCCATCCCAAAGGTGAGAGCAGTACTCCATGCACGACCGAACTTGTGCTTGGTACAGTGTTAGCAACTGTTCCGACGTGAAGTACCGACGCACCTTCGATAGGATACCTAGCTTTTTGGCAGCCAATTGAGCCTTGCTTTCAATATAGGAGCCAAAGTTGAGTGTAGGAGACAGAGAAACACCCAAAAGCTCAAGCTGGTCAGATATCGGAACGGACACATCTTGGAAAGTAGGAGCCAGATGGAATGGCGTCCTTTTTGCGGAGAACAGACAAGCCTGGGTCTTAGCGGCATTGAACTTGACCAGGTTGGCATCGCCCCAATCGGAGACTACCTTAAGTGACAAGCTCAAGCGCTCAACCATGGCCTCTCTGAGAGACTGTATTTCAGGTCCACTGGTTCGTGCATTGGATGTATAGCTCTCTACTACTGTGCTGTCGTCTGCGTACCCAAAGATACCGGGCTTTAACAGATCGTTAATATGCAGCAGGAAGAGCGTTGCAGAGAGCACCGACCCCTGGGGGACACCGGCATTAATTGCCATTTGATCGGACGAGCAGCCATCAATGAGGACTCGAATCGATCTATCCCTCAGGAAGTCCGATATCCACGCAACAAAACCTTTGGACAAACCGAAGGAGGAAAGCTTGCTAATAAGGCCGTCATGCCAAACCCTGTCGAATGCCTTCGAGATGTCAAGGGAAACGGCTAGCGCCTCCCCGTGTTTCTCGATGGCCTCGCTCCAGATGTGTGTGGCGTAAGCTAGAAGATCCCCAGTGGACCGGTTTCGGCGGAATCCGTATTGCCGGTCACTGAGGAGATCATTCGCTTCGAGATACGACAGGAGCCTGTTGTTGAGGACACGTTCCATAGTCTTGCAGAGTATGGACGTGACCGAAATTGGCCTGTAGTTGGCAGGGTCGGCACGACTACCTTTTTTGGGCACAGGTTGCACGTTTGCAAGCTTCCACGACTTCGGCACTTGACCAGTCTCAAGCGAGAGACGAAAGAGGCGTGTCAATATAGGAGACAATTCAGGCGCACATGACTTCAGTACTATGGCTGGAATACCATCCGGGCCACTGGCTTTGTTCACATCAAGATTGCGTAGCGTTTTACGAACCTCCTTTTGGCGAATGCGAATATCTGACATAAATGTCGTGGAGCCAGGTGTGGTTGGAGGTATCGCGCTACCAGAATCAAGACGCGAAGACTCCGCAAACTGAGAAGCAAACAAGTTTGCTTTCTCTTCAGCGGTGTGAGCCAGCGTCCCATCAGGTTTCAGCAGTGGAGGGAGTGAGGGGTGGCAGAAGTTCGCTTCGACTGATTTAGCTAGGGACCAAAACGCTTTACTACCAGCAGGGTACGAAGCAAGTTTGTTCCCAATTCTGCTAATGTGGTCAAAGCGAGCCCTCTGTAGAACCTTTTTGCAGGACTTGGCTGCCGTGTTATATGCCTTCTTCTTCTGATGTAAGTCTTTCGCTTTGCGGTGTCGAGCATCGACCCAGGCTAGGTATGCCTCATGTTTGCGTGTTTCCGCGCGAATGCACTGAGGTCCAAACCATAGGCGAGCTTTGCCGGACAGTGGTACGTCGGAGTAAGGAATATAGTACTCCATGGCCTGACGCAACACATCTGTCACAGCATCCGCGCAGGTCGAAGGATCATTAGAAGAAAAGCACACTGACTGCCAAGGATAAGACGCAAAAAAAGATCGCATCTCATCCCAATCCGCCGACTTGTATCGCCACACCCGCCGGGTGCCCCTAGGGCTGAGATCGGGCGGGGAGTAAACGGATACAGATTTCACCAGACAATGGTCAGAGTTACCCAGAGGTGAACAAACTGACACTGAGTAGCGGTCTGGATCGGTTGTCAGCAGAAGGTCCAAGCAATAAGGCGTGTGCGAGTCAACGTCAGGTACCCGTGTAGCTCCTTGGACCAGCTGAGTGAGATTCAACGTTAGAGCAAGCTCACGTGTTTTTCTCCCAGCATGGTCAGTGTCCCGGTGTGGGAATAGCCACTCTTGGTGGTGGCCGTTAAAATCCCCCAGTAACACTAGTTGGGCTGTAGGGTACCTTAGTTGAGCTGCATCCGCCGCCTCAATCAGATATTGAGTGAGCCTGGTCGTCTCCTCATCTCCGCTGTGCGACCGGTAGACACAGGCATAGAGAATTTTCTCTATTCCCGTGTCCACCAGGACCCAGAGCACAGAGAATCTGGGGTCCTCAAGTTGACGGAGACGCCGACAGCAGATGTCATCACGAGCGTACAGGCACACACCAGCTTTAGGCTTAAAAGTGTGCTCCAGGGTATACCCCGGGTATGATAAGCACGCCAGGTCAGACGGTCTTCCGATCTGCGTCTCCGTTAGGAAAAATAGTGCCGGTTTTTCAGTCTCCAGGTGAAAGTGGACTGGCACGAGATTTGAGTGCAGACCTCGGATGTTTATGAGGTGCACTTTAAGTGAAAGGGCGTGCAGCCGCTGTGTAAACTTCATTCTATTTTTCCTTTGCTGCATGATTGTTGTTGTGTGAGTGATTCGGTGGGAAAACGGCAGTGGATCGAGACTCCACGCTGCTAACCAGTAGACATACGGTGCGAGGCTACACCATTGGGGAACTAGTCTGGAGACTGCGGGGACGCCCGAGCCCCCCCGGGGATGTCCATCGGGCCCTTTCACCCGGTCGCCGACCGGCACGATGGCGCATCCCGGGATTTTTCGCGAGTTGGCGGGGCAGCCTTTCATGAGTGGCTAGTTCACTACTTGGGCCCCCTACTAACTGCGGTCGGCCAGCGGTGCACCGTGCCTCGGATCCCGCTACCCTCCGCGACTAGTTACCCGATGCAGCCCAACATCACATGGCAGAACGGTCTTACATCAGTGAAGTAACTGATCCGACCCGTTTTCCCTAACGGTGTCACCGGACAACATGCCGGAACACGGCCAGGCCGCTTGGCGGCATGACTTTGTCCGGTGGGTGGTCACTAGCCTCGGCCGAAGCCTACCACCAGTATGTTGTCACCTGACTAGCACCACCCGGGGACTACGTGTGGGGTTTCAGAATTTACGGGTGCATTCCCACGGACGAGGGTGACTCAATCCCCAAAATTTGTACACGTAGTATTGTACGATCAGTTTGTTGCTAAATCATATATCTGTATAGTACACCGCACACCCCAGGGCAACGTGATTCGTATTTTTACGCACTGATTCGGGTAAAATCTGTCATCAATCGTGACCGGGCGTGCCTAGACTCCACCCCGTGGGATTACGTTCCCTGACACAATTCTCAATGAACACATGCCTCGGCCGGGAGGTTTGTGATTACATTCCGTTTATTGCATTATTTCCTCCATTTGGGAGCGATGTTTTATACGAGCGGCAAAGAAATGCGTCGTTGGGGTGAGCGGGAGCGGGTGTAACATTGATTCGAAAGTAGAGTGAAATATCGCGAGCTCGCTTCGCTAGCATTTCTAATTTAGTCACTAGTGATTAGACTAATTCGAGCCTGATTTATTACCTAATTAATGCTGGATATTTTTGCCTTATTTATGTGACAGATTGAACACATTGCTATGCTGAGTCTGAAAGGTTACTTTATTAGTTTAGCTTATTGTGAGACAGCAAAGATTGATAGAACCTACTCGAGAGTTATAAAAACAAACCGACTAAAATTAAATTAAATTTACGAATTACTCCTATTGTAAAAATATATATATTCTTGTGTAAATTTTAACTCTTCGTGCATATTTAGAAATAGAACGTCTTTAGTCAAGGCTCAGGATGTTGCACGGATCCTTGTGTGGTTCACTTGGTATCTCCAAGGAAGGCAAGTAGCACGCTGATGCTGCTGGCGCAAGCATCGCGGAGCATCCTCGATGATTTAAGAATCTTTGTAAGTATACTTACGTTTTGGTGTGAAATGGTGTGCCACTGCTGCATTCTAGCAGAAATGCAGCAGCCGTTTCGTCTGCTTCCATAAATTTTCTGCAAAAAGGACTATCTGTAGAATAGAAATATTATGATTCGCCCTATTACGTACATAGGTGATGGTTTCAATCGTTAGCCTCTACGTGACGTCAGGCCGCAAACAATGGGACACCGCTCACGCCATGCAACATAAGCATCTGCACCATACGTGTATCTAGTGCTGCATTAATATTAATCCTGGGTAACTTATTCTCGCGCGCTCGCCTTTATCTTCGTTAGTATCTCTCACACCAGAAATTTCATGCGAGTGAGAGTGAGTGAAAATCTCGATCGAGTGAGAATGGGGTATGCACGTGTTGCATAACGATCGTGTTGCACAATGCGATTCCGAAGTGGTCACTTGATAAATCGTACTGGATCGATAATGAAGTAATGTGAAAGAATTATTATTTACGCGTTGCAGCAAGTAATTTGTACGGAGAGTGTATTAATTTATTGAATTCTTATTATTATTTTTTTAACCTATACTGTTCCACTGTTGGGCAAAGGTCTCCCCCATTTCCTTCCATATATCTCGGTCCTTCGCCACCTCTTGCCAACCTCTCCGGAATGTGTCAAGGTCGTCACGCCAGCGTTTCCTAGGCCTTCCTTGACTGCGTCGTCCATCAGGCACCCACTGTGTGAAGATCCTGGCCCATCGGTCGGAGTTCATACGCGCCACATGTCCCGCCCAATCCCATTTTAATCTAGCAGCCTTTTGGCCGACATCGAACACACCAGTTATGGAGCGCAGTGTGCTATTGCGAACTCTGTCTATTCTTTTGATACCAATCACGCTGCGCTCCATTCCTCTTTGGCAAACCCCGAGTTTGAACTTTTGAGAATCGATCAGTGACCAGGTCTGAGCACCGTAGGTTAGGACGGGCAAAATACAAATGTCGATAAGTCTGCGCTTCAGTGATATCGGCAGGTCACCTTTCATCAGCTCTTTCATGGACCAGTAGCTCCTCCAAGCGTTTCCGACGCGGCGCTCAATTTCCTTGTCTTGCCGGTTCTCGAAGGAGACTATCTGGCCTAAGACACGTACTCATCTAATTCTTATAAAACTTGAAATTGGAGTACAATAAACTATGACTGTAGAATTATCTCAGTGCGTAGTGTGTCTTTCTGATTGCGTTTATGCCTACCGATATGATCGCGTTAGCATTACTCGCTCTAGGCTCTCAGATCTACGGTCTATTCTAAGTTTCAGCTGTATTTGGTGTTGCAAACTCTTACCTATTTGCCAATTATGTCAGACTAGCTGCGTTTCCTGGTTTTACCCGCGTGGGTATTCCCTCGGGAACAGTACGTTTTTACGGGATAAATATTAAGAGCCGTATTACAAAATGAAATCGTTCATTATAAGTAACTGGATTAAAAAAACTGGAAAAATAAAGCCGTAATTGTCAAGACGAATATAATACAAGTAAAGCTATAACATTAAACTTGTTTATTTTATATCAGTAATTTAACGAAAAATAACTTTTATGAATTGGAGGTAATAAGTTGATTGATATGTTGAGTTATCCAAAATTTGAAGTAGTTATTTTCAATAAAAAAAATACAGTTATATTTTTTAGAGATTTTGAATTTTCTATAGACCTTTCCATTTGATAGAATCACAACGCCAAAAACCCAGTTTTGTTGCTTTTTTTAAAAAAATTGTGAAAGGGGTTCTTAACTCCAGCCCTTGAGGGCTTTACTTAAAAACGTTACTCAAGTTGATCTATATTTTAAAATGCTCTCTCAACTTCTCGCTGACAGCAATCGTTACAAGCGAAAACTAGACGAAGCATGACGTATGTCAACTTGACTATTGTTTTTAAGTAAGGCCCATAATACCCAAGTAAAAAATCGTGGTTCGAATGCTCTAATGCTGCGTAAAAGAGAAACAAACAATGACACTTCCACATTTATAATATTAGTAATTTAGTATGTATGATGTCTACGAAACGAAGTGTATATTCATGTTATGGAATCGAGTTACAAGAAAATGCAAAAGTCAAACATTTTTTATACTCCTTCGAAGTTCCATCACACACTTCAATATAATATTACGAGTTAAGAGTCGCCCCTTGCGATATGATTCCCCTTTTCATTTCCAGCGGTTTCGAAAAGGGATATTGAAGTTGTAGCAAAGTGATTTTTAAGCTATTATTTACTCTGAAAGAAGTCGATTAGCAGTCAAACCAGTACATGTATTTTGTCACAAGATATTTATATCTTGTTAACGGCAATTTTATTATCTATGGTTATTTCTAATGTCTATCGGGAATTCGGGAATTATAGTGCATTATTTTACTAAGGTAAATAAATCGTCTAATTAATTAATAATAAAAAAACTTTATATCATTTTTCTTGCGTCAGCCATATTGAATTTAGGTAAAATCATTTCATTTTTCTCAATAAACCCTTTCATTTGATACTCACAATATAGTGCATAAAAAATAACTGGTCCGATAACTTGGGAGTCCGCCATATTGGATTGAGAATGACATCACTTAGCTAACCATGCAGTGTCATCCAAATTAATTAATTAATCTTCTCTATATGTATAAATTGTTTTTTTTTTTTCTCCGATAAAATACCTGATAATTTTCAAACGGCTGAACTGATTTTCTTGAATCATAGCTAAGAACACTCTCGATCAAGCCACCTTTCAAATAAATAAATACACTAAATCAAAATTCGTTCAGCCGTTTGGGATCTACGATGCCACAGACACACGTAAAACTTAAAACACCTCTCGTTTTGTGTCGGGATTTAAAATCCTCCAGATTTACGGTAAAATGCGTTCTCCCGGTGTCACTGTCACTCGAGGGTGGTGCACTTGAGCGGGTGTATCATTGGAGTGGTTGTCAGTGTCATGTGTGACAGATGAGTGTCCCGCCTCGCCTCCCTGTCGCTGTGCATGTCGATAAATCCTACTAAATCCCTCCCTGTCTGTCCGCACTCTACTTAGGAAGCTCTTGAAAACGGTCTAGTCTGTAAGTACTACGTGGTGTGCTATTGTGCAAGTTTATTTATTTATTTTTTGCCATAGGCTTTGCCGTGCATTGGTCAATTCGCTAAATTAAAATGTTCCGTCTGCGTAACAAACAAACATACTTTTGCATATATGTATTTATATTCTTATTAGGTACATCGCTATCTGATAAATAAATTTACTCCGTAATTTTTCATAAATTACCGCAATAGTGGATACATAATCGATTTTAAAGCATCCTCCACCGCTGAATATATTTTCCGATAAGAGCAAGCCAATTGGAAACTTTATGGCCAACTCGACGGCAATAAATCGAAAAATATCGGTTATACTCGACCAACAGTGTAACAAGCGGCGTGTATCGAAACGGGGAGGAAGTCTATCCAATTTCAACCTCAATCGAAAGCCAAGACTATTGTCAGGGCAGCAATAATACTGACAGTATCCTGTGCTTTCTAAAACGGCATTTTGCACAAAGCCAAAACAAGCTACATAATAAAAATAAAAATACCATGACTACAAACGGCTGACGACCTCGAACGAGATGGCACAACGATCTTCGCGTCTTCCACCCTGATTGGGCGAACTTGGCGGCAGATAGAGATGCGTGTGTGGAAGAAAATGGGGGAGGCCGTTGTCCAGCAGTTGGTATGAGACAGGCTTAAAAAACATAACGTACGTACGCCTCTAATGGCTATTTCTAGTACTTTACGTTACTGTATGTTTCACATTGTTGACATAATTTTTTTAAATCTGCTCAACAAGTTTTAGGGGATAATAATATATTTGGTCAGATTTTTTGATAAGAATAGTCGAATCAGGTTTTATTTCCGTACAGTTTTTTTTATCGCACTAGCCTAAATCACTCAGGATAATGCAAGAAGTCTAATAATTAACACCACCAAATTCTAGACCACTCACATTAACAATCGGCCCAAACATTCAGCAGTTGAATTAAAAAAATTACATAGTACCATCACATAACAATTATTTTTGGTTGTGAAACAACAAACTTATACATATACCTATAAGTTTGTATTATACGAGTACAATAAAGTAAACAGAGATCTTTGAGAATTTTACCAACCAATCATAAAATTTTATTAAATACCTTACATCAGGGTAAACTTTGACAGATTCAACATAGGTTGTCATTTATGGCTGTCACTTTTTCTAGGGAGAACAACATAATGCGGGATTTACGAGACGGGTATTAATTATGTATCCGGACGAGAGAGACAAATGTGTCCCGGAGAATCCGGGACGATTGGCAACATTTCATTAATCGTACAATAAGAGAAAACGCGGCTTGAAACATTCGGCGATTGCGAGCGCACGCAACGCCAATCGTTTGTTAAACCGATTTGATTGCCTCAATTAGTTATAATAAATACACTATTGACTTCAATAGTAAGGACTAAACATTAATAAGTGCACTAACTCAGTGGTGCTAACAACTACATTGCGCACCAGTGTGAAGTCAATGGCTTGCAGACTTCGATTATGGTGCGCAGTCGTTTACACGTCACAAAACATAAATAGGCACTCATATTAAAAACACATATAGGAATACTACGATGCCACGTCATTTATTGAGATTTCGACATAAGGCGCACATTTTTCAAGTACGATAATATTTTATTGGGCGCAATCAATTAACATCACCCTCTCTTTATATAAGGTCGGGGAAAAAGTTTCTTCGTATTTTTTAAACAAATTCAAGACATATTTTTTTCAAGTTTAATTACATTTAATTATAATATATATGTGCCATTTTGTTCGATAACTTGTTGCCATCTTGTAGGTAGTGACATGATCCCGTTGCTGTAGAAATTTTGGGACTTCTGATCAAAAAAATGCAACAAGTAGTTTTGACAGTCCTCTCTTGATGTTAATCTAACACTACCCAAAGAATTCTGAAGAGATCGAAACAGGTGGAAATCTGAGGGTGCAAGGTCAGGGCTATATGGTGGATGCATTAACACTTCCCAACCAAGCTCTCTAAATTTTTGCTGAGTGGCCAAAGATGTGTGCGGTCTGGCGTTATCATGATGAAAGACCACACTCTTTCTGTTGATCAATTCCGGCCGTTTTTTCTCAATTTCTTGTTTGAGTCTCATCTGCTGTTGGCAGTAGAGATCCGAATCGATGGTTTTTCCCGGCGGTAAAAGCTCATAATGAACGATGCCCTGCCAATCCCACCATACACACAGCATCACCTTATTACGTGTTAATCCGGGTTTCGCTACAGTCTGTGGTGCTTCACTGCCCTTTGACCATGATCGTTTGCGCACATTCTTGTCGTAGGTGATCCATTTTTCATCACCAGTGATCAATCTTTTCAAAAACGGTTCGGTTTCGTCACGTTTCAATAGAGAGTCGCAAATGAGTACACGATTAATTTGGTTTCTTTCAGTGAGCTTGTGTGGCACCCAAATATCGAGTTTTTTTGTATACCCAGTTTTTTTCAAATGGGTCAAAACTGTTTTGTGGTCAATCCCCAGTTCTTCAGCTACGTCGTAACTATTAATATGCCGATCTTGGTCCACTTTTTCAGAAATGGCATCTACTTTATCCGTAACAGGGCGACCAGAGCGAGCTGCATCTTTGACATCAAAATTCCCGGACTGAAAACGCTTGAACCAACATTGTGCTACTCTTGATGACACTGCATTAGGTCCATAAACGTCACAAAATTTTTTCGCGGCTTGTGTCGCAGTTTTCCCTTTTTTGTAATAAAATTTTACAATATATCGAATTTCTTCGTTAGATTCACTCATTTTATCAAACAAAAAAAAGTAATTGAAAAATGGCGGGAAATTGCTTTTTACTTTTTGTATTCCTTTTTTAGAATGTCATATTTTTAATGGTATCAAAACCAGCCAGATACAAACAGTACAACGGATGAGATTTTTACTACAACCTTATACATACAAAATACGAAAAGACTTTTTCCCCGACCTATTATTTAGCTCTATGTTATAAACGGAACATGCGATCCTTTTTGTTACCAGTTTCTTTTACAGAATCTTTGATTGGTTTGAACGATATTTATGAGATGTCGGCGGCGAGAACAGACAACTATCTACTTAAATTATACAGGGTTACACGGAGCGGTGGTACTACTAACTAATCTGATAGGAGGTCATTGTGCTGAACGATTTTTTACCGTAGAACAAAATCTTAAAATTACGCAAAAATCAGCAGTTCCATAGAATAATATCATTATTAACGAAATGTATCATCGTCACCATTGACAGCTCATTTAGCCCACTTTTTTATATTTAAAACACATAGTACGTTACATTTCGAGTTAGTAAGTTGTCTTAAAATCTATGTTAGATTTATCCAGACAACTGGACACTGCACGACTTAAGGGTCCTAGCTCTTTCATCATCATCATCATCATCATCATCAGCCAGAAGACGTCCACTGCTGAACATAGGCCTCCCCCTTTAACTTCCACACTGAACGACATCCTGCCATCTGCATCCACTGGATGCCCGCGACTCTCACAATGTCGTCGGCCCATCTAGTGGGAGGCCTACCTACGCTGCGTCTTCCGGTTCGCGGTCTCCACTCAAGAACCTTTCTTCCCCATCGGTTAACAGTTCTTCGAGCGATGTGGCCTGCCCATTGCCACTTCAACTTGCAGATTTTAATAGCTATGTCGGTGACTCTGGTTCTTTGGCGAATATCTACGTTTCGGATTTTATCGCGCAAAGAAACTCCGAGCATAGCTCTCTCCATTGCCCGTTGTGTGACTCTGAGTTTTTCCAAAAGGCCAACAGTTAAGGACCACGTCTCAGTACCATATGTCATCACTGGCAACACACACTGATCAAATACCTTCGTCTTCAGGCACTGTGGTATCTTGGACGAGAAGATGTCACGCAATTTCCCGAACGCTGCCCATCCGAGATGGATTCTTCGGGCGACCTAGCTCTTTACTTATAACTAATACCAAGGATGGATGTTATTTTGTCGATGCTAACAAAAACGCGAGTACTTACTTAACGCCACTCTCATCAATGTCTAAGAAATGTTTGAAACAGCCACTTTTTCGTGATTTCAGGTTTAGCTATTGCAAAAAAAAAAAAGATGAGTAAAATACAATACAATTCTTTTCATCCAATGGTTGCCTGGCAGAGATCGGTTTTAGCGATAAGGCTGCCAATTGGGGCATAAGCTCGTAAGTGTTTTCTATCTGTTTGTGATTTTTATTTCTGGTGTAAGTATACAATAAAGAGTTTCTATCTATCTATCTAGTACAATGACCTCCTTTCGACTTAATAGTATGTCAGATTGCATGGTAGTGCTGTTTTTTCCTTATAGGAAAAGTAAGTAATTCACAATTGCCTCCTTGTGGCTTAGTGCCACCTACCTGTGTAACCCCGTACGTCAAGACATAAGTTATTGTTGATAGACGTACAGAAGCGGTGATGCGACAGGTGATATATCAAAACGTCGTTGCGCATTACCCGTTTTGCCTAGAGACATGAAAACAACTACCTTACCTCTACTAATGCTTTATCTTATTGATTGATCTTCAGAGAGTTCCTGCTAGCAGATTACTTGCACGCATGTGCGTTCTTATCTTAGATCACCCAAACAAGGGAGATACGGTAAGGCGGCATGGCGGGTGTGAACGCATCCAGTCTAAATGAGTCTGGATGCCTTTAGTTGAAACACCCAGCAGACGACCTTGCTGCCTTTTTTGCATGTGAACTCATACTCTTTATTCGTAACACAAGTTACACGTCATGAAGTAATTAGCTAATTGCAATAACATATAAACAAAAATAATAATTTCCACATACTGTCAATAGAAAATAATACAGAAAACATAAAATTATTTATAATTACCAATTATTTATGGCCATAAAAGATTCAAAATTAATATAACATAAATAAATTTAAAAAAAAGTATTAATCATTAATTGTTGCATTACGTCACAGTACGTTACGTCAGTCGTAGTATGCAAAAATTCATCCACCTTGTAAAATGTTTGCTCAACAAGCCAAGAACTATTAGTTCATTAGTGTCGCTGCAAGACTATATAAACGTAAGATATAAGACTATAGTCTGTGTGAAAAAGGAGTAAGTGAGTACTTACAGTTTTTACGTTAAGCGATTTAGCGGTATAGGAATAAATACTATGAGAAATGGAGACATTTGAATACGAACGATAATTGTACAAGGCGAAGAAACAAGGGAGATATTACCTTTTTTGTCTGAACTGAGGTTTTTACGTGCCTAGTATAGGCACGAGCACATTTATATGTGACTGCGTCAGGTTCGGATAAGAACGGTAAATCATTTGATTGTTTGATAAAGCCTTTTAAATATAAGTAATTGATTACTTAATTTACGCACATACGTCAATAATTACAAAAGACGCTAAAATTTAAAAATGGAACACACCAATATAGTAGACTTTAAAAAGGTGCGCTTATTTTGTTTTCATTTAGGTTTTTGTGACTTTGATAAATTACGAATTTTGACAGATTTGGCATGATAAAGCTGCCAGAAACCGTCATGACGAATTTGTAAATAAAGGCAATTCACAATTATTGTCATAATGCCATAACGTTATGGAAATTCTAATGGCGCGAGACATAATTCACAATTCTTACATATTAACACTCGTATCAAAACATTTAATGCTGCGACATGATTTTTCCGCGTTGGCACCAAAACTTCGGAAGCTTGTTTGTAAATAATAATTGGCCAAGAGTGTGTCGAGACACGCATACGCTAGGGATCCGTAATCAAAGCCATATAATTGTAGTCATAGTTCAGAAAATTATGGTTATAGAAAAATTCGAACGAAAGAAGCTCTGTGGACCTAGCCAAATTTCAGAGATGTACCATGCCGACATAGCATATACTTTTTATGGTTTAAACATAAAGAAATATAAAACATAAAAACTGATTGAGAAACATTATTTGTTAAAGCCATTTTACAAAAAGGTCAATGACCTATGAGCTAGAACGCTTTGAATTTATTACAGTTTTTGATCGCTGTTACACTAAAATTCATAATCAGATAATATGCGAAATAATTTTGAATGAAGGTTTTAAATATGACCTATCTGTATTGTAATATTCAAGTTTCTATGTCTTATAGTTTAGAATTGCAGGGGGGGGACCAACTTTTTGCCACTTTGGCTCGCCATATTTCGCAAAGTATAGACTTTATAAAAAAGTGATGTATCAAACCTTACCTTAATTTTAAAAGACCTTTTTAACGGTACCCCATACGAGTAGGTGGAGTGAAAAAAACATTTTCATCCCCATTTCCCATGTACCAGAGCCACCCCTAAAATGAAATATTATATATTTTTTATACTTTTAAAATTTTGATCTATATTACAACTGTCATTATGCAAAGTTTCATTTTCTTATATTAATAATTATAGTAATTAGAAGGTTTTAAAAAAAATTTGACGGACGGACAGACAAACAGACGGACGAACACGAATTTATAGGGTTCCTTGTCTGGTTACGGAACCCTAAAAAGTAATAAGCCATTTATAGCAATGAGGTTAGCATCTGTCAATGGACCAGTCAGTGGGACACGCTTATCTTGTTGGTACCCATATATCTGTACTTTTGTACCATTTAACATATGTACGAGTATGTCTATGTGACATTTATCATTTCCAAAAAAAAAAAAAACTTTTTAAAAGATACCAGACACGCAATAGCGCCATCGTTAAAAAAGTTCAATCGCATAAAAGTAAATAGATTGCGTTCCATTTTTCAAAACTATATTGTTACACTAGCTACTGACAAAGTAATGTAATAGTAATTTTTAAACTTTCGCGATTTGAACACATGTTTTCATATTTTTCGGGACTTATCGCGCACTATTAAATATAGGTAAAAATAGATACCTTTCGCTCGACGTTTCGACCATGTTACAATGGCCGTGGTCACGAGCTGACAAAGTAATGTAATGACAAATCTTTCGAACAAAAATCATTACAAGAACCGTAATAATGACAGTCTTCACCGGCACAGCTCGAAGATGTCCATTAACATTTTGTAACACGTATAGTAACTTACATTTAAATAAATATATAATTCGCTACCTCTAAATTACTCCTATTACTTCACTGTAAGGTTCATACGAAATAAGGCTTATTTATGTAAAAGCTGACCCCACCTTGCAACTTAGCTTTATTCCTCCAGTGATGGATCGGGGCGACCGGCCCCGAAACCGCGAACTAATCCCGCATCCTATACCTTTAGTTGTACGATAAGTAGGTATTCGTATTGTTTGCCTCCATTAGGGGAGCGAAATCGTACAGTAATGAGAGCTCTTCATCGCTACAAATACATAAGTATCTCGGGAACATTACGAAAAATTCGAAGGGTGGTAAAGACTTTTATCCCTACCTACCCCTACGAGAGAAATTGCATCCCAGGAGAGATGAGCGAAATTACTGGAATCCAAAACTCGACTCTATATTTTGGGTCTACGCGGAATGTAGATTGAAATTTAAAAGTTGCAAACGAGATTGTTTAGGCAAGTTTGGGACACGGGATTACCTGCCGTGAAAAGTAATTTGTTTCCAAGCTCCGCTTTGAAATGATGACGCGTGATGGATGCGTGCCTGTATTCTACGTATTTGACTGATGAATGGATTATTATTGTAGGAACGACAACGACGTTTGTATGCTTCTTCATAATAGATGTTTGATGTGAAAGATGTCATTGAATGTTATAAAACTGGTAAATAAATTATTTAACGCTTAGCGACTATCTTCAAGAGTTATTGGAGCACGCTTGCCTAGAAGAAACCAATTCACTCGCGATTTGAAGACGACCAGATTGTATCTATCGGGGAACACCTACTCAGGTAGCCATTCCACAGACCAGCAGTTCGCACAATAAAAGCGAGATCAACGCGCGTTGTACGGGTTTTCGGAATATCAACCATAAAGCGCTCTTTTACAACCAACCCCTCCCCAAATCACCAACCACTCAAGGACTTAGGCGCACGATGGCATAAGTGCACTAACAAGGCAACGTACAGTGGTATATTTGCAGAATATACCTTTGACGCATGAGATATACCTATTAAAAAATTTGGCGTTAACAAAAGCGTTAAACGCCGGCAACTCAAAAACGTTTTCTCGTGTAAATATGATAGAAAGGAAACTACTCCAAATTTCTAGAATCAGGTCCCACCATAGATTGTAGCAAAAAAAAATGTTTGCTCTATGGGTCCCACACCAAAACATTAATGTAAACATCAATTTTAAAGGACTAAGTTTATACTTCGCATAGGGGAAACAACTATGGCAGCACCGCCGTCACCCAAAATTTATGTAGCCTGTACCGGGAGTGCCCACTCAGTCTCCAAAGAGCAGTTAACTGGTCTACGGACAAAGGAGCTCAAACTTTGCCCGAACACGCCCCAGCTCCAATATTTAACTCAAACCACAACAATGAACTCCGAAGCTCGATCCATGGACAATTGTCCCGGGTTCAGTGGCTATTTGTTTAGGCATTGATTGGAAACACGCCGGAATACGTAAATGGCTTGATCGTGTGTTTGTTTTGTGTAGGTTGGGCAAATACAACTTGATTAGGGTAACTCTTTAATCATAATACCTGCTGCCGTCGTTTTCGCTTCTGTTGGTTAGTATAACAATGGAATTTCGTTGAGCGAGTACCTACTTGCTCGAAAGAATACTTAATTCAATATATTGAAAAAAAACTTCAAATTATGTCAAAACTGGCTGTTGCCAGTGACATCGTACGCTTAGATTTTCATATGAACTTTCTACCATCTTTTGTCCCCCTTTCGCAAAATCCTTTCTTAGTGAATATCTTCACCCCATAAAGAATCCCCCTGCCAAATTTCAGCTTTGTAAGTCAAGTAGTTTTCGATATTTCGTGGCGAGTTAGCCAGTATTTCGCTTATATATTATACTAGCCGCCCGCCCCGGCTTCGCACGGGTGTAAGCTCAGCCTTCGGCCTCGCTACAAAATATAATTTAGCCTATGTCACCTGGAGATAGTGAAGCTTCCCAACAGTGAAATAATTTAAAAAAATCGGTTCAGTAGTAGTCGTTACAAACATCAAAAAATACAAAAATACAAATCTTTCATCTTTACAATATTAGTATAGATTTGCAAGTTAAATTGGCAATGGGCAGGCCACATCGCTCGAATAACCGATAACCGATGGGGAAGGTTTTTGAGTGGAGACCACGAACCGGAAGACGCAGCGTAGATAGGCCTCTCACTAGATGGACTGACGAAATCGTAAAAGTCGCGGGCAACCAGTGGTTGCATCTGGCAGGCTGTCGTTCAATGTGGAGTTCTGAGGGGGAGGCCTATATTCAGCAGTGTACGTCTTCTGGCTGATGATTATATTTCTTTCATAAATTCATAACTGTATATAGAATTTCCAGTCTACATGAAATTACTAGCCTTCATTTAGCAAAACTTACTCTACTCCACAGCCTGGTAAAGCTTAATCTTTGTCTAAATTGACGATATTTGATTCGGTACACTAGCCTATGAATAATACCTAATTATTATTTGTAGATTCTAGCAGAGTTCAAGCTTCTTCCATGTCAAAGATCGCGAATGCTTTAAATGTGTCTTGTTTGATAATAAAGTTTGAGGCACGCTGTTTGTGGGACTGCAAGCAATATAATGCATAATTCAGTGCAAGTGAAGACGCCTCTCTAATGTTGCTCAAATTTATGCTATATATAGACAATAGACAATATTTTATTTATAGCAAAAATCCACACACACTTAAAGCTACACACATATTAAAAAAATAAAATTTGGATTTTTGACACAAACCGGCCCCAGCTCAGCATGATGCCGTTCGTTACCAACCGGCGCTGGTCTGGTATATTGCACTAATCTAGTTAGGATTATGTTACTCACAAAATATTGCTACCTTCTATTTATACAGGGTAACACGGAACCGTAATACTAAGCCAAAAGGAGGTCATTGTACCATAGGTATCATAATTATGAACAACTTTAAGCATGAGACCAACCACACAATCGCATAATTATAATCGCCATTGTAGGTACAAGCTTTGCTTATTTTGGGGTCAGATGACGGTGTGTGCAAAAATGTCCCGAATATTTATTATTTATTAGTTACCTATATACTTATACATAATTATAACCACGTTAATTATTATAGTTACCATTAGTTATGTTACCATTATCTACCAAATTTATATGTAACATTTGCATGCTATTTTTGTATATTGGTTTATTTTATTAATTTAAACTTGAGTGATGGTGGCCGCGCGGCAGCATGTGTGCTTTACAATCTGACGGCATACCCGGTTCGATGTACGACCCTGCACCAATGACTTATTTAGTATGTACATTATAAATTATGTGTAGTTTCGATGCCATCGCTAAAAGTGAAACTCTAAAATACAAAGACTTGACATTTACCAACATACCTACACTGGGCCAACAAGGTGGATTAGGGATCTGGGAGAAAGCCTGTGTCTCAATAGAGGGAACATGATAGACTGATAACGACAATGATTTTAAACTTACCTCAATAATCACGAAGTATGTTCTCCAATTTTCCTAAAAATCCTTTAACTCTTTCGTGTTATATTTTAAAAGAATTAAGAGACACGATAGCTTTGCGAGCTTAAAACTTTTTGTTCATAGTCTAGGCTCGAATGTGGCTCGAATGAAACGTCGCGCCGCGTCGGGTAGCCAAATAATAGAGATGCAAAATAAATAGCACCCAGACACAGACCGAGTTTAATCAGAGTTTCTCTACAGATGGAGTTGGAGAGCTGTTGTGCATCGGTTGTAAACAGGGCCGTACTCAGATCTAGGAGTTACTAAACGCCACTGGAGATGTTTATAAAATCTGCTTAGATCAGAGAAACAAGAGGGATATTATTATTTGCCTTATTACATTTAATTTTCGTGTTAAAGTATCTCAGTGTTTCTCCCACTTTTTCAATATAACGCCGAACCACGCAAAAACTATAAGTACCTATAGTAGCGATGTACTGACAGCGATACCAGTAAACTAATTGTCCACATGCAAAAAAGGGTGCAAGGTCTACAGCTGAGTAAAAAGGAGGCATCCAGCCTGATTAACGCTAGGCATGGGACATGAATCGAAACCAGACTCTTTTTTTATTCTGACCATATGTATTACCTTCATTGTCTAAACTTTTTGAGCTGATTCTAAAAATATTAAATAAAATACACACTGTGAAAAAATACCAGTACTTTAATAGAAATAGCCATTACAGAAACATTACAGTGAAAACATGGCGCGATAGAAAATTAGTGAATAATTATTTGGGTATTCACGTTTTTAACTGACGAAAAACAAAAGGTGGTTATTAAGTCCACGTGTATTTTTTATGTATGACCCATGCATAACTTTTTTTTTATACATGTAGTTTGTTACCTTGGTTGGTGATTACAAAAACCTAAGAACCCCTCCTCCTAAGAATTCCTCCTTGCGTGCGGATCTGCACTGCACATCAGAGGAAACTGTTTGTTGTAGCCTCCCAGAGGAGGGCCTCTGTAAACAAGTTACGATGTTTTGAGTTAATTCATTATTAGGGCACGAAAGAATTAGTATGGCTATACTTTATCAAAGAGTTTATGTAGAACGTGCCATATCAGGGCACAAAAGCCCACATTATAGTTTCTCAATACAATATGCAATGTTACTTGCTAACCATTTATGTATCGAATCCAGCAACAATCGAATCTAATATTGGATACGAATACCTACTATTTGAAAACTCGCGATTGAGAGCCAGTTTCCATTCCAGACTAGGTCTTTACCATCTTAGACTAAACCGTCACTATTAATTGTGTTCAACCTTTGTCCCAGCAGTAGGAGCATAATTGTAGAGCACTTCGTAATGTAGTGTTAGACGAAACTGCTGTAAAATAAAACCTTTAAAGTCCTATTTCCTGAACACTGTTCAATATACTTACTCGTTGTGTGCTGTTTTAAACTGGGTCAAGTGTCTCAGGTGCTTCAACGTAATGCATTTCTAGATATATACCTACCTACCTTCCTACCTACTTAACTATATGGAGGTAGGTATACATAACCGCAGCTGCGTTCTCTAGGAAGTATATATGAGTTCATAATATTATTTATACTTACGTACTTAAAGTTACAACATGATCCGGAATTATTTGTGAACGTCAAGTCAATATTGAAAGATTAGGGGTTTACGGCTTTACTGATTCCGCTTATCGACGTAAATAGAGTCGTCTTTTTCTTAAAACTATTTTATGACCCTTGTGAAGTACTTAAATACTGCACCCACGCCTTTTACTGCTTACACAGAACGGTGGTACTAGTTTGAAAGAAAGTCTAGGTATGCATCTTTATAAGCCACTTTTGCCACGACACTAAAACCCTGAAGTGTGTATTATGTATTCTGAGCCTGCAGTCGCAAAAATAATGTCACCTCTGAATTTTTTTTTTCCATGGACCGATTGTTATTATTTTTTTGCGATTTCAGGGGTCCTATTGTAAAAGTTTTTCAATATGATTAGTACCTAGTTAGTATTAAGTACAATGGCCTCCTTCCGGCTTACTATAACCGTTCAGTGAAATCTTGTACATTGAAATTTGATAATACACAGGATAGGTACGTGTAAAGGATGGAAACTTTATTAGGGACAACAAGGGAAAATACTTTTATCGTTATATAGCTAAATGAAAAAGGTATGAGAAAACATTCGATGGATTTAGAGACATTTAGACTGCCATTTAAACATTTAGCATAATCAAGTTTTGGCATTAACTTTTTGCCATCTAATCCTGCTTCTTAATAAGGTTCAAAAGTCTCTATGGGACCAATTTGGGTTAGAGAGCTAGAAACTTCAGGATTCGCAAAAAAGCATGTTGAATAGAAAAGTGATACGAGTATTATCAAAATAAAAATTGATGCCGTTCGATTAATTTCCTTATATAGATAAAAACACTTAATGAAACAAGCTTGAGTTTGAGTACTGTATATTAACATCAGAAATCGAAAAACTTTCCACCCTGTCCTGTATCCTATTACTTATAATAGGATACGATAGACTTTATAGGCAAAACTGATATCTTATTTCAATAAACATGCCAAAACTTTGACATCGACGTACCGTACGAATATATTGGTTTTTAAATTATTCAATTGCGAATTCGTATTCAATGCATGGCTCGTCGCATATAGCCGAGGGAACGAAGCAATAGTTTTGAGAGTTGGATGCAAGAGCCACCTGGGACCCCATTCTCGCGCGCTCGAGATTTTCTCCGTCACTGTGTAGTTTGTTAGAAATGTCAAGTGAGAGTGACTGAGATAATCTGCCTGCCGCCATGTGCTGTGCCAGAATAGGGCCTAGCCTGCTGGCGGCTGGAACGCTGCCAACTCCTCGCTGCTACAAGTGTCACCAACAGAGCCCGGCGTCACTCAACCCGACAGACGCATAATTGGGTAACTGTGAAACGGGAACGCGATTAAAAACTTTAATTATTTCGCCAACAGATAATAGGGCAATATTTTAAAAGCACTGGGTATTGTGAAATTCTATGTTGGCAATGTGGACCGCATCGAGTCGAGCTTTTAAAAGGTTGTTATTTTGTAAAACTAAGTACGTACGATACGAGCAAGTTGCTCGCCCGATGGTAAGCATCACGCATTGCTCATAACAGTACAGTGCCGCACTTAGAGTTTTACTTCAACAATTCAAAATCTTATTATCTTATACTATGCCCTCATCACCCTGAGATATTAGATGCCTACTAAACCTTTTTATAACCAGCTATTTTACTGGACCTATTTCCCTACAATCCGGAACATAGTTACGTTTGCACACTAATCTTTGGCGGTTGAATAACTGGCAAAGTCGTGGTACTTGAGGACTCAACAAAAGAGAGGCAAAAGAGGCCTACCATTACAGAAGTAACAATACAATGTGTTTGACCAGATTTTTGAACCCCCGTCGCAAAAGAGGGGTGTTATAAGCTTAACGTGTGTACCTGTGTGTCTGTCTGTGGAATCGTAGCTCCCAAACAGCTGAACCAATTTTGATTTAGTTTATTTTGTTTGAAAGGTGACTTGATCGAGAGTGTTCTTAGATAAGATTCAAGAAAATCTGTTTAGCAGCGAAGATTATAGCCTCCTTTATTGGGGGTTTAAAAAAAACATTCATACTTGTTAAACTAGCCAGCGTATCAACAGACTGCAATGTAAAATTGCATCAGTAGTCCCTCCGTCTGGGCCCTCACCCTCTTGAAGAGGGCGGCGCTCTATTCAGACCCCTCAGATTTGATCGTGCTGCATGCTCTTGTTCCTGCGGCGATGTTTTCAATTCTCTCTAAAAATAAGGTTAGTGGCAGTTTGATTTACATTTTTAAATGTTTTGAAGCAGTTTAGTTCATTAACAACATTAGCCTATATACACACCGCGTATAATAACGCCCGCTCCGCTCACTGCGCCACCACTGACATAGTGTAAAAATATCACCAGAATAGCTTGTAAGCTTTAAATATAAATATAATTCAAAATCGCCCAAAGGAACTCCAAAGGACCACATCATATTGTATGAAAACCCAGCGTACTGCATTTTTAGGGTTCCGTAGTAGGTACAAGGTACCCTTATAAATTCGTTCTCTCTGTCTGTATGTCCGTTTGTCGCCCTAATTTTTTAGAAGCTTCAAACTTTTATTATTATTAAAATAAGTGCATGAAACTTTGCACAATTGCAGTTTTAATATAGATCTCAATTTTAAAGTTTCAGAAAAAGTAAAAAAAAACTAGACAAAAACTTGTATTTTACCATGCTGATAGGACATATTAATATACCTGCATGAAAAATTATTTCCGAACATATTCTGATTAATATAACTTTTTGAGTTATAACGATAAAACTGTAATGAAGTCAAGGCGTTCTAACTTAAAGGTCATTGACTATTAAGGTGATTAAGGTGATTGGTTGACCTTTTCGTAAAATGATCTTACAAAGAATATTTCCTAAGTAGTTTTATTTGAGACCAAACTACAAAATAAAAGTATATGTTATGTATACTTCTCTGAAATTTGGCTAAGTCCACCGAGCTTCGTACGTAATTTTTTCTATAACCACTCATTTCTGAACTTTTTTATGTGCCCACCGTGGTTTTAGCTACCCCAACATATGCATGCCCGACACGCATTAATTAGGCCAGTAATTTTTACCTAATATGACGTCACGAGAGCAGTTTAGTGGTAGTTTAACACCATTACACGCCTACACGGCCAACTGCTTTCGAAGAGTTTTTCAGTTTACTGTGGCGCAATTCGGCATTTTAGTACTACAACCAAGACGACGCAGATCGAAAAAAATCTAAATTATGGAGCGTGCTAGTTGGTGCATTGATCTAACTTAAGACAGGCCGCATGCAAAGTTATTAAACTCGATCCAAGCATTTATTTACTTTGTCAGCTACAATAATATTGTAAACAGCTGCATGAATGAAAACCACGAATTCTGATGCCTATCGCTAGATTTTGAACGACTGCAGCAGGTACCCCATACTTCAATGAAATATCATGAGAAAATGTTTTCATTAAACTTTTTAATTATTATTAGGTAAACCTGATATGTCTGTGAAAAACCAGAAACATAAAACAAGAATTAATTTACGTTCAATAATCCAGCGATCATCTTTAGAGTTTATGGTTCCAATAAAAAACTTATTATCATATTAATATTAGGAACGTGCATTTGGTTTCAATAGGCAATCGTGATCATTGGATGCGTTCTATGGAAAGTATACGTAACATTAGTCCCTCCACTTACGTAGGTTGGATGACTTGTACTCATTGATTTACAAAAACATGGATGTTGGGTTGAGTAAACAATTCAAGAAAAAAATGTCCTGAATTTACTTAATTAATAGATACATTGTAGAAAATACCGACAAACTAAGGAACTTGAACTTGCTTGTAGACTACATGCACGCTTCTTATGGGGCAGCTAAAGCTCAGCTAAAGGCGCGCGGCTCTCACTCGCACATAAAAAAAACTATATTTTTCTATCCCCGCCGCCATTTTTTACCGACGAACCGAGGTTCAACTGCATTTTTTTTATGTATGTTCCGATTCTTGATGATGATGTACCGATTTTTTCGCCAACTGGTTGACCGATTTTAAATATATATCTTTTGTTTGGTAGGGTATACTTCCAATTTGGTCCCATTGTCACCAAGTCAGGATCTGATGATAGAATCCCAGGGAAATCGAGGGCAACCCTCAAATTTTATAGGCACTCTATACGTTTTTCATATATTTTTGAAGTCCGTTTTTAATTTGATCCACTTGTATAAAATATTAACACAAATTTGCTCTAAACCATTTGCAATGTTATTCTAAAGATATTGCCCAATCGGTATTTTGAAATTATCGCTCAGTGATTTTTTTATCTGAATTTTTTAGGAAAAGTACGAATGAAGTAGCTTTTGTCGTTGAGCGCCTTAATATTTAGTATAGTTTTAGTTTACATTTGGTTTGGACTTTGCACACTTCTGAGCACTGACTTGTGATATCTGTATAATTTTAAATATCTTTGCTTGTAGGTACTAGATAATATTTTTATTTGTGGTAATGCGTAGGCGCCGATGGCTGTCCATCCTTTTATTGAGAAAGAGCCTATTATTTTTTTGCTTAGCTACGGAAATGCCAATAGGTATAGCAGTTTTCAAAACCAGTGACAACCATAAATCAATCTAATCTTTGTAGAATGTTTGTAGGTTATATTCATTTTCTAAACGCTTTTAAATAAATTAGGTTCTAAGATAAAATAAGACCCATGCTATTAATAAATGTCTACGAATTCGTGAGTAGAAAGTGGTTTTGCTTAAAAAGGCTAGAAATTTCAATCATACCTAGAATATTTATGTACCTTCTACTAACCTAATTACCGAAAAACTAATTCTAATCCTATGCCGTTATGACAATGTCTAATTTAGCTTGCGGCCAAATGTAGACTTAATGCACCGATTACCTTATTAATTAGTATGGTTTTAATTTACTGTTGGTGCAGACATTTTGGGCGCTGACTCGATATCCATAGTTATAAATATCTTTGCCTATATGAGAAGCAAATTAACAGTTAACACACATATTAAACATAACAAACTCACGCATTTAAATTAAACGCTTTTACGGACTTAATCGCGGAAAGAGTACTAGGCTGAAACGGGTCCATAGTACACTTAAACATCATTATTAACAACTTTTAATTTGGAATCTCAACTCTGAACAACTCTGAAATCGTGAAAAAAATATCAGCTGTTCTCAACGATCTATATGTATACGTTGAATTCATTGGCTGTTCCATACATTTTGTCGAGTATCAATGACCTTATCAAAGGAACAGCTGATATTTATACCCATAGTAAAAGTTGTTCATATTGATATGGGTATGGACCCTTTTTGGCTCAGTACATTCTTTTCGCGTAACCCAGTATGGTAAAAATTATCAATGAGTCATAGTCGTGAAAAACTAAGAAATCGATTATTAATATATACTCACCTATACATCAATCCCTATGTGACACTTTGGAAATTATTTTATAAAAAACAACAAACACCACGCATTTCCGTTTACTAGGGTGTATTTTGTTATCAGTGGTTGGCCAGTGTACACTGGTTTAGTACAATATCAACAAATAGTTTACCCATGTTCGGCCCTTGTCATATTCATGTCGCCCGCCGCACAAGGGAATCCAAACGCTTTTAAAATATCTATGTCACAAAATGATGAGAAACACTTTTTTTATGCGAACTGCTAGTCTGTAGAATGCGCTGCCTGAATAGGGTGTTCCCCGGTAGTTCCAATCTGGGTGTATTCAAATCACGAATGAAGCGTGCTCCATAGTAGACCGCATCATCGCTTAACATCAGGTGAGTTGGCCGTCAAACGCAAGCCTATTAATACATAAAAAAAAAAACTTTATAAAAAACGTATTACTAATAATCTAAAAGCCCCTTGGTGGAAGGAAAAGTGGCCCGTGTACTGGCAGCATTGCCACTTTGAATGGTAATGCAATTTTTTTGGCCCAATACATAATCTCTAATTATCTCAATTCTATGAGATACCTAAATAGTTAAGTAATCCATGGCAAAGTGAATTCACCTAGAATTAAGGTCAAATGTGTTCGTAAAAATATCTATTAGCAGGCTTATAACATTTTAGTAGTGATATTATCGATTTATTGTTCCATAATATCTCGCTAATTCGAATCGATTTAATGTTAAAGATCGACTGGTTCATAAGTGTTGTAAAGATTCCACGTGTTATCTCGGCTTTTACCGATGATTTCACATGGCTATAAAAATATTAAGGCTTTCGTAGGAGGGTGCCTTTATCTATCGTAAATGGGTCGTTGGTTGTAATACCGCACTGCCAGCATCGCCGGTAGCGATTGAATATTAAATAACAAACGCCATTCTGTCGCGTCTGCGTCGGGGGTAACTCGATAACATCGATGTTGGAATTTAATCCGTCGCTTTAGGATGGATACAGCGCATCTAGCTATTGAGATGGAAGCCATGTGGTTGGGTAATTGCTTCATGAATTCTAATGTAGGATTAGTTACACGCTTTTAAGTTGGCCATTACATGAATGTTTCACTGACATCGGTAGTTAATGTATTTTATTTGGTTTTGGTCTTGTAAAATTATTAATTAGTAAAGCTCCTTGCTTTTTTACTAACAGACGACAAAGGTATCTTTTACTTTACAACTTCAAACAAGGAGTATAAAGCAGAACGCTTTACGTTTCATCTAGACTCCTAGAATATTCTTATAGCATTGGTAGGTGCTAATGATAACATATCCTTCAGAATTTGCATAAAATCTTCTTACGTCATTGCATATAGAAACACTTAGCACTTAGCTTTAATATACTACAAGCTCTACATATCCTACATCAGTAAAAACTTTACTGTCATAAAAAACCTTTCGTCGTCGCCACATTTTGCATTCTTGCACATCATTATCTCGTGCGTTAATCGGCAGGATTCAAAAGTGCTTTCTGCAGTTGCAAACACTTAAAAACCGTTATAAGTGTCCTGTACATAACCGGCATAGATAACACACGAATCCACTTGACAATCGTAGAAAATGTAATGAACCAAGTAATGCGAAAAAAGACAGGAACAAAGGATTCTATTCCTAGCTGATTCCTAGAGCTTTTTCCGTAGAGCTCATTTGTAGACTTGCAATCGAGAAATCTCCCAACCCAAGTTTCTTTATGGAAAGATTCTTCCGATATGGATAAAACATTTTTAGGGCAAGGTACCTATTTCTGCAAATATGGCATTGAGCTTGTTAAACCGTTACCATATAAGTAAGCGGTAAAAAAATTAGACGACTGCAGCAGACTCTGCAGACGTGGATTGTCGACTCATCGAACGAATATGCTAGTTTTTATAATAGCCGTGCGTAGGACGTGCACAAGCCCATGTAGGTACGCAAACTATTCATCTCATGCAAAAAGTGTCTATTAAAGAAGTTGCTCTTGGACCGATCGAAGAAAATAATTAAAATAAAATAGCCGTCTAGACGTGAGGCGCCAGACAGAGCGGTCATAATGTCGCAATCGACTGCACCGACACGGTTAAGGCTATTTTAAGTAGCCCAGTGCTTCCTGCTCCATATATTAATCGTGTCATGAAAGATTCCTTGTAATAATTAAGAAAAACGATATCATTTTGAAGGTTATTACCCAATTCATTCTTGGGCACCCGTTACCGACCGCAAATGACATGATTCTGTTTGTTTCTCTTTGTTTTCTTAATGTAAAAATATTTTTCTCGGTTCCCCGCATGACTATATGATCCCAGACTACATGGGATTTTTTATCTTTTCTCTAATAGATATTTTAATACCCCAACCGCAAGTTATATAGCCATGATGCAATATAACCATTATGTTTGTGTCTTTGTTGTTCCACCACTAAGTAAGTAGGCACTTGATAATACGTAGTTATTCTGGTGACATAAAAAAGCAAATTACAGAATTCCAGTATAGGCAAAACGTCTGGCGTTCATTTGAAAAAGCGTCAATGACTCACACTCTACTTTTTTACTTTATCTGTATTATTATTTAATAGTTAATCCTCCGTAAAGTTAAGTACATATTTATTCTGTGAAAATTTCAACTGGCTATCTATTACGGTTCGATAGATACAGCCGTTAAAAGGTAGCACGGACAGACAGCGTAGGCTTAGTAATAGGGTCTCGTTTACACCTTTTGGGTACGGAACCCTAAAAAGGAAATGCAAAACGATATTAAAGTATTATTAAATCGTTTTGCTAGTTAGCTGCTTGAAATGTGAAAACATTTTAACATACTCGAATAAATAGTGACCAAGCTATTTATTGTACACAGCCTCCCGGAAAATCATTACGACTCGTTACCACAAAAATGTGTCTAAAAGGTTGTGTAACCTGTGGCGCATGCGTGGTCCCCTCTCGCGTACTACGGTTGCAAAGCGACCTACGAAGGTCGCCGCCCGCCATTCAGTGCTCTCATTGATTTTCGACCAGCACATGGCTGCAAATCGAGCGCGAAAAGTGACCGGTTGACTTGCCGGCAACACACGTGCCACCTTGGCTTTAGTGCACAATTGTCCCTATGACAAGTTCCACCGCTGATTAGTACTGAGGTCATGTTGTGTGATAGATGCTAGATGGATTTCGTCGTAGAGTCCATTTGAAACTACGGTGAGTTGACGGTAGATACTTTCCCTTAAGTAAGCAAATAGCAGGGATGACAAACATTTGCCTATGATTTTGCGGCTTTTCTTGCTTTAGGTGCTTTTATGTTCTCCGATTTATTGTTAGGCATTGTACTGCAAACAATTGTTCGATGAGAGCATACTTATTAACACGCTTTTATTAGTTTGGTATGTACCTATCTATGTTACGGAATTTTGAACGTGATTTTCACCCCTTTAAAAACGTCGGATTGATTTGAAACTTTGCATACTTATCAAAGACCGATGCCAATGCAATAAAGCGTGTTTTTTAGTTTTTTAAACTGCGAGAATTATTTTGACGTTTTTGTCATGCTTGCGGTAACCCACGGTAGAAATAAAACCACAAATGAATTGATCTGTCAATATATAGAACCAACATGAATTTAGTTACTGTTCATTTTACTTGTGGTTTCTTTTTTCCTCTAAATACGTCTTGGTATAATTAGGTACTAAGTAATACGCCTCGATTGCTACTCTACATCAGAAGTTCAGAGAAAATGTTAACAAACAATGTATTTTCCTATAGGTATTTATAAGGATTTGTGAATGTTATATCTACTTATGTAGTACTTGTACTATTTACCTACCTATTTGTAATTTAAAAAGTATTTGTACAGATTTTTGAAAGATGTTTGTTTCTTAATATGTAGCTACTATTTCTAATTCGCTGCTATTACTAGTTTTAGGTAGGTACCCAAGTTAGAGCCATTATTTTTACGGAAAAAATAAAAAAAATTATAAAAAATTTACAATTTAGGAAAATACTCCAAAACAAATTGGATGTATCTGTTTTTGACACGGGTGAAATTGATTACCGTGAAACGCAATTTAAAACGTACCGAAAAAAACATTCAAAAGAAAAAATACATATAATTATGTCACACTGTGTTATAAATATGTGGGAATTTATTGCACACATGGTCATCTGACCCAAACTAAGCAAAGCTTGTAATATGGCTGCCAGAGACTGATATACATACATATATATTTTTTTATGTTCATGTTATGGTTCTGAAAAATGTGTTTGAATTATATTTTTCTTTTTTTGGCTCTACGCGAGCTCTACGTAGCCAGAACCACCGGAGGATGGGCAGCAGCGTCCTAATAGTACACGGTGAACGTACTGCGATCCCCAAGCCGCCTGCCAAGCGGCAGGCGGCAACATTATGGCAACACTCTCTATGAGGGAGGCCTTGTCCAACAGTGGACGTTAATTGGCTGATGATGTGAGCTCTACGTAAAAATAAGTTCCGAGTCACAAAGTCAATTCGTGCCGCAAAAACGCGTCGAAAGGAAAATATATAGAATATTTATTACGAAACAGTAAATTACATATGGGATTAGGATCCTTGAATTACAAAAAGGTCAGCCAATGAACTCTGTGCGTACGTGAGCGGTGATACTCAATAATAGGAATAGGTAGGTATCACACAATACAATTCCCGCGACTTTACTCCTTTGGAATCCGAAAGTCTGATAATATTATAATATCTTCTTCTAGGCAAGCGAGCTCCATCGTAGACCGCATCATCGCTTAACATAAGCGAGTTGGCGGTCAAACGCAAGCCTATTTATGCATAAAAAAAATTATGCAACTTTACATCTTCAATTTTTTTTCATGATTAGAAAACTCGGAATGATATTACGTGTGGCTTTTTCAAGTTTGTGCGGGATTTCCATATGCTTCTCATCTATAGTTGTTGTTGTGTTTACGGTCGAGCCCCAATGCTGGGCAAAAGCCTCCTCCCGACTTTTCCACATCACACGTTCATTAGTATTCCATAAAAACTAATTCTACAGTAAAATTCACAGTGGGTTTTTTACCGAGCTAACATAAAAGAGGTCTCAGATTCTAATGGGACTAGACAGCGTTTCTTATGTATGTTTTTATGTTTGTATATTTGTTCGATGATAAAACGGGCGTATCGTTGGTCCGATCTTCATGAAATATTGTAGACAAGTAGTTAATTTCAAAACAATTTTTAAGTTCGAATATGGGCAACATTGTTCGAGGGTTGTAAAGATACCCATAGGTGGTCGTGAGGTCTCCGTTCGGGGCGAACTATAGAGTAAGTAATAGTAGATTATGCACTAAGGGAATAAAGCAGTGTCTTATGTCGGGGCGGCATATTGAACCCTGAGCCTAACGCCTAGCCTGGAGTCCTGAGTGAAGGGTTGAAGCTACTCAAGCGAAGACGAAGACAGGCTTTGTTCCAGAAGAGCATACTCTCTTTTTCACACCTTCTGCGAGACAATAAAAAGCCAGGTTTCACTGAAAACCGCAGCACCAAACACCGTCTTTTGTTTCACATTCTTTGTAAACGCATCTTTTTTTTGAGTTCTGCTCATGGTGGCCAGTTTGATTTTCGAACAAACGTCTTTGCAATGCCATAAGGGCATTTTTTTTCCACGTCTTTCCACACGAATTTAACGTTCCAAATGCAAATCACTTTATTCCCTAGGGAGTTTCATACAACTTTATATCCATTATAAGATTAAGATATAATGCTTTACTTTACGTTGAGGTTCCATGATATGAATTTGGACATTATCGAGCAGGTGGTGTGAAAATCTCTTATCTAAGTGTAATTTAGAATAGCAATTATTAAGCTATTAATTATGTCTTAGGCTTTTAGTTGGCCTGAAAACTCCGACTCTATAGGACCTGTGACTATTTTACCTATACAAACTTACTTACTTTTTGTTTAATTTATTATGGGTTTCATATATTATTATTGTTATGAATTATGTATTTGTGGTCAGCTATTAGTTATTTTGAGGCCGTAGAGCCGTGGTATGGTTCTGCGAAAGTCGGCGCCGTGATTCACTGGCGCCGTGTCCGGATCCAGCGTTTTTGTCATTGACCGAGGAAGGCTAATTGATTGTTTCATTAACAGGTCGCTATTTTTCACTTGCTTTTTTCACTAGGGCAAGTTGGAAAATAAATGCTGATTGCACTGTTTTTAACTGTCACAGTTGTTCACTACAGTTATTTATGATTAATTGACTAGATTAAACCAAAGGCTAAAGAGGGTAGATCGTTTTGTCTGCACCTAACTTTGAACTTTTCGACCAACCATCCCGCATTCAGACTTGACTTGTTACAAATTATATTTTCAACTACTTTCCTTTCATATTTGATTTTATTTTTACCAGAGTATAGAGAGTAGAGCGTCGTGGTAGAGTTAAGAATACAATACAATTTCTAATTAAGACGCAGTACCTTTACGTGTTGGGGAAAAAGTATAACTGCGTAGGTACTTACTTAATAATTTTACCACGGTACTTTCCATACCTAATTACGTAAAACAATCGAATAATGGGAGCATCATGTACTTAGAATACAGATATAAGTGTATTTTTAATATAGGTACAAAAAACCTCTCGCAGGCTTTCTACAAGTTTTGTGTCAAGACTTTTCACAAAACTAATAACTTTTTAAATAAATTCACCAAAAAAAGTTAGCATATTTTGTAGCTTTATATTTTTAACCGACTTCCATAAAGGTGGAGGTTATCTATTCGACTGTTTTTTTATAAATGTTTATTATCTCATACCTTTCGACTGAGTGGACCGATTTTGATGATTCTTTTTTTATTTGAAAGCTGGTGCTACCCTTGTGGTCCCATTTTTATGAAGCCTGTTTTTTATATTGATAATTGTGTAGGTGCAATTTTATCAGAATTTTTCCAATTGTAACTTGCGAAATTAAAATTGACCCATGCTAATACTGGAGTAGTTAGTAGTAACACGGGTTAAAAAACCGTGTTACGATTTTTAAGGCTGGTAACGAAGGAAAAGTTTCATGATAAAAATAACTAAGCACACTCACCTTAACTTTCCATTGACTCAGAAGTTTTGAGCACACTTGTGATTTCTGTAGCCGAACCATCATCAGCTTAAAGAGTTCGTTGCAACTCAATGGCGTAGTCATTATGACTCATACAACTCATTCATTCAGTTCCCTCAAATACCTACAACTTACGTGACTAGCTATATTTATAATAATTATGTAGTGCTTTTCAGCGGGATATATTGATCAGTATTCTGGAACGCTTCGTTGTGAACACCAGAGCAAATAATTTGCTCTTGTAATTTCATGTAATTTTTTATTAGTCATTTAATAACTTAATTATAATTCATGTGGGTTCAAGTGGAAATCATGTGCTATTCTAAAGTGACTAAGAGGGCGATAGCTCGAAAGACACCATGGGTATGTTAATTAATAGATCATTCAAGTACACATAACTTGTATATAGATGCTTATAAGTAGGTAGCTCAACAAAATCTTAAAAACACGTCTCTATAAGACTATTGAATTTATCTTAAATCTCGTAAAATAAATGTAGGTACTTATTAAAAGTTTCTTGCCTTATCGAAGGTTTATCTTTACGTTCTAATCGATAATCTTGTCGATTAAATGTGATTGCGATAAGTGTAAAGATTGCGCATGCACTATGTAAATCGTTCGACAAAATTGGACACCTTATAAATTAAATGGTACCAAACTCAATTACTGTCCTTTTTAGGAGCATGTCATAATTTTTAGCTACGAGGGAACAGCGGTTTGAAGACTTTGGGGTAAAGTTATGCATTAGTGAGTTTGAGTGTACGTTACCATTTTTCTCCGAAGAAGCTAGACCGATTAGAATGTTGTTTTTCTAAGCCGGTTTCTTTGCGGTGTTTTTAGCTATGTTTTATCAAAATCTGTCCAGACGTTTAAAAGTTATGACTTCTATCCCGAATTGGTCGTGAACTAATTAAAATTAATTTATGACTTACAAAAATGAGGCAGTTTAAAGCTTCGTTTTAACAAGATGAATTTATAAACGCAAATAAAATATATCCTTATTTAATTTACAAATTCAAATTCAAAATATTTATTTCGCAGAAACATGGGTACATTGTGTTGTGATGGTTTGCAAATAAAAGTAGATCGCCATGCTCTAACCAGTTTGGCATGCAAAATATCACTGGAAATAAAAACCTTAATAATTATTACATAGATGTCCTTAATGCAAATTTAACTTAACATTACTCATTCATTACAATTAATATATTATTTGATGTCCTTATCATTTAAAAAATCTGAGATTGTATAATATGCTTTGTCAATTAAAAATTTCTTGAGTCTATATTTAAAAATGTCAGTATTATCTATGTCTTTTAAATATTGTGGTAGTTGTGGTACATAATAAATTACTCGTATGTTTACATAAATTCTTAGGCATTTTATTTAATTTTTTCTAATACTTACTTAAATTTATACTTTTATAACATATAAGTGTTTTTGTACTGAGTTGAGGAAGTGGTTGGTAAAGGAGTGCTTCCATGAAGTGGAAGAATTCCTAAAGAAAATGGCATGTCGTTATTATTCTTATGATTTTAGTTAAGTACTTTTATAATTAGTTGGTATTTTAAATAATAATAAAAATCAAATAATAAATATATCTAAACTATACCTATATCGACCTACGAAGCTAAAATTTGGCGGATAAATTTCTCACGGGGTGTAGACGTAGAGGGTAGAGGTCCGCTAAGAAAGGATTTTGTGAAAGAGATGAATTAAGGGCTTTAAGTAAGTATAAGAGTTTATAATGGAATTAAGTAGGATAAGATGGTTGAAAATTTATATGAAAAACTACGAGTACGAAAACGCGGGCAACATCCTGAAAAATTATAATCGTAAAACATAAATTTATTTATTCGTGGTATGATTCATTTTATGACTTTCATGTGAAGTAAATCGAGCAAACCTCGGCGCGGGCGTCGCTACGTTATCACCGTTTATCGTTGCATAACCGATTGCGTCGGAAGCAGACATGTCCTGCCTCAACAGCCGGGTGCAGCCGCCTACATCGCGGTGCTTAGGGTCAGCACACTCAGCACTTTGGATAGCGCGACAGGACTTGTCCGTGCAATTTGATAATAGGTCATACGTAAAGTTACACGCCGCGCTTAAAGTTGCCTATATAGGCAGCAATTAGCTTGGCGTGCAACGTTACCTAAGATGAAATATCATCTGGCTGAAATAGGTCCTTTCTGTATAGTTACGATAGATAACTGTTGCTCGCGACTTCGTACGCGTAAATTTTCGTATTAACATTCAACCTCCATTTGCCTTCCTTAATTCGGCCCTTACGCAAAGTCTGACATATTCATCCTCTAATTATGCCCCTTAGGGAATAATATACCAAAAAAGATGATTCAACTGTTTATAAACAGAAGCGTAAAAGCTAATAACCACGTTTCTAACTTTTTTAAATAATATTCCTTGCACTTAATAGCCGGACGTATATTAAAAGGCATATTACTTGCAAGATACCTAATATACCTTTATTGGGACCAGTCTAAATCATAATTTAGGTTAAATATGTATAATAAACACATTATAGAAAATTTACTAGTGTTCCACCAGCACTTCACACTTTACCAGCAGTAGTTTAGTAACTTTTTGCCAGTTCTTTACTTCGATAGGTACCAAATCTAAACGTATTATCCTATAGTTAACAGTACGCATGGAAACCCTATATTGCACAATGTGATCCGTCATTATCGGGTGTGTCTGATTTGGGCCAAATGTTCCGCCGCAGCTGCGAGCAGCACATGCGCCGAATTAGCACGCGCCGGTGTCGGGTTCTAATTAGACCTGGTACAAATAACAGAACACCCTCAAAAAGTTTGAAGACTACTCATAGAATCTTTAGACACATGGGTGTTCAATCATCTTTGTATGGCAGCTGGAGAATGCTTGGTAGTGAGATGTGAT
The DNA here is from genome assembly GCA_949125355.1 of Agriopis leucophaearia. Taxonomy (NCBI): domain Eukaryota; kingdom Metazoa; phylum Arthropoda; class Insecta; order Lepidoptera; family Geometridae; genus Agriopis; species Agriopis leucophaearia. The sequence goes on along the minus strand of OX421273.1, from coordinate 6,603,442 downwards.
GTAACAAGGTGTTATTACTCCTTGCATTATTTAATCTACTCGAAATAACGACCTAGGCCAACAGTCATTTGAACTTATCTACCTAAAGCTTGATATGGCAAATATAGCTCACTATTATTGATATTTTAATTAGTTGAATCTACAAAAAAGTTAATAGACTAGTAGTGTATATATAGCCTTAATGTCAAAGTTTTAAGACCGCCTGAAAGCCTATCTTACATAGCTAGGCGGCTTTTGTCATAGGATAAACAACCAGGACCTAAAATTTTTCTTGTTGTCCGAATCACAGCGCTCAGTTGTAATCTGTAATCACCACTCACGGTCACCCATCCGAAGGTTGCAAAGAGAGGGGGGGGGGTCCGAGGTTTGAAGGTCTGACCAGTCACCGGATGGTCCGTTGCTTAACTTCGATGAGCTTTTAGGAACACAGTAGAGCCGTACGCAGAGTACGCCTCTAGTGCTGCAATAGTAAATCGTTGGAGAGGCCTATGCCCAACAGTACAATAATTTTCTGACAATATTTAGTCTTAGATGTTGTTAAAAGCTCCACATAATAGGTTGGGTCATAGAAACAAAATAAGCTATACCGTTTCTATTCGGCCTTATAAGACAAAACTTATAAACTAAAGGGACATGTCAAAAACATCGACGTACTGAAGGGTGCTTTTACTGCTTCTGACGCACGTTTTGACGACAGATAAATAGGGGCCTTAACCCTAGCATTACTTTAGAAAAGTGATATAGGAGATCGCAACGGGATGTCATTATAGTAAGTGCAGAAGGGTTCGACAGATGGACCGCGGAAAGAGTACCTACAGGATCACTGTTCTATGACAGCACATTTAGCATTTGAATAAGGCTATAAAATAGCTCATATGAGCTTCTAAAGGATATCAGAGGCCTTTTATGAATGTAAATGAATAACCGCAAAAAACGCTGTATGTATTATTATTCAGATTACAAGGGATTCTTCGTCGAATTAAAAGTCAATATATATACATAATTGATGTTGTAAATGAGCATTCTATGTCGATTTCGGCATGGCAACTATTTACTGTCGTTACGGAGCTTTCACGGGGTATACCTACAGGTAGCTGTTGCCCGCAACTTTGTATGCGTTGAATTTTTATAAGAATCCTTTCTTTGCGGACTTCTACACCCCATAAGGAATCTACGTAGGTACCAAATTTCAGCTACATGAACGATGGCTCATCACGAAATCTCAGTCTAGACTTGTTTTTGAGATTTCATAATGAGTCAGTCAGTGAATGAATGAAGAGTATTTAGCTTTTGTCGATTTTAGCTGTAAACGACATTCGTGTAATTTTAACCAATGTTTGTATTGTTGCAGTGCATGGCGCGAGCGTTATACGACAACATAGCCGAGTCACCAGACGAGCTCGCCTTCAGGCGAGGAGATCTCCTCACCGTGCTGGAGCAGAACACTGGAGGCAGTGAGGGCTGGTGGCTGTGCTCCCTTAGGGGTAGACAGGTAAACGCTAATACACAGTTTTACAACATTTTGCCAATTTTGATATCCCAGAGAGATACGGTTTGCTCAAATGAAAAAAAACTTGTAGGCCGTCTTTGATTGCAAGACTCTTGTCCTATACCACTAGGTATGTGGTACGCAAAGATATTCTATAACTGGTAATTGGGACAGCGTTCGAAAAACATCCGAACCAAAAGATTAAAACTAAAAGGTACTAACTATTAAGATAGGTAGGTACCTACCGTCTATTGTCTGTTAACGATTTCTATATGTTGCTTTCGAAATGAGCGATCTCTTCCCTTTTCTTTTAAATATCGTTTCTGTAGCAAATTCTACGCTTTTCATTGGCAAACGTGAAATCGTTACAATACGGCGGGCGGTAGTAAATATTCCGTGTATTCAATGAACATTCTTATCTCGAGCGAAGGGTCACAACCGAGTCATAAATCTCAGAAACATTTAATTAGGGATGTGTCCTCAAACATGGCAGGACTCATTAACTGCGCAACACTGACGTCATATATGATGTTGATGTTGTGTGTTACGGTCATCTTAATTCGCATCATACCTTTATCGCAAATTATGACGCATCTCACGTAGGTGCGCCCTGTTACAGTCACGGCCATGGGATCACGACTGCGGTTAGGTATACATTGTAGTAAAACTGGAGACGTTGTGCTATAAGCAATCAAATTACTCATTATTGATTCGACTTAAAAAGTTCAGAGCAGTTTTCGGAATGAATGATTAATTTAACCTTCCTGGTTCAAGGTTCACTACCTATGTTATTGTTCTCTTGTAGTAATTCTTCGAAAGCAATATTGATCATAGTCAGCTTTGTAAACGTTCAACCTTGCTTGTGTTAGGGACTTTGCAGTAGATTTTCAAGACACCACAACGCTCCTTCACGAAATATGGGATAGGGTATAAATGAGTAGATGCTATGCTATCTTTTACTAAAGTAGGATCTATTGGTAAATTCAGCGATTATAGAGCAACTTGCTGATGATGTTTATTTTATTTCAGGGAATATGCCCGGGAAACAGACTGAGGATAGTGGCTGGCGTGTTCGACGCCAGCGCAGCGATGCAGAGGCGGCGGGCCCGCACTCCTGCTCCCGTAGCCCACCAACCTTTACCTACGCAGAATTCGTTCACAAAAGTGAGTATCTTATCTGATTGGTTTCGATTTTCTATTTGATAAAAGTGCTATCTTTCTCGCTTTACACTCATATTTGGGTGCACTCATATATCAAAGGCTTCAAAATGACAGTTCAAGTACAACTTTTACCTACTGTCCCTTCTGTAGTGAGAGCAAGATCATCGTAAGATGCCATAGAAAGTTATCATATGCCTACAGGTAAATAGCCTAAGCAATTTTGAAAGTATTCTTGTCTCAATTCCAGATCGAAGAATGTTCCCACTACGACGTTCCTCGTGCTCCAATGCCAGTCCAGCGCCTGGGGACGTACGACTGCCCGCGACCTCTAGGCGACTGGTATGACGCTCCACGAGCCCCCCGACCCGCCAGCGCCGACTCCGCGTGTAGCGGGACCGGGTCCCTGGCGTCTGCGACGTCCAGCGCGTCTGCTAACTCGGGCAGCTCGGCGCATTCGGCCGCATCTGCGTCCAGTACCTACGACGTGCCGCGGTCGCGAGCCTTGCCGCTGCCCTGTGACGCGGCCTTAGAAGCTTTGGAGAGACTGCAGGTTAGTACCTACTGTGGTTTAAATACGCAAAAGTTATCTTCATCACCAATATTATAATCTTGTCTTTGCTATAATATCTTTCGAAGATTTACGAGGTTACGCGAAAAGGGCACTAAGCTGAAAATGACGTTATACCTACTCATCATTAAAAACAACTTTTTCTATGGGACTAACCCTGAAACTGCGAAAAAAGTATCAACTATACCTACATTTTGTAGTGTGAATGAGGGTTTTCAGGGTTATTTCCTTAAAAAAAAATGTATAGAAAAAGTCGTTTATAACGATAGACCCTTTTCGCGTAAACTCTAGTTAATAAGTAACTTGATTAAGTATGTAAAATCTCAATTTATCCTAATGAATTTGACCAAATTAGTTTCTTTCGCACCAGCAGTTCCACTACAGCATTTATTCTTCCACTAATTTCTATATTATGATCGTTCTGTAAACTTCCTCTTAGGTACCTACACCTTTTCTGATTTCATGATAGTTGTTTACGTCACAAGTAGATTATGGTAGTTTTAACTTCCAATCGAAATTGATCGATTCTTCAACCTTCAGGAGGAAGCATCAGCAGCAGTCTCCCGGTTACTATCATACGTGTCGCCCGGATGGCGGCGGCGCGGCGCTCTTCGCTCCAAGGTGCTCGACGTGCGCGTGGCGGGCGCGAGGCTCCGAGCCGCGCTGCACGACCTCGCGGTCTTCGCGGATGCCACACTGGCTAACGCGCACGATGCACAGGATAAAGGTAACTATACTTTGAACTGCAAATCAAGTTCAGCACAAGGACTAGAACTTAACCATCAGACCAAGCCCACCTTTATAGTTTTTCTAGTGCTAAGAATCTGAATATTGGTTGTAAAGCTCTATTGGAATTCTGCTTCAATTGATCTTTTTTCGGGGGTTCTTATTTAAGCGGAATCACGTTAGAGATTATTTTAAGATTCAGATTGAAAATGACTTCTGAACTTCTGAATGCAAAAGAACGCCTGATTTTATATAATTTTAGACGGTATATAGTAGATACATGTAACGTAACTTAGTTTGTTTTCGACTTGTTTGGTGAGAAACTGAAATCCTAATCCATCACATGGAATAATCTCTTCTAGGTATTGCAGTAAAGCTACGCCCGCTAGTGAAAGCCTTGAAAGACGCAGAGCGCATAACGCATGAAGCGACCAGCGCATTGGACGCCGGTGACTGGGCTCCAGACAGATTGGAGAGAGATCGAGAGCCCATAGACGGGACGCAGGACGCTTTGGACCAGCTGGTGTCGTGCGCGCGGTCGCTCACTGAAGATGTTCGGAGAGCAGCTTCGTTTATTAATGGAAATGCGTCGCTTCTATTTAGGTGAGCGTTGTTTGTGAGATACCTACTCATTGACTGGCTTAGTAATTCACTCATTGTCAACAATATTGCTAAGTGGTCCTCATGACGTTCTTCACATAAAACAGACATTTTCCGACCCAGATGCCTCTTAGGTACGGACTTGAAGAGCAGTTCTTTAAAATAGGTACCCACACTTCTTGTATGCCTCACTGCCAAGTGCCAAACTCCTGGTGCTCTGGCCCCTAAATCCAGGCCTGATTACTTTGTAGTTTTGAGTAGGTTATTTAAATTGCTTCTAAAAAGCCCCGTTTTCATTGAACTCCTTGTCCATTTCAGGCGATCCCCAGCAGTTCCCGAGCACGAGTGGACAGAAGAGTATGACTACGTGCGGCTGGAGTCGCGGACGGCAGTGGGCAAGCGGAACGCGGAGATCAGAGCCGCGCTGCCGGACAAACTTAGGGCTTCCTTCGACGCGCTCGTTAGAGACGCCGATCATGCTGGCGAGGTGAGAACGCTTAAGCTTAATGATCCATCGGGCATTTGCGTACCAAGTTTGGTGCCAAGACTAAGTAAACTACTGGACTAGAGTTGGTACTTCTTTGATTTTCTATCGACTCTAAGCAAATCAAGAGATTCTGGGGTGAAATAAATTATTACTGTCACCTTTAAGATGAACATGAGAGAGACTGGTGCGTCAATGCCGAGTATGTTAGAATTTCCAGCAAAAGCCCCCGATAGATCCCGATTAATAAATTCTTATTTGACTTCTAGTGGCAACTGGAAGGCTAAGGATTTCAAAACTTTTGCGTTATCTATAAATTGACAAAATCAGCCAAAAAATCGTGCCGACTTTTATGAGTTTCTATAATGGCTGACTTTATTCTCCTTATTTATTATATTTATTTATTTATTCGTCAGGTGAGCGCCGTAGCAGCAGCAACCAGACTTCCTCCAGATGACAGACAGCTGACCGCTTTCTACGCCGCACAAACAGCGACGTACGGCGCGCATCTATCCACCGCTGTTGAAGCATTCCTCCGCACCATCGAAATGGGCCAGCCTCCCGACGTATTCCTAGCACATGGGAAGTTCGTGGTGCTGAGCGCACATCGGATAGTGCATGTTGGCGATACAGTACACAGGTAAATATCCTCAAAACCAGTAAGCCTTAAAATTTTGCCATCAATGGTAAATAACTACCCATTCACAAAATCGTAACTACCGTTCATTGACGAATCTGGTATTACAATGCCGTAAATAAGAGCCCAAATGTTTAGATTCTGTTAAAGCTCTATGGACCCAACTGTCTAACTGTCCCATGTAAGTTTCAACTGTATGAGTTTATTTTTTTGCTAACTAATATTTTCCTTTCCAGGAGCGCTCATCACGCAGGTCTCAAGTCCCGAGCGCTGCGATGCTCTGATGCGTTATCAGATGCACTAGCCACCACAGTCGCCAAGACGAAAGCGGCGGCGCAACAATTCCCGTGCGCGAGCGCCGTCGCAGAAATGGCCGAAGCTGCACGAACCTTAGCCGCGAGAGCGCAGGAGTTGAGAAGAGTGTTAGTGAGAGCTGCGGATCCTCCGCCTGCGCCCCCCGACACCCCGCAAACCCCCGCGACCACCGTCGCGCCTTCCATCCCCACCACACCGATCACCCCCCTCACGCCACACAACAGCTCAGGGACGCCGTCTCTAGCGGCCTTGCAGATATAAGCCCACCTGTCCCGACCTCGTCCGCACCTTACGGACGGTGGCTAGGTTCGCTAGACTCGTTTCCGCGGGACCGCTCGCGCTCAACCAAAGAAATCTTCCGTACGTTAAGTAGACTGCCGATACATGGACGAAATCCAGGTTCTATTTAGACATTAGCGTAAGGATCGAAGGCTGCTAGACGTTTTGTTCGTGAACGTTCCAGATTAGAGCGAGTTTTTAATTGCTGGATGCTCATTTTGCCGTAGAGTTGAGTTGTCCGTCCAGTTTTATACAATTTGCATCTCTCGTTAGTGGGACGGTGAGTGTGATTATATGCCGTAATTATTTTAGTCGCGGTGCAAAACGATTTTGTTTATGATATCGAATTGACAAGCAGTTTGCATTGATAAGACACTAGAATTTTCCTGAGTATTTCTTAACCAGAATACTTAATCGTTGGGAAATAATTGCCCGACTCTTTAATGCCTCGTATGTAGGCTTGGCATGTAATGAAGCCAGTATGCAGATCACGACAATCTGCATTAAGAGAACCATGTTTCTTACACAATTTTACACAGAATTTTACATCTTTAAAGGCGATTCTTGCTGTTTTAGCGACGTTTAAAGTCAATTTCTGTGTTTCATCATTCAAGGATCATGCTTAATGTTAAATTAACATTTGCATTATTATGTGTCATATGAACTAAGGCATTTACAAGCCGACTATCTAGTCGGTATATCTACTACTTATGTATGTATTTTGCTCCTTTCGAAAAGGCATAATATAAGAATTATTCCTATTAAATTATGAATCATATCATTTGTCAGCTATTTATTTGATCATGTCGACTAAATGTAGCTCGTGCTCAATTAAAACTTATTGCGTTACTTTAAAGCTCATTTTTGTATGCCTTTTTAGGCTTCAATTTGCATTCTAAAAAAGTTACACATTCAAAAGAGACAAACATAACTTAATCTGGGTGTCTTCAAATCTCGAGTGAATCGGTTTCTTCTGGGCAAGCGTGCTCCATTGTAGCTCGCATCGCGCTTAACATCAGGCGAGTTGGCGGTCAAACGCAAGTCTATTACCGAATAAAAAAAAAAACATAACTGACAGTTTCAACAGTTTGTGTAAAAGAAAAGAAGTAAAAAAATCTTTTGAATGTGTAATGTTTTCAGAATAACGTAAAAGTTTACTATTACAATCGCATTTATTGTATGTTGTATTGTATGTACTGCGAATCATACTTTATTTATACATAATATACAAATATGATGTTAGTAAATAGACGTAGGATATGACATCAGTGTAAAAAGCATGTTGTATAGTAGTCTTGTGTAATATACTAGGTGTTGTAGTATTAGTTAGGTATAGATGAAATTGTACAAATCCATAATTATTATAAATTAATTTTAATATTGAATTACTATTAATTAATCATCTTGTAAAACGCAATCAACTAAAATATACAAATTTTCGTATCTAACACCTTATTTTATTTCAAATACCGTTTTGAGAATCAATAATTAAAACATATCACAACCAATTTCAGTACAATTCGAGAAGTTAAAACTAATCAAATCTTATAAGTTATATAATATAATTAAGAAAGGGCCATTCAAGCATTCACCAAAGAGGGGTGGGGTGGGTCTCGGCTTTGCTTATTTTTGGTGACATGGGGGCGGGGGGTCTGGATGGTGATTACTTCAGCAATATTTATATACCTTTTCTGATTATTCTGCAAAATTCGTTTGAATAAATATTCAATGGGCATTAATTTCCTTTATGATATAAATGAGGCACATTGAATATCAACATCAAGCTCGATAGGTCTCGTCTGGTGAAGTCCACGCTCCGTCCTGGTCATGCTCAAATCCAAAACCCCAAAGACTTCCAACTCGAACTGCATAATCGCTTCCAGGGCCTAGCCGAATGCGGAACTGTGGACGAATTAAACAATGGGCTGGTGGAAACTGTCCAAGCAGTGGGGTCCAAGTTCTTTAAGACCCCACGCCGACAAAGACCTCAGAAGCTCTCAGACGAAACCATTAAGGTAATGAAAGACCGGGCTGAGATGAGACTGCAATCTTCAGCTGATATGTCGGAATATGGCAAACTTAATAGACGAATCTCGAAATCGGTTCGACATTATCTGCGTTCCTATAATACAAGATGTATTAGGGACGCAATTGAGCGGAACCAGGGCTCAAAAGTGTTCGCGAAGAATTCGTCTATTGGGAAAAGCCAAATGACGAAGCTGAAGATCGAGGATGGCAGTATCATTTCATCAAAGCCGGAGATTCTGAGAGAGCTCGAGAGGTTTTACGGACAGTTGTACACCTCAACACGACAGCCTATTGTCAGCGCAGCTCAGGACGAGAGAGCTAAACTGACCCAACACTACACTGAGGACATCCCAGACATCAGCTTGTTCGAGATTAGAATGGCTCTGAAACAGCTTAAGAACAACAAGGCGCCGGGTGATGACGGAATCACGACAGAACTTCTGAGAGCGGGTGGAAAACCGGTACTTTTGGTCCTCCAGAAGTTATTTAATTCCGTCATACTCGAAGGTACTACGCATGAAACATGGAATAGGAGTGTGGTGGTGCTCTTCTCCAAAAAAACCACCTCGATAACACCTCGTTGAAGAATTATAGGCCCATCTCACTCTTGAGCTATGTGTACAAGTTGTTCTCCAGAGTCATTACGAACCATCTCGAAAGCAGGTTTGATGACTTCCAGCCTCCCGAACAAGCCGGTTTCCTTAAAGGCTGGAGCACCACAGACCACATACACACGCTCCGCCAGATTATACAGAAGACTGAGGAGTATAATCGGCCATTATGTCTAGCGTTTGTGGACTATGAAAAAGCCATCGATTCAATCGAGACCTGGGCAGTATTGCAGTCCCTCCAGCGTTGTCATATAGACTATAGGTATATCGAAGTGCTGAAGTGTTTGTATAGAAACGCCACCATGTCTATCCGATTACAGGACAAGAGCACGGAACCAATCCAAGTCGTAGAACAAAACTTGTTTGTTTGAAGCCGTTAATAATTAAGGGCCTTGAACTTAAAAACGTTACTCAAGTTGACATAATATGCTCAGTCTCTTTTTCGCGTGTGACGATTGCCGTCAGCGACAAGTTGAGAGAGCATTTTAAATCATAGATCAACTTGAGCAACGTTTTTAAGTAAGGTCCTAAGAGGACCTTAAAATTGTATTCAAAAACCGTTTCTTTATTAAGTACTTGTAGACTGTGCGAGCGAGACAGCATTAAATCCTTGTACGGGATTTTAGAAGATAATATAATTAAATTATCAATTTAAAAAACCGACTTCAAAATTAGAAAATACGCAACATCATTTACTTGGATGACATTTTTTCCATTATTTTCATTTTAAAAACTAAACTACTGAACCGATTTTGATGTAAATTGTATGGGATAATCTGAATGTATATCCATTAAAATAGAAAAACCAATCGGTATATAAATGACGAAAGTTCAGGGGCCTTACAGCTACCTGTTTTAAGCGATTCTGTTTTGGTGATGAGAATAGTTGCGCGACCGCAAACTGTATTTCGGCTCGTTAAGTTTCACGGTCGCGTGAATTTTCGGAACTGCGCTGTTTCAGTCTCTTTAAGAGTTACCTGTAAGGTCACTGAGGTAATAAACATTAAAAAAACAACCAAATCTCGAAGAATAGAAACTCTTTTTTAAAGGCGCTTAAAAAACAAAAATACAACTGCAAAAAGTAACCTATAACACTCCGAACATGTAGGCGAATCTATTGACACTTTGCATTTTAGAAATTGCTGTCAAGCCGTCTATAGGAGGCAATATTGAAACAAACATACATACTTAGGTACATACATTCAAAAAAACATTAAGTAGATACCCTCTTTTTAGGCACTCTTGTAAAAAAGGAACAAAACATGTTTCTTATAGTTCTTCTTCTTTTCCGAGACCTAGACTATAACATATTACTTCTTTATCTAGACCTAGACTCAGTGTTGGAATGGGTTAAATCTGAAACAAGAAAAACGTTGGGAGTCAGTTCATACGTTTCTAGATAAATTAGCTGACGGTAATCCGTATCGGTAGCTAAGATCAAACAAACAAGGGAGAAACGGAAACTGTTACGGAGTTGAGTGCGGACAAACATACACACTAACACATACACTTTCGCATTTATAATATAAGTGTGGTCAGCGACAGCAATTACAAGACCAGGGACTCTATTTTTAACCGACTTCCAAAAAGGAGGAGGTTATCAATTTCACTGGTTTTTTTATAATTAATTTATACATCTGTCTATATTTATACATATAATAAAAGCGTAGGGATAAAAAATCTGCAATTGCGAGATATCTCCGCTTGGGGGCGTGGGTTTGATTCCCACCTAGGACAAAGATGCATGTGATGAACATTTGTGTTTGTTCTATGTCTGGGTGTTAATATCTATTTAAGTATGTATTTAAAAAATATATATGTATGAATATCAAGTCTCTGGCAGCCATATTACGAGCCTTGCTTAGTTTGGGGTCAGATGACCGCGTGTGCAAAAATGTACCAGATATTTAGATTTGTTTAGTTTCCAAAACTTACCGAGCACTGAGCATTAAAGAGGTATGTACTGTTGCGCTAATTTCTCTTCTAGCGTGTATTGTAGCGCGGGATGCGAGGCTGGCAGCTTACTCTCGGCCGCGGCTACCGCGAGCCGCGCCGCGCGCACACGCAGGGCTTGTTCCATGACACGCATTTCACGTTCCTTCTCCTCGCCCTTTATAGTTTCTTCTATTCGTTTCCTTTCTAACTGCAATAGAAATCAGGTAATTATTAATCGTTTTTTTATGCCTTAGGTGGCAAACAAGCAGACGTGCCGCCTGATGGTAAGCGATCACCGTCGCCTATGGATACCTGCAACACCAGGGGCATCACAGATACGTTGCCAAACCTTAAAGACTAATAAAAAATAACCTAAAAATAATTTATCAATTTGAAAAACCGAATTCAAAATTGTTAGAAAAGTTGATTCACATCAAATAAGCAACCCTTATTTATTCTGTGTATATTGAAATGAAAATGAAAATATTCTATACTAGCCGTCCGCCCCGGCTTCGCACGAGTTTACACTCGTGCGAAGCCGGGGCGGACGAGCTTACGCTCGGCCTTCGGCCTTGCTACAAAATATAATATAGCCTATGTCACCCGGGGATAGTGTAGCTTCCCAACAGTGAAAGAATTTTTCAAATCGGTTCAGTAGTTTCGGAGCCTATTCATTACAAACATACAAAAATAGGTACAAATCTTTCCTCTTTATAATATTAGTGTAGATATTCTAAATATTCTGCTATAATTCTAGTATATCTATGATGCGTCTGCTTTCGGTTACTTTTCTTTCAGTTAGTTTATAATATTGTCGCTGGAAGAAAGAAATAAAAGTGCTCAAGTTATAAGTTTTTTACAAAAAAATTGTAAATATGCAATTCCGTTTACTTGCATGACATATTTGTTATAGTTATTTTGATTTACAAACCAAACTACTACACCGATTTTGATGAAATATACATGTAAATGAAACCACTTCTGAAATATGGCCTACCGAACAATACGGAATCATCAAAATCAATGCATAATTGGCGGAGAAATCAGTGAACAAAGAGTTCAAAGACAAAGAGACAAACTTCCAAAAGTCGGTAAAAAGTATATATACCTACAGTGGAACTTAGAACCTCCTCCTTTTTTGAAGTCAGTTAATGAGTACTTAAAATGAGTAATTAGTAGTTATATTTAATTAAGAATAGCAGGTAAGTGAGGAAACTACCATCCAATTTTATGAACAATACAGACAGCCTCCGGTAAAATCGTCTCGCTTCTCGAGATTCTCGCCTTCTTAATTTAGGAACAAACTGAATCTTACCCTCGCATTTTCCATTTTGTAATTCAAAAGCTCCACTTTTAACCTAGCAGCGTCAGCGTCTTTAGTCTCTGTTGTGAAACCTGGAATGTGAAAAATCAGCATTCAACTATTGTTTGTATATCTGTTCAATGATCACTTGCATATATATCTATTTAAGTATTTATTTAAAAATATATGGGCCCAGAGGATCACACAGCGGGTGCCTGAAAACGGACGAAGGAGCCAAGGCAGGCCGAGAAAACGATGGCGCGATGATCTCGACGCGTTCCAAACACAGTGGCCAAATTTGACGGGTGATCGCACTGTCTGGAAAGAGATGGGGGAGACGTTTGCCCAGGAGTGGGACAGCATAGGTTAAAAAAAATAAAAAAATATTAAAATATTTATGTATGTATATCAGTCTCTGGCAGCCATATTACAAGCTTTGCTTAGTTTGGGGTCAGATGACCGTGTGTGCAATTATGTCCCAAATATTTATTTATTTATATCGTTATTCCGATCATCTTGGAATTTTGTAGGCAAGTATAATTCATTCCAATACAATTACAGCGTATAGCTGTCAGAATTGTCGACGATCCCAGGCTCACTGAACACCTAGAGCCGCTCAACATGCGTAGACACGTTGGGCGTCTCTGTATCTTTTATTGCATTTACAACGGGGGGTGTTCTGAAGAACTGTTCGATCTGATGCCAGCGTCGCGGTTTTATCATCGCACCAGCCGTCACCGCCTGGAAGCTCATCCACATATCGTAGATCAGTGGAAATACACACTGTGCGATTCTCGCGAGCTTTCTTGCCTCACACCTGCAAAATGTAGAATGAGCTACCTTCCGCGAAGTTTTCGAGAAGCTACAACATGGGGTTCTTCAAACAGCGAATTATGGTACTAGTATCCATAGGCTACGGTTACTGCTTACCATTAGGCAGCCTGTCTGCTTATTTGCCACCTATGGCATAAAAAATTAGTTTAAATATGAGCAATATCCTTCCAGGGGCATTACGCTGTAAAAAACGATTCCGTTTAGGTGATTGCAAAAAGTTGCGCGACCGCAAACCGTAACTCTGCGCGTTAAGGTTGGTGTTCGCGTGATTTTGCAAACTGCGCGTATTCGAGCCCGTGATTAGATTTAGGCGTAAGGCTCTTGGGGTTGCGAAGATTCGAGTTCAAGTTTGGAACGAACCACATACTACTTTATTATGCTGATTTAAATTGATAATTATCAATATAAAAAACCGCCTTTATAAAAATGTGTCAGAACTGGACCAAATTAAAATGAGCGGAAAGCACCAGCTTCAATAAAAAAAAGAATCATCAAAATCGGTTCACCCAGTCGAAAGTTATGAGGTAACAAAATAAAACAGTCGAAAGATAACCTCCTCCTTTTTGGAAGTCGGTTAAAAAAGGACCTGCCTGTTGCTCAAATGAGTTTTGTCTCGTTTTCGCGCGTGACATTTGTCGTCAGCGACAAGTTGACAAAGCATGTTATGGCATAGATTAGATTGTCGAATGTTTCTTACCTAGCCCAGAATCACTGCTATGTGCATTATTCAGAGGGTCTTGTGTGAAACTCAAGGGTTGATTGTTTGTGCCGAAAGTATCTACTGGGTTATTCAGAACTTGATCGTCATCACTGTCCAAATCAAAATGTTCTGTTGTGCAGTCTATTACTGGCTCCGATTTTATTTTCTGCAATAGGAAACAATACTTAAAATAAAACATTTTGCAGACACAGACTGCCGCGGTAGCTCAGTTGGTAGTGAACCTACTTTCTGCGCTTGGGGGCGTGGGTTCGATTCCCATCTAGGACAAACATTTGTGTGTTGAACATTTGTGTTTGTTCTATGTCTGGGTGTTAATATTTATTTAAGTATGTATTTAAAAATATATATGTATGTATATCAGTCTCTGGCTGCCATATTACAAGCTTTGCTTAGTTTGGGGTCAGATGACCATGTGTGCAATAATGTCCCAGATATTTATTTACTATGGAGTGTGTGCCCTTGAATTGGCCTGTGTCCTAAATTCCTAATGTTTCATTTATTACAGATAACAAGGCTTAGTGAAGAATATCTGACTAATATTATAAATGCGAAAGTTTGTGAATGTGGACTTATGTTAATCATTCATGTTGAAACGGCTAGACGGATTTGGATGAAATTTGGAATATACATAGCTTATGTCCTGAATTAACACAGGCTACTTTTCATCATCATCACCATTTTTCATCGCCACGCGGGTGAAACCGCGAGGCACAGCTAGCAATGAAATACATTACATATAGGTACTGAAAAAATAATTTAAATAAGCTGATAAATTTCTAAGCGTTTAATGTGTTTAACCGCGTTTTTGTTGGGGGGGATATCTGCTTACCATCTTTTGCAGAGTTTTACAGCTCTAGGGACCTAATTTACAAAGTTAGAAATGTAAGCTCATTTTATTAGTTTTACCTCTAAAAAGGGCACTTTATCATCATCCTGCTGACCATACTTTTTTCTCTTCTTATTTTTGAAAAATCCTTTTATATTGACATTTCTGGCGACAGATTTCATGGTATTGAATTTCTTACTCAGCTCTTTAGCAGTCTTCTTTCGTGGACTTTGATCATTGTATGTTTCAGCTATCTGTGAAATATGATTACATTTACATTTCAAAATATTTATTACGAAACTGCAGCAAGCTCTAGCTGCATTCTGCGGTTTTATCTGTGACTAGCCATCTGCCCCGTCTTCGCACGGGTGTAAGCTCGGCCTTCGGCCTCGCTACAAAATATAATATAGCCTATGTCACCCGGGGATTGTGTAGATTCCCAACAGTGAAAGAATTTTTCAAATCGGTTCAGTAGTTTCGGAGCCTATTCAATGCAAACAAACAAACAATCAAATCTTTCCTCTTTATAATATTATAAGTATAGATGTTCCAGATCTCCTAAAAAATTCTGAGGTAAAAAGAATCACATCACAAATCAGCCAGTAAACGTCTACAGCTGAACATAGGCTTCCCTCTTAAAGAGGAGTGTTGCCATAATCACCACGCTTTGCAGGCAGCTTGGAGATTGCAGTACGTTCACCGTGTACTAATAGGATGCTGCTGCCCATCCTCTGGTGGTTCTGGTCGCAGTTTTAGGACATACACGGGTCACCCAAAAAATAAGTAAAAATAATAACTATCATCATTCAATGATCTAATATTCTATCAATGATTAGTGCATCTGCTTTATAAGAAGTTCCTGCAATCAATTCCATGGTCAGGTAGATATTTGAATGATGTTTTTAGACAACTGCTCAGGGTCTAGGTGTTAGTGGTCTGCGTCTTTGTGTGTTTCATCCCTAACAGTTTACCTTAGTGGAAGCGTAAAGTGTTATTATTATCGTTATCTACAGTCATGATGCACTACTTCCTTGTCAAAATTCATCAAGATTGTTTTAGCTATTTATATGTGAATTAGAAAATGTGCAAAACAAACGGACAGTTCCTTCCGCGTTTATTATATTAGTGTGAAGTACAGTGCAAAATAGCTTGTAATGAATTAATGTGATTGAACGCTGATGTGGCGTTGTACTGTTTGTCTCTCTTTAACACGAAAGATAAAATAAGACAACTGTAGTTGACTTCGGGCCACATTCATTATAATGTTTTATACTGTGTAGTTAAAGCACATACTCTTTTCCATGCTTGCTGTCTTTTGAATAGTGAAGTGTTAGAAAATAGCACGTTCTTTTCTTGTCTAACACAATGCAGAAGAACTCGGCAGTCGCGCGGTGAGAATCCCGTTGGTACTTCACACCTGAGGACAACAACTAGTTAATTGACTATTGTTCTATAGTAAAATTAGTCATGGTATTGAGGTTAATAACCTAAGAAGGTTTAATGGCGTATTCGAGTGAATTGGTTTCTTCTGGGCAAGCGTGCTCCATCATAGACCGCATCGCGCTTAATATCGGGAGAGTTGGCAGTCAAACGCAAGCCTATTTATGAATAAAAAAAAATATGACCATTCCTTAGCTTCCCGGGGGTGGTGAATGAACCGTTTGAGGGATGAAATTGCTTACAACTGCAGGGGTACTGATACTATGTTGGCAAACATCAGCCATATACATCTTAAACAAAAACTAACAAATGCATTCCCAAAAAGACTTGGTGTCAGGTCTGCTTGGCCTGCTGTCATTTCAAACTCAAGCCAAATCTTTATCAGCACGAACAACGACTTTAAAATATACACGCTGTACCAACTGACCCCATATAAGTGGTAAAAATATGAACCCAGCAAGATTATTTTTCAAAATACTGAAAATTATGTTTGGGAAAAGGAAATTAAGCCATAGTCCGTTATTTTAAGGCACTCGGTTGGTATTGATGGCCTGCTGGGATGTAAAAAACACAACACAGGTCAAATCACTCCCCTTAAAATTAGAACTTAAAATATTACAATGTTGCATGACAGTTTTGATTTTAGGAAAAAATATAAACTTACTTTGGAGGTGTTTCCTTTTGTATGTCGCCACCTGTAAAATAAATCTATTTAAGACACTGTTACACAGATACGATATACACTTCTTCTACATTAATAAAGGAGTAAAGTTTGTAGCTTTGTTTGTATGTATTTGTAGGAGCCAATATACGAAACTACTCATCCGCTTTTGAAATAGTTTTACTCATAGAAATTTAAACTTCTTTTCCTGAAAGTCATAGGCTATGTTTTATAATGATAAAAGTTAGTTTTCTTTACCAACTAACCATATTAGTAAAACATGCCAGAGAAAATTATGCTAATTGGCTCCTTAATCAGTATCTGACCTAACGGTTTGTTTGATGAATTCTATATCACAGGTTTTAGAAGAGAGTTCTAGAAGTTGTTAATGCATACCTAGAACTAATAGTCTAACTAGGCAGGTCCAACTTTAAGAGAGAGGTCAAAAGACGAAGCCAACTCGGCTGGCAGCATTCAGTAAACTACCTACGCATTGTATCCTCGTCCAAAATACAAATCAGGAATGAGGAGATCCGTAGACAAACGAAAGTTACCGACATAGCCCACTGGATTAGTAAGTTGAAGTGGCAGTTGGAAGGGCACATAGCATGCAGAACTTATGGCCGAAGGGGGCGAAAGGTTCTTGAATAGAGACCACGGACCGGTAAGCGCAGCGTAGGACGTCCACCCACAACATGGACGGACTAACTAAGATAGACATCAGGTAAACTATACTTAGACTTACTATACACATATGCATCAAACAGATCAGATCACAACAAATTTATTCGTAGTTGAACAATTATTTGTTCTGTACCTGTTGTATTGGTGTTGTAGTGTTGTAAAAATATCAAGTCAATCTCGAATTCTAAAAACTATCGGCAATCATACATACCTTGAGAATAAGAAGCAGAATTATCTTCTTCTTCACTGGTCCAGGCTTTCAAACCTGACCCGTCTTCTTCAAAACTATTAGGAATAACGTTGTGTTCACCAAATTCTGCAAATTGACATTGTTTTTATGTTTAGTTTTACATCTGCAGGCATTGTGGCATTTTTCAGTCTCAGAATATGTCATCTAGCTTGCCAAATGCAGACCATTAAGGGTATACTCCAAGACGGATGAAATAACTTGGGTGACATGGTGTTCCTTTGTCATATGCCTCTTTTGAACGGAATTAGATTTTTGAGTGGGGGTACTTGGCAGCAATGAGAGAGTGGAACACGGCTCAGTGCTCTACTCTATCGAAAGCCTTTTCAAAATCAACTAAAACAAAGAACAAGGGCCGGTTGAATTCATTACACTTGTCCATTAACAGCTTCATGGTATTGATGGGATCAATAGTGGAGTGGAATATCCACTCCGAAAACCTGCTCTACAAAAACAATTAAAAAAAATACTTTGAAAGTCAATCTTAATTACAATCACACTTTCATTTGATACCTTTTCATGTTTTTTAGGTATAATAAGCATCCCCAATGATGATGCTTTTTATCCCAAAAAAAAACAGAGTAACGGGATAAAAGTGAAAGGTGAATCTCATAAAATATCCCTACACTTTTACACACAGAGTCATCTGACCCCAAACTAAGCAAAGCTTGTAATATGGCTGTCAGAGACTGATATATGTACATATAATTTTTTTTATACATACTTAAAGAGATATTAATACCCAGACATTGAACAAACACAAATATTCACCTCATGAATGTTTGCCCTAGGTAGGAATCGAACCCACACCCCCAAGTACAGTAGGTAGGTTAACTACCAACTGAGCCACCGGGGCAGTCATGCCCTGGTATGTTAATTGTGCCATACAGCAACATATGTTAATCGTGAAAGTCTCACCTATGTTCTCAGCCGTGCAGATCATCATGATAGTTTTCTTCATTTCATCTTTACCAAAGTCACAGTCGTCATCCATCACATCCTTAGCAAGTTTTCTCGCATTTCTTTTAAGATTCTCCCATTTCGTTTTTAATACATCCACAGTCCTGTTTGGGCCCAAACCTTGTTTGTTAAACTCTGTAGCTACTTTTGCCCAGGTTTTTTCTTTAGCATTATTGGCGGCAGAGTTAGTTGATTTGTTCAGTAGGTTATATTTGTTTTTTTCAATCAGTTGGAGCAGTGCTTTAACTTCATTTTGTTGGAATGATGGGCTTCGGAATCGACTGAATACACAAAAACATAATCACAAACAAATTTAGTTTAAAATAGTGACAAGGGTAAAACAAAATAAACAACCATTTTGGTTATAAAATGATAAACTAAGTATACGTAAGTAATGTAGCTAAGTGATAAACTTCAAGTACTAACCTGAATAAAGACGAGGAAGCTTTAATTTCTACGTCGTTTTCATTCATTTTTATTTCATATTTTTCGAAAGGAAACGAAATCTTACGTTTCTTTTGTTATGTTGTTTTTTTTTCCGGCTAGGTGAAAGCGAATGACTGACAATGTCAATATTGACAATGACAGACAATATTGTAATATAGTTTTTTTTTTTTTAATTTCGTGGTTTTCGATACAAACTCTTTAATTTTATTCGGAACACATACATGCTTGTGAATGTTCTCGAGTGTGGGCTGATGAGTAAATGATGTAACAAGGTGAGACATGTCTTTTCGTGTTGTTTCCATAACTTCATATAAGCCTCCACCATTTTACTGGGCCATGAGTTTGACGAAAAAACCTAACAATTAAAAAAAATAAATTAAGTAACCGAATTTTACAGTTAATTTTGATTTTAAAAACCAAGCTACTAAACCGATTTTGATGAAATTTCCATGGGACTAATCTGAAAGTATATCCTTTCAATTAAAAACATAATTTTACAAATCGATTCATAAATGATAGAGTTCTGAGGTAAAAAACAGAATTGAGAACCCCCTTTTTTGAAATTGGTTAAAAAGAAATAATAGTTGGTATTACAAGCTACACCGGAGCTCACACACCACACCAAGTGGAGCCGGTTTCACTGAAAAAAAAATGACTGCTTTTGTATTTTTGCAGGAGCAGCAAACTCCTCGGCAATAGTACTAGCTACATTTTCCAATTCTTTATTCACTAAAGAACTTTAAGCCTTCACACCAAATTTGATCCAAATCTGTTTAGCTATTGTGTGGCGTTACGTGGCGTAGTCATGCATTTAGTAAGAGGCAAGGTAACATACAAATAGTGTGTTAGTATGTTACCACTCAAGCTGTTGGATTTAGAATAATTGTGTCATAATAAAAAACACTATAAACTTTGCTTTTCATTCTATTTCTCATATCAAACTTGACCAGTTGGCCCCTTCATGTTATGCTATTGTTGATTCCATACAGTGAAAATGTTTAGTTTGCCTACTTATTTTCAAAACTGATTTTATACTAGAAATCTGGGTACTATGCCTTAAATCATTTACCTACTTCTATGCTTGGAATTCTGAACTAATTAAAAAACAGTAGATAGCAAATAAATAGTTTTACTTATATTAAATTATATTGTTACAAATTATCTTACTTCAAAAGGTTGGTACAAAAGGAAGTTGCATGTATGAAAATAATATTTCTCTTACTCTATAAAGACTAGACACTCAAACTTGTACAAAACTTACGAGTAATTTTTTTATACTAATGGCCTTACTTAAAAACATTTTAAATTACTTTCAACTTCTCGCCAATGAAAATTATCACATGCAAAAATGAGGCAAAGCCATTTTAAGCATTGATTAAGTAAGACCATTAAAATTGAATCTTATACTCACGCATCTTCCTTTCAGCTCTGGGAGAAAGAAACATGTACATAAGACAAATGTTAATTGAGATCATTTTCTTACATACAAATATTCAATTCTCCATTAAGGAAACAAATGTGAGATCAACACTATGCTTAGAGCTATATATAGTGAAATAATGAGTGTTCATGGTTTTGGGTGGGGATAAGACCACGCGGCAGGTCACCTTTGTGGTGGGCAAAATAACAACTAAAGGCTGCACTAAGTCCTCTGAACATGTGCATGAGAAAGGCTGCAATACGCGAGGAATGGAGACGGATTGTAAAGCAAGCCACCCGATGACAATGACTCTGCCAAGAGTACTAACTAAAGAGAAATGCAGATTTTTATTCTATCAAAAATATAACTTACGACGCCATATGGCCTAAACGATAAAAAATACTACATATGCTACTTTGTGTCGCTACCATGTTCTGAGAATTAAATAAACTAGCTAAATCATATCTTAAAATGAATTGAAAGTTTACGTATACATATAGCCTAAAAAGATCCATTTATAATCTATTAGATTTTACCCACAGCTTCGCAAGTATGCGCAAATCATCTCTAGTGTTTCATTTTAATTGTTATCTAACATACAACACTGACATTATATACAGACTATGTTATCTCGATATCTTAATCTGACTGGGTGTAATGGCAACACTCTCGATGCCAAAACGCTACTAATTTTTCTAATAAATAAAACAGCAATTTGTTTGTTTGCATCAGCAATCACCAGTCTTCGTTTTTAGGAGCGTTCCCCTTACATCCAGTATAAAAAAGATTTAGAGATGGGTTTATTATCTATTTACATTCATTTTGAGTTATCTTTCTCGGTATCATGGGTACGATCCTTTCTTCCAGATATCCTACAGATAATCTGTTCAACGATGTAATTGTACAGCGGTGGTAACTTGTTGTCATAGTTTTCGAGCTCCGGAGTGCAGTGGACAAACTCATGTTGCCAAAACTTGTATATTGGGTTCTTAATCAGCTCAATAAAGGAGATGAGAAGGCCCCAAGGGTGAGGACGATTCACAACGAGCCTCTCCAAAAGCGTCCGGGTGATCTGAACCTGGATGGCTTCAGAGTTAGCTTCGGCGAACAGATGGAGCATAACGCAAGAGAAATAGTGCGTGTGGCTGTTCGGGTAACGCAGCTGATTCGCTATTGCGTTAAGGAATAGATACCTGGAATTAACAATGTTTTATTTTATTATAGCTTTTATTGCTTTTAAACAGAAGGTTACTGAGCAAAAGGGAAAACAAGAAAGCTTGGTCTATTATAACTGCCTAGCACGGGCCGTGGACAAATTGTGTTTCCACCGCTCTTTTCCGCGACAATCATGCGATAAAGCTATAATGTGGATACTTGTCTTTTTCTTTCACGATAAAAACAATGGAAAGAACATTTGTTCCCGGCCCATGCTACTAGTGCTGGACAAGCAGGATTACGCATGGAACTAAGTATGGAAATTATCTGATGTGTTTTGAAAATCAAATTTACAAACAGGAAACAATGATGGTCTTTGATAATTAATGTTTTGGAGTACAATTAAAAACATCAGCGACCGGCAGGATTCGAACCTGTAACACTCCAGGTAAACACGTCCATTGCTCTTCATTTAATTGAGCTATGAGAACAGATGAAACAAAGTACAGAAGACCCACTCTGACATGAAAATTTCAATAAATAGACTCTCGCCAAGTCGTAATAAAGTTGATTTTAGCACGCACAGCAAAACTTACCAAACTTTATATATACCTACCTGCGCCCGAAGTGCGCATGCATTTATCTATAATGTCGCGTGAGAGCTACTGTTGTTCTGTTTCTTACAGAATCGCTGACACTTACATGCAAAAGCATCTCAAAGTCATAGTCATTGGCTTACGAATCTCAGTATGATGCCTCAGACGCTAGTAAGACACCTACATATCGACCTACCTATTTCAACCAACTAAGCGGTTTTTTAAATACCTACCATAATTATAAAGTGAGTACTAACCGTCCTTCACAATCAAAGTCCACAGTAAAGTTCTGGAAGATGTCCATGTGGGCTGAGTGGGCGATGGTGGCCATGCTCGGTGCGTTTCCCTTGGATGTAATGGATGCTATTGCTTGAGTGCCCACGTACAGCACTACGGCGTTCATCAGCTGACTGTTGTACCGACGACTGGGATCGTTTAGTACCTGTCCAAAAAAAGCTAGTTTTATTTTACAGCAAAACGATGAGTTCTTGCCGTTATATGCCGGGTACAGACCTTGCGAACTGAACAAACGCGAATGCGTTATGTCTTTCAATTCAACTAGTCTTCTCTATTTTTCTATTATGGGCGATGACGTAGAATTCGAAAGTCAAATATCGCCAGCGCAGCCAGCGAGCGCTGTTGAAATGTGGTGGTGGAGGAAAATATTCTATATTCTACAGACTACGCAGAGAACCAAGTTCTCAACGAACTCAAATTTACAAGAAGCCGAGGCTTTCAGATGGTAAGTATTAGATTTCAGCTCATAAGTCTGGTACCTCAAAAAATTGGTATTCACCAAAAAAAATTTGGGTAAGAGACTGAGAGGAAGGACCGCAAGGCGCTGGACAGACCAGATCCACACCACCCTCAACATCAACGAAGCAGTTCATCCTGGTGAAAGCCGGGATAGATGGCGGAACTTCGTGTCGTAGATGATAGATGTTGATACCCTGATGGGTCACGGCCCTCCACATCGGGGAATCGATTCCTAAGAGGAAACGAGAAGCAACGTATTCGCGTTCGCTAGGTCTGTACACGACAATAGAAGTGGCATTGCAGCTTGACAACATTAGGGAGAAATCTATTAACATTTTTTCCATACAGAATTTATAATCCGTACGGATTTACGGAATATTCTATAATTGAAATGGTCTACAGAATGTATAAAATGTATGGAAGTGCAGTGGATAGACATAGGATGATCGGCTATTTAGAGGGCTATTGTATTTAGGGTTTGGATCTCTTTTTGTATAAAGCCCACCAGGAATTAATTTTTAGTGCACAGGCCTCTATTACAGGTGAAGCAAATAGCACTGTGATAAAATCAACATGTTAACATGAGTTAACGTACAGACAAAATATTTTTCCAATCCTCGTTGTTAGGGTAACAATGAAAGGCACTTACTTGCATATTGCTCCTCAGTTCCGACAGGAAGGTGACAGGCGCTCGAGCCTTCAAATACGCATCCAGATCATTCTTAAACTGCGTGTTGCCCAGTACGGTCGTGTAGTTGACAACAGTGCGGGGAGGCAAAGCGATTTCCTCCAGCAAATCCACCTTCAAGTCAGGAGTAAACGGATCCGGCAACCTCATGTTCCGAGGGAACGCAGACAGAATGAGATTCCTCATCTGAATGCAGTTGGGGGGTATCACGTCGCAGAATCCGTAGTGGTAGTCGCATAAAAACTCGGGGAAGTCATGCAGCAAGACGAGGAGCATTTTGAGGGTTCCTCTGTAAAGCGTCATGACGGGAGGCGCGAGCTCAGTGTTGCGTATGAACGGATCCAAGAACTTGAATAGGTCGATGAGGAGCGTCGAATACATTCCCCAGCCCTGAAAGCAATGTATACAGGGTTACGCATATACCCTGTACCAGGCCTGGCGCACTCCGCACTTTAGGTATGAAGCTACAAGTAGTCGTCTTGTCGGACTTGCCGTGCCCACTGCCGCGCGATAGACAGAGATAACGCGACAAGAGTTATGCGATAGACAGAAAGGCAACTTCAAGTTTAATATAGCTTTCACCAAGTGATATGACTCTTCTCTGCGCGACAACTAAAGCAAGGTTCGAAAGACAATCCAACGAATCCTTGCATTTATATATTTATGGTGTATTAGTAATAGTTTTATAGTGCACGTAGTAAGCATGGTAACGTCAATAAAAATATACCTTCTGCTGTGGCGCGACAGCCAGTACTCTGTCGATAAAAACGCGATGCGCTATTATCTCCACCCAAGAGTAGGCAAACCCGGCTGCGACCGCGGGTCGAATGATGTGAAGGGTGTGGCAGAACGCCGTCAAAACCTGCAATAAGCAACATTACATATTAAGGGGGTCTTACATTTTTTGATGAAAATAGCAAAGAAA
The DNA here is from genome assembly GCA_949125355.1 of Agriopis leucophaearia. Taxonomy (NCBI): domain Eukaryota; kingdom Metazoa; phylum Arthropoda; class Insecta; order Lepidoptera; family Geometridae; genus Agriopis; species Agriopis leucophaearia. The sequence goes on along the minus strand of OX421273.1, from coordinate 6,578,946 downwards.
ACTGGATTTTTGGCGTTCTTTTTCTATCAAATAGAACGTTTTAGATAAGATCCCGTTTCTGTATGAAATATTTATTAAGTATCTGTATTTTTTTATAGAAAATAATGTATTCAAATTTTGGAAAAACGCAACATATCAAGCTTATTACCTCCAATTTACAAAAGTAGTTTTTCATAAAACTCACGCAAGGGAAATTGAAATTGAAAGTGGATTTCATGGATGCAAGTTATAATACAGCTCTTAGTTACTGTTACGACTAACCTTAGAGCAAAGTTCATATCAAAGAGCAGCATCAGCAACAGTCAGTCGTGCACGTCTACTGGAACTTGGTTCAAAGCTCTCCGTGACCTTGGACCGACTAGGATACCTTATGAAATTAAACATGTGACTGATTTAACAATGGTGTCACCTGATAGTTGATTGATTCCAGCACTGGTTCAGCCATAGTCATATCAAAGAGCAGTATCAGTAGCAGGCGGTGGTATGGTAGCTGCTGGAACTTGGTTCCAAGCTCTTCGTGGTCTCGGAGCAGCCAGCCTGCTATAATGCCCAATATCTGGAAGCAGACGTTTGTTTGTAAGTTCACCTACACTGTGTACATCAATAATTTATCAAAAAGTTAAAAAGCCGAAAAGAGGTCATAGTGACCTCCTTTCGGCTTATTATAGTCTAAATGTGTAACCCTGTATATGAGATGCCGCGCCATACACACGGACTGCGATGGAACTCTAGACAGCTTGCTGTGGGACATCGACTGTCCCAGTTTGTGACGGTATTATTTTCGGATTTCCATGAAAAGTAAAAAATACTAAAATTCTGCTTACGTGATACTTGAATGGCTCCTGGATCTTAAAAAGCATGTTGCACTTCTATTATTATTATTAGGGTTTAATAAAACAACAGAAAAGATTTTCACCATTTCAGGATCACGTCACGAATTATGGCGATTTCAGGATCACGTCATGAATTATGGCGATTTCACTTATGTTAGATGACTGTTTCGCATTTCGCGATGTCGCGTCGCGTTTAAGAGTTTTAAGCCCTTAGAGATAAAAATAACTCACCTTGTTCAGGAGATTGAGCTTCAGAGCTGGATTCCCGCCGTCTGTGTTCTTGATCAGTAACGATACCAGTTTGATGAATGAGTCACACATGGTGTAGTACTTCTCCCTCCTCACCGGAGTTTGCGAAGGGTTCATTCTGTCCTCAGACAGCAATTGGTACACATTCTCGATGCACAGCCGAGTAGAGATTCTAAAGAATCTGGAGACCATGTCGTCTGATTTAACTATTCCGTTCATGTTCATACGATGGATGTACAAGTTGAAGTTCTGTTGGAGGTCTATCTCGCTGAGAGGGCTGACGAGAACATTCCTCCATTCCCTGAGGATGTTTTCGGTCTTTTCCTTCAAACCTGGCGGGTCGTCGTAGTTTTGAGACTGAAAGTACAGATTATCTTAGTACTGATTGAAATATGCCAGTTTGAGCTAAATTTGCTTTGTCTCATTTTCATATTTCTCATCAGCAAATTGACAGAGCACTTTAAAGCATCCTTACACTAACTTATGGTATGTCTATTATGTTAATCACTTTTTGACAGCTCATACAAATTTGACGACATAACTTTGTAAAGCGTCTAGCAAGTTTTATAAATAAATACTTATGATCTAGCATTACCACTTTACGTCAACTACTTGGCTTATAAGTTGACGTAACAAATAGATGGTACCAAATTATTGTATTATCATCCAAATTATTATACTTGCAAAGTATCAAATCTATACGGCAATTAGATTAGAAATAGGTTCAAATCAATTTCTAAGATTTTATTAATTGTTAGTTACGAGTGAAGCTAATACTGGGTTACGCAGAAAGGGTACTAAGCCGAAGAAACCTATCATTATAAACATATTAACTCTAAGTAGTAACTATGAAAATGCGAAAAAAAATCTACTGTTTCATAGAAAAAGGTGCCACAAATGTTTGGAACAGCTGATATGCATTTAATTCTCGATTTTAGGGTTACTCCCAGAGTAAAAGTAATTCTTAATGATGGGTACTATGGACCCCTTTCGGCATTAGTACATCCTTTCTGCATAACCCTGTATAGTGTAAAAATGTGTACTTACCCTTACTTGCATAATTCCCGAATGAATAAAAGCAGTAGGCCCAAGAAGCGATTTTTGCTCAGTCTCAAACAATGAACCGAGCCCCTCGGACGGAGGCTGGTGGGACATGACCCTCGCTAATACCTCCGTTGTGTGACACAGTTCCGACTCGGTCACATGGTTGTATCTGTCATCGGCCAGGTACAGTTGGACGAGTTGCATCGCGAACGCTACAGCCATGTAGTTGTTGCCGTTATCCATCATGTGGGCCAGGGCGACGTCGTACTGTTCAACAATAAAGCACAATATGTAGACATAGACATAATTTATTTAAGGCAAAAAATATATAAAAAACATTAAATGGAATTGTTACCCTGGCCGGTTGTCTTTGTACTCTCGACAAGACAGACCAAGACAATATAGTCATAGTAATATAAGAAGGCGTGTGTTTAGACCCGGGTATGTCCTAAAACTGCGACCAGAACCACCGGAGGATGGGCAGCAGCGTCCTAATAGTACACGGTGAACGTACTGCGATCCCCAAGCCGCCTGCCAAGCGTGGGGATTATGGCAACACCCCTCTCTATGAGGGAGGCCTTATCCAACAGTGGACGTTAATTGGCTGATCATGTGTGTGTGTGTGTGTGTGTTTAGACTACGAGCGTTTTGATTCCACTTTTACTGTGTAAACTGCTAGTCTGTGGAATGTGCTTCCAGAATGGGTGTTCCCGATAGTTACAATCTGAATGTCTTCAAATGCTGAGTGAATCGGTTTTTCTAGGCGCTCGCTTGCATCATCGCTTAACATCAGGCGAGTGGCGGTCAAACGCAAGCCTATTTACAAAAAGGTCGAAGTTTCGGCGTGAGTGTACAGACGGACGGATTTCTCATAAAAGTTTATGTGTGTGTGGGTGTGTGTGACTGACGCTGTTTTCGTTTACAATACTATCAACCTATCCTATGTTTTTTTCAATACGTATTTATGTATTTGCTCTAGTGTTAAAACGGTAATACGTACAAGCGTCAAACTTGGCATGATTATAGTACACACTCTAAAGTAAAACAACCAATAATAAATACTGGCCAAGTGCGAGTCGGTGACCAATTTCTATTCATCACCGGTTTTCGTACGTTCACCGAAGTTAAGCAACGTCGGGCGCGGTCGGTACTTAGATGGGTGACCGCCTGGGCATGAAATCTTTTTGCGGAATCCTCAGTGCGCGAGCCCGACTCGCACTTGGCCGGTTTTATTTTTAACATTTACTGTCTGCAAGTTTGGAGACTTTTGCTCACTGGGGGGACCCAGTGAGCCTGGCCACTCAACCTAAGACATAACATAAACCACGGCACTCGCCTCCCGATTTCTGGATGCACCTTTCGTTTTCTAGTACCACAGCCTTTTCAATACTTCATCATCATCAGCCAGAAGACGTCCACTGCTGAACATAGGCCTCCCCCTTTAACCTCTACAATGAACGACAGCCTACCATCTGCATCCACTGGATGCCCGCGACTCTCACAATGTCGTCGGTCCATCTAGTGGGAGGCCTACCTACGCTGCATCTTCCGGTTCGTGGTCTCCACTCAAGTACCTTTCTTCCCCATCGGTTATCTGTTTTAATACTTACTTGCGGCATATTAATGAGACGGTTCCTAATGAGAAAATCGATCGCTTCGATATTGTATCTTATCTCCTCACGGCTCTCGGTGAGACAGCATGTGATCTGTTTGGACGTCCAGGCGTGGCCGTAGACTCTAGAATCTTCTAGAAGTTTCAACACTCGAAGATGAACGTCTCGGTAGCGCGTCATCATTTCGAGGGGATCCGCGCTGGATGTAGGCTGGGCCACGTCCAGAAGACCTTCTACAGTCTGAGAAGGAAAAATAACAATCCTTATTCATATTATCATATATTATCTTCCAAAATTTAAACTTAAACACTTTACACTGTTAAGATCCTGTAATATTTGTGTTCTACTTAAAAACGTTAACGTTAATGTACGCTTAAAATTGCGCTGTCTCGTTTTTAAGTGTGACGATTGCCGTCAGCGAGAAGTTGAGAGAGCATTTTTAAGCATAGATCAACTTTAGTAACGTTTGGCCTTTTGACCACACGTCAACGTTTAGTCAACGTCACGTTAACGTATGATCCACAGATGCCCGGATGTTAAATATCGTATTATATTAAACTAACAAATGTGTAGCAAAACCTGCACCTGTCCAAAAACTTAATGTACATTTAATATTTATTGAAACATCTAATCGACAGAAGAAGAAGATCAAACACAGCTAAGATCATATTATCAAAATAGAAGTCTGAAGCTTCAATTTCTTCTAACCCTAGCACCTAGTCTTCATTGGTATGATGGCATCGTCAGATGCGAAATTGGTTTTTTCATTGAGCATCCCAAGTCATTGGAATCTGATGTAATAGGGCTCATATTTAAATGACAGTGGCGAGTGACAGTGATGAGTTTTTTACTCTAATTCTCTATGCTTTGTGCGTTCTATGTATAATTGTATGAAGTTTAGTATGCATTACCTTCTGCAAGAGTGTACATCCAGACGCGACGTCGCGATTCCTACGCGCCATGCACAGGCATTCGAGCAGAGAATGCATGTTGTTGGCGAGCATTGCGACCGAGGCATTGCCCACGCAGTTCGCGAGGAACATCTCGGCAGCTGAGATGAGGGCGCTCATCCCATCTGTGTATACTTGAGTCGGGTCCATCACCTGGATATATATACTTTTTAGGGCGGGAATTCAGTGAAGCAGTCTGGTACAGAGCTATCTGATGTGTTTTGTTGATCAATTAGAACTCATTAATCATTTGTTATCAGTAAAAACACTTTTACACTTAGTTCAGTTTCAATGGATTCCTGCCGCTACTCTTGTAACTTTTCTGTGAGACGATTAGACGATATGCATGAAGTGAAAATAGATATTTATTTTTTGGGAAATTACTGTTTACATACGGAAATGGTAATTAATTTTCTAACAAGCATAAATTGTTTTTAAAACCCCAATAAAAGAGCAGATACTCTTCAAACAGATTTTCAGTTATCATAGCTAAGAACAATCTCGATCAAGTCACCTGGGTGTCAATTCTGCTAATTAAAGTAAAATCACATTGATTTGCCACTCCCACGACTCTCCACCGACTCTCAATTACGAAAGTGGCAAAAAGGGTATTCTGCTAAATCTTCAATGTCGTTTCAGTGGTGTGTTAAGGGAATCGTGTTGGAACTGCGTTCGATGTTGCCTGTCAAAATCTACCACGAATTGTATTATTTTATACCAAACTATCATTGTTTTTTTTGTTACTTAATTAAATGATAATATTATTGATTGTATTGATTGTACATATCTTCCTCGTCAATATAATTCACCAAACATAATTTTAAAATGTAATTATCAAATGTCAAATAACTAGTAGAATAGCAAATTATCAACAATTGTGATGACACTGGCACGCCATTACCGTACAGAATACCAAATATTTCAATAAGAACTGTCAGGCAGTTCGATGGCAAGCCATTGGAAAGCAACTGTTCTTAAATAACTAGCAGAATACCAAATGTCAAAAATAATTCCGACGACACACTACCGACACTCATTTGAAACGTATGACAAATAGCAGAATTGACACCCTGTCAAACAAAAAAAACGAAATCAAAATCGGTTCACCTTTTGTGAGCTACAATGCCACAGACAGACACACAGAAACACACATTAAACTTATGACACCCCTCTTTTTGCGTCGATGGTTAAAAAGATCTCATAAGAGTAAGTTTGAATAGGTTGAATGACTTTTTAAGCAGTTTATAAGGAGATATGAAACATACCTGGCCGTAAGTTAATTGTTGGGGCATTTGGGCCTCCTGAGCAGAAGCTTTCGGTGTGAACAGACTAGCATCCCTAACGGGAACGAAGCCAGGTATATTGCAGGCAAACTCTTCATATACGGACATTTGCATGGCAGTCGGGCCCCCCACTCGAAGGCGGCAGCGCTCAGGAATCATTTCAGACTAAAATAAAAAATATTATTGCTAGACCACTTTCCAAACCACACAAATAGTTGGCAAAAATTTAAAAACTATATTTGTAAAAAGACGTATGGATCGTATGGCACTTGTTGATTGAAGAAAACAAAAGTCATTCATTCAATTCGTGCCTAGGAATGGCCCGGTCTGAAAAAGATTCTGCTGAAAATTCGATTCCTTTCCAGCACGGGGGAAAGGATGAGCTGTCAAGTGGTTATATCGTCTGTGAACCCACCTGATAAGTCAGCTCAACAGGATCGTAATACCGGCGTCCGGCGTCACGGGCTTGCTTCCGTATCTCGTAATCGGATATGAGACGCTTGTCAAGTTCAGGCAGTGCTTTCTCTACGGCAGTCTTCTGAATGAAAGCGCAAGCCAATTCCATGTTGTCAGTGGCAAGAATAGCTGCGGCGTCTTCAATGGCATCCTGTGAATCAAGAACGTCATAATTTTCTGGTAATTTTTTTATAATAAAAGGTATCTTTAAATAAATTAAAGTTTTTAGGATACAAGAAATTTAAAGCAGTCCCTGGCAGTTTTCAATAAGAATGTAGAAGTACTAAAAGTAACATTTCAGCTGTTCAGTGCTGGAGAAATGCAAGTAGGGAACATGCATTAGGGTTCAGTTCACTGGATCTTAACCCTCACAAATCTTACGCATGCATACATTTAAGTCATGTTGCATTTAAGTCATGGCTCATTCGATTGCAGAAAGAGAAAGAAATAGCAGTAAAAAAGTTACCTGCTGTGGTGTGGCGGGCATTATAGCCGAAGCGAATGCGGCCTTCAGGTTGGTGCTGATGGTGGCAATGATCTGCTCCCGGCATGTGATCATGGCCATGCCAGCTGTTAGGTTGCGCATCATGTGGTGCGCGCACGTGCGCATGCGCATTTCGTCCGGATCCAAGGCGAAATCCTTACGGATAATCTGTTCGCATGTCGTCAAAGCATACTTTATGGCCCGATCAACCACCGGGTGAATCCACTCCTGGATAGAGCGCTCGATCGCGGGCTTTACGAACTGCTTTAAGTGCGGGTAGTTTTGAAACAGAAGGATGTGTGGGTTGAAGCAGATGTTCTGTCCAAATGAGTTAGATGAGACGTTGACGTCAAGATAATTGAAACGGGGCTCTGGGTGGCCGAGCGCGCCCATGAGTGCGGGGTCGCTGGGGACTAGGCTGGCTGGCGTAGGCTCGTCTTGATGCATCATCTGCGTAGCTGGCGGCATCATCTGCATCTGATGCGCCATCGCCTGGCTGACCGGCATCGTCGCCGCCACTGCACTGTCCTGTTGTTGTTTTATTGGCTGAGATGACAGTTGAAACTGGATTAGTTTCACTTGCTCTGGATCTCTCAAAAAGATCGCGGGTTTCAAATCCGTTATGTCTAGGCTGAGATTTTTGCAGAGCACTTCTACTTCAAACTTTAGGTTTAGTTCCAGATTTTGCTCTTGGTGAAGCTCGGCTAGAGCCTTCATCAGGCCCATTGTCCAAGGATTAGGTGGCTTGAATACCGTGCTTTTGGCGCAAGACTCGAGTACTTTAGCGACAAAAGGAACGATGTACAACAACTCTTGGCGGCCCTTATGGTAAGCTTCTAACAACAACGCCTTTAGATCTATATCCACGGTGAGGATGGGCCGGTTCCGCGCTAGAGTCAGCATCCCCAACCAGTGACCGAAGTTCTTCAGGAGCGATCGGTCCGTAAAGTTTGATATTCCTTTATCGGTGCGCAATAATACTTTTATGTTGCGGTACGTCTCTTTAGTGACCATTTTGTTCAATTGTCTGACGTTAAAGACATCAAGGAAATTGGAATACAACCCGTGGAAGTTGACCTCGATGGATGCTCGTTTCATCACTAGATACCGTGAAAGCCACGGAAAGTATTCTTCGGTGACTATTTCCTTGAGCTCCTCGCATTTCGGTTGTAAATTGAGTTGACTTAAATTGTTGAAGATAAAGGCCGTTTTGTCTTGTACGGCTTCTGGAGGAAGCATAGTTTTCTCCGAGTCGTCGGTGGCGGTGAGTAGTGTGTCGATATTGGTGACGTTAGCGATTGATGGCCGGCTGACCATCGAGCCCGCAGTACTCATATCTGATATCACCGACATGGACGGCGTGCAAACTACGGACCTGGGAACAAATTCACTGCGCATTAAAGTAAGTCATCAATTCAAAACAAAATAGCAAATATATAATATATAATTAATACAAAAACTAAACAGACCTATACGGGGTTGTGACGGTCACCACGGGATTCTGATTCAAAATCGTAGTGAAGGTCACAGGCAGCACCGGACCCTGGGGCTTTGTTGGCGGCTCCTGACCTTGCAATCCATATTCCACATACTCGATGAGATGCGGAGGAAACTTGTTGAAATATGGAATAGCTCTAACATGATCGCAGTACTTGTGGTAGTCCTTGAGACGCGACTTGAACCGATCCAGAGCGGTTATTCCGAAATAATACATTTTAGTGCCTTCGCCTTTTTTTAAAGCGTCGAGAACGAAGCGTAACGCCAGACCGAGTGAAACATAACTAGGTACTAGCCCTTTTTCAATGATACCACCAAAAAACTGAGCTGTGATATGTAACTCTTTCTCAGGATACTGTGGGAAGAATTTGTATTCTTCAAAGAGATTTTGAAGCATGCAAGTAAATACATCTCGCTCCCTCTTATTCGGAGAGTCCTGGAACTTCTTCAGGGTATCGAGAACCTCGTCTATCGACAGGGTCGGATGCGAGGAATGATTGTAAATCCTTTGAAAGTATCCATTTGCCTCATCTTCTATTTCTTTTGGCACATTATGTATAACCTCCGGATAGTGTACCGGGTCTTGAATTCGCGGTTTTTCTAAAGTCTGAGTAGGCGCCATCCCGGCCAGCACTCCAATGTTAGCCACATTTGGGTTGTGTAAGGACATCATTGAGAAAGGACTATTCGTGCCAGCGCCCATCAGCCTAGAGGGAGAACCCGGGGTGGTCATCAGCGGGCCGAAGGCGCCAGTGTTGTGCGGAGCACCTAGAGACAAGTTAGAGACGTTCTGTGTCAACGCAACAAAGGAGTCGACGTGCGGAGTGAATAACTGTGCGCCAAGACCAGCTGGCTCGAATGGTGTTTCAAGGACGCGCGCGGGGCGCGTCTTGTGCATTAGAGTCTGGCAATTGGTGATCACGTTATACATAGCTTCCTGTAACTCTTGCTGCACGTTAGGAATGCACATCTGTAGGCATGTCAGCATTGTGGCGATAGTCTCTTGCGGCAGTTGCGCCGCTTTCGGCAGCTGCTCTTCCGGTCTTTTGTTTGAGAGTACGATCGGACATCTTCTCTGCAAAAATTTTACTATAGCAGCGACGAAAGTTTCACCGTGGTCTCTGATCTTGTCCATAAGCCATTTATCTAGCTTGAGATATTCCCTACGGGAAGCAAGACACGCGAGGTCTATCGCAAACGGGAACGACTGCATATTTAACAATAGCGATAGGGCCTTCAAATCCTGTGCGACTTCTAGGATTCTAGATAGTTTAGCCTGGTCGCATTCACTGCAGAGATACCAATCAGCCATGGAGTGCATGATAATCGACTTTACATTGAGATTCTGTGTGTGCCAAGCACGATGAAGAATTATCCCAGAGTTAGGATGGTTGCCCAAGAATATCGGTATGAGTGTTGCCAACAACTCTTGCCTCACGGGCGTCAGCGGCGGATTGATCTGCAGCAGCACAAGAAGTAAGACATCCGGACAATGCTGCATTGGTATCTTGAACAAATCGGTTACTAGGACATAATAACCATGCTCTGAAGCATACAGCAGCAATTCCACTAAGTATAAGCTCCGCCATGTCCCCACTTCCTTGTTATCCGTTTCTGGAGGGGTCTTCAAGAGATCGATCGACACCTGATGGAATGGATAGTCTGCAAAGCTGAAAATATCCGGGTGCTTGAGAATATTACTGATCAAGCTCATCTGGCCTTCCAGGTTCGTCCAGCGACGACACAAATAATCGACGGGAAATATGTTGGCAGGGTAACCCACACTCTGCAGACCCAGCCGCAATATGGTAAAGAGCAGGTTTAATGGCGCTCTGTCCGTAACTACGAACTCTTGATGGTCGAGTTGCAGTATTACTTCTTTCCAATTCAAGTTAGGCGCGAGTTCTTTGAGTGCTTGTACAAAAACTTTAGCATTCCATTCGCTCATGCCATGCGGCATATTCTCCTTCTTTTCGAGGCTCATCCAGAAGTTTCCGGGCGTTTGTATCTGAAGGCCATCTTGGGGGTTGGTCCGGTATCTTATCATCATCGATATGGTTCTGGCTACATCTACAGTCGTCGGCTCCCGTGCGCCGAAGTTGAGCATGTGGTCCTTGCATTCTTCAACTGATGACGTGAATGTGTATCCAATATCACGGATGATGTCAGCTAGAGAATGTTCCTTCATTGCAGCGGCCATGTCTCCAGGTGTAGCCATTTTAGAGGAGTCGAGGTGACATTAGAATGTAATTAAGGTGTGAGTACTATAGGTTCACAAGGAAATCACTTTTAAATAGTTATCGGAATAAGTCTTTCGTCAACAAGCTCGCGTGAAATTCTTTAACAGCTACAGCAAAACTTTAGCCAACTGCATGTTCAGACTTCTGTTTGCAATCTGTGAAAAAAATGTTGTAAAATATTATCTACAAACACTTAACGAGTTATTCCTGTCTGGACCAATTACAGTAAAAAAATATAACTTTTCATTCTAAGGGCACTGGTACTTGTAAATTTGGGATGTTTTTCTTATTGCATCCCCTTGTGTGAGGTACCATTGGAGAGGTGTTATGAAAATAATTTTTATTTGCGAAATATAGCCCGCTAATTTGTAAAAAGCTGGCAAAAAGATGGTAAAATATTCCCCACCTGTATTTTAAAAATATATATAATACTAGCCGCCCGCCCCGGCTTTGCACGGGTGTAAGCTCGGCCTTCGGCCTCGCTACAAAATATATTATAGCCTATGTCACCCGGGGATAGTGTAGCTTCCCAACAGTGAAAGAATTTTTATAATCGGTTCAGTAGTTTTTGAGTTATTTCGTTACAAACATACAAAAATAGGTACAAATCTTTCCTCTTTATAATATTAGTGTAGAAGAATACATGAAAAACAAAAAGAGTTAGGTCATATAAAAAAAAACACAGTGTTAAGGTGAAACGTTTCACTTTGGCGGGAAATTCAAATTTCAAACAGTTTTTGTTTGTTCTTGTAGCTAGGCCGAGTAATTATTGTAAAAATAATGTTTGCGAAAATTAATTATTATTCTCTACAAACTTGCGTAAAGTTATTTATCTCCAATGCACATTATTACATACATTAGTCAATAAACTCATTTTTGCTGTTTCAAACGGTTTATTGCCAAATGTAAGTAATATGGTGAGTAACTGATTAATAGCTGTACATGATAATGTAAAGAACGACCAACAATTTTCGCAAACACTATGCCATTTCACAAGAATTACTCAACAAAGTACAGTACAAGGACAAAAAAACTGTTTGAAATTTTAATTTCCCGCCAAACATGAAACGTATCACTTTAACACTGAAAAAATTTGGTAATCCATGAACAACAAACTGGCTTAAAAAAATATTACAAGTTGAAAACCAAATATAGAAGTGGTAATAGAATAGCATTTTGTCTGAAATAGTGTTGTCGCCTCTGTTAGGAGTAATATTTAGTGTTCTGTAGTTGTCACCACAGATGCTTTAGTCCTTCTTCTGAGGTTGTCAATTTTTCTTCAGCATGGAACTGTTTTTAGGAAAAATGGTAACCTACCCTCTTTTAACATGTGCGCTGTGATCAAATCATGTTTATATTGTATGTATGTTTTCGAAGTGTTAAAGAACATTGAAATAATACCTTCTTTATTATGCATGTGAATGAGTAGGCATTTTAGCATGGTGTAAAAATGGACTACTTAACGCGAGGTTTTCCCACTTTTAAGCAATACTTATCACTACAGATGTCCATATGGCTTAATTATATTGAATTATAGTAGCATTTAGTGGAGCAAAACCATGGTGCTTACACACAGTCGTGGGATTCACTACCTTAATCAATAACAAAGAGTATTGGTCAGAGGATATGAAACAGGGCACTATGAAAAAATTACCTTGACATGACGAGATCCAGAGAAAACTTTGATCTTGTTTTTTTAAGTAGAATTTTTATTCCATTTTAAAACTCCCTTTGTTGTATGTCAGTTTGTTGGTAAGGGGCTACCTTTGTAAGGCACACTTTTACCTTAGCTCAACTCCGCTGAGCCAGGTTAAAACAGGAGTTGAAGTACCCTGTGTCATATCTGTCACTAATTTCAAAACTAACCAACTCAAGTTGAGTGTAGGACTCCGAGTGGGCTCCAGCCAGAAGCTCCTGCAGGTACCCTGGGCCTCCCTTGAGCTTCTGGCTCCGGCGCTTTTTATATACAGTCTAGGGCTAGGGGTAGGGACCACAAGACTGGGTGGGGTCGTGGTGTTCCGTGTCAGATCTGCCACTAACGTCGAATTTAACCAACTCAAGTTGGGGTGCCCTATATCGGACTCTGGGTGGGCTCTCGCTCAGCGAGAGTAGAACTGAGACCAAAGTGCCACTGACAAAGGTTTACCCTCATCAAAATGTGACAAAAAACAACAAAACAGTGGTTAACAGTGAAAAAAAATTTATACATTTTTTTACCCACATGCCTTGAGAATGACCATCAGTTTTCGACCTCTAACTCAGCGAGAGTTGAGGTCAAGTGCTTCGTAAGAAGGTTTCCCCTCACCGTATCCCGCAATTGAGACGAAGCAATTACCCAAATGAAATAGAAAACAATCTATACACAAGTGACTTATTTTGAGTAAGTTGTGTTGCCGCGACCTATACCGCCTATTGGCAGATCCAACACTTTGCAATGCCAATTGCCATTACCATGCCAGCGATGGCGCGCCATTGATACTGGTGACGACTGGCTCCGTGGATATGCATTAATGTTGCGTCTAAGGACAGTCCATATTAATATTTAGAATAGTGAGTCAAAGAAAGAACAGCTGTTGCCTGTGAAATAAGTACAACTTTGAAATGCCGTTTCTATTGGAAACGGCACATAAAAGTAGTACCCAAGTCCTAACAGGCACCATTAGTGAGTTTCAGTTGGCGCCCTAGGATGGTCCAAACAAGTAATGTTAATTTTGTGATCAGTACTTAATTAATATGAATTTACATACCATTGACAATCTATACCACAGTCTTTACGAAAGCTTAATGCAAACACTGTGCACATTTTCCATAATTTCTTCACGAAAAACACTGACCAGCGAGTGTTGCCAGATCTAATTTTCGTAAATCGGGAGGTGTACCATGAAAAACTCGAGATATGAAGACAAAATGCAAAACATCGGGAGACTATAATCCTTTATATGTAGCTTGATTGAAATGATAGCTGACGACATTTCAGGGCATGTCTTTATAATAACGTCTGGCGGATAGCATTTACCTTTAACACATAGATCACTGGTTTCCTGCGTTTAAAAATACTATGAACAAGTGCTGTGCATATAAATAGTAAAAGTATATTTGCACTTTATAACGGAACTGCATTTAGCGTGGATTATCACACTACAATAACCATATTTTTCCATTCTGTCATAACATAACAAGGTTACGTCAACTTGACTAAAATTGTAGGGACGTGGTAAATCGATAAACGTAAAATCGATCGTTTTATTTTGCTGTGTGAATTAAAAAGTTTTTTTTGTTTTTCAGAATTTCCACTCCGTACTATCGAAATACGAAACTCGTACAGATAACGTACACCTTTTCAGTAAACCTAGATTTATTTTATACAAAGTTTATTAATAAGTATAAGTACTAGCAACTGTCTATGTAAGTTATACGGAACGAAACATCTTTATCCAAAGACCGACTACTAGAATAGCCTACTAGACTGACTATTTATTGAATAGTGTTACGGGGTATCGGGATTTGAAGAAAAAATTGCTTACCGATACGACGATTTATTTCGAAGCGCTCTCTTCACTGCACTTAGTAAATCGAGACTAATTATTTCGCACAATCTTATTAAAAACTAATGTTGTTATCTTTCACTCTGTTTATCAACACAATCATCCTGACATCCACCGTCAATCTCCCCAAGATGACATGTTGACGGCCTCTTACCAACGAGATCGAACGCTACCTGGTCTATTGAGGTCCGTCCGCACCGAAACCGTCACAATATCATTTATTATTAATCACTGATGATGATAATGAAACTGATTAAGAATGTACACCATTAGAATAAACAATAGGTTTATTTATATTACAAAAAAAAAACTTGTTCGTGAACATATTATTCGTGCAAAACACTTCCAGTCGATAAACACACATTATTCTCGATTTGGTCAGAATTGTCGCAGCACTATTTGAGGATTTTGACAAACTTCATTTCAATCAAGCTACATTTAATAGACTATAATTTATCATAATATCATATCGTAAACTTTTGATAGTATTGTAATGAATAGTGATAGACGGACAGACAGATGGAAGATATAGTAAAACAATGGAAATGCATAAATAAGGTTCATATATTTTGCATATAATGTGCAAAATCAGGTTTATACATCGCCCTGCACCGTGCAAAAACAACCTCTCATTTTTTTTGCAAGCTTTTTGTTGTATTATATTCCATAATGAAAGAAAACTGGGTGATAAGAAAAGTAAAAGTGAACTTCCATTACCGTGAAACCTGTTGACTTTGCCTTGAAACTTGACTTTACCACCTCACTTTTTTTTTGATTAAAATGCTATTTACGGCTTACTTGTGCACTATCATCGACTGTAGATGCCATTATTGCAAAATTTAACTATAGGCTGGCAACACTAGATTGAATATGGCAACCTACACAGGGTCTGCTATGTAATTTTTGGGGATTATTCTTTTCGTGCTATAACAGTGTGAAGGTTGGTGCTCCGGAACTTTTATATGAATTACCAGAAAAAACGTTGTCCACGTAAGTGAATCTTTGATATTATATTAATGTAATCTTTTTTTAGTAAATAATTGTTGATTTATTGTGATACAAGCTCTATAAAATTCCCAAATTGGTTTGGAAAAGTTACTATCCCCACGCGAAGTGTTGTGATGTCAACTTTGCCATGTTTTTGTTGGGGTTAGGGTTGTAACCAAATTATTCGCAGCTTTGTGAGTGACGTCACACACAGTTTAATAATGGATGCTATTTTCAAATACAGTATCAGTTACCAGTATCATTATGTGTACCAGTCTTCAACATTTCAATTGATAGCTCATGGCATGGTTTAAGGTTTAGCTAGTTAACTTTCAGATATTGTAGCTTGAATTTTGTTTTAGGAGATGGAACCGCGATGCAGACAGCTACTATCCAGCAGAGCATACAAAAACTATTCTGCACATATGATAAAAAGTTAATAAAATGTTTTGCCATGGTCTGGATTTCACTAGACTGAAGTAAATAATAGGGTAAAATGTTTTGCCATGGTCTGGATTTATATAGGTAGATTAAAAAAAGTAAATATAAGGTCGAATGTTTTGCTATGTTCTGTATATTATATAGATATTATGTATTATGTTAAAATTTTAAAGATAAAAGTAATGGTGCAGGTAAAAATTTACCTACCTAATGTGATTTACATGTCTGTGTTCAAATATTTGTTCCAATAATAATTTTGTTTTATTCGTGCTTAGTTTATGGTGTTTGATATCTATTTTTTATTGTGTTCTTACTATGGATAAATCTGTATTAGGCAATAATTTACATTTTGATAGACTTCGATACAACCTGAAATATTTGCTAATGGTCTGATAATAAAAACTTAAAAATTAAAAATATCTTTTTGTGACAACCCTGACAGAATTAACCGTTGTGTATGGAGAAATTTAAAAAAGTCGGTGAATTTGCCACTTATATGAAGAATTTCATTACCAGTGTTAAAAAACGTAATGCCTTGGTATTATTTTTCTGGATAGATGTATAGAATGGCATGTTCCTAATATACAGAAAAAGTTACTTCATTCTTTCCTACTATTTTTTAATTTGGCAATCTTGCCAGCATTGATAGTTATCTTTGCCACATTTTGTTTTTATTTAAATAAAATATAGGATATTATAATGGGAGTAATGTATAGTGTTAGATATTATTTAAATGACTCGTAGAATTTAGTTTTATTGTCATGGCAACATTATCTTTAACGGCAACACTAGAGGCTTCTGGGGTTATCCATGGCAACAGTTGTCAATATGATTATCTCTTTATGAATGTCAAAGTCACTTGTCATTGGTTGTTAGCGATTGCGGTGGGGCGTAATTGAGGTAGACCGGAAAAGTATATATGGGTCGTTCAGAGCCCGTCAAGGCAGACAAGCTGTGAATTTGTAGCCGAAAGGTTCTCAGATAAGTGCTGTGTAGTAAATCGGTGAAAATATACTTGTGAATACCCTACAGTCTTATATTCGTAAAAGTAATCCTAAAGTCAAGTGAGTTATGAGAGTTACGTGTGCTGATGTGTTTTCTCGGGATACATGGAACTTAAGGTGATGTAAAGTGTAATTTATATTCAAGAGAATAACGCGTATAATAGGTGGACGCTGTAGTTTATTGCCCTTCTTCTACAGCGTCTAGGCTTTTACGAACGTGGCGGTAAATTTGCATTAGCATAGAGCACCTTCTTAGGGTCTGTGCAGAGATAAAAGATCAAGAATTCATTATCAGGAGTATAATGTGTTTTGGTTACCTACCCCGTGAATAAATCAGTTTGGTTCAGTCTAAAATTAGAAAGTAGCTTGAAAGAGGGTAGTCCTTAAAAAGTTAAGGTTTTATTTGCATTAGTAAAACCCTCTAATAGAAATAGTCTAATAGAATTAGTAGTGACGTCACCTCTGGTGACGTACTCCTGATAACGGTTTAGGATATTATTACTCCTATTATTAAAACAATTTATTTTTGCGGAATCGAAAACATCTATTTTTCACCTCTTGACAGATCTCTTATAAAACAAAACACAACTCTATTGAAATAAAAATAATAAAGGCGACCGCGAAGGTCGCACTGGTGAAAAAGAGTTCCGCCACACCACCCCCCCACGGAGAAAGGAAGAATAAGCTGAAAAATTTATAAATAAATAAGATAATCACATATCTAAAATATTTCTAAACTTCACCCTCCTCCCGGACCGGGTGATGACAGGAGCTGGTGTAGGTGCAGGGACCAACGCAGGCGTGAAACTGCTAGCTGGAGTTGGCGCAGGCGGCACAATTGGTTCACAATTGCCAAACGCCGAATCCAAATGGGCAGGCTTAACGCGATCTATGCTAACTGTACGTTCCCTTCCATTAATATCGAGAGTGATCGTTTTGTCTCTTCGCCCGATGATACGATGAGGACCGGAATAAGGCGGCTGCAACGGCCTTCGCACTGAATCATCGCGTAGCATGGCATGCGACGCCTTAACTAAATCTTTAAATATGAAAGTCGATGGCTGGGCGTGGCGTGTAGCAAGGACAGGACGGAGAGCTTCCATATATTTGCGCAGCTCACGGACGAAATCTACAACGTCACTTGGGCTCTGCGATGTTATTGGAGGTATGACGAGTTCTCCAGGCAAGCGAAGAGTCTCTCCATAAACGAGCTCTGCAGAAGATGCCTTCAAATCTTCTTTGAGCGCCGTTCGCATCCCTAATAAAACTAACGGCAAAGCTCTTACCCATGTGTCATTATGACACATCAAAGATGCTTTAAGCTGCCGATGCATGCGTTCCACCATACCATTTGCGCAAGGATGGTAACTAGTCGTGCGCACCCGTTTGGTACCACATACATCCATTAGACGGCGAAACAACACAGATTCAAACTGCCGGCCCTGGTCGGTTGTCAAAATGTTTGGTACCCCAAAACGGGAAACCCAACCAGTTACGAATGTATCTGCTACCTCTTCTGCTGTGATTGATGACATAGGCCATACTTCAGGCCACCGTGTGTATCTATCAATCGCAGTCAGGCAATAATTGTACCCTTTCGAGTGAGGAAGTGGTCCAATAATGTCTAAATGCACCGACCTAAATCTGTTTGACGGTAATTTAAACTCTCCAAGTGGCGAATTAATATGTCGAGTTACTTTACTGAGTTGACAGCGTAAACAAGTTCGAGCCCATTCACGGCAATTTGCGTTTACTTGAGGCCATACATAACGCTCAGTTACCAAGCGAGTGGTTGCCCGCGCGCCAGGGTGACTGAGGTTGTGACACCTGTCGAATGCAGCTCGACGGAATGCTGGTGTCAGGTATGGGCGTGGTCGCTCAGTTGAAGTATCACAAATTACTGTGATATTTGTGCCAGGGATGAGGATGGGTTCGAGCTTCAAAGACGAATTCCCACGCATACTAGCTAGCTCCTCATCCGATTCTTGCGATAACGCGAGTGCAGCAAAATCCTCTTCAAGAGAAATAGACTCAACGCGCGACATGGCATCAGCTACGATGTTATCAACCCCTTTAATATACACTACATCAGTAGTAAACTGGCTGATGAAAGACAGCTGGTTTAATTGGATAGGCGGCAATTTCTCACGTCGTTGTACAAAAGCGTATATTAGCGGCTTATGGTCAGTGTAGATAGTGACGTGTTGTACCTCCAACAGGTGCCTGAAGTGTTGAACACTCTCGTACACCGCAAGGAGTTCCCGATAGTACGCCGGCCACTGAGCCTGTTTAGCAGTCAGCTTTTTACTAAAATAGGCTAGTGGCTGCCAATCATCATTATCGACGCGCTGTTGTAGGCAAGAACCAACGTGCGTTCCTGAAGCGTCAGTAAACAACCCAACCTCAGCACTGTTATTTGGGTGTGCTAAAATTGTAGCGGACGTCAAGCTTTTCTTGCATTCTTCAAAGCACTTTTCTAGCTCAGGAGTCCACACAAAAGGTTTATTGCCTTTGCCTTGAATAGCAGTGATTGCTTCAATTAACGGCGCTTGGTACTTAGCCGTACTTGGCAAAAACCGGCGGTAGTAATTGACCATGCCTATGAATCTGCGCATACCCTGAACTGTCTTTGGGGGCGGGTAATCCACCAGAGAACGAATTCTGTCCTCAGGAGGACGCGTGCCCGCAGCATTGACTCGATGCCCAAGGAAAGATACTTCTGCGGCACCAAATACGGACTTGGCTGTATTAATCACAACGCCATAGTCGTGCAATCGCTGGAACAAGATTTCCAGATGCTGCGCATGCGCTATTTGGTCTTTTGAGTAAACCAAAATGTCATCAACATAGACATAGCAAAAATCTAAGCCACGGACTACTTCATCGATAAATCTCTGAAAAGTCTGCCCAGCATTACGCAAACCAAAAGTCATATACAGAAATTCATATAATCCAAATGGAGTAGTTATCGCTGTCTTGCACACGTCGCCTGGATTCACCGGTATCTGTTGATAGGCCTTGACCAAGTCTATAGTACTAAAAACGGTACAGCCAGACAAGTTGTGCGCATAATCACCTATGTATCGGACAGGGTAGCGATCAGGAATCGTTCGGGCGTTTAATGCACGATAATCACCGCAAGGACGCCACGTTGAGTCCTTTTTAGGTGCGAGATGCAGAGGCGATGACCAAGAGCTATCAGATGGTCGGCAAGTACCAGCTCGGACCATATCTTCGAACTCTTTCTTTGCAATGCCCAGTTTTAATGGTGCCAACCGACGCGGTCTAGATGTCACAGGGGGACCGTCGGTAGTGTTTATATAATGTACAGTGCTGTGTTTAATAATTCTAGGTGCACCAGGTGGTCGCGTTATACTTGGGTATTTCTCCAAGATCGCTGTGAATGGCGAGTCAGGAAGAGATACTACCTTCACACTTTGCTGTTCCGCGGTATAAAGGTCCGCGGACGAAATAAGCCCAGTTTTACTATCGCACAGCTTACCTTTTGAGCAATCGGGTAAAAGCTGGTAATGCGACAAAAAATCTACGCCAATAATACCACTTTCCACATCCGCCACGACAAAGTTCCAGGTGAAATCCCGTCGTAGCCCTAAATTTAAGTTCAACTGTACCAGTCCATATGTGATAATCTTACTGCCATTAGCTGCAACTAAACTATATGATAATGGCTGAAGCGTACGTCCTTTTATAAAGCTACGAGGAACGCAACAAATATCCGAACCAGTGTCCACCAAAAATTTCCGGTTGGATCTCCGGTCGGTCACGAAAAGGCGGCGACTAGCTGGCGAGCAACTGGATGTCGCCTTTAACAGTTGCTGTTTTGGTTTCCCTGATCACTAGGCGGGGAACCGGACCACTTACATGGAGGCACACATTTACGTGCTTTTGTCGCAAAACGGTCATGATAAAAGCACAAATCATAGTTACGTGAACGTGATCGGCTGCGACTACGATTACGGTTACGATTGAAGTCACGACTACGCGTACCAACATGCGAGCTGCAACCAGCAGAGGAAAGTGACGCTACTAAACGGGTCAATTCATCAACTTTTTTAGTCAGCTCCTGTACAAGATCAGTATTCGAGTTAGGCGAAACCGTACATACCTCCAATGAAATTGATTGAGCGTTAATTTCAGCCAAATTGTCCGCTAGTTCGCTTAGCTCAGCCAACGATTCTAATCGTTGAGCAGCCAAGACAGTTTGAAGATATCGTGGCAACCTGCTCATCCAAATTGTCTTCAGAATATCCTCCGGAAATGCTGCACCGGCTAACGATCTCAGATGACGCAGAAAAAACGACGGCTTTTGATCGCCGATCTGCTCCTTCTCTAGAAGACGGCGTATTTTCTGCTCCCGAGAATCTGAGAACCTAGATATTATTGCGTTGCGCAATTTCGTGTAGGGTTGCTCCCTCGGAGGTTGGATTATGAAATCCTCTACTTCGCGAGTACAATTGGTATCGAGGTGCGCAACTGCGTAATTAAACTTTGTGATTTCTTGGCTAATATTATTGATGGAAAATTGCGCCTCTAAACTCGCAAACCATAGGGCCGGGCGATCTCTACAAAATGGAGGGGTACGTATAGATACTCTGTTAATCATTACCTTCTCCGTACCGCCTGTGCCAGATCTGCTGTCACTGCTTGACATTTCACGTCCACCCGTACCCGCGGAAGCTGGTTTGAAGTCTTCCTGCTCACTGTCACTCATGACGTGTGCTGTCATGAAAAACCATGCTAAGAGAAAAACAAAATTCAAAAACAAAAACTGAAAACAAAAGAAACGTGGGAGTGTGGTGTGCGAATGCCCTACAAAAAACTTTGGTATAAAAATAACTTAAAAATATGTACAAAAATTCACCAAAATAAAATAAAATTAAATACACACACAAAAACACACAACAATATAAATCACACTTAGTCTTTTTAGTCCACACTGGTTCTTCCAAAAGATACTTCGACTTTAGTCTTGACGCGCTCCATGCGATTGTTGCCAGCAGTCAGCAGCACAGCTCTCGTAGTCGAATTCACCACTTCTTTTTCTACGTTTTCGTATTCTCGTCGACGAACAATCAGACGACCGTGGTCGCTTCACTCGTACCACCAAAGAAAGTACTCGTACCTATTTGCGTACCTTTGCTCTTCTTGTGTTCGAATCGTCTTAATTTATGTTGTGTTCGTATCGGGGTCACCAATTTAGGATATTATTACTCCTATTATTAAAACAATTTATTTTTGCGGAATCGAAAACATCTATTTTTCACCTCTTGACAGATCTCTTATAAAACAAAACACAACTCTATTGAAATAAAAATAATAAAGGCGACCGCGAAGGTCGCACTGGTGAAAAAGAGTTCCGCCACAACGGTTTATTCTAACACTTCTATGTTATACACTAAAATTGTGTTAGACTCGATTGTCTAGTTTTCAGTATTCAGTAATTTAATCTGAAGTCTGCATTATCTTTGTTATGGTAAAGTTATACAGTCGCATAAGAATAAGATAACATTATTCAGACTGTTTTAAGAGACGAGAGGACATACTGTCAGGAGTCGATGTTCATCAGGCGGAGCGGTGGATGGGGCTCCGTTTTCACAGTCTCAACCAAATAATTATACTGAAGGCGAAAAAATCATTTTGCAATGTTTTCACCAGGCTATTCTAACAATAGCTATCTAAGTAATGTCCATGAAACACGCTAGGCATTGCTATAGTTTTTATATAGTAGCCTAATACTTTTTTTTAAAGAAAATTTAGTTTACACAGTACCTACTTCAAGAAAGCGGCAAAGTCACCAGGTTTCACGGTACTGTGTAGAAAATCGGGAAACAGGAGACTTCGCCTGAAATTGGGAGAATGCCGAAAATTCGGGAGACCTGGCATCACTGTCTGACTAAAGTGAAGTGACTGCTGACGACTGGCAGGGTGTGTTGCCAGCTGATTTTGAGGAAAATTAAATTTATTGGGTCTGTTGAATGAGCTGTTGAGCCAAGCCAACCTATGAAGTACACTTATATTCTATAATGTTGTCTATCAAGTTTTTATTGAAAAATATCTTTTTCAAACTATAGCATTTATGTATTTATCGGAACGGTGTGATCAATATAAGCCCAAATACTGCCAGTCTATATTATTATCCATAGATGAGTGCCATTGCCGTTGTCCACCGTCACAGCTCGCTGTCATGTTACCCTAAAATGTATTGTTATCGGAACTTGATAAGTATGCCTTTCTGTTCAATCGAACAAGGAAGTGGGTCAAATTTTACTTGTAAGATTTGATTACAGACAGACATACCGGGACAGATGAAACTAAATAAATGTTTGGAAAAATCAAGTAAAAATACACAGAAATCTCAGAAAATAAAACTAAATACTTCTTTTTTTTTTATTATTTTGGTAGGTACATAGACATACTTTCGGTTCGATAAAAGTAGGTGGTAGGTAACTACTGGTACGTTCTTTATTATAGTGAGATGACGACTATAAATTATTGCTTGTACATGGCAACTGCGTGAATAACGCGATGCCGAAAGCCTCAATCGGGGGCAAAAAAAGTAAACTCAACCTCAACTGTCATTTGTCAAAACAAATTTGAAGTATAAAAGTTAGGTTAGAGTTTTTTGTATGAGTATAAAAATTTAAAACGAAAGGTAAGTAATACTTTATTGTTCGTAAGTAGTTGTTTACTCTTGTGCCTTTTAATAAAAGGTTTTAATTTCTGTATATAACATACTTCAACATTCCTATAGTTCAGCCGGTTGAGATTTTGGAAATCAATTATAGAAAGAATCAAAATGGCGCGGTGAATGCTGTGAACAACAAACATCGTTCTCATAAAAATCTGACACGCTCGCTCTGACTGATTATTTTTAAGTAGAGATTAGTCTTTGTTCTGGTAAAGTGTTGCATTAACCTCGTGTTCCATATTAACCTATGTTAAGTGAGATATGAAGGAAGTGATATTAGCTATTATAACCTTCGTATGTAGCGTATTTTTAGTATTTGTCTTTGTGCTATTTTGTAAGTAGTCCAATTTGCTTTATCTTTGACCATATATGTTAATTATAATTTTATTATTTACGCTTGAAGTTATTGTTTATGTTTATTTTCTTTGTATAGGTTGGTACATTGTGTGGAAGTGTTGTCTTTCGAAATTCCGATTCGTGAGGGAGCTCCTGGGTGGTATGTCAGATACGCCCCCGACGTCAGAGGTCAGACAACCAAATAAAACTAGAAAACTTCGGAGGGAGTAAAGGAAAACAGGTAAATACTGCATTATAACAATGTCATTAATATGGTAATTAGATAAAACTGACGCTCAGTTAGTCATACATTGAATGACATCCACAAATATTTGAAATGAGACATGAAATTAATGTTATGTATTTGTGCATATCCCTAGTCTAGCGAAACTCGCCCAGCTCCTTAAAATAACAGAGCTGAGTCTCTAGTCATTCGCATACTTGTTTCACTGCTACTTTGTCAGATGCAGTATCAGTAAACAGACTCATTTTAATGTCAACTGCAAATTATAACTTATTTCAGGTCAAAATGAACATTCGCTGTGCACGCCCGTGTGACTTGATGAACATGCAGCACTGCAATCTGCTGTGTCTGCCTGAGAACTATCAGATGAAATACTACTTTTACCACGGCCTCTCCTGGCCCCAGCTTAGTTATGTTGCTGAAGATGAGAAGGGGCACATTGTAGGTAAGGAATAGAGGCAGAAGTCTATAAATCTCATCCGTCTCTCTGTAGGAATGAAATTGGGATTAGGACACAGACGGCCAGAGCGGGCATGAAAAGGTGACACTGTTTTATGGTTTTTATACCTGAAAATGCGTATGAAGCGCTTTGTTTTCACTTTTATTATGCAAACCGCTATACTGGATTGCTCTTTCTGATAGGGTGTTCCTCGATAGTTACAATCTGGGTGTCTACAAGATCCAGAGGCTTCATTATAAATATAAAATGTACTGTTACTATTAGTTTCCCAATAAAATGATTGATCATCGATCAAACACAAGTCTAATTAGCAATAAAAGAAATTGAGATTAGTTTTTTACAATAGGTAGGCTAGGCATGCGCTTGACCACAAATTTATCTGATAGGAAGTAATGATGGGTCCAAGATAAATAGTATACTTGGTAGTATAATGCTTGCTTGGGAAATACATATTCAGTTTTTTTCATGTCTTGAAGTTATACTGTGATCTAAAATCTGTAGTGATTCTGAAGTTTCTCTGTTTACCATAATGGTTTGTTAAACTAATGGCGGCTCCACATTAGTGCCGTGAATTCACGGCGTGAATTCTCGGCACAAGTCGTGCCCTCCACGTTCACGAGATGCTCACAGTCGTTCGTGAAACCCGCCGCGAAATGGACGTAGAATCTGCTGCTGCAATAACTTTGTTTGCTGTGGCAACATATTACTATTTAGACGTCCAAAACAAGAAAGTTATTAAAAAGCGTTGGAAAAAAGAAGATGGTGGTAGGATGGTGGATAACGTCCGTACGCCTTTATAGTCCGGAGTAAACTGGCGCGGGGCCGTGAATGTGGATGTGTACGCGTGAACGCCGCGCGAACGAGGCGCGAACCCTTTGTCGCGGGACAAAATACCGACTGTGATCGGGGAACAGGCGTGAACGCGCGTGAACCCCGCGAAAACCCTCCACATTCACGTTCACGCTTGTTCTCGGAGCTTCACGGCACTAATGTGGAGCCGCCATTATGGCTGTCCAGAGGGCTCCAACATCAAGTGACAACTGGGACCCATACATTAATGACAACTTGAGCACCCATATATCAGCTGTTCCATAAAAGACGGTCACTCAAACTCAACAAAATGTATAAAAAAGCTGAAATATATTTCGTGATTTCAGAGTTGCTGCAATAGTAAAATTTGGACATAATGATGGGTACTTTGGTCCTCTTTCAGCTTAGTACAATCTTTCTACGTAACTCTGTAAAAATTGCGTCTCATATAAATTGTGTTCACTCTAAATTCTCAGCTTTTTTAGATTCATCGTCACCGTCAACCAGAAGACGGCCACTGCTGAACATAGGCTTCTGCCTTAGAACTCCACACTAAACGATAGCCTGCCATTTTTTGCTGCCCAAAAAATAGTGTTATGTTTTTTTTGGGTACATGTATGTATGTGTGGGTTTCTTAAATATACCATAACTCCTTAACACCTAAATCGATTTTGAAATAAGTGGCATTTGGTAGAATATTTGTATTTTTAAGAAGGTCAAAGATATTCAAATAAAATAAAAAATTATATAGTACGACTGTGGGACGAAAACGAAACCAGATATTTCTTTCCTATAAAGCTGACTAAATTATTTATCATCATCTAAAACTTGTAGCGTAAATTCTAAAAAAGTATAACAATACTATAAAAGATATAGTATACTAGAAATAAATGGATCAGCATCATTTTTTGCATAGAGACAGTTGGGAGGGCCCATGAGTGACTGTAATATTTTTTATTCAGGAAAAATTTAGGTAGTCACTCAAAATTTCTAACTTCACTGCTCATCATTGACATATCAGTGGGTAAAACTTGTTGCACTATATGTGTGTATAGTTCTTTAATGTTCAGAAATAAATTACTTAACAATTTATTTCAACAGGATATGTACTGGCCAAAATGGAAGAGGATGGAGAAGACAATCGTCATGGACATATCACCTCGCTTGCTGTCAAACGCTCCCACAGGAGGCTTGGCTTAGCTCAAAAACTTATGAACCAAGCTTCTCTTGCTATGGTGGAGTGCTTCCAGGTTTGTGTTTATTTAACAAGCTCAAATTGAAATTGAATAACTTTTTACTAAGAATGAAATGGAGGGTGTATTTGTAACCAATTTTCTCAAAAACCGCTTATCAATTCAAATGCAATTAACTACAGTATATTATGTACAATATTAAAAATGAAGTATGTATGATAATAATGAAATTAATTGCAGTCAAATATTGAAAGAAACTTCAATATACTTTCAGGTTTTTACAATACTATTGTTGCTGACAGAGCTAAACAAGTATAAATTGAACACAAACCCACAACCAATTTGCAAGACTTCATGGCTTTTGATTTGCTGAACAGATTTTGATATGAATTCAGGCATTTTAGAAAAACTGCTAAGCAGACCTTATAGATGTTATGGTTAAAATTGTTTTTGTTTTAGTGTACTTACATAAAAGTGTTTCGTCTGGAAAAACCACTGTGGAAATTATAATCACCATCCAAATTTGTGCTCACCCGACAATCTTCTTCATTTGATGGTCTTTCTCAACCCAATACGTAGCATTGACGCAATTATGGTGGCTCCTCCACAAAAGTCATTAAACTAAGAGTTGAAGACCTTATGGACAACTTATTACCAAAGACCTCTGTTCCGTTTTGTATAAATAATACTTAAACCAAGTGTAAACTGGTTCAGATGCTATTATTTTTATGGGACTGGTTTTTTTTTTGTGTGTGACTTGTTGACATATATGTTTGTATATTTGTTTAATGACTACTTGCATACCGATAATCTTACCTTTATGAAATTGTGTAGGCAAGTACTTCATTCCAATACAATTTTAAGTTCAAATGTAAGCAAAATCAGTCCATGAATAGTGAAGATAGACCCAAGGACACAGTTTGGGGTGAACAGCCAGTGTTTTACAGTTAACCAATAATACAATATTTCCTTATTTTCAGGCTAAATATGTATCACTTCATGTCAGGAAAAGTAACAGAGCAGCTCTTAACCTCTATACCAACTCGCTTGGGTTCATAATCCTTGAAATCGAACCCAAGTATTATGCTGATGGAGAAGATGCATACTCCATGATGCGGGACCTCAGCACCTTTGCCGAGACCAAAACAGAACCAGAGAACTTGGAAATCAAATCGGAATCCACAATAATATCACAGTGCTAAGGGTGACACTGTTATTTATGTAAATAAAGCATTTAATTTTATATAATGCTGGTTTTATTGTAAGGTTTCTAAGAAACTAGTTTTGTTTAGGTTTTGTTGGTATGAAATAAGAATTTGCAAAACTAAGTTGACTATTAAAAAATCTATCATTATAAGTACAATCATGTACAAATAAAGTTGACTGCCCCGGTGGCTCAGTTGTTAGTGAACCTAACTTCTGTGCTTAGGGGCATGGGTTCGATTCCCATCTAGTACAAACATTTGTGTGATGAACATTTGTGTTTGTTCTATGTCTGGGTGTTATTATCTATTTAAGTATGTATTTAAAAATATATATGTACGTATATGAGTCTCTGGCAGCCATATTACAAGCTTTGCTTAGTTTGGGGTCAGATGACAGTGTGTGCAAAAATGTCCCAGATATTTAAAAAAAAAAACATACAAGGACAGGCACCAGATACCAAAATGGTACCAGCAAGTTTTGGATATCGTCCCTGTAACATGCCTAAATCGCTTTGCCCTGTAACATGATGTCAATACCAATTTTTTTCTTCTAATTTCAATCAAATTGCAGCATCTATAGGCATGGGCATAGCCAGGTTAATTTAGAGTGGGACAAAAAATAAAAATAAGTGGTACTGAAGATTTCATTAGTAAAAACAATAATCTGAAATATCAAATTTAGGTAATTTATTTAATCATATGTGGATACAAATATAATCACCATATTTTCATTTTTTTGGTTGATGAGTTATATATATAAAACTCATCTCTACATTAGCATGTTTACAATAACCGTGTACAATAATGAAGTGATCATGTTTGCAATCAATTCAACAAGTTGACGAACCATTTGCTAAAAATAATTTACCTGTTCAAAGTATTGGCAGTTTTTTTTGTTAATTAAAAATAGGCTTGCGTTTGACCGCTAGCTCGCCTTATGTTAAGCGAGTTACACTGGGCAAGTCATTTTACAACAATACATTAAAATATTACACCAATAAAAAACAATAATTGATCAATAGAATTTCTGGAAATAAAGTAATAAGATTAAAATTTCAATATTAAATTATTAAAAAATGTCAAAATATATCCTTAATTAATTAATGTCTCAATCGCGGTCTAAGATGGAGCATGCTTGTCTAGAAGGAACCAATTGACTAGTGATTTGAAGACACCCAGATTGTAACTACAGGGGAACACCTTCAGGTAGCGCATTCCACAGACTAGGAGTCTATTTGGATTGATATAATTAATTTAAAAAGCTGACTTCACAAAATTAGTATTAAATGGCCAAAATCGGTTACTTGGATGATCACTCTGTTATCCAGATAACAACATTTTCCAGTTATTTTGATTTATAAGCTAAACTATTGAACCAATTCTGATGAAATTTCGATGGGACCAATCTGAATGCATATCCTTTCAATTAAAAAAAATAATTTCCAAATTGGTTCATAAATGACGTTTAGAAGTAAGAAACATTATGAGAACCCCTTCCTTTTTTGTCTGTAAAAAAGGAAATAACACTTTTCTAATTTC
This sequence comes from Agriopis leucophaearia, assembly GCA_949125355.1. Classification (NCBI taxonomy): domain Eukaryota; kingdom Metazoa; phylum Arthropoda; class Insecta; order Lepidoptera; family Geometridae; genus Agriopis; species Agriopis leucophaearia. Next base: position 6,549,824 of record OX421273.1, on the reverse strand, counting down.
GATGTAGTTCGTTTCATTGCTTAATTGAAACTCAGAGATGGCCAGAAAACATTTATTCCTGTTTGTCTCCTTGTAGACAGGAATAACTCCTAACTTCGCTCATGAATGAAAACACCCGAATTCACCCACCCAATTGTTTGTGCACCACCTATGCAAGATTGCTCATTACGATGCGACAATCGGCAATGTTCAGCCTAATAGCAGACTTCAAGGTTGGCCCGATATTCAGTATCCTGTAAACAGATATCCCTTTCATCTCTAGAAAGAACTACTAATTTTATTATTATATCATTCTATTATATCTATATAATATGTATTTTCAAAATTTATGACGATTTAGAGGTAGGTGAAAAATATTTTAGTCATCAACATCAGTTTTGATTGACTGTGGACAGTGGTAAAAATGAAAAGCAAGATGTAAAAACAAGTCTAATTTTATAAATATATATAAGATCTTATTCTACAGCTTAATTAATCCTCATCATCATCATAAAGATGGTTTAGTCTTAGGTCAGCTTTTTTTCCAGCATCAGTTGAGTCGTTTAGTTCTTTTCGTATAGGTTTCTTCTCTTTCTTCTTTGACATACCTACAACATACTCTGGCATCACAACCTTTCTGCTTTTGAATACTACTTTCTCATCTGGAGGAGGTGATGCTTTCTTTAATGAGGATGATACTTGGAATGTAGGTTTTTTAAATATGAACTCATCTGCATCATGATCCATCTCAGAATTAGCTGCTTCTTGTTCTTCCAGTTTCTTAATTAGAGCAAATGCAGTAGCTGTGTTTGTAGCCTCGGACATCTGGTCTGGGGTAACGTCTGCTAGGGAATAATAAACATAGTTCTTGGGGTTCTTCATATGATCTGGGATTGTCTTCGCACGTAAACATTCGCGAAGTTTAGCTTCTGGCCTCTTGAATATGCTCTCCTTACCTCTGAACTGTTTCATTTCACGTTTCTGTTTTCGGTACGTCTGTCGGTCTACTTCGCCATAGTTTAGAGGGTTTACCACTTTGTTGGATTTCGAAAAACTGTACTGATCTTCAGCGTCTCTCAACTGGTTGAAAAGGCTCTTTTGTCTTTCTTGGAAAGATGACATGATCACGTCTCTGTGAGAGAATCACAAGCATTATACAATTCACGTTAGTTTAGGTACTGTTATACGCTCTGGGTAAAACCTTCATACTTACATCTTATTTCTGGCGCCAGCGGCCAGAAATGCAATTATTGCTATCAATAATTCAATTCAATAGGTTTATTTAGAAAACAAAGAGACACACTGTTAGAAAATAAACCCAATCTTTTTCAGTTCACAACTCAATATCAATCGTAAATCGCTAAACAAAATTTACAAATTGACATTGAATGACAACAGTAACACTGAGTGAATGACAGTAACAGCAAGCCAAGTAGTGACAGTTTAAAGACTTTTTTCATCCAGTGCTGGGCAGGCTAAAGCTATTAAGGCCATACCGCCTCGTCTTACGTATTTTGCTAATCTGCAGGGCTTGCGTGCGCACCGTGTCACTTGCCGCGCATGCAACGAGTATATGTGTCGTGTGCAACGAGAATGTTAGTTTGGCATACGTTACAGCCAAATATATCCTTGAAGAGTTTGTATTTTATTAAAAATAGGGTTTCTTTTTTATTCTAGATAAGGAAAACCTCTATAATAATTATGAACTTAAGGATAGTAATAATGTAGGATAGATTTATGTTTAGGAAGGCTATAGCTATTTACTTATATGCATATATGCCCCTATAGTGTATCCCTAGGATTTACAAACCTAAGTCTGTTGATCCTCGAGAGTAACTAGAGCCTTGGGTTTTAAACTAGCCGGCCCTCTTGGCCCTACGTCAAATAGAATAGAGTAGGGACATACAGGGGCCTTACCCCTAGCTTCACTTTTGCGAGCCAACTTTTAGTAGGTACCTGATAAGTACCTAAAATTAAGCAACTCATTTAAGCTGCATCGTTTAAAAGCATCTAACTTGAATGAACGAAAATCCGTTTTACTATGCGTGTGTGCCTGAAAATAGCCAAGCTTGGCGGCTATCATCGACAAAACGTTACATCCATGGCGGCTATCAAATAACTACCGCTTATCGTAGTTGATGGTACCGTTTAGACAAATAACACCTATGCGGGTCAACTTTTCGAGCTAGGGGTAAGGCCCCAGAAATGCTTAATAAATGACTAAAAACTTTGCCCAGGTAGGAGTTCTCTCGTCCTTTAACTACCTACTATAGTGTATCCCCCTAAAATGTGATAGGGTAATGCCCAGTATTTTGGACGAGTTAAGTTATAAGCGGATGGCGGGGCTTGTGAACCTAGCAAGCATGCTAGCCACCTTATTTTAAGGGATTTTACACATAGAACTAGAAGTCACCTACTCATTATGTCTTGAACAACGTCTTATTTATTTCTTTGAATTCAATCTGATTACTAACATAATATTTACACTAAACAGCAAAGTAATCTACAATTGCTGATTCTAATAAAGTATTTACCTACTTTCTTACTTGACTTACCTATCTATCGGCAACAAACAAATTTATCTATGTAGGTATTAAGAATTCCAGTTATTAAATGTCTTGAGAATAGGTAAAGGTATAGGTAATAATTTTAGTCTAGGTTCCAGCACTTTGGTTTAGTAGGTACAGTTTAGTAGTTGTACAACATTATAATGTAGAAGTACGAGTAGGTAAACATTGAGATAGGTCAACCAAACCTCTTTTCCAGGGTTACGCAGCTATTCACAACGATGGGTTATCTTAACTAAACGATCACTTGGCCATATTATTGTAGGTAGGTAGGTATAGATTTAAATTAGGGTTACGATAAAGCTCTAGACTATCTAAGAAAGCTGCATGTTTTACGCACTGTACCTACGTTTTTCTACTAAAAGAGGCGTAAATGAACAGAGGTTGTGATACGTTGCAGACCCTTCTCTATTAATAGCCCTTTTTTGAAGAACGTCATATTATACTTAGTCTTCTAGTTACTCGGAAATGCCGCAGGAGGGGGAGCTAATTCCACAAATTGCAGGTGTGAGGCAAAAAAAAAACGCATAACCATCCCATCCCAGTAGGTACCTATTATGCATTTCCAAAGATCTATGAAATGAAATGAAAATGAAATGAAAATGAAATGAAAATGAAATGAAAATGAAATGAAAATGAAATGAAAATGAAATGAAAATGAAATGAAAATGAAATGAAAATGAAATGAAAATGAAATGAAAATGAAATGAAAATGAAATGAAAATGAAATGAAAATGAAATGAAAATGAAATGAAAATGAAATGAAAATGAAATGAAAATGAAATGAAAATGAAATGAAATGAAAATGAAATGAAAATGAAATGAAAATGAAATGAAAATGAAATGAAAATGAAATGAAATGAAAATGAAATGGAAATGAAATGAAAATGAAATGAAAATGAAATGAAAATGAAATGAAAATGAAATGAAAATGAAATGAAAATGAAATGAAAATGAAATGAAAATGAAATGAAAATGAAATGAAAATGAAATGAAAATGAAATGAAAATGAAATGAAAATGAAATGAAAATGAAATGAAAATGAAATGAAAATGAAATGAAAATGAAATGAAAATGAAATGAAAATGAAATGAAAATGAAATGAAAATGAAATGAAAATGAAATGAAAATGAAATGAAAATGAAATGAAAATGAAATGAAAATGAAATGAAAATGAAATGAAAATGAAATGAAAATGAAATGAAAATGAAATGAAAATGAAAATGAAATGAAAATGAAATGAAAATGAAATGAAAATGAAATGAAAATGAAATGAAAATGAAATGAAAATGAAATGAAAATGAAATGAAAATGAAATGAAAATGAAATGAAAATGAAATGAAAATGAAATGAAAATGAAATGAAAATGAAATGAAAATGAAATGAAAATGAAATGAAAATGAAATGAAAATGAAATGAAAATGAAATGAAAATGAAATGAAAATGAAATGAAAATGAAATGAAAATGAAATGAAAATGAAATGAAAATGAAATGAAAATGAAATGAAAATGAAATGAAAATGAAATGAAAATGAAATGAAAATGAAATGAAAATGAAATGAAAATGAAATGAAAATGAAATGAAAATGAAATGAAAATGAAATGAAAATGAAATGAAAATGAAATGAAAATGAAATGAAAATGAAATGAAAATGAAATGAAAATGAAATGAAAATGAAATGAAAATGAAATGAAAATGAAATGAAAATGAAATGAAAATGAAATGAAAATGAAATGAAAATGAAATGAAAATGAAATGAAAATGAAATGAAAATGAAATGAAAATGAAATGAAAATGAAATGAAAATGAAATGAAAATGAAATGAAAATGAAATGAAAATGAAATGAAAATGAAATGAAAATGAAATGAAAATGAAATGAAAATGAAATGAAAATGAAATGAAAATGAAATGAAAATGAAATGAAAATGAAATGAAAATGAAATGAAAATGAAATGAAAATGAAATGAAAATGAAATGAAAATGAAATGAAAATGAAATGAAAATGAAATGAAAATGAAATGAAAATGAAATGAAAATGAAATGAAAATGAAATGAAAATGAAATGAAAATGAAATGAAAATGAAATGAAAATGAAATGAAATGAAAATGAAATGAAAATGAAATGAAAATGAAATGAAAATGAAATGAAAATGAAATGAAAATGAAATGAAAATGAAATGAAAATGAAATGAAAATGAAATGAAAATGAAATGAAAATGAAATGAAAATGAAATGAAAATGAAATGAAAATGAAATGAAAATGAAATGAAAATGAAATGAAAATGAAATGAAAATGAAATGAAAATGAAATGAAAATGAAATGAAAATGAAATTAAAATGAAATGAAAATGAAATGAAAATGAAATGAAAATGAAATGAAAATGAAATTAAAATGAAATGAAAATGAAATTAAAATGAAATTAAAATGAAATGAAAATGAAATTAAAATGAAATTAAAATGAAATGAAAATGAAATGAAAATGAAATGAAAATGAAATGAAAATGAAATGAAAATGAAATGAAAATGAAATGAAAATGAAATGAAAATGAAATGAAAATGAAATGAAAATGAAATGAAAATGAAATGGAAATGAAATGAAAATGAAATGAAAATGAAATGGAAATGAAATGAAAATGAAATGAAAATGAAATGAAAATGAAATGAAAATGAAATGAAAATGAAATGAAAATGAAATGAAAATGAAATGAAAATGAAATGAAAATGAAATGAAAATGAAATGAAAATGAAATGAAAATGAAATGAAAATGAAATGAAAATGAAATGAAAATGAAATGAAAATGAAATGAAAATGAAATGAAAATGAAATGAAAATGAAATGAAAATGAAATGAAAATGAAATGAAAATGAACATACTTTTATTACTACAAAACACATCAGTACATTAAAACAAGAAAATATCCTATTAGAAACATTATATAAACAAATAGAATTAAATGTGCTTTGCATAGAGATTTGTATCCTAGATGGAAGTATCTGGTGATCCTCACACTAGGCACAGCCTGTATCGTGAGGACCTGTATACGATTACAAGTACCTAATAGTTAAATCTCGGCTGACTTTAATTAACAAGGACTAAAATATATTAAAATAAAATAAAGAAGTACTTAATAATAATAATTTGAAACTACTACAAACTTAAAATACATAGAATATGGATAGATAATTATCATTACAGTAAGGTGTCATTAAATAGATTTTACAACTAAAAATAAAAATATAACAGCAAATAAAATTGGGCAAGTTAGTCACACAATTGAAACATACGTATGTACAGAAATATTACACATGTTAATGTAGATGTTATTGTTTTATTAAAATCAAACGTTCTGTGTCATCATAACCGAGTGTAGAAAGCCATTTAGTAACAAAAGGTTTTGCCTGACGGACAGACATGTGTTTGACGGTTGTGTTGCAGTGCCTGATAACCATGTTGTAGATGTGGGCTTTAATAAATTCGCCAAACCGTTGGGCAAACTTAGTAGCTACTGAATTAATTGGTAACCTGTAAACTCTTCGTTTTACCAGATCAATGTAGCCTTCGGATGATAGGACAGTCTTGTGGACCGATAGAAACGTTTTTAAAATAAATAACTGCCGAACATTGAGCACGCCACTCATCCTGTATAAGTCCGTCGTGGGAAATCTGCGCGGTTTTTTCAACATTACTTTAAGGACTGAGCGTTGAGCTCGTTCAGATTGAATTAACGTGGTTTTTATATGTGAATGAAAATGGTTTGGTTCAGTTAGGTTAGTAGGTACATATTACTTATCATAGAGAAAAGCATACCTATATTTGATCCGACCATATTATCGTGTTTTGTTGTCAGGGTTACCATATACAACAAAAATTCGCCGGGCAAAATCCCCAGACGCTTAAAAGAAATTTCCGGACATGTCCTTCAAAATTCAGAATTTGCGGCATAATGAACTCGTGTGGCAGTCTTTTAATTTTATTTGTAGAACACCGGACGTTGCGGAATTCCCCTGCATTCTGGACAAAAGACTGAATTTACATGTCCGGAAAATTCCGAACAAATGGCAACCCTTGATTGATTGATAGATAGATAAACTTTTTATTGTTCACACTACAAATTACATACACAAGACACGATAAAACAGCGCGGCGGCCTTATCGCTAAGAGCGATCTGATCTCTTCCAGGCAACCTTATAATGGAGAGGATTCATAAAGGAGGTAGAAGGCGGGGCGTGCAATATTTAATAGTGTGATAAATAATTTAAACGTACATTTTAATAATAATACATACTAAATAGTGATAAACACTAATACTTAAATTACTTACAATTACGATAATATAAGGTCGGGGAAAAAGTTTCTTCGTATTTTATTAACAAATTCAAGACATATTTTTTTCAAGTTTAATTACATTCAATTATAATATATATGTGCCATTTTGTTCGATAACTTGTTGCCGTCTTGTAGGTAGTGACATGATCCCGTTGCTGTAGAAATTTTGGGACTTCTGATAAAAAAAATGCAACAAGTAGTTTTGACAGTCCTCTCTGGATGTTAATCTAACACTACCCAAAGAATTCTGAAGAGATCGAAACAGGTGGAAATCTGAGGGTGCAAGGTCAGGACTATATGGTGGATGCACACTTCCCAACCAAGCTCTCTCAATTGTTGCTGAGAGGCCAAAGATGTGTGCGGTCTGGCGTTATCATGATGAAAGACCACGCCCTTTCTGTTGATCAATTCCGGCCGTTTTTTCTCAATTTCTTGTTTGAGTCTCATCAGCTGTTGGCAGTAGAGATCCGAATCGATGGTTTTGCCCGGCGGTAAAAGCTTATAATGAACGATGCCCTTCCAATCCCGTCATACACACAGCATCACCTTATTACGTGTTAATCCGGGTTTCGCTACAGTCTGTGGTGCTTCACTGCCCTTTGACCATGATCGTTTGCGCATATTCTTGTCGTAGGTGATCCATTTTTCATCACCAGTGATCAATCTTTTCAAAAGCGGTTCGGTTTCGTTACGTTTCAACAGAGAATTGCAAATGAGTACACGATTCATTTGGTTTCTTTCAGTGAGCTCGTGTGGCATCCAAATATCGAGTTTTTTTGTATAACCAGACTTTTTCAAATGGGTCAAAACTGTTTTGTGGTCGATCCCTAGTTCTCCAGCTACGTCGTAACTACTAATATGCCGATCTTGCTCCACGTTTTCAGAAATGGCATCAACTTTATCCGTAACAGGGCGACCAGAGCGAGCTGCATCTTTGACATCAAAATTCCCGGACTGAAAACGTTTGAACCACCATTGTGCTACTCTTGATGACACTGCATTAGGTCCATAAACGTCACATATTTTATTCGCGGCTTGTGTCGCATTTTTCCCTTTTTTGTAATAAAACTTCAAAATATATCGAATTTCTTCGTTAGATTCACTCATTTTATCGGCCAAAAAAACAATTGAAAAATGGCGGGAAATTGCTTTTTACTTTTTGTATTCCTTTTTTAAAATGTCATATTTTTAATGATATCAATACTAGCCAGATACAAACAGTACAACCGATGAGATTTTACTACATCTTTATACATACAAAATACGAAAAGACTTTTTCCCCGACCTATTATATAAATTGCAGTAGTAAATAGGCCTAAAACCGATAGGAAAGGAGGAAGAAGCTCCGCTAGGAGTAATAGTGTTCCGTGAGCAGAAGCCAGTGGGCCTAGTACGAGCACTTGCGAAAAAGTATTCGTTCCGTAAACGAATACAAACGAATATGGAAAATGGAACAGCGCCTCTATCAGACGTAAAGGGAAACTGAATTTTTCATACATTTGCTATCGTTTACGGAATGAATACTTTTTCGCAAATTCTCGTACTAGCCCCACATCACTAAATATGTATACTTATGTATATATGTAAACTAAAGCTAAATAAAGTAGGTGGCCGTAGATGTGTATTCTGTTCCGTAGATTAGACAATATCAGCTACGAGTAGTTAGGTACATGTGTTGTTTAATTAAGATACGGATTACCGCGCCTTTAATGACTACTGCTTATGTACACCTGAATAATCTTTAGGTTGTTTGCTGAAGCATTATGCTCAAATGGCTTGTTTGAGGTTAAAGGATTTGTACCTATTGGTACATAGAGGGTTGACTTACTTGTTGGCACCTTAGATCAGACAAACAAGGGAGATGCGACTGCACTGTAGTGTACCTACCTATATGTGTGTGTGTGCGTGTGTGTGTAGAATAAATAAATAACACACAAACACACGTGTGTGTGTTATTTAGTTGTTCTACTGTTTCTAAGTCAACATTCTGAATTTAAATTATTTTAAAAATAATTAATAAATAAAAAAAATACTTAATTAATTCTTTTTAGCCGTTGTTTGTATAGCTTTACATCTCCGTCATTTAAAATAAAAAATTAATTGAAAGGATATAGGTAGTATATTACTTTCATATTACGTTACGGTAACATAATATATTAAATTGTTAATTTCATCAAAATCGGTTGAGGAGGTAGTTTGGCAATTAAATCAAAATAAATAGAAAATTTTGTTACTTTTTTATTTTATGGCACCCGAGTAACCAAAATTGCATATTATACTACTTTTCTGAAGAAGTTTTTTTTAAATTGTTATTTAATAATTATTTTTTTATTTAGTCACAGGCTTGCGTTATTTCAGATAAGCATGATTTGCCATTTCAAATACCTACCGGCCTTCTTGATAGGTTACGCATTTCATTTTCATCATAAAAGAAAAGAGCATAATATGAGCATAATCCTTTTATAAATGAAATTATTTGCCTGGACCCGGTGCAAGTCGTCACTTTCCCATTCGAGCCAATCAATTTGATTAGAATACAAATGCCGCTTGAGGCTTTTGTATTTTACACCCTTTTGAGTGCTGTGATGCATTAAATTAAAATACAAAATCCTCTTTCGTATCTACCTAAGTTTTTTTTTATAATACTGGGTGACGAGACGAGCGAAGTCGCTCGCCTGATGGCTCTTCACGCTTGCCCATAACAGCTCAACGCCACTCAGAATTTTGAACTTCAACAGTTCAAAACCCTGGATGGCAAAGCACAGCGCTCGTCACCCCGAGATATAAGATGTAAAATCTCTGTGCAAAAAAAAAATGACATAGGTACCTAGATCGATTTATTATTTATTTCCCGTCATACAGTTTACGTGCCTAATCAGAATCATCCCTTCCTATAGGAAACGGCCTCAGCAGTATTATGGCTACTACTTGTATCATTATTAGACTGTGGTATGGTGAAGGCCCGGAAGCCGGAATCGTTTTCGCGGCCACAATAATTTTATTATTCTGTATCAAACTTTGTATCGGACCTTTCTATTACAGTGGTGCGTTAATGAGCTTCTAGATTACGAGTACAGCGCGACAAATTTATAAGTTGAGGTGGAAAAATGAAAGAACTAAAGTTATTCATAGGAAGCTATAAGTTTCGTGCAGAAAATACGATGGTAGCTCGCCCACTCCTCTCTACAGGTAAGTTGGTCGCGCAACGGACAATGTCCTACCTAGAGTATTGCTATTGAGATTGTTGGTGACTCAGAGTGTACTCTTACATATACTGTGCCTTTACGTGAGCACGCGCCGAATCGACACGGTAGATGTAAAATACGTTACTTAGGTACGAATCGAGCAAAGCAAATATCCTTCGAAAACAATTTCGATTCGAATCCTAGTCTTCGAACAAATGGGGGTTTTTAGCACCTATATTTGTTTGCAGTTTGTCTGCACGTTTGTTCGACGATAACTTTTACAGGTAATCTGATCTTCATGAAAGTTTGCATTCAATTATAGGTAGCATATTTTTAATACAATATTAAAATCAAATTTAATACGAGAAAAATCAGTTGTTTTATATGATGACTTATTGTTATGGTACTGAGCCATGGTTGTTTTGGAAAATCTCAGAGTCTCGCGGGTAAGGCAATGGAGAGAGCTATGCTACGGGTTTCTTTGAGTGACAAAATCCAGAACGAGAATATTCGCCGAAGAACCACAGACATCGACATAGTTGCTCATATTTGGAAGTTAAAATGGCAATTGGCAAAGGGCAGACCGCATCGCTCCCGGTAAAAGTTTCTTGAGTTGAGACCACGAACTGGAAGACGCAGCGTAGGTAGGCCTTCCACTATAGGTAGATGACATCGTGAGAGTCGCGGAAGTCCAGTGGATGCAGATGGCAGGCTGTCGTTCAATGTGGAGTTATAAGGAGGAGGCCTATGTTCAGCAGTGGACGTCTTATGGCTGATGTTGATGATGATGAAAATAGGTTCAAGGGTTGCATATAGGTTTAGGTTGCATAGGCTACCGTTTAACGGTTTTAAAATTTGTACCAAACTAAGCGAACGTTAAAAATACGAGTTAAAAATATACAGGCTTTCTTGAAAAAAATAATAACGATGAAAGTGTTTTACGAGAATAAAAAAAACGAATATTTTTTTTCTTCTTCGCTAAAATAGACGATAATATCATGATTGTTGAAATTGATTTAAAATTTTATTTTAAATAATATATGATGTCTGTTAGATTTTTTATTTTGAAAAATGTTGAAAGCGCTTATAATATAGTCAGTGGCGGAGAGCGAGTCACTATATAGAGGAAAAAAAAACACTTTTGACCATGTTCAAACCGTGTCACAATATGCCTATGGAGCACAACCATTCCAGAACAATTTGTTCACGCTCCACATGTGTGTGCTTTCTACAACAATCCTAGTAGAGTTGATAATGTAGATTATCAACTCTACTAGGATTCCTTGTCTCGGTGATGTTATGGTACATATACAAAGACACAGACAGCTAACACTCAGACCCAGAATAAATTTATCATATACAAACATTTGGCTGGGTATTGAACCCGACCTCTATCTACCTCACAAGGTAGACGCGCTTACCACTGAACTATACCTACCTACCAGTCGTCAGCCTAGCCATATTGTGTGGGGTGGGTATCGATCTGTGGATCGACGTTTGTGTGATATTATAACCATACATGATCGGTACATTAAGATAGGTATATAGGTACTCGATTCCTGAAACGCCGCTGGCTTATTTATTGCCCACATTCCAGTACTCCTATTTACTTGAAAAAATAGACATGATACGAAGAGACAGCCTAGAATGTTTTTTTTCAACAACTAATAAAATTCTTTCGTCATATAAAAATATTCATAACCTAGGCGAAGATAACGTACCTACTCAAGACCCTAAGTACTAAGTACCCATGTTCAGGCTTAATAAAGTGTTCAGGTAGGTAGAACGGTGACGTTTTTTTTTTAGGTACATACTAATATTATAAATACATAGTTCGAATTGCTGAAGAAAACTGTATTACTTGCTCTGTGTTGTTGAGTTTGGAAAATTTGAATAAAGAATTCCGGTTCCGAATTTCCCGATAAAAGGATAGTGACGTTCCAAATTATCGAAAGTCGCTACTATAATTATCGATATTGTTATAGAGTTATCGACACCACACGACAAAAATGGTATATGGAGGAAAAAAAAACTATTACACCTATTTTTAAATTTTACTAGACTAAATACCCTCTGTCTAATGTAATAATGATACCTCTCACAACAATCGGTCCAGGCGTTTATGAGCTATGGTGGAATCATAAGAAACAGAGATACATTAGCACTAAAAACATATTATATAACTTCTTTTTTTGGGCAGTCATGAAAACAGCACATATAATGAAGGACGGAGTATACTATGAAGCAATTAAAGTAAGTAATACATTGTATTAAAACATCGCTTCATTATTTATTTATTTTAATACTTTATTGCACACTTACAAACTAAGTACAATGCACAAATGGAGGACTTAATGCTAAACATTTTCTACCAGTCATTCACCAGGTTGAACAAACAGGTACTAATAGGTACAGGTATTAATAGGTACTTACCTAATCATAATCATAACCATATAGGTTCATGTTTCTTAGGTGATAAATTAATGTATGTAGATCGAACCGGAAGACGCAGCGTAGGAAGGCCTCCCACTAGCTGGACCGACGACATCGCAGTCGCGGACATCCAATGGATGCACATATTGCACATGGCAAGCTGTCGTCCGGTGTTATGTGAGTGTGTGTGTGTGTGTACTAAGGGGGAGGCCTATGTTCAGCAGTGGACGTCTTTTGGCTGATGATGATTATTACAAAAAGAAAAATAAATACGTTGAGTATATACATAATATAAATGGGTGTTCCCCGATAGTTACAATCTAGGTGTCTTCAAATCTCGAGTGAATCGGTTTCTTCTAGGCAAGCGTGCTCCATCGTAGACCGCATCATCGCTTAACATCAGACGAGTTAGCGGTAAAAGGCAAACCTAGACGAATTAAAAAAAATACTGGAGTAGCTAGTTCTAATGATCAGCTGGTGAGCTGTGGCCATACGCCTACCCGTCAACCATAAAACAGTAAAAGAAAACAATAAAATCTAACATTATATTCCCGTCACGATCTCGTATATCGTGTTTTTCGTATTTCGTGACAACGATGAGAGAAGCACTGAAAAACTGAAATAAAATTCGCAGTAGTGGAAATAATCCGACTTAAAATAGCTCTGAAAATTCCGCGAAAGTTCAAATGTCTTTCGGGTGTTTTTTTTTAAACAATTTAATATGACTTCAGTCTATTTTTACGCGACTGCCTATGAAGGAAGGCAATGTTTTTTAATTTATAGTTTTATGTAGTAAGTTTCATTTATAGTTTGTGTTTTAAATTTTTTTTTTGTTTGAGAATTATGTTACGCTGAAACTGTTCTTTTTATGAAAATGAAAAACTGAAGGAACATGTAAATGACTTAAATTTTTGAGTTTTTTTTTTGTTATAATAATAGTAATCAAGTTAATTTTAATTGATAATAAATAGGCTTGCGTATGACCGCCATCTCGTCTGATTTTAAGCGATGATGGAAAAACCTAGGCTTGGCTTTCCCCTGAGAGATCGTATCCGGAACGAAGTTATTCGCCAGAGAACCAAAGTCAGCGACATACGAGCTCGTAGCTCGGCGTATTAGCATATGGAATTAGCAAGCTGAAGTGGCAGTGGGCCGGTCATAACTCTCACAGAACCGATGACCGTTGGGGTAGACGTGTTCTAGAGTGGAGACCTCGAATCGGCAAACGTAGCGTAGGACACCCTGCCTGAGACTAGTTGGAGTGACGATATACGTAAGATGGCTGGCAGAGAAAAGCTAAGTGGCGTGCCTTATGGGAGAAACCTATGGATATATGCTGATTATTATGATGAAACTAGGTATACCTACAAAGTTGCCTCCGCACATGGCTAGACGTCTTGATCCCTTTTCTATACAGGTCTAGTTGTTAGGTAGTTTTACAAATAGAGATACGCGCCTATGATAAGTCGAAGCAGCTTTATATATGTTAACCCTTCCAGACCGTGGTTTCATCAATACTGCCTTGGATACAGCTTTTGCTTTGATACCAGCCAGTTTTGTTTGTTGTGCTTTCTGCGACGCATGCGCGGTGGCGAGGCGCCGCAGGTCGCGGCCCGAACATCAGTCGCGGGTAGAGGCTTGACGTGGCGCGCGCCTCTGAAAATCAGCTAATTTTAGCGAGTTCGCGCTGGCCGAGTGACTCGCCAGGGCGGGCGGCGCGCGCACTTGCCCGTCATACTCGTCACATACAGATATGCATGTCGTTTGATTGCAACTGAAGTGAATTTACTGTGAAGTGGACAGGGATACTGTAGTTTATGATCAAATAGACATTGGGATGTGAATCTGTCAGCAACGGAACAACAGGTATCTACTTACGTTAATTTAATACTAGCTTTTGCCCGCGGATTCGCCCACGTTGTGAACAAAACAAAGCCGTGAATTTCATAGTGATAGAGTAGCTTTCAATCAGTGTTTTTTTTTTTAATATTTTCAGTATTTCAACCTCTTAAAAACATCGTCATAAACTTAATATTCGTATACTTAGATGTAGATTGGGATGTAGGTAGAGTAGAGAAACAAACAAAAGATTGGGGAACTAATTATTCCCACTGTTTTACTAATTAGACAGACTCAAGATTTAATTATTAGATATCTAGTTTCAGACAGAGTAAACTTTGTTGAATTATGGTCACCTCGAAAATTAGAACGGTTTTAGACAGTGTACCTCTACCTACTTATAATGGCTCATATGTGCCCTACTTTCCTGGAAAAGGGTAAAGTTTTAACCGACGAAAAAAAGAGAAGTTTCTTTAGACGACGCGCATTTTTAAAAATCTCATTTATCGGTTAATAAACCGATATATGAGATTTAAAAAAATGCGTGTCGTAAATAAATTAAAAAATAAAATAAAATAATGTAAATATATTAGAATAATAATTCTAATTTATTTCCATAATAAAATCACATAGATACAGATATGGAATTAAAATTACTAACACTAAAATCTTAAACGACTTAAAAAAAAATATATCTAAAAGTCCCTCGGTGGAAAATGGAAAAACAGGTGGCGACATCGATTGGCAATGCTCAGTTTTTGACCAAAGTAGGTCCCAGCATTTCTATCAGTCGCCTCCCCCAGACGATTGGCTAGGACCCTAATCCCTATACAATTAGTATATTCATTTGGGGCATTAACGGACATAAAATAATAAAAATTTGACTTATATCACACACTCTTTTGTTGTTTTTGGACGGTGGTATTTAAAATGTGTATGCTTGTGTGTAATAACATGATAATATTTTACATGAAACACCTAATTAAACAGAGTCTCACCGGTTATAAATAATTATGTAGATACCTACATACCTACCTACCTAATTTACCAATATTTTAAGAAACTGCTAAGGTAAACAAGCATATTTTTACCTGTAGTATTTTGCTTTAATCATTTTTAACCTTGATAAATTGCAAGAGATTTGTATTTATTCGTCCATTAATAGTAAGAAATTTATTAAGTAAAACGCTACATATTTTTTATCATAAGTAAGTAAGTACCTTCTTACCATTGTTTTATAGCTCTAGGTAAGTATGTTTCAAATAGGTATCTACTTGGTCGTTATTGCATTAAAAAGTCCTAGTCAGAGTGATCTGAACTGCAACCGCTAGGCTTATACATGGGTTAACGGAACGGTGATGCTACACAGAAAGGAGGTCATTGTACATGTGTAATATTATAAATAGCTTTTATTAAAAGATACAATAACAACAGCTATCGACAAAATAGCTTCGTACGTGCATGTGGGACATTCAACAAGCTACGCAAATATGTGGATATACATATATTTGTCTCTTGTCTTTCATCCATAAAGAAGAGACCAGTTTTTCAGAAAATTTATTATTTCGAAAACTTAAATTCATAACATTATAATTTTTTTTTTGAGGCTGAATTTTAGATCTTTTTACACGCTTTTATTAGCTTCGTATGCATCTTAATCTATGTAACTATGTATCTATGTAAAGAAATCTTGGAACGTGATTTTCACCCCTTTCAAAACAACGGATTGATTTGAAACTTTGCACAGTTATCAAGGACCAATGAAAATGCAATAATTTAAATCGTTTGTCCTGTTATCTTTAACAGGATCTTCAGGATTATCGATTTTAAAGCGTGTTTTTATTTTTTTTATCCGCGAGAATTATTTAACTCGTTTTTATTAGTTTGGTATGTATATATGTAAAGGAATCTTTGAACGTGATTTTCACCCTTTTAAAAACGTCGGATTGATTTGAAACTTTGTATACTTATCAAGGACCGATGACAATGCAATAAAGCGTGTTTGTTAGTTTTTTAACTACGATAATTATTTGTCCCCTTGTTACTAATATTTTGTACCTTCTACCCATAATATAACAATATCAACGTTCCAATCCACCCATACAAGTACATACCTAGTTTGTATTAGTGGAAACTTATAATTGGCTCTTTTGTGTAACTATATTTTGTTTCTACCTCTGTTATTTAAAGTTGTCAGGTTCTCTAAAATAAAACATAAAAACACGATTTTATTTAAAAACAATTGGCTGTTCCAATAAAAAATTGTCATTCATACTTAATTAGGTTTGTAGTAATGACTGATTTTTCTTTCGCATTTTCAGGGTTAGTCCGATTGTAAAATTTGTTCACCGTGATGACTACAATGTCCTCATTTCGGCTAAGCACCGCCTGTCCGTGTAACCCCGTACACAAACCTATTAATATTGGCTTATCTACGGATAACATACCCACTCCATATAGAAGCGGTCTGTGGCAGATAACAAAATTAACTTTTTGTGCAAACTATAGAGCAAAGTTCTCTTTGATATCGTATTTGCGTAGTAAGGAATTTTAAATTCTAAGAAATGTTGACTAAATAGATGTACATTCCTACTTGGATATCTGCACAGTTTAATCTCGCTGGCAGGTCTCCAAATGCCTTTGAATCATAAATTCGATCATGGTTTGCATCACCTTTCAATGGAATGGAAACTTCAGTAGTGCCTGAATGAAATGAATTATGAATAGGTTTTTTTGATGGGTTTGGGGGATAAAGGGGAGGTCTATGTTCAGCAGTGGACGTCTTACGGCTGATTATGATGATGATTTTTGATGACTTCTTCAGACTTCAAGTAAGTGCAAACTCGTCATACTAATTTTGCAGAGCTAAGGCTGGACCTTCCAGGAATTGGATGTGACGAACTTGAACCTGCGAATCTAGTTATAGCTGTTCTTTAAAAATACTGTTACTCAATCCAAGCATTTATTTGCTCTGACAGTTCCAATAACTGTCATTGTAAAAAACCGAATGAATTCTGTGGCTGAAGTACGAATATTCGCGTAAAATACGTACTATCGAATTACATACAAATTTTGAATTTTGAACTTGACATTTGTATGAAATTCGATAGTACGTATTTTAGGCAAATTTTCGTACTTAGGCCACTGATCACTTTTACTAGGTTTTAAGCGTAGTAAGACTGTAGCAGGTACCCGATATACTTCAGTGAAATATTAAAATAAAATGTTTTTATTTGGCTTTTTACAATATTATTGCAGCTGTCAGAGCAAATAAATGTTTGGACTGAGAGGAACAGTACTTTTTTAATGGCTGCAGTGTGGCCCTGGACAAACAGTCGCACTATCTTCACATACAATTATAATTAATTAAAAGATTATAAGAAGTAAAATTTAAATAAAAAACTCACAACCAATTTGGAAAAGAACACTATTTTTTTAATTTCTAGACAGGTTATGATAAAAAAAAAATTAACTGCCGCAATGAAACCGGCTTTCAATTAAAACGGCAATAAAATAGGTACTGCCGTTTTGGAGAAAAATGGTAACAGACAAAACTACAAACTAACAAAAACATAGGTACAAAACACACTAAAAATAAAACAAACACACAATACAACTTAACATAACAAACAACTAACTAACAACAAACAACAGTTATATTTCTTTTTTCAAACATATATCTACGCACTAACATAATGCCGCCAGCATGCAGGTTGCGCTGCCAATTCTGTCAACAGTGGGCTTGTAAGCATTTGGATTGTCTCTAGACCTTCAACAGTTTTATAGACAATCTAAATGTTTTTTGTATCATTGGCTAAGTAGTTTAGGTATTTTGTGTTAGTCTCTGACGGAATGGTGGCCATGCGATGGTAAGCGTAGCCCCGGAAGAACCTTTTGTGGAAATGGAAATACATGGACAAGACTTGGCGAAAGCGCGAGGTCTATGTCCTGCAGTGGGTTGAATGAACTGTCAATGATGATGATGATAGGGATTTGTTAGCTTATATTTAGTTTTAACAAGGTCTCTTTTCCGCCATTAGTAAAAATAATAATAACACTCTTACAACAACAACAGAAAACAAACACAACGCAAAACAATAAAATCCATCATCAACAAAAACACACACACAACAACATAACAAACAACCCAAATAACAAACAACAAGCTAACAACACAAACAACAAGCCAACAACGCAAACAATACAAAAGTAGTACAGTTACACTTGTAAAAGTCTTATTTGCATGTGGACTATTAGATAAGTTCAGGAATGGCTCTGAAAGTTTCTTAGTGAATGTGAATTTTTTTTTAAGTTCGCCATACGTTTTTGCGTTAAGTGATATCGTGAAAAAAATATATGAAAAATTGAGACATTTGAACATGATCGATAATTGTGCTAAGGTATATCTCCATCGTGTGATCTGAGGTAATAATAGTTATATAGCGTTATACAATACACAAATAATAATTGAAACCTAACTTTATGACAATGCTGCAATGACGCACTCTCTGAGATCGAATACAAAAGAGTAATTGATTAAAATAAGCTTTAATAAATTATTCACGAATACCTAGATAAGATTGAGATGAAACAAGGAAAATTAAATGGAACTTTAACACTTAAATGTTAAGGTTAATATTAGAAAAGTATGAAACCACAAAGGAAAACATTGCGGTTTCATGAGTAGGTATAGTAGATATCTCGGTACACTCCGTAAGTCTACTACAATAGCACCTACGTATTTCACGTTCACAAAATAAATAAGTTTCACAGAAAATTAGTACAAAATTGTTTGTATTAAGGTACAATTTGGTTTAGCTTAGTAGCTTATCCCTTAAAGACTGGGCTATCAAGACTAAAGAAAAATTTCAGGGGTTTTAATAATAATTATACAGGGTTACGAATACAAACCGTACTACGCCGAAAGGAAAGGAAAGGGGGTAATTGTAGGTACTCATCATTATAAACAACTTTTACTATGGAACCAAACCCTGAAAGCCCAAAAAAACTGCTGTTCCATACATTTTGTCGAGTGTCAATGGCTGTTTTTTATGGAATACCTGATATTTTTTCGCGATTTCATGGTTAGTCCCTAAGTAAAAGTTGTTCATATTGACGAGTACAATGGCCTCATTTTGGCTTAGACAGTTTATTATAACACAGTTTATATGCGTAATCTTGTATAATTATTATAAAAAGCCCTGAAATTTAATTTTCCTTTGGTCTTGATGGCCAAAGCCTGTTTTTTTGAAGTTCGATGAAATTACGTCTCTATGTTTTTTTGATGTTCGATAAAATATGAACAAACACCTCCAATGTATGTACCTACATATAATTTTATATCAATAGCAAATTGTTCATTAAAATCCTCGAGAAACTCAACAAGAAAAACTATTTTACGAGTATTATAACTCTACTATAAAAGCAATAGCGAGAGTAGTTTTTATGGATGTAATTTAAAATTCCCCGCTTTTTTACAGCCACGTCCGTTCATATCTTACACTAATATCCCTCTTATTTAAACATGTAAATATGTAGGTAGGTATTATACCTAACTTTTGTAGGCATATAATTATGTCGGTCGCCGAGTTAGCCGACCCATCGGTATGAATAACGCTACCTAGCTTAGCCAATACTTGAATGCCTACGCTACGTCATTCGAACGGAAACTTTAATGGAAAAGTTAAAACAGCTTTTGCGACCTCATTAGAGCAAATTCCACTCTAAAAAGTTTCCTTTGCGCCAAATTGGGATGAATAATACGGGATGGGATATAAGCCAGTCCTTAGGGTAGAGTTCTTTCAGTCAATCATTGTGGAAGCTTGTGTAAACGTCTCTAGTTTTATGTATGGACTGGACTTCAACTTTACAAGTAAGTACTCTATATAAGTAAACTTTAAAGTTTAATCTACAATACAAAACATTGTGTGCTAAGTGTTGTTGGACTTGGAAGTTATCTATTTTCAAGACGCTAGAACTCGGCCTGATCAGATGAGAATAGTTGCACGACCGCAAATCATCTCGACGGGTTAAGATTCACGTTCGCGTGATTTTTAGAACTGCGCTGTTTCAGCGCTAAGTTGAGCCCGCACTAACAGTTAGCCATAAAGCCCTTGGGGGTTATTTCAAACAGGTCTCACTAGTCTCTCATTTTTTAAATATTGCGGGGTAAAATGTTAAACAAGTTTCTTTTAAAAAAAGTTTTGAACCCGACTACGGCAATTTTGTGCGGATAAAATTTCACAAACGTTACGCTTGACCAAAAAATTATGTACTGAACCTTTTCAGTTTCATTTTAAAACATTTATTCAATGATACGTCATATGAAAGTACCACAGACTAGGTAAAGCTACTACGTAGGACAGTAGGTACTGTAAAAAAAAATTTCACTCCCGAAAAAAAGGTATAGTAATACTATAGTTTTAATCTTCCCGTCAAAGAAAACAACTTGAAGAACACAAATTTGCTAAATTCGCGAAAATAAAATGTATTCTTATACAAATTGAATCACGTGATCGGTCATTCCTTTGTATATATGTCGCCATATATGTTATTTATGATGACATCACTTGGGTCCAGGAACCCACACGAATCTATTGACACATAATTTATCAAAATCGGTTGACGCGTTTGGTTGTAGGTTAATACAAGCAAGATACACGCTAACTGAAATACCCTCCTTAGGCTTTGCATCTATGGACAAAAAAATATTTTGTTGTTTTTTAGGGTTCAGTACCCAAAGGGTAAAACGGGACCCTATTACTAAGGCTCCGCTGTCCGTCCGTCCGTCTTTCCGTCCGTCCGTCCGACCGTCCGCCCGTCTGTCACCAGGCTGTATCTCATTAACCGTGACAGTTAGACAGTTGAAATTTTTACAGTTGATGTATTTCCGTTGCCGCTATAACAAAAAATACTAAAAAATATAATTAAATAAATATTTAAGGGGGCTCCCATACAACAAACGTGATTTTTTTGCTCGTTTTCGCTCGATATTGATAACGGCAAGAGGTAGACGCTTGAAATATTCACAGAATATTTAGTTAATATATTCACTTTAAAAATAAATTAAAATAAAATTAATATTTAAGGGGAGCTCCCATACAAAAAACGTGTTTTTTTTGCCGTTTTTACAAATAATGGTACGGAACCCTTCGTGCGCGAGTCCGACTCGCACTTGGCCAGTTATTTACATTTCATGATCATCATCCACAGCCACAGCCCTATTCCCACTGCTCGGTGTAGGCCGCTAAGCTCTTTTGCTATGCCATCTGCCTCTGTCCTGTGTTAATATCGTCGACCCATCTTGCAGCTGGAAGACCGATGTTCCACTTAACTTCTTAAAAAGAAGAAAAATAGTTAGGTTTTGCAAATTATATGTAGCTCTCGAGTTTGACTCCAGTAAGCAAACTATTTTGTACTATAAAACATATTTATGGAATCTGATATCCGATATAGGTAGGGTTCAAAGAAGCAGAGTAAAGAGTCTAGCTAGACTATAAATTGCAGTTAATTGCTAGGTAGTTCCAAAACTAAATTGAGCCTCTAGGCAATGTAAATTAGTCAGTGTAGGTAGACATAATTAACACCTAGATACATAAATAATCATTATCAGCTTATCGTGTTCCCACTCCTGGGACATAGGCCTTCTCTCAGAGAGAGAAAGAGGAATCATAAGTATCGTTCAAGCACCATGCTGTCCTAGTGTTTTTTGGTGAATGTCATATTTCTTTGAAGTTATGAGGTTCTTGGACATACTGGTTTCTTCACGATATTTTCCTTCAACGTTTTTGAGCGATGCCATCGAAACTGCGAGGCGAGGATGCAACTGGGTGCCGTCAGATTATAATGCGCCAATAAAAGACCTAATTCTGTAAAAATACAGGCGTGTTCAGAACGCTTTGCATAAATGAATATTTGAATTTTAAGTATCTGTTGCGATAATAAGTAGGTACGGTTACTTACCATTTAAAAACAAAATATCTAATAGATATTATTATTATTTTAACCGGTTAATTAGTTTTTTAGTACAATTGTACTTACGTCAAACTTAAAAATAATAATTCTCGCTCTGTTCAATGTTAACTTAACACATACAAATTAATTCTAGTTCTGTTTTATGTTAACATACATACTACTACTACTTATGGAAAATATGTAGATAGCTTTTATTAATCGGCTAATAGTTCGCTAAATTGACAAAGGGCAGGGAACCGGAGTCAGCTGACTCTAGTGGACCCTTGTCATTAATGACTAGGTACCACATTCATAAAGAAACTTTATTTTTCTTATGTATATTTTTTCTTTTATAAATATTAATAATTTTTACAATGGGATCTACCCTGAAGTTGGAAAAAAAACAGTGTCCTCCAACATTCTTTTTATTTAATGTCACTGTTCCGTATCTCGAGTGAATTAGTTTCTTCAAACGTGCTCTATCTTACACCGCATAATCGCTTCATCAGGCGAGGTGACGGTCAAATGCAAGCCTATATAAAGTAAATAATATACATAATTCATCAGATATATCATGAAAATAGAAACTGCCCCACTCTAATGCCTCTGTTTATTTTCATAGTAGTTAGTATAGAAGATGATTCACGGCGATGTAACGTACATTTTATATTATGGTGTGAATCAAATATTGCTCATAGATCTGTATCATCGAACGTACACCGTAAAGAGCCGAGACCTTCCCGTTTTATGTTCATTTTTACGCCCAATTCGTACCAAAACCTAGTCGTAAAAATAGTGATTCAATTCCTAAAATCAGATCGACATGTTTTGAATAATTTTCTTGACTTTTAAATATTTCTACGCAAATAAAACACTCCTAAAAGTTGCTATTTGAATTTTGTATCCGTTCACCGATGATTGCAGATAGCTTGCAACTTTTTTGCATATTCTAAATAAGGATAGTTTAGATCATTATGAATACGTAATAAAATGATTTGTAAGACACAAATCGTTATTATGTATTATGTCTGAAAACTAAAGAAGTGAATAAATATAAGTATTTTCTATGCTGTAGCATAATAAATATAAAAGTAAATAACCAAACATATTTCTTTTCTGGTTGATAATTGATTTTCCAAAGACTTTTGTAATGAAGATTAAGATGTTGACAGATACCGGCAAAGCATTTGAAAAATTGACTTGACTGCTCAATAGTATATTTTAGATCTCTTTGCCGGAAGAGGGTACGGAGGGATTTTGATCGCAGGAGTCCGCGCGATTGATGGTGGTGTGTACATGTACATCCAACTTTCCTCTCTTCCTACGTCGCGGCCTATCGGTAACGTTGAAGTTTAAGGCAAGGCAATATAATACTAAAACGAGAAAACCAGGAAGGCGACTACCAAATCTTCCATTATGACGTAGTGTTTCAACCATAGTTACTCTTGACCCAGTTGGGTAAGTAGGGCAGCGCAGAGGCCGCCCAATCCGCCCGCCCTAGCTCGTTTCACGGCGCTCGGACTATAGCCGGTCTTTTAAACAAAATAATGATTATATTAGTTGTGTCCCGTGGTTTTACTCGCCACCCTACCGTATATTTTTTCGGGTAAAAATGAGCTATGTGCGGCTATGTGCTAATGTAGAGTATAAGCTCCGAAATAATTAAATTAATCGAACTAAAATCTAATTTAGCTTTTTACGTATTTAGTTAATTCGTTGAACCAAAGTCTAACTACCCATATTCTGTGGTCTAACTTTGCCTAAAAAGCTCTGGCTTTAATCCAATGACCGTCAAAATATTTAGTATATTGACAATTGAATTGTAAGATACAGAAAATAAGTTTCACAAATCTTTTAAAATAATCTTATTAATATGTTAACCTAGAAGAATTTTTCAATGACAATTTTCACGAAATTTAATGAGATAGCTTGAAAATTATCAGCTCTTATATAGGGGGGTTCTAAAAATTGGTACTTGTTATTGACCAGTGGCCTTAGTACGAGAACTTGCAAAAAAGTTATCGTTGCGTAAACGATAGAAACGAATGAAAAATTTAGTTTCCTTTCACGTCCGATAGAGGCGCTGTAAATTTTTCATACATTTTGCTATCGTTTCCGTAACGATAACTTTTTTGCAAGTGCTCGTACTAAGGCCAAAGATACTTCTGAATACAATAATAACACATATAATAAAAGCCGGAAAATTTTGCTAAAAAATAAAGCGAGAAATAATATCCGACAAAAGTACTGCTTCTAATTTAATAATGTCTAATCATGTACTGCGGCATTGTACCGTTTATTTTCTCAACCTCCTAATTTTCGTTGCTTTATATGGTATACAATTGTTCACTTAGCAGAGTATAGCTGATTCAAGTAGCCGAACAGCATTGATGTAGGTAATGTTAAAAACATTACTTTTAAATAAACTAGTTACTAGCTGAATCACGCGGTGTTACGCGCGATTTTTTCCAGTTTTTCTGCATTTCTGGAAAGAAAAGCCCTGTACGTCCTCCATCCGTAGTTTTTTTTGTATATTTTAATATAATTACTTTAGACCAACCATATTGCTCTACCGTTACGACTAATTCCTCTAATTACCGTCAATACATAATTACAAGCAACTCTAAACGCGGGCCCCCAATAGGTGCAGTTTGCAAAATCACGCAAACTGCACCTATTCGGGCCCGCGCTTAGAGTTGCCCCACCCTGCATTGTTTTTAGTACCTACAACTTTACTAGTATTATTATGTTCTGTTATCGATATATTTTGTTAAACATGCTTACAGACAAACAAATAGATTTTACAAGTATGTATGTGGTAGCATAGTTTAGCTTGGGACCAATGTCATATTCTTTTAAAGGCATTATTACGAAACACGTTGAATAAATATTGGCTAAGAACTGAAAACTATGTTTGAGTTTAGTTTCGGTGGGATATTTGAACTGTATATGTATGTAAGAATACTGGTGGTAAATATTGAGCAAACTGTAAACAACTTGTTTTAAGCGATTCTGTTTACGTGATGAAAAAAGATGCGTGATCGCAAATCGTATCGGTTTACGTTCGCGTGATTTGCGAACTGCGCTGTTTCAACGCTAAATCGAGCCGCGTTAAGAGTAGCCGTAAGTCTCCTGAGGTCACAAAATAATACCTAAAAAAATAACACTATATGTTGTGTAAAGATATTATTATTTCTAAATAAATACAGGGTTATTGATACTAGGCCTGTGTATATTTTTTTATTACCTCATGAAAAATCTGATCGTTATTGTATTGTATTGGTGTCTCCTTCTATCCGTCGTTCGCAAACGGAACGTTTATCCTGTTTTAATAAAGTAAAAAAGGCTTGCATCCTTATAGCCGTATCAGAGGTATCGAACTTGGCTGACGAACCACCGTCTAAACAGCGGGAAAGAAAGAGTGTGAAAATAATTCCCCTCTCTTTTTCTCTCGATAGTTGACGTGGTTGACGTCAGCCATGTTGACGTGTCTGTTACGGGTGTTATAGCCGTAACAAACGTGTCGAACTTGGCTGACGAACCACCGTCTGACCAACGGGAGAGAAAGAGAGAATATAATTCCCCTCTCTTTTTCTCTCGTTGGATGACGTGGTTGACGTCAGCCATGTTGACGTGTCTGTTATAGCTGTAACAAACATGTCGAATTTGGGTGACGAACCGTTGTCTGACCAACGGCTCTCCCGTAAGAGAAAATTTTCACTTTCTCTGTCTGTTACGGCTCTTACACCACACTAATATTATAAACGCGAAGGTGATTATTTTTCATATAAATATTTGGAGGGCCAGAGTTGTATGGGATACTTTTTATCCCGGAAATATCCCCGGCTCCTGAGGAAATGTCCACGCGGATAAAACCGCATTGACAATCTAGGTGTTAAGTCATACAGAAAGGAAAACATTACGAAGTTGAGTGCTTACCTTCCATAACGGCTTCTCCATTGGGAAGTTGGCAGTTACTGAGAGAAGAAAAAGAAATTGTGGCATAGGATTTTATCTGATTTGATTTAGTACATTTTGAACAATTGATTCAATTACAAGTAAACCTGTACTACCCAACACGCGGCTATCTCGAGAAAATCTCGCTTCCTCCTCTTTGCTGAACGACGTGTCAAATATTTCACTTTTCCTGAAACAGTATCTTCTGAATGACAATCTTGTAATATTCGGTGGTTTAGTAGTCCCCATGATAGTCTCATCTTCAGTGAACGATGTGTAAAAAACGAGAAAGTATGGAATGACTATACTGCGCCCAATCCAACTCCAGACCAGGCAAAAGAAAATCGTTAGTAATATGACTTGACAGAATAAATAGAAGTAGTATGGGAATAGGATCGGGTTTGGAGTTGTTACTTTGGTTATTTTGCATACTATCCACTGTACGAGCATCCAGTAAACCAGGCACTGGTTGGTGCCAGCGCACATGTTGACGCAGCAGTCCCATACTCGTGCGCATAGTATATATGGGAAGCAGAAGACTTCCCACCAGTTGAATCTGAACACATCTTGGGTCGGTGCATGGAATCTCTCTCCTTCGATCTCGTCGCACCTGAATCGCTCTCGACGCTTCTTTGGTTTCCTCTTTGGTGGCATTATTTGTATTATTCTTCTAAGTTAAACTTACAATTTTAGGTGCAGCTATACAAAACACTTAAAATTAATTTGATAGGTTTATAAAATATAGTTATATCACATTATTTATTAAAAAAATAACTATAATAAAAATAAAATGATTTTGGTAATGACTGATGATGCGTGGATGATGCAAAACAATAACCAAAGATAATATAAACCAAATATAAACTAGTCCAACGACATAACGTCAACACCGTCACAAACACTGAAGTGAGAATTTTTTTCGCTCTTTTCTGTGGTCACAAACACAAAAAATTCTCACTTTGGTCACAAACTAAACGAAAAAAAAACTCACTTCAGTGGTCACAAACGATATGACAGTGGCTGTCTAATTTGTTTAATAATAGGAGTGTAGCTCCCCCGCCTTCTATGGGTGCTTAACGATGCAACTCACGTCCATCAGGAGCGTTAAGGCTACCTGTTTTTAAGCGATTCTGTTTAGGTGATGCGAAAAGTTGCGCGACCGCAAAACCATATATCGGCACGTTAATGTTCACGTTCGCGTGATTTTCCGCACTACGTTGTTTTAACGCTGTTTCGAGCCCGGATTAAGAGATAGCCGTAAGAGCCCAAGAGATATTTTTAAAAGTATGCATATCGGATAAGCACTCATAAATGGCCGAATCAAAAGTCTCTAATATCACCTAATATAGTAAGAGAGGCGGCGTTATTAGTAAATTTCCCTATGTTTTTCTAAGGGCAAACGAAAGCTCCACCATCAGATACGAGTCCGTCACAGATGATGATGACTTACCGTATCGTATATACCGTACCGTATACATACCGTCAGGTACCTGGTTAGATCCGCACGTGCGAGGCCCGATTCAGTGTAGCTCCATTTCCGCATGTCGCAGTCCCAGCATTCTATTTCCGCGCCCGGCTCCAATTCGACGTTTTGCCTTCATATTGACACAAGCTAACGTTGCTCGAGTAGGTCTTTCTGACTTATCACTGAAGCAACAGACTATTTGGGCGCGCAGTCTTCAATGATTGACGGCACTGACAACTGAGAGTTACTGTGGGTCGAATGACACGTAAAATTGTAGGTATCAGTTGTTCATCATCAGCCAGGAGACGTCCACTGCTGAACACAGTCCTCCTCTTTAGACCTCCACACTGATCGACTGCCTGCCATCTGCATCCACTGCATGCCCGCGATTCTCACGATGGTGTTGGCTCATCTAGTTGGAGGGAGGCCTACCTACGCTGCGTCTTCCGGGTCGTGGTCTCCACTCAAGAACATTACTGCCCCATCGGTTATCGGTTCTTCGAGCGATGTGGCCTGCCCATTGCCATTTCAACTTGAGAAATTTTAATAGCTATGTCGGTGACTCTGGTTCTTTGGCGAATATCCACGTCTCGGTTATTTTTCCAATATCATGAGGCCATTGGGTGGGTCAAAGCACTGACATTACGACTGACCACTTGTATTTACTTGAAGGGCACATCCTCTCTCTAAGAGAAGGCCTGTGTGCCAGCACTGGGAATATGATAGGCTGCTAATGACTTAAAAAAATGACTCGTATTTACTTACCAGAAGCATTGGAACAAATTGATTTTATTTTCATACCCTTTTTTTTATCTACACTTAACATTAAAAAGAGGTAAATTTTGTATGGATGTTCGAAGCAATCTTCATAACCACTATTAAAAATTTCTTTCGCTGATTGAGTGACATGGGCTATGTTTTGTTAACAATGTGGGCGAAACCATGGGCAAAAGCTTTAAATTCGGGATTAGCGCTCTACAGTAGCAGTTTTGTTTGTTTTATTTTTTGTTGTGTATATGTTAATCGATTTTTTATTCATGTAGACGTTATACAGGTCACCTGTCTCTATCTCTCTCTATCTTCAGTACCTACCTCTGTGTTGCTTGAGTCCTCCGTGTTAAATGTGTGTGCGTAAAAGGAAGCTTCTAACTTTTACCTTGCTTTTACCAATAGCAAAACCAGGAAGTAAATTAGATAAGTTACGTACTTTAAAAATAAATGAGTATGTTGATGTTACTTAAGTAACAACCTAAATAGACAAGCCCGGGCAAAATAAACTTCAGTCACCTTTTGCCACCTATCTCATCCATCAAAACGAGCGAGGGTTACGCATATATTGATTTTCATCCTGTAACATTACTTTATCAAGGTCTTTAGTTCATTATACCTACCTACTCTAAATTATGACCAAGATTATTTTTATTACAATAGAGATAGGTAAATAATACTACCGTCATTTTTACTTCAAGCGTATCTATGTAGTAGTTTAACTATACTATAGGAAGATGACTTATAGAGTCTATCCCGCAATTTTTTAAAGTTCAAACGACTTTTATGTATCGGCTTTCAAATGCCTTACAACAATATACAATATACATATGCGATTGGATTGGAACGCTGACAAACTTTACCTATATAAATGTTATAAATAATATAAAAAAATCACATTTTAGTGTGTTGTTGGGTATGGAAAAACACTTCAATACTTACTTTCGAACTCTATCTATAGTTTGCCTGTATAGACCTACATATAAATTTATTTTCTTGGTGACCGAGGCCAGGAGAGCGGAACGTTGGTCATTCAACTGCGGGATGGGCCGAAGATATTGACACCAGCGCGTTTCGAATAGAGTAGCCAAAAAATAACAAATAACATAGCAATAGCAGATGACATAGCAAGAGGAAGCCGAGGCCGACCAAGCAGTGGAAACAAGTGACCTAGGATCTACTCTACCATTATCACTATGTCCCTTTAAAATTTAACGTTCTATACAGGATCTCGAATAATATGTTTAATTTTAGACCAGCTGAATCCAGTAACACGTCACCGCTGAAGTGGCAGGATGGAGGCAACGGTTTCGCGAAAACACGTCAACAATGTACACGCGTCGGCACCGCATTCTCCACGCGTAAACATAAATAATCGCATGAAATGTGCAACAAGCGAACCCTTCCATAAATAAACTGTGTCATGCACTTGACGGTGAAACAATGCTCTCTGCTTTTTGATGGATTTCACGAAATCATTCAGTGAATCATCACTACGATGAACGCGAGTAGTTATTTATGGCGGATACATTGCCAGTGACCCGTGACCCGATGTCAAAAATGTATGTTTTAACGGGCGAAAATATAGCTCTGAAATTGTTTGTTTGTTTGTTTGCAATGTAATGCACTTTCTATCTCTATGCGAAAATACATAGTCAAAGTTGTTAATAATGATGAGTAGGCACAATGACCTTTCGGCTTAGTACAGGGTATGCGTAACCCTGTATATAATGAGTAACTATTAATACTGAAGAAAAAAAACGGCATCTTTTTATTGCATCTAATAGTTAAACTTTGCAGGCAGGGAATGGACCATTTTGTTTTATAAATATGCAGAGATGCTTGTGAATAAGAAAATATATAAACAAACGGAAGGAAATACAGGCGTTGTTGCTTTTTATAACATAGGGTGTTGAAACTGCAGCGACATTCCGATCGGGTTATTTGTGATGGGTGTGGTGACCCATATAGAATACATTTGCACATCTCCGCTCTGAGCTGGATTTGCCCTAAATTTAGAGTATAATCCAGTGGCGGCATGTTACGAAAGTATGTTTCTGTTTCAGTCAGATGGGAAGGGTTGAACTAAAAGCGATTCACTGATAAATAGCTAAACTGAGATTCTCGACTATTAAGTTCTGTATTATCCATGCAAAGTTTAAAAAAAATATGTTTAAACATTGATGAAAAAATCTGAGAAATAGATGATTGAGAAAATCTATAGAAATTATTAAAAAAAACTACATATAGGAAAATTATTTCGTTTTAATAGACTTTAATACTCGTTATTAAATCTTGTTGTACTTATATACCTACTGGAGATGATGAATGTAGGACCTTCTATAATAATATAGGGTTATGAGCTTAACGTGTAGATACTATTTAGCCGAATGGATATCATTATAGTCAACATTATTGACAATGGGATCAATCCTGAAATCGCGTAAAAAATATCCGTTACAAATAAAAATTTCATTTACATTCAACAAAATGTATGGTACAACTAATGTTTATTCGCGATTTCAGCGCTGGCTTCATGGTCATGAGTAGAATTATTGAGCTCCATCTTCTGAGTACACTCGCTCCAAGCTTAAATAACCCTTTATACTAGGTACCTATCTCTTGTAAATAAATGATATGTATTAGTTTGATAATCTTCTTGAAGCCAACTCATAACAATCAAGACACGGTTGGCTAATGCCCTCAGCTCGCTCGTCATGCGTGGATCCTACGGATTGCCTAACTATGATCTAACCGTGATAAACGAACGGCGACCTTGCACCAAATCAAGGCGGTATACAAACTGCTCTATAATCTTCAATTTAAGACAGATACAACGTATTGTATTTGCATCGTAACATTATTGGGAAGATGATACTTTATTACAAGAAACGGTAGGTAGCCAGGGCGTAGCCAACAGCTGATATTTCTTTCATGATTTCAGGTTTGGCTACTTGATAATGATGGGTACAATGACCTTCCGGTTTAATTCCACAGTTCCGTGTAACCCACTTAGTAGCAATTGAACACATCTCTATGTAGCTTATACCTAGTTCACTTCCTTATTTTCTTCTATTATCGGGCAGTCATTACCATCTGAGAAAAAAAGGAATACAGACCAACAGTGGGCTTTAGAAGTCTCACAAGTGCACCGTTAATGAGGTGTGTGCGTTACTCTCATGTTACTCATGGTTATTGGTTTACACAGTACTTTACATAATATTCTAGTGTATGTGTTAAAAAATAAACGTATGAACTGCCCTTGTAGCTTCACTTAACACTCTGAGATTGATAATGCAAACAGATGTATAATGATTCTTTACATGGTGCTGATATCCTCATACAGGATATAATAAGGGGCGTTAATACGACTGGTTAGCGAGCAGAGCACAAGGAAACCTGCAGGAAATGACTAGATGAATAATGCTAACTCTAGATGCAACAAAATACTCGTACAATGTGCGTCTTAAATTGTTTTTCTACAGAATTTCGAGTTTTAACGAGCGTCTTTCTTCGTTTCAGATAGCTCAAAAAGAAAGTCAAAATGACGGTCGTCACGAATCCCGCCCACACCGAGTCTTCCGACGAGGAAGAAGAAGTGCCATGTGTCAAATTACCAGACAGCGACGCCTGCATCGACTACGGCGGTCTGCAGCTCGACGAAAACGCGCAGCTGTACGACAACGAACGGCAGAGCGACATCGTGTTCGTGGCCGGCATCGGGGAAGACACGTGGCGCTACCCTGGACACCGGCGCGTGCTGGCCGCCACCAGCCCCGTGTTCGCCGCGCTGCTCGCCGCTAAGACCGATGTCATCGTCGTCGACTACGTCGACAAGCGAGGCTTCGAGCAGCTCCTCCGGTATCACTATTGCGAGGCCACACAGCTCAACTCGGTTGCGACCGCGCGATGTTCGCTTGACGCCGCCTACAAATTCTTGTGCCCACCGCTCGCGGAGCGCTGCGCCCGTCGCCTTGACGAGATGCTGGACGCGGGAGTGGCGCTCGAGATCCTGCGCGACCTGCGATACCTGTGCGCGCGGTTGCCAGGCGCCGCGTCCGCGCCGCCGCTACCCGCTCTCTCGGACGATGCGGCTGCGCGCAGCCTGGCGCAGTGTTCGCGCTGGTGCGACTCGCTCGCGCACAACACGCTGCTTGTGCTCGACGACAATGCCGATGCGGCGCTCATGGACGAGAGGCTCGAAGAGCTCCCCTACGAAGACCTCTCACTCATAGTGAGACGTGAGACACTGCGTGTGACGAGCGAGCTCGTACTGGTGGAGGCGCTGTCCCGGTGGGCTACGGCCTTCTGCAAGCGCACTAAGAGAGAGCTGACGTCGCCGAACAAGCGAGCGGCGCTCGGCGCGCTTTCCTACTGCCCGCGGTACCTGCTGCTGTCGGGTGAAGAGTTGGACCGCGCGCTCGGCATGGAGCTGCTGGAGCCGATGGAGCGCGCGCTGGTGATAGCGCGCGCGCGCAAACTGTCGGCGCCGGTGCCAGTGGGCGCCGACCAGGAGAACCTGCTGCGGCGCTGGGCGCGACCGCGACCCACCGAGCCTGCCGCACTGCCCGTGCACCTTAGCGCTCGCAGCCTGCCGCCTGTTGACGAGCCGCGCCCCAGCCGCCTCTGCGGGAGACGACCCAAGCGCATCAAACAACCCAACTTTGAACCCGACGACAAACCTAAAGAAGGTTGCTGCGCCTGTTTCGGTGACGGCCTCTTAAGAGCTCTCATTTGCTTGTTCGACTGAACTGATTCTTATGACTGAAAACCTAAGTGTAATAATGTGTGTATATAAAAATTACAGAATCAAGTAAACTAATGAATGTGTAGCTGGACCTACTTCCTGGACTTATATCTGGTGTAAAAGGAAGAATGCCTTCTTTTGTATTTTTTTATGAAATTCGAAAGGCTATTCTAAGAATTCAGTGAGGATTAAGTTTATATAAGTAAGATTTGTACTATAAGTAGGTATATTTATCTACTTAAATCTCTTATAGAAATTTAGGAATGAAATTTACTTTAGTTAATGTACCTACCTACCTATACCTCTTAACTATAATCTAACCTAAGTTTGTAATGGCTTCACTTTATTTTACTATTGAAAATATGTTGGTGAGAATGGCAGCTAGGCAGGTAATTTGTACCTATGGAATACTAGTTTAGCAAGTTTCTGCATGATCTCATTTCAGACATCATTCACGAACTTTTTTGTACTGTACCTAATTGCTTACCTATGCATATTGATAATGGCTAGGTACTTTTGCGTAAAGCCAAGTTTTTGCGTAATTTATTTATGAAACGATTTTTTGTGATATTTTAATTTTATCAATTTAACATTTTGCGTGTTTTGCTAACGTTTATATTTATTAGACATGCACATATCAAATTGTTTTTATAATTGTATTTATAATGCAATGTTAAAGGATTTTGTGCATAGTTATTTTCAATGTATAGTTTTAATGTATTCTTAGTAGGTAGCAATAGGTATTTTGCAAAGATACTTTTTACCAAAGTTTATGGCTATAGTTTACTTAATTATCGAGAGCTTGCCCACAACCATCGAGAAAGATTCGAGAATACTAAATCAGTTGAAATTTACAGCAATTCTTATGAATAACTACCAACGCACACATTTTTCTGGGGAAGCCATTGTTGATAGAGGTTGTATGGGCAAAAATATGATTGTTGAGAACTCGTTAAATGTGAACTAGTCTCAAATGGCTGCTGTTATTATTTTAGTCAAATTATTTAGCGTTAATTATTTCCTTCCATATTGAAAGATGGATCTATAAATACTAGTCGTATTAATAAGTACATTGTTCTGAGATAACATGGATTTCGATGAGCCCAAGTTTACAGAACGAATTTTATATATCCTAATAATTTAGGTGTAACTATGTAAAACAAGTTCAGTGTCAATGTGTTTGCATATATAACTACTTTAATTGTGCCATATTCAATGTGGTTAGTTTAATTTAAATGGAATTAAAAAGAATGTTATCTTAACCGTTTTGCCCTGAATTTAATGTCGAACATTTTAGAGAGAAGCTCTCATTTTAAAGTCATTGTTTAATGTAGAAAATGCTTTTTATGTAATGAAATTACCTATTTCTAAATGTGTCTTTTTGTGGTTTTTTGAACGAATATGATGATTTGATGTTTATTGCATTTCTAACAGTGCTCTGATGTTAAGATTAATTGTATCATGAAATTGATTGAATAGAATTTGATGTTTCAGCTCTAAGCTGTTTCTGAGTATCCAAATTAAGTGAAAAATATACGATATTCACAATTCGCAATTTTTTTTAATTTTGTCCCAATTAATTTAACTTATTGCTTAGGAATGTAGAGGCCGCACACAAATACTAATAGGTATGTACTTAAAACTTTTTAACGACTAGATACAAAATAATAAATAATAATAAATAAATAAATATGTGGGACATTATTGCACACATGGTCATCTGACCCCAAACTAAGCAAAGCTTGTAATATATAATAAAAATAATTCAATAACATGACTGGTCAATGTCACAAACCAGGAAAAATGCAATAACCTAATAATTCGTAGATAATTTTGACTAATTGCTTACTTTCTGATACAAAAGAACGATTCAATCATCAGAACAATATGAAAATTAGCTATAGGTACATTACCAACAACAAAAGGCATAAATGAGCATGAATAAGTTTCTTTGTCTGGTGACTGTTCTGGTTATATATGAGTGATGTTGGACTGAAACATTTGCTTCTCTTCGAAGATAACCGGTTGCTGAGAGCGGTAAGAGCTTTTCCTTGAATGCAGGCTAAAAGGCTCGTTCTCACTTACAACCACTTCGATTCGATTAATCTTCTCAAACATCCCTGCTAGTGTATTTTCCGCCCGACTCAGATCGTCCCGAAGTCCTAGAACAGTATTTTGAAGCTCAATCAGCGAATCGATTTTTGCGTCAACTTTTTTAAACTTTTCTCGAATCGCGCTGCGTGCGTCTGCAATTTTATCAACTTCTGTTTGTACTCTGGAATTCATCGCCCTTTTGAGCTCCTTGAGTTTCCTTTCGAAGGTGTTGTCTTCGACGCTGTCTCGGCGTTTCTTGTCACCAGTGTTGGTGGAAAGAGTGCGGTACTTATAGCCAGTGCTGCGAGCCGTGTAGCAACTCTTGTGGAATATTTCAGTCATTGTGGTTCACGAAGAGAATGAAATTTGTGGTTGATAATGCTGCTGTTATTTAATTAATTTTATAATTCAAATAGGTACTCAAAATTTAGCTTAATGACATCTTTGGTTTTGATTTTGGCCAAAGAGAATACAATAGAAGATGATGATTTTGGCATATGGAACTTTCTGTCAATTAGAAAGGAGTTCAAAACCAAGGTTCAAATAAAGTTCGAGCTAAAGATTAGATATCATTAAAATTGTATGGTCCAGTCCAGGTCAAGATTCATCATCATCATCAGCCAGATGACGTCCCCTTTGACCTCCACACTGAATGACAGCCTGCCATCTGTATCCACTGGATGCCCGCGACTCTCACAATGTCGTCGGTCCATCTAGTGGAAGGCCTACCTTCGCTGGGTCTTCCGGTTCGTGATCTCCACTTAAGAACCTTTCTTCCCCATTGGTTATTGGTTCTTTGAGCGTTGTGGCCTGCCCATTGCCACATTTTAACAGCTATGTCGGTGACTCTGGTTCTTTGGCGTATATCTATGCACGTTCCAAGATTGGGTCAAGATTTACCAAGGATAGGTATATTCAAGGTGATTCGAGGTTCAATACCTCATGACAGCATTAGCTAAGTTCAAAAAAAGTTCAAGACAAGACTATTTGCCTGGATTAGTCGGTAGTAAGTTTTCACAGATGTAGCAAGCGACGCAAAAAATGCTTGAATGTCGCATACACACCTATAAATTTTACGAATAGTGAAACGTTCACCAAGTGAAGCTTGGTGAAGTTCTACCTAGCAGTGGGTAGGTGTTTCAAAGAAAAGAGTTTAAGATAGTATAAGTTAAGATTTATTAAAGCAAGCGAATGAATTTACAGACAGAGGGTCGTGAGCTCGGAAGGTGATGGCGATAAAAAAAGTGTTGGTCCCTTGTTTGGAGACTTAGCTTGAAGAGCTTGGGGCGCCGGTCGCCGCGTAGCTCGACGCGGCTCGTGGCACGTGGAATGTCAGCTGGGCAGTGTAGCGACGAGACAGCTCCGTCCAAGGTTTTCAGGCGTGGTCAGAGTGTAGTCAGCGCGTCACGTCGCTGTTGTTGGAGACGTGACCGGAGTACGGTCAACGTGGTAGCGAGTAAGGTCCGCACGTCACGACACTGTTGTCAGTATCGTGGCCGTAGTTTAGTAGAGGGTAGGAGCCTGAAAATGCGTCGAAGAACTCCGCATGAGGATCAGTACGGAAGCCGCTCGGCCACGTCGTGTGAGTCCCGTAGAAAAGACGGCAGATCTGACTAGGCGCCCATTATCTCACATGACGTGGTACCGGCGTCAAACACAGTTTTTGATCGGAAGGATCCAAGTTACAGAATGCTTTAAGAGCTTAGAACACACAACGGAACTTACCCGATTGGAGTACGGGGCTACTAGATTTTAATTATAAGTTTAAAAGTTAAGTATGAACGACTTTCACACGGGAATATCGTTGCACAAATGAGCGAGATTTTTAGTTCGGGTTCTATATATAACCTATTCCTTCTAGAAAGAATATGATATTTACATACCCGAATCTTTTAAAAATGCTATTTAATTAAATATTTCCGAGGGTTAGAACAATGATTTTTCGCTTAACGAAATGAAAGTGATTGACATTACGTCAATCACCTTCATCTGTCAACAATGTTTATGTCATAGTAGTGACCTTTTTTATTGGTTAAGTTTGGCTTCTAGCTATGTGCCATTTGCCATGTATTGGAGTCGGTAACGATCATGGAACGTTACATACCCCCTTTTTCAGTTAAGAATTTTTGCTCAAGAAAATTCGCTGACCTCTCTAGCATCCTAGTTATAAAATTGCACCTTCCCCGTCCAGGGCTGAGTCTAATATTTTAACATTAAGTAGGCTCGAGTGCAAAATTAATGTAATCAGGATGCTATGGTCTGAAGTTCCCAATAAGACTTGTGGCGTACTGTGTTAAGAGTCCGGTATCGCTGTATAAATGCTATAGTGGCACCTATACAGACGGCAAGAATACCGGTGGGTTCTTCCTTTTGCTGTTAAGAATGTTAGATACAATACTTAAAAGCAGCAAAATAAAAGAAAAGCTAACAAAATAAGGAACTATTTTGCTAGTTAGTACGTCAAAGAGAGTATAGTAGTGGTATACGAGTATAGGACCATAAGATTGTAGGTAGCGATTTGTAGTCTAGGTGAGCTTAGAGAAGTTATCAGGGTATCGATAGAGTTAAACTATCAGTAAACTATAAGTGTTTAGTTTGCTATAGCTGTGGTGACGACTGACTTGAGTTACCTAGTATGCTAAAGGTTATATTAATTAATATTCGTGTTTTGGGCTTTTTTATGGAGTTCACGAGTACCGCTCCTAGCATTTTAGAGGCTTATTTTTAAAGAGTTTGCAATAACCGCTCTTAGTGTGAAGGCTTTCAGTTTTAGAGTACACTAACCGCCCTATTTCTGATATTTAATAGACATACATAAATAGATATCATACGATATATGTAAATAAAAATATTTCTAAGTATTTTTTTCAAGTCAGGTATTTTTAAATTTTTAGAGTTGCATTATCAAGTTTTAGTTGCAAGATTAATTAGATTTTCTTCAGAGGGAAGCTATAGTGGTAAATTATTTTTTAGTTTGTAGTTAGGATGTAGGTTTTAGCAAGTTTCATTTTCTGTTTCCGTAGTTCCTGCACAGAGTCATCCGAGGAACCACCACGGAGGGCAACCTTATATGCAAGTTCAGCTTTTCGTAGAGACAAAAAGGTATAAATGGGGTACGCCATTTTATATACCTACGTCAAAGAGAGTTTAGAATCTTAGTTTTAAGAGAGATATCGGGTAAGTTTCCGTGAGAGCAAGTTTTACAATAATACAAGTTAGATGTTCCGAGTGTAGGTTGGGTGGTAAGTTTGGTAATTTGAGTTTAAAGAACAAGATTTTAAGATAGGTCGAGTATAAAAGTACTAAATGATTTTAATTATTCTATAATAATAAAAAAAAAACAAGTAAAAAAAATATTATAGTGCGTTTAAGACGCGGACAGAAGGGCGTTACTTCTGAAGGTGTAACCTTGTCTTCCTTAGTCGCCTCTTACGACATGCATGGAAGCTACAGCTGGGTATTCTTACAAATAAGCTCCCGCACCAGCACAGGGCGGGGCCTGTAAAAATCAAGTAAAAAATATTATAGTGCGTTTAAGACGCAGACAGAAGGGCGTTACTTCTGTAGGTGTTACCTTTGTCTTCCTTAGTCGCCTCTTACGACATGCATGGAAGCTACAGCTGGGTATTCTAACAAATAAGCTCCCGCACCAGCACAGGGCTATATTTACCCCTCAGCCTACAGACAGACACAAGGTTACAAAGAAGGAGCCGTGAATATACCACGCCAGAGAGATCAACACCTTTTTAATCAACCTTCCTGCTTAATACCTGGGCGCCACTGAAACGTTCACCAAGTGAAGCTTGGTGAAGTTCTACCTAGCAGTGGGTAGGTGTTTCAAAGAAAAGAGTTTAAGATAGTATAAGTTAAGATTTATTAAAGCAAGCGAATGAATTTACAGACAGAGGGTCGTGAGCTCGGAAGGTGATGGCGATAAAAAAAGTGTTGGTCCCTTGTTTGGAGACTTAGCTTGAAGAGCTTGGGGCGCCGGTCGCCGCGTAGCTCGACGCGGCTCGTGGCACGTGGAATGTCAGCTGGGCAGTGTAGCGACGAGACAGCTCCGTCCAAGGTTTTCAGGCGTGGTCAGAGTGTAGTCAGCGCGTCACGTCGCTGTTGTTGGAGACGTGACCGGAGTACGGTCAACGTGGTAGCGAGTAAGGTCCGCACGTCACGACACTGTTGTCAGTATCGTGGCCGTAGTTTAGTAGAGGGTAGGAGCCTGAAAATGCGTCGAAGAACTCCGCATGAGGATCAGTACGGAAGCCGCTCGGCCACGTCGTGTGAGTCCCGTAGAAAAGACGGCAGATCTGACTAGGCGCCCATTATCTCACATGACGTGGTACCGGCGTCAAACACAGTTTTTGATCGGAAGGATCCAAGTTACAGAATGCTTTAAGAGCTTAGAACACACAACGGAACTTACCCGATTGGAGTACGGGGCTACTAGATTTTAATTATAAGTTTAAAAGTTAAGTATGAACGACTTTCACACGGGAATATCGTTGCACAAATGAGCGAGATTTTTAGTTCGGGTTCTATATATAACCTATTCCTTCTAGAAAGAATATGATATTTACATACCCGAATCTTTTAAAAATGCTATTTAATTAAATATTTCCGAGGGTTAGAACAATGATTTTTCGCTTGACTTGACTTGACTTCTTGAATTTATGGCCTCTGCGACTATGGTGTCACAATTCTGCCAATGTCCGTTTCGTGGCAGTTTTGTAAACGGTATCTTATGACGTTAACTAATAATATGATCGGTGTTATATTCACGAGTCCTCAGTTGATTATTCTAAAACAAAAGAGACAACACAGTTACGACAACACAACTATTAGTAGGATATATAAGGGTATTATAGGATAACATATAATAATGTTAGTACAATCAGCATGTATATGTTATTTAAAGATTACAATCTAATATTATTCATATTTATAAACTTACATAATATAAAGTTAATTAATGGGGAAGAGGTGAGGGTTAGTAAACATTTTAGGGAAGTAGGACGAGGGATACTAGGAGGGAGGATATCATATAAAGAACGTTTTAATTTAGGACAATCGAAAAATATGTGGTCCACGTTTCCTTCGTCCAGACCGCATTCACACAAAGAATTATCCCTGATCCGCAGCTTTGCCAAGAAAACTGGGGTGCAGGAATGTCCGAGGCGCAGGCGACAAATTGTAGAGGTGGTAGTTTTGTTGGCGTTACGAAATTTAGTGAACCATGGGGCTTGAGGTATTTCAGGTTGGATATCACTATAATACTTACCTTTAAATTTTTGGGAAGTTTTCCAGCATCTGGACCAAGTTATATCTAGATGAACTTTAGGCAGAAGGCAGAGGTCATGAGCAAAAACTTTATAATTATCTAGAGACCCTATTTGGGAAGCAGCCTTAGCACAGGCATCCGCATTCTCATTGCCCGGTATCCCGGAGTGACCCGGTATCCACGCAAGGACAACTCGGACCCCAGCACAGTGACACTCATAAAGTTGTAGTCTAATTTGAAGGATAAGGGGGAAACGGGATGAGGAGCGGAAGGGGCTGGATAAAATAGATTGGAGACAGCTTTTCGAATCTGAGAAGATGATGGTGTTATTTAGATTATGGGACTTAACAAATTGAATAGCTTCCAGGAGGGCAAGGGCCTCCCCTGTGAAGACAGAAGAGAGGGAGGGAGATTTGAAACTCAAGCAAATTTTGGAGGCTGGTATCCACACTGCTGCACCCACAACACTATTGTGTGACAACTTAGAGGCATCCGTGAATATAAGGTGCCAACCACTAAATTCAGAATTTATGCGTTCGCTGAATATCCTTTTTGAATTATTATCATCCTTATTTATACCAAAGTGAAGTAAGATGTTAGGTTTAAATACTAGAGCCTCGTAAGGGGTCAAATAAAGAGGGTTAGAAGGAAATTGGGCTATGGGGTCAGGCAATTTTGAAAGTTTGGTAAAGCTATAGAGCAGACATGGAATATTATCCGAGCACTGTGGACCATATAGGCGAGAAAGAATATTTAGTTTTGGCAGGAGAGGGTGGCTGGTGTTTTGAATGAGTTTATAAAGAAATCTATCTGAAAGGAATTGTTGTCGCAAAATTAAGGGGGCTTCGCCACATTCAACCTGCATTGCATTGATGGGGGAAGATTTCATAGCGCCCAGAATGATACGCAAGCATTTCGATTGAATTTTGGAGATTTGGTTCTGGCCTGCTTTGTTGCAAGTGTTAAGAAGAAATGATCCATAATCAATGTGGCTTCTAACAATTGCATTATACAGTAACTTTTGAGAATAAGGATGAGAGCCCCACCAAACGCCAGAAAGAGATCTTAAAACATTAACGTTTCTTTCACATTTCTGCGAGACATAGTCGAAGTGTTGGTTGCCTGATAATCTGGAGTCAAATTCCAAACCTAAAAATTTTGTGTGGTTGGTCTGCGGAATCACCTCTTTATCAATATGTAAATTAACAGATGGAATTGTTCTTTTTTTGGAGAAGACTACCACTGAGCTTTTAGAAGTAGATAATGACATTCCATGTTCAAACAGCCAGTCGCTTAGATATGTAAGAGCCGAGTCTAATCTAGTTGTTACTTCCTCTAAGGAATCTGCGTAAGAGTACAGCGCTATGTCATCTGCATATTGTAACACACTGCAGAATGGATTCACACAGCTCTCGAGGTCATAAGTGTACAGGCTGTATAGTAGATTTTTCGCTTAACGAAATGAAAGTGATTGACATTACGTCAATCACCTTCATCTGTCAACAATGTTTATGTCATAGTAGTGACCTTTTTTATTGGTTAAGTTTGGCTTCTAGCTATGTGCCATTTGCCATGTATTGGAGTCGGTAACGATCATGGAACGTTACAATAGATATAGTAGCATAAGAAAGGAATAACCAAGAGTTAAGTTAGTACTTAGTTAAGTTATTATAACACCTATTCTTGTAAAGCCCCAGATTATGTTAGGGATAAAAGCTCGCATCAGCAAAGGGTTTTAGCCGGGAAGAGTCCGGCACTGTCTGGATGGATCCTTCCCAGACGTCCATGCGGATTTTCTAAAGCGGCCCTATAAAATAAAATAAACAATTGTTTGGTTGCTGAATTACAGCAAAGGAACATACCTTTTGATAAGGATATTTTGTACTTTTAGGTAGTTGATTGAATCAGGTACTTTTAGGTAGATACTATCAAGGTACTACAAACTTGCGCTACCTTGACAGTTGCTTTCTGGCACCACTTCATTCAAAAAGTATTTAAGCGCCATCTATGTGCGATTTCCTGTGACACGTAGTAACCTAGTTCGCTTTTCATTGTTTTCATTTCGATAAAAGCTGTGGACCTTGATCGTCAGTACAAAAACCCACCGCGAGAGGGTCAAAACAGTGCTCAGGCTGAAAATGCAGTATCTCATAGGTTTGATTCCGTTTACGATAGAGGGAGGTAGTTGTAATATAATTTGGAGTGAGGTCAAAGTCAAACATTAAAACAAGGTCTAATATACCGGGAGTGACACATGCCTACGTCACTGTCCAGTTGCCACTGCATTGCAACAAACACAGTAATCACGAGAACAAATCTGTTAATAAATCTATGAAATAAAATACAAAAAGCACTTCAATGGTCATTTCAAAGCGAAACAAACATCGATGACGTAGGCTTGTGTCACCCACGTGACCTTTGCGTCTCGGAATAGCATGCCTGATTATAACATTATTATTCGATGACATTAAATGTTTTGATGTGAAACATCTATTGGCGTGCCTTCGCAGTAAATCCGCCTCGTATGCCGTGACGGTATATTACGTTCAACATTATTACGCTCTCTTATGCTGTCATGTTTCACTTTTCGCATTTAATCATAACAATAATATATATCGTCTGGAGGTGGAAACAGCAAGAGCTAAGATTCTAAGCTCCAGGGTGAAAAGACATAACGCCACAAGTAGCGTTTAGTGAAAGTGCAGCACACCTCTCGACACTCTAAGGTCCCTAAGCCACCCACACCAATGTTGTCCCTCCGGCACCAATATAAGGCAGCCTTTATGTACGCCTCTCATTGTTGGCTTTGGCCCCATTGATGCCATATAAAGGACTGGGTTTGTCACGAGAAACGAATATAAAATAAATAATAATATTAAATAGTATGACTAAATAAATATAAATGAAAAGTAGGTACGTACACCTTATGTTATGTCTCGATTTATTTTTAATAGCTTCATAAAATAGCTGAACAATAGTGGTCAATAAAAGCGCACAAACAATACAAATCGTAATTTGAAAAGAGATCTATTCATGAGGCACTTGAGAACGCTGGACCAAAAAAAAATGGGTAGCTGAAAAAAATGGTTAAAAACAATAATTCTGCAATATTCGAAATCGACAATAGCAAACAAAAAATTGCCATTGTCCATTCGCAACAAAAGAGCAGCAGGTTGGGTCTGGGAGTCCATTATTTCGAGATAAATTTATTTTTGATGAAGTGCAAAAGTCGTGGCAGTTCTTTTGACAGTTTTTCGGTAAAATTTGTGATTTGGACACAATGTGGGCACAATGGTGCGTGAAGGGTTTGCCGCACATGGGCCCAATATGCTCTTTGTGCTTTGTAGACTGCGACAAAATTAATGAATGTGTGAGAAACTCACGTTTGCATCGCTTTTTTGTAACAGTTCTTAATAGTTCTCACATAAAGATGATTTAGTAAAATAGTTTATTTTTAACCGACTTCAGGAGGGAGAGGTTCTTAATTAAAACGGTA
Source organism: Agriopis leucophaearia (assembly GCA_949125355.1). NCBI lineage: Eukaryota > Metazoa > Arthropoda > Insecta > Lepidoptera > Geometridae > Agriopis > Agriopis leucophaearia. The sequence goes on along the minus strand of OX421273.1, from coordinate 6,505,732 downwards.
TTTTTGTAATGTTCGCTGATTAGGTACTCCGTCATAAATGAACTGACTTATCTACGTAGTTTTTTATACGTAAAGATAGCTCTCGACGTGGCACAAAAAAAACCGGCCAAGTGCGAGTCGGACTCGCGCACGAAAGGTTCCGTACCATTATCTATAAAAACGGCAAAAATACCCGTTTTTTTGTTTGGGAGCCCCCCTTAAATATTAATTTTATTTTAATTTAATAATTGATTTTTAAAGTGAATATATTAACTAAATATTCTGTGAATATTTCAAGCGTCTACCTCTTGCCGTTATCAAAATCGAGCGAAACCGAGCAAAAAAATCACGTTTGTTGTATGGAAGCCCCCTTAAATATTTATTTTATTCTATTTTTTAGTATTTGTTGTAATAGCGGGAACGGAAATACATCATCTGTGAAAGTTTCAACTGTCTAACTATCACGGTTCATGAGATACAGCCTGGTGACGGACGGACGGACAGACGGACGGACGGACAGAGAAGCCTTAGTAATAGGGTCCCGTTTTACTCTTTGGGTACGGAACCCTAAAAATGACATTGGCTCAATAGTTTTTTAATCAGCACAAACAATTTAGGAATAATTTTGTGTTAGAGCGCCTGTTGCTTTGGCAATATCAAAAATGTTATTCGAGCTACTACTTGTATTTTGAAGGTGTTTTAAATAGATAATTATTATGTTCCTTAACATATTTTTATGGTTCCATATCAAAAGACGAAAACGGGACCCTATTACTAATCCTACATCGTCTGTCTGTCTGTCTGCCGTCCGTCCGTCTGTCAGTATCTTTCGAATCATATAAGATAGATTGAAATTTTCTCAGTATATGTAATGTTACGGCGGATTACCTAAGAAATAACAATAAAGTCAAAAGGTTTAAACTAAAGGGCACCCCCGTGCAACAAACGTATTTTTGTATTGCTCTAGTGTAAAAAACAGTAATACGTACAAGCGTCAAACTTGGATGATTATAGTAGGTACACATACTAGGAGTTGGTACAAGTATTCACAGGCCATGGTGGATTTGCGCAGTATCTTCATAGATTTAAAATCAAGCCCTCACCTGGTTGTATCTGTGATCCGGAGGAAGATGAAAGCAGCATCCATGCCATTGTTGATTGCGCTATATACATATTGAAACGAACATTTCTGGAAATAGAATTCGGAAGAGATATAAAACGGGATAATTTGAATGAGTGGCTGCAAAGTGATGGTAGGGACAGTTTCTTAGAATTTTGTAAATACGTAACCAAAAAATGCAATAAAAGAAATAAGTAAAGAGTGAAAGTAGAAATTAGTAAGATTAAAACAGAACAGAAAACAAAAACCAGAATAATAAAGACGATATAATACATAATTATGTGCAAGTATGCTTATATATTTCAAAATATAAATATACATAAATATGATGTAATGGTAAAATATATATATATATATATATAATAATTGACTGTGAAAACTATATGTAAGATATATTTTTGAATATATTACTTACATATAGACCTTTGCTTGTACAGTAGAATAAATAAACTTGATATGTATAAATAATAGAAATATAACTTATGTACAACATGCTCTAAAAAATAAATAGAAAAATGTTAAGAGATGCAAATATAATGTTAATATTTGCACTCTTTCTAACCCTAAGCTGTTAAACTGCCATAAATGAATGCAAGCATGTTAAACCATGCTAACTTCATTTTTGATATATTTATTATGTGATAATGAGCTATATCAATTAAGAAAGCTACACAATAACGGCAAAAAAAAAAAAAGGTTTGACTTATGTGAAGTGTATTGTACTGTACCAATTTAGGTATATTTATATAGATAATATTAAAAAAAAAAAAAAAAAAACACACAAAAAATATATATATATGTATATATATTAAAATATATATATATATATAACTAACTACTAACAATATCTACTTTATTAACCCTATCTATTCATGTTATATTATTCTGATAATATTGCATCATTATGGCTACCTAATCTGGCTAAATTAATGTTAACAATACAGAAAACTGCGTAAGCAATAAGTTCAGCTTGACAATGTCCCCGGCTTATGTTGGGGGAAGTACAGGTGGAACAACAACAAAAAAAAAAACAAAAAAAAAAAGTACACATACTAAATTATTACAACAAATAATAAATAATGGCTTAGTGCGAGTCGGTGATAAATTTCTGTTCATTATTCGGTTACTTGGACGACCTTATTATATTTTTCACCGAATATAAATAGCATATTTTACTAATTTTGAAGTCGGTTTTTTTTTAAATTGTTTATTAGGTATTTTTTTTGTGGTGGTACGGAACCTTCAGTGCACGAGCCCGACTCACACTTGGCCAGTTTTTGTTTTACAAGTGCTTGTATTAATTAAACAATATATGTACAAGCTAATAACATTATAACCTAAACTACTTGACCTATTATACAACAACTGTAAGACTGCCCATAGATCGTAGAAGGTCTAAAGATAATCCAAATGCTTAAGCCTGAGTACTCAGCATGACTCAGAGCGTACTCAGCATGCTGGCGGCAGAAACATGCCAGCATTTTAGTCACGTGCTTTGAAAAAGTAGTAGTAGTAGGTAATCCAAAGTATCTTATGTAGCTTTCAGCTTTGAAGAGTAATCCAAAAACAACAGAACACGCCGCGCACATCAAACGAAGCCTTCATTTTACAATTCTTAAACTTTCTATTGCCTTGTAAGTGGTAATTTAATCTGTAAGATAGAAATTATCCGTATCTATTTGTGTCTCAGCACACCCACTCAGGCTTTTGTCGTTGAGAGTTTTGCAGATCAAACGGTCATGGTACTGGGAACTCTCGGCAGGTACCCAGAAAACAACAATGGAACCGATGACGTTCCGCTTGTCACTTTTAGAGCAGTATTCAATTTACAAAAAGCATACACCGTACCTATTCAATATTCTCATCCCTTTCAAAATTAAGCGCCACCTCTCGAGATACTATTGGCATTTTTTTGTCCAAAAACGTAAATTCGTAGTAAATTTTTAGAAACAGGTCCAAGTCGAGAACAGGTAACGTTTTTTTCTTCGAATGTGGGTTTTTCCATTTCGATGGGTCTTCCTCAATCTCAACTACAGGTAGGTCGATTTGCGTAAATTATTCATGAGAGTAGAGCAAGGAATAAAAGAAAAAAAAAACTACATTTGATGATATGGAACTTATATTAAGCAATGTTTTAATCTATCAGAAATCAGAAAAGTTTATTCATGGTATCACAGTTGTTCACTACTGGGGCCTTACCCCTAGCTTCACTTTTGCGAGCCAACTTTTAGTACGTACCTGATAGGTAGGTACCTAAAATTAACCAACTCATTTAAGCTGCATCGTTTAAAATCGTCTAACTTGAATGGACGAAAATCCGTTTTACTATGCGTGTGTGCGTGAAAATAGCAAAGCTTGGCGGCTATCAAACAACTACCGCTTATCATAGTTGATGGTACCGTTTAGACAAATAACACCTATGCGGGTCAACTTTTCGAGCTAGGGGTAAGGACCCTGTTATATGATTATTTACAGGATATTTAGTCTTCCCGTGAACATGGTGGATGTATAACTTCTACCTTCATCAGTTTAGGAAATAATAGGTCATATTTTGGAAGGAATCGGTTTTAGAAGGCAAGACTCAGCAGGACAAGTTTGTCAAAAAAGTAGAAAACATACTTTTAGTAGGAACATAAATTCATTTTTATTTTATTTAAATAAAAACTAATTATAGATACTTGCCGAACCAAAATGTACAGTGAACCTTACTATATTACCCGACTAAAGCAACGAAATAAATTTAGATTAAAAAAACTATATTACCTGCCTATATTTACGTCTTCTATGAATATTCTTCTCTATGCTAAGGTTGCCTGCAAGAGATCGCTCATAACCGGGTGCAGCGACTTCGCTCGCGCATTGTATGTTTTTGTAATGATATGACTTGACTTTGGAAAAATGATTTCGGTCATTTAACGACATTAGGTAATTACGTTTCATAATTATATGTAGAACTTAATGTTTTAATATTTTTATAATGACACCTTTGTGGACATAATAAAAAATTATAAACAAAAATTTGTTACAGAATGACCGAAACATATTTTTCAAAAGTAGACAGTAATTTTATGTTTTAAAAAAAACATTCTAATTCGTGAGTAAGATAGCGGCGCGCCATAGGTAATGAAAGTGTATCTCTGGAGAATAGCAGCGTTTTACCTGAAATAAAACGCATATTAAAATACTTACCTAACTGGAAGCTTTATATTGAGAGAGCATTACTATTTCCGTCGGTTTACCAGCGTTTGACGTCCTTTTTATCCTGTTGTAACCGGAACTCGGCAGGTGGCGCCACCGTAGCAGCTGCGCGCCATTTTATTTTCTTGAAATACTGCGCGCTCTTTGGAATCATTGGCTCAGTTTCCACCAGGCAGAAATTAAAGTGTAAGCTTCCAGTTAGGTAAGTATTTTAATATGCGTTTTATTTCAGGTAAAACGCTGCTATTAAATAACTTGACCGTAACTGGAAGCTTTATATTGAGAGCCTGTTTGTTTTCGCCTGGTGGCGCCACCTATAGTAGGGATTTTTATTATAATGTTAAATTTTAATCATAAAATCTAACGCCAATGTGAGCCTTGTTAATAAATATATATACTTGAGGTCCTCAAGCAATTGCTTTATTGTATGATTACGATAAGTGAATTAATAATTAATTAATAATTATTAATAATTAATAAGTGAATAAACGAATAAATAGTAACGGCATTACTATAAATGTTTTCCCAGTACAGGGGCCTTACGACTAACTCTTAACGCGGACTTGAATTAGCCCTGAAACAGCGCAGTTCGCAAAATCACGTAAACTTGAACCTTAAAGCGCCGAGATATGGTTTGCGAGCGCGCAACATTTCTAATCACTTAACCAGAATCTCTTAAATCAGGTAGTCATAAGACCACCCACAGATTTGATTTAAGTAACTGTATCGAGAAATAACACCGTTATTAATCTTGGGCATAAAGCAAGTTATCGTGGTTATTCGGATAGAAAAGCAAAAGTTATCGCCGTTGGTAAAAACATACACATCAATATTTTAGTTATTAAGTAATAAAACTAGAAACAATGCAATTGTTTTCCCTGATCAACTGACTGTAAAAATTGTTAGTCACATAATGTTTTTATACATCAATACACATACACGTCACATTGCATGATATGTTGACATTTGACATAATTATTTCATTAGGTTATTCTTCACATAATTTATGAAACATTTTTTCTGATCAACAGATATCTCATAGCAAGATGTTGTCTACCGAAACAGAGTTGAGTTATAAATATATCGGTCTATTCTTAATTCATTATCTTAGCTACAACATTTTTATTCAGCGAGAGTCTTTTCAGTTGGTACAAAAAGAATTTGTTTGATATACTCGTAAGTAATAGGTAACTATTAGAATATAGATAAAGAAATTATACATTGCGAGGTTAACTGACTTGATGTTTCAGACTTGCAATGAAATGAGATGAGAGCGCTCATTCTTCTTGTAATATCATAATAATTAATGAATGCGCTAAGGACCAGTACAATTTATGGTTATTTTAGCGAGTAAAATCCATTATTCGTAATTTTAGAAAAACTTACGGCAATGTTTATGTTCACTTATTTGGTTTACCCTTACGTTGCTAAACTTCGAGAATTATGTTCTTGACTTTCGGATTTGTGTCCGGGCGACGTGTGAACATGACGTATGACAGTTTATTATGTGGTTAAAGATATTTACTATTCTCATAAGGAAATACATTTCACTTACACGAGAATATAACTTAAATATAAAATAAATATTGTTCTCGTCGTACATTAGAGGGTAGGTAAAACTATATTTTCAATATCGGGCGCTCTGTTCGCTAAACACGGCCAGCACGGCGTGGGCGGCGGCGACCAGTCACTCACGGGCTTGCTAAATGTAAACATGATGTGGATCGAGCGTGCCTGGAAGTGGCTGAGCGTACTTTGCACATGGTTTAGAATGAACGGAGCATAATGCGTCACGAAATACTGAGTGCGCGTGCAATAGTGCTTGACAATCTTTTATTTCATCATAGTAAATCACTACATATTATAAAACAAAGTCGCTTCCCTCTGTCTATCCCTACGTATGCTTAGATCCTTAAAACTACGCAACGGATTTTGATGCCGTTTTCACTGTCAGGTAGATAATTTTTCACGGAAGGTTTATATATATAATAAAACATATACCCGTGCGAAGCCGGGGCGTGTCGCTAGTATATACATGAATTGTATATACTGTATATTACATGAACTGTAGTGAACAATGCTACCACTGTGATTACCCATTTCGCAACCACTATTTTCTAACTAAGCCAGCAGCTAGTGCAATGTAGATATTGTGCCAGAGACCATTGCAACAAATAAGCTAAGTTTGATCCCCGTCTGCTCGGAAGTTCTTCGGTGGTAATAAAAAGGTTTTGAGTCAATTACCGTTTCAGCAGCTAGACTCGTTACGAATTTTGTGTTTCCATTACAGTGCAAAAACATTCTCATTGTGGAACAACAAATATAACAATATTTAGGAGCCCTACTAATCTTTGTAACTTTGTCTTTATTCTAGGCTGGAGTATATTTCAAAATTTAAGGTTTACCCTATTTTCACATTGCATAGTATGCGTTCATCGTGAACGTACGATTTATTGTATTAAATGTGGCGGTGGGCACACAATATATATCAGCGGGTGCAACAGCGACTGGGCCACACACCCACTTTTTAAATTTAAATTATACTAGACTTCACTCACGCAATTGAGCTGAATATTTAAGTTTATATATTCAACCACACTTGGTAGATTTTATCAAGGAGTGAACATGCGTATGCGGCTTCTCCTTGAATTGAATAAAATACCTACAGTTTAGAAATATAATATAAACATTTTCGAACTGTAGAAATACACATTCGATAGTATAATTAACAATAAGTACATTGAGCGGCTTAATTGCCTAAGCTAATCTCTTTTAGCTTGCTTTGGCTGTCAACGTTTTTATTACATTTGGGCTACCCAATTTGTAAGAATTGAATTGGTTTTTGGGGCTCTGTTTAACTGAGTAACAGATACATTGTCTTGGCCATAAATGAGAAAAAACAATAAATGATTTACCTTTTAAGCTAGTACGCTCCTTGAGAACGCATTATTGGACATCAAACAGTCCAAGTAGGGGTAAAAATAGCTTGAAAATTCCTTTCATAATAATATTCTTGATATTACAAGAAGATTAATTATAATGGCACTTAAATTTACTGGTGCTCCCATTGCCTTCCATTGTTGGATAGCAAAACCTATCTCACTTTTTAGCTGACCTTAATGCCCACACCTTGGGGTGGCGATTACGAGTATTTGTGCCAATGAGCGACAAAATGACAATACGAAAAGGTCTTGCCTGTAGTAACATAATTATTTTCTATGTATATGAATACTATTCATACTAGGCGGTACATACGCTTCGCGGAGATTGAGAATCTTCGTTGTGCGTCCTAAAATTCACTTTATTTCATAATTTTGTTGTGAAAGTACCATTTTCCATTAGTCTCTGAAATGAATTGTGTTCAAAAAGACAGGCACATAATGAAATGGCGGCTTCTTACTAGCATGCGCGTACATGCTGTATTTATTGCTGAATTCAATACAATAGAAGTGAAACAGAATTAACGATTGACAGGCTTCAGAGAAACCTAAAATACTTATAACATGGTCGCGAGCCGCTGTTGTGAAACTACCCTTTCCATTACAATAGTGAAATGAATGTTGCATCGATTGCTCGATTCAATAAAAGATGGTAGTTTACAACACAATATACACCCCGCGAGGGTTGTTTGTTAACAACACACGAGTGCATGTGTATCAATTTCCTTATTCAATGTAAGGTTGCAGTTTACAGCAGGACATTCACCCCGCGAGGGTGGTTTCATGGTTTGCTATAAGCTCATAAATGCAAATGTATCGATTGCTTGCTTCATGCAAGATGGTAGTGAGCAATTTGTCATTTACCCCATCAAGGTGCGATTGCCTTGTGCAACGTAAGATTATTGTTTGCAAAATAATTTGAGTTTACAACACAATAGACACCCCGCGAGGGTGGTTTGTTAACATCACATGAGTGCATGTGTGTCAGTTTCCTAATTCAATGTAAGATTGCAGTCTACAACATGACATTCACCCCGTGAGAGTGAGATTGCATGGTTCAACGTAAGATTGACGTTGCAAAATAATTTTCACACTGTGTGGAGTGGTTTATTACAAGCATGCGAGTGCATGTTGTTACGATTGTATTACTAAATGTGAGATGATAATTCGTAAAAAGACTTTCACGCCGTGAGGCTACAAGTATCCAGGTGCATGCTTCTTTGTAAGTTAGCAGAAGGACATTCAAACTCGAGGGTATTATTGTTACTAGCATTAAATTGCTAAATTTCGAATTGAAGTATTTGTATTGAAAAGGAAAGACACTACATATTTCGATTAAAAACTGAAAATACTTGTAAATATCATTGCTTGTGTAAAGATTTTCACAAAAAAGAAGCAAGTTAGCACGTAAAGGAACCGTTGGCTTTGAACATCTCTTTGCACCACGCGAGAGGCGTTGGTTAGTATAGTTTTTATTGTAATAATACGTATCTTACAAAATGTTTGTCATGACAACAGCAGTTACGAATGTCTTTATAACAAAAACGTTTTACTTAAGTATTCGAAAATGCCACAGTAGCATTTTTCAGCGTACTTGCTAGGTGATAAGGTCTCATGTTTTTCCCTTATCGTTTGTTTGTAGTCTGTGAAACGGAGTATATTATATCTCACGTCAGACTAAGAGTTACACCTAGACGCTGAACACAAGTATGGTCTTAAACTTTTCTGAAATAAAACTTAAATTAACTTATAGTATAGGTGTATCAAATAAATTCTTCATTTTTCAATGTTCATACTCGAGTTATTTGTATGACTCGTAGTCTTAAATGATTGATACACTGTTACACATGCATTATCGAAATGGTTCGAGTAAAAATGTTTGCAGAACTCACCCATTTCCTCCAATAGTTTCGCCATCCATGTTTGGCTGGCAACAGCACGTCTTGAGGTCGAGACGTTCTTACTAATTACTGGAAAGAAAGCCATGTTAGATGGGAAATATACTTATTTAAAATTCTTCGACGTTATTAACACTGGTATAAGGCTTGATAGCCTTTTAGCTAAATTTCAAATATAAATCGAACGGCAAAAGCCGTTAAAAAGAAATATTACAATTTTACACAAAATAATTTTTTATGCGGGTACAGCATAAAATTCAATTTATACTTATTATATTATTAGTTAGATAATACTACACCACTTTTTATTGTAATATTGCGTATCACTTGCAACACGAGTAGAGCCCAGCTAGGGCTGCTACGGAGATGTTGCTTCGACGAAAATTGAAACGCCAATGATTCCAAAGAGCGCGCAGTATTTCAAGAAAATAAAATGGCGCGCAGCTGCTACGGTGGCGCCACCTGCCGAGTTCCGGTTACAACAGGATAAAAAGGACGTCAAACGCTGGTAAACCGACGGAAATAGTAATGCTCTCTCAATATAAAGCTTCCAGTTACGGTCAAGTTATTTAATAATTATATTTTATGCAAAACCTGCGTAGTAGCTTTACGTATAGTCTAAGACCCGATTAACAACGACCTTCACGAGTGACCTTCATCCATCTGTTCAGTCGATGTTTAAAAAAAAAATTATGTAAAAAATACATCGCGACTATCGCGAGTGGGTTGGGTAAAATAGAAAAAAATCTTTGATATTCTGTTATTAAACAAAATAGACACATTAACGTTTTTTTAAATTGACATTAGAACATGGTTGTATTGACATGAATACTTTATATCATACGAGTGTTTCTACCTACTTAAGTATTCCGTCGCGGGGTCGATCGAACAGGCACGTTCTTCTATCTTGTCGTGTCCTGCTACCTACTGAACATTCCGAGACAGTAATCTGACACCACTCTGTCGGGGAATAAGGAAAAATGTTGGAACGCTATTCAGTGTTGCCTCATATGACTCTTGTTAATTATTTTGTTACTTTTGTAGTTTTTTTTCGGACCCTCACAAAATCTTACAAAAGGCAAGTGACTTTTTTGTATAGCATGATTTCTATTTTGTTTCATCATCAGTCCAAAGAGGTTCACTGCTGAAAATGGGCATTAGAACCCCACACTGAACGACAGCTTGCCATCTGCATCCACTGGATGCCCGCGACTCTAAAAGATGTCGCCGGTCTACCCAGTGGGAGGCCTATACCTGTTTACCTACCTTAACTAAAATAATATACGTACCTATACCTTATGTAGGTTACGATTAGTAAACAAACGATTGATTGAAAAAACGCAGGTAATTTTAATCCTGTCAGATTAGTTTAGTGAGTTGTATGATAGATTCGACGCCATTGTTTACCTACAGTTGGAAATGAAAGGTTCGTATAAAAATATATTGGATGGCGCGCGTATTGCAATAATAGTAAGTGGGTGGACGGGTAGGTATGACTGTACATATATTATAATCACCAGGAAATAATACACAGCTCGTTATCCTACTTTAAAAATCATCACTGTCATCTAATAATTCGTGAATTAACTCATTTTATTTCCAATCTAACTGGCAACACAAATGTTGATAGTACGCTCCGGGAGTCAATTTATTGGCGTCACAGATCGGAGCACTCATAAAAAACGTATCTTTTTACTTTTTATGCGGCATTGTCCGACACTAGGCCTCGTATTTAAATTAACTGACGCGTCTAATAAAAGGAACACGAAATTAGAATGTTGGTTATTTATGGACCTTTCTGTTTACCACCGCACATTATCGCGTCGTACCGTACTTAATTGTTAAGATATTTTAATACTCTGTTTGGTACGATACGATAATTTTGGAAACGTTGAGCTTACCGAGCATAATACATTATTACGAACTTATTTTTATATTATACACGTATAATATGGATATTGGGCAGGGCGTGGCTGTACGCTACATGCAAGTTATATTCTCTATGAAAAGTTTTCATACATTTTACCTACAATGCATGTCAATTATAAAAAGTAGGTAGGTATTTCGCACCTTTTGTTTACTACACCGTGTAGTGACTAAGTGCTAAAAGGTTTTTCACTTTAGATATCAGTGGCGTCGTATTCACCGGAGTAAACAATAGCGCCGAGTCGCCTCGCTGGCGCCACCAGTATTACTCCACATCAATGGACACGTCTCTCACAGATACATGAACATATATTGAGAATATTTTATAGCATATCTTTGTTTTTCTGTAGACTGCCAAGAGGCGAGATTATTTAAGAATTCCGGATTTTAGGTCCAAGATAAGTAGGTGCGTTCTCCGGCATTCAGTAGTGCCTAGCTGCAGCATTCCCGTGGACTATACGTGACGTTAATTCACGGCGTAACAGGTCTAATTGGTCGTTTTTCACTGGCCGCGCCGACTACGGAAAGGGAGCAAAAAGTGGGTCCGTCGCGGAATGCGTCCGGTTGAATAACCAGCCGTCTACGCGCCGGCGGGCGACGACGCCGCGACGTCCACGCTATAAACAAAGATGCTATTGCGTAAAAATACGCCATACGCCATCGCGAGCGTACCACATCGCAGTGATTTATTTATCGCCTGAGCACTCTTCCTCCGCACAGTGGCTACATTTACGTTGGTGCTCGTTTATTTTTTCTCGGATTATCGGAGTCGCGCCAAGAATGTTGAAATCATTCAGGCCAGTAAGTGGGCAGAGGAATTTGCCATTCATATCGCTGATGCCGTCAGAATAACAAAGTGGTATTCGGGACGAGGGATTTGCGGTTCTGCTGCCTGAAACAATGCAAAAATAAACAATTAATTAACTTCTCAAGCTGGCATAAAGGCTCAAAAATCTTTAGATGAGGTTTCCCAAGCTTCCTTTTGTTGAGCCTCCCTGGATTGTAAATCATATTTTCACCACTTTATTTTTTCATTCCAAATAAATGCACATTATTTTAACGACTTTGATTAAGTTAACAAACATAAAAAAACTAAATAATGTATTATAATTAGAGTACTAATGAGATATTTTAGCTTGCATGCTATGTATCAGTTGATTAATTCTTAGTTCAGTTTTCGCCAGAGTTTTCGTAAAGTGACGAAGCTGCGTTATCAAACAGTAAACGACACGAAACGAGTCAATGAATGTGATATTGTGATGTTTAATTTACGCGCCAAATTAATTTTTCTTTCGAAAATGCAAATCTCTACGCCCCCCTTGGGGGGTGCATGCGCCTCCCTGGTTGGGAACTCCTGCTCCTGATGTACCGAGTACAATCTGATCACAAGAACTATTCTGCGCAGCTGTATGCGAGATGAAGATAAGCCTTGAGGACTGTTTTAAACTATCACGGTTGTTCACTAAAGTTAAATGATTATTTACGGGGTCTTCCCGTGAACATGGTGCATGTAACTGCGCCGAAATATCGGGAGCTCCTTCCACAACGTTACCACGGTAAATATCCCGTAAATAATCATTTAACTTAAGCCTTGAGGAGTTGGCACCTCAGGAAGAGGATTATTTCCTACTTATTTAACTAACTTAAAACTTGTACTAGGTACTTATACTTACTAATCTTACTATATTGACCTCCATTCGACTGCCTCGGTGGCTCAGTTGGTAGTGATCCTACTTTCTGTGCTTGGGGGCGTGGGTTCGATTCCCATCTAGGACAAACATTTGTGTGATGAACATTTGTGTTTGTTCTATGTCTGGGTGTTAATATCTATTTAAGTATGTATTTAAAAATATATGAGTATGTATATCAGTCTCTGGCAGCCATATTACAAGCTTTGCTTAGTTTGGGGTCAGATGACCATGTGTGCAATAATGTCCCAGATATTTATTTATTTATTTATTTATTTATTCATCCACTGGACACATTTGGCAACCAGTTGAGAAGATACACAGCCTATAAAACATCAGATCTAAATGATGATACCCATAAAATAATTAAGTAATCCTCTAAAATACCAACAAACTCTAGGATACATGATTTATACCGACATATATAGGTTGTTTTGTTGGATATTTTTAATCGTAAGTATTTTCCTATTATTACATAATAATATGTTTCTTTTTCATATGAATTTTACAGCATGCGAGTTTTCCTTGTTTACACAGCTCTACGATATAATTGATTCAAGTTCATAATGATATATATTTTTAGGTATCTATTTGCGAAGCTGTGTTGTTGAATGTTCTATGAAAAACAATGATGTTATACTAATAAAATTACAAAACAAAAAAGTTACGAAAATCTCAGATTAGTTTTTCATCTGTATAGGTATAGGAAGGATCTTTCAATATAAATGTGCACGCCCCTCCACCGCATTTTTGAAATGTTTTGTATGTGGAGCGTGGTGGACGGGCGAATAAACTAGTGCCGCGTCCCAGATTTGCACGGGTGTAATTAAGAAAAAAAAATGGTTAAAAATTTGAACATAAGCCAGGTAAATTTATTTTTTGGCGATTTGGTTGCAAAATATTGTTTTTTTCTACTTTCATAAAATCTTAATTCGGTTTTATTATACTCGTTTGTATGTATATATGTAGAGAAGATCTTTATATTACTCAGTGCCGGATATATATAGCCTTTAAGCAGGGTAGAGCGAAATTGTCTTTCGGCGCTTTTGGTTTCTGATAACTATCATACAGGAATCGATATTTTTCTAATACATACAAGTAACCCATTTACATGGGTTACTTTGTATTAGACAAAAATTTATTGTCAAGGATGTAAACTATTTCCACATAAAAAGAAATTACGCTGGTTAGAAAACAATGCAAGTGTGCTCCGTAGCTCAAGGCGCGAGGCGCCAAAAACAATCGCTCGAATTTATGTTTTTCTTTACGCATTATGGCGCCCCTTGCCAGATAGACGCCTAGAGAGACCGCTCCGACCGCTCTACCACAGGGCCAGCGATGAGATTGCTGTAGGCGACCGAAGCATTTTTTTTGTTCTTTCTTCTGTGATGATTTTGGCGTCGCACTTCTTGTGCATTTGCCAGTGTCAAGTTTTAAAATATTATCAAATTTCGTTAAATAACGTCACAGTCAGAGTCAAGCAAAGTTAGTCACGGTCAAGTCTAAGTCATCCTCCTGTAAAGTGATGGAGGTTTTAAAAGAGGTTTGTATGGTGTTTTGGATACATGGTGAATATACAAACATGCTTCTCTCTCTATTCGAGCACGTCCACGAGCACTTAATAAACATTAATTCATGATAAAAAATACACAAATTTAAGAAAATAATACAATGAGGCGACATGTTATTTTGACATTGGCGCCAAAATTCTACAGTAATTTTCTAAAATATTGCGTTGAGTTAAAAAAATATGCATTAATAGTTAATTTGGGGTAACTTTTCATTGTAGAGTCTGTGCGGAAAGAGAACCGTCGTGGCGAAAAATGGAACTACAAAACAATATGATTTTGATTATTATAGGTATTAATAGGTTGTATTATTTAGACAGAATTTTGTATCAATTTATTTGACAAAGTGTAGAAATATCAAGAATCATAGTCGCGCTATAATGACGTAACAGTGTTGTCACCATAGCAAATACGTTAAAAAAACACAGTTGCGCCCTCAAATTTTATGACGGTTCTCTTTCCGCACAGACTTTAATACCTTTCATTAAACTGTTGCCTAACAACCAAACATCGAAAAAAATTACATCTCTAGATGGATTCCAATGTTATTTATTGATTTTTTGTAAATTCTAACATAACCTCTATACAAAAAAAGTTGCTTAGTTTATTTAATATTGTTATATAAAAACTTGTTTGTAATACTTTATCAAATATGTACTGCAAAAAAACTATAATCATTGTTGTGTATACATATTTAGGAGTATGGTTTAGTTCAAAATTTTATAAGTTATCTACTAGTTTAAAATTGTATTGACGATATTTTTTTTGTGTGCCAATAAACTAAGTATAAATGTACATTCGCCTCTTTTTAAGAAAAAAAAAATTGAAAACGTCTTTGCGCATTGAATTATTGTGCGCACGTCATGTTGGTAAGTACCAAGTAAGTACCCACAAGATTTTAGAAGATTAAGTTTTTGTGAAAAGTCACCATGAAAAAAAAATTATGTAGCGAAGCAGCCTGCGAGAGGTTTCTGGTACATTAAAAATAACTCCGTATGGCAATAACAATCAGGAAAGTTTATTGCTCTGGGTGAAGCTAATAACGTCTTCATGACTGTTCCTTCTCAGTCACTTGGTATTAAAAGCTATAAACAGTGAGTAAGCTACGATTTTACGACACGAAATATGGATTTAAGTTCGGCCGCGTGAAGGAAGGATCAAGGATGTTGACCCTGCGCCTGCGCTGGTGTTCTCGCTCTGCCTTACTCAACACCAGTTTACGGCTATTGTGGTCACCGTACTTACTTGTTTAGGTACACATACATGTAAGTACTAAGGAAAGATAGGTAGGTAAGTAGATACTTTATGTCAAGTAGTAAAACCTCATTCCGGATAAAAGAAACAACAAATACACCTTTTTTGTTTCTTTTATCCTATATAGCCTGAGTGCTGAGAGTGGTTAAAATTTTGACGTTGACACATCAGTGCTGAAAGACGTTAATATGGGTCTCATTTTTATTATTATTTAAGCTTAGTTAAAACCTCTATGGCAAAACACAAATAGTTGGAGCGCAGAAAAGATAATCTAGAAAAATGTAGTATTAAGAAGCGTTTTTAAAAGGTTGTTGCTCAATTAATTGGCGGACCCAAGGTTGAGGTCGACGTCCTTGCATGACACAGATTACGACGTAGTAGGTATATGAATTTTTACCAGCCAGAACTTTGAACGAGCATGAGACTCAGTGATACGATTATGGTGAAGAGGAATGACACATGGGTATGGTTCTCTGTTTTAACACTGATCAGGAAAAATTGCTTGGCGAATAGTGAATTAACAGGAGTCATTTACTGTCGATAAAAAGATTTAGAAAACAGAACTATAGTAAAACAGCGCCTAATTTGCACACAACTTTATCCAACAAAAACTTGAAAAGAAATAACATTTTGTTTTACTTGGTTATCTTTACTTTATCAAAATCAAAGCCATGGATGGCATTTTTTTTTAGGTCTGTGATCAAAGCCAACAGATACCTATTTCACTTTTTTTTTTCTTTCTCATTTGGTGCTGTGTGAAAATTCGATTCTGAATTAAGTTTATAAGATAGCAGGTTAATGATTTCTAAAGTTTTCGCATTTATTATACACTAGCTGCGCCCTGCGGTTTCACCCGCGTAATGATGAAAATAGGTGATGATGATGATGATGATGAAAAGTAGCCTATGTGTTAATCCAGGACATAAGCAATTTATATTCCAAATTTCATCCAAATCCATCCAGCCGTTTCTGCGTTATTGAGTAACAAACATCCATCCATCCATACTTTCACATATATGATACTAGCTGCGCCCCGCGGTTTCACACGCGTAGTGTTCAAAATCGGTGATGATGATGATGATGAAAAGTAGCCTATGTGTCAATCAATTTTCATCACCACGCGGGTGAAACCGCGGGGCGCAGCTAGTTATCAATATAAAAACCGACTTTATCAGAACTGGACCAAATCAAAATGGGACTAAATGGGAGGCACCAGCTTTCAAATAAAAAAATATCATCAAAATCGGTTCACCCAGTCAAAAGTTCTGAGGAAACAAACATAAAAAACAGTCGAATTGGGAACCTCCTTCTTTTTGGAAGTCGGTTAAAAAACTGGAGTGTTCGAAAGGCAGAATATTGTAATATAGTAGACGCTATAAAATCCGTTAAAAGGTTAAAAGTGTTTTTTGAATTGTCTATAACATTTAAATGGAAAATTCTCAAGTGTCAAACAACACTTCAAAAAATATCCGTAAAAAGGATAGGTTGCTACTATTTGTGAAAACCATATAAACCTCCGAGCAATATAATATTATGTTACTACAATCCTCTTCGCTCCAATCATACCGCTATAACGAGGCTCGTGGCCTCAAAATACCATATTTTGGCAATAAAGAACGTAATAAAACTATAATTTAAATATATACGCTTAGCAGTTCTATTTATAAGTAAGACATTTAAAATTAATAATGGCTGGCCTCAACTGCTACCAAGTTACGCCACAGATTATATAGCAGTCATTTAAATAAAGCTTGCTCTTGTTCAGGGTTGCCAGATGTCCTTTTTTACGGACGTGTCGGGCCAAATATATACAAGTCCGGCCTCTCCAGCTATTGTTTGGCTTTTAGTCGAATAGCGAACGCGCGATCTCGGAATGTAAGAAAGTTACAAATTACTAATTGTGATTCATAGAGTAATCAATGCTGGACTTAAGGGTGATTGGGCCATATCCACCACGCTGGCCCAGTCGCTGGTTAGTAGATTCACATACGTCATTGAATTTCTTCTCTGTGCATATGCAGATTTCATAACAATGTTTTCCTTCACCGATAAGCCAGTGGTACGAAAACCCTTACATAAACTCTAAAGTGCTGATTGGTACAGGCTCGGGATTTGAACCCGCGTCTTCACTCTTTCAAGACTAGCGGTCTCCCAGATAGGTTACCACGGCTTTTTTGATGTGAATGTGATTCATCAATAACATATAATTTAGAATAGAGTTAGTATTAAATAAATTATATGTAAATAATGAAATGAATGAGATTAAAAAACAGTGATATAAATCCATATAAAATAAAACAAAAAAAATATATATTTAAAAGCAGGGTGTCAGATTTTCAAGGCTAAATTATCGGCTAAATATGAATCGGAGTCCGGCTTTTCTATTTTTGGGCTTGGCAACCCTACTCGCGTTGATCGATTCTTTCGTACCATTTCCTTAACTTAATAAATTTTTAATCAAAGAGCACTAAAATATCTGCATCTCCTGTCGTTTCAATGTGTGAGATTAAGTAAATATATTCAATTTTTTTTTAAACTTAAGATTGACTCATAGCCAATATAGGTACCTACTATAAAACTTTTTACATTGAAATATTAAAAGTATTTGTTTAGTTTTTTTACAATATTATCAGACACCTATCAGAGATAGAGAGAAATTGCAGAAAAAATTCCCGTTCTTTGATTTACATTTATTCGCAATCCAAAACTACTTTCGAAGACGTTCTCCATAAAATTTCAGCTGTATAATAAACGTATCTTTATTTTTTTATGAAGGATAATTTTTCGAATGTTCTTGTTTCTGTTTTTTGGCGAACATTATCAGGTAATGCGGCACACGTGACGCGGTCACACTCGCTCAATTGCGTGGGACGAACAGGGACTGTACTGGATTATGGCCCATTAGCGAACACAACCTGTTTGCACCGATATTAGCAGCTCTCTCTACACTACTCTACGTGAATGTAAATTGTTTATAGGCTGAATATCCACCCGATTCAAAGAAAATATATCAATAATCGAACCTCTGGGCTTCATGGCTACCTCTTAACGCAACTCGAAACAGCGCTGTTTCGACCCTGCACGGTTTCGCACGAAGTTATCATGCGAAACGAAAGATGTAGATTGTAGCTGTCAAAACTAAAATAAACTAAAAACAAATATAGTCACAAAATTTAAGTGGTTGGAAATGGTAAATGTCATTTTTCGAGGATTTAATGAGAAAACTATTCCAGTCTCACTTCTAACTAAAATACATTACTATGTATTACTTATTTCTAAGTACTTACTATTAATAAAGTTTTCTCACCAAGTTTCTGCATACCCAAGCTCGTTAATGAAGGAGCAAAGGATATCTGCGTCTAATTTAGAGAGACGAATGAATGGGTTGTAACTGTGTGTAATGAATGAATCCCAGGACTAGATAATGAACCTATTCATCCTGTCCCATTCAAATTAGATTACGTTACCTTAGTCTACTTAGACCCTGGTAATAGTACTTCTTATCTCATAGTCTCCATGACAGATTTAGCGAGAAAAAGGTGCCTCCTTTGGTACTTTTTTTTTCCGTAGATTCTAAATATTAAAGTAGATTATTAAGTAAATTATTCAAATTTACTTCTGATACACTTTCTCCCTTATTAATAAATGCGTAGCCGTGGATTAGTTAATCTCTACCGCTGTCATGTCTGTTAAAAGAAAGAATATGATAATAGTACTACAAGGTAAGAGACAAGTTCATTGGAGGAAGTGATTCGCACTCATCCTGTCAACAGTCCACCCATACTATAGGCCCCCTCGTCTCGTTGGTATCACTTACCAGTATCTGTGTCATTGTTTATTATTTTCCTTGTTTCATCATCACTTTCTACCTAAATAGATTATGAAACTGACATGGAAATGGTGTCGAATATCATTCCCCCGAAGGTCTTCCCGCCGAGCTTCAACATCGAGCGTTTTAAAAAGAGTGTCTACTAGTCCGTCTAATCACCTCTCCGGGCCGGCAAAGCACTAACATCACCGCTAGTGTTGCAGCTGTCCATAGATGAAGGAGCTTACCATCAGGTGGACAAAGAGCTTGTTTGATGCTCTTATATAAAAAAATAATATTATATCACCTGGTGAAAAACTAAATTCATTGGTGATAAAACTTTACACAAATTGGACCACCATCACAAAATTCAACCGTCTTAGTTTTGAACGTGAAAGGCAATTCCAGTTATCTCGCACAATGGATACGAGTATTCTCACGCAGATTGCGTTTTAGAACCTCGCGTGATCGCTCGTGAGGCTTCCTGGCCTTCCCATGGGAATTCGTGCGATGATCGATCAATGCACACCTTCTATGACATTCTTTAATAAAACACGCTCTTATTAACTGGGAAAACTCTTTTTGCAAGCCATACAATTCAACTGACTAGGTAAGTAAAGTACAAATATTAAGTGGAAAGTCCTATTTGCAAGTTAGAATATAATAAAAGTCAAATAGACCTCTGCATACTCTTCACTACTCATATAGGTATGTTCTCCTTGACACAGTTCATGCAGCTATAATATCTGGGGTTGCACTTATTATGTCTATAACACCCATTATGACTGGGCTCCCATTTATTGCTCTTACATAACTGTCCTCTGTATGTGTCCGTACCAGGTATCGTGAATAATAAACGAAAAAAGTATCCCCTTTGAACGATAAGACAAAGAGCGAGTCGGTATTTGCATCATGTCCCGAGCTACCCATAAATAGACGTTGTTTTGTCATCAAATACCTGATAAAACCAGCGTCGCAGAATGCAAAAAAGGAATGGCACAAACGCTGCCGGCGACGTGTCCAGTGCTTTTATTACTACCCGAGTGCATTTATTTCTTTAAATTTCAATGAAAAATCATACGCGCGCAATGTAAAAACTGTCATTCCATCGGACGATTAAAGAGTGTTCCCAGAAAGTGGACGCGAGGAATGCAGGCGCGCGTCCGCTTCATTAGGGGACCGTGGGCCCGCCCGTAGCCAAAGAACCCCACAAAATTATCCTTCACAAAATCTGATATTCAGGACAATCATACGGTCATCTCTTGTGCTTTCTGAGAATTGACGCCCATTAACGCTCGCTCGTGTAAGTATTGATTGCATCAGGCTAGCTGAAAATGGAGGCTCGATTCGATTTCCATGCGTGGTCTGTATCCGACCCAGGAATGCGCCTGTTCGACAGTTCATTCAGCAGTTACTGCTAGTCGCCTTCCCACGAGGCTTTGTTATTTTTATTTCCCTGTTATCGGAATGAGATCTCGACGCAGCCCGCGTAGATACAAGGTTCACAGGTTGCATGAGTCAGGGACCAATCCCTGTCAGTTCTGTTTGACTATTTATGTATAGCAGTGTTGTAAAAAAATCTTAGTTTACTAGTCATTTGTTTTCTAGTGTTTGTTTTCTTTGTATGATGACGGCTTTTTAACCGACTTCAAAACAGATAGATTTAATGTATTCATTTGACTGTATTTTTCCGTTATGTTTGACGCAACTGTGTTTTGTTTCGTGTCACAGTATTAAGGTCGTTGCAGAAATTTGTTAGTTTTTGGTGATCGGCTCTATTCGTTTATGGTCAGCTTTTAATAAGACAATACCCGAATACACAAATATCAGTCCGATATCCAGTCCAGTATTGTGTATGTATTTGTATATACATACCTATGCACATAGCTTTTTATATAGAAGAAAAACAAGAAGATAATATTGGTTTATGGTATAAGATATTTAATGATTGTATCTGCAATATCATAAATATCATAGTCACTAATCTAGCCCAGAAGGTATCTCTAAGTGAATAAGCCCACACAACGTTTATTATGTAACATCGCTGAATCAATTACACCACATAAGGAAGCAAATACCAAGAAAATGCCAGGAAAAAACAAAACAGCGAGAATAATTCATACGATGCGCTCGCAGCTTAACATTGAATGCTTTCAAATCGCACAAACAATTGCGTGTACACATGCCTTTTTCAAATATTTCTTTTTCTCATTTCGCCGTTTCCTTTCCTGGCTTAGCGGCACATGTTTTATTGATGGCGACTTCATTGATATGGCTGGCTCGTTCAGGTGGTGGGTGAGTGGCCACTTATATGAGCCGTAAAAGGCCTAGCCTTGGCCATATGGGGAAGCCGCCGCAGCGAGCGTGCATTCAAGCGCGCATCGAGATCGATGCGATAGGTACATAACATTCAGGGTTACGCGGACTGGGTGTACTAAGCCAAAAGGGGTCCATAGTGCCCCTCATTATGAACAACTTTTACAATGGGACCAACCCTGAAATCCGGAAATAAATATTAGCTGTTCCATACATTTTATCGAGTGTTAATGACCGTTTTCTCTGGAACAGGTGATTTTTTATCGCAATTTCACAGTTGATCCCGTAGTAAAAGTAGTTCATAATTATGGGTACTATGGATTCCTTTCGATTTAGTAAACCCTTTCCGCGTAACCCAGCATACAGCTAGCGACTGCGTTTCAAAAAGAGTATTCTGAACGTGTACGCTAAACCAAAAGGGGCTTATTGTACTCATCATTAATGAACTATGCACAATGTACTACATGTATACACGTGAGTAGTTATCATACCAATATTATAAACTAGCCGTCCGCCCCGGCTTCGCACGAGTGTAAGCTCGGTCTTCGGCCTCGCTACAAAATATAATATAGCCTATGTCATTCGGGGATAGTGTAGCTTCCCAACAGTGAAAGAATTTTTCTAATCGGTTCAGTAGTTTCGGAGCCTATTCATTACAAACATACAAAAATAGGTACAAATCTTTCCTCTTTATAATATTAGTGTAGATATGACAGGCACTCGGACACGAGGGACACTAGGGGGACACTATAAGGCGTAGAACAAAAGTTGTTTGCTAGGTACGTATTGAATCCGCCCTTAAGAGGATGCTAACTGATTACCAGTAACCCTGTATACTGTATACAGGGTCTTCGGAGGCCAGGAGTATACTCCTGGCCTCCGAAGAGATCTGGGAATGCATTTTCTATCGCTTGTTTTTCGGGGCATGCTCTCATTTCCTAACGCACATCCCGACACCGTGAAAAAGCTGCACACATCTAATCTTGCAAAGATGGAAATCCCACAACGTCCCATTTTTCCGCTCCATTCTTCCACGGACCTGCAATATGTGGAATGTCCTTCCCCCAAAGCTCTTCTTGTTGAGCTCCATGCGTTTCAAAAAGGATATCTATAACTATACCTGTCCGGGCTGGCAACGCACCATTAACACTGTTAGTGTTGCAGGTGTCTATAGGCGGTGATTCCTGCTTACCATCAGGCAAACCGCATTCTTGTTCACCGCACTTTATGTAAAAAAACATACCTAAACGTTGAGTGCGATGCGAAATTGCAAATGATCCTTTTCTTAAAAAGTAGTTTTTCCCGATTTTTGCTGTTACTATAAGTATATGATATACCTACTATAAGCCTACATGGTACGAAGGGGGAGGCCTATGTTCAGCAGTGGACGTATTCTGGCTGAAGATGATAATCATACATGGTAATAAGCTCTTCTCGGCTTAGCTTATACACTTTCCGAATAACCCCTACGTAACAATGGTAATTCAGGTAATTTAGCTCGGTAAACGTTTGATATTCTCTCGGCTCAGTCAAAAAGGACATGCTTGCGCGTACGCTTGATTAATACGTAGGTAGTCATTTGGAAAACGTCATTCCATGCCTTCTACGGAAGTAATTTGGCTGTGTTTGAAGGAAGCCAAATTAGATTTAACTGGTACTAAGAACTCTGGCTAATTGCACAATAAATATTTATTTCTTTTGATTTAAGTATGTTAATAGCGTAGTTATTTGGTTTCTTTTGGTATGATTATAAAATATCCTACTAGACTATCTGGTTTATATAGGCTTATGTGTGACCACTCTGCTGGGACCCGGGTATGTCCTAAAACTGCGACCAGAACCACCGGAGGATGGGCAACAGCGTCCTAATAGTATACGGTGAACGTACTGCGATCCCCAAGCCGCCTGCCAAGCGTGGGGATTATGGCAACACCCCTCTCTATGAGGGAGGCCTTGTCCAACAGTGGACTTAAATTGGCTGATGATGTGATGTGTGTGACCACTCTGGTCTAAAAATGCACAGAATTTTAAGAAACCACTAGCTGCACTCCACGGATTTACCAGCGAGGTCCTATTTATTTTTCGTGGATAAAGAGGTATATCACTTTCTGGACTCATGCAAAAAATCACGTCAATCCGTTGCTCTGTTGCTGCGTGAAAAAAAAAACAAAAAAAAACAGCAAACACATTTTCGTATTCATAATATGTATTACTAGGGAAATAGGGATGCTAATGTGAAATAGTTGGTAGTACTAAGTGATACTTATATCAATAATACCTTTTGTAGAACCTACTTATACGCATGCACCGTGCACGCATTTGTAGAATGCTCAGCTATATCGTCAAGGTAAAGCATACACTCGATTACAAAACCTCTTCGTTTGTAGTCAGTTAAAAATATTGCAGTCGCAAACTAACTTTCAACTAAACCACGAATCGAATTTCAGCTTTTTACACCTCCATCTTGTACACTTCCGAAGCTTCCAGTCCCAGGCCCAGCCTATACTCGGATTCTAAATATTGAAGTCACTGGCAGCTAATCTGCGCCGTGACCCCAGCCATTCTGCCGTAGAGTCACAGAATATGCGGCAGTGGCTGGGTACACTAGACATGGTAGGTAGGTACACCCCGCACGTGTCAGTCAGCTGATAGAGTGAGAGGGAAGAGAGCCTCCTCTCCACCCCCTAGGGAGGCCAGTGATGGTTTTGCTGAAACTTATCGATGTTACTTTTTTACCTATTCACTTGTATAGTTACTAGCTCTGAAAGTTAAGATGAGCTTCAGTAAAACAACTTAAGGCACTCTTTTTCGAACTTTTGCAATTTTGGTCATTGTAATTTAAGTTTGTCTACTTCCATGGTAAGCTTAAAATTATACAAATAGTGTCATATCAAAATTGAATGTTTTATCTAAAAAACCGCAAATACGGAACATGATTAAGGACATTTCGTCCTATAGAAAAAAATATAAAAGTAACACTGATTTGCGCTTTTCTCCCTGTTTTTTTTTTGGATCTGTCTAATACCTATTTATTAAATGTCTATAATATCTTAATAAACAGATTTCATAATTATGGAGAGAACTGCAAAGTTGCATTTTACGTTACAGTTATACTTTTCAAAAAATATGAGAAAAACCTCAATAATACAAGTAGCGAAACGCACGACTGTGTGTGAGCCATGATTTTGCTCCGCTAAATGCGACTTTAATACAATAAACCAAGGATTATGGTCATCTATAGTAATAAGCGTTGCTTAAAAGTGGGAATACCTCGCCTTAAAATGCAGCAAAACCATGGCGCTTATACACATAAGCGCCATGGTTTTGCTCCACTAAATGCAACTTTAATACAATACTAGCGAATCGCCCCAGCTTCGCACGGGTATAGACTTCTAGTAAAGTTTTACGAAAAACTACTTTTGTAAATTGGTAACTTAATATGTTGTTTTTTTGCATAATTTAAAGCCATTATTTTCAATAAAAATACAGATTTACTTATTACAGAAATTTAATTTTCTATAGATACTCTACTTGATAAAATCAAAACGCCAAAAATCCAGTTTTCGGGGGCGCGGTCTTATCACGATTTTAGGTTCATTTTTGATCCGCTCACGCCATGGTTTATTTGCTGTCTAAAGTGACTTTTTTTAAAGTCGAAAATCGTACTTATATCATTAATTGTGGTTATATTATTTTGAGGGTTTTTATTTAATTAATAGCAATACAAAAAATAATTTTAACAATTAGCTGGTCAAAGTTTTAAAACAATAATCTGGCTAAAAATTAAAAAAAATATAATATGTTGTTGTTGAAAATTCAGAGTATTTTAAATAAAAGTTTTTTTGTTGCGTAATTAGCAATAAATATTTTATTTTAAGAATACAGATATTTTAACAAAATATTATTGAGTTAAGATTATTTACAGGTTTTTTCTACTTGTAACATTTTTTGAATATGATCAATTATATTCATCACATCACACTAAGCGTTTAAAAACACATCTTTTGGTTAATTTTGCGATTGTTCCGCGCCTTTTAAACATTGATAAATGACGGTCCCGGTGGCTCAGTTGGCCTCCCTCCCTCCCTAACCTACCTTCTGCGCTTGTGGCGTGGGTTCGATTCCCACCTAGGGCAAACATTAATGTGATGAACATTTGTGTTTTTTCTATGTCTGGGTGTTTATAATATATATAAGTATGTATTTAAAATTATATATGTATATATATCAGTCTCTGGCAGCCATATTACAAGTTTTGCTTATTTTGGAGTCAGATGACCGTGTGTGAAAAATGACCCAGATATTTATTTATTTTAATAAATACGCTTTCAGTACGAATAACAATGCATTAATTTCATCATCACAGTCTTTACTCTGTTCCACGGTTTAACTATAGGTAAGAGGGATGTCAATGAGCACTATACATTTTTTTGTTGTGTAGAACAGCCTTAGGGAGGGCAGAGTTTTTAGCAAAAGTTTTTGCGAGGCTCGAAGTAAGCTACTAGGGTATTATGGTGCAACAATAATAATAGATGTAATATGTCTCTTACCATCCAACCATCATAATTCTTTTGTTAAAGTCACGCGGGGAAAGAAAAATCAACATACATTAACATTTATTCAATTGAAAAAATCATACTATGCCTTTGCTTCCACCTATAACCGAACCCTACCTTCCTTACCGACGCCTAATGAGATTTTCCTACAAAAGCTCACGTAAAAAATAATTTGATTACGTTGCGTAATGTTATTAAACATCGACATCGAGTCATCGCAGGGCTCCGGCGCTCCGCCCTAGTGACGCACGTGTCTCGCGGCCAAGGCTGCGCCGTGAAAGCTCTGTGTGTTTACACCCACGCACACACACACCTAGAGCCTCCACGGACACACAAGAACATACAAGTGCCTCACAAACGTAGTACAAGTGTAGTGTAAACAAGTGTAGCGTATACAATACAGCCTTTTTACAGAGGATACTTTTGAGGATGTGTGCGTGCAGCTTTGAGCAGTACGTATAGTAACCAGCCTCTTCCATGGCTGGAATGGCGATATTGAATTTTTTTCTCGTTCAAACCAGAGAGGTATTTATGTATATCTGATAAGGTTTTCATAGATCGTATGAAATTTACTGATTACATCGCTACGCGAGACCAGTGCTCTTTTTTGGATAATAGGCTTGCGCTTGAGTGGCGCTTCTGATGTTAAGCGATGATGTGATACGATGGAGCATGCTTGCCTATATATAAGAAACCGATTCATGATGGACTTTTAAGAGTCACATCGCCGCTTTAGATCTGTGACATCTTAAAAAAATACATTTTGTTGTTTCTGCCAACAATGAGCTAAATCCTAACAATAAAAGTTACACGACCTTAGATAGATCAGTAAGTTTATGTTTTAGAAGTCTTTTCGTTATTCAACTTCTCTTACTACTTACAACCTGCATTGCGCCTGTGTGCTTTAAATAGCATGTATCCAGCCTCGTACAACCGTACGCCCAAGTAATCTGCTCGGGTCGTAAAGTGCGCGTGTGTGGGTGCCACATTCGGAATACGGATTTATCAACACGCCTGTGTTGCTCCCGCAAACTGCCACTCCATACCTTGTTTGGTTAACGAATTCTAAGAATCGCCATAATGTCAGAGTGGTTTAACCATACAGATCGCGTTTCAGAACACTTTATATCCTACTCTGTTTTTTTAACACGCTTATAAATTAGCTTCAAATTGAACTATTTAACATCGTAAAAAATTTGGAAATCGATTATATCCTACTTTTATTTATTGTATTGACTGGGCCGGCCACGTAAGTAGATGAGCTGTGGGCTAGACCACTACCGAATGACTGCCGCATGCCATACAACCTCTTGGAAGGTCCAGATAAAAAATGGCGGGAGCTTGACTCCCACGCAAAAGACTGGTCCACAACACAGAACAGAGAGGAGTGGAAGAAAGAAAGGGAGGTCTTTGCCTTGGAATGGGACGAACCCGAGTGAAATAAAACAATATTGATTTGAAACCAAAGATAATATCATATTGTCATTGTTTGAGACTACATAATCCAGATGACAGTACAATTAATGGTACCTCCGAACTGATCTGATGATGGAGCCAGGAGTTGGATAGTGGAGCTACTTGAAAACCCCTCGAATTTGGAACCTTGGTTTAACAAGTCCGTATACAGTGTAAACACTATATAGCGACACTTAAGGGACTGCGCATTTTATGGCGTTATTTAGAGTTGTGTTTAAATGGAGAGAAGAAAAGTCAATATTATTTTACTATTATAAGTGTATCAAATTTACAGACAACAAACATAAACTTTTTTTTTTAACGTGCATAAGTCCGTGTTTGACCACCAACTCGCCTGTTGGTAAGCGACGGTCGAAGATGAAGCACGCAGACTTAGAAGATACCTATTCACTCTCACCTTAAAAAGGCCCAAATTATATATCTTTTTTATTATTTCTCATTAATTAATTAAGATATCTTCGTTTGGTTTTTTGCTACTCTAGTATATTTTATTTTAAATACGAATTGTTAGAAAGTGGTACTGTTAATTGCTTAATGATGACGTAGTGTTGTCGTTATTTGGAGAGGGTGTGATGCTACATAGAGAGTGTCATGGTATGGATAACAAAATAAACCAACCAAAGCCAAGTAAATTCGACGTTCTAGGGAGTTTGTCGTTAAATCGAGTGTCGCTATATAGACACTGTTTTAAACTATCACGGTTGTTCACTAAAGTTAAATGATTATTTACGGGATATTTACCGTGGTAAGGTTGTGGAAGGAGCTCCCGATATTTCGGCGCAGTTACATGCACCATGTTCACGGGAAGACACAAGTTTACACTTTATTACAATTAGTGACAAAGGTCTGATGACGGAGCCCGGAGGTAGATAGTGAAATTTTTCTATACCATCAATTATTTAATAAGCACATTTCAGCAAATCATTAATATACGATTAATATACGATTTTTTTTTATTGCATTGCGTTTCATTGCATTATTTTCGAAGGTTTTCTTCTGTTTCCAATTTCATTATTTACAAGTCAGCTCGGCTAAATTAATTTCACAAGTGGATCAGTTTCTTCTAGGCAAGCGTGCTCCATCATTGACCGCATTATCGCTTAAAGTCAGAAGAGTTGACGTTCAAACACAAGCATATTATTAAAAAAAATATTGCCAGCTCATATGAAATCTTTAACCGAGCTTCTCTTCAAATGCCTTGTGTGAGATGTGAGATTTTGTAGGTCATACTTTGGCCAGATTTTCAGGAAGTTATTACTAATATTATAAATGAGAGTGTTTGCTTGTTGGTTTGTTTGTTTGTTTATTTCTCTTTCACGCAGCAACAGAGCAGCGGATTGACGTTTCATAGTGATAGTTGGAGGCCGGAGAGTGACATAGGATACTTTTGATTCCGGAAAAAAGTAGAGAATGTCCACCCGGATGGAACCGCGTCCACAGCAAGTATAATACGGAATATCAGTTGAAATTGTCGATTAAAAACCATCTTTCGTCTTCGTATTTATGTCAATGGATCTAACTTGACAAGACCAAAATTCACAGATAACTAGCGATGTAGAGATTATCTCTACAGTCTCTACCGGCAATGTTATCTTATAATGTGAATATTGCTTGTTATTTTTATATTTACCGTCCACAAAACTAAAAAAGTGTGAGTCTAGCTCGCGTATTGAGGTTTCCGTATCACCACAAAATA